>JAPDPM010000010.1:12917500-14403125 GCA_032173925.1 Heritiera fomes | reverse complement strand
ATTTTTTTATTGCTATAAAGATTTTCTTGGTATTGATTATATTGAGGACCAAAAGTCCTCAATTAACATGTATTCTTGAGTTTTGTTTAATTTATATAAAGGTGAGAAGGAGCAGTCCAATTGAGGACAATCAGAATCAAACGAAGACACTGATAGTGGTGGCAACAATAGCTGAGGAGGCATTTTCAACGCAATTAAGACAGTAGCAATGAAGATAATGAAGCTAAAAAGAAAAGCTAGCAGATCCGAATCAACAACTCGATGAAGTTATGGTGGAGGTGGAGGTAGCTCCAATAAGATAGGATTTTTTTTAAGTCAAAATTTTCAAAGAGACAATAACTTTGATATTTTTCAATAGTGGAAAAAAACCAAAGAAAATTTCAAATCTTAGCTCAAAAACCAATTTGTAGTGCAAGTATCATTTGTTGCTTCAAAATTTGCATTTTCGACTATTGAACCACTCTTAATTCTACTTCACTATGCATGCTAACATACCTCAAATTGGTTTTAAGCGAAATCCCGTAATAAAAACTTGGAATAGCCAATGAGTTTGTGGATAATCGTTCGAAGGAGGAAAAAAATTTTCAAGCCAATCTTTATAAATTGTGATGAATAGGAAATAGTTTTATTTATCATTCTTTGCAAATTGTATATAAAATTGTAAATAAGTTCAGTTATAGTAAATTTTTTTATGAACTACTGTCTCGTGGTTTTTACCCTTTTAACTTTTAAAGAGTTTTTCCACGTAAAAAAGTCTTTTGTTTCATTCTTCTTTTTTTATTATTTTCATTTATTATTATTATTAAATACCAAATAAACTAATGTTATAAGTTTAGAATATGAATAAATATTTAAAATACAAAATGAATAAATATTTTAAAAACATACTAAATAAATATGTTTTCTTAGAGTAAATGATAAATGAATAAATATTTCTAATGCTAAATGACAAATTTACTTATATTTCAAATGATAAATGATAAGTTTAATTATATTTCAAATATAATAAATAAGTCTACCTTTATCAAAAGAAGTATTATAAATTTTTTTAAACTAATAACTTTATTAAATAAATTACGATAACTTTATTATAATAACATTATTTATTATTTTATTATAATAATAACTTTATTAGCTAAAAATATATTAAATAACTAAATATAAGTCAATATTAATATTTATTAAAATTATAAATAATTTTAAAAAATGAAAAAAATTGGGGTCAACCCAAGACCAGTTTTGTTCAGTCTGAGAATCGGATTCTCGGTTCATCAAGCTGAACCAATCCTACTATATTATAAGTGTGGCTCGGCTCGACATTGAACCCATTCAAACCGGTTCTAGACCCATTACCTCGTTATGAGAAAAAACAATAAAGTAAATGTGTTTTACAATTAGACGTTAAAATTAGGATGTGTTTGGATGATAGATTTTAAGAGGAAAATGTATTTGAATCAAGATATTCAAAAGTCTAAAACTAAATTTCCTTGTTTGGCAAAAAAATTTGAAGAATTTCAAAAGGGAATTTGAAATACTCAAATTCTCTCTTGAAAATCCACCTAAGGAGGTGATTTTTCAAAATTCCTCCAAATCTTTCCTTATTTTTTACACATTACCTACTACTAATTTAAAATTAAAAAAGATGGATACTTTTTTAATTAAATATAATATATATTTTTAATTACAAATCTAATGATACTCATATTGCATAATTTTTTATATTTTTCTTTTATAGTTATTTTTTGTTTTATCAAATTCTAATGTTCAAAAATTCTTTCTAAAATATATTTATTCAAACAAAATAATTATAAATGCTAATATTTTAAATTGACGAATCTTGAAATTCCTTCATTTCATTTTGAAATGTTTCAAAATTTCAAAATTCTCCATCCAAATGCATTCTCAAGGTAATTTTTATATTACAAACTATATAGCAAATTTGGTAAGATTCCTACATAAATGCTTATATGGACAATTTCTTTGAATGACATGTAAGCATTTTTAATTTTATGTCCATATAAGTCAAAATGAATAATAAGTGTTAACTTCTCAACTTATCCATTTCCCTGAAATTTCTCTAATCCCAAGAATTTCTCAATCTTTTAAAAAAATTATCTTAAATTAATTTTAAATACCATTTAATCCAAAAATAATTAAAAATATCTAATTTTAATATTATCTATTTGGAAAACTAGATAAAATTTTAATTTTAATTTATTTAAAAAATATTTTATTGTAAACTGAAAAGTATAAAAATAAGCCATCAACATCATGTACACTATTTAAATATTTAAAATTATTGTTTTTCTAAATAAATAAATCTAATCTAATATGCATATTAAATTACAAGGTACATAGCAATTTTGATAAGATGCCGACACAGACGCTTACATGGACAGTCTCTTTGAATGACATATAAGTATCATTAATTTCATGTCCACCTAAATCAGAATGAATAATAGGTATTAACTTCTCTGCTTTTCTATTTTCCTAAAATTTTTATAATTTCTAGAATTTCTAAATCTTTTTAAAAAAAGAATATATTAAATTAATTTTAAATACTGTCTAATCCAAAAATATTTAAAAAGAAATATATTTTTTGAAAGAAAAAAGAAACATAATTTTAATATTATATAATTTCACAAATTAAATAAATATTAATTGATATCTATTCATATTATAAAATAAATAATTTTGATTTTAATTTTAATTTATTTAAAATATATTCTATTATCAAAACTGAAAAGTATAAAACTAAACCATCAATATCATGTATATTATTTAAATATTTAAATTTATTATTTTTCTAAATAAATAAAATTTATTTATAAAACATATAAATTTATAAATATATATGGTACAAACATATTTAAATAGATAAAATTAATTCGTGCATTACACAAGTTACTATGCTTTCATACATAAATATAAATACTTTTATGTTATAATCATATATATATATATATATATATGTGTGTGTGTGTGTGTGTGTATATATATATATATATATATATATATAAAAGAGAATATATATTTATATTATATGTATATAAAATGTATATTTATAATAATGATTATTTAGGTCAATAATAAAAATAAGCCTCAAAATTTTACCCTAACACTTGAAATTGTTAAAATATACTTTTAAGTTTTATTTTAACATTTTGTTGATGGGCTCAATAATATTATTTATGATATGTTTTTATTTTTTATTCTTCTTAATATTTATTTATCTTATGTTTTGAATTTCATAATTTTTTAATTAAATATTTAATTCTTTTATAATTGGATGTCTTAGTTATATTAGATATATTTTATATATACTTTAAACAACTAAATTAAATAATATTATTTTATATATTTATAAATTTAAATAATTAAAATTAATTTATGTACCGCACAAATAAAAATTAGTTTTTTTTCTATATATTGAGGATCCGATAAGATTTGGTACGTAAGTTGTGGAGTTCTGTGTTAGTTGTGGATCAATCCCACCTTCAACCGGATTGCGGAAAGCGAAAAGGAGATTTCCCTTTGACCGTGAAACTGTCATGTCACTTCATCAATACAACGCAAAACCCTAAGGTCATGTTTGGTGCATAGGATGATGGATAGGATAGTATGATAATTATCTTATCTTATGTTTGGTGCACACATTAAGGAAAAGATTGGATTGCAAGGAGGATTAGTCATCCTCCTAGTATAGGATAACTCAATCCTCTCCAAAAGATGAGGATTATTCCTAATCCCATAGGATTAGAAATAAATATTCATATTTTATTATTTTATCCTTAATATTTATATTTAAAAATTAACTTAAACATTTAATAAAATAGTAAGGATCTTTAATTAATTAATTAATTTAATATAATTTTTTTCCTTCTTTTTCATTTTTCCTTCTTTTTCTTTCTTTTTTTTTCTTGTTTTTGATTAAAGAAAAACTATAATTTTGATAAAATAATATTTTCTTGTACACAATTTTTAAATTATTTTTTAGAAAATAAATTTTCAAACATAAAAATTATTATAAAATATATTTTAACTAGTTTTTTCTTACATTTAAATTTTATTTTTTCTTTCTTATTTTTTTTGCCTGAAAAAAAAATGAAAGAAAAGTGACTAGTAACCATAAATTATTAGAAATTATATATTTTTTTAATTCATCAAAATTGAATTATTAAATTTAATTATATTTTTCTTTTTTTCTATATTTCCTTATAATTGAAAAAAAAACGAAGATAAAGAAACCATAAAAATAAAGAAAGATATTTAAGAATAGTCTTTTGGAAAATTTAATGTAATTAAAAAATAAACTTATTTCCAAGAAAAACTAAATTTTCTAAAAATAAATATATTTAATTTACAATAAAGAATTAATTGAAATTTAAATCATATAAAAGAAATAAAAAAGGGCAAAAATGAAAAAATACAGAAAATGCTTTTTATAAAAATTCATTTCTTAACAAAATAATTTTTTTGAAAAAGTAATATAAATTTTTTAGAAGTAATTTTTTATTAAAAAATCAGCTAATAAATTGGACTATTAATTATAGTATTATAAATAATATTTAAATTTTTAATTTTTAATTTATATTTATAATAAAAAAATTATAAATTTAAATTATGTTACTTTAAAAAAGAGTATTTAAAAAAATCATTTTATACTATTTTTAATTTTACACATAACAAATATTGTGAAAGACCTAAAAAATCATCCTATCCTATTCTTAATCCTTGTACACACCAAACATAAGATAGGATGATATAATTTAACCTTATCCTATCCATAATCTTATGTTATCTTATCCTATCCTCATCCTATGCACCAAACATGACCTAAAGCCTTAGCTCAATTATTTGGTTGGTACATCAATTATGTGTACAGGAAAATCGAAACAGATCTCTGGTGTGAGGATTACCAACACGTTCATTGCACTCATTATTCACTAAATATTTTTCAAATGTTGTTGGATGGAATTGAAAATTGTGTGCAACCCTGTAAGGGATCGTTGTCTCGATTGTGTCATATACACATCTTTTGACAAGTTTCCATTCAGAAACGCGGTTTTAACATCCATCTGCCATATCTCATAATCATGGTATGCAACGATAGCAAGCAAAATTCGAATGGACTTGAGCATTGCAACTGATGAAAAGGTTTCATCATAGTTTATACCATGCCTTTGTTTGAAACCTTTGGCCACCAATCGGCCTTTATAGGTATGCACGTTACCGTCCATGGCAATCTTCTTTTTGAAGACCCACTTGCACCCTATGGGTTTTACCCCTTTAGGTGGATCAACCAAGGTTTATACTTGGTTTGTAGACATGGAGTCCATTTCGGATTTCATGGCTTCAAGCCATTTCTCAGAATCTGGGCCCGTAATTGCTTCTTCATAGGTGGTAGGCTCATCATTATCCATGAGTAATACGTCGTTGTGCTGAGTGGTGAGAAGGTTAAGCTTCTCAGACTCTCGACGTATCCTATTAGACCTACACGGGCCTTGTGTTTCTGGAGCTACTTCCTGTTCCACAACATCTAATGGGACTTGCTCCTGTTCACTAAAGGTTCAATGACATTTTGTGGTTGTTGAACCTCTTCAAGCTATATTTTCTTCCCACTAGTTCTTCTAAAAAGGAAGTCCTTTTCTAGAAAAACACCGTATCGAGCCACAAACACTTTGTGCTCTGTGGGATTATAGAAATAGTATCCTTTTGTCTCTTTAGGATACCCCATAAATATGCATTTATCATATTTGGGTCCTAATTTGTCTGAGACTTGTCTTTTGACATAAGCCTCACAACCCCAAATCTTTAGAAAAGACAGATTAGGCTTTTTTCCAGTCCACATCTCATGTGGTGTCTTTTCAACAGCTTTAGTAGGAACACGATTTAGTGTAAATGTTGCTGTCTCTAAAGCATAACCCCAAAAGAAGACAGAGAGGTCAAATAGACTCATCATGGATCGAATCATGTCTAACAAGGTCTGATTCCTCCTCTCAGATACACCGTTCCATTCAGGTTTACCAGGTGGAGTGAGTTGTGGAACTATTCCTCACTCCTTTAGATGATCTATAAATTCTAAGCTCAAATACTCTCCACCGCGATTTGATCGGAGTGTCTTGATATTCTTGCCTAGCTGGTTTTGTACTTCATTCTTGAATTCTTTGAACTTTTCAAAGGATTCTGACTTATATGTCTCATCAAATAAACATAGCCATATCTATTGTAGTCATTAGTAAATGTGATGAAGTATTGGAACCCTTCTCTAGCCTGTGTGGTTAATGGACCACATACATCTGTATGTATGAGCTCTAATAAACCACTAGCCCTTTCACTTGTTCCTGTAAAAGGGGCCTTGGTCATTTTACCAAGCAAACAAGATTCGCATACATCATATGATTCAAAATCAAATGAATCTAAGTGTCCCTCTTTGTGGAGCCTAGATATGCGTTTCTCGTTTATGTGACCAATTCTACAATGTCAGAGGAATGTAGGGTTAATCTCATTACCCTTTGACCTCTTGGAATCAACACTGTATATGTGATTATCTGAATCTAGAACATACAATCCATTCATAATGGAAGCATTGCCATAGAAAATATCATTAAAGTAAATTGAACAACTATTGTTCATTATTTTAAAAGAAAAACCTTTCTTATCCAAACAAGAAGCAGAAATAATGTTCTTGGCAATTGCTGGAACATAATAACAATTATCAAGTTCTAGAATTAGGCCTAAAGGCAAAGATAAATTAAATGTTCCTACAGCTAACACAGCAACCGTTGCTCCATTTCCAACTCGTAGGACCACCTCGCCCTTAGGAAGTTTTCTACTCCTTGTTAGTCCCTGCACATTCATGCAAATATGAGAACCACATCCAGTATCTAATACCCAAGATGAAGAAGCAGAGAAATTTATCTCAATCACATATATACCTGAGATGGAAGTCTCACTTCCTTTCTTTTTCTTCAGCTCCTCAAGGTACACAGTGCAATTTCGCTTCCAATGACCAGTCTTACTGCAATGGAAGTATTTTCCTGTCTTAGCAACTCCACCAGATGGCTTGAGTTTCTTGGCCTTTTCCTTCTTGTTACCATTGGGCTTGAGCTTACCCTTAAGCTTGCCTTTGCCTTTGGATTTGGTCTTGTCAATCACCATAACAGAAGTAGGCCTTGACTTCTTCAAGTCCTGCTCAGCAATTCTCAACATATTGAGCAATTCTGCCAATGTCTTATCCATACTGTTCATGTTGTAGTGCAACACAAACGAACTATAGCTATCCGACAAGGATTGGAGGATGAGATCAACTGACAACTCTTTATGCATAGTGAAGCCCAGTGGTTCCAGCCTCTCAATGTACCTAATCATATTAAGTACATGAGTGTGCACCGGAGCTCCCTCAGCGATCTTGCTTTGGAAGAGCACCTTAGACACCTCATAACGTTCGTGCCGTGTTTGCTCTTGGAACATTTCCTTGAGATGTTTGATCATATCAAACGGTTTCATATTCTCATGTTGCTTCTGGAGTTCAGAACTCATGGAAGCTAACATCAAGCACTGTACGTCAATGGCATCATCCAAATGCTTTTGATAAGCTTGCTTATCAGTAGCGGAAGCATTCTGTCGGGGTTGAGTAGGGATCGCATGCTCTAGAACATATAACTTCCTTTCTTGAGTGAGGACTATCCTCAAATTTTTGTACCAGTCTAAGAAGTTTGCCCCAACCAACTTGTTATCCTTCTCAAGGATAGAACGAAGGGATAAATTGTTGTTTGCCATGATAATTCTACAATCATAAAATAAGTAAGTAAGTAACATTGTCATTAAAATCATTAATTATGGTCTTTTAATTAGTTGAATTACTCCCACTATTTTCCTCAAGCTAATAGCCCTCACTATCAACTTGGGAAGCCTTTTCGCCTAGACTTCCTAGTGGACCAGGATCCATATTTGGTCCCATTATGACTTTAGCTGAGCTAATGCGTCTAATGAGATTATTTAGGTAGACAACTCTTGTCAATTGCATCTCATACAACTCCTGGATAGTTGGGTGAATAACTTTTGTTCTAACTCATCATATGGGTTAAAGCTCAACCTATGCCTCTAAATCTTATTAGGTTTGACTGAGCCAATGCCCTAATTTAATTTAGTTAATTCTGACCCAATACACTTGGAGATAACTATTATCTCATGCAATGTGAATTCCTAAGGTAGGTATGGCCTTGACTGAGCCAAAGTAGCACAATACCGAACAAAGTCTCTTTCACATGCATCGTATTGGAAGGCATCTTTATTTGTTATCTTTGACTTAATATTTATTTTGAGGGATTTTTAATTTTACCGTCTCACCTAGCATGCTTTTCTAACATATATATCAACATATATAAGTAAAAGCGTAAAATTAAACGTGACATGGTTATGGCCTTTCAATTACAAAAGAACCTAGGGATACATTATTTTTCTAAATGCCTTCTCCTCGATTTCATTTCAAGCGTCACCTCGGTTCGCCTTGGCTCCGAATCATCTTGGCTCCAAATGTTGTACATTTTACAAGATAATCCTAATTTATCTATATAATTATTACATAAATAAATTACAAATAAATCAAGGCTCACAGACCCAATTTAAATTTATTTAAATAAATTACAACTCATGTAAACCTAGGCCCATAACCATGCATCATGCAATCATCCATATCACATAAGAATCAAGCATCAAGCATACACAGTAATATCACATATTAATTTGCATGCTTCCTAATTAAAATCTAATTTTAATTAATCAAATTTTAATTAATTATGGGTATCAATGGCTGTTTTAATTTAATTTTAATTCTCAAAATTCAATTTGGGCTTAATTGAAATTTTAATCTTATTAAAATCTCAAAACCATTGGATAACTCTTATCCATTTTAAAATATTTTATTTTAAAACAAAAATTTATAAAGATAACTCTTTTTGAAATTTAATCTCATTAAAATCTCAAAAATATTGGATAACTCTTATCCAATTTAAGATATAAAATATTTAATTTAGAATAAAATTTTATCAAGACAATTCTTTTTGAAATTTTAATCTCATTAAAATCTCAAAATTATTGGATAACTCTTATCCAATTTAATACAAGATATATTTTATTTTAAAATAATTTTATCAAGCTAATATTTTTTTTAAATCTATAATTGTCTTACAATTATTTTAGGTCGTCCAAACGAATTTTGAAAATTAAAATCAAATCTGTAACAACTTACAATAAAACAGTATCATGACAAATCGAATTCACTATCCTGAAAGCCGTTTGCACACTGGCTCGGATACCACTGTAAAGTTTCGTTGTCTCGGTTTATCATGTCATACACGAAAATAAGCAGCAGATTAAAAATCAACAAAATCAAAATTACCAGATCATGCAACAAGATTAATTTCGGGATAAAATCTGACCTTTTGGTGTACGCGTGTAGGAATGTTCGACTTTTGAATATGGCAGCCCACGAACAGCCCTTGATTTATCGTTAACTCAAGACTCCTAGCTGAGAGAAGCCCTCTAACGGTATCCACACGAGTAGGACGCAAAACAAGACCTTTGCCTAAGACAAGATGTGATCAGAAGCAAAGGGAGGAGGAAGGGAATTGTTTTCTGAGAGTGCTAGCCCCAAGAGGCAGAACGGCTATAAAAATATTTTGTTCCTCTTATGTTTAACTTTTAGACTTAATGTTGTTTTTATAGTACCTCTTAACAAAACCCTAAAAAGGCCTTAGCCTTAATCCAACTAAATTGGGTCTTTTGGGCCTTTTAAAATTACTTAATCCAAATCCAATTAATTGTAAGGCATACTCTAACAAACCCTACCTAATAAAAATGTTTAAAATGTGAGTGAGAAGATGACAACCCCCCCCCCCCCCCCAACCACAATATCGGCTTTTATCAATAATTTTTCTGCAATCACCGATCAATGGTTTATATTATCAAATTTAAAAATAGATGTGATAATTTATATACATAATTTATGTTTTTTAATCGAAATTCTTTAATATTTGAATGTCAATTTAAGTTTCGATTAATTCAAAATCGAGCTATTAGCAAATCTCAAATTGGAGAGCTCTCTTAATGTTATTTTTCCATTCATATAGTTCGAACTTGAAATCTTGCTTAAAAGATACCGAACTCTTTTCATTTGACTCAACAAATATTAATCATAATTTATGTTCATGTTATATCGAATCATATGTCTAGTATAAAATATGAAAAATTTGTTTTAATATTTAAAACAAAATATTTTTTTAGTATTTGTTAAATTAATGTATAAATTTATTAAATTTTAATTCATATCAATTTTATTTTTATATAATATCTTCGTATCTTGATTAAGATTTTGCCATTTTAACTCAACTTTCAAGATGATTGACGAAACCATAATAATAAATAGTCAACAACTGCAGTTCATTTTTTCGAGCTTTGAAGCACTTCATGCGTGTACTGTACAGCTATTGTCTGATTTGTTGGCTGAGCTCATTTAGCCAAGAAGTGGGACTAATCAGTTAAGAATTTGTTGAAACTTGAAAAAAAGAATATATTAAGAAATATTTATACTTTGTCATTTTTGATAGAGAATGGACTCGTTGAATTTGGTAAATGAAGACGGAACGTTGGAAACAGATATTTTAAGCACAAGTGTATCTTAGTTTGGGTGAAATTAATAAGAATACACTAAACCTTAAAACTTAGAATTTTTAATTTTAAAGTTTCAAGTTCTAATTATTATACAAGTTTTGGTGAATCAATTTATGAGATTAAAAAGAAATATCTTTAATCATGCACCTTTACAACTTATAAATATTCAGATCTATAAACTATTATATATATATATATATATATATATATATATATATATATATATACAAACATAATAAGGATAAATATTCCATACACCAGGAGTGCAGTTTTTTTACTCCACAAGCAGAATTAGGATCATGATACATATCATATTTTATTTATTTATTTATTTTTTAATATTTTTGTAAGACATGTGTCATGATCCTAACATCGCTTGTAAAGTAAAAAAATTTCACCGACGGTGTATAGAATAATTATTCATATAACAATACAACTTTTCGAAGATTTTTGAATTAACAAAAAATGAATAATTTTGTCTTATAAATAAAATTCTAATTTCTTTTAAAATTTTATTAAATGAATTTATTTTATTAATAAAATTTATTTAATTCATAAGTAAAAATTCTGATTCAATGTAAATTTTTCATACATGTCAATGACTTAAAATGTAAATTTCAATTATATGTATGATCATGAAGTTGGACTCTGTGTCCTGCACATTTTCTCTTAGACCAAATTTAACTATTCTACTTAAAACTAATTGGCACGTGGGGAATCATCATTTGTGGTGGGGTTCTCTTCCACCGTTGCCTTGTAATGAAGTTTTTTAGTTAAATGAAGTTCTATTATTTTTCAAAAAAAAAAAAGGTTTATCGAGATGGGAATCAAATCATTTTTTTTATTTCTATATAACCACCATGATCCACACCTGAAGCAAGAGGAGATAGTCTAACGGTTGAAAAACTCACTAAGAAATCAACTAAAGTCTTATTTTATCCAAATTAAAATTACAATTATCTCCAAATTCTAGTTCCCTCAAAAACTAAGCAATTAGGAGTTTTCTTATTTCCAAATTCCAGTTCCCTTAAAAACTATTTCCCTCACCATGCAAATATAAAAAAACGTAATTGAAAACATACATTCTTTCCGTTTGTTTTAATGTTTAGTACTTTTGTTATTTTTTGTTCTGGGATTTAATATTTTTGTTCTGGGGTTCCTACTGTTGTTTTTGATGAAAGTGCAGTTGGGTCCAACTCTTCTGACATTGATGTGTTCGAGCTCACTTTCTTAGAAATGAGCTTTTTATTTATAATTTCAGTTAATTTATACCTTTCTTTTTTGTTGTTCAGAACTTCAGATGAAATTAAATTTTTGGTTTATAGGGAAATAGCTTACCGAGGGATATAAGTGGGGTGAGAAGTTTGGTTGATCCAATACTGATGTGTAATTTGGATTTCGCTTGAGCTTGGTCTCGAACCTGCTGCAGCTTGCCTACTTGCCACCGAGGGGTACCCTGCCGCAGCCTCACATCCTGCCATCAAGGTGCATCCTGTCGCAGCCTCGCACCCTACCACTAAGGTGTACCCTGTCGCAGCCTTGCAACCTGCTGCAAGTTGAGGCACTCTGCTGCATGCCTATCATGCACCTATTAAATGCCTGCTGCAAGCCTACCACGTGCTTGTCGCGACCTTATTGGTTGTTGTGTTCTACCACACACCTGACACGTTTTAACCTTATTGCACGCCTACTGTGTACCTACTGAGGCCTACTGGTCATTGCATCCTGCAGCATGCCTGATGTGCGTTACACCCTGCCGCACCTTACCAAATGCCTACCGCGCCTATCGTTGAGGCGCCCTATTGCAGGCTTTATATCGTCAGATACTACCCTCGCATCATTGCACCCTACTGTGTGCCTACTACTCGTTGCACCCTATCGCGGAGTTATATTTTTTTGTACCATACTGTGTGCCTACCGAGTGTTGCACCCTGCCACATGCCTACTGTGCACCTACCGAGGCCTACTGGTCATTGCATCTTACCACATGCATGACGTGCGTTACACCTTGCCACACGCCGATCACATGCTTGCCGCGACTATCGCTGAGGCATCCTGCCGCAGGCCTTATACCGTCAGATACCACCCTGGCACCATGAGGCACCCTACTATTGGTTGTTACCCTATCGCAGGCCTTCCTCATGCCTGCCGTAAGCCTACCAGGTGCCTGTCGAGGCCCTACTGGTTGTTGCATTTTGCCGCAGCCTAACGCGTTTTAACCCTACTGTGAGTTAACAACATATCTGCCTCGCCTATTGCTCACTTAGGCACCTTGTCGAGTGCCTACTGTGCGTTGCATCCCTATCGCATGCCTACTGTTTGCCTACCAAAGCCTACTGGTTGTTGCATTCTGCTGCAGGCCTACTGTTTGCCTATTGAAGCCTACTGGTCGTTGCATTCTGCCATAGACATGATGTGCGTTACACCCTACTGCAAGCTAACGACATGCCTGCTGCAGCTCTTGCTCACTTAGGCACCTTGCCGCGTGTGTTTAAACTTCACCTACCTAAAAGTGGAATTGGCTCAAAAACATTATAGCAAAAGCTTATCCAGCAATTCTTGGTCCGAGCTTTGCCTCTAGAGTTTTGGGCCCCGCTGATTAAGTTGGTTAGGAGTGCAGGCCCATCGGCCTAAGGTGATAAAAAATACAACCTCATTGACCCAAGATGGCGGGGGTTATGGGCCTCGTCGGCCGCGAGTGTGAGCCACATCATTTAAAGTAGATAGAAGTGCAAACCCTGTCAGCTTGAGGTGGTCGAAAGCATAGGCCCTTGTCAGCCCAAGGTGGTCGGGAGTGTGGAGCCCATCAGCCCATGTATTAGAGTGTGTGAGCCTTATCGATTCAAGGTGGTCCGTAGAGTGGTTTGAAGCATAGGGGCCATAGTGTTGGAACATGCTATAGGAATAGTTCAAATATTATTGAAGTCAACTAGTATCACAACAATATGTGTTGCTTGATGGTTGAGTGCTTGTTTACTGTATTGGACAGCCTGTGTTCGAGTCGTGTACTGCGCAAATAATTTTTGCATTATTTGTGCGCGTGCCTCCTTGCGGCAGAGTGACATGCACGTGGACCTTGCTTGAGCTTGCGGTAGAGTGGCCTGCCACATGGGCCTGTGGTCACGCGATTTACTCTATCATGTGGGCCTTGCATGAGCTTGTGGCAGAGTGGATTGCATGTGGGCTTACGCTAGCATATGCTTACGGTAGAGTGGTCTGTCGCTAGGCCTTACGCGAGCTTGCGGCAGAGTGGTCTATCGCTAGGCCTTACGCGAGCTTGCGGCAGAGTGGTCTGTCCCATGGCTTGTAGTCGCTCGAATTGCTCTGTCGCGTGGGCCTTACGCAAGCTAGTGGTAGAGTGGCCTGTCGCATGGGCCTGTGGTCGCGCGAATTGCTCTGCCGCATGGGCCTTGCGCGTGATAGACTGTGCTATCGCATGCTCGTGCCACTCTATCGCCATTGTTGCTTGCATGTGTATTGCCATTAAAATTTTTATGAGCATTTCAGTTTAATGCTTAAATACAAAATCTGTTTGTGTATGATTTGTAAATCTTCGATTTTTATTTTTCTTATTATGTCATTCAAGCCTGTTGAAACCTTCTAAGCTTGAACCTTGTTGATTTCATGTTTGGTGATCAATAACCCATGCGTACACACTCTATCGCACCCATGTGCCACGGCAAACCCTTGCTCATATGCACACGTGAGACAGGTTTACCACCCCTGTCACAGATCGTGATCTCGTTATCTTTTATACTTGACTTTTTGTTTGTTTGCCACAGACGACGCCAATTGTTGTTGCACAATACAACAATGATTGATTGCTGACGTAAGAGCCTGTCTCTTCTCTCCATGTGTCTCCAAAAAGGTTCTGCAAAATAGGAAAAGTCAAAGGGCGCAGGGGGCTTTCCCTTGCGCGCGCACTTCTGCTATGATAAAAAGGGGGAGAGATATTAAGATATTAAGGGGGAGAGATAATGAGGGAGAAATAGTGTCAAAATCTCTTTTGGAAAATTCTCTTCAAACCATGCTTTCATTAAGGGGGAGCTTTATAAGATCCTGCTTTATTTGAGGGAAAGTATTTTATCAAAAAATTTTTAAAGCAAATTTACATTAAGTTTTGTCATATCAAAAGGGGGAGATTGTTAGCTTTAAATTACCATATGTATTTTGAAATAACAAAAACTTAAGTAAACCTTAATGTTTCTTTCATATTGTAAATTTGCTTTATGATACATGATTTTCTCAAACCATTTAAAGTGATAATATCAAATATTAAGACCATGATTTAATGATACATTCTTATTGGTCTTAATACTTTATAAAATGTTTTTGAATATTTTAGAAAATTACTTAATGAATTTTTGGACCATGTTTTCATTAGAGAAAGTCAAGGAAAACTCCCACAAAAATGCCAAAATGTTTTGGGTTGAATTAGGATCAAAGGCCACATCATTTCTAACCCAAAAAGTACAAGAAATCGCTCTTTGGAAGCATGGGATCGATCCCCTAAGGGAAGGGATCGATCCCTTCATGGCAGAATGGCTTCTTAACGCTGAAAAGGTCCCTCAAGCCAAGAATCAAGATTCTGGACTTAAGGGATCGATCCCTTTGGGCATGGGATCGATCCCTCAGGACGAAAAAGTGCTATAACGGCTAGTTTTGTGAGACACAACGGTTATATTCAATTTTGGCTCCAACCAACGTCCACAAACCATCCAAGGGACTATAAATAGAGGCTTAGAAGCTCAAGGAAGTAGAGAGGAACTACTCAGCAACTCCAATCCTCATTTTCCTCAAATCCTCAACCCTCAACAATATTTCAAGAGCTACAAAGTCTTCATCTTCCATCATACTCACATTCCTTGTATAGAATAGCACAAATATTGTTTAGGATTTTCTTGTGCTTAACTCTTGTAATCACTTGCCTACCTAGAGGCCTTTCTTTGATTACATCTCTTGTAAACCAATTCATTCCTTGTAAAAGGGGAGGTTTCTCTTTAGCCTAAGAAAAAGAGGGAGGTTTCTCTTGGGCCTAGAAAAAAAGGGAGAAGAGGTTACTCTTGAGCCTTAGAAAAAGAGGGATTGTAAACACAAATTCAAGGATAGTGAATTTAGAGAAAATCCTTAGGAGCGTCTCAAGGTAGAAGACATAGGCAAGGTTGCCGAACCTCTATAAATCGCTTGCGTACAATTTTCTATTTCTACTCTCTTTATTTATTTACAATTATATTTTTGTTTATTGTATTGAATTTATATTGCATACTTGAGTAGCCTAGAGAACTTGGAAAATATTAATATAGGCTTGAAAATTTAGAAGAATCGAAAAACAAACTTAAGGTTAGCGAAAAACTAATTCACTCCTCTCTCGGTTTAGCTTATAGAGCCAACACATAAGAAATGTGGATACAGGATGTAAGCTGTTGACTTTATTGATATAACATGTGACGAATGTATTTAGCATACTGCTGAAACCATGTTAAGGTGATTTGAGATAGATGAGTGTAGTGGCGATTGGCATCATGATTAATTCGATACTTATGAATCAATTGAGATGGTTTACTAAGGTATAAAGACAAGATATGCATCTAGATAGTGAAGCCCTGAAGAGACAAATAATGGAAGAGGAACACAATTCCAAATATATGATACATCCAGGTAATACAAAGACGTATCAGAACTTATACAAGGTGTATTGGTGGGCTGGTATGAAGAAGAATATAGTGACCTTTGTGTCCAAATGCTTAGTATGCCAAAAAGGCTAAGATTGAACGCCAGAGACTAGTGGGCTTATTGAAGCATTTGTTTATACCAACATAGAAATTGTAGTACGTAACTATGGACTTTATCATGGAACACCCAAGGACTTGTAGAAATCATGATGCAATATGTGTGATAGTTAATAGATTGACACAGTTCGCCCACTTCCTATCTAGGAAGCTATCGATTCACTTAGCGCCTTAAAAGGGATGTATGTTAAGAAATAGTGAGATTAAATGGGTTCCCAGTGAGCATAGTTTCGGACAGAGATTCTCGGTTTACTTCCCGTTTCTAGGAGCACTTCCAAGATGCCTTATGTAACATCCCAAAACCACTATACAACAGAATATTCACTTGTAAACTACACTTATTTACCGGTTGGGCTGTCTGTGGTGCTTAACAACTTTTACTACATCATGAATTAATAAAGTATGTTCCTTAAGATGTATATACATTCCCTTCGTAGTTAAAGTAGTACTGTACAACTTTGCTGAATATATAAAAGAATATAACATACCTTCGATCTCAAATCTCTGGAAGGTAAGTCTCTTAGTTCAAATCAGTTATCTGTGGAGTGGAAAATAAGGAGTGAGCGACAATGTGCTCAGTAAAGAAGGTGTATGCTGCTTTTAAAAAAATAAAAGCTAAAATCTCAAAACCATTTAATCATCCTAACGATCACACTCATTAGGAAATAATAAACACAGTTAACATAAAAACAGGATTTACCAGATCCTTTCATAAATCTTTAGAAACTGATAAGTTGAGACTAGGCAACAAATAAATCATGCTAAGAACACAAGTCATCCGCTTTTGGGGTGCACCCGTAGGCCATCGCCCCTCACGGCTATCTCATCTAGATGTATGGCCATAATCTGTAGGTGGTCCTCGGGTCTACTTGCCAAGTGACCTCGAGACCGCTGAAGACTTGGCAGGTCCATCAGCCCTGTGACGCCCCAGGGTGCACTCGCTGGTCTATTTGACCCGAGCCATCGCCCTAGTTAGGTCACGCAAAGTACATAAGTGATAATGCATGAACTCATGGCCTAATGTCTCAAAATCAAGTTATCATTTCCATAAAATGATTTAGTTTCCAAAAGGGTTTATAACAAGTAAAACAACCCTCCTTTTTCAACATTTTCTATGAAAGAGAGGCAGGTTGGGAGCCGGTTCGCCCACGGCTAATTCGCCCAGGGTCAGCTCGCCCATTAGCCCATTTCGCCCAAGGGACTACTCGCCCGAGAATCGATTCGCCCAAGGGACCACTCGCCCGAAAATTTGATATTTTCTTTTTTCAAAATAATTAAAATACTTCATTTTTCATTTACGAAATTACATTTAAAAATCGTTCGCCAGAGCCTACTCGCCCTCAGTAGCTCGCCCTGACTACTCGACAAGACGGCGAATAATAGTCGCCCGCCTCATGGTTTTCAAAACACAGTACGGCTGTTTTGCTAACAGTTCGCCCGCCTTTTACTTAAAATAAAGATCGCCCGCCCTTACACTTTAAAAAAGGTTCGCCCGATCAAGGCTTACCGGATTTCTCTTAAAAACAAAGGCACTCGCCCAGATCTCAAACAAAGAATTCGCCATTTGCTCGCCCGAGTTTCTGTCTAATACAAAACTACTCGCCCGCCTTAGTCAATTCGACCAACCAATGAACTTATGGCGGCTTGTAGCTCGCCCGAAACCAAAACAATTTATCAAACATGCATGTCAGAAAATAAAACAAATTCCGATATTTTCTTAACGTTTTTTACTCCACAGGACATGCATTTGCATCACATACAACTTCCTTACCTCGTCTGATACGGCGTAGCTTCTCGCCCGCCTTGCTCAATTCCGGCCTGCAAAGCATTTATTCACATTATTAATATTTTCCAAAAAGACTTATATTTTTCCTAAAAATATGGCACTTTGGCGAACTCAGTTCGCCATTCGCCCGTCATAGCACCCTTTTCATTTGCGGCTTATTCGTGGGAATTCGCCCTGTAACGGAATACGTTGGCGCCTTCTTTTTCACCTACTCGCCCTACTGGCTATCATCAACTCTACATGGGCGACTACTATTATCGCCATTCTCGCACACTGGCGATCACTGGTCCTCGCCCGCCGGGACCACATACTGGCGAACTCATATAAGCTTTCTCCTAACCTCGTCCCATCTTTTTGGGCGAGTACTACCCCATTTCGACTAGCAATTTCTACTCGCCCGTCGTGTTTCCTTACTCATTCTTGGTTATTTTTCCATCTATTTTCTTATCTTGTTCATCAATATTCAACTACAACCAGGCTATATCTATGATTAATATCAAGAGAACCATAAAAGCTATGAAACTCACCTTTACTGAGCTGCTCTTCCAACAACAGAATGCTTTCTTGCCTTCTTAGCTTAGTTGTTTGTTTCCTTAGTTCTTCAACATTAGAGGAAGGTTTGGCTAGTTAAGAGTGAGATTTTCACGGCTCCTGTACGTGAGGAAAGGGAAGAAAAGTTAACTTGCATAAATCCCAGAATTGGGTGAGACGGTTGTTTAAGGAGGAGAAGTTTGCTTCCTTATATAGGCATGTTAGTCCAACCAGAATTCACCATCTGCTCCTTATCCCTTCCTTCATCATTACCTCGTCTGATAGTGCATTAATTCATGAAGAAAATTGCATCAAGAGAACATCTGAACAGCATTAAAACGGGTAGAAAAAGTGTAGCAAAAGACGCCATGTTATTGACTAAATTTTCTCTTCTTCTCGCCAACTTCTTCCAGCCGCCCACGTTGATTGGCTCTCCTTCCTCTCTTTTCTCCATTCGTCTGACAGCCCATTAATATTGAAGAATTTCCAGCCAAAGGAACGGATTGCAGTCAAAAAGGCAACGGGCGACAGGCCTTCTGCACATTTTTGACTCCAATTTCTCTTTTATTCTTCTTCTTTCCCACGCCAATGTCAACCACAATTATTAACTTTGTCTTACCTCATTTAATGCTTTCATACCATAATAATTAAATCCCAACAATATCTTGTTACACTTTAATATTTGTTTCTCTTTCTTTATACACTACACTATAAATCATCTCTTAGATTGAAAAGTGGAAATTTACATTCGATTTAATTTCACAAAATTTTTATTTCCACTATCAATAATGTACACATATGGCATACAGTATAATAAAATTCGGATTTTACATTTCTCCCCACCTTAAGAAATTTGGTCCTCCAAATTTAACTTGGACCTATCACTGAAAGAGCTCCGGATACCTCTCATACATAAGGCTCTCTAACTCCCAAGTAGCCTCCTCCTCGTTATGATACTGCCAGAGCACTTTAACCAACGAAATCGTCTTAGATCGCAATACCTTATCTTTCCTATCCAAAATCCGCACCGGTTTCTCAACGTAACTCATGTCCTCTCTGATCTCCAATGGCTCGTGTCGAATCACGTGAGAAGGATCTGGGTTGTACTTTCTTAACATCGAGACATGGAATACGTTATGCACTCCTGACAACTCTGGTGGTAGTGCTAACCGATATGCCACATCTCCTACGCGATCTAAGATCTCATAAGGTCCAATGTATCGAGGACTCAACTTTCCTCTCTTCCCGAATCTCATTATACCTTTGGACGGTGAAACCTTTAAAAACACATAATCACCCGCTATAAACTCCAACGGTCGGCGTCTAACATCTGCATAACTCTTCTGCCGACTCTGAGCTGTTCGGAGCCTCTCACAAATTATTCGTACATCACGAGAAGCCTGCTCGACCAAATCGGGAGCTAACAATTTACGGTCTCCAACTTCTTCCCATGCTATAGGGGATCTGCATCGTCTGCCATACAAGGCCTCATATGGTGCCATGCCGATACTCGTATGAAAACTATTATTATAAGCAAACTCTGCCAGGGGTAAATGATCGTCCCAAGAGCCTCTAAAATCCAATGCACACGCTCTCAACATATCCTCGAGCGTCTGTATCGTACGCTCGGACTGCCCATCAGTCTGTGGATGAAAAGCGGTGCTAAAACTCAACTGGGATCCCATAGCCTCCTGAAATCTCTCCCAAAAATGAGAGGTGAAGCGAGAGTCCCTATCAGAGGTGATACTCACTGGAACACCATGTAACTTCACTATCTCCCTGACATACAACTCGGCCAAGGCACTAACTGAATCTGTAGATCTCATGGCTAAGAAATGAGCAGACTTAGTCAATCTGTCGACTATTACCCAAATAGCATCATACCCTTTCCGGGTCCGTGGTAATCCCATAATAAAATCCATAGTTACATGCTCCCATTTCCATGTAGGAATCGATAACGGTCGAAGCATACCTGCCGGCTTCTGATGTTCAATCTTAATCTGTTGACATGTTAGACATCTAGTAACAAAATCTGCGATGTCCTTTTTCATCTTAGGCCACCAGTACACTTTCCGGAGATTCTGGTACATCTTAGTACTACCCGGATGTAACGTGTATCTAGAGGTATGGGCCTCTGATAAAATCAACTCTCTAAGCTGCTGATCACCGGGAACACATATTCGACCTCTAAACCTCAGTATCTCATCGGTGCCAATCTCAAAATCCAACTCATCTCCTATTTGAATCTGGCTGGCTACCCCAATACAATAATCATCACTCCTCTGAGCTTCCTTAATTCGATCTATCAAATCCGGCTCGATACGAAAACTAGCTGTAAACCCATACTGGTCAGAGGAAACAACTGTCAAACTGAGGTTAGAGAACTGCTCTATCAACTCATGTTCCCTGATCATCATGTACGATATCATGCCAACATGCTTACGGCTCAGTGCATCAGCTACTACATTAGCTTTACCTGGGTGATACAAAATCTCACAATCATAGTCCTTTAATAGTTCCATCCACCGTCGCTGTCTCAAATTCAACTCTTTCTGTGAGAATATATACTTCAGACTCTTATGGTCTGTATATATCTGAAATTTCTCTCCGTACAAATAATGTCGCCATATCTTCAGTGCAAACACCACTGCGGCTAGCTCCAAGTCATGTGTCGGGTAATTCTTCTCATGATCCTTCAACTGTCGAGAACCATAGGCTATAACCCGACCATGCTGCATGAGCACACACCCTAAACCTTGAGCGGATGCATCAGTATACACCATAAATCCACCTGATCCGCTAGGAAGGGCTAATACAGGGGCACTAGTTAATCTCTTCTTAAGTTCACCAAAACTACGCTCACACGCATCATTCCACTCAAATTTTACATCCTTACGTGTGAGTCGTGTCAATGGAGCAGCAAGTCTAGAAAATCCCTCCACAAACCTGCGATAATATCCGGCAAGACCTAAGAAACTCCGTATCTCGGTAACCGTGTTAGGCCTCTCCCACTGAACAATGGCCTCTATCTTGGACGGATCAACTGATACCCCGTCTCTCGACACTACATGTCCGAGAAATATAATGTGGTCAAGCCAGAACTCGCACTTACTAAGCTTAGCATATAACTTTCGCTCTCTGAGGGTTTGTAGAACAATCTGCAAATGCTGCTCATGCTCCTCTGAAGTCTTAGAGTAAATCAGTATGTCATCAATAAATACTATGACAAACTTATCCAAAAATGAATGAAATACCTCATTCATCAAACTCATAAAAGCTGCAGGGGCATTTGTCAGTCCAAATGGCATCACTAAGAACTCATAGTGGCCATAGCGAGTTCGAAAGGCTGTCTTATGCACATCCGACTCCTTAATCTTCAACTGGTGATAGCCTGATCGAAGGTCTATCTTGGAAAACACCTGTGCACCCCTGAGCTGATCAAACAAATCATCAATCCGAGGTAGTGGATACTTATTCTTAACAGTAGCCCGATTCAACATCCGATAATCAATACACAACCGAAGGCTACCATCCTTCTTCCGAACAAATAATACTGGAGCTCCCCACGGTGACACACTAGGACGTATAAATCCCTTATCTAATAATTCTTGGAGCTGCTTCTTGAGCTCATTCAACTCTGTCAGTGCCATCCTATATGGGGGTCTAGAAATCGGCTCCGTACCGGGTACCAACTCGATCATAAACTCCGTCTCTCGATCCGGTGGTAACCCTGGTAAGTCCTCTGGAAATACATCCGAGAAGTCCTTAACCACATGAATCTCTTGTATCTTTGGATGCTTCCTCTCAACATCCTCCACACTAGCAATATATCCTTCATAAACATTCATACACAACCACAATTTCAGTACACATGTCATTTCACAACATAAATTCTCATACTTTTATTAATTTACAGTAACTTTACAATGTACTTTTCGGGATAAGAGAAGGTAATAAACTTAGTATTACAGTCCAAACTAACATGATTTGCAGCCAACCAATCCATTCCTAAAATGATATCAAAATCATATATATCCAACAAAATTAGGTTAGCTGTCACAACCTTCTCTCCTATAGTCAATTTACAACTCCTATATATAACATCTGTCATATGGAAATCATTAAAAGGAGTTTTCACTCGCAATGTATATTCTAACAACTCCGGCTCTACTGGGGTCCTGTTGGCATATGCAGGGGATAAGAATGAGTGGGTAGAACCCGGGTCAATTAAGGCAATTACGGGAATATCAAAAAGATAAATTTTACCTTTAATCACATCGATAGAGGCGTCGGCAGTCTCCTGATCCAACGCGTACACCCGACCCTGAGTCACAACCTTCTTACCCTTTTCTGCGGCTGACGCTCGCCTTGGCTGTGAGGGTGTCGCTTTCTCTGGTACATTCTGAGCTGCCGGGGCCGCTATCTGAGGTACTGCAGGAGGTATAGTAGAAGCAGTCGACTCTCTACGCATCGGGCAATCCTTAATAAAGTGCCCCGTCTGTCCACATCTAAAACATACTCCAGTCATTACAGGACAAGGGCGCGATCCATGCGACCTTCCACAATGTCTACATAAGGGCGCAACACTCCTCTGAGTGGTAGTGGGGCCACTAGCAGGAGTAGAAACTGCTGGTCTATCAATTTTGCCCTCTGAAATCTGTATGCCCGAAGATCTGGTCTTCTTAAACTGCTCTCTACCTGGTCTATCCTCCATAAACCTCTTAGCTTTTCCTTTTCCTCTGCCTTTATTCTTGCTACTGAAATCGAGCTGGAACTGCTCATAGTCCCTCTCACATAGCTGAGCCCGTTGAACTATCTCATCATAAGTCTGTATAACAAATGGGGCTAGCTTTACTCTGATGGATGGCCTCAAACCCGCTTTAAATCTCGAAATCTTATACCGGGCATTTGTACTGGTCTGTGGATCAAAACGGCTCAAGGTAGTAAATTTAGCCTCATACTCATTCACTGACATACTACCCTGTACTAAATCCATAAATTCCTGCTGTAATTTATCTTGAGCAGTGTCAGGAATATATTGCCTTCTAAAAGCTTCCACAAACATATCCCATGACAGATCCTGATGCTGAGCAAATAATACCGTCTGGGTGGCCTTCCACCAATGTCTCGCATCATCTGCCAGTTGGAACACAGCTAGGCCCACTTTCTCTGTCTCTGAACATCTCATAATCTCGAGTAATCTATCAATCTCTATAACCCACTGTTCTGCCACCAATGGATCCCTAGTACCTTTAAACTTCGGTGGATCCAATTTCTTAAATGATTTCACCAATGCCACATTACAATATGACTCTGCATTTCGTGGCTGCTGAATCAGTGGCTGTGGTGGAGCTATCGGTGGCTGAGGTGCTGGTGGTGGAATAGGCTCAGGCTCAGGCACAGCTGGTGCCGGCTGTGGCGGTGCAGGTGCCTCTACTGGGGCTGCGGGAGCTGTAGCTCTCTCCCTCTCTGCCCTATCAGCGGCTCTATCCGCCTGATACATAGCCATAAAATCGGCTACCAATCTCTCTACTTGGTTCACACGAGCATCAATGCTCTCTAACTGTAGAGGACGTGGAGGTCTTGGGGCAGGTTCCGGTGTCTGTGGTTCCGGAGTCTGTGCCGCCCTACCTCGGCCTATACCTCTCACTGAGCGCACCCTCCTCCTTCCACTCATATCTGTAGTACAGAAATCGTTTATCACTTATCATTAACACATCCATTATATATTCAGTTTATACAGTACTACAGGGGAATGTATACTATTTCACTATTAAAGCATCACTAGACATCCGACCAACCCTGCTCTGATACCATTAAATCTGTAACATCCCAAAACCACTATACAACAGAATATTCACTTGTAAACTACACTTATTTACCGGTTGGGCTGTCTGTGGTGCTTAACAACTTTTACTACATCATGAATTAATAAAGTATGTTCCTTAAGATGTATATACATTCCCTTCGTAGTTAAAGTAGTACTGTACAACTTTGCTGAATATATAAAAGAATATAACATACCTTCGATCTCAAATCTCTGGAAGGTAAGTCTCTTAGTTCAAATCAGTTATCTGTGGAGTGGAAAATAAGGAGTGAGCGACAATGTGCTCAGTAAAGAAGGTGTATGCTGCTTTTAAAAAAATAAAAGCTAAAATCTCAAAACCATTTAATCATCCTAACGATCACACTCATTAGGAAATAATAAACACAGTTAACATAAAAACAGGATTTACCAGATCCTTTCATAAATCTTTAGAAACTGATAAGTTGAGACTAGGCAACAAATAAATCATGCTAAGAACACAAGTCATCCGCTTTTGGGGTGCACCCGTAGGCCATCGCCCCTCACGGCTATCTCATCTAGATGTATGGCCATAATCTGTAGGTGGTCCTCGGGTCTACTTGCCAAGTGACCTCGAGACCGCTGAAGACTTGGCAGGTCCATCAGCCCTGTGACGCCCCAGGGTGCACTCGCTGGTCTATTTGACCCGAGCCATCGCCCTAGTTAGGTCACGCAAAGTACATAAGTGATAATGCATGAACTCATGGCCTAATGTCTCAAAATCAAGTTATCATTTCCATAAAATGATTTAGTTTCCAAAAGGGTTTATAACAAGTAAAACAACCCTCCTTTTTCAACATTTTCTATGAAAGAGAGGCAGGTTGGGAGCCGGTTCGCCCACGGCTAATTCGCCCAGGGTCAGCTCGCCCATTAGCCCATTTCGCCCAAGGGACTACTCGCCCGAGAATCGATTCGCCCAAGGGACCACTCGCCCGAAAATTTGATATTTTCTTTTTTCAAAATAATTAAAATACTTCATTTTTCATTTACGAAATTACATTTAAAAATCGTTCGCCAGAGCCTACTCGCCCTCAGTAGCTCGCCCTGACTACTCGACAAGACGGCGAATAATAGTCGCCCGCCTCATGGTTTTCAAAACACAGTACGGCTGTTTTGCTAACAGTTCGCCCGCCTTTTACTTAAAATAAAGATCGCCCGCCCTTACACTTTAAAAAAGGTTCGCCCGATCAAGGCTTACCGGATTTCTCTTAAAAACAAAGGCACTCGCCCAGATCTCAAACAAAGAATTCGCCATTTGCTCGCCCGAGTTTCTGTCTAATACAAAACTACTCGCCCGCCTTAGTCAATTCGACCAACCAATGAACTTATGGCGGCTTGTAGCTCGCCCGAAACCAAAACAATTTATCAAACATGCATGTCAGAAAATAAAACAAATTCCGATATTTTCTTAACGTTTTTTACTCCACAGGACATGCATTTGCATCACATACAACTTCCTTACCTCGTCTGATACGGCGTAGCTTCTCGCCCGCCTTGCTCAATTCCGGTCTGCAAAGCATTTATTCACATTATTAATATTTTCCAAAAAGACTTATATTTTTCCTAAAAATATGGCACTTTGGCGAACTCAGTTCGCCATTCGCCCGTCATAGCACCCTTTTCATTTGCGGCTTATTCGTGGGAATTCGCCCTGTAACGGAATACGTTGGCGCCTTCTTTTTCACCTACTCGCCCTACTGGCTATCATCAACTCTACATGGGCGACTACTATTATCGCCATTCTCGCACACTGGCGATCACTGGTCCTCGCCCGCCGGGACCACATACTGGCGAACTCATATAAGCTTTCTCCTAACCTCGTCCCATCTTTTTGGGCGAGTACTACCCCATTTCGACTAGCAATTTCTACTCGCCCGTCGTGTTTCCTTACTCATTCTTGGTTATTTTTCCATCTATTTTCTTATCTTGTTCATCAATATTCAACTACAACCAGGCTATATCTATGATTAATATCAAGAGAACCATAAAAGCTATGAAACTCACCTTTACTGAGCTGCTCTTCCAACAACAGAATGCTTTCTTGCCTTCTTAGCTTAGTTGTTTGTTTCCTTAGTTCTTCAACATTAGAGGAAGGTTTGGCTAGTTAAGAGTGAGATTTTCACGGCTCCTGTACGTGAGGAAAGGGAAGAAAAGTTAACTTGCATAAATCCCAGAATTGGGTGAGACGGTTGTTTAAGGAGGAGAAGTTTGCTTCCTTATATAGGCATGTTAGTCCAACCAGAATTCACCATCTGCTCCTTATCCCTTCCTTCATCATTACCTCGTCTGATAGTGCATTAATTCATGAAGAAAATTGCATCAAGAGAACATCTGAACAGCATTAAAACGGGTAGAAAAAGTGTAGCAAAAGACGCCATGTTATTGACTAAATTTTCTCTTCTTCTCGCCAACTTCTTCCAGCCGCCCACGTTGATTGGCTCTCCTTCCTCTCTTTTCTCCATTCGTCTGACAGCCCATTAATATTGAAGAATTTCCAGCCAAAGGAACGGATTGCAGTCAAAAAGGCAACGGGCGACAGGCCTTCTGCACATTTTTGACTCCAATTTCTCTTTTATTCTTCTTCTTTCCCACGCCAATGTCAACCACAATTATTAACTTTGTCTTACCTCATTTAATGCTTTCATACCATAATAATTAAATCCCAACAATATCTTGTTACACTTTAATATTTGTTTCTCTTTCTTTATACACTACACTATAAATCATCTCTTAGATTGAAAAGTGGAAATTTACATTCGATTTAATTTCACAAAATTTTTATTTCCACTATCAATAATGTACACATATGGCATACAGTATAATAAAATTCGGATTTTACACCTTAGGAACTAAACTGAGCTTTAGCACAGCCTTTCATCCTTAAACCGATGGACAGTCAGAGAGGATAATTCAGAACCTTGAGGACATATTGAGGGCATGTGTCATGGATTTTCAAGGCTCAGGGGATAATCATTTAGCACTAGCTGAATTTGCGTATAACAACAGCTTTCACTCTAGTATTGGGATGGCATCTTACGAGGCATTGTATGGACGTAGGTGTAGATCCCCTATTGGCTGGGAAGAGGTAGGTGAAAGAAAGATATTTACTCCGGAATTAGTAGAGAAAGCTTCTAAAGATGTGAGGTTGATATGTGATAGATTGAGAACAGCCTAGAGTAGATAGAAGAGCTATAATGATAGTCAGAGAAGACCTTTAGAATTTCAAGTTGGGGATAAAGTGAAACAGTCTGGGTGTACATTCTTACACAATATTTACTAGTATTTTACATATTTTTACTAATTGGGCTGTCTGTACGATAACCCTTATTTGCGATATCAATCGTAAGTGTACTAAAGTAAATTTTAACTAACTTAAGGTTATTTTGGAATTATGGACAGATTATTGAAGCTGAGAATGTCCTAGTCATCTTGGTCAAGAATTGGTGGATATATATATATATATATATATATATGTAAGTATGTAGGTATTAAGATATAAAGTAAGAAATTAATTAATTAATTAAGATATACTATAAGGGAATTAAATATATACATATATAAGATAACGGAAAATCAGGAAATAAAAGGTATAAAATATTGATAAAAATTAAGAGAAAGTGGGGGACGGTAGGAATTATGTTGAAAAGTAATCACTTCCATGGGATAGTGCCAAAACACTCCTAGACTTCATGATTAAAATACCCTAAAAATAAAACTTCATTTCCTTTTTATCCCTCACCCAAACCGAGACAAATAGAAGAACAAAAAATTTCCTTAGGAAATGTCACCAACCACAGTTAAGAGAACCTTTCTCCCTTTCTCTCATATCCGGCCATAGAAGGGCCTAAGTGGGCTAAAACCCTCTTTGAACATTCATCCATTTCACCCAAAGGCAAAACTAATTGAGGGAATTCCATTGTTAAGGAGGCAGAAACGAAACAAAGGAGGACATTGCATGTTGGTTATAAGTAGGATGAGCCATAAGTGAAGGGGAGCCTCGGTTCAACCGGAATAAGGAATCGGAAGTTAGAGTGGAAGAAATGAGAAGGGTTGTTCATGATAGGTGAATCAATAAATTGAAGAATTAAAACCTAAACTGAAGCAAGCTGATTTTTGGGACTTTTCGGCCAAGATAGCAAAGGTAATAAATTAAGGTGAGTCAATATATTTTGCTGAAATTAAATTATGAAAACAGAATGTAATATGGTCACGGGATTGGCATTTATGTGTCTAGGCATAACAGCAAAGAAAGCTGTGAGGAAGTGGTCTGGGTTGTTTCAACAAAATTCTTGGTTTTGCATCAATTTAAGGGGTAAGGTTCTAACTTTATAATATTTGATTATTATGCATGAAGATGAAATTGTGATGAACTAAATCAAATGGTTGTTGTATAGATGAAGGATTTATTGAATTCTGACTTGATGTTCAAATCTAGAATTGAAGTTCTGTTATAGGTTGTAATTAAAATGATCAGTTTAATTGTTCTACATGGAGAAAAATTCTGGAAAAATTATGATTAATAGCCCTTTAAGTTAAAAGAACGTCAGTTTTGGAATTTCTTGAATTGGATTTCTATACTTGAGATATGTACAAATGAGTACAGGATATTCTGTCCAGAAACGTGAATCATGGTCCTGACTTTGAAAAATTGTGGCAAATAGCCTAAATTGAATTAGGTTGCAAACCTTACATTTCTAGAAAGGTAATTAAGTTAGTATTGTGATGGTTCTGGGTTTGCACCAATTGGATATGCCTATAATTAAATATGAGGTATTTTGTGCAAGTAGGTCAGTGTAACACTGTGCCTGAAAACTGCTGGAACATGCTGCAACTTTGGAAAATTGCTGATGTTGATCTAGGAAGAATTTAATCGTTAACCTTACATTTCTAGATAGGGAAATGAGTTAGATTTCATCTAGTTTTAGAAATTGTGGATTTGGAAATATGTAGCTTAGGCTATGTATATATGAATGCAAGATACTCACTGCAAGGTACAAACAGCCTAGTGTCAACTTCAAAAATTCTTAGAAAATAATTCAGATGGAGTTCGATTGTAAACCTTACATTTTCAGAAAGGTAAATGAGTCATGATTGATATGGTTTTGGGTTTGTACAAATTACATATCCCTATAATTAGTAATATATATTTTAATGAATACAGGTCAGGAAACTATCCTGCCTAATGTGCCAGATTTGGACCAAAGCTTGGAAAATGATTGGAAATGGCACAAGATGAATTAGGAAGTAAGCCTTATACGTCTGAATAGGGAACTGAGTTAGGAGTAATATAAAATTTACAACTTGATGATTAGATTCTGAAATTTATACTTAAGGCTAGCACAATGACAAAAGGTCAGAAAAATCCTAAAATGCAGGAATTGATATAATTCAGAATTACTCCTTGATGTCATTTTTATTAAATTGTATAATTCTTAATCCTAGCATGCCATTGGGGGTAATGAGTAATCCAATCCACCTTGTGTATGTAAAGGGTGATGCTAGAGATTGAAATTGACTAAGAGCTCACATAGCTCATGCGGAACTTGATAGACGAGGGAGGATTGAATCTGTAAGCTAAGAAAGCACTGTAAGTAACCCTAAGCAACTACCTTGCATCCAAATTGTTTAATGCTATAAATTTTTGGAATTTGGCAATTGAAACAAAATAAATGCTGCATATGAGATGTCTTCCCTTGACTGTTGGCTGCTTTGCTTTACTAGAATTGGCTTGTAAACAGGTGATAGGCTCTCAAGTATTGTACTGTTTGTACGTACTATATAATCAAGAAATGTTTTAAATGTTTTAAAGGTTTAAATTAAATTCTAACTTAATATGATCTCATATTTTGAGTTGTAACCTTGTTGATATTTTAAATGCCTTGTGAGCCTTAATTTGTGGAATTACCTCTTTATGAACTACGATAATTGCTATGAGGTTAAGGAAGAATGATTTTTAAAAGATTACTGGATTTTTATTTTAGACCTGAGGTATTGAAACCTTAGGGCACTGTATCTTGAGAATTTTGTAGGCATTCTTGATTGACTTAGAGCACTGTTTCTCGAGCATTAGTCTCGGAAACGATCGGCTTGTCCCGTATATTACGTTTGGACAGGTCTCGGTGTCATATGCGTAATGAACCGGGGTGGATTGGTCTATGCATAGGCAGCGTCCCTTTTTGTGAGATTGCTACGGTTAGCTACCGTAGATCGTTATAGTGTTAGCTCTAAGTAGCCTAGATTGATACTATGCGAACTCTCTTGGTACTACGACTTGTTTTATTGATTGCACTGCATACTTTATGTATGATTTGATATTGAGACTTCTAGTCTAATGATGAAACTCTATATTTTGCCTACGATTTGTTATTGAGTTTCCATACTATATCTTAAGCTTAATGAGCATAATTGATTTGATGTATTTGAAAGTGATTTGAATTAGTTTTCACAAATAAGAGATGCTTGGTATGATTTAGTTGCTTATTATTGTTACTTACTGAGTTACGACTCACTCCCCTCTTCTTTCCCCTCCCTTTCAGATTGATCGATATCGTTACTGTTGATTTTGGCTCGGGAAGCTTCTTGGGAGTGGTCTTCCCTGCACAGTTTAAGGTATATGGCTCCCAGCAGATTGTATAGACATAGGTGGATGATGGCACAGTGCATTGAAAATCTTTTGGTTGTATATATATACCTACGTGACGAGTCTGGGATGTAAGCTAGGTTATGTTATTATTGGAATTTTATGACCATTATACTTGTTGAGTTGGCATTATGTATGTTTGTAGATGTGCCTGAATATATTAAAAAGTTTGATGTAGATGATCTTGATAAGGGAATTTATCTACTAAAAGAGTTAATATGTTAATAAGTGATCTTACTGATCCAAGGGTTACATGAAATTGAAAGGTAGCCTACACAGTCACCTATAAACAAAAAGCGAAGTAAAAGGAAAAAAGAAAAATTTAGCCTGCAAATTTAAGCTTCCGTAGGATATTAAGAATGACAGGGCGTGTCAGTCTGTGATGCCTTTAACACTTGCTCATTAACAGTAGTAAATGGTAAACATTTATTCAATAAATTCGGAAGATAAAATTTTTTACAATATTCTATACACTTTACATCCCATGTTCTATTTTACAATAATGTAGTACTGTATACAAGTGTGATAACCATAAAATTTTTCATTTATTAGAAATTATTAATACTGGAAATTAATATGAAAGAAAATAGATAGGTTAAAATAAATAAATATAATTATAAGATCGAAATATTAGTGAAAATTCCGTGAATTAAGAAAGTGATGAGCTAGGAAATTCGTGTGAAAAAAAATTAAATTGGAAATAAGAATAAGGTGGGAATTTTAGAAATAATGAAGAGATGAAATTTAATTTGGATAAATTGAAATCCAAATTAAATAAGAAAATGAGAAAGGAATGTGATATATATTTATATAATTATATATTATATAAATGTATTTTTATACGAATACATATGTATTTAAATGCTATATAGTATATATTATTATAAAGTGGTATATATCTGTATATATACTATTTTATACATTTAAATAGTACATATGTATATCTTATGTATATATAAATATATACATATATGAGAAATGTAAATATTATTTTACATTAGAGTTTGTATATATATTGTAAATACAGCATATATTGTATTATTACATTTATATAAATATATATATATATATGAATGTTATTTAATTTAAAGTATATAAATATACATATAAATATATTAGATATATATTTTGTTAATACACAATATATATCTTTATATATAATATATATAGTACAATATTATACATAGAAAATAATAATATTATATGTATAATATATAGTACATATATAATTATATGTAAATAAATTAAATAAAAAAATAAAAAGAAAACAGAAAACAAAAAGGAAAATCGGGAAGAGCCCGATTTCCTTCCCCGATGAAACCGACCACCATCGACCGACCAAGTGAGGGAGAGAGGAGAGAAAGACGACGCCGGTGGAGAGAGGAGAAGAAGTCGGTGACCAGAAGAGAAAAAGAAACGAGCGAAAGAGAGAAATCGAAGGAGGAAACCAAAGCGAAAAAAAAAAGGAAAATGGGAAAGTGTCGGTGGCGGCTGATTCGGCCACCGACACTGCCACCACACCTTCGACGGAGGAAGAGGAAAGGGTAGGAGGCCACTGGTGAGAGGGAAAATGGTGTAGGAGGAAGGAAGAAGAGGGAGAAGAGGCTGAAACTTCCGCGACCAGATTCGCCGCCGTGCCGTCGATCTGGGATGAACAGAGGCCACCAGCAAGTTTGCCGTAACGTCGGCCAGCTGTGGAGCCATCGAACTGTAAGAGAACCAGCCACCGGAGAAGAACCGGCGATGAAGGGAGGCTGACCGGTCTAAACCGATCTGGCCAAAAAAGAAAAGAAAAAAAAAGAGAAGAAAAGAGAAAAAGAAGAAAGAGAGAGAGAAAATGGAAATTTTCGGGAATTCAAAAATTCTCGAGAATTTGGAAATTCGAAAATTTTTGAAAATTCGGTAAGAAATTCCAAAAATTAATTTCAAAGGAATTTTAATAAATTATGGAAAAATTCTAATGTTTAGAATTTTATTTCCAGAAAATCACCCTCGATGACCGAGACGATGGAATTGGGAGAGGTGAACATGGGCGCGACGTAATGAGGCAGTCATCGACCCGGGACAAGTAAGGGAGACATGTGCAGCTTGTAAGGATATTCGGCACACATGTTTTAAATTATGCATTTAATTTTATAAATGCTGTCGATATTGATTGATTGGAAAATTGCGGTGATTTACCGGTTGATATTATAAAATGTATTTTTCATGCAGGAGGCTAGCCAATCGACTGCCGTTATACAGTCGAAAAATTACTGAAAATCACCAAAAAATCACCAAAAATCATAATAAATGATTTGATTTCACGAGTAACGGTTTTCAACCACGAAAATCGAGATATCGATTAATTTTCATAAAACATGAATATAATGATGTTTAATTTTAAAATATTCATGTTTTGAGAATTGTGAAAATGAATTCCCCGAAAATTCTCTCGATATGTGATATTTCACATGAAGCGAGATGAAAAATGAAAAGGACCGAAGTGAATATTTTATAAATATTTCTTAAATATTCACTTGATTTCATATAAAACCTTTATGGTTTTAATTACGAAAATAATTAATTATATAAATTTCATAAAGGTTAAGTAATGATGAAAACTATGATTTTGACTAGAAGGTCTCTATACGTGTTTATAGAGAAAAACATGGTGACGAAATTGTTGAAATTGGAAAATAAATATTTATGTTTCATGAATCATAAAAATAATTGATTTGAATTCCGATAACTTTGAAAACCATGTTTTCGATAGAAAGCACGGAAAAGCGTGCGTACATGTTTTACAGTGAAAAAAAAGAAATAGTCATGAAATTTTATTTTACAGTGTGATTAATTAATTAACTGCTTTCAATGTATGGAAAATATGATTTATGCCTGTATGAAATATTTTGAAAATTGTTATTTATTTTATTTATTTCATAAAGGTGAGGATATATACATGTGAGCCTTATCGATAATTGTGAAATATTTCGATTTACTATGTTTAAAATCCATAAAGGCTATGGTATGGTTTTTATACTATTTTGAGACATAGGCCCCGAGTTTCATGTATCGTACTATTACAGTTACTGTCACGTGGCTGATTGACTAGCTAGTCATCAGCGTCCCAGATGTCACCTAGCAAGTGTACACCAAGGACATATTATAGATCATGACCATAGATCTCAGTGTTGATACTGTGTCCCTTAGTGGACGAAGATAGCATGATTTAATTGTAGGGTAATGCCTAGTCTCACTGATTACTGTTTACTGAAAGAATTTACTAAATCCTGTTTACTGTACTGTTTACTGTTTACTGAGCAAAACCGTACCAAGACACTGTTTAACTGAACTGTACTGTTACCGTATACTGTTTACTGAAATGGTAGCCACTAATTACTGTTTTACTGAACTGAAAGCTACCATTTACTATTTAATGAACTGAAAGCTACCGTATACTGTTTACTGAATTGGTAGCCACTGTTTACTGTTTATTAACTGAATCGTATCAAGATACTGTTTTACTATTCTATAAGATACGGTTTCTGAACTAAAGAGAAATTAATGTTTATTCAAAAAGAATAACATGAAAATTATTTCTAAGATAGAAATAATTACAGAATTGTTTATCCAATAATTTGGATATTTACAAACCCTTGTACTGTCACATATTTTTAACTGTACTGAAGGAAATAGAAGTAAACCACTATTTTACTACCGAACTATCACGTGTTCTAAACCATACTAAAGTGAAGAGAAATAAATGGTTTACTCTATGGAAAACGAATATTAAATCGTTTTGAGAACAATTTATATAGTACTCTTTACAGTTGCTTCTAGGTTCCGAGACAAGACAGGTATTTCAAAATACCTGCCTTACTTCATCTGAATCCCTAGCCGACTGCAGTATCCTTCCTACATGTGAGCCTAGAGCCCTTCTAGGAAAATTTAAAGAAAGCGAAAAAGTTTTTCATCATATAAGTAGCTGAATATCAAGTGTTGCATATAACTCTCTTACTGAGCCGTGGTTTGCTCACCCCTTAATTTTAACATTTCAGATTTTCGAGGATTGAGAGTCTGATATCTAAGGATTTCGGCTGTGCATTTGGGGACGATGCGATAGCTTGATTTATTACATGAGGTATGATCATTTATTTTTCGTATTTAGACTTATCTACATTACTACTTTCCTGTGAATTAAGATAGGGGATGTAATTCATATTATAATTTCATATGAAATTGTTTAAATGTAAATGAAAAGTAAAGTATCGCAGATAGCCCAACCGTCTAAATTGTGTAATAATATGTGTATTACTGTATTACTGGACTGTTACAATTTAATGATATCAGAGCAAGGTTAGCCTGATGTCTGTCGATACTTTTGGAAAGGAAATGTGTTGAAAAATGTTAACATCTCCTGTAGTATTGTGTAGTCTGAATACATAGAGAAAATAAATGATTGTAAATTGAGTTAAATGTTTAGAAGGGAGTTAGAATTTATGAATTAATGATGTTAAAGAGAAAACGGCTCTGGAATTTACCAGAAAATGGTGAACTTATAATCTGAATGAAGGTCTATTCGGTAAGGAACCGAAAGGACTCGGTGAGGGCCCCACTAGTACTTTTCTGTCCGGATCGAACTGAGACCTAAAAGTGATGATATAAAGGAGGGGAATGAAATATCATCATTAAATAGACCTTAAGATCACCGATTGAAGGTATTTTGAAGAGAGAGAAAATTTTTGGCCAAAATGACCAAAATACCCCTACCTCCAAAATTTTACTTGGAGTCATAATAGACAAACAGAAGTTGTAATTGATTGATTTGACAGAGAAATTGATGATATAAAGCTGCATTACATGCAAAATAATCCAATTATAGATCTCAGTGGACTTCTCTGTCGAAATCGAACAAGATCTTAAACTACTGATATTAGTATGAGAAAGGATACTATTAGCACATAGATAATAAGATCCTTAGTTTAAATGTATACTGAGGAGAAAGAAATAAATGTTGAAATGACAAAAATGCCCCTATGTTAGACTATGTTTCAAACAGTGATAAAACCAAGTTGATCTTGAATCCATTGATAGTAATGGAGTTATTAATGGCATAGAGGATGTAATATGAATATAGCGATCCATATTACCAATTCCACTTACACTTAGATTACGGACGCGAATTGTGAGTGACCTAGTGAACGGGCTGAGCTTCATGACCAAAACCTTGAGGGGGGCCAGTAGGCTCGCCAAAGAAGACAGTACAGATGTGTAAAGGCAGACAGTGGATGGGTCGGGGTCTTACATGACGCTATCCCATAAGTGTATAGTGGAATGTCACAAGATGATTGGCCTAGTTATTGATTGTAAGGGCCTGAATTAAGAGTGTATTGAATTGGATGTTTATTACGGGATCGTTGGATATTATGAAAAGTGTGATGACTACAAAAAATGACTGAGAAAGTGAATAGTACAAATCGATGAAATCCATAGCAGTACGGTTAATTATGGTTCTATACATTTATACTGTTTCTATGGTATTAAACGAATATTTATTTATAGAACCGGAGCATTTTGAGGTATGCTTTGCAAATTGATGTACTGTATGGAGAACTGTAAATTGGAGAATATGCATAAGAATAGTAAAGTGAGAAAAAGAAAAACATGACAGCTAACCTAAGTGTTTCAGGACCCTTGAGACAAAATCGTGATGGGCGACCCAATGATGGGCAACCAGCAGCGGACAATATGTTGTGAGGTGTAGGCGAACTATGTGGTCACCAACTCACTTGTAAGGGTAAACCTAGGGCGAAAGGATCACTTAGGGGATGTTCGCCAACGGCCGATTCAAACGGGTCGAGCTCTTACAATTATCTCAATGGTAACACGAGTGTAGGGAACTAGGTACGTAAGGGTGCCAGAGTATGAACCTCTTGGATAACATGCTCAAGGGAATTAAACCTGAATTCACTAAACGAAATTGATTTTAAAGTAAATTACAGTAATAATAAATCGGTTAGCTGGAAAATGTGTTGATAACTGTTGTACTTGATATAGCTTACTAGATTGAGATTCGTAATGCTGTGAAGTATGAGTAGATAATGAAATTAAGGTGGAGAATAATTCAAAATGATTTGAATATTAAATGTTTATGAGTTGAGAATATACAGTGAAAACGACCGGACATGAGCATGAAATGTCCAAAATGATAAGAGATGTGTGATTAAAAAAAGTATCGGATGTGATTCCCGATAAATTTTCCAGAGTAATATAGATATGGGAGATCAGGTTAATATTGACTCGATCGTGGATATGAAATCTAATTGTAAGCTTATATCGGAGAATATAGAAAGAGTTCGAAAGCTTTACAACAACTCTGGAAAATGTGCGAATAATGAAATTCACTTGTAAAGGTGTAATTGATGGAAATACAGATAGTGTAATTTGAGGTTAATGAAGTTATCTATATAAGAGTGAATGAAAGAAGCACAGATGACCTTAATATGTAGATGAATTAAAATGATATAGTAAATTCTTACTATTTAATAAAGTTCTTGTGAAGAACAAATATTCATCTACATGAAAATGGACGCTTTATTAATCTAATCAAAGATATATGAGGAGTTCATAAGACTAGCCTCTGTATAAAGCGTCATTAGATAAAAGTTGGAGACTGAGGTCCATGAAATAATGATGAGAACTCGATAAAATATTTATGAGTTCTTATGGAGATATATAAGCCTAATGAATGAGGCATCCATACAAAAATAAAGTGATGAAGTATCTAAATAGTTAAAGATACAAATGGAACATGAGCAGCATTGTGGTATGAACCTTCAAAACTCTCAAAGATTGGGGACTTGTGTTAAGATTGGCAAATAAGAGATTTGGCTAGATAGTGTTTCTTTTTGAGAGATAATGATTGAGATACGAAAGTAATGAGTCTAACTAGATACTACTGTCAATCTATAGAAGAATGATGGGACTAGCTGCTCTATAGATGGGATATAATTAAAGAAATTAAAGTCGGTAAATGAATAAGTGTGAAGAAAATATGGTATGCAAAATGTTAAAAGATTTTAACGGTAGAGTATCATACCATTTGGGAAAACCAACATCTTGATGAAAGTAAAAAGATGAAAATGGAATAAGAAGGTAAGTTATATGATGAGAATAGAACACAAATATGAAATAATTCCCAAAAGTAAGACTAAAAGTGATTCCATGTTGGTTATCACATGACTGTGGCTAGATGTAAAATCAAGCCAAACTTGACAAGTGAAGTTAATGAAATTCAAAGGAGTAAGATGAATGACATTTATTATTTTACTGCCAGTAATGTAAGAGAAAAGTGTTTTATATACATATAACCACCTCTAAATGATAAAATGGTGGAATTGTATAGATAATGTGAAAATGAAAATTGTGGACAATAAAGAGTTCAAAAGAAATATGATGCTATGGAATTGATCAATGACTGATTGTCTAATGGGATCACTTTTCCATTATCAGAATCCTAGATTCTTTAGTGCCATAATCGAAATATGAGTATGAAATGATGAGAATGTATATCTACAGTTCTAGTGAGCATTACATGTGATGGGAATCTCTGAGCTACCGTATGCTTAGTGAGAAATAGCAAGAGGCCTTGAGATTCCAAATTTACTGACAGCACTGCTCCGTACTGATGTAAATACTCGAGCGTAATATGTGGACGCTTGAAGATATATTGAGAGAGCGTGTGCACGAGATGTGAAAGCTACTGGGACAGTTACATACAACTGATTGACATGTGTAAATGATAGTTATCAAACTATATTGACTTGGCACCAAATGAGAAAACGGACGATGAACGGTATAAACCACTTGTTGAGTGAAAAGAGAAATTAAATTGATAAATCCCGATTGGTAAGAATCTTACGGGAGTGTAAATATATAATGAAAGGAATATGTAGTGGTCAAAAGAATTCTGATTATAAAAGCATGTGACAGTATTATCTGAAAGAGGATCTAAAGGGGTAAGAACTATAAGCATACGGAATGTACCACTTTTTAAGTTAAGTTAAATTCGAAGGATCGAATTTCTTATGGTGGGGAGAATGTGATAACCATAAAATTTTCCATTTATTGGAAATTATTAATATTGAAAATTAATATGAAAGAAAATAGATAGGTTAAAATAAATAAATATAATTATGAGATCAGAATATTAGTGAAAATTCCGTGAATTGAGGAAGTGACAAGTTAGGAAATTCGTGTGAAAGAAAATTAAATTGGAAATAAGAATAAGGTGAGAATTTTAGAAATAATGAAGAGAGGAAATTTAATTTGGATAAATTGAAATCCAAATTAAATAAGAAAATAAGAAAGAAATGTGATATATATTTATATAATCATATATTATATAAATGTATTTTTATACGAATACATATGTATTTAAATGCTATATAGTATATATTATTATACAGTGGTATATATATGTATATATCCTATTTTATACATTTAAATAGTACATATGTATATCTTATGTATATATAAATATATACATATATGAGAAATGTAAATATTATTTTACATTAGAGTTTGTGTATATATATATATATATATATATATATATATATATATATATATATTGTAAAAACAGTATATATTGTATTATTACATTTATATAAATATATATATGAATATTATTTAATTTAAAGTATATAAATATACATATAAATATATTAGATATATATTTTGTTAATACACAATATATATATATATATCTTTATATATAATATATATAGTACAATATTATACATATAAAATAATAATATTATATGTATAGTATATAGTATATATATAATTATATGTAAATAAATTAAATAAAAAAATAAAAATACAAAAAAAAAGAAAACAGAAAGGAAAATCGAGAGGAGCCCGATTTCCTTCCCGGATGCAGCCGAGCACCGTCGGCCGGCCAAGTGAGGGAGAGAAGAGAGAAAGACAGCGCCGGCGGAGAGAGGAGAAGAAGTCGGTGATTGAAAGAGAAAAAGAAACGAGCGGAAGAGAGAAATCAAAGGAGGAAACCGAAGCAGAAAAAAAAGGAAAATGGGAAAGTGGCGGTGCCGGCTGATTCAGCCACCGCCACTACCACCACCCTTCGGCGGAGGAAGAGGAAAGGGTAGGAGGCCATCGGTGAGAGGGAAAACAGCGGAGGAGGAAGGAAGAAGAGGGAGAAGAGGCCGAACCTTCCGCCTCCAGATCCGCCGTCGATTTGGGATGAACAAAGGCCACCAGTAAGTTCGCCGTAACTTCGGCCAGCTGTGGAGCCACCGAACCGTCAGAGAATCGGCCACCGGAAAAGAACCAGCGATGAGGGAAGGTTGACCGGTCTGAACCGGTCTGGCCAAAAAAGAAAAGAAAAAAAAGAGAAGAAAAGAGAAAAAGAAAAAAAAGAGAGAGAAAATGGAAATTTTTGGGAATTCAAAAATTCTTGAGAATTTGGAAATTCAGAAATTTTCGAAAATTCGGTAAGAAGTTTCGAAAATTAATTTCAAAGGAATTTTAATAAATTATGGAAAATTGTAATGTTTAGAATTTTATTTCCAGAAAATCACCCTCGATGACCGAGAGGATGGAATCGGGAGAAGTGAACATGGGTGTGACGTAATGAGGCAGTCGTCGACCCGGGACAGGTAAGGGAGACATGTGTAGCCTGTAAGGATATTCGGCACACATGTTTTATATTATGCATTTAATTTTATAAATGCTGTCAATATTGATTGGTTGGAAAATTGTGGTGATTTACCGGTTGATATTATAAACTGTATTTTTCATGCAAGAGGCTAGCCAATCGGCTGCCGTTATACTGCCGAAAAATTACTGAAAATTGCCGAAAAATCACTGAAAATCATAATAAATGATTTGATTTCACGAGAAACGGTTTTCAACCATGAAAATCGAGAAATTGATTAATTTTCATAAAAAATGAATATATTAATGTTTAATTTTAAAATATTCATGTTTTGAGAATTGTGAAAATGGATTCACCGAAAATTCTCCCGATATGTGATATTTCACGTGAAGCGAGATGGAAAATGAAAAGGACCGAAGTGAATATTTTATAAATATTTCTTAAATATTCACTTGATTTCATATAAAACCTTTATGGTTTTAATTATGAAAATAATTAATTATATAAATTCCATAAAAGTTAAGTAATGATGAAAACTATGATTTTGAGACTAGAAGGTCTCTACACGTGTTTATAGAGGAAAACATGATGACGGAATTGTTGAAATTGGAAAATAAATATTTATTTTTCATGAATCATAAAAATAATTGATTTGAATTCCAATAACTTTGAAAATCATGTTTTCAATAGAAAGCACGGAAAAGCGTGCATACATGTTTTACAGTGAAAAAAAGAAACAGTCATGAAATTTTATTTTACAGTGTAATTAATTAATTAACTGTTTTCACTGTATGGAAAATATGATTTATGCCTTTATGAAATATTTTGAGAAATGTTATTTATTTTATTTATTTCATAAAGGTGAGGATATATACATATGAGCCTTATGGATAATTGTAAAATATTTCGATTTAATGTGTTAAAATTCATAAAGGCTATGGTACGGTTTTTATACCGTTTTAAGACTTAGGCCCCGAGTTTCATGCATCGTACTATTACTGTTACTGTCACGTGGCTGATTGACCAGCTAGTTATCAGCGTCCCAGATGTCACCTAGCAAGTGTACACCGAGGACATATTATAGATCATGGCCATAGATCTCAGTACTGATACTGTGTCCCTTAGTAGACGAAGATAGCATGATTTAATTGTAGGGTGATGCCTAGTCTCACTGATTACTATTTACTGAAAGGATTTACTGAATCCTGTTTATTGTACTGTTTACTGTTTACTGAACCACTGTACTGTTTGCTGTTTATTGTTTACTGAGCAAAACCGTACCAAGACACTGTTTTGCTGAACTAAACTGTTACCGTATACTGTTTACTAAAATGGTAGCCACTAATTACTGTTTTACTGAACTAAAAGCTACCATTTACTATTTACTGAACTGAAAGCTACCGTATACTGTTTACTGAATTGGTAGCTACTGTTTACTGTTTATTAACTGAACCGTATCAAGATACTGTTTTACTATTCTATAAGATACGGTTTCTAAACTAAAGAGAAATTAATGTTTATTCAAAAAGAATAACATGAAAATTATTTCTAAGATAGAAATAATTACAGAATTGTTTATCCAATAATTTGGATATTTACAAACCCCTATACTGTCACGTGTTTTTAACTGTACTGAAGGAAACAGAAGTAAACCACTGTTTTACTACCGAACTGTCACGTGTTCTAAACCATACTAAAGTGAAAAGAAATAAATGGTTTACTCTATGGAAAACGAAAATTAAATCGTTTTGAGAACAATTTATATAGTACTCTCTGCAGTTGCTTCTAGATTCTGGGACAAGATAGGTATTTCAAACTACCTGCCTTACTCCATCCGAATCCTTAGCCGACTGTAGTATCCTTCCTACATGTGAGCCTAGAGCCCTTCTAGGAAAAATTAAAGAAAGCGAAAAAGTTTTTCAGCATATAGGTAGCTGAATATCAAGTGTTGCATATAACTCTCTTACTGAGTCGTGGTTTGCTCACCCCTTAATTTTAACATTTCAGATTTTCGAGTACTGAGAGTCTGATATCTAAGGATTTCAGCTATGCATTTGGGGATGATGCGACAGCTTGATTTATTACATGCGGTACGATCATTTATTTTTCGTATTTAGACTTATCTACAGTACTATTTTCCTGTGAATTAAGATAGGGGATGTAATTCATATTATAATTTCATATGAAATTGTTTAAATGTAAATGAAAAGTAAAGTATCGCAGACAGCCCAACCGTCTAAATTGTGTAATAATATGTGTATTACTGTATTACTGGACTGTTACAACAAATGTCTGAATATATAAGAGAAGTGACTGTACCTTTAAAATTCAATATTCTTTGTCCCAGTGTGCTACTCGCAGTTATATTTAACTGAGGAAGCCCTTAAATAATCCTTGTGATTAACCTAGAAGATTTGAAAGTAAAGGTGAGCGAACTACATGCTTAGTAAAGGAGTCGTCTGCTGCTTGATATAATGAAATCTATATGCTGAAAAATATTTATTTTTCCATAAATATAAAAGGAATAAACCATTTAATTTCCACCACTTCAGTGACAGTTCAAAACACGTGATAGTACAACGGTAAAACAGTAGTTACAGTAAACAGTCTTCTCAGTACAGTAGCTTATAAATATCCAAATCACTGGATAACAGTTCAGTAATTATTTTTATTTTAGAAATAATTTTCAAAGTATTCTTTCTCGATAATAGTAAATTTCCTTTCAATTAAGTAAATAGTATTCCGTATAATTCAGTTCAGTAAACAGTAATCAGTAGATTTCAGTTCAGTAAACAGAAATCAGTAGCTACCAGTTCAGTAAATAGTATTCCATATAATTCAGTTCAGTAAACAGAAATCAGTAGATTTCAGTTCAGTAAACAGAAATCAGTAGCTACCAGTTCAGTAAACAATATTTCCCAGTACAGTACAGTTCAGTTCAGTAAACAACAATTCACAGTGCAATATAGTAAACGGGATTCAGTAAATCCTTCCAATAACAGTAATCAGTAAGTTGAGACTAGACATTACCCTACAATTAAATCATGCTATCATCGTCCACTAAGAGACACAGTAATCATCCTCGAAGGGACACAGTAACAGTATATAGTGAGATCTATGGCCATGATCTATAGGGTGTCCTCGGTGTACACTTGCCAAGTGACATCCGGGAAGCTGATGACTGGCGGGTCAATCAGCCACGTGACAGTAACAGTAACAGTAGTAAGCATGAATCTCGGGGCCTAAGTCTCAAAATAGTATAAAAACCGTACCACAACCTTTATGGATCTTATTCAAAATAATTTGAAATATTTCATGTTTATCTATAAGGCTCTCACATTTTCATATAACATCACCTTTATAGAATTTATAAAATAAATAAAATCATCACTTAATTCCATAAAGGTATAAAATCATTCATTTTCTCATAAAAATACCTTTAAGGAAATTAAATGAATTAAATCGTTTATTTAAATAATTATTTCCAAAAAGGTATTTATTTCTCATTTTCACATATCGTAAATCAGTCGGCAAATATTCATGTATTAAGTGAGAACACAAATAAATATTCATTTTGAATATTTAATATCATATAAAACATAATTAGTTTCTCACTTTAATGAAAATATAAAACATGATATTTAATTTTTTAACTTTCTCATAATTTCCAATTTATGGAAAGCTGGTGTAAATTATATTCAAAATTTCCCATTTAAATCATTTCATGCATCTAAAATATTTTATAATATTTTAGAATACTTTTGGAAATTTTCTGACAGCATAACGGCTGCGGATTCCTAACCTCCTTCACATAACTCACAGTATATAAACCAGCTTTTCAACCACAGATTTTGCATGTTTTCAAACCAATTCTTGCATTCAATACGCTCATAACATTTAACTCAAGAAAACATGCAATTCATTATATCACTACAACTCACACACTCCCCCCCTTACTAGTTTTACGGAACCGAGCTTTTCGGTTAGGCCTATCGAAATCCATAATTCCTGGCTACAACATAAATTTATCAAAAATTATCAATATTTTTCCTCTTACTTTTAAGCCACTAATTTTCATAAAATACAGCCACTAATGTCATAATATATGCACAACCAGTATAAATTATACAGGTGCTAAAACCCAACTTTTTCATATTAGCTTCTTTGTCGGTTTTAATTTCACAAATCTTTCTCTTTAAATTTCTATGATTATTTTTTTTCCTTGGAAATATTAATCATAGAATTCAGCATATTTTCATGCTTAAAAGAATTTATGGCCGAAACCTTCTTTATGGCCATCCACTTGATTTTCAACCTTTTTCTTAATTCTTGTTTTCAATTGGTAATTACATATCCACGTGAGCCTTTCATTTATCATCTTCTTGCATGAACATGAAAATTTCCCATTCTCTTATGTCTAAACCGAAACCCCCCTTTCGCTAGCTCAATTTTGATTCTCAACATTTTCATGATTCTAAGCTTTCTCTTCATCTTCTTCATGTTCCTTTAACCATTCTCACCATTTGTTGTATAATTTCCAGCATAGTTTCCTTATTTACTCTCATTTACACCAAACCCCATCTTGTTCTATTTCCATATTCTAACAAGATTTAACAAAAATTCATATTAGATACATGTTTATCATATGGTGAATCATAGCAATCTACCATTGAATACAAAAAGGACTACAAAAAGGACCATAAAAATTTAAAAGCTCACCTTGAGCAATTCATGACTGCTCCAACCCAAAGGAAATTCTGTTTTCACGTTAGCCTCCACCTTTCTAATTGCTTTGATGGTTTCAAAGTGGAGTAAAGGTCTAATAAGAAGGGTTAGGTGGTTAGCTAGCTAAAGGATGAAATTTGGCTCACTAAGCATGGAAGAAACGGAAGGAAACAGAGCATGGACATGCGGCAAAACAGAAAATTGAGAGGCAGCAGAGTAGAATCGATAAGGTTGAAGCAAATTTAGCTGAGGTTTGATCCAATTTAGTCTTCTTTTTATCATGATCTCCAATGAGAATTTGCCACCTAGCTTCTTATCCCATTTCCTCATCAATTACTTGTCTTATTAAGCATTTAAAACTTGAAGAAAACTGCAACAAAAGAACGGCTAGGAGGCTTTCTTGCTGTTCAATTTTGTCAAATTTTGCCTCCTCTTTTGTAAGTTTCAACCAATGAAAATTGCTTACATGTTAAACTTTAATTTCTTTTCTTTAAAGTATCTATTATATGACAATTTTATACTATAAAAATTGTGGTTACTTTTCCTTTAATATTTTTCCAGCTAAGCAACTCACAGCAACAAGTGGCGTATGGAACTTGTTTTCTGCTCCACGTTTTTTTTACTCATTTTGCCTTTTTTTTTTTTAAGGCTCCAACCAATAAGATTTAAACATCTTTCCAAATACAAAATTTTCTTCCATTAAACATCATTTGTTGGCAATTTTTATGCCATAAAAATTGCATTTGATTTCCTTTACAAAATTTTTTGCCGTATCACACAATAGCAAATAGGAAGTGGCGTGCAGCCCACATTTTCTTGGCTGCATGTTTCTTGTTTCATTTTACCTTTTATGATGTATATTTCAACCACTAAATTTCAGCCATGTCTCCACCTACTAACTTTCTCTTTATCTATCATCTTCATCAAATTTCACACCATAAAATTTGCAACCAAATTAGCATCCTGCCGTGTATAATAGCAGCAAAAAAATTGATGCATGGTTTTTGCTTGATTTCACCTCCTTTAATATATTCCACCATTCAAGTTTAAGTCACATGTCCAATAAATAATTTTCTCTCTTATAAATATATTTATTGGTATTTTATGTCATTAAAATAATACTTCCATTCATAATTTTCTAATTTCTTTTCTTCTCTTATTCTATACTTTCAATTCATCCTTTAATATTCATTTCAACTCTTATACACCATATTAAATTATAATTCGAATAATTCCATAATTTAAAGTGGAAATCCATATTCAATATTTATTTAATTCCACTAAAGAATTTATTTCCACTATCATTTATTTACAAATATGGTGTACAGTGTTATAAAATCGAGTCTCACATAAAGTATTTTTTAAGATCTCCCTGTCTAAAGGCATAATGAGATTCAGTAAGAAAGGGAAGCTGAGCTCTCGGTATATTGGTCCGTTTGAAATACTAGAGAGGATTGGTGACGTGGCATACCGACTAGTGTTACCACCGAGCTATCAGGTGTGCATAACATCTTCCATGTGTCGATGCTAAGGAAGTATCATCCGAACCCATCCCATGTCATTGAGTATGAACCTTTGGAGATCAGGGAGGACTTGAGCTATGTTGAGAGACCTATTCGGATCTTGGACAGAAAAGATAAGATATTGAGGTCTAAGACAATCCCTTTAGTTAAAGTGCTTTTGCAGCATCACTCTTCAGAGGAAGCTACATGAGAATTGGAAAGTCTAATGAAAGAGAAGTACCCTAACCTTTTTCAAATAGACATGGAAAATTTGGAGGTTCAAATTTCCTAAAGAGGGGAGAATATGAAGATTGCAAAATTTCTCATATCTAGTTTGTAAATAAAGGAAGGAATTGAATAAACTAAACATTGAGATGTATTTGGAACTTTCATTATCTTGAGTAAAAGAAAAAAAAATGAATGAAGATTCGAATGTGGTGCATTTAACAATAAATATATGATAAATATATATAATCTAGATTTATATAGATTATATAATTCAACAAAGAAATTATATAGATATATTGTATATAAATAGAATAAGTTGAAGATTATATAAATGCACACACAAAACCTATGGACAAGTATATTTAAGTGAATAGATAATCAAAAGAACAAATAAATAAATAAATATATATATGTAAATATATATTTAATTAAACAAAGGATATAAGTATATTAAACTAAATGTGATCTACATGAGTATTAAAATATATATATATATTAAATAAGAAATATATATTGAAAATTTTCATATATATATATATATAAGAAAAATTTAAGATAAAAGAGTAATGAAATATATATATATATATATATATATATATATTACTATCAAAAATATATTAGGTGTGAGAATATATACATATCATGTATATACATATATAAAAAGATGATAAATATATAATATATAATATATAAAGTGTATATATATATTGAATATGAAATATATAATATATATAATACTAAAAAAGAAAAAAAAATGAAACTTGATGTCTTGATTGGCTTCCTTAAGAAGCCAATCAAGTATCACTTGCTCCCACAATGAAAAATAAATAAAGAAAAGAGAGGACCGAAAGTCCTCTGAAAATGAAAAAAAAAAGGAAAAAAATGGGTCACCAAACACAAAATGGCAGAGCAATCTGCCCCAGCCATACCTTTTTCTATCGAATCCCTTGCATCTCATCTCATCTCATCTCATCTCATCTTGTCTTGCCTCTCAACCACTTATCTCTCCTTCACGTTTCACCATCACCTCTACTCAATTCCCTTTTTCCTTTCTCATCCATGCTGCATTTTCTTTGGTGATGAAAAGAAAAGAGAAACAGTAGCCATAAGTGATCAAGAGAGGGAACAGAAAGAAGAAACAGCAGAAGAGGGAATAGCGAGAAAAGAAACGAATGGAGAAAGGGAGATGGCAGAGGAAAGAAAAGAAAATAAGGAAGGAAAATTTTTAAACGAGCAGTGGTTCAGCATAGAGAAGGGGACGGTGAAACAAGGGAGATTTAATGGTTAAGCAAAGAGGAAATTAGGAGGGTCGAAACCAAGAGAAGAAGGAGCTGAAAACAACTATTGGAGTTGCTGAAAACTAGAAGGAAAGAACTGATTGGAAAGAAAGGCTGAGCTTGGAGTAAAAGTAAATGCTGAGGAACGAGATTAGAAACTGGTATAATGGTGGTATTAAGAGCTGAGAAGCTGGTGTTTAAGGGCTAGTTTACATGCCGATTTCAAGACTAGAAATTTGGTTCTTAGTGGCTAAAATAAGGTGGACAGGAGGTTCAGTCAAAGAGTTAAGCCGAAAGACGAGACAATTTTGGTGTCTTAGTTTAAGAAAATTGGTAAGACCATATCCTTGTTCATTGGGTATTTTTTTGTAAAATATCTTGAAGCTTAATTTATATATATTAAGTCAATTGAATAATGTCAGAATGTGAAGATGTGACATTAAGGAGGCAATTTCAGAGTTCAACGAAGATCAGCATTTTAGTGCCAAGCTCGGAATAGGCAAGACTATTATATAAGTTTGTGATAGTATTAGAGTGTATAGGCCACATAGAAAAGATATATTGATCTATTATACAATTGTGGTTAAAAATCAATTATCAAGCTAAAATTTGTAACTAAGTATCGTCATGGTTAGATCATTGACAGATTTAGTCAAGTAAATATTGACTTTGCGATTATGTGATCTCTATCATAACTTTGGTATAGGTGTTGAATGTTGACATCGATATTTGCCTAATTTCAGTACTGTGATGAGTATATGACGATGGAACATATTTAAATATTCATGAGATACTAAGAGGACCCACATTGATGGTGGGGGTCTTAGTATTGATATTGTGGTTTGAAAGTGTAATTGATATCAAGAAGTTATGAATTGATATAAATTGTTTGTAAACTTAGTGAATTGAATTGAGGAAAAATGAGAAAGAAGAAGAAACAATTGTTGGCATAGAAGTGAATTTATTAATTTTGATTCTAATGTATATGTTTTAGTGTGAAATTAAGCATAGTATGAGTATGTTACGGTGACAAAAAGAATTGGCTTGTAGAGATTAGGAGCGGTGTAGAGGCTTGCCTTTCATTTGGAAGCTCAAAGAAGAAGGTTTGCTAAGCATTGAGGTAAGTGGGTTAAGTAACGTATGTTTGCATCATCTTGTAGAATGACTTTAAATTTGATAAATATTTTGGTTTATTCTTACGTTAAGAAATGTGAAAATTGCAAATTGTACTGATTTTGTAAATAAATAAAAGACATCAAATAAGTATAGTATTGAAATTTAGTTGTACTTCTAATTTCTTTTAGTAATGGAGACAAATATTTTACTTAGGAGCATTTTGCAATAAATGATAAATGCTAATATAATTTAGATATTATAAAAATAAATTAAATATAGATATTGATATTGAATCAAATAGAGAAAATAAACTGGAATAATATAAATTAAGGGTACAAGTATATTAAATAAAATGTGATACATATGAGTGTTATATATATATATATATATATATATATATATAAGTAGAAATTAAATAAAGCATATATAAAAAAAGTACAAATTAAGTATTAAATATATATATATGAAGGTAAAAATTAAAATGTATATATATACACATATATATGTACATGTTTCTACAAAGAAAATATATATATTGAATAGGAAATATATAATATAGATATATATAATAATAAAATAAAAGTGATTGGCTTCCTTAGGAAGCCAATCAAAACATTAGTGGGAGCAGGTCTGCATCTAAAGAAAGGCAAGAGCTTTGCTTCTGCCAAATGGAAACAAAAAAACCCGATCAAAAAAAAAGGAGAGAAAAGAAGAAAAGGAAGGAAAAAGAGAAAGAGTAAGGGATCTCGACAAGACACAAAGGAGAAGTGCAGTGAAGGAGAGAAGGAAACAAGCTGGAGAAGGAGAAAGAAAGAACACCCAAAAGATGAAAAATATGGCTAAAGAGGAGGACGATGGAAGCTGATCGGGAAAGAGCGAAGGAAATTATTTGGAGCTTTGGCTTGTTAGCTTTTAAGAGGTTGAGAGGAAGGCAGAACCAAGGCTAGAATCAGCCTTGAACGGCGGCATTTTAAGGGATCCGAAACAGTGAAAAGAAAGGAAGCTGGTTAAAGGAAGAAAGGGGTGAAAATAAGAGAAAGGATTCGAAGCTTGAAGAATGGAGGCTGAGACGTGATGGCTGGTGGATATAGATCGAAGTGCAGCAGCTCCACGTGAGGATAAAATCCTGAAACTTGACCAGAAAAATCTGGTTGCATAGGGCAGCTTGGGTGGTTATTTCAGCTGATCTCTAAGTGTGTTCTAGTGGTCGTTTGAACAGTGTTGGTGGCATTAAAGCTGAGGATTGGAAGGAAGGTGTCTGAAGTTGGATTCAAGGCTGGAAGTTGCGTAAACTTGGAGTTGTTTCAAGCTAATTAGGTTCTGGTCTTGGTGTGCTTGAATTACTACATTGAAGCAGTAAGGGGGGTTGATTTCTTTAGCTAGTCACAGTGGTAATTTAATGCTGTTGTAAGTTGAGTTTTAGATGTTAGTTAAAGCTGGCATTGGATTTGTTTTGGTAGCTACATTGAGGCTGTTGACTGAAGCTTTGGCAAGGTTGATTGTGAACATGTTAATGTGGCTAATGATAGAGGTTTAATCATCGAAAACAAATACTGAAGAAGGTAGACTAGCAGTTGATATTGAAGCTATCTCTCTCGAGTAAAGAAGACAGCAGCCAAACATTGCATTCATTGTTCAACAACAGGCAATGCAAAGGGGGTTGGCCAGCTAAGAATCAAGGGAATAAGCAGGTAAGGATTTGATTTGCAAAATGGGAATTTATAGGTCATATTAAGAGAATTAAGCATTGAAAACTTTAGTGAATTGGGAAATATTGATTGGAAACTTGAAAATATAAATCTTTAAGTTGAGAATTTATATGCTCGATATTGAAGGAATTATATACTTACTTATATATTTTCTATAAATATGTATGAATATATATATTTATATATTACATGGGCATGATGGTAAGGAATAAAAATACGATCATGTATTACGCATGTATAAATATATATATATTTATATACATATATGTATAAATATATATATTGAACTCTAAAAGGAGGAACAACATAGGTTTTAATTTAAATGATTCCACCTTGATGCAATATGAATCTATTGCATACTTACCAATATCCATGTGTTGTTAAATAAGAATTTGAGGAATGAAACTTTGGTGTAAGAATTTAATTAAATATATCGATATTAAGAATGATCAGTATGCATGTATGCCAATACGGTAATATATACATGTATATAAAAAAGAAAAGACATACATACATGTATACATATCGAACGAATATTTACATGGAAAAAGAATAGAATGAGCATATAGATATATTGGAATATACATACATATAAGCATATATAGATATGTTTGTATATGTATACATATATTTTAACTATATATGAATAAGGATTAGAACTTATCGCTATACCTAGAATGAGGATAAGGAGTCGATTTTTGGACTTAGTAGTGAGCTAAAATGAATTGTGGTTTTAAGACACCTGTTTTGGTGCACGATTAAGTATAATGACGAAGAATTATTGAAAATATCAATAAAATTTGTGTAGTGAATTGGAGTGGTGTAGAGGCTTGAGTGCGGACTCGGAAGCACGAGAAGGAAATTTTTAAGCCTCGAGGTAAGTGGGTTAGGTAAAGTGTGCTAGCATCATTTCGTGGAATGATTTTGAATATGCTAAATACTCCAGTTTATCCTTTCGTTAAGAGATACAAAAGTTGGTTTATGCTTGGGCTAGATTAAAACTTTTTTACCTTAAGGGTTGTGGTCAACCGAACGTGCATGCTAAATTAATCGAATTGAAGCATATGTACATTTATATATAGCATGTTTTGAGACTATGTGCATTTACCTACAGCATATTTTGAGACAAGTTATTTAATATCTATATTTCGACGACTTACATTATGTTTTCAATTATAAAGTTTTGGGTCGAACTATCCCTTTGAAATAAATCGAAACCTTTACATATTTGAAAACTCAAAACCTATTGATAAGTGTTTTAAAATTCGTGGAAGCCAAGTGCTACATGAGGAAGTTGTTTTCGAATTGTTTTTGAGTGCAGGTATGTCCTACGACCTTCGGGTCATTTCTAGCCTATCGAACTTAGTTCTAGGTCGTGTTACCCGTCTATCGAGCTTTGTGCTCTAGACTATTGTATTGTACCTATCAAGCCTAGTGCTCTAGGTAGATTGTTACTAGTCTGGAAAACTAGCAGGCAAGTTCCAGCTCTCGACTGATCAGTAAGACTGGATATTATTCTATGGCCATAGATTAAGTGTTACTTGCGACACTATTCCATCACTAGCTAGGATGGATATCGACTGATTGATTGATTGAGGATCATTGTCTAAACTCTACTTACTATTGTTTCATTATCAGTACTATTTTCAGTGAATCGAGGCATTATGCCTAACCGTTATCGACTTCTTATTTACGACTCATAGATTATTGAAGTCCATATTGATTGAAATTATTGTAGTGTATATTGATCATTTTATCAAAGTGTTTATTGATTGTTTTATCAAAGCGGTTATTGGTTGATTTATCGAATTATATTAATCGTTTATTTGAAATGCATAGCGTATTGAGTTTAACCGAATGCATAATGAATTGATTTAGCTGAACTGCATGGTAAGTTTGTTTTAATTAAGTGTATATTGAAAGCGTTTTACAACTGAAGTGCACGAAGAAGTGTTTGACTTAATACCAAGCTTACTTATTACTCCAGCATTGTTTTCATATATTAATCGTTTATTCGAAATGCATAGCATATCGAGTTTAACCGATTGCATAGTGAATCGATTTAGTCAAAATGCATGGGAAGTTTGAATTTAACAACGTGTATCTTGAAAGCGTTTTTGAAACTAAAATGCACAAAGAAAATATTTGACTCAAAACCATGCTTAAAACACCATGCTACTTGTTACTTCAGCATCATTTTCCACACATGCATGTAGATCGACATGAGTCTAACATGCATTTACTTAAGCTACTTACTGAGCCGTGGTTTTGCTCACCCCTTTCTAACAACATCGCAAATCATACGAGCTAGACTCCACACTTGGAATTTTGGAGCAAGGCCTTGAGGACGATCTTTAAGTAGCAATACTAGCCTGAGTCCTCCGAGTGCTGTTTTTGTTGTACTTGAGGTATAAAAACGATCATTTTGTTATTCATGTATGACATTTTAAATGCACAGTACATGCTTATAGAATTTTCGGGATGTAACTTAGGATCGTTCTAGATTATTATAGACTCATATGATTATCGAGTGCGATCCAAGAAGTGAATTGTGACAACTATGAGTTATGAAATGCCATATATATGTAATTGATGGTTTTGGAAGTATGTGTAATATATAGTGAAATAGACTGAGAATTGTGGATTGGAAATATGTTGTTGGAAATAATTGATTGTTTTGCAGGTTATTAAGCTGGGGAAAATTGATTTTATATAAGGGGGAGTTTTCGACGTTTTTCTTTTTTCAGTTTAATATTGAATTAAAATATTAAGTAAATCAAGTGGTCTTAAGAGATGGCAAATTAAACGGTGAATGTAAATCAAATTAAGAATGTGAATTCAGTTTAGAGGTGACACTGACACCGAATACAAACCTTAAAGTGAAATGAAAAATTTAGTTCGTAAATTTGGTAAATAGTAAATAAAGTTTGAGTGTTAAGTATACGTCACGGCCTTCGGGTCGTGACAAGAAAATACAAAAGTTATGACTGGATAATGAAGTATAGTTGGTTTACAAATTTGGTTTATGTTGGGTTGGATAAAAGAACTCATTTTCTACCTTGTGTGTTGTGGCCAGCCAAACGTGCATGTTAAATTAATCGAATTTATGCATATGTGCATTTAGATATTGCATATGTTGAGATGAACTATTTAATGCCTACATTTTACGAATTGCATCATGTTTTCAATTATAAAGTTTTGGTTTGAACTATCCTTTTGAAATAAATCAAAACCTTCATATATTTGAAACTCAAATTAGATTAATAAGTGTATTGAAATTCATGGAAGCCAAGTGTTAGACGAGGAAATTGTTTTCGAACTATTTTTGAGTGCAGGCATGTCCTATGACCTTCGGGTTATTTCTAGCCTATCGAGCTTAGCTCTAGGCCTTATTGCCCATCTATCGAGCTTTGTGCTCTAGACTATTGTATTGTACCTATCGAGCCTAGTGCTCTAGGTAGATTGTTACTTGTCTGGAAAACCAGCAGGCAAGTTCCAGCTCTCGACTGATCAGTGAGACTGGATATTGTTCTATGGCCATAGATTTAATGTTGCTTGCGACACCATTCCATCTCTAGCTAGGATGGACATCGTTATCGTATCAGTAATTGAGGATCATTGCCTAAACTCTACTTATTATTGTTTCATTATCAGTACTGTTTTCAGTGAATTGAGGCGTTATGCCTAACAGTTATTGACTTCTTGTTTTATTACTTATGGATTTATTGAAGTCCATATTGATCGAAATTATTGCAGCGTATATTGATCGTTTTATCAAAGTGTTTATTGATTGCTTTATCAAAGTGGATATTAATTGATTTATCAAAGTATATCAATCGTTTATTTGAAATGCATAGCATATTGAATTTAATCGAATGCACAGTGAATTTATTTAGTCAAAATGCATGGTAAGTTTGATTTAAATAAAGTGCATATTGAAAGCGTTTTAGAACTGAAGTGCACGAAGAAAGTATTTGATTTAAGACCGTGCTTAAACACCATGCTTACTTGATTACTTCAGCATTGTTTTCTACACATGCATGTAGATCGACATGAGTCTAATATGCATTTACTTAAACTACTTACTGAGCCGTGGTTTTGCTTACCCCTTTCTAACAACATCGCAGATCATACCGGCTAGATTCCACACTTGGAGTTTTGGTGCAAGGCCTCGGGGACAATCTTTATTAGCGATACTGGTCTGAGTCCTTCGAGTGCTGTTTTTGTTTCGCTTGAGGTTTTGTTTATCATGTATGACATTTGAGATGCACAGTACATGCTTATGAAATTATTTTGAGATGTAACTTAGGATCGTTCTAAATTATTATAGACTCATATGATTATCAAGTGTGATCTAAGAAGTGATCAATGTACGACAATTACAAGCTTGTGAAATGCTATATATATTTAACTGATGATTTTTGGAAGTATGTGTAGTATATGGTGATATAAAATGTGGATTGTGGAATTGAGATATGTTACTGGGAATAGTTGTTATTTTGCAGGTTATTTACTAGGGAAAATCGATTTTATATAAGGGGGAGTTTTCGATCTTTTTCTTTTACCAATTTAACATTGAATTAAAGTATCAATCAAGTTGAGTTGTTTAAGAGATAGTAAATTAAATGGTGAATGTAAATCAAACTAAGAAATGCGAATTTAGTTTAGATGCAACATTGACCCCGAATACAAACCTTAAAGTGAAAAGAAAAATTTATTTTAAAAATTTGGGAAAACGGTATAAGTGTGATTGATAAGTGTACGTCGCGGCCTTCAGGTCGTGACAGCACGTTTTTTTGTGACGCTCCGAGGTGCACTCGCTGGTCCACCGACCCGAGCCACTGCCCCAAGTGGGTCACTCATCCGTATTGTTCGCTTCGGGGTACACCCGCAGGCCACCACCTCTCACGGCTGTATCGGGGAATAATACCCCTATTCGCGTCCCCAGGGGTTCGAACTCAGGACCCTTATGTACCTAGTTCTTACACACCTGGTACCTAGTTCTTACACACCAAATATTATATTATTTTTGGCACTATTCACCTTAAAACGTGACAAATATTCGTTTACATCCCGATTTAACTCAATTTTCGAAAGTAATCATATATTCATACTTATCACATTTCACACTATATTACTGTACAAAATCATCCAATTTTGAGTACAAATGAATGGTAAAGTCATATACCAAGCTACGAATTGATAGCTGATGTCTAGCTTGAAACGTCAAAATGTCACAACCTAAAGGCCATGATGTGAGGGTTGGGAGTGCCTAGGTTGGCTAGGGATTTATCACCCTAATATCCTCACTCATCCATATTGTCCTCTTCGGGTCCTCTGACCTTCAATGTTTTGTCCTGGAATATCACCCTAATTTGTGTTCGGATGGATTCGAACTCTTGTCATCATGCAAGAGTCGAATACCTCTTAACCAATTGTCCTAAGAACAATTAAGTAATTTAATAATTAAATTTATGAAATAAAATATTTCATTTTTTAATTTCCCAACCTATAACTAGACTTATTTATAGGTTGAGTTGGGTTGGATCTGTGTCAGGTTTAGGTGAGATATTAAAGAATTAAAAGTAAATTCAAGCTTGTCTCGACTAGATTTTTTAATATAATTTTTTATTAAAATCCGTTTTTTACATACAATGAGTAAGCCAAAGTGCCTATTAGTTTTTTTAAAAAACATTATAAATATAAAAAAATTCAATTAGTTTTTTTAAAAAACATTATAAATATAAAAAAAAATTCAATCACATTATAATTAGTAACTATAATATAATAAGTTCAAATAAATTCTTACAAAAAAAATACAATAACATAAAAATTTAAATTAAATTCTCAAAATTAATACAAACTTAAATTAAATTAAACAGAAAAATTAAAAGCAATTAAAATTATATTAGTATAAAAAATAAAAAAATTATAATCATCAACTTGGATCAGATGTGAATTTAAAATGATATATCTAAATTATGCTATTTTTTAAGAAATTTTGATTTTCGAATCCAAATTCATTCAATGATATTAATATTTTTAGACTGACCCTCCGTTTGGATGGATGACTCACACCGAAAGTCTACTCTCGACGCAGGGCATGGGTCATTCACCGGTCAAATTAAAAATCAAAGCATGAGTTAAATCACCCTCTCCTCCATACTCTCAAGTCTCAGCACCAAAGAGAAAAGCGCGCGAAAGCCCAGAAAAACCCTAGCAAAGCAATGCCAGAGCTTCCAGAGGTAGAGGCAGCAAGAAGAGCGATAGAAGAGAACTGCTTGGGGAAGAAGATCAAGAGAGCGATTATAGCCAATGACTCTAAAGTCATCGAAGGAGTCTCGGCCTCGGACTTCGAGACCTCTCTTTTAGGCAAGACCATCGTCTCCGCTCACCGGAAGGGCAAGAACCTCTGGCTCCACCTCGATTCCCCTCCTTTTCCTTCTTTCCAGTTCGGTACGCGTCACTTCTAAACTCTAGAAATGCATTACTGTTAAATTTTGTTTTCTGATAATTTTCTTAAATAATATGCCATTTTTTAATCAATGATGGTTGAATGGTTTTCAGGGATGGCTGGTGCTATTTATATAAAAGGCGTCGCTGTTACGAAATACAAGAGGTGATCTTTTCTAGTTTTGTTTGGTAGTTGTTTTCATTAGTATTAAATATTTTAACTTTTTTTTTGTCTTAGAGGCTAAAATTTGATAAGTGTTTGGATGTAAAAATAGATAATATTTTAAATTGTTAAAAGACTCGAAAATTTCTTTTGTAAATAACAAAATGCATGCTTTTACATTTTATATGAAATGATTATTTTAAATCTGTCACATTTACTTTTTAATAACTTAATGGAAGTACCAAAAGTAACAACAAAATAGAGTCTAAATGAATTAAGTTCTAATGTTCTCATGAAGATTTCTTGAGCTATTGAAGGTGTTGCATAAGAGAGATGTTTAATTTGTTAAGTTAAAAGGAATTTCAGTGGTTTTTGTTAGATTTGATATTTGGTTTTGGAGAGTTGTTGGTATAATTTTCATTTCAGTGGTTTTTGTTAGATTTGATATTTGGTTTTGGAGTATTATTGGTATAATTTTCATATGTTAGAACAAATTGAAGTTGCTAATTATAATGCATAACGTAGAGTGTTGTTTCTTTCTTGCAGGTCTGCTGTAAAGGACAATGATGAATGGCCTTCCAAATATTCGAAGTTCTTTGTTGAAGTAAGAATCATTACTCTTCCCATAGACAATCCAATGTGTTCAGTGTCTTATCTATTCTTCAAGTTATCCAAGAATATTATCATCCAACCTTTTGCAATGTGTGTAGTTTTAATTCTTAGGCACTTAATCTGATATAGGAGATAAATGTTAATCTGGTTTATTTGTATTATGCTTTGCTTTAAAAGTTGAGCTTTTATATAATATATTTCTTAATCAACAAACGCATTGGTTTCTAATCCTTTTAATCATCTCCTATTTCAGTTTTCTTTATCATGTTCACAAGGGACATCTCAAATCTATTCTATATTCTTATTTTTTAGCATCAATTAGCTGTTAAAAACCTGGTAAGTTTGGAGGAGGCAAATATGAAGGGAAAAACAAAGTCTGGAGCAGATTGTTGTGTTCATTTGGTACAGTTAGTTTCCCTGTGACGATGATCATTAATGGGTTATAGCTGGATTTTTTATGTTCTCTTTTGTATTCGGCACTCAAAGACCATTTTCTATTTATTTTCTATTATTTTATTTTAAGTGATTTTAGTTTGATTTGATGTCAGTCCTGTTATGCACCTAAATGTAGCACTGATGTTTAGTTGTACCTTAATGAAATTGTTGAGGCTCTATTAATTCGGACTTATTCTTATTTGTATTTTCTTCTGCAGCTAGATGATGGTTTGGAGCTGTCTTTCACAGATAAGAGGCGATTTGCTAGAGTCCGATTGCTCAAAGATGTATTACAATTTCTTAGTTTTCTTCTTCTCTTTGGGTGCTTATTTTGGTTTGTTTTAAGTTCCTATTCTTGGTGTTTTTGGTTTATTTCTTGAAATGATTTGGTTGGTGCAGCCCACTTCTGTGCCCCCAATATCTGAGCTTGGTCCTGATGCACTATTCGAGCCTATGACAGGTGATGAATTTACGGAATCCTTAAGCAAGAAGAAGATTGCCATTAAAGCTCTATTGCTTGATCAGGTTGAACCTCCTGTGATCATGGCTCTTGCTATTTTTATTGTTATAATAATGATATTAAGTTTATATAGCCTCTTATTAGCCTTAAGTTCTTTTATTGTTTAGTTTCTTGTTTCTTGACCTCATATCGGCATTTGGAATGCTTTTTTCTTTTTGGTTAAGCTGATAAGCAATTTACATTAAATGGTTGCTTTTGTGTTTCTCCTGCTGACAATTTTTTTTTTTAAATCTTTGCTACTATTAAATTTACTAAATGTGTTTTGAAATTATTTTAAAGCTTGGTTCCATCCCTTAGGCTCTGATGCATCTTGCAGTATTGCTCAATTTGCTTGGGATGTTTTGTCCTTTTCTTTTCAGTTACTTTCCTGTTTTCCTTCTCCCAAGATTTTCTTTATAAGACTCGAAATCAGGTTGGTGGAATGCAATATGAAATTATGTGCATGCAACTTGCTTAGTGTTTTTTTTATTTTTTATTTTTTTTTTCGTGAGTTAAACTGGACTACTGTCTGCCTGACTTGATCTTGATGATTCTCAAAGCCTGTTCTTGGAGATCAAAATATTTCAAGGGCAGAGTATGACAGAAAAAATTGCTTTAACAATTCATGACCTGTAATGTCTAGGTGGCTACAATGTATTTAAGTTGATTTCCTCGATGCTTCTCTGACTTTTATCTTTTATTGAATGACTTAAGCCTTTTTTTGCCTCCGCTCGTTAGTGAGATGTACAAAGGCCCATCATTTTTGTGTTGTTTCCTTCAATCAGTTGATTTCTTGTTACCAATTGTGATGCGTTCATAAGTTAGCTCGGAATGAGACTTGCATTCTTGCAATCGTCTTCACTCTAGACACTGAAGTATTTGGCCAAAAAAGAAAAAAGACACTGAAGTATTGTGTAGGACCAAGTGTCTTACAGTAGGGTTAAATAAATGGTTGAGGTTCACCCTTGATATTTTGGTTGATGGCTAAGCTACGCCAAAGGGGAAAAGGCCCTTTCCTTTAATACCACCCACTCTGGTGAAGGTGGAATTTGATACTTGGTCCTAGCCTCCAAGGTACAACAACCAAAGAACTTTACCAGCTCTAGCTAAGCTGGAAAGCACCTTGAATTACAATTATGGATTGCGTTTCAAGGTTGTGAAACCACTCTGGAAACCTCTTTTTCACTTTATAGAATTTAATTTTACCAGGGAAATTAAATTGGTTAGGATACCTAATACTGTTAAGGATAATTGATGTCAATATTTCTGTATCTTCTTTTGAAGGAAGTTTTTCGGAATATGTAAGACGTTTGTGAGGGAAAAGATGATGTTACTATTGTTTCTATTTCTCTATTATTTCTTTTGACTAAGTGTAAAAACTTCTAATTGTTTTGTTAACTTTTGCAGAGTTATATCTCGGGAATTGGCAACTGGATTGCAGATGAAGTGCTATACCAAGTTAGTGCACCTTATATATATAAGATTAATTGCTATATATTTAAGATGTAGTTTGAGGTTAAACCCATGATATAGGTTCTTATGAAATCTAGATATTCAACATCTCTGTATACACAGCACTTTGACATTAAAATCCAAATGAGAAATTGAAAATTCTATGATGTTTGTTGCAATGAAAACCTAGAGCTTTCACTTGAGGTAGGGGTATCATAGATATGTTTTCATGTCATTCTTCTTGACACGATTTGGAGCAATACAAGTAATGATATGAAAGTAGCATTTCAAGATAGTTTTTTCAGTCTCATAGTTTGACCAGTTTGGGAGAAATAGAAAATATTGAATTTAGATTCATTGGTTATGGAAGATCAATCTGAAACCATGTCATATTTATGGGATTGTTTGATACTATGAAACATTTCCTCTGAAAGTTGATGAGTAGCCGTCTTCATTTTATGAGGACAAACACTTGCACATTCCATTCTTGTAGGAAAAAACTCGAAGTTTTGAGTATGCATGATTGTCGGCGCATAATCTTGGTGACTGAGCATAGGTTTTAGAATGTGAAGTTCAAAATAGATTTCAAGTATGCTATGCATTGCTGTCCTTTTATTCTCCCCAGTTCCCACATGTATCAAATTGTCTAACAAGTTTATTGCAGAGCATGATTGCTCATTTTTTTAGGAAACCAACCAGCTAATAGACCATTAACTGGACCAACTCTGCAGGAGTTTTATTTATTTATTTATTTATTTTTTTTTGGGGGGGGGGGGGGGGGGGGGGTGTTGTGCTTGTGGGGTTGTCTTCTCCTTGGACCAACTCTGCAGGGTTGATGGAATGAGTCGTGTGGCTGTCTATTGAGCTGGCTACTATTCCAAAAACAAATTTCCACAGACTGATGTGAAGTTTGGTTTTTTTTTAAATTGAGATGGGAAACATAAAACATGTTTGTTGAACAGGCAGATATTTAGACTTTGGAGTGTGTGTGTGTGTGTGTGTGTGTGTGTATAGCAGTTGCAAGTTCATCATATAATTTACTATGTGGCAGGCAAGGATTCACCCACTGCAGGTTTCTTCCAGCTTGTCCAAAGAAAACTGTGCAACTTTACACAAGTGCATCAAGGAGGTAGAGAAGTGTTGACCCATCTTGTAGTTGGTAAAAATGCTATGTTATAAATGTGCATTCTTCATGGAAAATATAAAGGAAATATTTGTAGGTCATTCAATATGCAGTTGAAGTTGATGCTGACTGCAGATGTTTTCCTCATTATTGGTTGTTTCATTTTCGGTGGGGCAAAAAGTCTGGCAAAATTAAGGGTAAGATGCCTCTCATACAACTGATCACCATGTTGAAAAAAAAATTGATTCCACAGGTTATTGAAAAAGCAGTTGAAGTTGGGGCAGATAGTAGTCAGTTCCCTAGTAATTGGATATTTCATTCTCGCGAAAAGAAGCCTGGCAAGGCTTTTGTTGACGGTTTGGCTCTTGAACTTTCATGCTTCTTCTAGCATCATCTCCTGACTCCTTTCCTAGTGATAAATTGATAATTTCTTTCTAAATGCATGTGTAAGCTTTTATGCAAGCACATGCATGTATAAGTGCTCATTACTTTCTGTTTCTTTATTTTCTGTTGGTTATGTTGGAAAATATGGTTCTTCCTAGTTTTATGACCCATTAAAAAACAATGTGGTGATTTTTTTGATTGCTATCAATTTAGGAATAGTTTTCCATTTACTTTTAGTAGCACTCTTTTACTTATGGAAATTAACATTTGAGCTCATGTAATGACAGGGAAGAAAATTGATTTTATCAATGCCGGTGGCAGGGTAGGTCAATCTAAAATATAATTTCTGTTTGTCAGTCAAGTGCTTATTTAACTGTTTTATGTTTTTGGTGTAGACTTCAGCATATGTACCGGAGCTGCAGAAGTTGAGTGGAACACAAGTGACAAAAGCAGCCGGCAAACCTAGAAAGCAGGCTTCAAAGAGAAAAGTAGGTGATAATGAAGATAATGATGAAGATGGTGAAGCTGATGAACCTACAAGTGAGGATGAGGAAACAACTAAAAGTGCCAAATCAAAAAAGGGGGCAAACCCTAGAGGTCATGGTAAAAAGCCTCCCAAGAAAAGAAAATCCAAAGAGAGTGATGATGATGATGGTGGTGGTGATGGCAGCGAAGATGGTGATGAAGATCGAAAAGAGAAAGGAGGAAAGGTTAAAACTAGTACTTGTAACAAACAAGCAAAAACTGCAAAGGCCTCCAAGCAAACAGTCAGCAATCAGAATAGTAAGAAGCCAAAGAAGAGAGCAAAGTAGGTGTAGCTGATGAGACATCATTAAGAGCTCTGGAGACGCCTACCCAAGTTTTGTAATTAAGAATGAAAAGTTTTGTAATTAAGAATGAAAGGGCAGCGTGTTGTGTTCTTGTACGTAGTATGATTGCTGCAATTCCGCTTGTGGAAACATAGTCAATGGCTGCCTTTTGCTGTATCAATAGCAGCTGCATCTGATTATTGATTGGTATTTGGAAAAATGGGATTTCTTCTGATTGTATTTAAGGTTTAAAATTAAAGCAGTATATTTGGTATGCTTAGCTTAGTAGCAGCCTCTCCCGATCAGTTCTGTTTCCTTGGCTCAGGAATTTGCATTCCTAAGATGTTGGGTTTGGGGAAAATTTGAGCTAAAATTTGAAATCATTTACTTGTCGGTTTTTTAAATGCAAATGTTATCTTATAAATCTAAACCTGGTGGAATTTATTTTCTCCAACCACATTGGCAAATGCAAATGTTATTATTATTAAGTGGGAACTCTTAAGTCGTTACTAATTGCTAGCTAAGCTCAGGAGTCAAATCTTAGCTCCAAACAAAAGGAAAGGTAATTGCATATAAACACTTGTATGGACCCAAATTTGATCATAATTAACTCTCGACTCAGGAGTTTGAAGAATACTTTCAAATCATCAACAACTTTATCTGGCCTGTCAAGTAGATAAATAGCAAAATAGTTATAGATCGAGGAAAAGAATAAAAATAAACATGGTTAATGTAATGAAGATAGTTTACCATAAGCTTTGGTTCCTAAAACACAAACCCTCAAAGTATTGGAGCATATCAAAAATCAGAAGAACAGAAAGAAATATGCAAAGAAAACTCATAAGCTCTGTATTATTGAGGGTGGGGAGGCTCTTTATTTATTGTAACGTTCGGTTTTCCATAAAAATCCCAATTAACTTTTTCATTTCCTTATAATGATTAGGCTGTTTGTCGATATCATTTCCATTTTCTCTTATATCATGTAAACACATACAGTAATTTCATTCCTTCAAATATTAAATTTAAATTCAACAGTAATAAAATTCCATAACCATTTAATCCGAACATACTTTTATTTATAACTTTATGCATATACAAGTTCCTACATTGTTTTTACTATCATAGTACTAGTCCTATTAATTTATATCCCAAAGTAATTTACAAATAGTAAGTACTGTACAAAAATGTTTGAAATATATAATAAAATACAATATATCTTCAATGGATGGTAACTGTTCTCCGAAGGAATATTGTATCTCCAAAAAATTATGCTCCTCTACGATAAGCAGAATTCACCGCAAATAGTTTAGGAGGAAAAATAGGAGAATGAGTTAACGCTTAGTAAGGAAACCTATACAAAATGGCTGAACTATGCTACTATATGCAAATAAAACCAAAACAATTTATCTGTCAATTTGTGAAAAATGTATTAAATGAGAACAGTGAAATGTACTTGTACGGTAAAACAATTCTCTTAAATCTTCATTTACAATTATTCAATGTAAGCATTTCTTTTCTTTCAGATCAGTCAAATTTAATTTAAACATTTCTTTTCCAGTTAAATCAATGAAATTAGTATCCATATAACCTTTAAATAAAGCAGTGGAGACAGTCAACTTCCAATAGAATCATGCACGAAATAGTATCCCGTAAGGAACGCGATATAGGAAGGCTAGGAAATCCTAAGCCAATCCTACGAAACAGTAACGAATGGCTATCATCGATCAGTCATAGTTTGCACTACTCTGGTACTCACTCTGGATGCTGTGGACTTGACTAGGGTCTCATAGCCATATCATATATATCAGTATGCATGATTACTAAGGAGTAACAATCTCAAAATCATTTTCATAAATTCATACAGTCATTATAAGAAAATCATTTAATAACGGTTACCTTCAGTCAATCCATAACTATATAAAAGAAATAACATTACATTTGACAGTAACAAAATTCAATAAATTGTCAATGCAGAACTTTAAATATCATAATATATATTGGTTAATAAAATTATAAATTATGCCTTGTAAATAATAATAAAAATAATAATTACAATATCTCTTTATGCAATTAAACCATATTTAAATCTATAGGAATTAAAAATAAATTTTCTAATATTCTTGTGTAGGAAACTTGGGGGTTAGATGGCTAAAACTAATTTCTCAAAATTTCAAATAGATATCTATTTGATTCTACCATAGCCCCTTTATAGGAAAATCACTGTTTACGCTTTCCGAATTAATTACCAAAATTCTCAGATGCAACCTGTGCGACTTTTGTATAAGGTCATTACCTCAATTTCCATGCAATGTAACAACTTTATAGCATCACTTATGCCTTTTTATTTTCCTAATTCAACACTGTACAATAATTTCAAATTATATTTAAAATTCCATATTATAACTATAATGAATATTCTATTAATTCCTATCATCTTTTGTGTTAATTTCAATAATTAATTTATTTAATTTCCTACCAAATGCCACAATGTAGGTACAATTAAATTACAATCTTTTTCAAGCCCAATTTCACTAATAATCTTGTTAACCTTAATTCATTATTCTCTACCCATTAAATCATAAAAATTAGCATAAGAATCTCATGCATAATGCCTTGGCCGAAAGCTCTTTATGGCCTTACCTTTATTGGTTTCCATTGATTCTTTTCTCAACCTAACTTGTGAATATTTCCCACTTCACTTAGTACATTAATTAAACACCTCTTATACATAAAAAATTCATCATCATTATCTTACTCACTTAATGGCCGAATGCTTCCTTTAATATCAAATCTATGATTTTGCAATTTTTATCATCATGGTTATATTAAATATATTTATTGTATCACATGCCATCATGCTATACCCATTATACATCAAAATCACCATGATTTCCCCTACCATTCATCCATGGCCGAATACATACCCTCACAAACCAGCTTATGTTTTGGTTAATTTAGGTTCATGGCCATGTTCATCTCTTTGCAAGCTTTCATTTCCTACCCTTCATACCATTCAAACATCATGATTCCTTTATACAACCACCATGGATGAAACCCTCATACTGTCCTACCCTAAGTTTTGTTTCAAACTATGACCACAAACATCATCTACGCATCTAATACAAACATAAACACAAGATAGGATTACATAAAACCATTGGTTCTCTTACCTTGTACAGTAACCGAAACGGCCAGCAGTAGAACAGCCTCCTTTGGCTGGTTTTGGCTTAGCTAATGGGATAGTTAGATAGCTCTTGAGGTGAGGAACAAGTTTTATGAAAGAAGTTAGATGAGTTGATGAAAAGAAAATGGGGTTTCGCTAGGCAAACGTGAGGGAACCTTAAGAGAAAAAATGGAGAAGAAACGTGCAGCAGGGAAGGTCGATTGATGGAAGATTGAAGATGGCTCTCATTTATCTTATTTTATCATTTTTTTAAGATTATTTTATTCATATAAAAATCTGATGTAGGAAAAAAGACTAAATTGCCCCTTTAAAAATCAATTATTTTCAATCATACCATAGTATTATTTTATTAATTTTTCATGTCAGATTTTTAGTTTTTATTTTATTTTTAATTTTATTTATTCTAGGTCAATTTAAGTCAAATGTTGACCCATTTGACTAGACACTTGAGAAAAGATTAAAATACCCTTATACAATCTCATTATTTCCAATTCTATCATATCCTTATTTTAATATTTTTAAATTCAAAATTTATATTTTATTTTTATTATTTTTCATATAGTTAGGTAAAAAATGATCAAATATTGACTCTCAAGATGGTTTGACCTGTCATGGGTAGTGAAATTATTAAACTACCCCTAAACAAAAGCTTTTAGCTTCGTTCATATTGTTTTTAGCACTTTTGCGTAATTCAGTTCATAGAATGGATCCACATGAAACTTCTTTACGCGAGGATTTTCCTATGATAGTCTGTGGGTCCAAAGTCAATTTAGTTTGATTGTTATTCAGAAAAATTCTTCCTAATTATGGACAAAATTGTCATTTTTAAAGTTGTTGCATGTAAACCTAGGTGTGCTCAATTAAAAGAATTTTGAAAAGTAGTCTTCTTGGCCTTTAGGTATTTCAGGCTCAAATTTCACATTTTGTCACTTTAGAGACCATTCGAGTTACGGATTGTCTGATGGGGCCCACTTGACAGTTTTCTCGATAATTTCACAACATATAAGAATTAGTTTTCGGAACTTGGCTTAATATTCTAATTCAATACCTTCAATAGATACGGGAAGAATAGAGAAATTTGGAATCTCACATTTATAATGGACTCCCCTTACATAGTTGGGCTTTGAATTACAAAAGAACTTTATCTACAAGAGTTTAAATCCTTAAGGACTCTCTAATTTAACATACTCTTAGAGTCTTGGCTACCAAGGATTTCGACCAGGTCTAGGATCACCATCAGCAGCCAAACTATTGTCTTGTGTGCTTGTCCCCACTGTTACTCCCATACACCCTATTCTTAATGCTCCAATCATGTGAGCGAGCAGTCTATATAGTCCCTCGCCCCACTGTTTGCCTGAGAAACACAAGAGCATGCCAAAAGATTTCTTTCGTCAAACACTAGTTGTGCAGGCCGTGACATTCTCCCCTACCTATTCTAATGGTGCCCTTGTTGTGTCCTCAATATGAAACCTATCAATGTGTTCTTCAAATTTTCTCAATGTTTGTGGTACATGTTGAGCCCCTACTCATGCTAGATCATCCTGCTCCAATAGACCGGTTGGTATCTTTAGCTTAACTTTTTTGTTGACACACTAGACTAGTTTTCACATACCTCTCACTGTTGTCCTTAGATTCTAAGGACACATTAGGCTTCAATCCGACCAAGAGACCTCTTCACTCTGCACACTCTTGGCTAGTTGAATTGTTGACAATAACTTGGTTTCGATCCTTGGCTCTCCTTCCATTGGAACAACACATAGGCATTGTTGATCCATGATGCTTATGTCGTTCGCAAAAGGAACAACGAATGCACAAATGTGGTCAAGAAAATCCAAACCAATCACAAAGTCATAATTGTCTAGTGAGATTACCTCGATGGATTCCTTACTCTTCCATTCACCCAGTAATAGCTTTACACCATGCATTATTCCAATTGTCGGTATTCGTTTGGAGTTGACTATCTTGATTATTTTGTTCCCTTTCCTTGTTGTCAAACTAAGCTTCCTTGCTACACCTTTAGACAAAAATAGGTTGGAAGCTCCTATGTCAACCAATGCAGTGATCGGCATGCCTGAGATCACTATGTCTATACAAATCAGTCCTTTCTTTGTCCCTTGATCCTGGACTAATTTAGACATAATTGAACCAAGCTCCAAAGTCTACTTCTCTAACTCGTCATCTTGCTGGGTGATAGCGGACAACTTGTTTCTTTTTGGGCAGTTACGTACCTTATGTGGCCTCTCATATAAAAAAAACATTTAGGTGGCTCACGATCCTTCTTGGAATTCTCTCAGTTGGACTCACTCTTAGATTTCCACCATGATGGCTTTCTATTGTGACCCCTAAACTGTCAATTATGATCACTTCCACCATTTCCCTTGCCACTGGGCTTGGAAGACTTGGACTTGTCTTGCTTTCTCTCGAAATCGACCAATGACTTCGCAACGGTCATGGCCATGGTCAGATGTTGACTAATTATCTATCCTAATGTATCTACACTCAAGTGTACGTGGTCAAGCAAGTAATATAGGATTATAAATCCAGATTATTATCCCAGAGAGATTGTATTTGCAAGCCTTAATTAATTATTAGAAATTATCACCCAAGTATATTTTAGCTAAATATAAAATGTGAATGAAGAATACTTACAGTGATATGGATGAACATAAAAATACTGCAAAAGAAATCAAATAAAAATACAAATTAGAAAAGATTTGGGCTAAAAATACAATTAAATAAAAATACGGGCACCAAATGTAAATAACAAAAATGTAACTAAGGCTACCAAAGTGAGACTCCAAATGAAACGAATAATTAAAAATACTTTGAAAACAAGTTTAATGAAATTTTAAAAGCAATGATAACCAAGGCATGAAATTTGCTAAACTAAATGCTAATTGACCTAAAATGCAACTAATCCTAATTTCCTACCCCTGAAATGCACTTAATGCTAACCCTAAACTACCTAACCAAAATGGACACATAATGCATGGAAAAGGACTCAAAACCGTGACTAATTAAACTAAAGAAATGCATGTAACACTTTTTTAATTTTTGGTGTTTTTGAAATAAAAATCTATGCAAGCTAAATATGTGTGTAATTAACCTAATATGTCATCAACTCTAAGGTTGTGTTTGGATGAGGAATTTCAAGGAAGGAATTCATTTCAATCAAGATATTTAGAAATCTAAAATGTAAATTTCTTGTTTGGCAAAAAATTTTGAAGAATTTATAAATTGAGGAGGGATTTCAAAAGTGAATTTAAAATACTCAAATTCCCTTTTGAAAATCCACTTAAAGAAGTGATTTTTCAAAATTTCTTCCACTCTTTTCTACTTTATTAGACATAACCTACTATTAAATATAAAGTTAAAAACAAAAAGCATATTATTTTATTTATATTTAATATATATCTTTATTTTTTATATTATTAATAATATTTATACATTTTTACAAATCTAATAATACTCATATTGCATATTTTATTTGATATTTTTCTTTTTCTAATATATAATATTATTATTTTTCTTTTATAATTATTTTTTATTTAATAAAATTCTAGTATTCAAAAATTCCTTTTAAAATTTTTTTATCCAAACAAATCAATTATAAATGCTAGAGTTTTAAAATGATGAATTTTGAAATGTCTTCATTTTAAAATGCCTCAAAATTTCAAAATTCTTCATTCAAACGCACTGTAAATGAATTTTTAAAACCTTACATTATGACTTTTAGAGACTCAAAACAGTAGCAAAACAACATGCCTGCCAAAATTGTGAATGATAATGCAACATCAGCCCTAAATAATGCATGAAGAACTAATGGGAATGACCTAGGAATTTTATCAAACACTTCCTAAACTATAACTTATATGTAGACACCTAATTTTGTCTGAATTCACAATTTGTTTTGATAAATTTCATGCTTATCAATTTTTTTGAAGTTTTGTTAAATTTTTTTTGAATGATTCGCTAATTAAGTTCAATTAAATTAAGTTTTAGACTTGAAAATAAGAATGAAGATATTTAATTTAAATCAAATCAATAAAAATTTCATATATGTCCATTTTAATCCCAAATGCATAGGTTTCAAGGCCTAAATCCTAAATAGATTAATTTATATAATTAAGTTTAAGCTTCATTGATCAAACCCAATTTAAATTAAGATATAGGCTTCATGGTCCAAGTCCTAGTTGGATTTGTTTTTTATTATTTGTTTTATTTTATTTATATATTTATTTTATTTTTATTTTTTTAATTAATTTTATCAAATTCAATCAACAATTAATGTCGGTACAGTGCCCCAAAACTATGGCCACCCTCGTCGCCCCTTTTACTAGCCACCCACTGTTCTGCAACTCACTCTTTCCCATGAAACCAGTCACTCAATCCCCATTCCAATAACAAACGCCTTCAAAGATCTTAACGATAAAACTAAAAACTGGATAAAAGAAGGTGTTGTAATTTGATTAAAATGAACACTGCTCTACAGGTGGAGGGAGGTCGGCCATTTTGCTCTTTTCTTCTTGCTCGACAACATAGACCATTCGACCAGCCATCACCCCACGACCTAATCCTACCATAGTTTAGCTCCTTGTACCACCACACACAAGCCCGAAAACCTCTTCTCCAACTCCAAAATCGGTAACCAAAAGCTCAGCATTTTGCAAACCACACAGAATCACTACAGCAACCGGAAGCCCTAAACACAGATAGCTTCAACCGTTGCCACACCATCTTTAGCCACCATCATCTCCACCACCAAACTCCGACGCCTTCAACCTTCTCGGCTCCAACCAAAATCCCAAACCTGAGCTCCCTTGCCACCCCCTGCTATCACCCACGTTTCACTAGTCGAAAACCCCAACACACAAAACCCACCATCAATCCACCATATTCAACAAGACCAACCCCCTAACTCGAGCTCCCTAACCTACTTTGGCCACCAACCCAGACAAAGAATACACAGACAGCCCTGAAAAAAACAACACAAACCTCCAAGGCAGCCAACAAAAACCAAAACAAAAAAAAAAAGAGAGACAACAACACATAGCCACAATAGAAATCAGCAGTAGCAAAAGATAAAAAAAGTCTACAAAAACAGAGAGGCTTCGATCCAAAGTTTTTTTAGCGATTTTGGTGTCGAAATTAGGAGAAAGTAGTTTAGGAAGAGGGCTTCAACATACTGAAAGGATGAAGGGATTAGAACGGAGGAAGGTGGTGTTTTGGGGTTTTAAACTGGCGGCTTCTTTTACAGATCTATGAGTTTAGGGTTACTTTTAGGGAAATCTGAGCTTAGAAATGGAAAGAGGAAGACGAGTAGAAGAGGAAAGTGGTGAGCTTTTTTATTTTGGCCAACCGGGACGGCAGCCAGAGGTGGCGGATGGTGGTACCAACAGCGGCTCTGACCAGATTCTGGGGAGAAAGGTAGAGAAGGGATAGAGGTTTTTGGGGATTTTTTTTTTGTGAAATATGAGAAAAGAGACACAAAAAAGTGAAAAAGGGGTATTTATATAAAAAAAACTACACCGTTTTGGTCCCTAGATAAGATCCGCGCCTTGCTCCGACTCGGATCCGAAATCCATGCAACCCAACCCGCTCGTGTCTTGAGTTTCAGCCCAGTTGCTTCGGTGCACTCCAAATTGCTGGTGGGCTTGACTCTTGGACCATTCTGGAAAGCTTCTTGGGGTTTAAAGCCCAAATTGATTTGGGTATATGTTCTTAGCCCTTCCACTCACATTTTTGTGTTTGCTTTGTGTGTTTTTTTTTGGTGTATTTTCATGATCAATGCATGTTTTACATATATATATATAATTAAAAAATTATTTTTTGAGATTTATGATAATAATAATTAAGCATAATTAATTTAAATGCATGAGATTAGTTTTAATAATAAAAAAATAAAAATGTACTTCTTTTCATACTAATAATAATAATAAAAATAAATTTAATACTAGGCAAATTGCTAGGTTGCAAAATGAAATATTTCCGATGATGGGATGTTAGGAAATTCACAAGTAGTGATTTCTTAACTGATCTTTAAGTGAGAAAAATTCAGTAAATATTGCCAGCGTATTGGAGTATTTAATGCAATTTTTCAATAATTTAAATTTTTGTTAAAAATAAAAATGAATGTTTTTTAAATCAAAACAAATAAAAGTTAATAATAAAACTTTAATAATTAAATTGTCCGATGATGGGATGTTACGGAAGTTATAAGTAGTGATTCCTAACTGATCCTTAGGTGAGAGAAATTCATTAAATATTACCAACGTATTGGAGTATTTAGTGCAATTTTTCAATAATTTAATTTTTTTGTTAAAAATAAAAATAAATAAGTTTTAAGAAAAAAGAAAAAGGAAAATTAATAATGAAATTTAAATTTAATTAATGTGAATACCCGATGATGGGATGTTATGAAATTCACAAGTAGTGAGTTTCTAACTGATCCTTAGGTGAGAGGAATCTTCTAAATATTACCAGCGTATTAGAGTATTTAGTATGTTTTTTCAATAAATTTAAATTTTCATTAAAAATTAAAATGAGTAAGTTTTATAAAAATTTAATAATTAAATTTTAATTTAAGTAAACAATACCTGGTGATGGGATGTTATGAAATTCACAAGTAGTGATTTCTTAACTGATCCCTAGGTCAGAAGAGCCACTAAATATTACCAGAGTATTGGAATACTTAGTGTGATTCTTCAATAATGTTGATTTTTATTTAAAATAAATAAAACAAAATTTCATAAAAAAATTATTATAAAAAAATACATATGCATCATTTTTTATCTGTTTGCATCATATGCATTCATGATAATTTTCAAAGTAAGTGTAAATTTTTCGAGGATGAGATTCTATAGAAATCGCAAGTGACGATTCTTAAAAAATCTCTAGGTGAGGATGTTATTTCAAATATCACCAAAAGTATTAGAATATTTGATTTAATTTTTCAATACAAAGAAGTTCACATTCACTTTCGAAAAAAATAAAATTTAGTCTTTTTTTTAAATATATAAAAAATGGTTTTGAGAAAAGAGAAATTAAATTGTTCAATAAAATAAGAATTATTTTTAAATATTAGATTAAGACCATTTTATTAAAATCAAAGGATAACACTTGATTAAGATGATACGTTTTAAACAGGCGTCGTGGGGGTGCTAATCCTTCCCCACGCGTAACCGTACTCCTGAACCTGATTTTTGTTTTTGTAGACTAAAAATTGTCTTTTTAATAAAACTTAATCAATTTTGAGATTTTGTTAAAAAGATAAATATTTTTAGGTGACCAATCACACCTAATAAAAAGATTGGTGACGACTCTCTTGTTTTTTTTCTTGTTTTCAAAATCGTTGAGCGGTCGAGTCTCTGGACGAAATCGTTACGACAGCTTGGCGACTCTACTAGGGATCTTTTTGAGGGTCAAGCCATTCATTAATCATTTGGTATCCTAAGTTTTAATTTAATAGTCTTGATTGATATTTAAATTTAATTCACTTAGATTTTGAAAATAATTTTGTTTGCATTTGTTTTTTTATGTCATTTATTTATATATTGTTATTAATAAATTGTTGGGACATGTAGGATAAGGGTTATAGTGTGACGAATGATTAACATGTTCCCTTTGTACACACACTTGCACATGCATTTCATAACATGAGCCTTATACCCGGGTTCCATCCTTCTTAGGAGGGAGTAGAGTACCTTTGCTCTCGTGAGGTAATAACCTCCACAATGGCAAGCGAAATACTCACTCAAATTAAATCTTACTAGTCTAGTGTGGATGACAGTGAGGTATAATTTGAGAACCTTTAGATCTTTAAAAGTTCCAACCTAGCATGTAAAGAGCCTAAGAAACCAACTTTAGGTAGAGATATGCCCGAATCCTATAAAGATTATTTCGAAATTAAGACACATGAGGGAACATATTTGACCCATTTTCTCACATCTATAATAAAGGTACAATCGATTTTGGTTCGAATTGTATATAATTTAAGTTTTTGATTTTTTTCTAAAAAAGGAATTTTTGTAAAATAAAAATGAAAAAAATATTTTCTTTGGGAAAGGTCTTGTCAAAAAAGAAATCCACTTATTTTTGAAAAAATAAAGATGTGTGATACAAACAATATAACAAATATGTAACTTTTCTTTTAAAAATGAGAATAATTCTTCATTAATTTTTTTATAAAAGGGGAATTTTTTTGAAATAGGTTCATTAAAGTAGGAACTAATAAAAATGTTTTCTCCAAAGCAAGAAGAAGAAAAAAAGGTTTATGTATTTTTGGTTACAATATGTTTTCATATCTACAAAAGCAAAAAAAATTAATTTCTTTCACTATTTTTTCTTTAAAAGAAAAATATGAAATGATAAAAAATGCATAAACTTTTCTTTTTATAATAAAAGTGAAATAATTTGTTAAAAAAATAGTTGAGAAAAATATGATTTTTGTTTTTTCTTCTTTTTCACTAAAGATAATAAGAAAAAATTCAATTAAGTTTTTTTTTTAAAAAAATTTCTTTATTCTTTACTCTTCTTGGAAAAACTTCTTAAGGAAAAGGCATAGAAAAGAAAAGTAAAAGGGATTGGGTGGGAAATGAATTAATCTTTCTTCAAAAAAGAGTTAGAATAAAATGAGAGAATGAATGAAATTTTTTTTCTTTCTTCTTAAAGTCAAAATAATTATTGAAAAAAAAGATGAACAATTTTTTTTCGTATAGAATTTTCAAAGAATAGTTTGACATATAAAACATTTTTGGTTGTGTAAGAAGTTTAATGAAAATGCTAAAATGCTTGTGAAAAATAATTGAAAAACGGCTTGAAAATTAAAACAAAAATTGTTTTTAATCTTCTTATCGCAAGAAATTTTCTTGAATAAAGGTAAACAAAAAAGTCAACAAAAGTTTTCCTTGAATTTGTTTGGTGTATAATTTCAAGAATAATTTGATATTGAAAATGAATGCAAAAGAAATAAATTTTTGAATTCAATAAAAGTCTCGTAGGAAATGTGAAAATAGTTATGTGCAAATGGTCAGGTAGAAGGAAAATTAAGAAAAAAATGTATGGTGAAAAAAGAGAAAAAAATGTTTTAAGAAAAAAATAAGAAAAATGTTTAGGTTTAGTTAAGAGTTATATCTGTCTTTTTTTTTTCCTAGCATGTACATTCATAAAAAATTTGTTATTGTTTAGGCGTTGTTTATACAGAAACCTAGTTTTCTTATTTTTGCATTTCACATCATTTTTACTTCATGTCATCTAGTTCATTTGTCATCATCGCATACATGGTGTCCATACATTCATTAACATGTAATGTTTATTTTATCATCATGCAAGTTAATTTAAAAAAAAAAAGAGGTAAGATCTTCATCATATTTGCAATGGGCACATGCTACATTTCATGCGAACATTCGCTGTATTTCATCCCATTGTATCATATCTCATGCATTTCACATCGCATTTCAGGGTGGAAGAAATTCTTTTTGTTTTTATGAAAAAGGAAACTTTTTGGAACATTTTGGGCAGGGGCATAAGATGATCTTTTATTTTCTAACTCATTTTTCACATGTTTCAGATCAGATTTTCCAAGTTTATGGGTGAAGTTGTCAAACAAGAGATAAATTTCAACTTGAATTTTTGTACATGTTACTTTGTTAGGTCATGATTCTTGTAAATTAATAGTGGAAGTCTTTGAGAAATCATGTTTATATATTCTTTTATTCTTTATGATTTATATTAGGACGAATAGATTTTCATGTACATTTTTATTTTAGGAAAAATTGTATCTAGCATGAATAAGCGACATTGATTTTTTTATTATTATTTTTAAAAGAAAATTGTTTTAGAAATCAAAAAGGTCTGTTTCAAGTAAAGCCTCACATAACCAAATGGTCAAGGAGGTTTAGCAAAATGACAAAAAAAAGAAAAAAAGAAAATTTGTTCATAATAAAGTGAAAAGAGTTTTAGAAATTTGGTGATCATTATTAGGAAAAATTCATCTCATAAAGTATCTCCTCCAATCAGTTCCGTGCCCATATCATATAAAAAGCCTTCATGCATTTGACGAGCGAAAGTGTGAACTTCATTATCCATTTTTACTTGATTACAATATGCCATTAAAGTGTAATGACTTTTACCTGGGCAATGAATGATGAAACAATCAATTTGGTAAAATTCATTTTTGGATTCCTTGAATAATCAAGCATGACACTTTTTTAAGTTTGAATTTTAGTAATTTGATATATGTCAAAACTATGCTAGAAATTATACTTGTCAAAATTACCCGAATTTGTTTGAAGAACACAACCATGAAATTCCTTAAGCCGTTTCTTAATCTCGTATTCATTCCTGTGACACAAACCAAAATCAAGGAGGACAAAGTACCACACCCTTAACTTGCCCAAATAATGCAATACCTTCTTTTCTCTCAGTAGAAACACCATGAGCAACCTATAGCTGAATAAGCCAATTCTAATAGTTTTCACTGGCTTGTGGGCATTTACCAGATTAGAGAAGTCAAATGGAGCGTCATGTAGTGATGTTTTGTTGCCGCATGAGTTGTAAAAAAAAAAAGAAAAGCAAGAAAAACAGAAAGAAAAAATGAAATATAAAAGGAAAAATTGATTGTAACATCATGCACTCAATATATTCGAATGATTTTAAATAACAAAGAAAAATCCCCAAAAAGAAAAAAAAGAGAAGAAGAAGAAAAAGATAAAAAAAAATCCATGAAGCTCGATCCAAAAAAACTAAAAAAAGAAAACATAAAAGTAAAGTTTTTTTACCCTTTTGATTCAAGGAATAACTCTTCAATTTAAGTGGCCATATTTGAAATGACAAATGGCCATCTTTCATCATCCATTCAAAAATTTGAAAATTTATCCATTTACTACCTCCTTTGAGCTTGATGAATTCTTTTTAAATTAACCCTAATCAAGGATCACCCTTCACATTGAGGGGCAAGTGCAAAAAAAAAAAGAGGAAAAAAAGAAGAAAGATCTTTTCAAAGAATATGAATGATCTAGCCCTAGTTTCTAAATTGAGAAAATAAGATCATTATGATGAGGGGCAAGTCCAAATTAAATTGACTTCCAATAATTTTGGACCTAAAAGGCCAAAGAAAAAAAAGAAAAATGGAGAAATAAAATGACAAAAAGTGAGACTTGATAATGAAAAAAAAGTCCTAAAGGGAATCCTTCAATCATATTAAATGATCCTTGGTTTGATCACCTTCAAACACACTTTTGGGCCTTTTTATCCATTCTTTCAAAACCCCGAACCTAAGCCTACATTACATATCTTAGAAAGTCCATTTCGATCAAGTTGGATACTTAAACTGAAGAGATTGTTCCTTGAAGAGTCATAAAACCTATGAGGCACTTATCTCATTTTTTGCCAATATTATCCTTTGAGAACCCTTATACTCATTTCAAATGAATTTTGAATTTTTAAGTGCATGATGAAACAATCACAAAAAAAAAAGAGAACGCAAAATGAAAGAATGAGGTTCTAGGGTGAAAACCTCAAAAGGGGCAGTCTAGAGCAAAAGTGAGAACTCTTCGAGATCAATCACGGTATTGTTAATGCCACAACAAAAACGGCATTAAGAAAGTCATTCTGAAGCGACCAATGTGTTGGCTCTATAGGCTATACCGAGAGGGGGGGTGAATCGGTTCTTAGCTAGCCTTAAGCCCGTTTTTCGATTCTTCTAAATTCTCTAGCCTATATGAATATTTTCTAAGTTCTCTAGGCTATTCAATCATGCAATATAAATTTAATTCAATGAACACAATATAATTGTAAATAAAGAGAGTAGGGAAAGAGAGATTTACACAAGCGATTTATAGAGGTTCAGCTACCTTGCCTACGTCCTCTACCTTGAGACGCTCCTAAGGATTTTCCCCAAATTCACTATCTTTGAATTTGTATTACACTCCCTCTTTTCAAGGCTCAAGAGAAACCTCTCTCTTTTTCTAGGCTCAAGAGAGACCTCTTCTCCCTCTTTTTCTAAGGCTCAAGAGAAACCTCCCTCTTTTTCTAAGGCTAAAGAGAAACCTCCCTCTTTTTCTAAGGCTAAAGAGAAACCTCCCTCTTTTTCTAGGCTTAAGATAAACCTCCCCTTTACAAGGAATGATGGGTTACAAATAATGTAATCAAAGAAGGGTCTCTAGATAGGTAAGTGATTACAGAAATTAGGCACAAAGAAAAGCCTATACAATGTTTGTGCTAAACAATACAAGAGATATGTGAATGATAGAAAATGAGGAATTTGTAGCTCTTGATTTGTTGTTGAGGCTTGAGGATTTGAGGAATATGTGTTTTGGAGTTGCTGAGTAGTTCCTCTTACTTTCTTTAGCTTCTAAGCCTCTATTTATAGTCCTTTGGATGTATTCTATGGAGCCAAAACTTGAATATGACCGTTGTCTCACAAAACTAGCCGTTACAGGCTATTTTCGTCCCGAAGGATCGATCCCATGCCCAAAGAGATCGATCCCTTTTGTCCAGAATCTTGATTCTCGACTTGAGGGACCTTGGGAAGACATTCTGCCATAAAGGGATCAATCCCTTCCCTTAGGGGATCGATCCCATGCCTCCAGAAAGCTTTTCCTGCACTATTTTGGGTTAGAAATGATATGGCTTTTGATCCTAATTCAACCCAAAACATTTTGGCATTTTTGTAGGAGTTTTTCTTGACTTTCTCAAATGAAAACATAGTCTAAATATTCATCAAGTAATTTTCTAAAATATTCGAAACATTTATAAAGTATTAAGACCAATAAGAATATGCATTATTAAATCATGGTCTTAATGTTTGATATGATCACTTGAAAATGGATTGAGAAAATCATGTGTGATAAGGCAAATTTACAATATGAATTCAAACATTAAAGCTTACTTAAGTTTTTGTCATTTCAAAATATATATGTCAATTTAAAGCTAACAATCTCCCCCTTTTTGATATGACAAAACTTAATGTAAATTTGCTTTGAAAATTCTTTAATAAAATACTCCCCCTCAAATAAAGTAGGATTTTATAAAGCTCCCCCTTAATATAAGCATGGGTTTTGAAAATGAATTTTCAAACTATTTCTCCCCCCATTATCTCTACCCTTTTATATCTCTCCCTTTTAATATCTATCTCTCCCCCTTTTTGTCATAGCAAAAAGAAGGAAAAATAATAAACAATATGATCTCCTTAAAATCATGGCTATGTGAGAAGAGATAAAAGAATATGCTCCATCCAACAAGAAACATGTTAGTACATGGGACTCATAGCACAAATAAAGAAGTCAATATTCACAAAAAATATGAAATATTCAGCAAAGAATATGTCACATCCCGAAAACGTAGAAGTTTTGGGCTAAATTTTTTTTTTTTTTACTTGGGTTAATTTCTTACTTGGGTTGCATTCCTGCCAGTATCTCATCATACTTTTTAACCACAGCAACATCACAATATTTTTATAAAATATTTCATTCACATTATATTGATTTTTTTTCCTCCAAGTAATGCTTACATTCATACAATATCGATTACATCCCAAAAGTATTATTTATATACAAATATCTGTGCCATACCGGATGTCTGGTATTAAAATATGAGTATACCTTACGTAAGTACAAAAAAGTAGTCGGAGGAGAGACGTATCCCTCAGTCTACATCATATGCGCAACAGGCAAAGGGTTGATCACTGCAAATAATCTGGTAGAGTAGGGGGGTGAGCTTTTTGGAAAGCCCCGTAAGAAATGCATTTAAAATAGTCATAGCATCTATATATATATATATATATATGCAGAAAACAAATGCCATAATAATGCATTTCATACTTTTAAACATTATGTGAATTCTTTAATACATATATACCAAAATTCATACTTGATCAAACATGCATCTTACTTTAAAAATTTAAATTCAAAATTAATAGAACATATCATACAGTTCGTGGAGACTAGGCAGAATCATATAGCTAGTATGCGGGTCATGACACTTACTTCTTCCTCCGAAGAGGGAACATAATACCTATGGCCATGGTATGGGCTGTAGACCTGATCAGAGTCGTACAGCGAACATGCACCACGAAGGACCAACATACCCACAAAGGATGTAATCATACACAATGTGGACGAGGACATGCACGACGTGGCTAAACTTATGCCACAATGTGGCAAGCATGACAGGCAGTAACATAAACTATAGGAAAGCCTTAGTCTCAAAACTTACTTACTTATGTAAATTCTTAAATCATACAATTGATATAAAATAGTAAGGACCGGGCGTGCCAGGGTCTAAGTTAGCCTGGGGTGTGCCACTCCGATACCTTTTTCGGAAAACATATACTTAAATCATACAACTGATATAAAATAGTAAGGACCGGGCGTGCCAGGGTCTAAGTTAGCCTGGGGTGTGCCACTCCGATACCTTTTTCGGAAAACATATACTTAAATCATATAACTGATATAAAATAGTAAGGACCGGGCGTGCCAGGGTCTAAGTTAGCCTGGGGTTTGCCACTCCGATACCTTTTTCGGAAAACATATTTATTTCATATCATACTTAAAACATTATGGAAAAATATACATAGAAGTTATAAAGTTCATTTAACAAATTAAAAGATCATGAAAATTAACTTCGGAATAAAATTCATGCTTCAGGCATTTCTTTAAAATTTGCAATGAAAGTAAGGGATACCATCACAACTTTAAATTACATCCCTTACCTCAATACACTGTAGATCAATGCCTTATGTTGCACCCATGTGCTTCCTATCTCTCCGAATTATAAACTGCAAGGTAACAGTTTTACTGTAATTAATTTTCAGTATAACTTATAAAAATTTCCTTTGCTTATCTAGCTCCTTTTTATCTCATCATTATTTATAATATTAACATTTCCTATGATTTTCTCATAGGTAAATATTTTATTTGCTTTTCCTTTCTTGTTTTGGCATCATTAGCCTTTTCACTAAGTCAACATTTCCTCAAAGATTGCATGGCTGAATGTCCTCCTTAGATGACTAAGCTTATTTGACTTAAAATTTCCATTTTCCATAGTATTACTTTTATTTTATCCTTGTATATTTTCAACCTTTTAAGCTTGTCAATTATTCCACTTTCCTCTACCATTCACATCAGTTTCCATTTTCTGTTTCTGCACTTCACGTTAACTTCATCTTAGTTAGGTAGTTTACTTCTTTACAATGACTATATATATATATATATTAACTTCATTATTACTATACGTAGGCCTTTAGTCAATTTAACCTAATCCTCTCTTTCACTTTTATTTATTTTCCTGTTACATTTTGTCTAAACCAACAGCATACTTCTTGCTTTTCTGTTTTGTATTTTACGTTGGCTTTCTTTCTTTTCTTTGTCTCTCTAATATGGCCATACCTAGTACATCCTAAGCTGCCAAAATCTTCCACCCTTCATACTCATAAAAATTAGTCAAGGCTAGCTTTTTCTTCTCTCTTTTATTTTACATAACCGGTTGCCTTATTTTCTTTGTCTTCTTTCCCACGTACAGCCCCATTTCTTCAATCCACTTTAGCTTCTACTTTATCTTATAATATTTCCCTATATAATAAAATTTTAGGCTGTTTAATTTATATTATTTTCATACCTAAAGGTCAGCAAACAAATCATTCAAACTACAAACTTTTTTCTTCATTTTCGGCTGGACCTTTAGTCACCTGTTCTCACTTCTTTTTCGACTGTACAACCAGCCAGCTTATTTCTTCCTTTCAACCATCATCTTGACCATATAAAACCTTAACTTATTTATTTTTCTTCTTTCTTCTTAGCTCACGTAACCCTACCTACACCAAAGTCCACGTTTTTTTATTCCTTTACACATTTCATGGTTGTTTCGGTTATTAACTTCCAGCTTGTTTTCCTTTTTTCATATGGCTCCTCATCATCAACATCATCTCTTCTTCTTTGAAGCCTCGCGATCAAACCTCCAGACTTCAATTTATATATATATATATATATATATATATATATATATTATATATGTGCTTATTTCAAAATCATGCTATAAACAACTTATGTCACTTCACCACAACCATGATTAAAGAACTAAAAACTTAAAAACTGATGTTAGAAATTACCTGTACAGGGGAGCAAACTGTGCACGTGAATCCCTTCCTGTTTTGAAGGTTTTTTGTGCTAGCTTCTTTGAGGTTTTGGAAGCTTAATATTCTAGGTTTATTTTCCTTCCAAAAACTTGATTTATTTGCTAAAGGTTATGCATGGTTTCTGCTATGGAGGAGAACTTACAAGGTTTGTAAGGAGTAGAATACTTTCGGTGATGATGTTGGCTGGAGATGAAGGTCACGATGGAGGAATATAAAGCACAAGAAAATATATTACTTGGACTTTTTGCTGGCTTCATTAAAAGCCCTCTTCATTTCCTATTTCTTTCCTTTTGTTTTATATCACTTACTTTCCAAGCCGAGACTACATTGTCTTTTTATGTTACAATTTTTCTTCATGCAGCCCACGTTTCTGACTTTCCATGCCAATGTTTTGGAGTTAAAAATTTCCTATTTTTTTCCTTGCCTTGGTTCCTTTCTTGTCTTGTTATGGTTTGGTCTTCGGTGCAGCAAGGATTTAACCAAATCAGTTATAGTTTCTGTCAACCCAATGAAACACGTGAGGGAGACTTTCCTTTTGTCTTCCTTTGTTAGTTTCTTCATATTTTATTCTCTTGTTTTCCTACTAGTCATTTGCTCAACCGAAATTTCATTTCATTTCTTCTACTTGTTCATTTCTTCATGCCGTCCCCACCTTGGCTTTCCAAGTCAAAATTTGCAAGCTAATGAGTCTTCCTTTATTGTTTATTTTGCCTTTTCCTTTCTTCTATTTTTCTACTAGCTACTTGTTCACACCGAAACTTCATTTAGATAGCCAATGAATTCTTCTTTTATATCTTCATGCTGTCCAAACATTTTTCTGTTTTGTCCAATTCCAACTTTTCAATATCCATTTAATTATTTATTCCATCTTGTATGTAGTATTTTCCATATCTATATTTTTCATCTAGGATTTAAAATTTTTCTATGTGAGAGATACTATTCTTATATATTTAATTCCTCAAAATATTCTAAATAATTTCTTTATTGATAATTTGTTCATACACATGTACAACTATAGTATAAGAAAATGAGATCTCACATTCTCCTCACCTTATAAGAATTTGGTCCTCCAAATTCAAGCTGGTTCATTAAACAAATGCGGGTACTTTTCTTTCATGAGGCTCTCTAGCTCCCACGTAGCTTCCTCTGTTGTGTGGTGTTGCCAGAGAATCTTGACCAGTGAAATAGTTTTAGATCGAAGTACCCTTTCCTTTCTGTCAAGGATCCGGATTGGCTGCTCAACATAGCTCATATCTCCCTGAATATCCAATGGTTGGTATTCAATAACATGGGAGGGATCCGGATGATACTTCCTCAACATAGAGACATGGAAGACGTTATGTATACCAGAAAGCTGTGGTGGTAAACCTAACCGGTAAGCAACATCCCCAATTCTTTCCAATATCTCAAATGGACCAATGAAACGAGGACTTAATTTTCCTTTCTTTCCGAAGCGCATGACACCCTTGCTCGGAGATACTTTTACAAATACAGAGTCCCCAACCTGAAATTCAAGTGGTCGTCTACGTACATCAGCATAACTTTTCTGTCTACTTTGAGCAACCTTGAGTCTATCACAAATAATCCGAACACTCTTAGTCGCCTCTTCAACAAGATCAAGGGCTAAAATCTTACGGTCACCCACTTCTTCCCAAGCTACTGGGGATCTACATTTCCTGCCATATAGTGCTTCGTATGGTGCCATTCCAATGCTGGCATGATAACTATTATTATAGGCAAACTCTGCGAGAGGCAAGTGGTCATCCCATGAACCCTTAAAATCTAGTGCACACGCCCTCAACATGTCCTCTAAGGTCTGAATAGTCCGCTCGGACTGACCATCTGTCTGAGGATGGTAGGCGGTGCTCAAATGTAATTGAGATCCCATGGCTTCCTGAAAATGAGTCCAAAATCGAGAGGTAAACCTGGAATCTCTATCAGAAGTGATGCTCACGGGAGCCCCATGTAATCGAGCAATCTCGCTAACATACAAGTCTGCCAATGTACTTAGTGAGTCTGTGCTCTTAATGGCAAGAAAATGGGCACTCTTAGTCAATCTATCCACAATAACCCAGATCGCATCATGACCTCTCCGGGTTCTCGGTAAGCCCATAATAAAATCCATCGTAATGTGTTCCCATTTCCAGGTAGGCACCGGTAAAGACTTAAGTAGTCCTGCTGGCTTCTGGTGTTCAGCCTTTATCTGCTGACAAGTCAGACATTTGGCCACAAACTCTGCTACGTCTCGTTTCATACCAATCCACCAATACACCTTACGCAAATCATGGTACATCTTAGTACTGCCTGGGTGCATAGTGTAACGAGAACAATGGGACTCTTTCAAAATCCTTTGTCTTAGGGTATCATCATTCGGAACACATATACGTCCCTTAAATCTTAACAACCCATCATCACTGATCGTAAAATCTGACTGCAAGTCTTGCTCTGCTTGACTAACCATGTCCAATAGCCTCCGATCATTTCTTTGCCCTGACCGTATCTGGTCTAAGATACTTGGCTCAATTTGAAGGCTAGCCATAAACCCGACATCTACTGTTTCAACACTGACATTGAGCTCGGCGAACTGCTCCAGCAATTCCCATTCTCTAACCATCATAACAGAAACCATACTTTTTCTGCTTAGAGCATCTGCAACTACATTCGCCTTGCCCGGATGGTACAGAATCTCGCAGTCATAATCCTTAAGAAGCTCTATCCAACGTCTCTGCCTCATATTAAGTTCCTTCTGATCGAATAGATACTTCAAACTCTTATGGTCAGTGAAGATCTGAAACTTCTCACCATACAAATAATGCCGCCATATCTTTAAAGCAAAAACAACTGCGGCCAACTCTAAATCATGCGTAGGGTAGTTGCGCTCATGGTCTCTAAGCTGGCGTGAACCATACGCGACTACTCTACCATGTTGCATTAGCACACAACCTAAACCCTGACTAGAAGCATCACTGTATACAACGAAGCCTCCAGATCCACTCGGAATGGTTAGGATTGGTGCTGTAGTTAATCTTTGCTTAAGCTCCTGAAAACACTGCTCACACTGACTTGACCATTCAAATGGAACTCCTTTGCGTGTAAGCTTAGTCAACGGAGCTGCAATCCGAGAAAAACTTTCCACAAACCTCCGATAGTACCCTGCCAATCCTAAGAAACTCCGAATCTCAGTCACTGTCTTCGGTCTCTCCCATTGGAGTACTGCCTCAACCTTGGACGGATCAACTGACACCCCGTCCTTGGATACCACATGGCCAAGGAAAGCTATCCGATCCAACCAAAATTCACACTTACTAAGCTTCCCATAAAGCTGCTTATCTCGAAGAATCTGGAGCACAATCCTTAGATGCTGCTCGTGCTCCTCCCGAGACTTAGAATATACTAGAATATCATCTATAAAAACAATCACAAATTTATCCAGATACTCCCGAAACACATCATTCATCAAATTCATAAATGCGGCAGGGGCATTAGTCAAACCGAAAGGCATCACCAGAAACTCAAAATGGCCATATCGGGTTCTAAAGGCCGTTTTCGGTACATCTTCCTTCCTAATTCTCAACTGATGATAGCCTGATCTTAGATCAATCTTAGAAAACACCGAAGCCCCTTTCAGTTGATCAAACAAATCATCTATTCTTGGCAGGGGGTACTTATTCTTAATTGTAGCCTTGTTTAGTAACCTATAGTCGATGCATAACCGGAGACTACCATCTTTCTTTCTCACAAACAATACCGGAGCACCCCATGGAGATACACTTGGTCTAATAAAACCCTTATCCAGTAATTCTTGCAACTGTTTCTTTAATTCTTCTAATTCCACTAGTGCCATCCGGTAAGGAGATTTAGAGATAGGCTGGGTATCCGGCACTAAATCAATAGTGAACTCCAGCTCTCTCTCTAGTGGTAATCCTGGTAACTCCTCCGGAAACACATCTAAAAACTCACATACCACTGGTATATCTGATATATGTGGAGGTTTCCGACTCGTATCAGAGATAAGGGCAATATAACCTTCACACGAATAAATTTATTTAAATTTTCAAACATATAAACATTATACAACTTCATTGAACATAACATCATATACTTTATTTCTTAACAGCAAAACATACATCAAATTTGTCAAGTAAAGAGAAGGTTATGGTCTTAGTGTAGCAATCTAGACTTGCACGATTGGTTTCTAACCAATCCATGCCTAAGATTACATCGAAGCTATGCATGTTTAACAAAACTAGATCTGCTAACATTATTCTATCTCCAACCTTAATTTCACAATTCCTACACACCATATCTGTCATTTGAGAATCATTCGTGGGTGTGCAAATATGCAATATATGACTTAGAGGTTCAGGTTCTAAATGAAGATTGTGTGCAAACTGTGGTGATATAAATGAGTGCGTGGACCCTGGGTCGAATAAAACATGTGCCTCATGATTACAGACAAGAATATTACCTCTAATAGTTGCGGAAGAGTTATCGGAAATCTCCTTGTCTAAAGCAAATACACGCCCCTGAGTAACAGGCTTCTTACCCTTCTCAACTCCTGTAGCTCGTTTCTGTGGGGCCTGTCTTTGTGGAGTCCGTGTCTCTAGCTGCTGTCGTAGTGACTCCTGAGACTGTGGGGTCTTATCTTGCAATTGTGGGCAATCCCTGATCAAATGACCCTTTTTCCCACACTTAAAACAATTTCCAGTGACCCAGTGACATGGCCCACCATGTGCCTTACCACAATCTTTGCACTGTTTAGAAACCTTCTGGAAGCCTCTGTTGATCTCTACTATATTAGTAGGAACCTTAGGCTTGCCAGTCCTTGCTTGAGACTCATCTGTCCTCGGTCTCTTAAATGAACTCCACCTTTGTTCTGTTCGAAAACTATCTGTCTTCTTATCTTTACCCTTACTCTTACTTCTGAACCCATACTGTGATTGCGTAACATCAAGACCCCTCTCAATATCCTGAGCCCGTCCGAGAGCATCCTCAAACTCAGTAATACGAAACCCCAATAATCTGTCTCGGATGGCTGGTCTCAGTCCAGACAAAAATCTCTCGGTACGACGCTCCTGATCTCTGACTGTCTCAGGGTCATATCTCATCAACATCGTAAATTGGTTCTCATACTCATCAACCGACATACTGCCTTGTATTAAATTCAGAAAATCTGTCTGCATTTTCTTCTGGGCAGTACGGGGAACATATTGGGTCCTAAAGACTGACAGAAAAGTATCCCAACTGATCATTGTGTGTTGGGTAGTGAACTGCCTCTTAGTGGCTCTCCACCAATGTCCTGCTTGACCTTTCAACATATAAGAACCCATACTGACTTTCTCAGCATCTGTGCACCCCAAGTAATCAAAAGCCAGTTCCAATTCTAATAACCACTCCTCGGCCTTAACTGGATCCTTAATCCCCTTAAATTCTGGAGGATTCATCTTAAGAAAGTCCCGTAATCTGCCTGTATCTCTATCATCTCTAGGCGGTGGGACTGAAGGTTGAGGAGCGGAGGGTGCCAGAGGAACCTGTGGAGGAGGAGGTGGTGAAGTAGGTGTAGGCACTGTAGCACCTATATCTGAAGTGTTCGCTCCGAAATGTTGAGTAAACATAGCAGCGATGCTATCAAACCCCTCTTTCATACTGTGTTCGAGCCTGCTCATTCTAGCATTTGGGCTCTCTGGTTGGGGAGTAGGTGGTAGAGGTGGCTGAGCCTGCCTCCGGGAACGACCTCGTCTCCCACTCATAGTGCGTGATCAATTACCTGCGCATAAACCCTATGTTTAAATCAAACTTTAACAGATATACTCAATCTTATAACCAAACAAGCACAGATACTTGGGAAGTAATCTCATCCTAACTATCGACACTGACAGTACTAGGCAACCTTTGCTCTGATACCAAGAAAGACTGTCACATCCCGAAAACGTAGAAGTTTTGGGCTAAATTTTTTTTTTTTTACTTGGGTTAATTTCTTACTTGGGTTGCATTCCTGCCAGTATCTCATCATACTTTTTAACCACAGCAACATCACAATATTTTTATAAAATATTTCATTCACATTATATTGATTTTTTTTCCTCCAAGTAATGCTTACATTCATACAATATCGATTACATCCCAAAAGTATTATTTATATACAAATATCTGTGCCATACCGGATGTCTGGTATTAAAATATGAGTATACCTTACGTAAGTACAAAAAAGTAGTCGGAGGAGAGACGTATCCCTCAGTCTACATCATATGCGCAACAGGCAAAGGGTTGATCACTGCAAATAATCTGGTAGAGTAGGGGGGTGAGCTTTTTGGAAAGCCCCGTAAGAAATGCATTTAAAATAGTCATAGCATCTATATATATATATATATATATATATATATATGCAGAAAACAAATGCCATAATAATGCATTTCATACTTTTAAACATTATGTGAATTCTTTAATACATATATACCAAAATTCATACTTGATCAAACATGCATCTTACTTTAAAAATTTAAATTCAAAATTAATAGAACATATCATACAGTTCGTGGAGACTAGGCAGAATCATATAGCTAGTATGCGGGTCATGACACTTACTTCTTCCTCCGAAGAGGGAACATAATACCTATGGCCATGGTATGGGCTGTAGACCTGATCAGAGTCGTACAGCGAACATGCACCACGAAGGACCAACATACCCACAAAGGATGTAATCATACACAATGTGGACGAGGACATGCACGACGTGGCTAAACTTATGCCACAATGTGGCAAGCATGACAGGCAGTAACATAAACTATAGGAAAGCCTTAGTCTCAAAACTTACTTACTTATGTAAATTCTTAAATCATACAATTGATATAAAATAGTAAGGACCGGGCGTGCCAGGGTCTAAGTTAGCCTGGGGTGTGCCACTCCGATACCTTTTTCGGAAAACATATACTTAAATCATACAACTGATATAAAATAGTAAGGACCGGGCGTGCCAGGGTCTAAGTTAGCCTGGGGTTTGCCACTCCGATACCTTTTTCGGAAAACATATTTATTTCATATCATACTTAAAACATTATGGAAAAATATACATAGAAGTTATAAAGTTCATTTAACAAATTAAAAGATCATGAAAATTAACTTCGGAATAAAATTCATGCTTCAGGCATTTCTTTAAAATTTGCAATGAAAGTAAGGGATACCATCACAACTTTAAATTACATCCCTTACCTCAATACACTGTAGATCAATGCCTTATGTTGCACCCATGTGCTTCCTATCTCTCCGAATTATAAACTGCAAGGTAACAGTTTTACTGTAATTAATTTTCAGTATAACTTATAAAAATTTCCTTTGCTTATCTAGCTCCTTTTTATCTCATCATTATTTATAATATTAACATTTCCTATGATTTTCTCATAGGTAAATATTTTATTTGCTTTTCCTTTCTTGTTTTGGCATCATTAGCCTTTTCACTAAGTCAACATTTCCTCAAAGATTGCATGGCTGAATGTCCTCCTTAGATGACTAAGCTTATTTGACTTAAAATTTCCATTTTCCATAGTATTACTTTTATTTTATCCTTGTATATTTTCAACCTTTTAAGCTTGTCAATTATTCCACTTTCCTCTACCATTCACATCAGTTTCCATTTTCTGTTTCTGCACTTCACGTTAACTTCATCTTGGTTAGGTAGTTTACTTCTTTACAATGACTATATATATATATATATTAACTTCATTATTACTATACGTAGGCCTTTAGTCAATTTAACCTAATCCTCTCTTTCACTTTTATTTATTTTCCTGTTACATTTTGTCTAAACCAACAGCATACTTCTTGCTTTTCTGTTTTGTATTTTACGTTGGCTTTCTTTCTTTTCTTTGTCTCTCTAATATGGCCATACCTAGTACATCCTAAGCTGCCAAAATCTTCCACCCTTCATACTCATAAAAATTAGTCAAGGCTAGCTTTTTCTTCTCTCTTTTATTTTACATAACCGGTTGCCTTATTTTCTTTGTCTTCTTTCCCACGTACAGCCCCATTTCTTCAATCCACTTTAGCTTCTACTTTATCTTATAATATTTCCCTATATAATAAAATTTTAGGCTGTTTAATTTATATTATTTTCATACCTAAAGGTCAGCAAACAAATCATTCAAACTACAAACTTTTTTCTTCATTTTCGGCTGGACCTTTAGTCACCTGTTCTCACTTCTTTTTCGACTGTACAACCAGCCAGCTTATTTCTTCCTTTCAACCATCATCTTGACCATATAAAACCTTAACTTATTTATTTTTCTTCTTTCTTCTTAGCTCACGTAACCCTACCTACACCAAAGTCCACGTTTTTTTATTCCTTTACACATTTCATGGTTGTTTCGGTTATTAACTTCCAGCTTGTTTTCCTTTTTTCATATGGCTCCTCATCATCAACATCATCTCTTCTTCTTTGAAGCCTCACGATCAAACCTCCAGACTTCAATTTATATATATATATATATATATATATATATTATATATGTGCTTATTTCAAAATCATGCTATAAACAACTTATGTCACTTCACCACAACCATGATTAAAGAACTAAAAACTTAAAAACTGATGTTAGAAATTACCTGTACAGGGGAGCAAACTGTGCACGTGAATCCCTTCCTGTTTTGAAGGTTTTTTGTGCTAGCTTCTTTGAGGTTTTGGAAGCTTAATATTCTAGGTTTATTTTCCTTCCAAAAACTTGATTTATTTCCTAAAGGTTATGCATGGTTTCTGCTATGGAGGAGAACTTACAAGGTTTGTAAGGAGTAGAATACTTTCGGTGATGATGTTGGCTGGAGATGAAGGTCACGATGGAGGAATATAAAGCACAAGAAAATATATTACTTGGACTTTTTGCTGGCTTCATTAAAAGCCCTCTTCATTTCCTATTTCTTTCCTTTTGTTTTATATCACTTACTTTCCAAGCCGAGACTACATTGTCTTTTTATGTTACAATTTTTCTTCATGCAGCCCACGTTTCTGACTTTCCATGCCAATGTTTTGGAGTTAAAAATTTCCTATTTTTTTCCTTGCCTTGGTTCCTTTCTTGTCTTGTTATGGTTTGGTCTTCGGTGCAGCAAGGATTTAACCAAATCAGTTATAGTTTCTGTCAACCCAATGAAACACGTGAGGGAGACTTTCCTTTTGTCTTCCTTTGTTAGTTTCTTCATATTTTATTCTCTTGTTTTCCTACTAGTCATTTGCTCAACCGAAATTTCATTTCATTTCTTCTACTTGTTCATTTCTTCATGCCGTCCCCACCTTGGCTTTCCAAGTCAAAATTTGCAAGCTAATGAGTCTTCCTTTATTGTTTATTTTGCCTTTTCCTTTCTTCTATTTTTCTACTAGCTACTTGTTCACACCGAAACTTCATTTAGATAGCCAATGAATTCTTCTTTTATATCTTCATGCTGTCCAAACATTTTTCTGTTTTGTCCAATTCCAACTTTTCAATATCCATTTAATTATTTATTCCATCTTGTATGTAGTATTTTCCATATCTATATTTTTCATCTAGGATTTAAAATTTTTCTATGTGAGAGATACTATTCTTATATATTTAATTCCTCAAAATATTCTAAATAATTTCTTTATTGATAATTTGTTCATACACATGTACAACTATAGTATAAGAAAATGAGATCTCACAGAATATGACTTATGATCCTAAACCAATTGTTTATAAATGATTTTGCAATAAGATCTCAATTGGTAAGAAATTAAGTAAGCACCCAAGTATAACAATTGTTCTCTAAAGTCTAACTAAGGTGCATGACAATACATCATGATTATGAGCTAAAATTAGATGACATATCATATGCAAGAGCTCATAAATCACGTTCAAGCAAGAGTGTGCATAGAATCAAGACATATAACAATTAACTACAAATTCTAGCACACAAGAGTTTCATGCAAAAATATCCTATATGAATTCTTCCCTATTTGTCATTTCAATCTAAAGAGTATGAGAAGAATTGTCAATTTAGAGCTCATACTAATTGGCAATTTAGTTTTGGCTTACCAATTGTTGAAAATATGGTTGCCAATGATACTCATTGTTATTTCAATCTAAAAGCCAATTGTTACTAATGGTTGACTTAGGCCTTTTGCATGAATCCAATATCTATGTGTAGTGTGTTCATGTCAAGAAAATAATCATTCTAAATATGCAAGAACACAACACATATCATCAAATATGCATATGGATCAATTAATCATTAGCACACTATCATAAAGTATTAATCCATATTCATATTCACAAATTTATACCATATGGAAGATTCAAAAAATCAAGGAATTCAAGCAAACACATTTTCTTCCATGGCTTCAAGCACAAAAATCCTATGCTTATTTTCCAATTCAAGTCCTTAGCCAATTATGAGCAAGGAAAGATTCAAAATTACCATTTTAATCAATTAAGAGCCATATCCCTAGTTGCTTTATCATTTAAGGTTCTAAGAGGTATATGCTATTTTAACTAAAATGGTTTTGCCAAAGTAAATCAATATCATGCTCAAAATATTAAAGTTCATGATCTATGAGTGAGATTAAGCACATAATATCATGAAAACAACTATTCTCATCTCATAGGCATGATTATTGATTCAACTTAAGTAAACATGCATGTTCAAAAACAATCAAGATACAATGCATGTATATCAATTGTTGGTGTTGTCATTAAAGCCCAAGTTCTTTACTAATTTGGCCATAAGAAAAATTTAAGTACATGGATGATAAAGTTTCATGCATTTGAACATTTAAGATCCATTTACCATCACAAATTATAGGCCAATGAAAATTATGACCTTATACCAATTGTTGAATTTACATTTGAAATCAATCCTTAAGGTCAAGTTTTAATTATTCTTCCACTAGATGTATAATTATCATGAAACCTAGTGTGGAATAGATAAGTCAAGCTAAGAGACATAATCCTATAAGCATGCTTGACTAAGATGAACAAAAAGAATGAAAAATATTCATTATGCACAAGTTCATCAAATTCTCAAATATATCCATAAATCATTGAAATAATTCTTAAAAATTATGTTTAAGCATTCATTGAAAAAATATTTCAAGATTATTTCAAGATTTATGTAATTCATGACCATCTTCAATGAGAAAACTGATTTAGCACTTGTGAGCTCAAGAAAAATGGTATTGATTGTTGAAAGTGATACCATTTGTTGGAAATGAGATTAATTGATGAAGTTGAGGCATGATATCAATGAAAAATGAATTTTCATATATTAAAGATCATCAAAAAGAAGTTAAAACAATGAATTTTAAGTTGAGAAGAGAGAAAGTATTAAAACAGTGAAAAGTTCTTCTCAATTTCAGTTGAAAACATGCAGGAAAGCCCTTTCTGGCTTGGGAGGATCGATCCCTTGAGGGGGGGATCGATCCCTTAGTTCTAGAATGCACAAATTCTGCATTCTGCTCAAGGGGGATCGATCCTGCTTGTTGAGGGATCGATCCCTCATCCTGTTTCTGCAGTTTTTTACAGAAAATCCAACTTTTGAGGTACCAAAACTTCGTTTTTGAGTATTTTAAGTCCAAGTAAGGGTTTAAACATTTGTAAAACATGATTTTGGACTTGTATGAATGAAAAACATGAATGAAAAACCATTTTACAAAAGATTTTGCAGTTTTGGAAGAATTTACACAATAAAATGCATTTTTGGCCTCAAGGGATGTCATTTTAATCATTATGCATATTTTCACCAAACCAAAGCATTGGATACCACAAATATGTCAAAACAAACTTGTTCACATAGGTATTAAGCACATATAACATCAAATCATCATACTTGTGAACATTATGACATGATTTCCAACATACAAGTTCTTTATTAATGCACATGACATGGCATTTTGCATATATGACATATTTGACAATTTGAGGCAAGTAAATACATTATCAACACATAGAAGACTTGCTCAAAATGCAGAAATCCAATAATCATTTCAAAATCACAAATCATGCTTTTCATTCAATGCATCAAGTACTATTCATCAAACATTCAAAGATCATTGTCATGCCTTTTTGTTCAATCATTCAACTTCAAATTTCTCATCAAATAATAGTTTTAAGGAGTAAGGAATTAAGCTTACAAAACTCCTTTGCTTGAGTATGCTTTGCCTTGAATAGTTGAGTCCACCTTGAACTATCCTTTGAAGAATTGTTGTGATCTTGTCAGAGATGGATCCTCAAGCTTTTCCTTTTTCTCATTGGCACAAGCAAACTCCATGAGGATGTGTTTAACATTTAGACTCTATTGTTCCATTGTATTCCCATGCTCTAACACTCCTACAACAAACACATTTTCAAGCATGCTTTGGTACCCAAATTTTCTTGGGTCCATGAGAGTTAGTGTTAACAATTTTTGATCCTTTTGGGGTCCATTTCAAGCTCAAATCATCATTATTTATTGCATGCTTCGGCACCCATATTTTCCTAACAACTCTTCCTCTAAATGTAGTTTTTCTATATGTGCATGCTTGTGAAGAGTGTCCTATTCTATTGCATAGTGAGCATGTGAGAGATGTATCATGCATAAAATTTTTGCTCACTAGAAAATTCTTAAGATGAGTTTCTTTATGTATTGCATTATATCCAAACCCATCTTTATCAAAGAAAGCTCTTTGGGTCTCAAGCATATGATCTAATTTTTGTTGACCCATATAAAACCTAGTAAATGAGTTATGCAAATTTAAGTTCTTTTTATTCAACTCATTTATTTCTAAGTTGGCCTCTTCTAGTTTCTTCTCTAATTCTAGCTTAACATTGGTCAAGGTTTCCTTTTCTATTTTCAAATTAGCAATGATTTTCTTATATTTAGAATTCATGCATTGAAATTCATTTGCTGATTCATTAAAAGCATTTTGTAACTCATCAAATGTAAAATCATTATCTTCACTAGAAGTAGAGCTAGCCTCATCGTCACTAATAGCCATAAAGCATGAGTAGGCTACCTCATCATCTATGTTTTCCTCATCGGAGCTATCACTATCGCTCCATGCAGCCACAAATGCTTTCTTCTTAGGCTTCCTATCCTTTTCCTTCCTAAGTAAGGGTCAATCTAGCTTACTGTGACCCGGTTCATTATATTCATAACACACTAAGGGGTCTTTTTCTCTCCTACTAGATTCTCCTCTTATTACCCTTATACTTTGGTGCCTCCTATCATTCTCTCTCTCTTTCATTCTCATAAATCTATTAAATCTTTTGGCAAACATTGCTATTTCTTTTTCTTCCTCATTTCCACTCTCATCACAATCATCTTCAATGACCTCATGAGTGGAAGACTTAAGTGCTACCCCTACTTTCTTTGAAGGCACTTCATTTCTTTTCAATTTCATCTCATATGTAAGTAGGGAACCCATAAGTTCATTTAGAGACAAGGTATTTGGATCTTTAGACTCTTCTATTGCGGTTACCTTTGCCTCCCAAGACTTAGGCAAGCTATTCAAAATTTTCTTTACCATTTCAACTTTAGAATAAGCCTTGCCTAGAGCCTTAAGTCCATTAATTATATCATTAAACCTAGTGAACATTTCGCTAATGGACTCATTTTCTTTCATTCTAAATAGCCCATAATCATGTGTGAGCATTCCTACTTTGGTCTCTTTCACTTGATTGGTCCCTTCATGTGTGATGGCTAATTTATCCCATATTTGCTTGGCATTCTCACATAGAGAGACTCTATTATATTCATTGGGACCTAATGCACAAAAGAGAGTGTGCATAGCCTTGGTGTTCAATTGTGCCACTCTCATGTCATTTGTGTCCCACTCATCCTCACTCTTAGGGACATCTTTTCCATCTACTTTCTTCATGGGAATTCTAGGACCATTCACTATAATTCTCCACACTTCATAATCGTTTGATTGTACAAATAACATCATTCTAGTTTTCCAATATGAATAATTCTCACCATTGAAGAGTGGAGGTCTAACTAATGATTGTCCCTCTTCTCCTAAGGATGTGCCTACATTCAAGTGAGCCATTTAAGATCGTTTTGCTCGATAGAGGTTAGTCTAAATCAATCTTGAGCCCAAGCTCTGATACCAATTGTTGGCTCTATAGGCTATACCGAGAGGGGGGTGAATCGGTTCTTAGCTAGCCTTAAGCCCGTTTTTCGATTCTTCTAAATTCTCTAGCCTATATGAATATTTTCTAAGTTCTCTAGGCTATTCAATCATGCAATATAAATTTAATTCAATGAGCACAATATAATTGTAAATAAAGAGAGTAGGGAAAGAGAGATTTACACAAGCGATTTATAGAGGTTCGGCTACCTTGCCTACGTCCTCTACCTTGAGACGCTCCCAAGGATTTTCTCCAAATTCACTATCTTTGAATTTGTATTACACTCCCTCTTTTCAAGGCTCAAGAGAAACCTCTCTCTTTTTCTAGGCTCAAGAGAAACCTCTTCTCCCTCTTTTTTTAAGGCTCAAGAGAAACCTCCCTCTTTTTCTAAGGCTAAAGAGAAACCTCCCTCTTTTTCTAGGCTTAAGAGAAACCTCCCCTTTACAAGGAATGATGGGTTACAAATAATGTAATCAAAGAAGGGCCTCTAGATAGGCAAGTGATTACAGAAATTAGGCACAAAGAAAAGCCTATACAATGTTTGTGCTAAACAATACAAGAGATATGTGAATGATAGAAAATGAAGAATTTGTAGCTCTTGATTTGTTGTTGAGGCTTGAGGATTTGAGGAATATGTGTTTTGGAGTTGCTGAGTAGTTCCTCTTACTTTCTTTAGCTTCTAAGCCTCTATTTATAGTCCTTTGGATGTATTCTAGTCGTTGGGTGGAGCCAAAACTTGAGTATGACCGTTGTCTTACAAAAACTAGCCGTTACAGGCTGTTTTCATCCCGAAGGATCGATCCCATGCCCAAAGGGATCGATCCCTTTTGTCTAGAATCTTGATTCTTGGCTTAAGGGACCTTGGGAAGACATTCTGGCATAAAGGGATCGATCCCTTCCCTAAGAGGATCGATCCCATGCCTCCAGAAAGCTATTCCTGCACTATTTTGGGTTAGAAATGATATGGCTTTTGATCCTAATTCAACCCAAAACATTTTGGCATTTTTGTGGGAGTTTTTCTTGACTTTCTCAAATGAAAACATAGTCTAAATATTCATCAAGTAATTTTCTAAAATATTCAAAACATTTATAAAGTATTAAGACCAATAAGAATATGCATCATTAAATCATGGTCTTAATGTTTGATATGATCACTTGAAAATGGATTGAGAAAATCATGTGTGATAAGGCAAATTTACAATATGAATTCAAACATTAAAGCTTACTTAAGTTTTTGTCATTTCAAAATATATATGTCAATTTAAAGCTAACACAATGAGTATCCCAAACCATCAAGATATCCAAGAATGCCCTTTTGAGAGCCATAAAAAGGATTGGTACCAAGATTGAAGCTTTTGTCTCCTCCCAAAATAACATGCCAAAAATTTGAGCCCATCGTAGCTAGTCCTGACAAATATCAAAAATACCTCATTTGAAAATTAAGTGTGTCAGTTTTGATTGCACTTTAAAATGAATCATTTTAAGGAATCTAGTGTTTTTAAAATAATTTAAACATCTTTTGTGAGCCTAGATGAAGGGACACCCATCCCTTTTTCTCATCAAATGGCAACTATCCTTGCCAAACCAAAGCCTTGATGTGTGAACCTAGTCAACCGATTTAATGAGAATTAATTATCATTTTCCTCCATATGCATCCAAATAGTGATCACCAATTTTTAAGAGAGTTGAATGTCAAATATATTGTATAATTGTGGGTCTTAGGTTCAACTTCCTTTGACTAGAGTATGGGGTCATCTGTAAAATTAAAAAGTTTTGACTGGATAAAAATTTTTGGATAATGAAATCATTTATATCCCTCAAATGAAAAATGGAAAGGGTGTTTTACAGAAAATAATAAGCTCCTTGTGATTTCTTTGGGGCAATTTTGTTCGATTTTTTTTAGTATTTCAAGTGAAAAATGAGAGAGAAATTTGATAATTATGGTGGGGCAAGGAACTCCTTGTGCCTTCTTGGGGCAATTCTTATTAAGAAAAATTTTGATGGTGTTTCAAAATAATAGTAAAAAGGAATGTGATGACTAAGGCAACTCCTGAAGAAGAGTAGGACGTTATGGAATAAAGAATTTTGCTGACAAAGGGATCAAATAGAAAATTCTTGGATCATTATGTTTGCATCTTTATAGTGCAAATTGGCATTTTCATGAGACATTTGAATTTGCATTTGGACAAAAGTTGTTTGCATTGGCATCACAATAGCTGATCATTCACTGAAATAAAATTGCATTTGCATCATCAATCATTGCATTTGTCAATGTTGATAAGAAAAAAGAGAAAAGGAAGATAGGAATTTTGTAAATGAGAAAAGAAAATGAAAATTGAAAAAAGGAAAAGAAAAGTTTGTGTGGAAGAGAGGAGGAAAGAAATAATAAACAAGTTTTTTTTGAAAATGACAAGAATATAAAAAAACAAAACTACGTCGTTTTGGTCCCTAGAGAAGATCAGCGCCTTGCTCGGACCCGGATCTGAAATCAGCGCAACTCGACCCGCTCGTGTCTTGCGTTTCAGCCCAGTTGCTTCGGCCCACTCTAAGTTGTTGGTGGGCTTTGACTCTTGGACCATTCTGGAAAGCTTTTTGGGGTTTAAAGCCCTAATTGATTTGGGTATATGTTCTTAGCCCTTCCACTCACATTTTTGTGTTTGCTTTGTGTGTATTTTCAAGATCAATGCGTGTTTTACATATATATAAAAAAATTAAAAAATTATTTTTTAAGATTTATGATAATAATAATTAAGCACAATTAATTTAAATGCATGAGATTAGTTTTAATAATAAAAAAATTAAAAATGTACTTCTTTTCATACTAATAATAATAATAAAAATAAATTTAATACTAGGCAAATTGCTAGGTTGCAAAATGAAATATTTCCGATGATGGGATGTTAGGAAATTCACAAGTAGTGATTTTTTAACTGATCCCTAGGTGAAAAGAATTCACTAAATATTGCCAGCGTATTGGAGTATTTAGTGCAATTTTTCAATAATTTAAATTTTCGTTAAAAATAAAAATGAATGCTTTTTAAACAAAACAAATAAAAGTTAATAATAAAGCTTTAATAATTAAATTGTCTGATGATGGGATGTTACAGAAGTCACAAGTAGTGATTCCTAACTGATCCCTAGGGGAGAGAAATTTATTAAATTATACCAGCGTATTGGAGTATTTAGTGCAATTTTTCAATAATTTAATTTTTTTTGTTAAAAATAAAAATAAATAAGTTTTTAAGAAAAAAATAAAAATGGAAATTAATAATGAAATTTAAATTTAATTAATGTGAATACCCGACGATGGGATGTTATGAAATTCACAAGTAGTGATTTCCTAACTGATCCCTAAGTGAGAGGAATCCTCTAAATATTACGAGCGTATTGGAGTATTTAATATGATTTTTTAATAAATTTAAATTTTTGTTAAAAATTAAAATGAATAAGTTTTATAAAAATTTAATATTTAAATTTTAATTTAAGTAAACAATACCCGATGATGGGATGTTATGAAATTCATAAGTAGTGATTTCTTAATTGATCCCTAAGTGAGAAGAGCCACTAAATATTACCAGAATATTGGAATACTTAGTGTGATTCTTCAATAATGTTGATTTTTATTTAAAATAAGTAAAACAAAATTTCATAAAAAAATTATTATAAAAAAATACATATGCATCATTTTTTATCTATTTATTTTTTATCTATTTGCATCATATGCATTCATGATAATTTTCGAAGTGTGAATTTTCCAAGGATGCGATTCTATAGAAATCGCAAGTAGCGATTCTTAAGAAATCTCTAGGTGATGATGTTATTTCAAATATTACCAAAAGTATTGAATATTTGATTTAATTTTTCAATACAAAAAGGTTCACATTCACTTTCGAAAAAAATAAAATTTAGTCTTTGTTTTTTTTTTGGTACTGGATCAAGAAATTTTATTAAAAAACAACAAAGCATACAAGAGGTTAATGCAAAAGCCTTAAACCAAAGAAAGACAAATAGACCAATAAGAAGAACATCTAAATGAAAGCAAGGAAAGTAAAAAAAACAAAGGATATTTCATCAGCAGCACCACCAATGTCTATCTGAATTGTTGTTCCAAGAGATGATATGTTTCAATCATTTAATTTTTGTCCCCTTCCAACTTGATTTTTTTCCTATCAGGAGTACTTAACATGAAGGTCGCACCAAGCTCGCAACTTGAACTCCGTTTTCCTAATTGCGCAATCATTCTCTTGGATTTCAGCTTATTCTTCTTGACATGTATTGTTTGCTTCCTATTCCATTTGTGGTGAGGACACATCTTCTTTTTGTGAACAAGCTTGGCTTTGTCACAAGCTGACATCTTCTTCCGTAGTTGAATTGTCTTGATACTAGTAACAGTATGCATGCTTCCATCCTTTTCTCCTTGCTCATTTCCAACTAATGGATCACTTACCTCTTGCTTCTTGCTTGTTGTAGTGAAGACAAAAGAGTCTAAACTCTCGACTTCTCCTCAACTTTGACCAGTTGAGTTATCAAAACAGTTCCAAGAGTCCATCTGACCTATACTTGCACTAACAGAGTTGCTAACTTCAAGTGGAGGGTTGTCTTCAACACACATCTTAATCTCTTTACCCATTGGATCTTCCTTTTGGACAACAAAGGTTGATTTTGGATTTTATTTTGCATATGAACTGTCTTACACTTAAACTTGGACTTGAAGGATTGAGGTTGAAGGATTGAAGGATTGAGGGATTGAGGCTGAAATTTCTCTTTCACATACACAGTGTAAGCAAGGTGTCCATAATCATTAACCCCCAAACTAGAATAAATGCACCTGGATTTAGGATGACCCAGTTTTCCACATTTGCTACAAAGAAAAATTCTTTTCTCTCTTTTGAAATTAAGCCAAACTAACTTTTCATCATCAAAGGGTAAGAAGGTAGCAAACCTTTCCGATGACATAAGCTTATCAGGATCATTGATGCACAATTGGTGTCGTGTTTTGCCTATCATTACATGTTGTTGACTTGAACTTTGCATGTCTTGTATGCATAAAAATCTTTCTTCCAGCTTGCAATTTTCCTTTTGTAGGAATAAAGTCATCTGCTCCAATTCCTTGTTTTTTGTCTCAACTCCTTGAATTTTGGCTTCCATCTCCCCCAATCTCAACTTATCTTGCTTCAAAAGCTCATTTTCTTCAAAGAGACATATCATACTATTCACAAGCTCCACATTTCTATTTTCTAAGTCATCAATCTTGGCTTGTAAGTCTTTAACAGTTGATGTGGCTTGAACTTTCAAATTGTTAAGCTCTTGAAATTTGTTGATCTTGTTCTTGAATGCTAAAATTTCCTCTTCAAGTTTTTTGATTTTTGACTCAAACAATTTACAACTTTTATTATTAACAATGCCAGGAAAATACCTTGTAATAACTCTCTCCAGACCAGTGGAAAAGGATGGCACAGGAAGTTGTTGTCGCATCAAGAGGGAGGTTGAATGGGAATCTTGTCCCAATCCCTCTTGTTGCATGGAAGCAACCTCATCCAAACAAACATCTTGAAAGTGATCAAAATCCTTCATGAAAGAAATCCACAAATCCCCTTCAAAATCATCAAGTTCACCATCCTCATTAACATCTTCATCATTGTCAAAGCTTTCCATTGAAGGAGATTTGGTGAACTTGTGTTGTGCTAGCTATTTAAGGATTTTTTTCACGTTTGAGACGCTCTTCTTTTCCACTGATACCTATTGGTTGTTCATTGCAAGAGAGAAAGCCTTTTTTCAAATCAAACATTATCAAAAAACGGAAATCACCGAACAAAGAGAACCTTCAGGATTTTTTTTTTGTGTAGGAAAAACAAATCATAGAAATTTAAGTCCAGGTAGAGGAAGGTGATTTTTTTAATAAACTTTTTGATCTACAAAGAAACTGGGGTTTACACAGCCAAACATAATCAAATCTGAAAAATGACGGTGAAAAGGACTTGGGTGAGTCTTTTTTTTTCTTTTTTTTTAAGAGAGGAAAGGGGTTTACATGGAAAAACTAAAGTCAGATATGAAAAAAGGAGGTGAAAATAAATTTTTGGAAGCAAGGTGAAAAGATTCCGTCATTGGCATAAGGCTGCCGGCAACGACAGTTGACAAGTGTTGACCCTAAAAGGTATCTACACGCAAATGCACGTGGTCTTCAAGTAATACGGAGGTGAGTCCGGAAATATCGTCCCACAGAGACTGATGTTGCGAAGCTTAGCTAAATACCGGATACTATTACCTATGGTATATCTTAGCAAATTATGAAATTAGTTGAATGTGTGATCTACAAAGGCTAATAAAATAAGATAAAATAAATAGAAATACTAAAATAAAATAAAAGAAAATGAAATTAAAAAGAAAATAAGAAATACTTACAGTGAAGATGATCAAAATAAAATAACTACAAAAGAAAGGAAACAAAATTTTAAGTTAGTAAACTATAAGGATAAAAAAATATAATTTCTAAAAAAATGCAAATAATGAAAATATGTATTAAATTCCTAATATGAAACTAATAATGGAAAAAAAACTAATTAAAAATAAATTAAAAACTAATTTAAGAAAGAAAATGATGTATGAATTTCCTAAAACTAATTTAAACCCCAAAAATCCTAAATGAAACCTTAATCAACCCTAACCTTAACTACACTCTAATGCATGAATTAAACCCCTAAACTTATGCACTTAATAACTGAGACAGTAACTAAAATGCATCTAAAACAGCCCCTAAACTTTACTAAAACAGTCCACTAAGATTATTAAATGAAAATGTAACTCAAACCTAAATTAATGCATTTAAATGATTTAGAAACTAATCCAACTTTTCCTAACTAATGACCTATATGAATACTGACCTAAGACATATAAAACTACCCTAAAACAGTACCTAAATGCATGGAATTAATGGACGAACAAAATCTGGACAGCAAGCAAATTTAATGCTAAATGAACCTAAAAATGCAACTAAATGCTAATGTAAATTAACCAAACTTGTCCTATACTTAAATCACTATCTAAATGCACTTAAAATGACCTAACTTAATGTGACTTGACCTAAACAACTTCCAAAGCAGCAGCTAAAAAAATCTGGACAGAACACTTGTAATGCAAGGATGCCTAACATGGAATTAATGCCAAAAATGTTATGCAAATGCTATGGAAATGGCATGAAAATGTAACTTCAGCCAGCCTAAAAAATTATCTAATGAATGTATGGTCCTAATATGATCTAATACTACCTAAATGCACCTTAAGATGTCATAAAACAATAGTAAAAAAAATGTAAACAGCCCATAAAAACTGATCAGGAAAAACAGTGTTCTAATATGACTATGTCTAAGAAAATGCAATGGAACCTAATCTAAATGAAGTCCTAAAATTCCCAAATTAAAATATAACCTAAATATGACCCTAAGACACATAAATGGACCTTAAAATGAAGCAAATACAGACCTAAAAATTTGCTATAAAAAACGTCACTTTGTTGGACAGATTTAAAAAAATGCATGAAACACCTAAACTAATGCCTAGAACATGCATCAAACACTTAGTAAACCCTCACCTAATTGCATGAAATTAATACCAACCAATATAAAAATTAAAAGACACTGAAAAGGACCAAAAACAGAACCTAAAGGGACCCTAAAACCGAACCAAACAGCGGCTATAAAGTGAAGAACCAAAAACAGTCACAAGTAATGCCTAAGTTAACCTATCCTACTTTGATCATTTTTTGTATTTTTGTTTCAAAAGATTTTTAAAAATTGCTTTAACCCATTAAACTAGACCCCTAAAACAGCAGAATAAAAATACTAAAAAATAAATTAGACGTTTAAAAGCATAAAATAAAAAATGCAAAAGGAAACTATGGACCAAGCTCCCTCACAAGAACTATGGAGGTAGTTTTTCAACCTCTTAAGCTCCCATGATCATGGGACTCAATCATGAACCAAAATAAAAGAAAAAGAAAGAGTAGAAGATGAATATAGTTGCTGGAAATTTAAAGAAACAAAAAGGCTTAAGTAAAGAGTGCAAGAATGTAGTAAAGAGTAAAGGAAAACATCATGAAAACTTGCATTTAACTTGCAAAAATGTAAAGAACATTAAGAAAATAAAAATGGTGGCTGCTCTAAACTTGTAAAGACATAAAAATCTGCTGGAAAAGTAAATCTAAGAAACCCTAGGCAGCCCCCCTTAGGTTAGGTCTCATAAAGTTGCTTATATAGTCACTTAACCTAGGGATACAATGGTAATTCCTATCCTAGATGAGTTGGCATTAATTGCCACTTGTCTTCATGTCCTTGGCTCTTCAAACTAGATATTTCCATGTCACTTAAGTACCCACATCAGCCATAGACACCTCTCTCTTTCTAGCACCTTCCTCTTTGTCTTCTAGTCCATATAAGCATGCAAGGTGGCAATGGCATGTGTCCCCCATGTGTTGGCATGTGTCTTTTGTTCTTATCTACAAAGAATGAGTAGGATGATGACATGTGGCATGTTAGATGTCAAAAGATAAGAGAGAAAATGAAGAGTCATGCTCCATTGTCTTGTAGTGGTCCAGTGTCACGACCCGAAGACCGCGACTTTCACTTGATTCTTATACTTTTCTTAGTCTACAAATTTATGGACTAAATTTTTCTTTTTCATTTTAAGGTTTGTATTCGGTGTCAGTGTAGTCACTATACTATTTAGGTGACCTATAGTCATTTCATTTAAATATTTAACAAACGCGGAAACGGTTCTTAGTTACATCCCGACTTGTTAAACAGAATATGTACTGTGTATCAATTTAAGTCTTACATATAAACAAGTATTTTATAAGAAACATATACCTCGGAAGACTAGTACCAAGTCCATATAGAGTCTCCGATGCCCACTAAGCAGCTCACATGGCAGATGTTAACTTCAATAATCTGAAAGAGATGAAATTTAGTGGGGTGAGCAAAACCACGGCTCAGTAAGATACTAATATAAATACATGAGTAGGATTACACTGTCTTAAACTGCAATGCTTAAAACTTGTAAGGATGCAATTACAGTTAATCCTTCCTCATCGATACATCTCATTATCACTTCTCATTTTCACTTTTCATTTCATAATCATACTTTGGTATGCTATCATCTCATATCAATTCTCATATTCATTTTCATTTCATAATCATATTTCTGTATTCTATCATCTCTTATCGATTCTCATATCATCTCTTATCAATTCTCATATCATCTCTTATCCATTCTCATATTGTGGATCATGATCACGGTGGTACGAAGTTATAATTCTCTTCGTGTAATTCTATATTCATGTTTCATATCATATCATGACATCATATAGATGAAATATCGTCACCACCGAGTCATGGTACTCCTCATATGTTCTTCATGTTTAATTGAGATATCCTATCGAGCCACTTTACATTTAACAATCATATTCCCGTCTTATATCAATTCATATCACTTATCGTATGGGAATTTATGATCACGATAGAGTAAGATCAGAATTCTTTTCATATCAATCTTATGTTCATATATCATATCATATCATGTCATCATATAGATGAAACATCATTAACGTCGAGTCATGACATTTCTCATGGAATTCTCATATACTAAGCATATTATCATATGAGGGTTTAATATGCAATTCATGTAATTTTTCTGTATAAACCGCTATCATTTCAAATCATATCATATATACTTTAGGACATGCTCAACATGTAAATTTTTCAATTCATTTCAAGTTTGCCTTTAAGGCATAATAGAAACATATTCAATTTCAATTCATGTATTCGTTTTCAGAGCATGTCTAAAACATGTGTGGTTTTAAAACATTTTTCATATACTATAAATCATATCAGGTTTAGAGTTCATATCAAATCAATCTATACTCTAAACCGCATGTCGTTTCAAATTCGACACAAAATCGTATATAAATCATGTAAGTGTCGAAATCATTTATCATATACTTTTAAAACATTTACTGTAAATCATATCAGGTCTAGAGTTCATATCAAATCAAACTATACTCTAGACCGCATATTATGTCATGTTCGACACAAAATCACATATAAATCATTTAAGTGTTGAATTCATATCTCATGGACTTTTAAAACATGTTTAAAACATGTACTATTTCAAAACATATTTCATTTCAAATCTGTTTCATGTACAGTATAAATCATGTCAAGTCTAGAGTTCATATTAATAAAATCATACTTTAGACTTCATATCATATCGGTCAGAGACTAGGCTAAATCCCTATCATCTCTCTATCAATAAAGACTTAAATCACTGTAGCTAGCAGTGAAAATCATGTCATCGTCCCTTGAAAACCAACTAGGGTGCTATCTATGGCCATAGACCTCATCTCTCTCAGCCCCACTGATCAGGCGTGACTGAGACCTGTCCACGACTATTGTCGGACAAGCATATCTGCCTAATGAGCAAAGCTCCAATTAGGCGGTTTTCACTATGCTTTATTGAATTTAATTCTTTTAGGGTGCCTACAGTCTCATAAAACATTTAAATCTTTATATTTTCTTTTCAATATCATATAAAGCATATGGTAAAATTCTGTATAAGACTTCATATATCAATATATATATCTACCATATACTTTCATTTCAATTCAAATCAATACTTTACAGTATTCATATAAACATTATTAAAATGTTTCAAATTGTAAGAAGGCATGCTTAAATGCGATGTAAATTCAATCATGAGTTTCAAACAATGAACTATCATTTTTGTAAAACATATCATTTAGTTATTGTGTTAACTATAATCCAATTCCTCAATTCCATACTTTTGATTTCAATCAAATCATACCTAATAGGTAATTTCGATATTCATTGTAGTTCCTCGATATTCAGTATCATTTCGTAGTAATTATCGACTATAAAAATCACCGGTACATTTATCATTCAATACTAGACCACCACTGTCACTATGAGTCCTTTTTAGTATCTCTGGATATTTAAATATCATTTTCTATATAACCATTAAGATACTGGAATTATGTAATTATCGATATCATCACTCAAGACCTATTTCAGAGTCAACATCGAGGATATAAAATCACAAGATCAATAGTCGTCTATCAATCCATCTATAATTTGATCTATTGGTGCACCTTCATAATTTCCGTCTTGAGGTTCAATTTCATTCACTTAGGAGGATTTGCTAATTTCCACTATCAACAGCGTTTTCAACCATTTAAGTCGCCTTGCGACCATCTACGTTATTGTAGTAGTCTTAGTTCACGTCTATTTAATATCGATGTGTACAAATATATTTTTGTGTAGACGTGTGTTCTATCAATGCCCATACGGCATCACGATCTACTTTTCTTATTATTATCGTCTAAATCATATCACTAAGATGGAACGTTCATCGTGTTCTCCAATTTCTCCAAGTCACTCAAATACGAGAGGATATTTTTCAAAACCTATTCCCAAGGTTATAATCAATTTCGTATAATCACGTGTGTGACATCCATTTATCTAAATCAATTAATTTTTTGAAATCATCTCTCGATCGATAATTCCGAAATTCAATCAATCGACCATCTAAATTATAACTTCGATCTTTCTTTTTTAATTTTATATTATATAACCATCGTTACTCTTATCAATTGATCCTCCAAATATCTATTTCATCTCAATCTCAGCCTGATAACCACTTTGAGATATTAAGATAATTTGATTTATCGACTCCAATATCAACCTTTTTCGGTAATACAATAAAGTCCTTCACATGTTTAATTTCAATAATTATTTCTCAGATTCCATTTATAGGAGAAACTAAATCTTTTTCCTAAAAATTTCGGCAGCATAACGGCTTAATTTTCCCTAACCTCCTGCAAGGGAAACACAATTTATAATTGCAGCCGTTGATTCTCACCAATTTTTACCTCTTACTAAGACCTCCACCATCAATTATGGGGCCTCTTAGCATTTTTAACATCAATTAAATCAATTCATCATATATAAAAAAAATCATAATTCCATTAAAAATCATTCCATCAGAGCATTATATAAGATCATAAATCCCACATACAATATAATGCTACTAATGTTTTATAAAAGTATCTTACCTATTCGCCAAGCTTAGCGCACTTTTTTATTTTCGAGCCTTGCTGAACTCCACCATTCGTCGCATTTCCGTTTTACTACAATTTCAATATCAATGCACTACATCAATATAACCATAAATTATTCAATAAATACCATCAATTTATTTTCTATATTTTCCTTACCACATTTTTTTTCTTTTTCTTCTCTTTCTTTTTCCTTTCCTTCTTCTTCTTCTTCCTTCTTTTCTTTCTCCTTTTCTTTTCTTTTCTTCTTTCTTTTCTTTTTCTTTCCTTTTTCTTTTCTGTTCTGTTTTTTTTTTGGCCTGAACCGATTCGGACCGGTTCAGGCCGGTTCGGGTCGGTTCACTTCTGCTGGCCGGTTCGGCCTCTTCCCGCCGGCATCTCTGCCGGTTCGGACCTCCCTCAATTGGCCACGATTGCGAGGATGCCGGATCTACCCTCGGTTTCGCCCTATCACCGGCGACAGCGCCGGATCTGGAACGGTGGCTTTCGATCCTTTTCTCCTCTGTTTCTTCCTCCTCCCGCCGTTTTTTGCCTCATCGGTGACCCTCCTTTGTTTCCCCTCAGCTCCGCCGAGCTCGGGGTTGGGGTGGTGGTGCCTAGACCGGCCGGCACCGCCACTTCCTTCTTTTCTCTTTTCCTCTTTTTCCTTCGGTTTTCTCTTCTGTTTTCGCCCCACTTCTTTCTCTTTCCGCCTCGGTCTACTGTCATCGGCTTCTTCCCTTGCTGGCGATGCCGCTCCCTCGTTCCTCTTCCTTCCGGTGGCCGGCGTCGTCCGGCGTTCTCTCTTTAGTTTTTTTCCTCTTCTGTTTTTCCTTCAACAGAAGGAAATAACAGGGGTCGGGTCCCGACCCCTGTTTCTATTCTCTTTTTTTCTATTATTATTTATTTCTTTTATATAATTATATACATATATAATTACTATACTCATATAATCATATTTGTAAAATTTTATCTATAATTATTGTATATATATTATATATATATATATCTACACTTTAACTTTAAAATATATATATTTCATATATATTTATTTATATACATAAATACATATGTATTTATTTTATGATAAAAATAGTATATATATCTATCTATCATATATATACTATATTTCATATATATATATATATATATATATTCATATACATATGTAAATATGTAAAGCATATAAAATATATTTAAAAAAATGTATTTATATAATCAAATTATATAAATATATGTAAATACTTACCTTTGTATTTATTATAATTTGGATTTCTCAATATCCAAATTATATTTCTCCATTTTCATTCTTATTTAATTTGGATTTCAATTTGTCCAAATTAAATTTTTCGGATACCTTATATTTATTTTTCGAAAATTCTTGGTCTTCACATCCTCCCCACCTTAAGAAATTCAGTCCTTCGAATTCAACTTAAATTATTTGGTGGTGTGTATGCTTAAAGTTCCTGTCCTCTCAATCATCTTTTAAGTAATATTACTAGCATACTTTTTTCATCCGAATCGCCTTTTTAAACCATTACGTATCATTTTTCACCATATATCTATACTCCCTAAAATTTCTTATCATTTTGGAAGTTATCACTTTCATCTCTTTTCACATAATAACTGTTTCACACCATTTATCATTTGTTTCTCTCATTTGGTGCCAAGTCGATATAATTTGGTAACTATCATTTACCGATTTAATCAGTAGTATGTAATTGTCCTAGTAGCTTTTAATTCTCGTGCATCCGCTCTCTAAACATATCTTCGAGCATTTCCACATTACGCTCGAATTTTCATATCAATATGTAGCGATGCCGTCAATAAATTTGGAATCCCAAAGCCTTCTACTATTTTCCATAAACATATGGCAATCCAAGATTCCATCACATGTAATGCTCACTGGAACTTCACATACATTCTCTCCGTTTCATATTTATATTTCGACTAAGGCATTAGAGAAATATAGAAGTCTGAAAATGGAAAAGTCAATCAATTTGATCAACTAGTCTATAATCACTTCTATAGTGTCATATTTCTTTTGGGTTTCGTATTATCCCACAACACTCATTGCCACATCGATAAATCAAGGCTGCACCTCATTGTAGGCTTTACTGTTAATCATCTCTTGCCATAAATGCAACATTTATTAATCATTTTATCTCTATATCTCTTTTCATGTAGTATTCTTATTACATCTCGATGTGATAACCAAAGTGAAATCACTTTCAGTCTTAATTTCGAAAACTGCTTCATATTCGTGTTCCATTATAACTCGAAATCATAGTTTTCAATTTCCAATAGTCCTCATAATTAAGGTGGGATTGTACTTTCAATAGAGCCATATGTTTGGGTTCGATCATTTTTTGTTGGCTATCTCTTTACTTCTTTCAATCCTTTTCAATTCACATATCGATCATATTCTATACAATCATTCCATTATCTTCCAATATCAATTGCCTCAATCAATCATTCTTGATCATTCATATCCTATATCTTTAAGGTGATACACAATTCTTTTATACCGTATTGATGTCGTTCATTAATGGTTTCCAGTCCGTTTCAATAGGCCATCGATTGGCATTTTTATGTCAAAGCCCAACCTGTTTCAATAGGCCGTCGACTGGTATCACCCATACCAATAGCTGACAAATCTTGGTACAGATTGAAAATCAACAAATTTACATGTAGACACTACACAGTACATGGGATGTAACACTATCACTGTCTAAACTACACCGACACGTACTAGACAAATTATGCTATGATACCATTAAATCTGTCACGACCCGAAGACTGCGACTTTTACTTGATTCTTATACTTTTATTAGTCTACAAATTTATGGACTAAATTTTTCTTTTTCATTTTAAGGTTTGTATTCGGTGTCAGTGTAGTCACTATACTATTTAGGTGACCTATAGTCATTTCATTTAAATATTTAACAAACGCGGAAACGGTTCTTAGTTACATCCCGACTTGTTAAACAGAATATGTACTGTGTATCAATTTAAGTCTTACATGTAAACAAGTATTTTATAAGAAACATATACCTCGGAAGACTAGTACCAAGTCCATATACAGTCTCCGATGCCCACTGAGCAGCTCACATGGCAGATGTTAACTTCAATAATCTGAAAGAGATGAAATTTAGTGGGGTGAGTAAAACCACGACTCAGTAAGATACTAATATAAATACATGAGTAGGATTACACTGTCTTAAACTGCAATGCTTAAAACTTGTAAGGATGCGATTACAGTTAATCCTTCCTCATCGATACATCTCATTATCACTTCTCATTTTCACTTTTCATTTCATAATCATACTTTGGTATGCTATCGTCTCATATCAATTCTCATATTTATTTTCATTTCATAATCATATTTCTGTATTCTATCATCTCTTATCGATTCTCATATCATCTCTTATCAATTCTCATATCATCTCTTATCCATTCTCATATTGTGGATCATGATCACGGTGGTACGAAGTCATAATTCTCTTCGTGTAATTCTATATTCATGTTTCATATCATATCATGACATCATATAGATGAAATATCGTCACCATCGAGTCATGGTACTCCTCATATATTCTTCATGTTTAATTGAGATATCCTATCGAGTCACTTTACATTTAACAAACATATTCCCGTCTTATATCAATTCATATCACTTATCGTATGGGAATTTATGATCACGATAGAGTAAGATCAGAATTCTTTTCATATTAATCTTATGTTCATATATCATATCATAGCATGTCATCATATAGATGAAACATCATTAATGTCGAGTCATGACATTTCTCATGGAATTCTCATATACTAAGCATATTGTTATATCAGGGTTTAATATGCAATTCATGTAATTTTTCTGTATAAACCGCTATCATTTCAAATCATATCATATATACTTTAGGACATGCTCAACATATGAATTTTTCAATTCATTTCAAGTTTGCCTTTAAGGCATAATAGAAACATATTCAATTTCAATTCATGTATTCGTTTTCAGAGCATGTCTAAAACATGTGCGGTTTTAAAACATTTTTCATATACTATAAATCATACCAGGTTTAGAGTTCATATCAAATCAATCTATACTCTAAACCGCATGTCGTTTCAAATTCGACACAAAATCGTATATAAATCATGTAAGTGTCAAAATCATTTATCATATACTTTTAAAACATTTACTGTAAATAATATCAGGTATAGAGTTCATATCAAATCAAACTATACTCTAGACCGCATATTATGTCATGTTCGACACAAAATCACATATAAATCATTTAAGTGTTGAATTCATATCTCATGGACTTTTAAAACATGTACTGTTTCAAAACATATTTCATTTCAAATCTGTTTCATGTACAGTATAAATCATGTCAAGTCTAGAGTTCATATCAATAAAATCATACTCTAGACTTCATATCATATCGGTTAGAGGCTAGGCTAAATCCCTATCATCTCTCTATAAATAAAGACTTAAATCACTGTAGCTAGCAGTGAAAATCATGTCATCGTCCCCTCGAAACCAACTAGGGCGCTATCTATGGCCATAGACCTCATCTCTCTCAGCCCCACTGATCAGGCGTGACTGAGACCTGTCCACGACTATTGTCGGACAAGCATATTTGCCTAATGAGCAAAGCTCCAATTAGGCGGTTTCCACTATGCTTTATTGAATTTAATTCTTTTAGGGTGCCTATAGTCTTATAAAACGTTTAAATCTTTATCTTTTCTTTTCAATATCATATAAAGCATATGGTAAAATTCTGTATAAGACTTTATATATCAAAATATATATATCTACCATATACTTTCATTTCAATTCAAATCAATACTTTACAGTATTCATATAAACATTATTAAAATGTTTCAAATTGTAAGAAGTCATGCTTAAATGCGATGCAGATTCAATCATGAGTTTCAAACAATGAACTATCATTTTCGTAAAACATATCATTTAGTTATTGTGTTAACTATAATCCAATTCCTCAATTCCATACTTTTGATTTCAATCAAATCATACCTAATAGGTAATTTCGATATTCATTGTAGTTCCTCGATATTCAGTATCATTTCGTAGTAATTATCGACTATAAAAGTCACCGGTACATTTATCATTCAATACTGGACCACCACTGTCACTATGAGTCCTTTTTAGTATCTCTGGATATTTAAATATCATATTTCTATATAACTATTAAGATACTGGAATTATGTAATTATCGATATCATCACTCAAGACCTATTTCAAAGTCAACATCGAGGATATAAAATCACAAGATCAATAGTCGTCTATCAATCCATCTATAATTTGATATATTGGTGCACCTTCATAATTTTCGTCTTGAGGTTCAATTTCATTCACTTAGGAGGATTTGCTAATTTCCACTATCAACAGTGTTTTCAACCATTTAAGTCGCCTTGCGACCATCTACGTTATTGTAGTATCTTAGTTCACGTCTATTTAATATCGATGTGTACAAATATATTTTTGTGTAGACCTGTGTTCTATCAATGCCCATACGGCATCACGATCTACTTTTCTTATTATTATCGTCTCAATCATATCACTAAGATGGACCGTTCATCGTGTTCTCCAATTTCTCCAAGTCACTCAAATACGAGAGGATATTGTTCAAAACCTATTCCCAAGGTTATAATCAATTTCGTATAATCACGTGTGTGACATCCATTTATCTAAATCAATTAATTTTTTGAAATCATCTCTCGATCGATAATTCGAAATTCAATCAATCGACCATCTAAATTATGACTTCGATCTTTCTCTTTTAATTTTATATTATATAACCATTGTTACTCTTATCAGTTGATCCTCCAAATATCTATTCCATCTCAATCTCAGCCTGATAACCACTTTGAGATATTAAGATAATTTGATTTATCGACTCCAATATCAACCTTTTCCGATAATACAATAAAGTCCTTCACATGTTTAATTTCAATAATTATTTCTCAGATTCCATTTATGGGAGAAACTAAATCTTTTTCCTAAAAATTTCGGCAGCATAACGGCTTAATTTTCCCTAAACTCCTGCAGGGGAAACACAATTTATAATTGCAGCCGTTGATTCTCACCAATTTTTACCTCTGACTAAGACCCCCACCATCAATTGTGGGACCTCTTAGCATTTTTAACATCAATTAAATCAATTCATCATATATAAAAAAATCATACTTCTATTAAAAATCATTCCATCAGAGCATTATATAAGATCATAAATCCCACATACAATATAATGCTACTAATGCTTTATAAAAGTATCTTACCTATTCGCCAAGCTTAGCGCACTTTTTTATTTTCGAGCCTTGCCGAACTCCACCATTCGTCGCATTTCTGTTTTACTACAATTTCAATATCAATACACTACATCAATATAACCATAAATTATTCAATAATTACCATCAATTTATTTTCTATATTTTCTTTACCACATTTATTTTCTTTTTCTTCTCTTTCTTTTTCCTTTCCTTCTTCTTCTTCTTCCTTCTTTTCTTTCTCCTTTTCTTTTCTTTTCTTCTTTCTTTTCTTTTTCTTTCCTTTTTCTTTTCTGTTCTGTTTTTTTTTTCTGGCCTGAACCGATTCGGACCGGTTCAGGCCGGTTCGGGTCGGTTCACTTCTGCTGGCCGGTTCGGCCTCTTCCCGCCGGCATCTCTGCCGGTTCGGACCTCCCTCAATTGGCCACGATTGCGAGGATGCCGGATCTACCCTCGGTTTCGCCCTATCACCGGCGACAGCGCCGGATCTGGAACGGCGGCTCTCGATCCTTTTCTCCTCTGTTTCTTCCTCCTCCCGCCGTCTTTTGCCTCATCGGTGACCTTCCTTTGTTTCCCCTCAGCTCCGCCGAGCTCGGGGGTTGGGGTGGCGGTGCCTAGACCGGCCGGCACCGCCACTTCCTTCTTTTCTCTTTTCCTCTTTTTCCTTCGGTTTTCTCTTCTGTTTTCGCACCGCGTCTTTCTCTTTCCGCCTCGGTCTACCGTCATCGGCTTCTTCCCTTGCCGGCGACGCCGCTCCCTCGTTCCTCTTCCTTCCGGTGGCTGGCGTCGTCCGGCGTTTTCTCTTTAGTTTTTTTCCTCTTCTGTTTTTCCTTCAACAGAAGGAAATAACAGGGGTCAGCCGACCCCTGTTTCTATTCTTTTTTTTCTATTATTATTTATTTATTTTATATAATTATATACATATATAATTACTATACTCATATAATCATATTTGTAAAATTTTATCTATAATTATTGTATATTATATATATATATATATATATATCTACACTTGAACTTTAAAAAATATATATATTTCATATATATTTATTTATATACATAAATACATATGTATTTATTTTATGATAAAAATAGTATATATATCTGTCTATCATATATATATATATACTATATTTCATATATATATATATATATTCATATACATATGTAAATATGTAAAGCATATAAAATATATTTAAAAAAATGTATTTATATAATCAAATTATATAAATATATGTAAATACTCACCTTTGTATTTATTATAATTTGGATTCTCAATATCCAAATTATATTTCTCCATTTTCATTCTTATTTAATTTGGATTTCAATTTGTCCAAATTAAATTTTTCGGATACCTTATATTTATTTTTCGAAAATTCTTGGTCTTCACATCCAGTCTCCTTTCTTGCCCATTTTTAGTCTATTTTTTACCGAAAAGATTGAAATTCATCTTGAATTTATTTTTCTGCAAAACATGAGGAATTAAGGGAATAATTAATAAAATAATGAGGGATTTAAATAATTATTCATCAATAAAATACTAAAATAACTCTATTTTCATAGAGTTATCAACAGGCATGGTACAACACAAAGGAGGAGAGGAATTTTGCTTTGCATGCAAAAGATTTGTTTACCCTCTCACCATTGTCGGTTCAACTCTGCCCTTTTTTTTTCTTGTTTCGTTGACTGGGTCTCCTTGGCTGTAGGTTCGTCGACGGCAGAACACTAGCAACGCTTTCCACTTATCACCGTGTGGTCTCTGCTTCAGCTTTGAGCTTCAGATCCGATTCCTTTGGTTCCTCCGGTGACAAGTGCAGTCATGCCATGAAGAGTTAGTCTTTGTTTTTTAAATATATAAAAAATGGTTTTGAGAAAAGAGAAATTAAATTGTTCAATAAAATAGGAATTATTTTTAAATATTAGATTAAGACCATTTCATTAAAATCAAAGGATAACACTTGATTAAGATGGTACCGTTTTAAACAGGCGTTGTGGGGGTGCTAATCCTTCCCCACGCGTAACCGTACTCTCGAACCTGATTTTTGTTTTCGTAGACTAAAAATTGTCTTTTAATAAAACTTAATTAATTTTGAGATTTTGTTAAAAAGATAAATATTTTTAGATGACGAATCACACCTAATAAAAAGATTAGTGATGACTCCCCTATTTTTATTCTTATTTTCAAAATCGTCTAGCGATCAAGTCTCTAGACGAAATCGTTATGACACTATACTTGTACCATCCTAGAGACACTTGAAATATACCAAAACAGTAACTAAATGAGGGCTGGACAGAACACAAAACACTGCTGGACAAATTTGAAAATTAATGCAAAAGTGAGTTTAAATGCTAAAGAAATGCTATGAGAATTAAACTAAACACTAACTAAACATTTTAACTCTAAATGCATGACCCTAATATTGACTTAAATCTAAAAAAAACATCACTCAAAATGAGCCAAAACAGAAGCAAACCTGATGCAGGAATTCACGCCTGATGCAAGAAACGAAGATGAAAATTGCAACAAAATGCAAGGTAAAATTACCCAAATACTAACCATGGAATGCATGACTCTAAAATGACCTAAATGATGCATGAACACACCTTAAAAGATGACAAAACGAAAACTTTTTGTAACCTGAAAATAACGCCTAATGCATGGACAGAATTAAAATTAATGCATGATAATATAATTTGTAATGCAAGAAAAATGAAATGCCATTTAACCTAACATGTGCTATGTCTAAAATACTAAATATGTAACTCTAATATGAACTAAAAACTACTTAAAATATAACTTAAAACAACCCAAATTCACGCCAAAAGCAGGAACCAAAGTGATTTAACTTGCTACAAAAATTAAAATCAAAGACCAATAAAATTCCTATTAAGCCTAACTTTTAAAATCTATTTTAGCAACTTGAAAACCTTCGTGACATGATTTTTAAAGACAAAAATAAGCATGAAAATAGCAACAAAATCACATAACAACAGCTCAAAATCGACCCAGCAATAAAGAAAAATTAAAAAAAAAAAAGAAACGTTAACCAAGCTTAAGCACAAGAGCTATTGATCTCATGCTCATAAAGCTTAGTAAATACTGAAAATGGTAAAAGAAAAGTAAAGGAAACTTGTCTTCATTGCTGGAAATGGAAGTTAATATCACTCTTTAAAAGACAACTTAAAAGTAAAGAAAAGATTGCAAAGGAAATGTAAAGAAACAATAAAGGTTAACAAGGAAATTAAATGGGAAAATTAACAAAGCAATTGGTGGCTGTCCTAAGCTAACAAAATAGCATAGAATTGAAATGAAATAAACGCTAAATAAAGCCTAGCAGCTAACGGTTCGGGGACGCACCATCATATCTATACTATATAATAATTTTGTCTCCACCTCTCCCATAATGTGATACTTGTCCATTTATTTTTTTATTCCTCAACAACTTTTTTTTTTACTTCGGTCCTTTTATTTTTTTCTCAACAATTTTTTTAGTTAAATTTTTAACATATTTTTTTACGTGGCTCTTTAACTCTTTTTAATCTAGTCATCTATTATTGTTTTCTGGTATTGCTTTATATTTTTATTTATTTGTTTCTTCTACTTGCATATATGTTGCTTTTGAATGAAAATTATTATATGAAAGAGTTTTTTTACCTCTAACTTTTTCAGGAAAAAATCCTTTTATTTTGCTTATTGTACTTTGGAGTAAATATAAATAGTTTAATTGGTTATTCTTAAAATAAAAATGCTTACAAATGAGTTTAAAACCTTACACTTGATTAATAATATGAACAAAGATTCTTAGCTAATTTTTCTTACTTCTTTGTTAAATTATCTGAACCACTATGTCGTATGTATATTTTAGTGCTTTTACTTTTTATTGTTGTTGCATCATTATCTTAATTTGTTTGTTTTTAGAATAGATTATCTGTTTGTCATATTATTTAAATTAAGTATTGTGTATTTTTTTAATCCAAGCTAATCCAAATTTCTCAAAAAATTATTTTTGGACATTTTATTTGATTTGTTGGCTCTTATAGGCTATACCGAGAGGGGGGGTGAATCGGTTTTTAACTACCCTTAAGCTCGTTTTTCGGTTTCTCTAAATCTCTAGCCTATATTGATATTTTCTAAGTTCTCTAGGCTATTCAATCATGCAATCCAAATTCAATACAATAAGCACAAATATAATTGCAAGTAATTAAAGAGAGTAGGGAAAGAGAAATGTACGCAAGCGATTTATAGAGGTTCGGCAACCTTGCCTACGTCCTCTACCTTGAGACACTCCCAAGGATTTTCTCCAAATCCACTATCTTGAATTTGTTACACTCCCTCTTTTTCTAGGCTAAAGAGAAACCTCTCTCTTTTTCTAGGCTCAAGAGAAACCTCCCTCTTTTTCTTAGGCTAAAGAGAAACCTCCCTCTTTTTCTTAGGCTAAAGAGAAACCTCCCCTTTACAAGGAATGATTTTGGTTTACAAGAGATGTAATCAAAGAAGGCCTCTAGATAGGCAAGTGATTACAGAGATTAAGCACAAGTAAAAGCCTATACAAAGTTTGTGCTAAGCAATACAAGAAATAGATGAATGATAGAAGATGTAGACTTTTGAGCTCTTGATTTGTTGTTTGAGGCTTGAGAAGATGAATAAGATGATGAAAGATGTTGCTTGGTTGTTCCTCTTCCTTCCTTTAGCTTCTAGGCCTCTATTTATAGTCCCTTGGATGGTTTGTGGACGTTGTTTGGAGCCAAAATAGAAACTAGCCGTTATGTCTCACAGAAACTAGCCGTTGGGGGCTTTCTGGCACAAAGGGATCGATCCCTTTCCTTAGGGGATCGATCCCATGCTTCATTTTCTTGCTTCCGGGGCATTCTGCCAAAAAGGGATCGATCCCTTCCCTTAGGGGATCGATCCCATGCTTCCATAATGTGATTTTCCTGCACTTTTGGGTTAGAAATGATGTGGTCTTTGATCCTAATTCAACCCAAAACGTATTGGCACTTTTGTGGGAGTTTTTCTTGACTTTCTTTGATGAAAACATTGTCCAAAAATTCATTAAGTGATTTTCTAAAATATTCAAAACATTTATAAAGAATTAAGACCAATAAGGATGTATCATTAAATCATGGCCTTAATGTTGATATGATCACTTGAAAATGGATTGAGAAAATCATGTGTGATAAGGCAAATTTACACTATTAATTAGAACATTAAAGCTTACTTAAGTTTTTGTCATTTCAAAATATATATGGCAATTTAAAGCTAACAATCTCCCCCTTTTTGATATGACAAAACTTAATGTAAATTTGCTTTGAAAATTCTTTGATAAAATACTCCCCCTCAAATAAAGCAGGATTTTATAAAGCTCCCCCTTAATATAAGCATGGGTTTTGAAAATGAATTTTCAAACTTTTTCTCCCCCTTAATATCTCTCCCTTTATCTATCTCTCCCCCTTGTTGTCATAGCAAAAAGAAGGAAAAATACTAAAAAATATGCTCCCCTAAAAATCATGGCTATGTGAGAACAAATAAAAATGCTCCATCCAACAAGAAACATGTTAGTACATGGGACTTATAGCACAAATAAATAAGTCAATATTCTCAAAGAGTATGAAATATTCATGCAATGAATATGACTTATGAGCCTATACCAATTGTTTATAAATAATTTTGATACCAATTGTTGATAAGTAATTTTGCAAGAAAGTTCCAATTGGTAAGAAGTTAAGCAAGCACCTAAGTATATCAATTGTTCTCTAAGGTCCAACTAAGGTGCATGACAATACATCATGATTGTGAGCTAAAATTATATAACATATCATATGCATGTGCTCATAAATCATTCTCAAGAAATATTGTGTCTAGAATTAAATCATATAGCAATTAACTTCAAATTCTAGCACATAAGAGTTTCATGCAAAAATATCCTAAGAGAATTCTTCTCTATTTGTTATTTCAATCTAAGGAGCATGAGAAGAGTTGTCAATTTAAAGCTCATACCAATTGGCAATTTAGATTTGGCTTACCAATTATTGAAAATATGGTTCCCAATGATACTAATTGTTATTTCAATCTAAATACCAATTGCTACTAACGGTTGACTTATTCATTTTGCATGAATCTAATATCTATGTGTAGAGTGTTCATGTCAAGAAAATAATCATTCTAAATATGCAAGAACACAATCACACATCATCAAATATGCATATGGATCAATTAATCATTAGCACACTATCATAAAATATTAATCCATATTCATATTCACAAATTGATACCATATGGAAGATTCAAAAACATCAAGGAAAGCAAACACATTTTCTTCCATGGTTTCAAGCACACAAATCCTATGCTCATTTTCTAATTCAAGTTCTTAACCAATTATGAGCAAGGAAATATTCAAATAATAAATGCATGGATATTAAATTTGTTCAAGTTTGCATTTATCTTTGAATGTTGGTGTTGTCATTAAGACCTTAGTTCTTTAAGTACAAGGATGACAAAATTTCATGCACTTGAACATTGAGGATCCATTTACCATCACAAATTATAGGCCAATGACCATTACCAATTGTTGAATTTATATTTGAAATCAATCCACTAGATGTATAATTATCATGAAACCTAGTGTGGAATTGATAAGTCAAGCCAAGGACATAATCCTATAAGCATGCTTGACTAAGATGAACAAAAGATATGAAAAACACTCATTATGCACAAGTTCATCAAATTCTCAAATATATCCATAAATCATTGAAATAGATCTCAAAATTACGTTTAAGCATTCATTTAAAGTATGTTTCAAGATTATTTCAAGATTTATGCAATTCATGACCATTTTCAATGAGAAAACTGATTTTGCACTTGTGAGTTCAAGAAAAATGATATAGATTGTTGAAAGTGATACCATTTGTTGGAAATGATATTAATTGATGAAGTTGAGGCATGATATCAATGAAAAATGAGTTTTCATATATTAAAGATCATCAAAAAGAAGTTAAAACAATGAATTTTAAGTTGAGAAGAAAAAGGATATCAAAAGAATTAAGAAAACTTCTCAACTAAGGCTTAAAAATGCAGAAAATGACATAATTTGCCTAGAGGGATCGATCCTATGAGCAGAGGGATCGATCCCTAAACTCCAGAAGCATGTTTCCTACATGTTTTTCCAAAGGGATCGATCCTATATGTAGAGGGATCGATCCCTCATCTTGGTTCTGCAGATTTTTGACAGAAAATCCAACTTTTGAGGTACCAAAACTTCGTTTTTGAGTTATTTAAGTCCAAGTAAAGGTTCAAACATTAGTAAAACATGATTTTGGACTTGTATGAATGAAAAATCTGAATGAAAAACCATTTTACAAAAGATTTTGCAATTTTGGTAGAATTTTCACCAATAAAAGCATTTTTGGCCTCAAAGGGGGTCATTTTAAGCATTATGCATATTTTGTCAAAACCAAAGCTTTGGAAACCACAAATATGCCAAAACAAACTTGTTCACATAGATTTTAAGCATATATAACATCAAATCATCATACTTGTGAACAACATGTCATGATTGTCAACATGCATATTCTTCATTAAGGCTCATGACAAGACATTTTGCATATATGACATATTTGACATCTTTTGAGCAACAAAATATATTATCTAGACATATCAAACTTGCTCAAGATGCAGAAAACCAAAAATCATTTCAAAATCACAAATCATGCTTTTCATTCAATGTATCACGTACTATTCATCAAACATTCAACAATCATTCATCATGCCTTTTGTTCTATCATTCAACTCACAATGCATCAAGAATTATTAACACATTTTCTCATCAAAGCACAAATAATCAAATAAATGTTTTAAAGAGTAAAGAATTAATCTTACAAAACTCCTTTGCTTGAGTATGCTTTGCCTTGAATTGTTGAGTCCACCTTGAGCTATTCTTTGAAGAATTGTAGTGATGGATCCTCAAGCTTTTTCTTTTTCTCATTGGCACAAGCAAACTCCATAGAGGTGTGTAGAGCATTCAAACCCCATTGTTTCTTTGTAACTCCATGCTCTAACACTCCTACAATAAACAAATTCAAGCATGCTTTGGTACCCAAATTTTCTTGGGTCCATGAGAGTTAGTACAAATAATTTTTGATCCTTTTGGGATCCATTTCAAGTACAATTCATCATTATTTACAGCATGCTTAGGCACTCACATTTTTCTAACCACTCTTCCTCTAAATATGGTTTTTCTATTTGTGCATGCTTGTGAGGTGTGGCCTATTCTATTGCAAAGTGAGCATGTGAGAGATAAATCATGCATGGTATTTTTGCTCACTAGGAAATTCTTAAGATGAGTTTCTTTTTGTTTAGCATTATAACCTAACCCATCTTTGTCAAAGAAAGCTCTTTGGGTCTCTAACATGTGATCTAGCTTTTGTTGACCCATATAAAACCTAGAAAATGAGTTATGCAAATTTGTGTTCTTTTTATTTAACTCATTTATTTCTAAGTTGGCCTCTTCTAGTTTCTTTTCAAATTCTATCTTAGCACTAGTCAAGGCTTCATTTTCTATTTTTAATTTAGCAATGATTTTCTTATATTTAGAATTCATGCATTGAAATTCATTTGCTAAATCATCAAAGGCATTTTGTAGTTCACTAAAGGTATAATCATTATCTTCACTAGAACTACTATTAGCCTCATCATCACTGATGGCCATAAAGCATGAGTAGGCTACCTCTTCATCTACATTTTCCTCATCGGAGCTATCACTATCACTCCATGCAGCCACAAATGCTTTCTTCTTAGGTTTCTTATCCTTTTCCTTCCTAAGTATGGGGCAATCTAGCTTAGTGTGACCCAGTTCATTGCATTCATAACACACTAAGTGGTCCTTTTCTCTTCTACTTGACTCTCCTCTATGATGTTTTCTATTTTGCTCTCTCTCTTTCATTCTCATAAATCTATTAAATCTTTTGGCAAACATTGCCATTTCCTTTTCTTCCTCATTTCCACTCTCATCACTATTATCTTCAATGACCTCATGAGTGGAAGACTTAAGTGCTACCCCTACTTTCTTTGAAGGCTCTTCATTTCTTTTTAATTTCATTTCATATGTAAGTAGGGAGCCCATAAGTTCATCTAGAGACAAGGTGTTAGGGTCCTTAGATTCTTCTATAGCAGTCACCTTTGCCTCCCAAGATTTAGGCAAGCTATTCAAAATTTTCTTTACCATTTCAACATTCGAATAAGCTTTGCCTAGAGCCTTAAGTCCATTAATTATATCATTAAACCTAGTAAACATTTCGCTAATGGACTCATTTTCTTTCATCCTAAATAGCTCATAATCATGTGTGAGCATTCCTACCTTAGTCTCTCTAACTTGATTGGTCCCTTCATGTGTGATGGCTAGTTTGTCTCATATTTGTTTAACATTTTCACATAGGGACACTCTATTATATTCATTGGGACCTAATGCACAAAAGAGAGTGTGCATGGCCTTGGCATTCAATTGTGCCACTCTCATGTCATTTGTGTCCCACTCATCCTCACTCTTAGGGACATCCTTTCCATCTACTTTCTTCATGGGAATTCTAGGACCATTCACTATAATTCTCCACACTTCATAATCGTTTGATTGTACAAATAACATCATTCTAGTTTTCCAATATGAATAGTTCTCACCATTAAAGAGTGGAGGTCTAACTAATGATTGTCCCTCTTCTCCTAGGGGTGTGCCTATATTCAAATGAGCCATTTATGATCGTTTAGCTCGATAGAGGTTAGTCTAATTCAATCTCGAGCCCAAGCTCTGATACCAATTGTTGGCTCTTATAGGCTATACCGAGAGGGGGGGTGAATCGGTTTTTAACTACCCTTAAGCTCGTTTTTCGGTTTCTCTAAATCTCTAGCCTATATTGATATTTTCTAAGTTCTCTAGGCTATTCAATCATGCAATCCAAATTCAATACAATAAGCACAAATATAATTGCAAGTAATTAAAGAGAGTAGGGAAAGAGAAATGTACGCAAGCGATTTATAGAGGTTCGGCAACCTTGCCTACGTCCTCTACCTTGAGACACTCCCAAGGATTTTCTCCAAATCCACTATCTTGAATTTGTTACACTCCCTCTTTTTCTAGGCTAAAGAGAAACCTCTCTCTTTTTCTAGGCTCAAGAGAAACCTCCCTCTTTTTCTTAGGCTAAAGAGAAACCTTCCTCTTTTTCTTAGGCTAAAGAGAAACCTCCCCTTTACAAGGAATGATTTTGGTTTACAAGAGATGTAATCAAAGAAGGCCTCTAGATAGGCAAGTGATTACAGAGATTAAGCACAAGTAAAAGCCTATACAAAGTTTGTGCTAAGCAATACAAGAAATAGATGAATGATAGAAGATGTAGACTTTTGAACTCTTGATTTGTTGTTTGAGGCTTGAGAAGATGAATAAGATGATGAAAGATGTTGCTTGGTTGTTCCTCTTCCTTCCTTTAGCTTCTAGGCCTCTATTTATAGTCCCTTGGATGGTTTGTGGACGTTGTTTGGAGCCAAAACAGAAACTAGCCGTTATGTCTCACAGAAACTAGCCGTTGGGGGCTTTCTAGCACAAAGGGATCGATCCCTTTCCTTAGGGGATCGATCCCATGCTTCATTTTCTTGCTTCCGGGGCATTCTGCCAAAAAGGGATCGATCCCTTCCCTTAGGGGATCGATCCCATGCTTCCATAATGTGATTTTCCTGCACTTTTGGGTTAGAAATGATGTGGTCTTTGATCCTAATTCAACTCAAAACGTATTGGCACTTTTGTGGGAGTTTTTCTTGACTTTCTTTGATGAAAACATTGTCCAAAAATTCATTAAGTGATTTTCTAAAATATTCAAAACATTTATAAAGAATTAAGACCAATAAGGATGTATCATTAAATCATGGCCTTAATGTTGATATGATCACTTGAAAATGGATTGAGAAAATCATGTGTGATAAGGCAAATTTACACTATTAATTAGAACATTAAAGCTTACTTAAGTTTTTGTCATTTCAAAATATATATGGCAATTTAAAGCTAACATGATTTATAAACTCTATCCTTAGTAAACATGTTTTTCTTTTGTACTAAACAATATGAAGAAAATAAATATTTTTATGACCAACAAGTTTTTTCTAGTAGTCAATTTTACTTATTTAAAAAATTGCAAAATTAAAACAGACCCCTAGCATCGTGCGGGTTTGTATCTAGCTATATACTAATGTGATAACCGTAAATTTTTCATTTATTGAAAATTATAAATATTAAAAATAAATAAATAAATAAATAAATAAAATTGTGAGAACGAGATATTAGTGAAAAATCGCTAGAATTGAGAAAGGAACAGATGGTGGAAATCCGAGTGAAGAAAAGTTAAATTAGAAATTATGGAAAATAATGAAAGGATGAAATTTAATTTGGATAAATGAAAATCCAAATTAAATAAGAAAATGAGAAAGGAAATGTGAAATATATTTATATAATTATATATTATATAAATGTATTTTCATGCAAATACATATGTATTTAAATACTGTATGGTATATAGTATGTATTAAATATCCATGGGTATATATATAAGTATATATACTATTTTATAAATTTAAATAATACATATGTTTTCAAGTATGGCATTTTATGTATATATAAATATATACATATATGAGAAAAATGTAAATATTATTTTACATTAAAGTTTAAATACATATATATATATATATATTGTAAATACAATATATATGGAAATTTTTACATTTATATAAAGAAATATATAAATGTTAGTTAAATTAAAAGTATATAAGTATACATATATGTATTACATATATTTTATTTATATACAATATGTATACATATTATTAATATACAATACATATATATATCATTATATATATAATATATATAGTACTATCTTATATATAAAGTACTAATATTATATATAAAATATATAATATAAGTATAATATATATATGTATAATGTATAATTATAATATGAAATAAACTAAAAATAAGTAGGAAAAGAGAGAAAGAATCGAAAGCCTCCCGATTCTTCCCCTCAAGTGGTTGTTGGCCACTGTCGCCGAAGAAGGAAAGGAGAAGAGGGAGGATCGACGTTGCCGGTGAGCCAAAAAATGGAAGAGATGATGACCGACGATGGAAAACGGAAGAAGCAAAGTGGGAAAACGAAATAGAAACCGACCAAAAAAATCGAAGAAGAGAGGAGAAGAAAACGGTCGTGCCAACCGATCTTGGCACCGCCATAGCCACCTCGACCTCGACGGAGGTGAGGGGAAGGAGAAGAGAGCCACCGGTGAGGCCAACGACGGCGGAGGAAGGCCGACGGAGGAGGAGAAGAAACCGAGGCAAAACCGAGTAGATCCGCCTTCGTGCCACTGATCTAGGCTGAGCTGAGGCCACTGGCAAGTTTGTCTCAACGCCGGCCAACTGCTGAGCCACCGAACCGCCGGAGAACCGGTCGCCGGAGAAGAACCGACGGTTAGGGGAAGGCAACCGATCTGAAGGGCCTGAACCGACTAGGAAAAGAAAAGGAAAAGAAAAGAAAAAGAAAAGAAAGAAAAGAAAGAAAGAAAAAAAAAGAGAAGAAAGAAAAAGAGAAATAGAAAAAGGAATTCTGAGAATTTGAAAAATTCTCGAGAATTCAAAAGTTACTAGAAATCCCAAGAATTACGGGAATCGGTAAGAAATCCCGGAAAGTGTTAAATTATTTAAATAATTTATTTATTTAAATAATTATGAAAAAATTCTAAATTTTAGAATTTAATTTCCAGAAAATTCCCTCAGTAATCGAGTCGATGGAATCGAGCGATGTGAACACGAGCGCGACCTTCGAGAGGCAGTCGCCAACCCGAAACAGGTAAGGGAGACAAGTGCCGCCTATAAGGATATTCATCCATGTTTTAAATTATGTATTTAATTTATAAATGCACTTTATAATGATTGGTTTTGAAATTTGTGGTGATTTATCGGTTTTAAATTGTGGTGAAATACCGGTTGAGAAATATAAACTGTATTTTTCGTGCAAGAGGCTAGCCAAATCGGCAGCCGTTATACTGCCGAAAATTTTTTGAAAAATTACTAAAATTTATCGGAAATCACCGAAAATAAAAATAAAAGATTTGATTTCACGTGAATCGATTTTCGGGTACGAAAATCAAGAAATTAAGTAAATTTCATAAAACATGAATATAGTGATATTTAATTTTTAAATATTCATGTTTTCGAGTATGGTGAAAAGGAAATCACCGAAAATTCACCAGTAGGTGATATTTCACTTGAAACGAGATGAAAATGAAAAAGAGGCCGAAGTGAATATTTTTATAAATATTCTTAAATATTCACTTGATTTAATATAAAACATTTATGGTTTTAATTGTGAGATAAATAATTATATAAATTCCATAAAGGTTAAGAAATGATGGAAAACTATGATTTCGAGACTAGAGGTCTCTACACGTGTTTTTTTGAAAGAAACATGGTTACGGGATTTATGAATTTGGAAAAATAAATATTTTAAATTTCATAAATTATTGAAAAACCATGTTTTCAAGTGAAAGAACGGAAAAGCGTGCATACGTGTTTTACGGTGGAGAAAGGACAGTTTTGCCCTTTTATATGTTACATTGATGATTTTGCAAACTGTTTCACCGTGAGGAAAACACGATTTATACCTTTATGAAATATTTTGAGAAATATTATTTAAATTATAAATTTTATAAAGGTGATGATTTTATTACATGTGAGCCTTATGGATATTTGTGAAATATTTCGATTTACTGTATTTAAAATCCATAAAGGCTATGGTACGGTTTATACTGTTTTGAGACATAGGCCCCGAGTTTCATGCATCACACTTATACTGTTACTGTCACGTGGCTGATAGACCTGCCAGTCATCAGTGTCCTGGATGTCACCTGGCAAGTGTACACCGAGGACACTATATAGATCATGGCCATAGATCTCACTGTTATACTGTTACTGTGTCCCTTCGGGGATGATGATTACTAGTCCATTATTGGACGATGATAGCATGATTTAATTGTAGGGTGATGCCTAGTCTCACATACTGTTACTGTTTACTGAAAGGATTTACAGAATCCTATTTATTGTACTGTACTGTACTATTTACTGTTCTGAACTACTATTTATTGATGACTGTTACTGATGAAAAAACTGTACCAAAACACTGTTTACTGAACTGTACTGTTTACTGAAATGGTAGCCATGATTACTATTTTACTGAAGAAAAAGCTACCATTTACTGTTTACTGAACTGAAAGCTACCGTATATTATTTACTGAATGAGTAACTACTGCTTACTGTTACTGATTGAACTGTATCGAGATACTGTTTTACTGAATACTGAATATACTGTTTTACTAAACTGTACGATACAGCTACTGATTTGAAAAGAGAAATAAATGTTTATTCTAAAAGAATAACATAAGAATTATTTCTAAGATAAAAATAATCACAAAAGTACTTATCCAATGGTTGGATATTTGCGAACCACTGTACTGTCACGTGTTTTACTGTACTGAAGAGAAGAGAAGTAAACCACTATTTTTATTACTGAACTGCCACGTGTTTTAAAGTATAATGGATGTGAAAAGAAATGTGGTTTACTCCATGGAAAAACGAAAAACAATATCGTTTTGAAAACAAAGAAAATAGTACTCTCTACAGTTGCTTCTAGGTTCCGGAACAAGTCAAGTATTTCAAAATACCTGCCTTTCTGGATCCCTAGCCGACTGTAGTATCCTTCCTACATGTGTGCCTAGAGCCAGCTAGGAAGATTTTAAAGAAAATGAAAAAAATTATTTTCAGCATATAGATAGCTGAATATCAAGTGTGACATATAACTCTATTACTGAGCCATGGTTTGCTCACTCCCCAATTTTAACATTTCAGGTTTTGATGATGGTGAGATCCAATATTTGTGGATTACGACTCCACATAATGGACAATGTGATAGACCGACTAAGATATATCAGGTACGATCATTTATTTTTTGTATTTAGACATGTCTACTGTACTACATATTTGTAATTAATATATGGGATGTGTATAATGTTAACAATATTTTATTAAATTGTTTAACATCAAGTGTAAAGTGAAGTATCACAGACAGCCCAATTGGATAAATTGTGTAAAATAAAGTGAAAAATGTGGTAACGGGTTGTTACAGATTTAATGGTATCAGAGCATGATTGGCCTGATGTCTGTGGATACTTTTGGAAGGAAAAGTGTTAAACATCCCTGATAGTACTATATTGTCTGAATACCTAGAGAAAATAAATGATTGTGAATTAAGTAAAATGATTTAAAGGGAGTGAGAAAGTGTAAATTGAGAATGTTAAAGAAGAAAATAGGCTCAGAGTTACCGGAAAGTGGTGATCTTATGATCTAAATGAAGGCCGGTTCGATAAGGATCAATAAAGGACTCGGTGAAGGCCCCACCAGTACTTTACGATTCGAATCGAACTGAGACCTGAAAGTGATGATATAAAGGAAGGGAATGAAATATCATCATTAAATAGACTTTAAGATCACCGATTGAGGGTAATTTGAAGAGAGAGAAAATTTTGGCCAAAATACCCCTGTCTCCAAAATTTTACCAAGAGTCAGAATAGACCAACAGAAGTTGGAATTGAGTGATTTGACAGAGAAATTGATGATGTAAAGCTGAATTACAAGCAGAATAATCCAATTATGGATTTTAGTGAACTTCTCTGTCGAAATTGAACAAGATCTTAATGGTTGATATTAGTATGAGAAATGATACTATCAGCACATAGATAATGAGATCATTGATTCAAAAGTATACTGAGGAGAAAGAAATAAATGTCAAAATGACGAAAATGCCCCTATGTTGGGCAAAGTCTGAATTGTGATAAAACTAAGTAGATCTTGAATCCATTGATAATAATGGAGTTATTAATGGCATAGAGGATGTCATATGGATATATCGATCCCTATTGCTGATTCCACTAACACTTAAATTACGGACGCGAATTACGAGTGACCTAGTGAACGGGCTAGGCCTCACGATAGATCCTTGAGGGGTGACCTAGTGAAAGGGCTGGGCATTCTAAAAAAGGACAGTACAGATGTGTACAGGCGGACGGTGGACGAGCCGAAGCCTTACACGATGTGATCCAAAGAGTGTATAGTGGAAGGAATGTTATAAGATGATTGGCTCAGTTATTAACTGTAAGGGCTGGAATTAAGAGTGCATTGAACGGGATCGTTGAATACTATGAAAAGTGAAATGATTACAGGAATTGACTGATGAGGTGAATAGTGCAGATAATGAAATACATATTGTTGTGGTTACTTACGGTTCTATATATTTTACTACTTTGAGGTATCAAACAGATAATTTTATATAGAACCGAAATATTTTGAAATATGTGTTACAGAATGAGGTACTGTGCGGAGTACTATGAATTGGAGAATATGTATAAGAATAGTAAAGTGATAAAGAAAAAGATGACAGCTAACCTAAGTTCTTCAGAACCCTTGAGACAGAACTGTGATGGGCGACCCAATGATGGGTGACCCGTAGTGGATCATGTGTTGTGAGATGCGGGTGAACAATGTTATCGTCGACTCACTAGTAAGGGTAAACATGGGGTGAAAGGATCACCTAGGGGATGCTCGCCGACGGCCGATTCGAACAGGCAGGACTCTTACAAGGAGCTTAATGATAACACGAGTGTAAGGAACTAGGTACGTAAGGGTGCCAGGTTCAAACCTCCTGGATAATATGCTCAAGGGAGTTAAACTTGAATTTATTAAATGAACTTGATTCCAAAGTAAATTACAATGGTAATAAATTGGTTAGCTGTAACATGTGTTGACAACTGTTGTACTTACTACAGCTTACTGGAATGAGATTTGTAAGGCTGCAAAGTATGAGTAAACAATGAATCAAGGTAGAGTATGAGTCGAAATGAATCGAATAGTAAATGTCTCTGCCTTGAGAATACACAGTGTAAATGATAGAACATGAGGATGAAATGTCCGAATTAATAAGAAATGTGTGATTAAAGAAAGTATCGGATTTGATTTCCGATAGAACTTTTAGAGTTATATAAATTGGAGGAATCGAGATAACATTGACTCGATTTTGAATATGAAATCTGATTCTAAGCTTATATCAGAGAACTTACAAAAATCTGAAAGCTTAAGAAATCCACTCTGGAAAATGTGAGAATAATGAAATGCATGTGTATAAGGTGTGATTGAGGGAAACACAGATAACGTAAATTGAGGATAAGAAAGTTATCTGTATAAGCGTAAGTGAGAGAAGCACAAATGACTTTAATAAGTAGATGAATTGACATGATATAGTAAATGGTTACTATGTAATAACGTTTTGTGAAGAACAAATATTCATCTACATGATGAAATAGACGCTTTATGGATTTGATTCGATATGCATGAGGAGTTTATAAGACAAACCTCAGTATAAAGCGTCCTTAGATGAAAGATGGGAGATTGATGTCCATAAGATGATGATTAGAACTCGGAGTGAATTTTACGAGTTCCTATTGAGGTTACAAGGTAAATGATTTGCCTTGTGAGTTATATAAACCTAAAGAATGAGGCATCCATACATGAGTAAATTGATGAAATGCTGATAGAGCCTAAAGTACAAATGAAACATGAGTAGCATTATGGTATAACCCTTAAACTCATAAAGACTGTGGAATTGTGCTAAGATTAGCAACTAAGATGTTTGGCTAGACAGTGTCTCCTTATGAGGGATATATGATCTCGAGATGACAGAGTGACAGTGAATCTGTCTATGATAGAGAGATAATGATTGAGATACGAGATTAATAAGTCTAGCTAGATACTACTGCCAGTCTATAAAAGAGTGATGAGACTAGCTGCTCTACTAATGTGATGTAATTAAAGAAAGAAATTTAAGTCGGTAAATGGATGTGTAAAGAAAATATGGTATGCAAGATTTTAAAAGATCTTAGCAGTATAGTACCATACCAATCGAGAAAACCGACTAAAAGGATGAGAGTAAAAATATGAAGAGATAAAAGTGGGAATATGAAAACAAAAATGAAAGTGGAATAAGGAAATAAATTGCATGATGAGAAGGGAACATCAATATGAAACAGTTCCTAAAGGTAAGACTAAACATGATCTGATGTTGGTTATCACACGACAGTGACTAGATGTAAAATCAAGCCAAATTTGATCAGTGAAAGAAATGGTACTCAAAGGAGTAAGATAATTGATATGTTTACTGCCAGTATCTAAATAGAAAAGTGTTATACATACACATAACCACCCTGAAATGATAAATGGTGGAACTATATGGATAATGTGGTGATTTGTAATGACCCGTTACCACATTTTTCACCTTATTTTTACACCATTTATCCGGTTGGGCTGTCTGTGATACTTCACTTGCACTTAATGTTAAACATATTTAATATAATATTGTTAATATAATACACATCCCCTATCTTATTTACAAAAATGTAGTATTGTATACATGTCTAAATACAGAAAATAAATGATCGTACCTGATATATCTTAGTCGGTCTGTCACATTGTCCATTATGTGCAGCCGTAATCCACAAATATTGGATCTCACCATCATCCAAAACCTGAAATGTTAAAATTGGGGAGTGAGCAAACCACGGCTCAGTAAGAGAGTTATATGTCACACTTGATATTCAGCTATCTATATGCTGAAAATATTTTTCATTTTCTTTAAAATCTTCCTAGCTGGCTCTAGGCACACATGTAGGAAGGATACTACAGTCGGCTAGGGATCCAGATAGAGTAAGGTAGGTATTTTGAGATACCTGGCTTGTTCCGGAACCTAGAAGCAACTGTAGAGAGTACTATTTCCGTTGTTTTCAAAACAATATAATTTTCGTTTTCCACAAAGTAAACCACTTATTTCTTTTCACATCAGTATACTTTAAAACACGCGACAGTTCAGTCATAAAAATAGTGGTTTACTTCTCTTCTCCTCGGTACAGTAAAAACAGTATAGTACAGTGATTTGTAAATATCCAATCATTGGATAATTACTTCTTCGATTATTTCTATCTTAGAAATAATTCTTATGTTAATCTTTTAGAATAAACATTTATTTCTTTTTTCGAATCAATAACCATATCGTACAGTTCAGTAAAACAGTATATTCAGTAAAACAGTAAGTCTATACGGTTCACTCAGTAGACAGTAAACAGTAGCTACCAGTTCAGAAAACAGTATAAGGTAGCTTTCGATTCAATAAACAGTAAATGGTAGCTTTCAGTAAACAGTAATCAATAGTATAGTTCAGTAAACAGTGTTTTGGTACGGTCATTCATCAGTAAACAGTAAACAGTGAACAGTGAACAGTAAACAGTAAACAGTGAACAGTGAACAGTGAACAGTGAACAGTGGTTCAGTACAGTGAACAGTGAACAGTAAACAGGATTTCGTAAATCCTTTTAGTAAATAGTAAACAGTAAGTGAGACTAGGCATCACCCTACAATTAAATCATGCTATCATCGTCTAATAATGGACCAGTAATCATTATCCCTGAAGGGACACAGTAACAGTATAACAGTGAGATTTATGGCCATGATCTATATGGTGTCCTCGGTGTACACTTGCCAGGTGACATCCGGGACGCTGATGACTGGCAGGTCTATCAGCCACGTGATAGTAACAGTATAAGTGTGATGCATGAAACTCGGGGCCTAAGTCTCAAAACAGTATAAACCGTACCATAGCCTTTATGGATTTGAAACACAGTAAATTAAAATATTTCACAAGTATCCATAAGGCTCATATGTAATAAATCATCACCTTTATAAAATAATTAAATTAAAATAACATTTCTCAAAATATTTCATAAAGGTATAAATCATATTTTTCCATAAAATGAAGACAGTTTGTAAAATCATCATTGTAAAAATAGAAGGCAAAACTGTCTTTTTCTACCGTAAAACACATATGCACGCTTTCCCGTGCTTTTTATCCAAAACATGGTTTTCAAAGAAATCGGGATTCAATAAAATATTTTCATAATTTATGTAAAAATAAATTATTTACTTTTCAAATTCAAAATCCCTTAACCATGTTTTTCTTCTAGAAACACATGTAGAGACCTTTAGTCTCGAAATCATGGTTTCCCATCATTTCTTAACCTTTATGGAATTTTCATAATTATTTGTTTCCATAATTAAAACCATAAAGGTTTTATGTAAAATCAAGTGAATATTTAAGAATATTTATAAAAATATTCACTTCAGTATCTTTTTCATTTTTATCTCGTTTCACGTGAAATATCACCTACAGGGTGAATTTTCGATGATTTCCTTTTCACCATTCTCGAAAACATGAATATTTTAAAATTAAATATCAGCATATTCATGTTTTATGAAATTTACTTAATTTCTCGATTTTTGTACCCGAAAATCGATTCACATGAAATCAAATATTTTATTTTGGTTTTCGGTGATTTTCGGTAAATTTCAGTAATTTTTCTATAATTTTTCGGCAGTATAACGGCTGCCGATTTGGCTAGCCTCCTGCACAGAAAATACAGTTTATATTTTCAACCGGTGTTTCATCACAATTTCAACCGATAAATCATCACACCAAAAACCGATAATTATTAATAGCATTTATAAAATTAAATGCAATTTAAAAACATGGCCGAATATCCTTACAGGCAGCACATGTCTCCCTTACCTGTTTCGGGTCGGCGACTGCCTCTTGAAGGTCGCGCCCGTGTTCACCTCTCCCGATTCCATCGTCTCGGTAATCGAGGATGATTTTCAATTCCCGTAATTCTCGGCATTTCCCGTAATTTTCAAATTCTCGGGAATTCTCCAAATTCCCGGAATTCCTTTTCTCTTTCTTCTTTTTCTTCCTTCTTTCTTTTTCTCTTTTCTTTTCTTTTTCTTTTTCCTTTTTCTTTTCTTTTTCTTTTTCTTTTTCCTTTTCTTTCTTTTCCCACCGGACCAGTCTACCTCCCTCACCGCCGGTTCTTCGGCAGTTCGGCGGCTCCACAGCTGGCCGGCACCACGACGAAGCTGGATCTGGCCTCCGTTCGTCACGAATCGATGGCACGACGGCGGATCTACTCGGTTTTGGTTCGGTTCCTTCTCCTCCTCCGTCGGCCTTCCTCCACCGTCGTTGGCCTCACCGGTGGCCTCCATCCCTTTCCTCTTCTTCCACCGGTGCTTCGACTGTAGTGGCGGTGGCCAATTCCGCCGGCACCGCCAGATCTGGTTTTCGATTTCTTCCTCGAGTTTCAGCCGTTTCGCGTCGATTCCTTCTCCGTTTCGCTTCGCCGGCGTTGTCATCGGCTTCCTTTTCCTTTGCCGGCGACGACGCTTCTCCTTTCCTCTCTCTTTTCCCTCGCCGGCGGCCGCTGACGAGGGCGGCTGCGCCTGGGGAGGCAGAATCGGGGTCTTCCCGATTCTGTTTCTTCTGTTTCCCCTTTCCCCTTTTGTTTTTTTTACTTACTATTTTTAGTATATTTATATAATATATACTTTATACTATATACATATAATATATATACTATATATTACACATATATTACAATATATATTATATATAAATTATATATATTGTACATTACAAAATATATATCTAGTATATATATTTATGTATATTTATATACTTTAAAATAAATAACATTTATATAAATATTTATATAAATGTAATAATTCCATATATATATTGTATTAACAATATATATACCTTTTAACTTTAATGTAATTTAATATTTACATTTCCTCAAATATGTATATACTTATATATATACATACACTGTTGTAAATAATACATATGTACTATTTAAATTTATCAAATAGTATATATACTTATATATACCATCGTATATTTAATATATACTATATACCATACGGTATTTAAATACATATGTATTTATATCAAAATATATTTATATAATTAGTAATTATATAAACATATTTATTTTCACTTCTCATCTTCCTTATTTAATTTGGATTTTGATTTATCCAAATTAATTTCCCTTTTTTTCCTCATTTAATTTCCTTTACTTAATTTTCTAATTTCATCACTTCCTCAATTCTCGAAATTTCCACAATATTCCGATTCTCACAATTTTATTTATTTATTCCCATTAATTTATTTTCTCCATTATTTATTTTCAATATTTATAATTTCCAATAAATGAAAAATTTACGGTTATAACATCCTCCCCACCTTAAGAAATTCGATCCTCCGAATTTAACTTAAGTCCAAAGGTGGTACATGTCGTATACTTACGACTTCTAACCTCTAGTTCATCCTCCCAGTAATACTGCCAGTACAGTTTCAACATTAAGAGTACTTTAGACCACTACATGCTGTCTTCCATCACATATATATCTATACTCTCGTAAGTTCATTTCTCAAATCAAGAGTTATTCATTTCCGCTCCTTTCATATAAGAGTCCATACACAATATTTTTCATATCACAGCTGATCTACGCTGTTCATCATCCATTTTTCTCACTTAGTGCCAAGTCAATATAGTTTAAAACTATCAATTACACATGTCAGTCAGTTGTATGTAAGTGTCCCAATAGCTTTCACATCTCATGCACACGCTCTCTCAATATCATGGAGCGTTTACATCTTACGCTCATATATGTATATATATCAGTATGGAGCGGTGCTATCAATACACTTGGGATCTCGAAGCCTTTTGCTATTTCTCATTAAGCCTATGGCAACTCAGAGACTCCCATCACATGTAATGCTCACTGGAACTGTACATACACATTCATACCGTTTAACACTTATACTTCAACTAAGGCACTAGAGAATCTAGAATTCTGATAATGGAAAGTGATTCTATTTAGATCATCAGTCTTTAATCACTTCCATATCATCATATCTCTTTTGGACTCTTCATTATTCACAGTATTCATATTCACACATTTATTCTACCAAGGCTGCATCTCATTGCAGACTTTACTATTGATCATCTCTTACAATCATAAATCATGAGACAATCATGTTCTCTTCATGTAGTATGGTCATTCGATTATTGAATCCTCAATTGTCCACTTAATCACCACATTATCCATATAGTTCCACCATTTATCATTTCAAGGTGGTTATGTGTATGTATAACACTTTTCTATTTAGATACTGGTAGTAAACATATCAATTATCTTACTCCTTTGAGTACCATTTCTTTCACTGATCAAATTTGGCTTGATTTTACATCTAGCCACTGTCATGTGATAACCAATACAAATCACTTTCAGTTGCAATTTCAGGAACTATTTCATGTTCCCTACTCATCATGCAACTTATTTCCTTATTCCACTTTCATTTTCGTTTTCATATTTTCACTTTTATCTCTTCATATTTTTACTCTCATCCTTTTAGTCGGTTTTTCTCTCAATTGGTATGGTACTATACTGCTAAGATCTTTTACAATCTTGCATACCATCTTTTCTTTACACTTATCCATTTACCGACTTTAACTTCTTTCATTAATTACATCACATTAGTAGAGCAGCTAGTCTTATTAACTCCTCATGCATATCAAATCAGGTCTATAAAGCGTCTATTTCATCAAGTAGATGAGTATTTGTTCTTCACAAGAACTTTATTAAATAGTAATCATTTACTATATCACTTTCATTCATCTACATATCGAGGTCATTTGTATTTCTCTCATTTACCCTTATACAGACAACTTTCATTCTTCTCAATTTCACTATCTGTGTTTTCGTCATTCAGACCTTTACACATGAATTCATTATTCTCACATTTTCCAGAGTGGATTTCTTAAGCTTTTAGATTCTCTTAAGTTCTCCGATATAAGCTTAGAATCAGATTTCATATTCAAAATCGAGTCAATGTTATCTCGATTACTCCAATTTATATAACTCTGGAAGTTCTATCGGAAATCAAATCCGATACTTTCTTTAATCACATATTTCTTATCAACTTGGACATTTCATTCTTATGTCCTTTCATTCACAATGTGTATTCTCAAGGCAGAGACATTTACTATTCGATTCATTTCGACTCATACTCTACCTTGATTTCATTGTTTACTCATACTTTACAGCCTTACGAATCTCAATCTAGTAAGTTGTATCGAGTACAACAGTTATCAACACATGTTATAGCTAACCAATTTATTACCACTGTAATTTACTTTAGAATCAAGTTCATTTAATACATTCAGGTTTAACTCCCTTGAGCATATTATCCACGAGGTTCGAACCTTGGCACCCTTACGTACCTAGTTCCTTTCACTCGTGTTACCATTAAAACAATTGTAAGAGTCCCGCCCGTTCGTATCGGCCGTCGGCGAGCATCCCCTAGGCGATCCTAGCGCCCCAGGTTTACCCTTACAAGTGAGTCGGCGACCACATAGTTCGCCCACACCTCATAACACATGATCTACTACGGGTTGACCATCATTGGGTCCCCCATCACAGTTCTATCTCAAGGGTCCTGAAAATTTTGGTTAGCCGTCGTCATCTTTTTTTTTATCACTTTACAGTTCTTATATATATTCACCAATTCACAATACTCCATACAGTACATTAATTTGCAAGGCATATCTCAAATGCTTCGGTTCTATAATTAATTATTCTTTTAATACTTCAGAATTAGTATAAATATTTAGAACCTCAGTCAATTCCTATAATCATTTCACTTTTCATAGCATTCAACGATCCCGTTCAATACACTTTTAATTTCGGCCCTTACAGTTAATAACCGGGCCAGTCATCTTACAACATTCCACTACACTCTTATTGGATCGCATCATATAAGGCCTCGGCCCGTCTGCCGTCCGCCTGTACACATCTGTACTGTCCTATTTGAGAATGCCCAGCCCTTTCACTGGGTCACCCCTCAAGGATCTATCATGAGGCCTAGCCCGTTCACTAGGTCACTCGTAATTCGTGTCAGTCATCTAAGTGTCAGTGGAATCAGTAATAGGGATCGTTATATTCATATGACATCCTCTATGCTATTAATAACTCCATTTCTATGAATGGATTTAAGATTAATTTGATTTTATCACTATTCAGAACATCGCCCAACATAGGGGCATTTTCGCCATTTCGACATTTATTTATTTCTCCTCAGTATACATTTAGATCAATGATCTGATTATCTATATACTGATAGTATCCTTTCTAATACTTATATCAGCAATTAAAATCTCATTCGATTTCGACAGAAAAGTTTACTAAAATCCATAATTCGATTATTTTGCATGAAATGAAGTTTTATATCATCAATTTCTCTGTCAAATCACTCAAATCCAACTTCTGTTGGTCTATTCTGACTCCCAATAAAATTTTAGGGTCAGGGGTATTTTGGTCATTTTTGGCCAAAAATTTTCTCTTTCTTCAAATTACCCTCAATCGGTGATCTTAAAGTCTATTTAATGATACTATGTCATTTCCCTCCTTCATACCATCATTCTCAGGTCTCAGTTTGATTCAAACCGTAAAGTACTGGTGGGGCCCTCACCGAGTCCTTTCGGTTCCTTACCGAACTGGCCTTCATTTAGATTATAAGAATCACCAATTTTCTGGTAATTTCTGAGCCTATTATTTCTTTAACATTCTCAATTTATACTTTCTCACTCCCTTTAAATCATTTATTTTCTCTATGTATTCAGACGACACAGTACTACCGGGGATGTTTAATACTTTTCCTTTCAAAAGTATTCACAGACATCAGGCCAACCATGCTCTGATACCATTAAATTTGTAACGACCAGTTACCACATTTTTCACCTTATTTTTACACCATTTATCCGGTTGAGCTGTCTGTGATACTTCACTTGCACATAATGTTAAACATATTTAATATAATATTGTTAATATAATACACATCCCCTATCTTATTTACAAAAATGTAGTACTGTATACATGTTTAAATACAGAAAATAAATGATCGTACCTGATATATCTTAGTCGGTCTGTCACATTGTCCATTATGTGCAGCCGTAATCCACAAATATTGGATCTCACCATCATCCAAAACCTAAAATGTTAAAATTGGGGAGTGAGCAAACCACGGCTCAGTAAGAGAGTTATATGTCACACTTGATATTCAGCTATCTATATGCTGAAAATATTTTTCATTTTCTTTAAAATCTTCCTAGCTGGCTCTAGGCACACATGTAGGAAGGATACTACAGTCGACTAGGGATCCAGATAGAGTAAGGCATGTATTTTGAAATACCTGGCTTGTTCCGGAACCTAGAAGCAACTTTAGAGAGTACTATTTCTGTTGTTTTCAAAAACAATATAATTTTCGTTTTCCACAAAGTAAACCACTTATTTCTTTTCACATCAGTATACTTTAAAACACGTGACAGTTCAGTAATAAAAACAGTGGTTTACTTCTCTTCTCTTCGGTACAGTAAAAACAGTATAGTACAGTGATTTGTAAATATCCAATCATTGGATAATTACTTCTTCGATTATTTCTATCTTAGAAATAATTCTTATGTTAATCTTTTAGAATAAACATTTATTTCTCTTTTCGAATCAATAACCGTATCATACAGTTCAGTAAAACAGTATATTCAGTAAAACAGTAAGTCGATACGGTTCACATGTAATAAATCATCACCTTTATGAAATAATTAAATTAAAATAACATTTCTCAAAATATTTCATAAAGGTATAAATCATATTTTTCCATAAAATGAAGACAGTTTGTAAAATCATCACTGTAAAAATAGAAGGCAAAACTGTCTTTTTCTACCGTAAAACACATGCACGCTTTCCCGTGCTTTTTATCCAAAACATGGTTTTCAAAGAAATCGAGATTCAATAAAATATTTTCATAATTTATGTAAAAATAAATTATTTACTTTCCAAATTCAAAATCCCTTAACCATGTTTTTCTTCTAGAAACACATGTAGAGACCTCTAGTCTCGAAATCATGGTTTCCCATCATTTCTTAACCTTTATGGAATTTTCATAATTATTTGTTTCCATAATTAAAACCATAAAGGTTTTATGTAAAATCAAGTGAATATTTAAGAATATTTATAAAAATATTCACTTCAATATCTTTTTCATTTTTATCTCGTTTCACGTGAAATATCACCTACAGGGTGAATTTTCGATGATTTCCTTTTCACCATTCTCGAAAACATGAATATTTTAAAATTAAATATCAGCATATTCATGTTTTATGAAATTTACTTAATTTCTCGATTTTCGTACCCGAAAATCGATTCACGTGAAATCAAATATTTTATTTTGGTTTTCGGTGATTTTCGGTAAATTTCAGTAATTTTTGTATAATTTTTCGGCAGTATAACGGCTGCCGATTTGGCTAGCCTCCTGCACAGAAAATACAGTTTATATTTTCAACCGGTGTTTCATCACAATTTCAACCGATAAATCATCACACCAAAAACCGATAATTATTAATAGCATTTATAAAATTAAATGCAATTTAAAAACATGACCGAATATCCTTACAGGCGACACATGTCTCCCTTACCTGTTTCGGGTCGGCGACTGCCTCTTGAAGGTCGCGCCCGTGTTCACCTCTCCCGATTCCATCGTCTCAGTAATCGAGGATGATTTTCAATTCCCGTAATTCTCGAGATTTCCCGTAATTTTCGAATTCTCGGGAATTCTCTAAATTCCCGGAATTCCTTTTCTCTTTCTCTTTCTTCTTTTTCTTCCTTCTTTCTTTTTCTCTTTTCTTTTCTTTTCTTTTTCTTTTTCCTTTTTCTTTTCTTTTTCTTTTTCTTTTTCTTTTTCTTTTTCCTTTTCTTTCTTTTCCCGCCGGACCAGTCTACCTCCCTCACCGCCGGTTCTTCTCCGGTGGCCGGTTCTCCGGCGGTTCAGCGGCTCCACAGCTGGCCGGCACCACGGCGAAGCCGAATCTGGCCTCCGTTCGTCACAAATCGATGGCACGGCGGCGGATCTACTCGGTTTTGATTCGGTTCCTTCTCCTCCTCCGTCGGCCTTCCTCCGCCGTCGTTGGCCTCACCGGTGGCCTCCATCCCTTTCCTCTTCTTCCATCGGTGCTTCGGCTGTAGTGGCGGCGGCCAATTCCGCCGGCACCGCCAGATCTGGTTTTCGATTTCTTCCTCGGGTTTCCGCCTTTTCGCGTCGATTCCTTCTCCGTTTCGCTTCGCCGGCGTTGTCATCGGCTTCCTTTTCCTTTACCGGCGACGACGCTTCTCCTTTCCTCTCTCTTTTCCCTCGCCGGCGGTCGCTGACGGGGGCGGCTGCGCCTGGGGAGGCAGAATCGGGGTCTTCCCGATTCTGTTTCTTCTGTTTCCCCTTTCCCCTTTTGTTTTTTTTTTTACTTACTATTTTTAGTATATTTATATAATATATACTTTATACTATATACATATAATATATATACCATATATTACACATATATTACAATATATATTATATATAAATTATATATATTGTACATTCCAAAATATATATCTAGTATATATATTTATGTATATTTATATACTTTAAAATAAATAAAATTTATATAAATATTTATATAAATGTAATAATTCCATATATATTGTATTAACAATATATATACCTTTTAACTTTAATGTAATTTAATATTTACATTTCCTCAAATATGTATATACTTATATATATACATACACTGTTGTAAATAATACATATGTACTATTTAAATTTATCAAATAATATATATACTTATATATACCATCGTATATTTAATATATACTATATACCATACGGTATTTAAATACATATGTATTTATATCAAAATATATTTATATAATTAGTAATTATATAAACATATTTATTTTCACTTCTCATCTTCCTTATTTAATTTGGATTTTGATTTATCCAAATTAATTTCCCTTTTTTTTCCTCATTTAATTTCCTTTACTTAATTTTCTAATTTCATCACTTCCTCAATTCTCGGAATTTCCACAATATTTCGATTCTCACAATTTTATTTATTTATTCCCATTAATTTATTTTCTCCATTATTTATTTTCAATATTTATAATTTCCAATAAATGAAAAATTTACGGTTATCACATGATTAAATGGATAATTGAGGATTCAATAATCGAATGACCATACTACATGAAGAGAACATGATTATCTCATGAGCGATGATTGTAAGAGATGATCAATAGTAAAGTCTGCAAGTGAGATGCAGCCTTGATAAAATGAATGTTGTGGATAATAAAGAGTCCAAAAGAGATATAATGATATGGAAGTGATTAAAGCCTGATGATCTGAATAGAATCAGTTTCCATTATCAGACTCTTAGATTCTCTAGTGCCTTAGTCGCAGTATGAGTGAAAAACAGTGGAGATGTATATGTACAGTTCCAGTGAGCATTACATGTTATGGGAGTCTCTGAGTTGCCATATGCTTAATGAGAAATAGCAAAAGGCTTTGAGATCCCAAGTATATTGATAGCATCTCTCCGTACTGATGTAAATATTTTAGCATAATATTGAAACGCTTGAAGATATATTGAGAAAGCGTATGCATGAGATATGAAAGCTATTGAGACAATTACATACAACTAATTGACATGAGTACATGATAGTACCAAATTATATCGACTTGGCACTAAGTGAGAAGAATAGATGATGAATAGCATAAATTAGCTGTGACATGAAGAATACTGTGCATGGACTCTTATGTGAAAAGAGAAATGAGATTGATAACTCCCAATTTGATGAATGAACTTACGGGAGTATAGATATATGTGATGAAAGACAGCATATAGTGGTCTAAAGTATTTTTGATGTTGAAAGTATGCTGGCAGTAATTATGTAAAAGTTGATCTAAAGGATAAAGTCGTAAGTATACGGCATGTACCACCTTCTAAGTTAAGTTAAATTCAGAGGACCGAATTTCTTAAGGTGGGGAGGATGTGATAACCGTAAATTTTTCATTTATTGAAAATTATAAATATTGGAAATAAATAAATAAATAAAATTATGAGAACGGGATATCAGTGAAAAATCCCTAGAATTGAGAAAGGAACAGATGGTGGAAATCCGAGTGAAGAAAAGTTAAATTAGAAATTATGGAAAATAATGAAAGGATGAAATTTAATTTGGATAAATGAAAATTCAAATTAAATAAGAAAATGAGAAAGGAAATGTGAAATATATTTATATAATTATATATTATATAAATGTATTTTCATGCAAATACATATGTATTTAAATACCGTATGGTATATAATATGTATTAAATATTCATGGGTATATATATAAGTATATATACTATTTTATAAATTTAAATAATACATATGTTTTCAAGTATGGCATTTTATGTATATATAAATATATACATATATGAGAAAAATGTAAATATTATTTTACATTAAAGTTTAAATACATATATATATATATTGTAAATACAATATATATATGGAAATTTTTACATTTATATAAAGAAATATATAAATGTTAGTTAAATTAAAAGTATATAAGTATACATATATGTATTACATATATTTTATTTATATACAATATGTAAACATATTATTAATATACAATACATATATATATATATATCATTATATATATAATATATATAGTACTATATATATCATTATATATATAATATATATAGTACTATCTTATATATAAAGTACTAATATTATATATATAATATATAATATAAGTATAATATATATATATGTATAATGTATAATTATAGTATGAAATAATGTAAAAATAAATAGGAAAAGAGAGAAAGAATCGGAAGCCTCCCGATTCTTCCCCTCAAGTGGCTATCGGCCACTGTCGCCGGAGAAGGAAAGGAGAAGAGGGAGGATCGGTGTTGCCGGTGAGCCGAAAAATGGAAGAGATGATGATCGGCGATGGAAAACAGAAGAAGTAGAGTCGAAAAACGAAACAAAAACCGACGAAAAAAGCCAAAGAAGAGAGGAGAAGAAAACGGCTGTGCCGACCGGTCTTGGCACCGCCACAGCCACCTTGACCTCAACGGAGGTGAGGGGAAGGAGAAGAGAGCCATCAGTGAGGCCAACGACGGCGTAGGAAGGTCGACGGAGGAGGAAAAGAAACTGAGGCAAAACCGAGTAGATCCGCTGCCCTGCCGCCGATCCAGGCCGAGCTGAGGCCACCGGCAAGTTCGTCTCAATGCCGGCCAGCTGCTGAGCCATCGAACCGCCGGAGAACCGGTCGTCGGAGAAAAACCGACGGTGAGGGGAAGGCAACCGGTCTGAAGGGCTTGAACCGACCAGGAAAAGAAAAGAAAAAGAAAAGAAAAAGAAAAGAAAGAAAAGAAAAAAAAAGAGAAGAAGGAGAAAGAGAAAGAGAAAAAGGAATTTTGAGAATTTGGAAAATTCTCGAGAATTCGAAAATTACGGGAAATCCCAAGAATTACGGGAATCGGTAAGAAATCTCGGAAAGTGTTAAGTTATTTAAATAATTTATTTATTTAAATAATCATGGAAAAATTCTAAATTTTAGAATTTAATTTCCAGAAAATTCCCTCAGTAACCGAGTCGATGGAATCGGGCGAGGTGAACACGAGCGCGACCTTCGAGAGGCAGTCGCCGACCCGAAACAGGTAAGGGAGACATGTGCCGCCTGTAAGGATATTCAGCCATATTTTAAATTATGCATTTAATTTATAAATGCACTTTATAATGATTGGTTTTGAAATTTGTGGTGATTTATCGGTTTTAAATTGTGGTGAAATACCGGTTGAGAAATATAAACTGCATTTTTCGTGCAGGAGGCTAGCCAAATCGGCAGCCGTTATACTGTGTCACGACCCGAAGACCGCGACTTTCACTTGATTCTTATACTTTTCTTAGTCTACAAATTTATGGACTAAATTTTTCTTTTTCATTTTAAGGTTTGTATTCGGTGTCAGTGTAGTCACTATACTATTTAGGTGACCTATAGTCATTTCATTTAAATATTTAACAAACACGGAAACGGTTCATAGTTACATCCCAACTTGTTAAACAGAATATGTACTGTGCATCAATTTAAGTCTTACATGTAAACAAGTATTTTTCAAAGAACATATACCTCAGAAGACTAGTACCAAGTCCATACACCGTCTTCGATGCCCACTAAGCAGCTCACATGGCAGATGTTAACTTCAATAATCTGGAAGAGATGAAATTTAGTGGGGTGAGCAAAACCATGGCTCAGTAAGATACTAATATAAATACAAGAGTAGGATTACACTGTCTTAAACTGCAATGCTTAAACTTGCAATAATGCAATTACAGTTAATCCTTTCTCATCGATACATCTCATTATTACATCTCATTATTACTTCTCATTTTCACTTTTCATTTCATAATCATACTCTGGTATGCTATCATCTCTTATCAGTTCTCATATTTACCTTTCATTTCATAATCATATTTCTGTATTCTATCATCTCTTATCAATTCTCATATCATCTCTTATCAATTCTAATATTGTGGATCATGATCACGGTGGTACGAAGTCATAATTCTCTTCGTGTATTTCTATATTCATGTTTCATATCATATCATGACATCATATCGATGAAATATCGCTACCACCGAGTCATGACACTCCTCATATATTCTCCATATTTAATGCAGATATCCTATCGAATTCATTTTACATTTAACAATCATATTCCCGTATTACATCAATTCATATCACTTATCGTCTGGGAATTTATGATCACGATAGAGTGAGATCAGAATTCTCTTCATATCAATCTCATGTTCATATATCATATCATCTCATGTCATCGTATAGATGAAACATCATTAACGTTGAGTCACGACATTCCTCATGGAATTCTCATATACTAAGCATATTATCATATCAGAGTTTAATATGCAAATCATGTAATTTTTCTGTATAAACCTCTATCATTTCAAATCATATCATATATACTTTAGGACATGCTCAACATATGAATTTTCAATTCATTTTCAAATTTGCCTTTAAGGCATGATAGAAACATGTTCAATTTCAGTTCATGTATTCGTTTCGGAGCATGTCTAAAACGTGTGCAGTTTTAAACATTTTTCATATACTATAAATCATATCAGGTTTAGAGTTCATATCAAATCGGTCTATACTCTAAACCGCATGTCATTTCAATTTCGACACAAAATCTTATATAAATCATGTAAGTGTCGAAATCATTTATCATATACTTTTAAAACATATTCTGTAAATCATATCAGATCTAGAGTTCATATCAAATCAAACTATACTCTAGACCACATATCATGCCATGTTCGACACAAAATCACATATAAATCATATAAGTGTCGAAATCATATCTCATGGACTTTTAAAACATGTTTAAAACATGTACTGTTTCAAAACATATTTCATTTCAAATCTGTTTCATGTACAGTATAAATCATGTCAAGTCTAGAGTTCATATCAATAAAATCATACTCTAGACTTCATATCATATCGGTTAGAGACTAGGCTAGATCCCTATCATCTCTCTATCAATAAAGACTTAAATCACTGTAGCTAGCAGTGAAGATCATGTCATCGTCCCCTGGAAACCAACTAGGGCGCTATCTATGGCCATAGACCTTATCTCTCTTAGCCCCACTGATCAGGCGTGACTGAGACCTGTCCACGACTATTGTCGGACAAGCATATCTGCCTAATGAGCAAAGCTCCAATTAGGCGGTTTCCACTATGCTTTATTGAATTTAATTCTTTTAGGGTGCCTACAGTCTCATAAAACATTTAAATCTATAGCTTTATTTTCAATATCATGTAAAGCATATGGTAAAATTTTGTATGATAATTCATATATCAAAATATATATATATATATATATATATCTACCATATACTTTCATTTCAAAACAAATCAATACTTTTCAATATTCATATAAACATTATTAACATGTTTCAAGTTGCAAAAAAAAGCATGCTTAAATGCGATGCTATAAGACATTTCAATATGCAACTTCGGTATTATTTCCATCAAATACGCTGAAGCGATTCATTTAACTTTATCACCACTAGTTATTCGATTTTTAAGACTTTCTTTCTGTCAAATCAGTAAATCACTATTCAAATCATTCAAGATTCATTTCATTCAGTATTCAGATTGCTCAATACTCTAATTATTTAATAATCAGATCACCTGGTATTCAAATCATTCGGTATTCAATATCCTTTTTCGATAATTATCGACTATAATAATCAATTGTACTTTTATTACCGATACTAGAACCACATCATCAGTGTGAATCCTCTTAGTATCTATGAGCATCAAATATCATGTTTCCATATAGCCATCAAGATACTGAAATTATGAAATACTAATATCCTCATTCGATATCTATTCCAGAGTCGACATCGAGGATCGTAGAACCACAAGATCAATAATCGCACATCAAATCCATTTATGGTTTGACTTATTGGTACATATTCAGAATTTTCGACTTGCGGTTCATTTTTCATTCACTATCATAAAAATCATATCACAATCCTCAATTCACTTTTCATCTGGCCTGTAGAATGCAATATCATGTTAAAATTATCCATAAACGTCCTCAATTCAATTTTTGATTGGCAATTCACCACTTAAAAGAATTTGCCAATTTCCACTATCAACAGTATTTCAATCATTTAAGTCGCCTTGCGACTATCCATATTATTGCCAAAAATCTCAGTTCATACCACTAAGACGGTCCATTTATTTGAATTTATCAATCCTATAATCGTCACTCGATTGATAATTCCGTAATTCTATCATTCGACCATCTAAATCACAACTTCGATTTTTCTCTTTTAAGTTGTATCATATAATTATCATCACCTTTATCTGTGATTCGTCAAATAAATAATTTCACCTCAATCTCAACTTGATACCATTTATGATATTAAAATCACTTGATTTATCAATTCTATAAGGTTTAGACCATATAATTCATCACATTATCGTTTTCAATGATCTATCTTCCCATCGATTTCAATATCAAACTCTTCAGTAATACCATATAATCCTTTTAATATTTATTTCCAATAATTATCCCCAAGATTCCATTTATGTGAGAAACTTAATCTTTTTCCTCAGATATTTTCCTAAAAATTTCGGCAGCATAACGACTTAATTTTTACTAAGCCTCCTGCATGGAAAACAGTTTATAATTGCAGCCGTTGTTTCTCACATTTTCTTTATCTCTTACTAAGACCCCTACCATCAGTTGTGGGTCCTCTTAGCATTTTTAACATCAATTCAATCTATAAATCATATAAAAATTTTCACAATTCCATTTAAATTCATTCCATCTATGCATCATATAAAAATCATAAAATCCCACATACAATATGATACTACTAATGCTTTATAAAAGTATCTTACCTATTCGCCAAGCTTAGCGCACTTTCCGATTTTTCGAGCCTTGCCGAACTCCACCATTCGTCTCATTTTCATTTTTGCTACAATTTTAAAAATTAACATATATTTTCATTTAGAAAATAATCCGAAAATTTCCAATAAATCCAATAGACATATAGCGAAAAGACTTAAATTTTCCTTACCACATTTTTTTTCCTTTCCTTCTTCTTCTTCTTCCTTCTTTTCTTTCTCCTTTTCTTTTCTTTTCTTCTTTCTTTTCTTTTTCTTTCCCTTTCTTTCTATTCTTTTTTTTTCCTGGCCTGAACCAGTTCGGACCGGTTCAGGCCGGTTCACTTCTGCTGGCCGGTTCGGCCTCTTCCCGCCGGCATCACCGCCGGTTCGCACCCTCCACAGCTAGCCACGGTTGCAAGGACGCCGGATCTGGTCTCGGTTTCCTTAGCGGCGGCGCCGGCGGTGGCGAATCTGGACCGTGGGTTTCGACCTCTTTCCCTTCTCTTTTCTCCCTCCTTTCTCTTCCTCCTTCATCGCTGGTCACCTCTTTTCCTTCCCTTTACCTCCGCCGGTGTCGATGTTGGAGTGGCTGTGCTCGGATTGGCCGGCACCGCCGTTTTCCTTTTTCTCCTCTCTCTTTTTCTTTTCTGTTTTTCTTTCGATTTTCTCTTCTCCTTCCGACTCGAGCCGCCGTCGTTCGCTTCCTCACTCGCCGGCGACGCCCTCTCTCCTCCGCTTTCTCCTTTGGCCGGCCGGCCAACGGTGGCGGCCGCCCTGTGTTGCTTCTCTTCTGTTTAACAAAACAGAAGAGAAGAAGTGGGAATCGGGTTCTCTCGATTCCCATTTCTGTTATAATTATTTTTTTTACTTCTTATATACTTAATTAATAATAGTAAATATACACATTATAATTATACATATAATTATAAGTATATATAAATATGCCATTATAATATGTATTTAAATACATATTTTTTTGTATCAAAATACATATACATATTTTTACACTTTTAATACAGAAATAATATTTATATTTATCAAAAGTATATTTATATAATGATATATTTATATAATATCATTATATAAATATATCAAAAAATATTTTTATTTCTTATTAAATTTTGGATTTCTAAATATCCAAAATTGTTTTCTCCATTTTCTTATTTAATTTGGATTTTCATTTATCCAAATTAAATTTCCTCATTCATTTCTTATTTCCAATTTAATTTTCATTTTCATTTCTTATTTAATTTGGATTTCAATTTGTCCAAATTAAATTTTTCCGGATACCTTATATCTATTTAGAAAATTCTCGGTCTTCACATTCTCCCCACCTTAAGAAATTCGGTCCTCCGAATTTTAACTTATATTTAGAGATGGTATGGTTCCGTATACTTATGGTTCCTATCCTCTCAATCATCTTTTAAGTAATACTACTAGCATACTTTCAACATCCGAATCACCTTTTATACCATTACATATCATTTTTCCACCATATATTCATACTCCCTAAAATTTCTTATCATCTTCGGAGTTATCACTTTCATCTCTTTTCACATAATAGCTGTTTCACACCATTTATCATTTGTTTTTCTCATTTGGCGCCAAGTCGATATATTTTGGTATCTATCGTTTACCGATTTAATCAGTAGTATGTAATTGTCCCAGTAGCTTTTAAATTCAGTGCACCTGCTCTCAATATATCTGTAAGCGTTCACATATTGAGCTCGAATATTCATATCAATACGGAGCAGTGCTATCAATAAATTTGGAAATCCCAAAGCCTTTTGCTATTTCCCATAAGCATATGGCAATTCAAGATTCCATCACCTGTAATGCTCACTGGAACTTCACATACATTCTCCCCATTTCATATTTATATTTCGACTAAGGCATTAGAGAAATCTAGAGGTTTGAAAATGGAAAAGTGATTCAATTTAGTCAATCAGTCTATAATCACTTCCATAATATCATATTCCTTTTGGGTTTCGTATTATCCCCCAACACTCATTGTCACATCGATAAATCAAAGTTGCACCTCATTGCAGACTTTACTGTTAATCATCTCTTACCATAATGCAACATTTATTAATCATTTTATCTCTATATCTCTTTTCATGTAGTATTCTTATTACATCTCGATGTGATAACCAAAGTGAAATCACTTTCAGTCTTAAATTCGAAAACTGTTTCATATTCGTGCTCCCTTATAACTCGAAATCATAGTTTCAATTTCCAATAGTCCTCATAATTAAGGTGGGATTGTACTTTCAATTAAGCCATATACTTTTGTTCAATCATTTTCAATGGCGATTCCTTTACCTCTTTCAACCCCTTTTCAATTCACATATCGATCATATTCTATACCATCATTACATTATCTTCCATATAAATTGCCACAATCAATCATTCTCGATCATTCATATCCTATTCCTTTAAGGTGATACACAATTCTTTTATACCGTATCGATGCCGTTCATTAATGGTTTCCAGTCCGTTTCAATAGGCCATCGATTGGCAATTTTTTTTTATGTCAAAGCCCAGCCTGTTTTAAATGGGCCGTCGATTGGTATCACCATACCAATAGCTGACAATTCTTGGTACAGATTGAAAATCAACAAGTTTACATGTAGACATTACACAGTACATGGGATGTAACACTATCACTGTCTCAACTACACCGACACGTACTAGACAAACCGTGCTCTGATACCATTAAATATGTCACGACCCGAAGACCTCGACTTTCACTTGATTCTTATACTTTTCTTAGTCTACAAATTTATGGACTAAATTTTTCTTTTTCATTTTAAGGTTTGTATTCGGTGTCAGTGTAGTCACTATACTATTTAGGTGACCTATAGTCATTTCATTTAAATATTTAACAAACACGGAAACGGTTCTTAGTTACATCCCGACTTGTTAAACAGAATATGTACTGTGCATCAATTTAAGTCTTACATGTAAACAATTATTTTTCAAAGAACATATACCTCAAAAGACTAGTACCAAGTCCATACACCGTCTTCGATGCCCACTGAGCAGCTCACATGGCAGATGTTAACTTCAATAATCTGGAAGAGATGAAATTTAGTGGGGTGAGCAAAACCACGGCTCAGTAAGATACTAATATAAATACAAGAGTAGGATTACACTGTCTTAAACTGCAATGCTTAAACTTGCAGTAATGCAATTACAGTTAATCCTTTCTCATCGATACATCTCATTATTACTTCTCATTTTCACTTTTCATTTCATAATCATACTCTGGTATGCTATCATCTCTTATCAGTTCTCATATTTACCTTTCATTTCATAATCATATTTCTGTATTCTATCATCTCTTATCAATTCTCATATCATCTCTTATCAATTCTAATATTGTGGATCATGATCACGGTGGTACGAAGTCATAATTCTCTTCGTGTATTTCTATATTCATGTTTCATATCATATCATGACATCATATCGATGAAATATCGCTATCACCGAGTCATGACACTCCTCATATATTCTCCATATTTAATGCAGATATCTTATCGAATTCACTTTACATTTAACAATCATATTCCCGTATTACATCAATTCATATCACTTATCGTCTGAGAATTTATGATCACGATAGAGTGAGATCAGAATTCTCTTCATATCAATCTCATGTTCATATATCATATCATCTCATGTCATCGTATAGATGAAACATCATTAACGTTGAGTCACGACATTCCTCATGGAATTCTCATATACTAAGCATATTATCATATCAGAGTTTAATATGCAAATCATGTAATTTTTCTGTATAAACCTCTATCATTTCAAATCATATCATATATACTTTAGGACATGCTCAACATATGAATTTTCAATTCATTTTCAAATTTGCCTTTAAGGCATGATAGAAACATGTTCAATTTCAGTTCATGTATTCGTTTCGGAGCATGTCTAGAACGTGTGCAGTTTTAAAACATTTTTCATATACTATAAATCATATCAGGTTTAGAGTTCATATCAAATCGGTCTATACTCTAAACCGCATGTCATTTCAATTTCGACACAAAATCTTATATAAATCATGTAAGTGTCGAAATCATTTATCATATACTTTTAAAACATATTCTGTAAATCATATCAGATCTAGAGTTCATATCAAATCAAACTATACTCTAGACCACATATCATGCCATGTTCGACACAAAATCACATATAAATCATATAAGTGTCGAAATCATATCTCATGGACTTTTAAAACATGTTTAAAACATGTACTGTTTCAAAACATATTTCATTTCAAATCTGTTTCATGTACAGTATAAATCATGTCAAGTCTAGAGTTCATATCAATAAAATCATACTCTAGACTTCATATCATATCGGTTAGAGACTAGGCTAGATCCCTATCATCTCTCTATCAATAAAGACTTAAATCACTGTAGCTAGCAGTGAAGATCATGTCATCGTCCCCTGGAAACCAACTAGGGCGCTATCTATGGCCATAGACCTCATCTCTCTCAGCCCCACTGATCAGGCGTGACTGAGACCTGTCCACGACTATTGTCGGACAAGCATATCTGCCTAATGAGCAAAGCTCCAATTAAGCGGTTTGCACTATGCTTTATTGAATTTAATTCTTTTAGGGTGCCTACAGTCTCATAAAACATTTAAATCTATAGCTTTATTTTCAATATCATGTAAAGCATATGGTAAAATTCTGTATGATAATTCATATATCAAAATATATATATATATATATATATATCTACCATATACTTTCATTTCAAAACAAATCAATACTTTTCAATATTCATATAAACATTATTAAAATGTTTTAAGTTGCAAAAAAAAAGCATGCTTAAATGCGATGCTATAAGACATTTCAATATGCAACTTCGGTATTATTTCCATCAAATACGCTGAAGCGATTCATTTAACTTTATCACCACTAGTTATTCGATTTTTAAGACTTTCTTTTTGTCAAATCAGTAAATCACTATTCAAATCATTCAAGATTCATTTCATTCAGTATTCAGATTGCTCAATACTCTAATTATTTAATAACCAGATCACTTGGTATTCAAACCATTCGGTATTCAATATCCTTTTTCGATAATTATCGACTATAATAATCAATTGTACTTTTATTACCGATACTAGAACCACATCATCAGTGTGAATCCTCTTAGTATCTATGAGCATCAAATATTATGTTTCCATATAGCCATCAGGATACTAAAATTATGAAATACTAATATCCTCATTCGATATCTACTCCAGAGTCGACATCGAGGATCGTAGAACCACAAGATCAATAATCGCATATCAAATCCATTTATGGTTTGACCTATTGGTACATATTCAGAATTTTCAACTTGCAGTTCATTTTTCATTCACTATCATAAAAATCATATCACAATCCTCAATTCACTTTTCATCTGGCCTGTAGAATGTAATATCATGTTAAAATTATCCATAAACATCCTCAATTCAATTTTTGATTGGCAATTCACCACTTAAAAGAATTTGCCAATTTCCACTATCAACAGTATTTCAATCATTTAAGTCGCCTTGCGACTATCCATATTATTGCCAAAAATCTCAGTTTATACCACTAAGACGGTCCATTTATTTGAATTTATCAATCCTATAATCGTCACTCGATTGATAATTCCGCAATTCTATCATTCGACCATCTAAATCACAACTTCGATTTTTCTCTTTTAAGTTGTATCATATAATTATCATCACCTTTATTTGTGATTCGTCAAATAAATAATTTCACCTCAATCTCAACTTGATACCATTTATGATATTAAAATCACTTGATTTATCAATTCTATAAGGTTTAGACCATATAATTCATCACATTATCGTTTTCAATGATCTATCTTCCCATCGATTTCAATATCAAACTCTTCAGTAATACCATATAATCCTTTTAATATTTATTTCCAATAATTATCTCCAAGATTCCATTTATGTGAGAAACTTAATCTTTTTCCTCAGATATTTTCCTAAAAATTTCGACAGCATAACGGCTTAATTTTTACTAAGCCTCCTGCACGGAAAACAGTTTATAATTGCAGCCGTTGTTTCTCACATTTTCTTTATCTCTTACTAAGACCCCCACCATCAGTTGTGGGTCCTCTTAGCATTTTTAACATCAATTCAATCTATAAATCATATAAAAATTTTCACAATTCCATTTAAATTCATTCCATCTATGCTTCATATAAAAATCATAAAATCCCACATACAATATGATACTACTAATGCTTTATAAAAATATCTTACCTATTCGCCAAGCTTAGCGCACTTTCCGATTTTTCGAGCCTTGCCGAACTCCACCAATCGTCTCATTTTCATTTTTGCTACAATTTCAAAAATTAACATATATTTTCATTTAGAAAATAATTCGAAAATTTCCAATAAATCCAATAGACATATAGCGAAAAGACTTAAATTTTCCTTACCACATTTTTTTTCCTTTCCTTCTTCTTCTTCCTTCTTTTCTTTCTCCTTTTCTTTTCTTTTCTTCTTTCTTTTCTTTTTCTTTCCCTTTCTTTTCTGTTCTTTTTTTTTCTGGCCTGAACCGGTTCGGACCGGTTCAGGCCGGTTCACTTCTGCTGGCCGGTTCGGCCTCTTCCCGCCGGCATCACCGCCGGTTCGCACGCTCCACAGCTAGCCACGGTTGCAGGGATGCCGGATCTGGTCTCGGTTTCCTCAGCGGCGGCACCGGCGATGGCGAATCTGGACCGTGGGTTTCAACCTCTTTCCCTTCTCTTTTCTCCCTCCTTTCTCTTCCTCCTTCACCGCTGGTCACCTCTTTTCCTTCCCTTTACATTCGCCGGTGTCGGCGTTGGAGTGGCGGTGCTCGGATTGGCCGGCACCGTCGTTTTCCTTTTTCTCCTCTCTCTTTTTCTTTTCTATTTTTCTTTCGATTTTCTCTTCTCCTTCCGACTCGAGCCGCCGTCGTTCGCTTCCTCACTCGCCGGCGACGCCCTCTCTCCTCCGCTTTCTCCTTTGGCCGGCCGGCCAACGGTGGCGGCCGCCCTGTGTTGCTTCTATTCTGTTTAACAAAACAGAAGAGAAGAAGTGGGAATCGGGTTCTCCCGATTCCCATTTCTGTTATAATTATTTTTTTTACTTATTATATACTTAATTAATAATAGTAAATATACACATTATACTTATACATATAATTAAAGTATATATACATATGCCATTATAATATGTATTTAAATACATATTTTTTTGTATCAAAATACATATACATATTTTTACACTTTTAATACAGAAATAATATTTATATTTATCAAAAGTATATTTATATAATATCATTATATAAATATATCAAAAAATATGTTTATTTCTTATTAAGTTTTGGATTTCTAAATATCCAAAATTGTTTTCTCCATTTTCTTATTTAATTTGGATTTTCATTTATCCAAATTAAATTTCCTCATTCATTTCTTATTTCCAATTTAATTTTCCTTTTCATTTCTTATTTAATTTGGATTTCAATTTGTCCAAATTAAATTTTTCCGGATACCTTATATCTATTTAGAAAATTCTCAGTCTTCACATACTGCCGAAAAATTTTCGAAAAATTACTGAAATTTATCGAAAATCACCGAAAACCAAAATAAAAGATTTGATTTCACGTGAATCGATTTTCGGGTACGAAAATCGAGAAATTAAGTAAATTTCATAAAACATGAATATAGTGATATTTAATTTTGAAATATTCATGTTTTCGAGTATGGTGAAAAGGAAATCACCGAAAATTCACCAGTAGGTGATATTTCACTTGAAACGAGATGAAAATGAAAAAGAGGCCGAAGTGAATATTTTTATAAATATTCTTAAATATTCACTTGATTTAATATAAAACCTTTATGGTTTTAATTGTGAGATAAATAATTATATAAATTCCATAAAGGTCTCTAAACGTGATTTAATATAAATTCCATGATGGAAAACTATGATTTCGAGACTAGAGGTCTCTAAACGTGTTTTTTTGAAAGAAACATGGTTACGAGATTTATGAATTTGGAAAAATAAATATTTTAAATTTCATAAATTATTGAAAAACCATGTTTTCAAGTGAAAGCACGGAAAAGCGTGCATACGTGTTTTACGATGGAGAAAGGACAGTTTTGCCCTTTTATATGTTACATTGATGATTTTGCAAACTGTTTCACCGTGAGGAAAACACGATTTATACCTTTATGAAATATTTTGAGAAATATTATTTAAATTATAAATTTTATAAAGGTGATGATTTTATTACATGTGAGCCTTACGGATATTTGTGAAATATTTCGATTTACTGTATTTAAAATCCATAAAGGCTATGGTATGGTTTATACTGTTTTGAGACATAGGCCCCGAGTTTCATGCATCACACTTATACTGTTACTGTCACGTGGTTGATAGACCTGCCAGTCATCAGCGTCCTGGATGTCACCTGGCAAGTGTACACCGAGGACACCATATAGATCATGGCCATAGATCTCACTGTTATACTGTTACTGTGTCCTTTCGGGGATGATGATTACTAGTCCATTATTGGACGATGATAGCATGATTTAATTGTAGGGTGATGCCTAGTCTCACATACTGTTACTGTTTACTGAAAGGATTTACAGAATCCTATTTATTGTACTGTACTGTACTGTTTACTGTTCTGAACTACTATTTACTGATTACTGTTTGTTAGCTCTTATAGGCAATACCGAGAGGGGGGTGAATCGGTTCTTAGTTAGCCTTAAGCCCGTTTTTCGATTCTTCTAAATTCTCTAGCCTATATGAATATTTTCTAAGTTCTCTAGGCTATTCAATCATGCAATATAAATTTAATTCAATGAGCACAATATAATTGTAAATAAAGAGAGTAGGGAAAGAGAGATTTACACAAGCGATTTATAGAGGTTCGACAACCTTGCCTACCTCCTCTACCTTGAGACGCTCCTAAGGATTTTCTCCAAATCCACTATCTTGAATTTGTGATTACAATCCCTCTTTTTCTTAGGCTCAAGAGTAACCTCCCTCTTTACAAGGAATGATGGGTTACAAATGATGTAATCAACGAAAGGCCTCTAGGTAGGCAAGTGATTACAGAAATTAAGCACAATGAAAAGGCTATACAATATTTTGTGCTAAGCAATACAAGAAATAGATGAATGATAGATGATGAAGACTTTGGAGCTCTTGATTTGTTGTTTGAGGCTTGAGGATTTGAGGAATATGTGTTATGGAGTTGCTGAGTAGTTCCTCTTACTTTCTTTAGCTTCTAAGCCTCTATTTATAGTCCCTTGGATGTATTCTAGCCGTTGGGTGGAGCCAAATCTCTGATATTACCGTTGTCTCACAAAAACTAGCCGTTATAGGCTATTTTCGGGTAAAGGGATCGATTCCTTCCCATAGGGGATCGATTCCTTCATTCCAGATCTGAATCTTCTGGACTGAGGGACCTTTTCTAGCCGTTGGGAGCCATGCTGTCTTTAGAGGATCGATCCCTTCTTTCCAGAATTGATTTTTCTGGGCTGAGGGACCTTTTTTGCACCAAAAAGCTTACTGCCACTAGGGGATCGATCCCTTCTCTTAGGGGATCGATCCCATGCCTCCAGAAAGCTATTTTCTGCACTTTTTGGGTTAGAAATGATGTGGTCTTTGATCCTAATTCAACCCAAAACATTTTGGCATTTTTGTGGGAGTTTTTCTTGACTTTCTCAAATGAAAACATAGTCTAAATATTCATCAAGTAATTTTCTAAAATATTCAAAACATTTATAAAGTATTAAGACCAATAAGAGTATGCATCATTAAATCATGGTCTTAATGTTTTGATATGATCACTTGAAAATGTATTGAGAAAATCATGTGTGATAAGGCAAATTTACAATATGAATTCAAACATTAAAGCTTACTTAAGTTTTTGTCATTTCAAAATATATATGTAAATTTAAAGCTAACACTGTTACTGATGAAAAAATTGTACCAAAACACTGTTTACTGAACTGTACTGTTTATTGAAATGGTAGCCACTGATTACTGTTTTACTGAAGAAAAAACTACCATTTACTGTTTACTGAACTGAAAGCTACCATATACTATTTACTGAATGAGTAGCTACTGCTTACTGTTACTGATTGAACCGTATCAAGATACTGTTTTACTGAATACTGAATATACTGTTTTACTGAACTGTACGATACGATTACTGATTTGAAAAGAGAAATAAATGTTTATTCTAAAAGAATAACATAATAATTATTTATAAGATAAAAATAATCGCAAAAGTACTTATCCAATGGTTGGATATTTGCGAACCACTATACTGTCACGTGTTTTACTGTACTGAAGAGAAGAGAAGTAAACCACTATTTTTATTACTGAACTGCCAGGTGTTTTAAAGTATACTGGATGTGAAAAGAAATATGGTTTACTCCGTGGAAAAACGAAAAATAATATCATTTTGAAAACAACGAAAATAGTACTCTCTACAGTTGCTTCTAGGTTCCGGAACAAGTCAGGTATTTCAAAATACTTGCCTTACTCTATCTGGATCCCTAGCCGACTATAGTATCCTTCCTACATGTGTTCCTAGAGCCAGCTAGGAAGATTTTAAAGAAAATGAAAAAAATTATTTTCAGCATATAGATAGCTGAATATCAAGTGTGACATATAACTCTCTTACTGAGCCGTGGTTTGCTCACTCCCCAATTTTAACATTTCAGGTTTTGATGATGGTGAGATCCAATATTTGTGGATTACGGCTGCACATAATGGACAATGTGACAGACCGACTAAGATATATTAGGTACGATTATTTATTTTCTGTATTTAGACATGTCTACAGTACTACATATTTGTAATTAAGATAGGGGATGTGTATAATGTTAACAATTTTTTATTAAATTGTTTAACATCAAGTGTAAAGTGAAGTATCACAGACAGCCCAACCGGATAAATTGTGTAAAATAAGGTGAAAAATGTGGTAACGGGTTGTTACAACTAATTTTGTCTCCCGGACTCTTCTCTTATTTAGCCACATCATCTATTTGTTGTTTTTTTATGTTTAATTTTCTCACTCTTTGTTGCACTAGTGTTACTGCTTTAAAAGCCTTTCACGTCACTTTTTGTTGCAATGGTATTATTACTTTAAAAGCCTTTCATGTCAGCCTATCATTGTTATTGTTTACCTTCCACCAAAAAAACAGTTCCCGCAGTGTAACACAGGGATAATTCTAGCTCTATATATAATCCTACAACTAAGGGTACAACGGTCTTTAAGCTTGGTAAATGAGCTGGCACGCCTTTTCACTTGACTTCACTTGACTGACCCTTTGTAGGAGATATTTCCTTGTCATTTACCCCTCTGCATCAGCCCACCTCTCTTCCAGCACCTCCCTTTTAAACTAAAACTTAACGTAGAAAAGTAGGGTTAGGCCGAAACAGGTTTTCGCAAAAACTTAAGTCAGAAAAGTTGGGTTAGGTCGGGCTTAGATTCATTATAAATCCTTTATTACCTTTCTTAAGCTCGACACAATTACGTCTGACTCGTCTCATTTATTTTAAAATAATTATTAACTATTTATTTTAGATCGAGCTTGATTGGGTTAGGTTTAAGTAAGGTAATAAGGGATTTATAGTGAGCTCAAGCTCAACCTAACTCGATTTTTCTGGCCTAAGTTTTTGCTCAAGCCTCTTTTTACATACAAATATATAATGAATAAACCCAAACTCATCTAAACTTGCCCAAATACTATTAATTTTTTTAAAAATTATAATAAAATATTAAAATAATTAATAATTAATAAGTATAACAAAATATGTTAAAATAAAAGATAATTATTTTAAGATAAATTCTTACAAAAAAATTACAAGAAACAAAAAAATTTAAAACTAAAATCTCAAAAATAATACAAGTCCAATTTATATTGTACAAAAATAATTAAAAGTAATTAAAAAATTAAAAAATATTTAAAAAATTATTATTATCGAGCTGAACTGATCTTAGACTTGAAATAGTAAATCCAAGCTTAACCCAATTTTTCATTCGGCCTTGATTTTCAACTCTAACACGTTTATCAAGCTTAATATTTTTATCCAAATTTTCCAAAAATTTGGACTGACATTCAAGCTTGGATGGCCTAACCCTTTAATAAGTTTTTTGAATTCATTATTAAAATTTTAAAAATTTTATTCTTATTTTAATAAATATATTTTACTATAGCAGTAAAAAATAATAATTATAGATCAATTGTTATGTTTTATAATTTTCTCTTACTTTTATGAGAGAGGACCTTATCAACACCTTTTTAGAAGGTTTGACACTTTGATGAAATAATTTAAAGATTAGGGACTAAAATAAAATTCAAGTAAAATGTTTGGGACTATAAATGTACTTCATCCATTAAATTACTAATACACTTCTATATTCTTATAAATATTTTATGATGATAATTTAAAAAATCAGTTTAACAAATTACCAAGTTTAAAAGTTTTTTACTTTTAAAATTTAACCAATAATTAAATATTGCTAATCTAAAAATTATAGTTCTATGACCTTATATTAAAATCAATTTTATGAACTTACTAAAAATATTTTTCATGCCACTTTCATGTCGTTTTCCATAATAATTTTAAGATTGTGACTCATTATTCGCTTTAAAAGAACTCTTAAAGGGAAATAAATAAATATGTTTAAATCTGTCCCTCATAGGGAATAAAAAATTCAAATTACTCGTGTGCACTGTGAGGTAAAAACCTCCCCAGTCCCCACTCAGACCCTTTGCCATTCGGTCCTAAGCACCATCGTTTCCGAGATTTTTAAATATAGGTAATTATTTTATACATTATAAGTAAGTTTTTTATTTTATAAATAATATTAAGATCATGAAATATATTTTTATAAAAATATTAAAAAATAAAAAATAAATAAAATAATATATATTTTATAATCTTAATTTCGTTTATAAAATAAGAAAAATTCACCTAAAATATATGTATAATTATCTTTTAAATATACTTTTTTTTATTCTTTAATCTCCAACTTTTCAACGAGATACTGTTCAATATGAAGAAATGGGATGTGAATAGTAAAAAAATAATAATATTTAGAATCTTTCTTCTCTTGTTATTCTCCCAGACCCTCGGCCTTCGGCCAGCCCCTCAACACTCTTAGTTAGAGGTGACAAAAATTAGCCCGAGTCCAAAAATTCGTCCGAATTTGTCCGAGATCGAACTGGAACCAACCCGAATTGATAAAAAAAGTCAAAGGCCCGTAACCGAAAAGGCCCGAAATCGAAAAAAACCCGTAACCAAAAAAGTTCGAAACCGAAAAAACTCGAAACAGAAAAAACTCGAACCCGACATAACCTGAGCCCGATACGATCCGAGACCGAGACTGAGACCGAGACCGATTCGACCCGAAACTCGAAAAAACTGAATTTATAACCTAAGAAAACCCGAATTATAATTATTATTTAAAAATAAATATATAATTGATACACATTTTTAATTAAAAAATTTAAAATTTTGAAAACAATTATGATTTATTATACAATTTTATCAATTATGTATTACTAGCAAAATAAATATTGAATTTTTTTAATTAAATTAAATTAAATTAATTTAAAACACCATAATATATGATATCAAATAATTTTTAATATCATATTTATAGCATTTATAATAATAAATATATTATTAATTTAACATTTGATTTTATTATAAAAATCATTTTAACATCTTATTATTTTTATTTTATAATAAAATTTTAATTTTAATACAATAATAAATCAAATATATAAAAAAATTATAGAATTTTAATATTTGTTTGAAACTTTGAATTTGATATTTTGTGCAACACATTAAAAATATTTTTAATAAAATTAAATTTAAACTATATTTTCTTAAAGTTTTAAGTATAGAAAGATATTGAATTTAGATTAAAAAAAACCTAATCTTAAAACTAAAATTCAAGTTTTTAAGATTAGAAAAAGCATTAAATTAAACAAAATAAGTACAATTTTTTTTATAAGCTTGGACATCATTGAAAGAGAAAATTATAAACCAAGCTAGTGGTAATTTTATTTTAGCCTTAAAACAAAAGACATTAATAAATCAAGCTAGTGGTAATTAATTATTTATTATATTATAATAATCTTGTATATGAATAAATCAATTTGGTATCTTATAATAATGATTTGTATATTATATTATAATAATCTTTTAAGAATAAATTATGTAATCTCTTAGTGTGTAAGTTTTATTTTGATAGAATTAAGTATTTATTAAAAATAATTTATTTATTATCTATTAAAATGTAAAATTAAAGTATGGATAAAAATAATAATTCTAATAGTAAGTTAAAGTGTAATTTAATAATATATTAGAGTAGTATTACTGTGTAAGTGGTAATTTTAATAAAATTTGTTTTTATACTTTATTAATATTATTATTAATTATACTTAAATAACTAGCATTATATTAATTAATAGTAATATGTACTATTTAATATTTTAATTAGATATTCGATCAATAGGTGTATATCTACTATTATTATGTTAATGTGAACATGAAAAAATTAATATTCAATTACTATATATGATAAAATTATATCAAATGTTATTATTTATAAGATAATGTTAATTGATGTATATAACTTATTTAATTTAACGTTCTAAATTTTTAATGAGATATTTGATTAATTATTGCGTATGAGTGCGATTATATTTAATATAGTAATGTTATATTATGATTTATGTACAAATCAAAAACAAAATAAATATAAAATTGAGGTAATTAACTGACCAATTATACATAATATTAAGTATTTTTTTAATATATACTATAATTTTATTTAATATTATAATTGAAAAATTAGTTAACAAGTTATGCGGTTAGATTTAATTTAATTACTAATTATATTGATATTTAAAAGACAAAATAAATATAAAAAAATTCTTAAAAATTTAAAATTTTATTAAAATATAATATAATTATTAAAAAAGCTAATAAAACAAAGTAAAAAAAATTATTGAACTATGAATGTCTAAATTCCAATAGCCCAATGTTGACCCAAAAAATACAATAACCCAATAAGTTATTGTTAAAAGTATAAAACCATTTACATAAATGTTTAATTGTTTAGTGTGATTTATTTATAATTTGTTAGTTATTTATTTTTATAGCTAATACTTTTGGATTTTCACTTTCTTTTAGTTTTATTATATATATATATATATATATATATATATATATATATATATTTAGCTCACTTAAAAAAACAATTTTATATAATTATTAATTATTAATATATAATTATATATTTTATAACAAATGTGAATATCACAAGAAATTAAAAAAACAAATAATAATTGTCAAGTAATAAAACATTAAAATGTAAAAATTTATATTTATATAAATATTTATTAAATTTTAACTTTAATTTAACATTTTTATTATATTTTTATTTAACAATATAAAATTAAATTAATTATTACATTCAAAATTATAAAAATATTTATAATTTATAAAATTTTAAAATAATTTGACTAAACTCACTAAGCTCGTCCGATTAAAACCGGACCGAACTTAAAATCGGATCGAAACTGCAAAAATCCGAACCCGCAAAAACTCAAAATCGAAAAAACTTGAAACCGAAAAAACTCAAAATTGAGAAAAGCCGAAACAAAAAAAATCCGAGATCGAAAAAATTTGAGACCGAAAAAACTCGAAACAAAAAAAATCCGTCCGAAACCGCCCGTTTGCGACTCCTAGACTTTAGGCTCTCAGCCAGTGCGGCAGCGGCTGTGACATCTTGTTTCCCCTTCCTCTATTCTCAGCTCTCAAATCTCAACCCCTCACTAACCACAGCCGAAATCCCCTTCCCCTTTCCCTGGCCCTGATCCTGATCCTGATCCCTCAGATCGGAAGCAATAAGCGCCCTTCGTCCCTCCTTTGACCCCAAACATGGATGGATTCAACAGTTGAGAGCAGGGATGGATTCAACTTTCAACCGAAAGGTTGGTAATTTTAAGTTTTATATTATTGCTTTCCTTCAAACTCAGATCAGTTGTTATCCTGCTGCTTCTCGATGTTGAATTGTTGATGATTGAGGTCCAAATTTTGAGTTTCTAACTGAAATTGGGTGTGTAAAACTAGGGATTTTTCTGTTCGATTTTTTGGGCATCTGTCGGGTCAATTTTTTTGCAATAAAGTCTTTCTTTTTGGTTTTATATCCAATTTTTAAATGGAAAACGCAGTAGCAGTCTACTCTCAACTCTTGGTCTTAGAACATGTTTTCGGCTAAAAGCACGACGGAGTAACTAGGAAAAAGATGATACTTTTGTACATTCTTTGAAGGATAAAAATGCAGAGAGAGTATTATAGCTTGTTTCAAGTTGTTGCATTTTTTTTAATGTTTTAGCTGTAAGAGTTCTTAAAGTTAAAATTCCAAAAGGAGATATTTAGGAAAGAATTGAAATTGCTGAGATCATGGATTAGCTTTGCTTACAATTTACTGGTTCGGGTCTCCTGTTTGTATGTTCTTTAGGTGGCAGTCATCAACTGATATTAATGGATGGATTTTACATTTCAGATTGACGAGGATTCTCAAAGCAGTGAGCAACTGTTTGAGGATGATGGCAATGAGGTTGAAATGGAAGGGAATGAGCTTGAAATTGAAAGGAAATTGGTTGATATTGAGAGCAATAGCCTTGAGATAGAAGGAAATGGCTTTGACATTGAAAGCAATGGCCTTCAGAATGACTGTGACCAAATGCTTGAGATTGAAGACAATCATGAAAGCAATGGGGATGATACAACTGCAGTTGCTTTTGAAAATGGCATATCTCAAGGAAAGGATTATCCACCACCGGTTGTGGGGATGGAGTTTGAATCATATGATGATGCTTATAATTATTATAACTGCTATGCCAAGGAGCTAGGATTTGCAATCAGGGTGAAATCTTCCTGGACAAAGCGCAACAGCAAAGAGAAACGTGGAGCTGTGCTTTGTTGTAATTGTGAGGGCTTCAAAACAATCAAAGAAGCAAACAGTCGTAGGAAGGAAACAAGAACGGGCTGTCTTGCAATGATCAGGTTGAGGTTAGTGGAACCTAATAGATGGAGGGTGGATGAAGTCAAACTGGAACACAATCACCTATTTGACCATGAAAGAGCACAAAATTGCAAGTCACACAAGAAGATGGATGCTGTGCCCAAAAGGAAGGTGGAGCCGACTGTGGATGTGGAAGTACAGACAATCAAGTTGTATTGTACACCCGTGGTTGATCCAGTGGGTCATGGAAGCTCAAACTCACTTGAAGGAGAAATTATTGAAAAAGTTGATCGTTCTAAGTGCTTGAAGCTTAAAAAAGGAGATTACCAAATTATATATAATTATTTTAGCCGCATTCAGCTTACTAATCCAAATTTTGTTTACTTGATGGATCTCAATGATGAAGGGTATCTAAGGAATGTGTTTTGGATACATTCTAGGTCTAGGGCTGCATATGGTTATTTTGGTGATGTGGTCGCGGTTGATACAACTTGCTTGTCAAACAAATATGAGATTCCTCTTGTGGTATTTCTTGGAGTAAATCATCATGGACAGTCTATCTTGTTGGGTTGTGGTTTGCTTGCTGATGGCACATTTGAAACATATGTGTGGTTATTTAGGGCATGGCTTACTTGTATGTCAGGTCGCCCTCCACAAACCATAATCACAGACCAGTGCAGGGCAATGCAAGGTGCAATTTCTGAGGTGTTCCCCAGGGCGCACCATCGACTGCTTTTGTCACATGTCATACAAAGCATTCTTGAGAATTTGGGAGAGTTTCAGGAATCTGGTGTCTTTCAAATGATATTAAATAGGACAGTTTATGACTCTCTAAAGGTGGATGAATTTGAAATGGGTTGGGATGATATGATTCGGCGGTTTGGAATTGCAGACCATCCATGGCTTTGTACTCTGTATGAGGAAAGAGAGCGATGGGTTCCGGTTTACCTTAAAGATACATTTTTTGCTGGAATGTGCACTTTCCAGAATGGTGAGTCCTTGGGTTCATTTTTTGATGGCTATGTGCATAAGCGAACTTCTTTGAAAGAGTTTTTTGACATATACGAATTAGTTTTGCAAAAGAAGCATAAAAAAGAAGCTCTCAATGATCTTGAATCAAGAGATTCGAGTCCCGTGTTAAAAACAAGATGCTATTATGAATTACAGCTTTCAAAGTTGTACACAAACGAAATATTCAGGAGGTTCCAAAATGAGGTTGTGATGATGCCTTCTTGTTTTAGCATAACACAAGCTCATGCTAATGGACCTGTTGTAACATACCTGATTAAAGAACATGAGGGTGAAGGAGATCAAAGGGATATCAGGAACTTTGAAGTTATGTACGATAAAGCTGGAATGGAAGTTCGATGCATGTGCAGTTGCTTTAACTTCAACGGGTACCTTTGCCGACATGCTTTGTGCATCCTCAACTATAATGGATTGGAAGAAATCCCTTTTCAGTATATCTTGTCGCGATGGAGGAAAGATTTTAAGCGGCTATACATACCAGATCTTGGATCCAATAATGTTGATATAACCAACCCAGTTCAGTGGTTTGATCATTTGTGCAGACGTTCAATGCAAGTTGTGGAAGAAGGGATGATATCCCAAGATCATTACATGGTAGCATGGCAAGCATTCAAAGAATCTCTGAATAAAGTTAGACTTGTGGCAGACAAGCATGTATAGCTAACAATCAATAGTAACTTATATAATTCTTTGTAGAATGTCTAAATCTATTGCGTGCATGTTTCTTCTGCACAGCCAAGTTCTTCAGTATGCATTCTAGCTTTGTCTCTTGGCATAATCTTTCTCCATGCATATTGAGAATCAGAAGTGAAATGCTGTAGAGCATTTGTCTGGTTTTGTTTTTGGTTTTGACAAATTTCGTTTTGGTTACAATATAGATTTTTTGAAAAACCAACTAAATTGAAAGTATTTTAGGAAATAATTTTGACTGATTTACAGTAAAAATGTCAATAGAATAGATTACTTGATTATTTCCCTTGTATGTATGTAGCCTTTGTTTTGTGTTATCAATCCTAATTTTATGGTTTTTTTTCTTCTTCTGTACCTAACATCTTCACCTCAATGGCTCAACTAGAATGATTTTGTACATTGGCTACTTATTTAGTTAATATTTAGTGCCACAAATTATTTCTCTATTACAATCATAAAGAAATATGTTCAGTAACATAAACCAAAAGCTCTTTAAAAATAAATAAAATTACATAATGGAAGTTATTATTATTATATGGGATTTACAAATCAGACTATGCCAACTCATTAATTCATGAATTTTCAAATGAAAATCATTAAAAATAAATATTATTAAGTTCAATAAGTAATCAAATGCGATTATATGATTCAATTACAGCGTATAAATCTAAATATTTTTTTGCTCATAAGTATAAATCTAAATTTTATTTTGTAAATAAGATGAATTGAATAAGAAATTAAAAAAATGGGCTTTCAGCCAAAAAATAAAATACTATCAAATGGGCCAGAAAACTTGTAAAAATATATTGCACCCAGCCCAAGTAATTTACCTTTTCTATATACCCAAATTGCTCTTCATACCTTCCAAACTTGCCGACCACTGACCCGTTTTTCTTCCCTTTCCAAATCCACCATTGCTTTCTCTTACTCCCTTCTTCAGTTCTTCTTCAATTTGAGGCTCCGATCAGCAACACAGCACCAGAACAGCGACGCTCTTGCCATACCCAGGTTAGCATTAAGTCTCTCCCTTTCTTTTCTCCTATTCCTTGTGTTTCTCTAATTGGATTGGCATGCTCGATTTTTACCTTTAGCTTTTGTTAAACGATAATAGTATCCATAATTTACTTAATGAGCCAATTATTGATGTGTTTTCGTTTTATTTTCTCCATTTTCCCTATATTCCATGTTGCCTACTATTTTGGAGAATGCTTGAATGCCATGTTTGATATATGAGCTTTATTTTTGTTGTTACTTTTTTTTTTTTTGAAATTTATAATAGATGGAAGAAGAAGAAGCTCCCCCTAATATTGACCAATTTCCTGAAGGAAAATGCGTTAGCGAGAATCTAGCAGAAAGAGATGGTGAACCAACTGAATTATTAGATGGTCAAAATGGTTTATCCGGAGGAAAGGAGTTTGTTGCTCCAGCTGTTGGAATGGAATTTGAATCTTATGATGATGCATATAATTATTATAATTGCTATGCTAAGGAAGTTGGTTTTCGTGTTCGGGTTAAGAATTCGTGGTTTAAGCGGAATAGTAGAGAGAAGTATGGTGCTGTACTTTGTTGTAGTAGCCAGGGTTTTAAAAGAATCAAAGATGTTAACCGGCTTCGTAAGGAAACTAGAACTGGTTGTCCTGCTATGATAAGGATGAGAGTTGTGGACTCGAAAAGATGGCGAGTGCTTGAGGTCACGCATGAACATAATCACTTATTAGGTGCCAAGATTTATAAATCTATTAAGAAGATGGGCTCTGGAACAAAAAGGAAGTTGCAATCATGTTCTGATGCTGAAGTGCGAACAATCAAGTTGTATCGAGCATTAGTGATTGATGCTGGGGGAAATGGGAATCCAAACAGCAATGCAAGGGAAGTTAGGAACTTTTCTGAACATCCAAATCAGCTCAATCTTAAAAAGGGTGATTCGCAAGCCATTTATAACTACCTTTGTCGTATGCAGTTGACCAACCCAAACTTCTTTTACTTGATGGATTTGAATGATGAAGGGCATTTGAGGAATGCATTTTGGGTTGATTCCCGATGTAGGGCATCTTGTGGCTACTATGGGGATGTCATTTATGTTGACAACACGTGCTTGTCAAATAGATATGAGACTCCCCTTGTTGCGCTTGTTGGAATAAATCATCATGGCCAAACTGTGTTGCTGGGTTGTGGGCTGCTTGCTGGTGAGACAGCAGAGTCTTATATTTGGTTGTTCAAAGCTTGGGTAACATGTGTCTCAGGACGGTGTCCTCAAACCATTATTACAGACAGGTGCAATGCTTTGCAGAATGCAGTTTCAGAGGTGTTTCCCAAATCTAATCATCGCTTCAGTTTGTCACACATAATGAAAAAAGTTCCGGAAAAATTGGGAGGATTACGTAATTATGATGCAATTAGGAAGACATTTGTTAAGGCAGTTTTCGATACACTGAAAGTGATTGAATTTGAAACAGCGTGGGGTTTTATGGTCCAGCAGTTTGGTGTCACTGACCATGAATGGTTACGATCATTGTATGAAGATCGAGCTTGGTGGGCTCCAGTTTATCTCAAGGACACATTTTTTGCTGGACTGTCTGCCTCAAGGCCTGGTGAGAATATAAGTCCCTTTTTTGATAAATATGTTCACAAACAAACTCCTTTGAAAGAATTTCTTGATAAGTATGAATTAGCACTACAAAAGAAGCGCAAGGAAGAAACTTTTGCCGATATTGAGTCAAGAAACTCCAGCCCCACATTGAGAACGAGATGCTCTTTTGAGTTGCAACTCTCCATGTTGTACACGAAAGAAATTTTCAAGAGGTTCCAATTTGAGGTAGAGGAGATGTATTCTTGTTTTAGTACAACACAGTTACATGTTGATGGGCCTATCATAATATTCTTGGTCAAGGAGCGAGTGTTGGCTGAAGGAAATAGAAGGGAAATTAAGGATTATGAGGTACTTTATAACAGAACAGCCAGTGAAGTTAGATGCATTTGCAGTTGCTTTAATTTCTATGGATATCTATGCAGGCATGCATTGTGTGTGCTTAACTTCAATGGTGTGGAGGAGGTTCCTTCCAAGTACATTCTCCCACGATGGAAAAAGGATTACAAGCGCTTATATATTCCAGATCAAGGTTCCAATAATGCTGATGCCGTTGATCGCATGCAATGGTTTAATCAGTTATATAGAAGTGCCTTGCAAGTTGTGGAGGAGGGGGCAATTTCTTTAGAACATTACAAAGTTGCATTGCAAGCTTTTGAAGAGTCATTGAATAGAGTTCACGACGTAGAAGAAAAGCAAGATTAAAATACATTGTTAAGGTACAGGATTTTTGTAAATAAAATTGGTGTCTTCTCTTAATCCACCTATCCTTTTTCATCAAGGTTTGTTCCAATTGCTCCTTTATGCAAGGCATTAGCCTAAATGATTAGCATGTATATAATTTCTGATAAATTTGCATTTTCAACCATATTCTAAACGGTTTCCCAACCTGATTTGTTCCTTTGCTACTGTTCTAAGTTTTTCTTGTAAAAGAAAGGAAAGGGAAGTAGATTATCAATCATGTGTGAGTTTGAAGAATCTTTGAGTAGATTCATATTCATTATGAAAGAAGCCAGAATGTCATTTTGAACTTGGAGGGTGATTGGTCTGTGGAATGGAATACAGGATGAATAGAAAATTTATTTTGTGAGAATAGAAAAAAAAGAGGAATATAAGTAGAATATGTATTATGTCATTTCGTTAGTGGAATGAAATAATTATTCTAAATTTATTTTTTGTTTGGTTTGGTTTGGAAATAAGATACGTATCAGGAAAAGAATGACTAAATTATCATTCAATTTAATTTTTTTTAAAATTTGCTTATAATTTTACTCCCATTTTAGTATTTAGCGAATCAATCCTTCAATTATATTTTAATTGAGAAAATACCCTCTTTTATTTTATTCTCCAAAATATCTATTACTATAAATACTAAAATACCCTTCTATCTATTATTTAAAATTTTATATAGAAATTTATTCTCATTTTTGTAATTACAAAATTAACCTTCTAATTATATTTTCATTACAAAATTAACCTTCTAACTTTTTTCTATCTTATTTACCAAAATATCTACTGTTACCACAATTACTAATATACATTTTAATTTAAATTTTTAAAATTTGTTTACAATTTTACTCCCATTATTGTATTTACCGGAAAAATATCCTCTTTTATTCTACTCAGTAGTATTTTGTTGTTACCACAATTATCAAAATACCTTTTATGATCTTAACTAGGTTAAAACCCTTCACTAATTTTAATTACCAAAAGACCCTTTCATTTTCTACCTTCAGTACCTAATTTCCTTCTTTTCTCATAATTGTTTAAAATACCCTTTTTTTTAATTACCAAAATGCCCTTCAACTCATTACCTTAACTACTAAAATACCCTCTTTTGTCTTAGTGTAGTTATCAAAATATCCATTCATTTCCTATCGCCACATAACTTCTCCACTTCTAATTACCAAATTAACCTTTCCCCCGCATAGTACCAAAACACCTTTCCATCTCATTTTCTCCTTAAATATACTGTTTTGCTCGTTCTCAACTCTGTTCATTTTCAACATGAAATCTCATCTCATGTCCTTTACACCACAATACCTTCTCCTTATCCTTTGGAAGTTTCCTCTCTCCTACTCTTGTGGACATTGTCTTTGTTCTCTTCCCTATAGGTAATTTATTTACCCATTTTCCATTGTTTCCCTAGCATTTTTGCAAGCATTGTCTGGTTCTCACGATGCTTTTATTTGTCAATTTCTGAAGTTGAAATAGACTGCTTAAGATGGATATGAGGGCATCTACAATAAGAAAAAGTGTTTTGACTCTTTATGAAGAGCAAATACTAGTTGATTGTTTTGGTGAGTGTGTTAATGAGGATTTCCATTTGGGAAACAAATTCTATGAAATATTGGAGCTAAAGCTGATAAGTAGGTTGCTTGGTAAGGTGTTTAAAAAGAAATATCTGAAAAGCATCATAAAATCATTCAAGAGAGAGTATGTTTACATTTCCAAGTTGTCGGCCAACAATGTTGCATTTGTTTTTTTATTACGAAAACCATGAATTAATGGCTTCTGATGATCAATGGGAGGGATGGCTGTAGGTATAAATTGTTACTTTGTATTTGAATGCAATTTTAACTTCTTTGATGTGAAAAAATGGTTTTGTATGCATTTTCCTTGTCTATCTATTATAGGTTAATCCAAGTGACTAGTGGTTGAGGAATAAACAATTCTCTCATTATACAAGACTATGTCAAATTTTCAATTTCATAGAAGACATGTTGGAAGCTGAAGCTGATGCAGTTGAAGATGACATCAATCATGCTGGAGATGGTGTTATTAATGGGGGCATTAGATAATATTGATTAGGAATTATCCTTAGATATTTAATCTCCTGTTAAAAGTACTTGTTAATGGGTTTATGACTTCTAGGCATTTAGGATGTGTAACAACGATATACCATGTTTGTTGTTATTCTTGTATTTTTTGGATGATATATAAGACTCTTGTTTATTATTTCTTTAGGAATTATAATGCATAAAAGTAGTCCCCAACTCTTTGAAAATTAAAATAAAAAAAATCATATTATCAAGGCATTCAAATACCTTAAGACATTTCTCAAACGGGATGTCTTAAAAACAAGCCCTGTTACATGCGTTCGAATGCTTTGTTTTCGAGGCGTTCTGTTTCAAGAATGTCTTGGGGCAGTCGAATACCCCATATAAGGCTTTTGAATGCCTTGATGCTATGTATAAAAAAAACTTCCTTTAGCACGCTAAACCTTAACCCACTCTATGCACCCTTCATATACCGCTCAAATTGACTAACCCAAGTTTATTTTCACCCTAGGAAGTTGATTTAAGGTTTTTCAAACATCAATCTACTTACAATCCTTATCTTAATTATTTACCCAAAAATGTTGAGAATGAAACATGCTATAAATGGTCTTAGATTTGGAAATCATCTAACCAAAAAGAAGCAAAGGTGGATCATCTTCTTAATCATCCATAAATGCAACTTTCAGAAATCCCCTTCATCGAAAGAGGTATGAAATTGTTCATAATTTAGAGCTATATGTAAAAGAACTTTTGATTGAGCAACATTTAATCAAACTGATTTTGGAGACAATGAAATATTTTCTTCAAGCTGTTGGATTGTTATGATTAGCTAATGTTAAGGGACTATATGTAATGGATTTTTTTATCTATATCATTGAACCAGTAACTTTTTTGAAGTATTTGTGGGTAATGATATGATTGATCTTTATGTCAATGTAGGGTTTCATCTTATATTCCTACATCTTATACCTAAATATGGTCATTTATTGCTTTGAACTTGTACAAAAACTTTACGAAAGCCTTAATCATATTGACTTAGGGCTTGAAACTTGGCGTCTCACTCGTGTAGTAAAAGTTCCCAGGAGGGTATAATTTTTTTTAGTCTTAGTTTTAATGGCTCTATATAGGGATGTGTCAAAAGGCAAATTAACTGCAAACAATGATAGTATATGATCACTTTAGCACTACTGTTGCATGTTAACAATTGGCATACAGTTGAATATATCCTTGTTTTTCGTCACTTCAATTAATATTTTAGTGTGCTTTTGAGCAACGTTGTTTGGTTAATGCAGTGAATAGAGTTCTGATATAGCTAATTCCTCAACAATGCAACAAGAAAATAAAGGAAGAGAATACCAAATAATTAAAAATAAAAGAAAAGAAACAATTATAAATGATCAATTGAAAGCAATATTCTTGAATGTATGGTCAATCAATTTTGTTAGTATTTGCTTTGAAAAGCTTAGGATTTTGATATGATTTTGTAAACTTAAGAGAATTGAATTTTAATCACAGTAAAATATTTCTAGCTTGAAATTAACCATGGAATTATATGTACGAATTATGCTAAGTGTTTTAGGAATTGATTTAAACTCAAGTATGAACATGCTTGAATGATTGGATTATTAATACGTATGTTGTTAGTGCAAGCCCTGAAGCCATTCAGGACTTGCCAAGGATGTAAGCAGTTTATAGTTATTCTTTATGTTGGGATCATATCTAGAGAGAGCTTTGGATTTAGACTCGTATTGATCGACCGACATGCTTCCCTGAGTAAGATTAAGAAACTCGGCCTGTCGCTTCTTTTGAGCGCATTCTGGAATATACTGCTCATGAAATGACTAGAGGAAGGCTTCCTATGTGATCTTGGGATGATGAGTACTTTGGACTATATAGGTGGACTTCCACAAGTGCTCTACTTCAGCCTCTAGCATTAAAGTAGCTAAGGCTACTCTTTTAGTGCTGCTGCAATCCATACACTCGCTTTTCCATCTTCATCAGCTAGGTCTTAGCCTCCATCAGATCTTTCATCCCCTTAAATGCTCGAGGATGCATCTTTTGAAATTGTTTGAGCGGGGTCATGTTTCTATCAACCACATCGTTAGCCTAAGGTGGAGGCAAAACTTGGTGGCTCTTGGGGAGCCTGAGGTTGAAGATCAGATGGCTGGGGTGAAGCCTAAGGTAAAGGCACAACTTAAGGCTATGGAGGGGCCCAAGGTGGTTGAGAGTTAGATGGTGGTGGAGGTGCTTGGGGTGCTTGCTATTTGCCCCCAACATGTTGAGTAAACATAGCTATGAGAGCTTCAAGGTTTTGCTCCATTCTAGCTAGATGAGAATCTAGGCATTCCGGCTATGAAAGGGTGGAGGTAGAGGCAGTTGAACCAGTATCCTTCGTAGAGGTCATCCACTTGGCCTCGCCATTCTAATTTATATTTCCTATACAAAAGCAAATGTTTCAGTATAGTTTCAAATACTATTCACAGTTTATATCCAGACATAACATAGTAATTGTAATGTAAGTCCAATTTTAACCTACCTACATTGACACAACCATACAACACAGCTCTGATAACAAAAACTGTAACAATCCTAGATGCAAAATTTTGGACTAACTTTTTCCTTTACTCATTAGTTTGTCAATGAGCAGTGTAGGTCTAAGTTACCAATTGGGTTACTACTCGATTTATTTAAGGTTGTTTGCCTAAGGTCCCAATTATTTATCTTGTGATGTATATTGATATCCTGTAAGAAGAACATGGTTCTCTAGCATGCTCATTGAAATTACTTAACTATTTCCAAGATAGCATCTCAGACTTATTAATCTTACATGATTCTTTCTAACAATCCAAAATACCAAAAGCATAATACCAAAAATTTAAACTTATTTACATTACCAGGTTTACAGAACTTAATATATACAACACTAATTTTTAACTTACATCCCAAATAGATATTATATTGTGTGCATCTAGTTTGGAATATAAACATATATAATCATCAAGAGATAAACCCCAGACGACCCACACACTCTTAGTGGTCTAACTGAGTTAATTTGTAAAGGATGAATAAAGGGGAGTGACATCCAGTAAGCGATATATGCTAATGAAAGTTAGGCTCACATTTCACTAATGCATGAATACAGGATGCTTGAACAAATCTGAGTGTTTCATGTAATGCATCATGTTCCCATGAATACATCTAAACAGTCCTTAACTTAAACAATCTTGAGTTAGGGTTTTAAGGGGTATCAATCAGGAGAATGCCATCTAATAAGTCATTTCTTGTAATAGTCCACAGTACAGTAAATAATATATTTTATACACAATTTACGGTTGGACTGTCTGTGATGCCTTTAACACTTTAACAGTCATAGTATAAATGGTAAACATTTCTTTATTTAATAAATGGGGAATATGAAATTCTTGTAATATTCCCTACACTTTACATCCATTGTTTCTATTTTTCCACAAAGTAGTACTGTATACATGTGTTTGAATATATAAGAGAAGTGACAATACCTTTACAATTCAACACACTTTGCCCCAGTGTGCTTACTCGCAGCTCTATTTATTTGAGGAAGGCCTCAAAATAACCTTGCAATTAATATGGGAAGTTGAAAGATAAGAGGGTGAGCGAACCACGTGTTCAATAAAGGAGTCGTATGCTGCTTGATACAATGAAATCTATATGCTAGAAAATATTTATTTTTCCATAAATCTAAATGGAATAAATCATTTAATTTCCATCACTTCAGTAGCAGTTCGAAACACGTGAAAATTCAGTGATAAAACAGTACAGTGAACTATAGATATAAAACTGTAGAAACAGTAATCAGTCACTTTCGGTACAGTAGTTTGTATATATCCAAAATTATTGGATAAACAGTTCAGTAATTATTTCTATATTAGAAATAATTTTCATAATATGCTTTTTCAATAAACAGCGACTGTCAGTACTAGGGCTGAGAAAAAAAACCGAAAAATCGACTCGAATCGGGGATTTCGGATCGGATCGGTTCGGATAATAGACAAATTCGGTTCGGATTCGGATCATGACATCATTGAACTGAATAAAATTGGTTGGATCAGTTCGGATCGGATTCGGATACGGATAATATCCAAATACTTTGTTATTTGGTATTTTGTAATTTTTACTATTTAAATTAAAAGCTCAAGTTTTATATTTAATTAAAAATCCTAAGGAAAATTTGAAATAAAGTCCAAAAGTGCTTAAAATGCCTTAAAAAAATTAAAATAAAATTTAAAATTACATTAAAAAAAACTGAAAGACCGATCCAATCCGTATAAATTCGGATCGGATCGGATCGGATAGCTTTTTAATTCGGATCGGATCGGATCACAAAACAAAAAAAACCGCTTAATTCGGATCGGATCGGGTTTTTGAAAAAAAAACCGATCCGATCCGACCCGTTATCAGTCCTAGTCAGTACAGTTCAGTAAACAGTAATCAGTACGATACAGTTCAGTAAACAATATTTCTCATTATCGTATAGTTTAGTGAACAGTATTTCAGTAGGTTGAGACTAGGCATCACCCTAAATCATATCATGCTATCATCATCTCATAAGGGACACAGTAATCATCCCTGAAAGGACATAGTAATCATCCCCGAAGGGACACAATAATAGTATACAGTAAGATCTATGACCATAATCTATGGGTGGTCCTCGACGTACACTTGCCAGGTGACTTTGGGATCGCTGATGACTAGCGGGTTAATAAGCCACATGATAGTAACAGTAATCAGTGAGCATGAAATCGAGGCCTAAGTCTCAAAGCAGTATAAAAACTGTATCATAACCTTTATGTTAGCTTTAAATTGACATATATATTTTGAAATGACAAAAACTTAAGTAAGCCTTAATGCTTTAATTCATATTATAAATTTGCCTTATCACACATGATTTTCTCAATACTTTTCAAGTGATCATATCAAACATTAAGACCATGATTTAATGATGCATACTCTTATTGATCTTAATACTTTGTAAATGTTTTGAATATTTTAGAAAATCACTTGATGAATTTTTAGACCATGTTTTCATTTGAGAAAGTCAAGAAAAACTCCCACAAAAATGCCAAAATGTTTTGGGTTGGATTAGGTTCAAAGACCACATCATTTCTAACTCAAAAAGTGCAGGAAATCACCTTCTGGAGAGAAGGGATCGATCCTCTAAGAGAAGGGATCGATCCCCTTTTGACAGTAAGCTCCCAAACGGCTAGAAAAGGTCCCTGAAGCCCAGAATCAAGATTCTGGACAAAAGGGATCAATCCCCTATGGAAAGGGATCGATCCCTTTGCCCGAAAATAGCCTATAACGGCTAGTTTTGTGAGATACAACGGTCATATTCGATTTTGGCTCCACCCAACGTTCACAAACCATCCAAGGGACTATAAATAGAGGCTTAGAAGCTAAAGGAAGGATGAGGAACAACCAAGCAACATCTTTCATCATCTTATTCATCTTCTCAAGCCTCAAACAACAAATCAAGAGCTCAAAAGTCTACATCTTCTATCATTCATCTATTTCTTGTATTGCTTAGCACAAACTTTGTATAGGCTTTTACTTGTGCTTAATCTCTGTAATCACTTGCCTATCTAGAGGCCTTCTTTGATTACATCTCTTGTAAACCAAAATCATTCCTTGTAAAGGGGAGGTTTCTCTTTAGCCTAAGAAAAAGAGGGAGGTTACTCTTTAGCCTAAGAAAAAGAGGGAGGTTTCTCTTGAGCCTAGAAAAAGAGAGAGGTTTCTCTTTAGCCTAGAAAAAGAGGGAGTGTAACAAATTCAAGATAGTGGATTTGGAGAAAATCCTTGGGAGTGTCTCAAGGTAGAGGACGTAGGCAAGGTTGCCGAACCTCTATAAATCGCTTGCGTACATTTCTCTTTCCCTACTCTCTTTAATTACTTGCAATTATATTTGTGCTTATTGTATTGAATTTGGATTGCATGATTGAATAGCCTAGAGAACTTAGAAAATATCAATATAGGCTAGAGAATTTAGAGAAACCGAAAAACGAGCTTAAGGGTAGTTAAAAACCGATTCACCCCCCCTCTCGGTATAGCCTATAAGAGCCAACACTTTATGGATCTTATTCAAAATAATTTGAAATATTTCATATTTATCCATAAGGCTCACAATTTCCTATATTTCCTCTTTTCATGAATTTCCATCATTTTCACATTTTTCCCAAAATTATCTCATCATTTTATTAACCATTTCATCACCTTTATGGAATTTATAAAATAAATAAAATCATCACTTAATTCCATAAAGGTATAAAATCATTCATTTTCTCATAAAAATACCTTTAAGGAAATCAAATGAATTAAATCATTTATTTAAATAATTATTTCCAAAAAGGTATTTATTTTCTATTTCCAAATACAGGGAAAACAGTCGATAAATATTCATGTATTTAGTGAAAAATCTCATAAATATTCTTTTTTGAATAATTAATAGTAAAAGAATATATTTCATTCTCACTTTAAATAAAAATCCATAACATGAATATTTACTTTAGTATTTTTCAACAATTTCCACTTTATGAAAAATTTATGGAAATGATTTCCAAAATTCATGATTTATTCCATTTATGCATCTAAAATATTTCATGATATTTTAGAATAATTTTGATAATTTTCCGGCAGCATAACGACTGTGAATTTCTAGTCTCCTGCACAGAAATTACAGTATATAAACTAGCTTTCAATCCACAATTTGCATGATTTTCATAACAGTTCAAGCTTTGTCTTGTGGTGTTGAACTTTCGGATGTCACTACACGAAATCCGATTATTCATGCTGCAAAAATAATTTTATCAAAAATTGCCATTAATTATTCTCTTAATTTCTACAGTCAGTGCCCATGTTCAAACCATAAAATGTAGCATAATAGCAATCCAAAAATGCTCATGGCCGAATGTCTTTATGAGCCCCTTCTTATGGTGATTCATCTATTCATCCTTAATCCCATTTATGCATATTTATTATTTCTTTTATTTCCCTTCTCAATAAATTTAGGAAATATTTTCTACTCATCCTTAACTATTTTTCTTTAATCATCAATCATAAAATTGACATGAGAATCTCTCATGAATGATACCTTATCCAATTTTTCATATCCTATACTATGATGATTATATATACATATATTTCCAACCTATATATTATTGTGTATCAACACCTCTTCTTTGTCTTAAAATAAAGAATATATCATCTCATTGTTTCTAACCATACCCATCCTTGTGGCTTTTCTTTCTTTTACCATCTATTAATATTTTTTAACAATATATTTATTTATTTTCTGTTTTCTTTTCTTCTCTTTACAAGTTTTCTTTTCTTTTCTCTGCTGCCAATTTCTTATCCGGCAGCCTCATCTAGCATTTTTCTCTTTGTTTAGCACTTATTCTCTTCTCATCTCTTATCTTATATCTACTATTACTTCCTTGGTATTTTCATCAATTTCATTTACACTTCACAGCAGCAGCCACGTCATCGTGGAACCCATGCTAGGAACGGTAACATCCATTCCTCACGTCACTTTGCTGCATTTGTTATAATTTACAAAATCCTCAATTTATCCAAGCTTCAACCAAATTTCATTCATCATTCCTACTAAACTCAACCCATTACACATGAAAATCAACATGGGTTTCCACGTTTTCTTCAAATAACCGAACCTTACAGATTTCACTACATTTCATTTTAATTCCATTTAAGGCATAGAACAGGTTATTCATGCTTAAATAAATGGAAAGCCATGGCTGAAACAAATAAAACCTTACCGAATCTCACTTTCCTTCACTGCCGAACCGTTTAGCCCATTTAATTTCAGTTTGGTTCTTCACGTTTCTTCCGTTTTAATTTTAGATTTACAATAATTGTTGATACAAAGAACAGATTTAGGGAAGGATGATGGGTGTTTTGGTGCTAACACATGGTGGATTTGTTGGATAAAATGAACAATACGTGAGATGAGAGGAGATGCAAAGGAACGGACAGCAGCAGAAGACAACAGAGTTGGTGCTGCACTTTCTTTTTGTCTTTGCCGACTTGAAATGCTTGAAGAAGACTCTCTTTACGTCTTCTTTATTTATGTTTCAGCCAATAAAAAATTGCCACATGACTACTAACACATTTCCTTCATCATTTCCTTCCCTTACATGGTTCCAGCCGTGCAGCAACACATCAGCAAAAATGGCGTGAAGACCAAATTTTTTTGCTGCACGGTTTGACTCAATTTCTCCTCTTTTGTGTGCTTCAACCAATAGCAAATTACCATGTGTCCCATTATAAATTTTTCTTTCTTTTAAATATCATTTATTTACATTTTATACCATTAAAATACAACTAATTTCCAAATTTTCAGATTTGCTTTTTGATTTATTTCTATGCCACCCTTTCATCATTTAATACTTATTTCACTTCTTATACACCATATTATAATTCATAAATCCAATAAATCCAAAATCCAACTGGAAATCCACATTAATTATTTATTTAATTTCACTAAGTAATTTATTTTCACTTTCAAAGAGTTACAAAAATTATGGTGTATAGTATTATAAAATCGAGTTTCACATTTTCTCCCTACCTTAAGAAATTTAGTCCTCCAAATTTCATTCGGACCTATCACTGAAAGAGCTCTGGATGCCCTTCACGTATAAGGCTTTCTAATTCTCAAGTAGCCTCTCCTTCAATGTGATACTGCCAGAGCACTTTAACCAACTGGATAGTCTTAGATCTCAGCACTTTATCCTTCATATCCAAGATCCGTATTGACCTCTCAACGTAACTCATGTCCTCTTCAATCTCTAGTGGCTCATATCGAATTACGTGAGAAGGATCTAGATGGTACTTTCTCAACATTGAGACGTGGAATACATTATGCACTCTTGACAGCTCTGGTGGTAGTGCTAACATATATGCCACATCTTCCACGCGATCTAAGATCTCAAAAGGTCTAATGTATCGGGGACTCAACTTTCCTCTCATCCTGAATCTCATTATGCCTTTGGTCAGTGAGACCTTCAAAATACATAATCACCTATACATCTCGGGAATCTGCTCGACCAAGTCGGGAACATAATAACTCATGGTCTCCCATTTTTTTCCCATGCTATCATGGATTTACATCATCTGCCATATAAAACCTCGTAAGGTGCCATGCCGATACTCACCTGTTAGCTATATTATAAGCAAACTCTGTCAGGGTAGATGATCGTCCCAAGAGCCTCTAGAATCAAGTGCACACGCTCATAACATATCCTCGAGCGTCTGTATCGTACGCTTAGACTGTCCATCAGTCTGCGGATGAAACACGGTGCTAATACTCAGTTAGGATCCCATGGCTTCCTGAAAATCTCTCTCAAATTGAGATATGAAGCGGGACTCCCTGTCAGATGTGATGCTCACTGGAACACCATGTAACCTCACTATCTTCCTGACATATAAATCAGCTAAGGCACTAATTAGATCAGTAGATTTCATAGCCAAGGAATAAGTAGACTTAGTCAATCCATCCACAATTATCTAGATAGCATCATACCGATTGCGGGTCCTCCGAATTTCACTTAATTTAGGAAGTACCACCAATATAGATTTTTTTTCTTTCTTATATAATTTTTAACTTTCAGTTAATCTTGTCTTTAAAATGAGACTACCGGTATACTTTTAGAATCTGAATTTCTTTTAAATCACACATTTCCTCTTTCACAATCAATTTATATTCCTTGTAATTATTTATCATCTTTGGGAGTTAACAATTTCCACTTCTTTTCATATAGTAATTAATTCACACTATTTATCACATATTATCTCATTTGATGCTAAGTCGATAATAATTTAGTGACTATCATTTAAACAATTTTAATCAATTGTATGTAACTGTCCCAGTAGCTTTTTAAATCCAGTGCACTCGCTCTCAGTATATCATTGAGCATCTACACAATGCGCTCAGATATTTACATCCATAAGAAGCGGTGTTGACAGTAAATTTAGAATCCCAAAGCCTTTTGCTATTCTTTTACAAACATGTGGCAAATCAGGGATCCATATCACATGTACTCACTCACTGGAACTTCACATCCATTCTCACCGTTTCACATATATATATATATATCGACTAGGGCACTCAAGGGATCAAGAAACTTGATGATGTAGAAGTGAATCATATTGGTCAATCAATCTATAGTCACTTCTATGACATCATGGTTCTTTCGGATTCTTTACTATCCCACAGTCATCATTTCACAGTTTAGCTAAGCCTGCACTTTATTTGCAGACTTTAATATCAATCATCACTTGTAGTGAATGAGACATAAGGTAATAATTTTCCCTGATATCTCTTTTTATATAATAATACCATTATATCCCTTATTCTTATAGTACATGTAATATCACTTAATTATAGGATGTACTTGAGGATGTATTCTTTTCACAATCAAATTCTGTAATTGAATTTATCAAAAAACCAATTTCGTCTCCACATTACTTATGCAATTTCATAATTCCAATATATATATATATATATATCCATTTACATGACTGGCAGTACTTCATATATTTACTCCTTTGAGTATAACTAATTTTATTTGTTAAGTTTGGCTCGATCTTATATCTAGCCATAACCACATAATAATAAGAGGAAATCACATTCAATCTTAGATTTAGGAACTACCTCATAATTCGTGTTCCATTATCATCATCTGATTTGGCTTTTAATACATTTTCATCCTTTCACATTTATCACTTCCATTGGTTTTCCAAATGGTATAATACTCTTCCGTTAAAACCTTTTAACATTTTTGAATACTATACTTCCACATATTCATCCACTCCCATTTAACTTTCTCACATATATGTATCATATCAGTAAAGCAGCTATTTCCACAAACTCCTCAACAATTCATTTATATTATCCGGGTAGACCTTGTAATTTTGTACCCCGGTCATTATTTTAATCTCACTCATTTAGTAGTAACTTCTATTTAGACAAATCAATATTCACTTTATCATTCAAGACTGCACATCTCTAATAGCGTTATGATTCAGTTAAAACTCATATTTACTGAGTTTAACAATAAAATTTTCAGTTTCTAGAAGTTTGTGGAATTATTCAAGGATGATGCTTATATTCTTCAAATGAGTTGAAATATATTCACACATCATGGTTACATGTCATTATAATTTATCTGTATGTGATTGAAATATTTCATTCATTAAACTCACATACTTCACAGGATATTTCATAAATCTCTTAAGTACCACAAAGGACTGTAGGAGTTATACGGAGTTCTAAACATAATCTTATAAACACCTGTCTATAAGCTTCTTATTCGATAATATCTTGTTCAGAGATTGATCTTGAAACTCTATATACATCATTGAGTGGATCAAGTAAAACATCAATCTTGAACAAGTACATATTCATTCTCAATAATAATACTATTGAATACTCGGAATTTAGTACACAGTCATAAGCTATGCTTATTCTTTCGAACCATATCATCTGTGTTTTCATCAGTTACACTAATATAGATGAGTTCTTTATTCATTAATCTTTAGAGTAATTTCTTAAGCTCCTCAGACTCTTTTATGTTCTCTGGTAAGAGTTTATAAATAGATTCCATGTTGTAAATCGAGTCAATAATCTCTTGAATCCACATTACTCCAAAAATTTATTTGAAAATTCATCCGGTAAACTACCTTGGATATTACGTATCTACATATGGCAATTCCACTATGTATCCTCAAAACACATACATATAACTTTCAAATCATTAACATATATTTCACATCGATTCACTTATTTAGTCACACTCAGTAAGTGTATTACTTTTCATAATATTAAACAATCCCTAACCAATATACCCCATATTTTCATGTTTAATTTAGGCCCTAAGAATCCATAGTAGGGTCGACTATCTGGCGATCTCCCACAGTATACACTCCGGGTCGCATTACTCATCAGAGTATAAGTGGGGCTAGTAGTAGGGACCATTATACATGTAATATATTCTTTACACCATTAGTTACTTTATCACCATCAATCAGTTCCAAATCAATTTAGTCAACTATGATTCAGAGGAATTATTTCAATATAGGGGCATATTCATCATTTTCCTATTTATTTCTCTTTCTTCAAGATACATTCAAACAGGCGACCTTAAGATCTATGTACCGATGATATCCCATTTCACTCTAATATCATCATTTCAGGGTCTTAGTTCGATTCAGACAAAAAAGTCCTGGTAGGGCCCTCACCTAGTTCCTCTCTGTACTTTATCGAATAGACCTTCCTTAAGATTATAAGATTACCTATTTCATGTAAAATTCTCGGGTTACAATCCCTATTAATAACCCTTGATTCATAAACTTCCACACCATTTTAACACACTTAACCCAATTTACAGTCATTTGATTCCTTTATACATTCAGACTATACAGTACTACAGGGGATGTTAACCTTTTTCGATATTTTCTATTTTCAAGGCATCAATAGACATCAGGCCAACCTTGCTCTGATACCATTAAATTTGGTAACAGTCCACAGTACAGTAAATAACATATTTTATACACAATTTACGGTTGGGCTGTCTGTGATGCCTTTAACACTTTAACAGTCACAGTATAAATGGTAAACATTTCTTTATTTAATAAATGAGGAATATGAAATTCTCGTAATATTCCTTACACTTTACATCCCTTGTTTCTATTTGTTGGCTTTATAGGTTAAACCGAGAGGGGGGGAATCGGTTCTTAGCTATCCTTATGTTTGTTTTTCGATTCTCCTAAATTCTATAACCTATATTGAAGTTTTTTAAGTTCTTTAGGCTACTCAAGTATGCAATATAAATTCAATACAATAAGCACAATATAATTGCAAGTAAGTAAAAGACATAGGAAGAGAGAGATTTACACAATCGATTTATAGAGGTTTGTCAACCTTTCCTACGTCCTCTACCTTGAGATGCTCCCAAAGATTTTTCCCAAATTCACTATCTTGAATTTGTCTTTACAATCCCTATTTTTGCAAGCACAAGAGTAACCTCTCTCTTTTTCTAGGCTCAAGAGAAACCTTTACACCTCTCCTTTTTTCGGGCTCAATGAGGAAACCTTTCCCCTTCTTTTTCCGGGCTTAAGAAGGAAACCTTACAACCTCTCCCTTTTATGGCTTAAAGAGAAAACCTTCTAACCAATCCTCACTTACAATGAAACACTCAAGAGTTCACTCCCTTTTACAAATTGTGAATGGGTTTTCTAGTTTGTGTAATCAACGAGATACCTCTAGAAAGGCAAATGATTATAAAGGTTAAGCTCAAAATAAAACCTATACAATATTTGTGCTAGTTTGTCCAAGAAAGATGAGAATGATAGAATATAAGGAATTTTAGCACTCGAAATGTTGTTGAAACTTGCAGAAGATGGAGAAAATGAAGAATATTGATGCTCAGTTGTTCCTTTTACTTTCTTAAGCTTCAAAGCCTCTTTTTATAGTCCCTTGGATGGTTTATGAACGTTGGTAAGAGCCAAAATTGAATATGACCGTTGTATCTCACAAAACTAGCCGTTGGAGTGCATTTTCGATCTAAGGGATTGATCCTTTGATCTAAGGGATTGATCCTACGCTTCTTTGCAAGCTTCCAAACCATTCTGCCATGAAGGGATCAATCCCTTCCCTTAGGGGATCAATCCCATGCTTCCAGAGAGCATTTCTTGCACTTTTCTAGACCATTTTGGGTTAGAAATGATGTAGACTTGATTTTAATTCAACCCAAAATTTTGTGGGAGTTTTTCTTGACTTTCTCAAATGAAAACATAGTCCAAAAAACTCAATAAGTAATTTTCTAAAGTTGTGTTCAATATAATCTTGAAAACATTACTTAATGAAAATATTCAAAACCATTTTATAAAGTATTAAGATCAATAAGAATGTATCATTAAATCATGGTCTTAATGTTTGATATGAGCACTTAAAAATGGATTGAGAAAATCATGTGTGGTAAAGCAAATTTACAATATGAATCAAAACATAAAGATCACTTAACTTTTTGTCATTTCAAAATACATATGTCAATTTAAAGATAACAATCTCCCCCTTTTTGATATGACAAAACTTAAGGTAAATTTGCTTTGAAAATTTTTTGAAGAAATATTCCCCCTCAAATAAAACATGGTTTTAAATATAAAGCTCCCCTTAAATATTAGTATGGTTTTCAAAAGAATTTTTCAAATCCTATTATTTCTCCCCCTTTTGGTCATAGCAAAAAGAAGGAAAAAATTATGTTGCCCCTAAAAATATGGCTTAATAAATGTGAGAACCAAGAAATATGCTTCATCCAACAAGAAACATGTTAGTACATGGGACTAATACCACAAATAAATAAGTCAATGTCCTTAAAAAAATATGAGATGTTTAGGCATGCAAAGGACATGGCTTATGTTCCTATACCAATTGTTTAGAAATAATTTTGCAAGAAGTTCACAATTGGTAAATAGTGAAGCAAGTTGTTTATAAATTATCTACTAAGTTCTATAATTTGCTTATTTCTGTTGACACTACCGAGAGGGGGGGTGAATCGGTTTTTCTAGTTATTTCTAATTTTCCTAACTCTTAATGCACAATCAAAGTCAAATAAACAATAATGAAATAAATGTAGTAAATAAGAGTAAGGGAAAGAGAAACAAACACAAGTTTTATAGAGGTTCGGCCAATCTCTTGCCTACGTCCTCTGTCCTTGAACTCCTTGTCAAGGTTTTGATTCACCTCTTCCTTGAGAATGCTTACAAACCACTTGAAGGTGTGGCAAGACCTCTTACAATTTCTCTTGAGACTTTAGAAATCTCCTTCTAATCCTCTACCCTTGTAGTATTCCCACACTCTACAATATCAGACCTTACAAGGATAGCTCACCCCTTTGAATATCTGATTTTTCAGTGAATGGGTGAAGAATACAAAAAACAATCTCACAAAATGGAGTTACAATAAGATTTTCAGATTTCAGTTTCTCTCTTGAAGCTTGAATACTTTGGAATGCTTGTTTTGTCTTCAAACTTCATAAATGCCTCTATTTATAACCCACCAAACGGATAGAACAGTTGGTGAAGCATTTAATGCAAATCTTCCCGTTGAAACCCTCAAAAACTAGCCGTTACTGTCAGGTCTCGTGCAAAGGGATCGATCTTGCTACAGTAGGGATCGATCCCTTTTCTCTAGAAAGCTATTCAACTTTCTCCTGGATGGTTCAATAGCATTCTGCCAATTTGGGATCGATCCTGCTATAGTAGGGATCGATCCCTTTTGACCAGTAGGCCCTCCTGCACTTAACTTGCTGCAAGGTTTATAGCTTTTGTGATTTTAAGTCAGTTCAAAATCTTCTAACACTTTTCTAAGAGTATTTACTGACTTTTTCAATTGGAATCTCAATCCAAGACTTTGTTAAAATAGTTTCAATCATTGAGTTCATTCAAAGCAAATTTACTTGTATAAAAATCATTTCTAATCTTGCTTGAGTTTTGTCATTTTCAAAATACTTGTCAATTTAAAGCTAACAATTTCAATTCTATCAAGTACCTAAGTATATCAATTGTTCTCTAAGGTCAAACTAAGGTGCATGTCAATAAATGGTGCTTATGAGCTAAACTTAGATGACATATCATATGCATGAGCTCATAAATCATTTTCAAGAAAAAATGTGCATAGAATTAAATCATATATCAATTAACCACAAATTCTAGCACAATACTGTCTCATGCAAAAGTGTCTTATATTAATTTATCCCTATTTGTCATTTCAATCTAAAGAGCATGAGAAGAATTGTCAATTTAAAGCTTATACCAATTGTTACCAATGGTTGACATAGATATTTTGCATGATGCTAATTGTTATGTGTGGTGTGCCTAGTGAATAATCAAGTCAAACATGTAAGAGCACAATCACACACCATCAATAATGTATATGGATTAATTAGACATTAACATATTATCATAAAGTATTAATCCACATTCATATGCACAAATTTAATCATATCAAAGATTCAAAGAATTTATATCGTTCAAGCATACATATTTTCTTCCATAGTCATAAGCACAAAGAATCCTATGCTCATTTTTCATTTAACAATTTTTACCAATTATGAGCAAGAAAAGGATCAAAATTTTCCTTTTAATCATTTAATAGCCATATCCCTAATTGTTTTCATCATTTAAGATTCTATAGGGTATATGCTATTTTAACTAAAATGGCTTTGCCTAAGTGAATCAATATTATCAACCTAAAATGTATTTTATCATTAAGATTTTCGATCTATGAATGAGGTCAAGTACAATTTCATGAAAATTAATATTCTCATCTCATAGACATGATCATTGATTCGACTTAAGCAAACATGCAAGTTTAACATCAAAACAATCAAGATTCAATGCATGTATATCAATCAAAGTGCATTTGTTCAAGTTTGCATTTATCTTTGAATGTTGATGTTGTCATTAAAGCTCAAGTTCTTTAGAAATTTAGACAGAAGATCAATCTTAGTTCATGGATGACAAATTTTCATATATTTGAACATTTACGATCCATTTATCATCACAAATTGTAGGCCAAGAATAATTATGACTCTAGGTAATGTGTTAGGCATCTCAAACATTATATTTACTTAAGTCATATTTGAATTCAATCCTTAAGGTCAAGTTTTGATTATTTTATCATTTAAATATATATATATATTGACCTTAATTATTCATATTCCACTAGATGTATATTTATCATGAAACCTAATGTGGAATAGCTGAGTCAAGCTAAGAGAAATAATCGTATAAGCATGCTTGACTAAGATGAACTAAGAAAAATATGAACAACATTCATTATGCACAAGTTCATCAAAATTTTCAAATATATCCACAAATCCTTAAAATAATTCTCAAAACAATATTTAAGCATTCATTGAAAGTATGTTTCAAGATTTTTCAAGATTTATGCAATACATGAATGTCTTCAACAAGAAAATGACTTTGTTCTTGTGAGTTTAATGAAAAAGCTATTGATTGTTGAAAATAATGCCAATTGTTGAAGTTGAGGCATGATATCAATGAAAAATAATTTTTCATATTGAAAGGATCATCAAAATGAGGTTAAAACAATGAATTTTAAGTTGACAAGAAAGAAGATATCAAGAAAATTAAGAAAACTTCTCAATTTTTGCTAAAAAACCCCGAAATAGGCATATTTTGCCTAGAGGGATCGATCCTAAGGGTAAGAGGATCGATCCTTTAATTCCAGAATGCAGATTTTCGGCATTTTATCCAAGAGGATCGATCTTGTGGGGGGATTGATCCCTCATCCAGTTTCTGTAGAATTTGGACAGAAAATTCAACTTGTGAGGTGCCAAAATTTCTTTTTTGAGTATTTTAAGTCCAAGTAAAGGTTTAAACATTTGTGTAACACGATTTTGGACTTTTATGAATGAAAAATATAAATGAAAAACCATTTAATAATAGATTTTACAATTTTGGAAGGATTTTCACCAATAAATGCGTTTTTGGTCTCAAAGGAGGTCATTTTAAAAGTTATGCATATTTTGGCAAAACCACAGCATTTAAAAGCACAAATATGTCAAAACAAACTTGTTCACATAGATTTTAAGCACATATATCATCAAATCACCAAACTTGTGAATATCATGTCATGATTTCTAATATACAAATTCCTCATTAATGCTCATGACATAGCATTTTGCATACATGACATATTTGGCATTTTTAGAGCTAGAAAATATATTGTCAACACATTGCCAACTTGCTCAAATTACAGAAACCCAATAATCATTTCAAAATCATGTTACATGCTTTTTATCCAATCATCAAGAGTTGTTTACAAAACAATCAAAAATCATTTATCATGCCTTTCATTCATGCATCAAGTATCATCAACAAAATGCCTCATCAAAGCACAAGTAATTTAATCAAATAAAAATTTTAAGGAATAAGAAATTAAGCTTACAATACTCCTTTGCTTGAGAGTGCTTTGCCTTGATTTGTTGAATCCATCTTGAGCTATTCTTTGAAGAATTGTTGTGACCTTGTTAAGAATGGATTTCCGAGATCTTTCTCATTTTTATTGGCACAAGCAAACTCCATTGACGTGTGTAAAGCATTCAAACTCCATTGTTTCATTGTATTCCCATGCTCTAACACTCCTATATCAAACAAATTCAAGCATGTTTTAGTACCCAAATTTTTTTGGGTCCTTGAGGGTTAGTGCAAACAATTTTTGATCTCTTTAGGATTCATTTCAAGATTAATTCATTGTTAGTTATAGCATGCTTTGGCAACCATATTTTTCTAACTACTCTTTCTCTAAATGTTGTTTTTCTATATGTGCATGCTAGTGAGGAGTGACCAATCCTATTGCAAAGTGAGCATGTGAGGGATGTATCATGCATAGAATTTTTACAAGCAAGAAAATTTTTAAGATGAGTTTCCTTTTTATTTGCATTATTATCTTAACCCATCTTTGTCAAAGAAGGCTCTTTGGGTCTTTAACATATGATCTAATTTTTGTTGACCCATATAAAACCTAGAAAATGAGTTATGCAAATTTGTATACTTTTCATTCAACTCATTTATCTCTAAGTTTTCTTCTTCTAATTTCTTTTGAAATTCTAACTTAGCATTCAATAACTCATCATTTTCCATTTTTAATTTTGTAATCATTTTCTTGTATTTTGAGTTCAAGCATTCAAATTCACTAACTAGCTCATCAAAAGCATTTTGTAAATCATTATAAGAATGGTCATTACATTTACTAGAGCTAGGTTTCTCCTTTTCATTGTCAATAGTCAAGGAGCTAGGATTTGCTACTTCATCTACAATGTCTTCTAATTTCTTTTCTAGCTCTAATTTTACCTTGTTTAGTTCTTCATTCCTTGAACCAAGCTCTTTAACTTTCTCCTCCAACTCAAACTTATTATTTACCAAAATTTCATTCTCTTGTCTAAATATATTTAACTTTTTCTTATATCTTGCATGCATTGATTTATATTCATCACTTAACTCATTAAATGCATCTTGAAGCTCATCAAACGTGAGTTTTCTAAGGTGAATTGAGCCATTCTAAGGATCGTTTAACTCTTAGGGGTTTTGTTGGCTCTTATAGGCAATACTGAGAGGGGGGTGAATCGGTTCTTAGCTAGCCTTAAGCCTGTTTTTCGATTCTTCTAAATTCTCTAGCCTATATGAATATTTTCTAAGTTCTCTAGGCTATTCAATCATGCAATATAAATTTAATTCAATGAGCACAATATAATTGTAAATAAGTAAAGAGAGTAAGGATAGAGAAATGTACGCAAGCGATTTACAGAGGTTCGGCAACCTTGCCTACGTCCTCTACCTTGAGACGCTCCCAAGGATTTTCTCCAAATCCACTATCTTGAATTTGTGATTACAATCCCTCTTTTTCTTAGGCTCAAGAGTAACCTCCCTCTTTTTCTAGGCTCAAGAGAAACCTCCCTCTTTTTCTAGGCTCAAGAGAAACCTCCCCTTTACAAGGAATGATGAGTTACAAATAATGTAATCAAAGAAGGGCCTCTAGATAGGCAAGTGATTACAGAAATTAGGCACAAAGAAAAGCCTATACAATGTTTGTGCTAAACAATACAAGAGATATGTGAATGATAGAAAATGAAGAATTTGTACCTCTTAATTTGTTGTTGAGGCTTGAGGATTTGAGGAATATGTGTTTTGGAGTTGCTGAGTAGTTCCTCTTCATTGCTTCAGCTTCTAAGCCTCTATTTATAGTCCCTTGGATGGTTTGTGAACGTTAGGTGGAGTCAAATTTGAATATGACCGTTGTATCTCACAAAACTAGCCGTTACAGGCTATTTTCGGGCAAAGGGATCGATCCCTTTCCATAGGGGATTGATCCCAAGCTTCAAGGATGTTAAATCTGGGCTTGAGGATCATTCTACCTTGAAGGGATCGATCCCTTCCCTTAGGGGATCGATCCCATGCCTCTAGAAAGCTATTTCCTGCACTTTTTGGGTTAGAAATGATGTAGTCTTTGATCCTAATTCAACCCAAACATTTTGACATTTTTGTGGGAGTTTTTCTTGACTTTCTCTGATGAAAACATGGTCTAAATATTCATCAAGTGATTTTCTAAAATATTCAAAACATTTTATGAAGTATTAAGACCAATAAGAATATGTAATTAAATCATGGTCTTAATGTTTGATATGATCACTTGAAATGTATTGAGAACATCATGTGTGATAAGGCAAATTTACGATATGAATTAAAACATTAAAACTTACTTAAGTTTTTGTCATTTCAAAATATATATGGCAATTTAAAGCTAACAATCTCCCCCTTTTTGATATGACAAAACTTAATGTAAATTTTCTTTGAAAATTCTTTGAAAAGTACTACCCCTCAAATAAAGCAGGATTTTATAAAGCTCCCCCTTAATATAAGCATGGGTTTTGAAAATGAATTTTCAAACTATTTCTCCCCCATTATCTCTCCCCTTTAATATCTCTCCTTTTTAATATCTATCTCTCCCCCTTTTTGTCATAGCAAAAAGAAGGAAAAAATAATAAAAAATATGCTCCCCCTAAAATCATGGCTATGTGAGAAGAGATAAAAGAATATGCTTCATCCAACAAGAAACATGTTAGTACATGGGACTCATAGCACAAATAAATAAGTCAATATCCATAAAGCGTATGAAATATTCATGCAAGGAATATGACTTATGATCCTATACCAATTGTTTATAAATAATTTTGCAAGAAGTTCCCAATTGGTAAGAAATGAAGCAAGTTGAGTATAAATATCTACTAAGGTCTATGACTTGCTTATTTCAATCCTATTAAGCACCTAAGTGTATCAATTGTTCTCTAAAGTCCAACTAAGGTGCATGTCAATACATCATGATTATGAGCTAAAATTATATAACATATCATATGCATGAGCTCATAAATCATATTCAAGCAAGAGTGTGCATAGAATCAAAACATATAGCAATTAACTTCATATTCTAGCACACAAGAGTTTCATACAAAAACATCCTAAGAGAATTCTTCTCTATTTGTCATTTTAAACTAAAGAGCATGAGAAGAATTGTCAATTTAAAGCTCATACCAATTGGCAATTTAGATTTGGCTTACCAATTATTGAAAATATGGTTGCCAATGATACTAATTGTTATTTCAATCTAAATACCAATTGTTACTAATGGTTGACTTAGGCATTTTGCATAAATCCAATATCTATGTGTAGTGTGTTCATGTCAAGAAAATAATCATTCTAAATATGCAAGAATACAATCACACATCATCAAATATGCATATGGATTAATTAAACATAGGCATACTATCATAAAGTATTAATCCATATTCATATTCACAAAGTTATACCATATGGAAGATTCAACAATAAGGTATTCAAGTAAACACATTTTCTTCCATGGTTTCAAGCACAAAAATCCTATGCTCATTTTCCAATTCAAATCCTTAACCAATTATGAGCAAAGAAAAATTCAAAATTACCATTTTAATCAATTAAGAGCTATATCCCTAGTTGTTATCATCATTTAACGTTCTAGAGGGTATATGCTATTTTAACTAAAATGGCTTCACCTAAGTGAATCAATATTATCAAGCTAAAATATATTTTATCATTAAAATCCATAAATTATGAGTGAGGTTAAGCACATAATATCATGAAAACAACTATTCTCATCTCATAGGCATGATTATTGATTCAACTTAAGTAAACATGCATGTTCAAAAACAATCAAGATACAATGCATGTATATCAATTGTTGGTGTTGTCATTAAAGCCCAAGTTCTTTACTAATTTGGCCATAAGAAAAATTTAAGTACATGGATGATAAAGTTTCATGCATTTGACCATTTAGGATCCATTTATCATCACACATTGTAGGCCAAGGAAAATTATGACCCTATACCAATTGTTGAATTTACATTTGAAATCAATCCTTAAGGTCAAGTTTTAATTATTCTTCCACTAGATGTATAATTATCATGAAACCTAGTGTGGAATAGATAAATCAAGCTAAGAGACATAATCCTATAAGGATGCTTGACTAAGATGAACAAAAAGAATGAAAAATATTCATTATGCACAAGTTCATCAAATTCTCAAATATATCCATAAATTCTTGAAATAATTCTAAAAAATATGTTTGAGCATTCTTTGAAAATATGTTTCATGATTATTTCAAGATGTATGCAATTCATGATTGTTTTCAATAAGAAGAATGATTTTGCATTTGTGGGTTCAATGAAAATGATATTGATTGTTGAAAGTGATACCATTTGTTGGAAATGATACAAATTGATGGAGTTGAGGCATGATATTAATCAAAAATAGATTTTCATGTTGTAAAGATCATCAAAAAGAAGTTAAAACAATGAATTTTAAGTTGAGAAGAAAGAAGATATCAAGAAAGTGAAAAATCATTCTCAAATTCGGTTAAAAAGGTGCAAAAAAGCCATTTTGGCTTGGGGGGATCGATCCCTATAGGAGGGGGATCGATCCCTTAGTTCCAGAATGTAGATTTCCTACATTCTGCTCAAGGGGGATCGATCCTGCTTGTTGAGGGATCGATCCCTCATCCTGTTTCTGCATTTTTTGACAGAAAATCCAACCTTTGAGGTACCAAAACTTCGTTTTTTAGTATTTTAAGTCCAAGTAAGGGTTTAAACATTTGTAAAACATGATTTTGGACTTGTATGGTTGAAAAACATGAATGAAAAACCATTTTAAAAAATATTTTGCAATTTTGGAAGAATTTACACAATAAAATGCATTTTTGGCCTCAAAGGAGGTCATTTTGAGAGTTAAACATATTTTGACAAAACTAAAGCATTGAATACCATAAATATGTTAAAACAAACTTGTTCACATAGGTTTTAAGTACATATATAATCAAATCATCATACTTGTGAACATTATGCCATGATTTCCAACATACAAGTTCTTCATTAATGCACATGACATGGCATTTTGCATATATGACATATTTGGCAATTTGAGGCAAGTAAATACATTATCAACACATAGAAGACTTGCTCAAAATGCAGAAATCCAATAATCATTTCAAAATTACTAAACATGCTTTTCATCCAATAATCCAATGCCTCAAGAACCATCCATCAACCAATCAACAATCATTCAACATGCCTTTTCTTTATTCATTCAACTCACAATGCACCAAGAATCATTAACACATTTTCTCATCAAAGCACAACTAATCAAATAAAAAGTTTAAGGAGCAAGGAATTAAGCTTACAAAACTCCTTTGCTTGAAAGTGCTTTGCCTTGAGGTGTTGGATCCACTATTAGCCATTCTTTGAGAAATTGTTGTTACCTTGCTAAGGATGGATTTCCAAGCTCTTCCTTTTTCTCATTGGCATAAGCAATCTCCATGGGGGGTGTGTAGAGCATTTGAACTCCATTGTTTCTTTGTATTCTCATGCTCTAACACTCCTAAATCAAATAATTTCAAACATGCTTTGGTACCCAAATTTTCTTGGGTCCATGAGAGTTAGAGCAAATAATTTTTGATCCTTTTGGGATCCATTTCAAGCACATTCATCATTATTCATAGCATGCTTTGGCACCCACATTTTTCTAACTACTTTTCCTCTAAATGAGGTTTTTCTATATGTGCATGCTTGCGAAGAGTGTCCTATTCTATTGCATAGTGAGCATGTAAGAGATAAATCATGCATAGCATTTTTGCTCACAAGGAAATTCTTAAGATGAGTTTCTTTTTGTTTAGCATTATAGCCTAACCATCTTTGTCAAAGAAAGCTATTTGGGTCTCTAACATATGATCTAGCTTTTGTTGACCCATATAAAACCTAGTAAATGAGTTATGCAAATTTGTATTCTTTTTATTTAACTCATTTATTTCTAAGTTGGCCTCTTCTAGTCTCTTCTCTAATTCTAGCTTAACATTGATCAAGGTTTCCTTTTCTATTTTCAAATTAGCAACGATTTTCTTATATTTAGAATTCATGCATTGAAATTCATTTGCTAATTCATTAAAAGCATTTTGTAACTCATCAAATGTAAAATCATTATCTTCACTAGAAGTAGAGCTAGCCTCATCGTCACTAATAGCCATAAAGCATGAGTAGGCTACCTCATTATCTATGTTTTCCTCATCGGAGCTATCACTATCGCTCCATGCAGCCACAAATGCTTTCTTCCTAGGTTTCCTATCCTTTTCTTTCCTAAGTAAGGGGCAATCTAACTTAGTATGACCCAGTTCATTACACTCACAACACACTAAAGGGTCATTTTTTCTTCTACTTGACTCCCCTATTTGATGTCTCCTATTATTTTCTTTTTCTTTCATTCTCATGAACCTATTAAATCTTTTGGCAAACATTGCCATTTCCTTCTCTTCCTCATTTCCACTCTCATCACTATCATCTTTAAGGACCTCATGAGTGGAAGACTTAAGTGCTACCCCTACTTTCTTTGAAGGCACTTCATTTCTTTTCATTTTCATTTCATATGTAAGTAGGGAGCCCATAAGCTCATCTAGAGACAAGGTATTTAGATCCTTAGACTCTTTTATTGTGGTTACCTTTGCCTCCCATGACTTAGGCAAGCTATTCAAAATTTTCTTTACCATTTCAACATTGGAATAAGCCTTGCCTAAAGCCTTAAGTCCATTAATTATATCATTAAACCTAGTGAACATTTCACTAATGGACTTATTTTCTTTTATCCTAAATAGCTCATAATCATGTTTGAGCATTCCTACTTTGGTCTCTCTAACTTGATTTGTTCCTTCATGTGTGATGGCTAGTTTATCCCATATTTGTTTAGCATTCTCACATAAGGAGACTCTATTATACTCATTTGGACCTAAAGCACAAAAGAGGGTGTGCATAGCCTTGGCATTCAATTGTGCCAATCTCATGTCATTGGTGTCCCACTCATCTTCACTCTTAGGGACATCTTTTCCATCTACTTTCTTTATTGGGATTCTAAGGCCATTAACAATTACTCTCCACACTTCATAGTCATTGGATTGCACAAATAACATCATCCTAATTTTCCAATAGGAGTAATTCTCACCATTGAAGAGTGGAGGTCTAACTAATGAGTGTCTCTCTTCTCCTAGGGGTGTGCCTACATTCAAATGAGCCATTTAAGATCGTTTTGCTCAATAGAGGTTAGTCTAAATCAATCTTGAGCCCAAGCTCTGATACCAATTGTTGGCTCTTATAGGCAATACCGAGAGGGGTGGCGAATCGGTTCTTAGCTAGCCTTAAGCCTATTTTTCGATTCTTCTAAATTCTCTAGCCTATATGAATATTTCTAAGTTCTCTAGGCTATTCAATCATGCAATATAAATTTAATTCAATGAGCACAATATAATTGTAAATAAGTAAAGAGAGTAAGGATATAGAAATGTACGCAAGCGATTTATAGAGGTTCGGCAACCTTGTCTACGTCCTCTACCTTGAGACGCTCCCAAGGATTTTCTCCAAATCCATTATCTTGAATTTGTGATTACAATCCCTCTTTTTCTTAGGCTCAAGAGTAACCTCCCTCTTTTTCTAGGCTCAAGAGAAACCTCCCTCTTTTTCTAGGCTCAAGAGAAACCTCCATCTTTTTCTAAGGCTTAAGAGAAACCTCCCCTTTACAAGGAATGATGAGTTACAAATAATGTAATCAAAGAAGGGCCTCTAGATAGGCAAGTGATTATAGAAATTAGGCACAAAGAAAAGCCTATACAATGTTTATGCTAAACAATACAGGAGATATGTGAATGATAGAAAATAAAGAATTTGTAGCTCTTGATTTGTTGTTGAGGCTTGAGGATTTGAGGAATATGTGTTTTGGAGTTGCTGAGTAGCTCCTCTTCGTTGCTTCAGCTTCTAAGCCTCTATTTATAGTCCCTTGGATGGTTTGTGAACGTTGGGTGGAGCCAAATTTGAATATGACCGTTGTATCTCACAAAACTAGCCGTTACAGGCTATTTTCGGGCAAAGAGATCGATCTCTTTCCATAGGGGATTGATCCCAAGCTTCTAGGATATTAAATCTGGGCTTGAGGATCATTCTGCCTTGAAGGGATCGATCCCTTCCCTTAGGGGATCGATCCCATGCCTCCAGAAAGCTATTTCCTGCACTTTTTGGGTTAGAAATGATGTGGTCTTTGATCCTAATTTAACCCAAAACATTTTGGCATTTTTGTGGGAGTTTTTCTTGACTTTCTCTGATGAAAACATGGTCCAAAAATTCATCAAATGATTTTCTAAAATATTCAAAACATTTTATGAAGTATTAAGACCAATAAGAATATGTAATTAAATTATGGTCTTAATGTTTGATATGATCACTTGAAATGTATTGAGAAAATCGTGTGTGATAAGGTAAATTTACAATATGAATTAAAACATTAAAGCTTACTTAAGTTTTTGAAATTTCAAAATATATATAGCAATTTAAAGCTAACAGGTTTAATCCTTACACAAGAGCCCGAGCTCTGATACCAATTATTGGCTCTATAGGCTAAATTTAGAGGAGGGGTGAATCGGTTCTTAGCTATCCTTATGTTCGTTTTTCGATTCTCCTAAATTCTCTAGCATATATTGAAGTTTTTTAAATTCTCTAGGCTACTCAAGTATGCAATATAAATTCAATAAAATAAGCACAATATAATTGCAAGTAAGTAAAAGAAGTAGGGAGAGAGAGATTTACACAATCGATTTATAGAAGTTCGGCAACCTTGCCTACGTCCTCTATCTTGAGACGCTCCTAAGGATTTTTCCCAAATTCACTATCTTGAATTTGTCTTTACAATCCCTCTTTTTGCAGGATCAAGAGTAACCTCTTTCTTTTTCTAGGCTCAAGAGAAACCTTTACACCTCTCCTTTTTTTGGGCTCAAGGAGGAAACCTTTTCCCTTCTTTTTCTGGGCTCAAGAAGGAAACCTTACAACCTCTCCCTTTTATGGCTCAAGGAGAAAGCCTTCTACCCAATCCTCACTTACAATGAAGCACTCAAGGGTTCACTCCCTTTTACAAATTGTGAATGGATTTTCTAATTTGTGTAATCAAGGAGATACCTCTAGATAAACAAATAATTACAAAGGTTAAGCTCAAAATAAAACCTATACAATATTTGTGCTAGTTTGTACAATAAAGATGAGAATGATAGATTATAAGGAATTTTAGCACTTGAAATATTGTTGAGACTTGAAGAAGATGGAGAAGATGAAGAATAGTGATGCTTAGTTGTTCCTCTTACGTTCTTTAGCTTCAAAGCCTCTTTTTATAGTCCCTTGGATGATTTATAAAAGTTGGCAAGAGCCAAATATGAATATGACCGTTGTATCTCACAAAACTAGCTGTTGGAGTGCATTTTCGATCTAAGGGATCGATCCTACGCTTCTTTGCAAGCTTCCAAACCATTCTGCCATGAAGGGATCGATCTCATGCTTCCAGAGAGCATTTCTTGCACTTTTCTAGACCATTTTGGGTTAGGAATGATGTAGACTTGATTTTAATTCAACCCAAAATTTTGTGGGAGTTTTTCTTGACTTTCTCAAATGAAAACATAGTCCAAAAAACTCATTAAGTAATTTTCTAAAATTGTGTTCAATATAATCTTGAAAACATTACTTAATGAAAATATTCAAAACCATTTTATAAAATATTAAGACCAATAAGAATGTATCATTAAATCATGGTCTTAATGTTTGATATGAGCACTTAAAAATGGATTGAGAAAATCATGTATGGTAAAGGAAATTTACAATATGAATCAAAACATAAAAGATCACTTAAGTTTTTATCATTTCAAAATACATATGTCAATTTAAAGCTAACACTATTTTTTCACAAAGTAGTACTGTATACATGTGTCTGAATATATAAGAGAAGTGACGGTACCTTTATAATTCAACGTAGTTTGCCCCAATGTGCTTACTTGCAGCTTTATTTATCCGAGAAAGGCCTCAAAATAACCTTGCAATTAATTTGGGAAGTTGAAAGATAAGGGGGTGAGCGAATCACGTGCTCAGTAAAAGAGTCGTATGCTGCTTGATACAATGAAATCTATATGCTGGAAAATATTTATTTTTCCATAAATCTAAATGGAATAAATCATTTAATTTCCATCACTTCAATAGCAGTTCGAAACACGTGAAAATTCAGTGATAAAACAGCACAATGAACTATAAATATAAAACTGTAGAAACAATAATCAGTCACTTTCAGTATAGTAGTTTAACAGTTCAGTAATTATTTCTATATTAGAAATAGTTTTCATAATATCCTTTTCCAATAAACAGTGACTGTCAGTACAGTTCAATAAACAGTAATCAGTACGATACAGTTCAATAAACAATATTTCTTAGTACAGTACAGTTCAGTAAACAGTATTTCTCATTATCGTACAGTTTAGTAAACAGTATTTCAGTAGGTTGAGACTAGGCATCACGCTAAATCATATCTTGTTATCATCATCCCTTAAGGGACACAGTAACAGTATACAGTAAGATCTATTGCCATAATCTATAGATGGTTCTCGACGTACACTTGTCAGGTGACTCCGGGCTGCTGATGACTGGCGGGTCAATCAGCCACATGACAGTAACAGTAATCAGTAAGCATGAAATCGGAGCCCAAGTCTCAAAGCAGTACAAAAACTGTATCATAGCCTTTATAGATCTTATTCAAAATAATTTGAAATATTTCATATTTATCCATAAGGCTCACAATTTCCTATATTTCCTCTTTTCATGAATTTCCATCATTTTCACATTTTTCCCAAAATCATCTCATCATTTTATTCACCATTTCATCACCTTTATGGAATTTATAAAATAAATAAAATCATCACTTAATTCCATAAAGGTATAAAATCATTCATTTTCTCATAAAAATACCTTTAAGGAAATCAAATGAATTAAATCATTTATTTAAATAATTATTTCCAAAAAGGTATTTATTTTCCATTTCCAAATACAGGGAAAACAGTCGATAAATATTTATGTATTTACTGAGAAATCTCATAAATATTCTTTTTTGAATAATTAATAGTAAAAGAATATATTTCATTCTCACTTTAAATAAAAATCGATAACATGAATATTTACTTGAGTATTTTTCAACAATTTCCACTTTATAGAAAATTTATGGAAATGTTTTCTAAAATTCATGATTTATTCCATTTATGCATCTAAAATATTTCGTGATATTTTAAAATAATTTTGATAATTTTCCGGTAGCATAATGGCTGTGAATTTCTAATCTCCTACATGAAAATTACAGTATATAAACTAGCTTTCAATCCATAATTTGCATGATTTTCATAGTAGTTCAAGCTTTCCATAATTTCATAAAATTAAACATGATAAATCATGCAATTCAATGTATCCATACAACTCACATACTTCCGCTTTATCTGTCTTGTTGTGTCGAACTTCCTGATGTCACTGCATGAAATCCGATTATTCATGCTGCAAAAATAATTTTATCAAAAATTGCCATTAATTATTCTCTTAATTTCTACAGTCAATTCCCATGTTCAAACCATAAAATGCAGCATAATAGCAATCCAAAACTGCGAATGTCTTTATGAGCCCCTTCTTATGGTGATTGATCTATTCATCCTTAATCCCATTTATGCATATCTATTATTTCCTTTATTTCCCTTCTTAATAAATTTAGGAAATATTTTCTACTCATCCTTAACTATTTTTCTTTAATCATCAATCATAAAATTGACATGAGAATCTCTCCTGAATAATACCTTATCCAATTTTTCATATCCTATACTATGATGATTATATATATATATATATATATATATATATATATATATATATATATATTTCCAACCTATATATTATTATGTATCAACACCTCTTCCTTGTCTTAAAATAAAGAATATATCATCTCATTGTTTCTAACCATAGCCATCCTTGTGGCTTTTCTTTCTTTTACCATCTATTAATATTTTTTAACAATATATTTATTTATTTTCTGTTTTCTTTTCTTTTCTCTGCTGCCAATTTCTTATCCGGCAGCCTCATCTAGCATTTTTCTCTTTGTTTATCACTTATTCTCTTCTCATCTCTTATCTTATATCTACTATTACTTCCTTGGTATTTTCATCTATTTCTTTTACACTTTACAGCAGCAGCCACATCATCGTGGAACCCATGCTAGGAACGGCAACATCCATTCCTCACGTCACTTTGCTGCATTTGTTATATTTTACAAAATCGTCATTTTATCCAAGCTTCAACCAAATTTCATTAATCATTCTTACTAAACTCAACCCATTATACATGAAAATCAACATGGGTTTCCACGTTTTCTTCAAATAACCGAACCTTACAGATTTCACTACATTTCATTTTAATTCCATTTAAGGCATAGAACAGGTTATTCATGCTTAAATAAATGAAAAGCCATGGCTGAAACAAATAAAACCTTACCGAATCTCACTTTCCTTCACTGCCGAACCGTTTAGCCCATTTAATTTCAGTTTGGTTCTTCACGTTTCTTCCGTTTTAATTTTAGATTTACAATAATTGTTGATACAAAGAACAGAATTAGGGAAGGATGATGGGTGTTTTGGTGCTAACACATGGTGGATTTGTTGGATAAAATGAAGAATACGTGAGATGAGAGGAGATGCAAAGGAATGGACAACAGCAGAAGAAAACAGAGTCGGTGCTGCACTTTCTTTTTGTCTTTGCCGACTTGAAATGCTTGAAGAAGACTCTCTTTATGTCTTCTTTATTTATATTTCAGCCAATAGAAAATTACCATATGGCTACAAAAACATCTTTCCTTCATCATTTCTTTTCTTTACATGGTTCCAGCCGTGTAGCAACACAGCAGCAAAAAGTTGCGTGAAGACCAAATTTTTTTGCTGCACGGTTTGACTCAATTTCCCCCCTTTTTGTGTGCTCCTACCAATAGCAAATTATCTCGTGTTCCACTATAAATTTTCCCTTCTTTTAAATATAATTTATTTGCATTTTATATCATTAAAATACAACTTTCATTTTTCAAATTTTCAAATTTATTTTTTTATTTATTTTTATGTCACTCCTTCATCATTTAATATTTATTTCACTTCTTATACATCATATTATAGTTCATAAATCCAATAAATCCAAAATCCAAGTGTAAATCCACATTTAATATTTATTTAATTTCACTAAGTAACTTATTTCCACTTTCAAATATTTACAAAAATTATGGTGTATAGTATTATAAAATCGAGTCTCACATTTCTCCATACCTTAACACTAGACACTGAAATCCACACTTATACAATAGAATTGACTGCATGGATACACATGTCATGCTTGAAAACCGAATGCATTAACAACTTATTTTAAATGTGTTGGCTTAATTACCTAACCGAGAGGGGGTGAATCGATTTTTAACTTACCTTAGGTTCGCTTTTCGATCTTCTTAATTCTCTAGCATATATTATAGTTCTTCTAAGTTCACTAAGCAATTCTAGCATGCAGTTCATGCACAATACAATAAACACAATTAAATTACAAGTAATTAAAGAGTAAAGGGCTAGAGAATTTTACGCAAGTGATTTATAGAGACTTGACAACCTTGCCTACGTCCTCTACTTTGAGACGTTCTCAAAGATTTTTCCCAAGTTCACTATCTTGAATTTGTTATACTCCTTTTTGTAGGCTCAAGAGTAACCTTCAACACTTCTTTTTCTAGGCTCAAGGAAGAAACCTTACAACTACTACTTTTTACGGGATCAAGTAGCAAACCTTCCAACCACTCCCTTTTACGGCTCAAGGAGAAAACCTTTCTACCCAAACCTCACTTACAATGAAGCACTCCAGGGTTCACTCCTCTTTACAATTTGTGAATGGATTTACAAGAGATGTAATCAAGAATAACCTCTAAGAAGGTAGATGATTACAAAAATTTGAGCTCTAGAGAATTCTATACAATGATTTGTGCTACACTATATAAGGAAGATGAGAATGATAGAAGTTGAAGAATTTCTAGCACAAGATTTGGTTTTAAAGCTTGAAGAAGATGATGAATTGTGTCTCTTGAGTGTCTTGAACTTCTAAGCTTCTGTTTATACTCCCTTGGATGGTTGTTGAATCTTCGTGGAGCCTAACATTGATTTTCCCATTGGCCCTCATAACAAACTAGCCGTTGGAGGCTTCCAGCGCATTAGGAATCGATCCCTTTGAGTATGGGATCGATCCTGCAGCTTCAGGACAACTTTCTTGAGCTTTTGCCTCATTGGGATTGATCCCTCTATCAATCTTCTCAGCATTGGTGAGCCTTGGTGGGCCTTCTGGGTACAAGGAGAGGATCAATCCCTTGAACTATCCTGCTAACAGAGGATCAATCCTTCAAGCAGGAGATCCATCCCTTACACTGTTGATTTTGACTTTCTAGGCTTTTTAGGCATTAAAAACATTCCTAAGTCAATTTTAAATATTTTTAAATATGACATAACTTTGAAAACATGAATTTCAGGCCAAAAACTTTATCAGTTAATATTCTTAAAATATATTCAATAATTCCATAAGAAAATTACTTAAACTAGTATTTTAAAATGTTTTCTAAATTTATTAAAACCAATAAAAATAATCAATTAAATCATGATTTTATATTTGATAAAAACAATTGAAATGGTTTGTGAAAATCATAATTGATAAAGCAAATTTACAATATAGAAATTTCATTTAATTTTGCTTAAGTGTTTGTCATTTCAAAATATATATGTAGCAATTTAAAGCTAACAATTTTCCCCTTTTTGACATGACAAAACTTAAGGTAAATTTGCTTTGAAAATACTTTGAAAAAGAAGCTCCCCCTTAATATAAGCACGATTTGAAAAATAAAACTCTTCCTTAATATGATCATGATTTTCAAAATAATTTACACACCATATTATCTCTCCCTCTTTTGTCATAGCAAAAAGAAGGATAAACAAAAATTGCTCTCTCTCTAAAAATATGGCTTAAAATTTTTGAGGACTTAAGAAAAATTGCTCCAACCAAGAAACAAAAGATTAGTACATTGGGAGTTATAGCACAAATAAAAAAATTAGTGTCCATATAAAGATCATGAGTTGTTTGTGCATGCAATGGAGATTGTTTATGATCCTATACCAATTGTTCATAAATAATTGTCAATACATTTCCAATTGGTCATAATGATACAAGTTCATACATTGTCTATTAATTCTATAACTTGCTTATTTCAATTCTATCAAGCACCTAGCATGATAATTGAGAATTCTCCCATTTTTAGAATTATGAATTCTGTAAATTCAACTTCTGATATTAATAGACAAGTTAGAGTAAGTAAATCAATTTATTTATGAGATTGGAATATTTTGAGTTACAGTATTTACAAGTTGAAGATTTAATAATTAAGAATTTATTTTATAGTATGAAGGAATTTAAAATTTGAAGAAATGAAAATATGTATATATATATGTCTATATAAATATATCATTATATATATATGTATAGATATATATATATATATGTATATATATAAACAATAATGATTATTTATTTATTTAAAGTATATATATATGATAATAAATTATAAAATAGGAAAATATATGATTTAAGGATTATATATGTGTTTTAAATATATATTAGTTATATATGAAAATATATAAATAGTATATGTTATATATATGTATAATTGTAAATATAAAAAATAGATTTATAGTACATATTTATATTATATATATAAAAAAAAGAGAAAAGAAGAAAACCTGATCGAAGGAGGAGACCTGATCGGGGAAAAGCAGACCGAGAGAGAGAAAGACTGGGCGTCGTAGATAGCCAAAGAAGAAAGGAGAGGAAGGAAAAGAGAAGGAAAGAAGAAGAAAGAGGAAGGGAAGGATCACCAGTAGCCAGCTGAACCATGTGGAACGATCTAGCGAGCCAGATCTAATTGAAATGGGAGGGAGTTGATGACACTGTTCACGTCGTTCTTGCTACCGCCGGTTGCTGTTCAAAGCAGCAACAGTGATATGCAAATAAATAAATAAATATAAAAAGATGAAGTAGATAGAAATGAAAGAAGGGTAAAAAGATTTTATTTTGTTAATTTTTATTTTTTAATAAATTGTTGAATAGTTTGTGAAATTTTCCTAAGTATGTGTATGGAGTTGAAATTGTAGAGAATTGTACAAGTGGTGAAATTCGGCTAAGCTTGGAAGTCGCTAAGCGTTAGGCGTTGGTAAAATGGATAAGATATTTATGTAAGTTAGTTGTAGGATTATATTATTACATATTTTTGTTTATTCTATTTAATTATGGAGTGATGTATGAAGTTGGTTTAATGATTTGCAAGAAAGCTATTGAGGTAATGTTAGTGAATTTCCTTATTATATTGTTAGAAAGTTTTTAGAGTTCAGATTCGTTCTAATTGGACTTTGTTAGAAACTTGGGGACTGTGGTGAGTTATTGGTACAATGTTGAATTAAAATTATATTGAGTTTGGTTGAAGATGACCTTGAGTGCTAGAAATTTAGTCAATTTGGATTGTATGTTAGAATGATTAGTAGACATGAGGAAATTAAGTTGGCACAAGTATACAAAAGAAAATTAATATTGCTAAATGTTAATGTTTGAGAATGTGGCTGTGAGATGATATTGAAATTCGATAGGAAGTAGATAAAATGTTGAGAACTTATAATAGAACTGCTATGTGACAAGTTGAAAATTTGATCTTGGCGAGAAAAGGTGATTTTGGAGATATGACTTGGGGTATTTGGTGAAAGTAAATATATTTATTGTTGAAGATGCTATAAGTAAATTTTGGTGGTATGTGATTGTAGTAAAATTAATTAAGACCAGATTTAAGTGTTTTAAATATTCTGTGAAGAAAGAATTGATATTGAATTGAACTTGGATTGATCTTTGCAACTTTAGATTGATTTGAAGACTTTTTAGAGATAGGCAAGTATATGCTCACCTATCGGATCGTTGATGTTACAAACAGGATTGCAAGAAAAGGTGTTGATGCTAAATTGGTAAGGGACATATATAGAAGAATTAGGATAATATCATGTTTGCATTATCATGCTTGTATGTAAAATCCATTTAATTGTTTATTGGAAAAGAATAAAATAAAAGTAAGTCAAATTTAAAGTTTAAAGAATATATATATATATATATATATATATATAGAAATACATGCTAGTGAATTAAATAAATTTACGATTGGTAATATTAATAATCACATTTAAAGAGTGACGATAACATGATTAAGATTAGAAGAAAAAAAAATGGTGTGATCGTTTAATATATGTCACATCCTGTAATTTACAGTAATTTTCACATTTACACACACAAAGAGTGACAGTTGGGCTGTCTGTGATGCCTTTATCACTTATTTCGTTTAACCAGTACCAAATTTCATAAATAATTTATTTATTTACGAAATAGAAATTTACATCCGTTGTAATTCTTTAAAATTTACATCCCCTGGATATGCATGACACAATAGTAGTACTGTACATAAACGCCTGAACATATAAAAGTAAATTAGAATACCTCCAGGATCTACTCAAGTTGCCTTGGGAATCTATAGCACAGCCAAAATCCACTACCAGTAATCTATGGAGTGAAAAAATAAGGGGTGAGCTAACGTGCTCAGTAAGAGAATTGTATGTAAACACTGATACTCTGAAATTTATATGCTAAAATATTTGAATCGTAATAGTGTACAAAGGTACAAATCAGGATGGATACTATAGTCGACTAGGAAACCGGATGGAGTATGGAAGGTATTTTAGAATACTTGTCGTGTCCCGGCTCCTAGAAGCGACTATAGGGAGTAGTTAGTTGAATTTGATATCAAAACCACATACAATGCTATTAAAATTATATAGCAAACTAATTGAATAAATCAATAAATATTTCTTTTCAATAATAATAACAATATTCACTTCACCTTTGATAAATATCATATAATAAACCGTTCCGTAAATAGTATTTATAAAGCTCATTATCAGTAAACAAATCAGTACCAATAACCAGTTCAGCAAAAGCAATACAGCAATCAGTAATCAGTTTAGAGGAGACTAGGCAACTCGAGGTATATCATGCTATAATAATGTCCTAAAAAGGGAAAAATAATAACATGTGAGACCTATGGCCATAATCTATGGGGTCCACAGTGTGCACTGATCAGGTGACCACTGGGACACTGATGAGGGAGACCACTGGGATGCTCCTAGAACCCTTACTACTATACAAGCAATTTGCAAAGCAAAGTATATCCTAAAGATTCAGGTTCCACTAGTATTTTACTCGCACAAATAGGCGACAAAAAGGAATGTGTAGATCTAAGATCAAACAGTGCAAGTACTGAAATGTCAAAGATATAAATCTTACCCTTAATCACATCTGTAGAAGCGTCAACAGCCTTCTGATCTAATGCATGCACCTAACCATGCGTCACAGCCTTCTTACCCTTCTATGCGGCTGTAGCACATCTAGGCTGTGAGGGTGTCGCCTTCTCTGTCTCAGTCTGTACCAAGGCTGTTGAGGGAGGAACAGTGGCTGGAGCTGTAGATGCAGTTGCCTCTCTCAACATCGGCCAGTCTCTAACTAAATGCCCTATTTGACCATATCTAAAACAGGCTTTAGAAAGCGTGTAGTGGGGTTGAGTACCATGTGACCTCCCACACAATGTACACTTGGCTGCGGTACCTCTCTGCATAACATTAGGGCTAGTAGTAAGGGTTGTAGGAGTAGGTCTGGCTGATCTCCCCTCAAAAATTTGAATACCCGATGTCCTGGCCCTCTTAGGCTACCGTCTACCTGATCTGTCATCTGTACTCCTCTTCGCCTTCTCCTTACCCTTAATCTTGCACTTAGATACTGGCTCAGAGTGAAACTGCTCATAATCCTGCTTACATAACTGAGCACATCTGACAACCTCATCATATGTCCGAATATCAAATAGGGTTAGCTTCATCCGAATAGATGGTCTCAACCCAGCCTTAAATTTGTCAATCTTATGCCGCTCATCAACCCCAGTTAGTGGATCAAACCTACTAAGAGTAGTAAACCTCGACTCGTATTGATCTATTGTCATGCTCTCCTTAACTAGCTCTATAAACTCCTGCTGTAATTTCTTTGAAGCTGTATCGAGGATGTACTGGCGGTGAAAAGCATCTACAAATACCTTCCAAGTAATCACAGGATGCTGGGCAAACAAAACAGTCTGAGTGGACTTCTACCAGTGCTCCGCATCATCGATCATCTGGAACACTGCTAACCCCACCCTCTCAGTCTCCGAGCACCTCATGTATCTGAATAACTCCTCTATAGCAGTCACCCACTGCTTTGCCACCAGAGGATCTCTGTCTCCCTTAAATTTTGGTGGTTTAGCTTCGTTAACTACCGACCAAAGTAACATCACAATATGACTTAACATCATAGGGCGGTTGTACTGGTGGCTGTGGTACGGCCTGCGCCTGCAGTGCTGGCTGGGGGGCAGCTGTGGCTTGGGAGGTGTTGGTGCCTATAGTAGCTGAGGTGGGGATTGTGCTACTGGAGCTACTGCTGCTCCTTCTCTCTCAGCTTGATCAGTAGCTCGATCAGCATTATACATAGCGATAAAATCCGCTAACATTTGCTCCATCCTATTCATTCTGGTATTATGGCTTTCAGGTTGTAGAGGGAGTGCGGCTTCCAAGGTAGGCTTCGATACTGGCTCACTCACCATCTCAAATAGCTCATTGGTATACAGGATGATCGCCGCTGTAAGGTTGAACGAAGAAATTTTTAGAAGTCTAAGCTATCAAGTAAACAGGCATATATATTAAGAGTTATGCTTTTATATTCAGACAAGTGTACGCATAGAACATGTATATATAGAGTTCGAGATGTAAATTATATAGTATAAGGTTAAAGAAAGTTAAAGAACTAGTAGAATATATCGTAATAATTTGATATAAATAAAAGTAGAAATTTTTATATTGTGTTTTATACTCTGATTTTATATTTAATACTCGTGAATAAAATAATCTAATGGTATAAAGATTAACAGAATATCAAAAGTTATAGGGTGTACTTACCTTGACACTAAATGCAAATCATAGAGTTGTGATCAATCGAATATGAATAAGTGTTTTCCAAAGAAAAAAGTTAGTTTGGGATTTGGTAATTCCAAATGTTACACCTAGATACATCAATTGTTCTTTATAGTCTAACTAAAGTGCATGTCAAGACATAATGATTATGAGATAAACTTAGATGAAATATTATGCATTGAGCTCATAAACCATTTTCAAGAAAGAATGTGCCTAGAATTAAATCATATATCAATTATCCATATGTTCTAACACAAAAAGGTCTCATGCAAATGTGTCATAAACGAATTCTTCCCTATTTGTCATATCAATCTTAAGAAAGAGAGAAGAATTATCAATTTAAAGCTCATATTAATTGTTACTAATGGTTTACTTATACATTTTGTATGAGTTCAATTGTTATGTATGGTATGTTCATGCCAAGAGAATGGACAAGTCAAGCAAGCAGGAACATACTCAACAACATTCTTCCATATTCAAAATTCAAACGTGTATATCTCAAAGTATGTGAAGCATAAGATCAACATGGAATATGAATAAAAATGTCATTTATATAAAGCATTCATATAATCAATTTAAGGCGTCTATATTCATGAACCATGAAGCAATCATAATCACATATCTAGTAAACATGTATAAGGATTAATTTAAACATAAGTATACTATTATAAAGTATTAATCCATATCATATGCACAAATTTAATCATATGGAAAATGGAAAATTCAAAGAATTTATATCATTCAAGCACACATATTTTCTTCCATAGTCATAAACACAAAGAGTCCTATGCTCATTTTTCATTTAAAAATCTTTACCAATTATGAGCAAGGAGAGGTTCAAAATTACCATCTCAATCATTTAATAACCATATCCCTAGTTTTTTTTTATCATTTATGGTTTTAGGGGATATATGCTATTTAATCAAAATGGTTTTACCTAAGTGAATCAATATCATATTTAACTATATTTTAACTTTAAAGTTCATAATCTATAAGTGAGGTCAAGTAGAATTTCATGAAATCAAATATTCTCAACTCATAGGCATGTTCATTGATTCAACCTAAGCAAACATGTAAGCTTATTATCAAGGCAATCAAAAATTTATGCATGGATGTCAATTAAAGTGCATTTGTTCATATTTGCATTTATTCTTGAATATGTTGTCATTAAAGCTCATGTTCTTTAGAAATTTGGCCATAAGAGAAGTTTAAGTTCATGGATGACAAATTTTATCTATTTGATCATTTAAGATCCATTTATCATCACAAATTGTAAGCCAAAGAAAATTATGACTCTAGGTAATGCTTTAAGTATCTCAAGTATTTTATTTATCTAAGTCATATTCAAATTTAAACATTAAGATCAAGTTTGATCATTTTATCATTCAAGCATAAATGTGAAGCCCCGGATTTACCGAGCCACTAGCCCCGGATTTTATACCGAGCCGCTAGCCCCGGATTCACCGAGCCGCCCCACTCATCCGAACTGTCCGCTCTGGGTTCTAGAGGTGGCCCCCGTCACGCAGACGTGGCACTTAGCCCCTCACGGATTTATCGGGAAATAAATTCCCAATTCGCGTCCGCCATGACTTGAACCCCTTACCACTTGTAAGTGTCAAGTCATGACTAACCATTGGACCTAGTCCAATGGTTAGTCATGACTTGACACTTACAAGTGGTAAGGGGTTCAAGTCATGGCGGACGCGAATTGGGAATTTATTTCCCGATAAATCCGTGAGGGGCTAAGTGCCACGTCTGCGTGACGGGGGCCACCTCTAGAACCCAGAGCGGACAGTTCGGATGAGTGGGGCGGCTCGGTGAATCCGGGGCTAGCGGCTCGGTATAAAATCCGGGGCTAGTGGCTCGGTAAATCCGGGGCTTCACAATAAAACGCGCGTTTTATTGTGAAGCCCCGGATTTACCGAGCCACTAGCCCCGGATTTACCGAGCCACTAGCCCCGGATTTGCCGAGCCGCTAGCCCCGGATTTACCGAGCCGCCTCACTCATCCGAACTGTCCGCTCTGGGTTCTAGAGGTGGCCCCCGTCACACAGACGTGGCACTTAGCCCCTCACGGATTTATCGGGAATAAATTCCCAATTCGCGTCCGCCGCTACTCGAACCCCTTACCACTTGTAAGTGTCGAGTAACGACTAACCATTGGACCCAATGGTTAGTCATGACTTGACACTTACAAGTGGTAAGGGGTTCAAGTCATGGCGGACGCGAATTGGGAATTTATTTCCCGATAAATCCGTGAGGGGCTAAGTGCCACGTCTGCGTGACGGGGGCCACCTCTAGAACCCAGAGCGGACAGTTCGGATGAGTGAGGCGGCTCGGTAAATCCGGGGCTAGCGGCTCGGCAAATCCGGGGCTAGTGGCTCGGTAAATCCGGGGCTTCACAATAAAACGCGCGTTTTATTGTGAAGCCCCGGATTTACCGAGCCACTAGCCCCGGATTTGCCGAGCCGCTAGCCCCGGATTTACCGAGCCGCCTCACTCATCCGAACTGTCCGCTCTGGGTTCTAGAGGTGGCCCCCGTCACACAGACGTGGCACTTAGCCCCTCACGGATTTATCGGGAATAAATTCCCAATTCGCGTCCGCCGCTACTCGAACCCCTTACCACTTGTAAGTGTCGAGTAACGACTAACCATTGGAACTAGGTCCAATGGTTAGTCGTTACTCGACACTTACAAGTGGTAAGGGGTTCGAGTAGCGGCGGACGCGAATTGGGAATTTATTCCCGATAAATCCGTGAGGGGCTAAGTGCCACGTCTGTGTGACGGGGGCCACCTCTAGAACCCAGAGCGGACAGTTCGGATGAGTGAGGCGGCTCGGTAAATCCGGGGCTAGCGGCTCAGCAAATCCGGGGCTAGTGGCTCGGTAAATCCGGGGCTTCACAATAAATATTGACCTTACTTACTCATCTTCCACTAAGAACATATATATCATGAAGCCTAAAGTGGAATATGTGAGTCAAGTTATGAAATATAATCCTATAAGCATATGCTTGACTATGATGAACCAAGGAAATGAATAGGTCTATCAAGCACAAGTTTAGCAAATTCTCAAGTGCATACACAAATCATTGAAATAATTCTAAAAATTATGTTTAAGCACTCATTGAAAAGATGTTTCAAGATCATTTCAATATTTATGCATTTCATGAATATTTTCAATAAGAAAAATGATTTTGCACTTGTAAGTTTAATGAAAAATGATGTTTATTGTTGAGAATGAAGCATGATATCAATGAAAAATGATTTTACAGGTTAAAACATCATCAAAAATAAGTTAAAAAAATGTGTTTAAGTTGAGAAGAAAGACAGTATCAAGAAAATGAAAGATCCTTATCAAATATGGTTTTAAAACCCAGCAAAACGCATTTTCCCTAAGGAGGGATCTATCCCTAGAAGAGGGGGATCGATCCCTAATATCCGAAATGCATATTCTTGCATTTTTAGGCTAGGGGATCAATCTTGTAGTGTGAGGGGATCAATCCCTTATTCATGTTCTACATATTTTGGCAGATTTTAACCCAAAAATCAACTTTTGAGGTGCCAAAAATCCATTTTTGAGTGTTTTAAGTCCAAGTAAAAGTTTAAACACTTGCACAAAATGATTTTGGACTTGTATGAATAAAAAATATGGATGAAAAAACATTTAACAATATATTTTGTAATTTTGGAAGAATTTTTACCTATTAATGCATTTTTGGTCCATGAGATGTTATTTTAAGAGTTATGCATATTTTGTCAAAACCAAGAAGTCTAAAAACACAAATATGCCAAAACAAATATGTTCACATAGATTTTAAGTAGACATATCATCAAATCACAATATTTGTGAACACATGCCAGAATTTCAAATATGTATATCTCTCATTAATGCTCATGACATGGCATTTTGTGCAGTATGAACATTTTAGCAAATCCAATGGATGTGAGTGTTCAAATAAGTTATAACTAACAAGGTCTCAAAGAATATATGCAAATAATTCATCAAATCATCATTCATGTGAACACTATACCATATATTGAACTTTGCTCATTCAAGCAAGTTTGTCAAATAGGCATTTTGCATATTTTGATTATTTGGCATGAATAAGGCAAGTTTTCATATTATCAAGACAAATCTAACTTGCTCAAATCACAACAATTCAATCAACCACCAAATAATCAAAATAATCATTTATTATGCCTTTTGTTCATTCATTCAACTCACTCACCATGCATTAAAGGTTATCAACAAAATGCCTCATCAAAGCATATAATTAATTTTAGCAAATATGAGTTTTGAGAAGATAGAATTTAAGCTTACAAAACTTCTTTCCTTGAGGGTGCTTTGCCATGATTCATTGAATCCACCTTGAGCAACCCTTGAAGAAATTACGTGACTTTGTCAAGTGTGGATCCTTAAGCTTTTCTTCTTCCTTATTGGCACAAGTATACTCCTTAAGGGTGTGTAGAGCATTCAAACTTCAATGTTTCTTTGTAACTCCATGCTCTAACACTCCTACAACAAACAAATTCAAATATGATTTGGTACCCAAACTTTCTTGGGTCCATGAGGGTTAGTGTTCACAATTTTCGATCCCTTAGGAATCGATTTTAATTTTAACTCAACATCATTGGAATTCACATGTTTTAGGATCCATATTTTCTTAATTGCTTTTCCTCTAAAAGTGGTTTTTCTAAAAGTGCATGCTTGTGAAGAGTGTCCTATTTTATTACAAAGTGAGCATGTAAGAGATAAATCATGCATAGTATTTTTGCTCACTAGGAAATTCTTTGGATGAGTTTCTTTATGTATTGTATTATAGCCTAACTCATCTTTGTCAAAGAAAGTTCTTTAGGTCTCTAACATGTGATCTAAATTTTGTTAACCCATATAGAACCTAGAAAATGAGTTATGTAAATTTGCATTCTTTTTGGTCAAGTCATCATTTTCTAAGGTTGCTCCTTCTAATTTCTTTTCTAGCTCTAACTTAGTAGTTAATAGCATTTCATTTTCTATTTTCAATTTAGCAATAATTTTCTTATATTTAGAATTCATGCATTGAAAATCATTTGCTAATTCATTAAAGGCATTTTGTAATTCATCAAAACTATAATCATTGCCTTCACTAAAGCTAGAACTAGTCTCATCATCACTAAAGGCCATAAAGCATGAATAGGCTATCTCATCTTTTATGATTTCTTCATCATCAGAGCTATCACTATCGCTCCATGTAGCCACAAATGCTTTCTTCTTAGGTTTCCCATCTTTTTCCCTCCTAAGTAAGGGGCAATCTAGTTTAGTGTCCCCCGGTTCATTACATTCATAATATACTATGGATTCTTTTTCTTTCTTACTTGACTCTCCTCTCATTACCTATCTTCTTTGAGGTCTCTTATCATTCTCCTAACCTTCATCCTCATAAATGGAATTGAATCTTTTGGCAAATGTTACCATTTCCTTTTCTTCCTCATTTCCACTCTTATCACTATCATCTTTAATATCATGAGTGGAAGATTTTAAGGCTGCCCCTACTTTCTTTAAAGGCTCTTTTTTTTAATTTCATTTCATATGTACGTAGGGAGCCTATGAGTTCATCTAGAGACAAGGTGTTAAGGTTCTTAAACTCTTATATTGCGATTACCTTTGCCTCCCAAGATATAGGCAAGCTATTCAAAATTTTCTTTACCATTTCAACGTTGGAATAGGTCTTGCCTAAGGCTTTAAGTCTATTAATTATATTATTAAATCTAGTGGACATATCACTAATGGACTCATCTTCTTTCATCCTAAAGAGCTCATAGTCATGTGTAAGCATGCCTACTTTGGTTTCCCTAACTTGATTGGTCCCCTCATAAGTGATGGCTAGTTTGTCCCAAATTTGCTTGGCATTCTCACATAGGGAGACTCTATTATATTGATTGGGACCTAATGCACAAAAGAGAGTATGCATAGCCTTGGCATTCAATTGTACCATTCTCATATCAATAGTGTCCCACTCATGCTCACTTTAAGGACATCTTTTCCATCAACTTTCTTAATTGGAATTAAGGGTCCTTTAACAATTATTCTCCAAACTTCATAATCATCAGCTTGAATGAATAACATCATCCTAGTCTTTTAATAAGCATAATTTTCACCATTAAAGAGTGGTGGCCTAACCATTGAGTGTCCCTTTCCTACTAGAGTTGTAGCTACACTAGTTTAAGCCATTTAGATCGTTTACATTCGATGGATGCTAATCCAAATCAATCTCGAACCCAAGCTCTGATGTAATAACCGAGAATTTTTCCATTTTTGGCATTAATTTACTTGGGAATTTAATTTTATGCAAATAAATAAGTGAAAGTAAATAAATAAATTATTTACGAGATGGGAAAATTATTGAAATTTTTGAATTTGATGAAGTTGAGGAAATTATTTTGAATGATTTTCGGATATTAAGAGATCCAAATATTAAAGAGGTGAAAATGAGCAAATTTATATTAGAGGATAAGAAATCCAAAAATTTGAGAAAATAAAAATGTGTATATATATATTATTAATTAATAATTATATTTATAAATATATAAATATAATTATTAAAAAAATTGAAACATAAGTGGGAATCGGGGAACTCGATTCCCACATTTCTCTTCTATTAGCCAAAACAATAGAGAAGCAAATAGAGAAGCAGGCGTCGACCAGCCGAGCGAGAGGAGGAAGGGGAGGAGGAGCGATGTCGCCGGCGAGAGAAGAAGCAAACGGTGACTGCACGAGGTGGAAAGGAAAGAAAAACTAGGTGGAAGTCGAAACGAGAGGAAGGAAAACCGAAAGAAAAAGGAAAAAGGAAAAGAGGCGGCGTCGGCCGGTCCACTTGTCACCGCCACCTTGCAAAACCCCTGTGAGGCCAGATCTGGAGGAAGGAAGGCTCGACGGTGAAGAAAACGGCGAGAAAAGAGAGAAGGAGCCGCCGTCGCCCATCCCAGATCTAATACCGTCGGCATCGTCGATCGAGAAATGGAGGCCAGATCCGGCATCCTCACAAGGTCGGCTAGCTGTGGGAGGCTTGAACCGGCAGAGAGGGTGACCGCTGGTGGCCAAACCGGTCAAACCGACAGAACCGACCTAAACCGGTCCAAATCGGTTCTGGTCAGAAGAAAAAAACAAACAGAAAAATAGGAAGAAAAAGAGGAAAGAAGGAGAAGGAAAAAGAAAAGAGAAAGAAGAAAAGAAAAGAAAAAGAGAAAGAGAAAGAAGGAAGAAGAAAGAAGAAAGAAGAAAGAAAAAATGGTAAGGAAAATTAAGAAAAATAAATTGATGGTATTTATTAAATAATTTATGGTTATATTGATGTAGTGCATTGATATTGAAATTGTAGCAAACGGAAATGAGATGAATGGTGGAGTTCAACAAGGCTCGAAAATCAGAAAGCACGCTAAGCTTTAGCGAATAGGTAAGATATTTTTATAAAGCATTAGTAGCATTATACTGTATATGGGATTTATGATTTTATATGATGCATTAATGGAATGATTTAAATGGAATTGTGATTTTTTAAAATGATGCATTGATTGAATTGATGTTAAAAATGCTAAAAGGACCCACAACTGATGGTGGGGGTCTTAGTAGAGACGTAGGAACTGTGAGAATCAACAGCTGTGGTATAAATTATGTTTCTCTTGCAGGAGGTTAGGGAAAATTAAGCCGTTATGCTATCGAAATTTCTATGAAAATATTTGAGGAAAAAGATTAAGCTTCTCATGTAAATGGAATCTTGAGAAGAATTATCATAAATAAGTTTGAAGGGATCTTATCGTGTCATGGAGAAATTGATTGTTGAAATTAATGGAAGGGGTAATGGATGAGCAAGATAACGCGAGGAATTTTGTTGAGAATCTTATAGAACTGATAATTCAAGTCATCTTAACATTTCAAGTTGATTATTGAGTCGAAAGTGAGGAAGAATATCGGTTGGTTGGAGTATTGATGAAAGTAACAATGATTATATGATGTAGCTTGGAAGAGAAGATCGTAATTGAAATTTTGATGGTCAAGTAATTGAATTGTGAATCTATTAATGGAGTAATGATTTTTCCAGAATTTACTAAATTCGATTCTTGATCTTGAAGCAATTCCGAAATGTGATAACATGGACTATTCGAGAGATCGATGTTGAGATGATTTCACCGTACTACATCGTATTGCCAGATATATGTGAGATAATAAACGTACATACACTAGTGATATTGGTATTAGTAGCAATATTGTGGTACAAAATGAATAGTTATGATACTGAATCATAAACGAATATATGATTTGTACATACATAACTTTATTGAAAGTGAGGTTGAATCACGACACAATTCGATCAATTATAGATCCAAACAAATGAGTAATAAAATATGCTGATACATAGTTTTTGCGTATAACCGTGAAATAGGCCTTGAATAATGAGATTAATAATTGCAAAAGTTCGATATTAAATTATACAGGCCACATGGAAAATTGAATTGAGGATTGTGATCTAACTCTGTGACAGTGAATGAAATTGAAACTCAAGTTGAAAATTATGAACATGCATCAATAGATCAAACCATAATTGGATTTGATAAGTGATGATTGATCAGGTGGTTCTGTTATCTTCAATATCGACTTTGGAGTAGATATTAGATGACGATATTGGAAATTACATAATTTCTGTATCTTGATGGTTACACTGAAACATGATATGTAAATGCTCATAGAAACTAAGAGGATTCATACTAATGATGTGATCCTAATATTGATGCTGAGATGTATAAATGATTATTACAGTCAATGACGATTGAGAAAAGATATTGAATATCGAATGGTTTGAATACCAAGTGATTTGATTATCGAATGAATTGAATACTAAACAATTTGAATTCTCAATGAATCGAATATTGAATGAGTTGAATATGGATCTACTGATCTGACAAAGAGGAAGTTCGAAGTCGAATGATTGATGGTGATAAAAATTGAATGAATTACTTCACTGTATTAGATGAAATATGATTTATATCGATATTTGAAAATAGTATCGAAATTACCTATCAGGTATGATTTGATTGAAATCAAAAGGATGAAAATGAGAGAATTGAAATATAGTGAACGTTATAATTAAATGACATGGTAGATGAAAATGATAGCTCACTATTGAACTCGTGATTTAAATTGGCATTGCATTTAAGCATGCCTTTTTACAACTTGAAGCATTATAATAATGTTTATATGAATACTGTAAAGTATTGAATTGTTTTGAAATGAAAGTATATGGTAGATATATATTTTGATATATGAAGCCTCATACAGAATTTTACCATATGCTTTACATGATATTTAAAAGAAAGATAAAGATTTAAATGTTTTATGAGACTGTAGGCACCCTAAAAGAATTAAATTCAATAAAGCATAGTGGAAACCGCCTAATTGGAGCTTTGCTCATTAGGCAGAGATGCTTGTTTGACAATAGTCGTGGATAGGTCTCAGTCACGCCTGATCAGTGGGGCTGAGAGAGATGAGGTCTATGGCCATAGATAGCACCCTAGTTGGTTTCTAGGGGACGATGACATGATTTTCACTGCTAGCTACAATGATTTAAGTCTTTATTGATAGAGATGATGGGGATCCAGCCTAGTCTCTAACCGATTGATATGAGGTCTAGAGTATGATTTTATTGATATGAACTCTAGACTTAACATGATTTATACAATACATGAAAAATGTTTGAAATGAAATATATTTTGAAACAGTACATGTTTTAAACATGTTTTTAAAAATCCATGAGATATGATTTCGACACCTATATGATTTATATATGATTTTGTGTCGAACATGGCATGATATGCAGTCTAGAGAATAGTTTGATTTGATATAAACTCTAGACCTGATATGACTTACAGTATATGTTTTAAAAGTACATGATAAATGATTTCGACACTTATATTATTTATATACGATTTTGTGCCGAACTTGAAATGATATGCAGTTTAGAATATAGATTGATTTGATATGAACTCTAAACCTGATATGATTTATAGTATATGAAAAATGTTTTAAAACCACACATGTTTAAGACATGCTCTAAAGACGAATACATGAATTGAAATTGAACATGTTTTTATCATACCGTAAAGGAAAATTTGAAATGAATTGAAAATTCATACGTTGAGCATGTTCTAAAGTATATATGATATTTATATGAAATGATAGCGGTTTGTACTGTAAAGTTACATAAATTGCATATTAAACCCTAACATGATAATATGCTTAGTACATGAGAATTCCATGAGGAATGTCATGACTCGACGTTAATGATGTTTCATCTATACGATGACATGATATGATATGATATGATATACGAACATAAGATTGATATGAAGAGAATTCTGATCTTACTCTATCGTGATCATAAATTCCCATACGATAAGTAATATGAATTGATGTAATACGGGAATATGATTGTTAAATGTAAAGTGACTCGATAGGATATCTCAATTAAACATGAAGAATATATGAGGAGTATCATGACTCGGTAGTAACGATATTTCATCTATATGATGTCATGATATGATATGAAACATGAATATAGAAATACACGAAGAGAATTATAACTTCGTACCACCATGATCATGATCCACAATATGAAAATTGATAAGGGATGATAGAATACAGAAGTATGATTATGAAATGAAAAGTGAATATGAGAAGTGATAATGAGATGTTATCGATGAGAAAGGATTAACTGTAATTGCATCCTTGCAAATTTTAAGCATTGCGGTTAAGACAGTATAATCCTACTCTTGTATTTATATTAGTATCTTACTGAGCTGTGGTTTTGCTCACCCCACTAAATTTCATATCTTTTAGACTATTGAAGTTAACATCTGCCATGCGAGCTGCTAAGTGGGCATCGGAGACGGTATCTAAGCTGGGTACTGGTCATCGTTCTTCGAATCCGCTTCATTGCCTCGAGGTATACGTTCTTTTTAAATCTCTTGTTTACATGTACAGACTTTAATTAATACACAGTACGTAATTTGTTCAACGAGTCGGGATGTAACTTAGAAGTCTGATAAAGTATTGTATAAAGAATCAGTGAAATCAGAGTAGTAAATACACTGACACCGAATACAAACCTTAAAATGAAAAAGAAAAATTTAGTCCATAAATTTGTAGACTAAGAAAAGTATAAGTATTAAAGGAAAGTCTCGACCTTTGGGTCGTGATAAATTTAATGGTATCAGAGCACAGTTTGTCTAGTACGTGTCGGTGTAGTTGAGACCATGACAGTGTTACATCCCATGTACTGTGTAGTGTCTACATGTAAACTTGTTGATTTTCAATATATACCAAGATTAGTCAGCTATTGGTATGAGTGATACCAGTCGATGGCTTATTGAAATAGGCTGGACTTTGACATTAAGATGCCAATCGATGGCTTATTGAAACGAACTGGAAACCGTTAATGAATGGCATCGATACGGTATAAAAGAATTGTGTATCACCTTAAAGGAATAAGATATTGAATGTTCGAGAATGATTGATTGTGGCAATTTATATGGAAGATAATGGAATGATTATATAGAATATGATCGATATGTGAACTGAAAAGGGGTTGAAAGAGGTAAAAGAATCGCCATTGAAAATGATCGAACAAAGGTATATGGCTTGATTGAAAGTACAATCCCACCTTAATTATGAGGACTATTGGAAATTGAAACTATGATTTCGAGTTATAAGAGAACACGAATATGAAGAAGTTCTCGGATTTATGACTAAAAGTGATTTCACTTTGGTTATCACATGATTACGGTTAGATGTAAGATCGAGTCAAACTCGACAGATGAAATATAATGATACTCGAAGGAGTAAATAGATGGATTATATGATTTACTACCAGCTATGTAAAAAAAATTGAAAATGATATATATATATATATATATACACACACCTCGGAATGGTAAATTGTATGGATAACATGGTGACAAAATTGATGATTTTATTAGTCACCTATGGAGTCTAAATTAAGAAAAGATTTCATGTTCAGGTATACTTTAAAACCTGGCTGATATCGAGTATACCAAAAACATAGGAGATGTAATAAGAATACTACATGAAAAGAGATATAGAGAGAAATGATTGATAAATGTTGTATTTATGGCAAGAGATAATTAATAGTAAAGTTTGTAATGAGGTGCAGCCTTGATTAAATAAATATGAAAATGAGCATTAGGGATAACAATGAAGAGTCTAGATGTAACACCCCGTTACCACATTTTTCACCTTATTTTACACAATTTATCCGGTTGGGTTGTCTGTGCTACTTCACTTTACACTTGATGTTAAACAATTTAATAAAATATTGTTAACATTATACACATCCCCTATCTTAATTACAAATATGTAGTACTATAGACATGTCTAAATACAGAAAATAAATGATCGTACCTGATATATCTTAGTCGGTCTGTCACATTGTCCATTATGTGCAGCCGTAATCCATAAATACTGGACTCACCATCATCAAAACCTGAAATGTTAAAATTGGGGACTGAGCAAACCACGGCTCAGTAAGAAAGTTATATGTCACACTTGATATTCAGCTATCTATATGCTAAAAATAATTTTTTTTCATTTTCTTTAAAATCTTCCTAGCTGGCTCTAGGCACACATGTAGGAAGGATACTACAGTCGGCTAGGGATCCAGATAGAGTAAGGCAGGTATTTTGAAATACCTGACTTGTTCCGAAACCTAGAAGTAACTGTAGAGAGTACTATTTCCGTTGTTTTCAAAACGATATAATTTTCGCTTTTCCACGGAGTAAACCACTATATCTTTTCACATCCAGTATACTTTAAAACACGTGGTAGTTTAGTAATGAAAATAGTGGTTTACTTCTCTTCTCTTCAGTACAGTAAAACACGCGTGGTTCGCAAATATCCAATCATTGGATAAGTACTTTTGCGATTATTTTTATCTTAGAAATAATTCTTATGTTCTTCTTTTAGAATAAACATTTATTTCTCTTTTCAAATCAGTAACCGTATCGTACAGTTCAGTAAAACAATATATTCAGTATTCAGTAAACCAGTATCTCGATACGGTTCAATCAGTAACAGTAAGCAGTAGCTACCCATTCAGTAAATAGTATACGGTAGCTTTCAGTTCAGTAAATAGTAAATGGTAGCCTTTTCTTCAGTAAAATAGTAATCAGTGGCTACCATTTCAGTAAACAGTACAGTTCAATAAACAGTGTTTTGGTACAGTTTTTTTCCATCAGTAATAGTAAACAGTAGTTCAGAACAGTAAACAGTACAGTACAGTACAATAAATAGGATTCTATAAATCTTTTCAGTAAACAGTAACAGTATGTGAGACTAGGCATCACCCTACAATTAAATCATGCTATCATCGTCCAATAATGGACCAGTAATCATCATCCCCGAAGGGACACAGTAACAGTATAACAGTGAGATCTATGGCCATAATCTATATGGTGTCCTCAGTGTACACTTGCCAGGTGACATCCGGGACGCTGATGACTGGCAGGTCTATCAGCCACGTGACAATAACAATATAAGTGTGATGCATGAAACTCGGGGCCTAAGTCTCAAAACAGTATAAACCGTACCATAGCGTTTATGGATTTTAAATACAATAAATCGAAATATTTCACAAATATCCATAAGGCTCACATGTAATAAAATCATCACCTTTATGAAATTTATAATTTAAACAATATTTCTCAAAATATTTCATAAAGGTATAAATCGTGTTTTTCTCACGGTGAAACAGTTTGCAAAATCATCAATGTAACATATAAAAGGGCAAAACTGTCCTTTCTCCACCGTAAAACACGTATGCACGCTTTTCCGTGCTTTCACTTGAAAACATGATTTTTTAATCATTTATGAAAAATAAAATATTTATTTTTCCAATTCATAAATCCCGTAACCATGTTTCTTTTAAAAAACACGTGTAGAGACCTCTAGTCTCGAAATCATAGTTTTTCATCATTTCTTAACCTTTATGGAATTTATATAATTATTTATCTTACAATTAAAACCATAAAGGTTTCGTATTAAATCAAGTGAATATTTAAGAATATTTATAAAAATATTCACTTCGGTCTCTTTTTCATTTTCATCTCGTTTCACGTCACCTACTGGTGAATTTTCGATGATTTTCTTTTCACCATACTCGAAAACATGAATATTTTAAAATCCAATATCATTATATTCATGTTTTATGAAATTTACTTGATTTCTCAATTTTCGTACCTGAAAATCGTTTCACGTGAAATCAAATCATTTATTATGATTTTTGGTAAATTTCAGTAATTATTCGATAATTTTTCGACAGTATAACGGCTGCCGATTTGGCTAGCCTCCTGCACGAAAAATACAGTTTATATTTTTCAACCGGTATTTCACCATAATTTAAAACTGATAAATCACCACAACTTTCAAAACTAATCATTATAAATTGCATTTATAAATTAAATGCATAATTTCAAACATGTGACCGAATATCCTTACAGGCGGCACATGTCTCCCATACCTGTTTCGGGTAGCGACTGCCTCTCGAAGGTCGCGCCCGTGTTCACCTCGCCCGATTCCATCGGCTCGGTCATCGAGGGAATTTTTTGGAAATTAAATTCTAAAATTTATAATTTTTTCATAATTATTTAAATAAATAATTTATTTAAATAATTTAACACTTTCCAGGATTTCTTACCGATTCCCGTAATTCCTGGGTTTTTCGAATTCTTGAGATTTTCCGTAATTTTTCGTAATTTTCGAATTCTCGGGAATTCTCCAAATTGCCAGAATTCCTTTTCTCTTTCTCTTTTTTCTTTTTCTTCCTTCTTTCTTTTTCTCTTTTCTTTACTTTTCTTTTCTTTTTCTTTTTCTTTTTCCTTTTTCTTTTCTTTTTCTTTTTCTTTTTCCTTTTCTTTCTTTTCCAGCAGGACCGGTCTACCTCCTTCCTCACTGGTTCCACGCCGGTGGTCGGTTCTCCGGCAGTTCGGTGGCTCAGCAGCTGGCCGGCACCACAGCGAGTCTGGATCTGGCCTCCGTTCATCCCAAATCGACGGCACGGCGGCGGATCTACTCGGTTTTGCCTCGGCTTCTTCTCCTTCTCCATCAGCCTTCCTCCGCCGTTTCCCACCTCTCCGGTGGCCTCCATCGTCTTCCTCTCCCTCCGACGGTGCTTCGATGGCAGTGGCGGCAACCGATTTGGCCGGCGCCGTCCATTTCTCTTTTTCCTCTCTCTCGGCTTCCGTCGCGTTTTCTCCCCTGTTTTCGTTTCCGTTTCCTTCGCCGGTCGTCCTCTTCCCTTCCTTTCTTCGCCAGCGACATCGTCTCTCCCTTCCTCTCTCTTTTCCCTCGCCGGCGGTGGCATCTCCGCCACCGTCAGCCTCACCTGGGGGGTGGGATCGGGTTTGCTTCCCCGATTCCTCCTTTCCATTTTTTGTTTTATTTCTTTCTATTTTTAGTATATATCATACTATATACTTTATACTTTATACATATAATATATATACTATATGTTACACATATATTATTTCATATATAGTATAGTACAATATATATTATATATAATATATATTGTATATTACAAAATATATATCTAGTATATATATATGTATATTTACATACTTAAAATTAAATAACATTTATATAAATATTTATATAAATGTCATAATTCCATATATATTGTATTTACAATATATTTACCTTTAAACTTTAATGTAATTTAATATTTACATTTTCTCAAATATGTATATACTTATATACATGCATACAATGTTGTAAATAATACATATGTACTATTTAAATTTATCAAATAGTATATATATATATACTTATATATACCAATGTATATTTAATATATACTGTATACCATACGATATTTAAATACATATGTATTTATATCAAATACATTTATATAATTTGTAATTATATAAACATATTTTATTTTCATTTCTCATTTTCTTATTTAATTTGGATTTCCATTTATCCAAATTAAATCGCCCTACTTTCCTTATTTAATTTCCTTCACTTAATTTCTTTCATTCGAATTTCTCAATTTCGTCACTTCCTCCATTCTCGGAATTTTCACAATATTCTGATTCTCACAATTTTATTTATTTATTTCCACTGTTCATTTTCTCCAACATTTATTTTCACTATTTATAATTTCCAATAAATGGAAAATTTACAGTTATCACACTAGAAGAGATATGATGATATGGAAGTGATTAAGGACTGATTGTCTGAATGGAATCACTTTCCATTATCAAGCTCCTAAATTTCTCTAGTGCCATAGTCAGAACATGATTATAGAATGATGAGAACATATGTGAAGTTCCAGTGAGCATACATGTGATGGGACTCCCTGAGTTGCCATATACTTATGCGAAATAGCAAAAGGCTTTGGGATTTCCAAATTTATTGATAGCACTGCTCCGTATTGATATGAATATTCGAGCGTAATATGTGAACGCTTACAGATATATTGAGAGCGGGTGCACTGAATTTAAAAGCTACTGGGACAATCACATACTACTGATTAAATTGTTTAAATGATAGCTATCAAGCTATATCGACTTGGCACCAAATGAGAAAAATGGATGATGAACAATATGAATCAACTATAATGCAAAGAGAGATGAAATTTGTTAACTCCCAAATTTATAAGAAGTTTTCAGTAGTATAAATATATAGAGAAAAACGATATATAATGGTATAAAAAGTGATTTTAATATTGAAGGTATGCTGGCAGTATCATTTGAAAGATGATTGAAAGGACAAGAAAGATAAGAGTACAGGATGGTACCACCTTTTAATTTACGTTCAATTCGGAGGATCGAATTTCTTAAGGTGGGGAGGATGTGATAATCGAGAATTTTTCCATTTTTGGCATTAATTTACTTGGGAATTTAATTTTATGCAAATAAATAGGTGAAAGTAAATAAATAAATTATTTACGAGATGGAAAAATTATTGAAATTTTTGAATTTGATGAAGTTGAGGAAATTATTTTGAATGATTTTCGGATATTAAGAGATCCAAATATTAAAGAGGTGAAAATGAGTATATTTATATTGGAGGATAAGAAATCCAAAAATTTGAGAAAATAAAAATGTGTATATATATATTATTAATTAATAATTATATATATAAATATAATTATTAAAAGAAATTGAAACAGAAGTGGGAATCGGGGAACCCAATTCCCACATTTCTCTTTTGTTAGCCAAAACAGAAGAGAAGCAAATAGAGAAGCCGGCGTCAGCCGGCCGAGCGAGAGGAGAAAGGGGAGGAGGAGCGATGTCGTCGGAGAGAGAAGAAGCAAACAGTGACGCCGCGAGGCGGAAAGGAAACAAAAATTGGGCAGAAGCCGAAACGAGAGGAAGAAAAACCGGAAGAAAAAGGAAAAAGGAAAGAAGGCGACGGCGGCCGGTCCACCTGTCGCCGCCACCATGCAAAGCCCCGGTGAGGCCAGATCTGGAGGAAAGAAGGCCCGGCGATGAAGAAAACGGCAAAAAAAGAGAGGAAGAAAAGAGAGAAGGAGACGCCACCCATTCCAGATCTGTTACCGCCGACGTCGTCGATCGAGAAACGGAGGCCAGATCTGGCATCCTCACAAGGTCGGCTAGTTGTGGGAGGCTTGAACTGGCGGAAAGGGTGACCGCCGGTGGCCGAACCGGTCAAACAGGTAGAACCGACCTAAACCGGTCTGAACCGGTTCAGGTCAGAAGAAAAAAACAAACAGAAAAATAGGAAGAAAAAAAGGAAAGAAGGAGAAGGAAAAAGAAAAGAGAAAGAAGAAAAGAAAAGAAAAAGAGAAAGAGAAAGAAGGAGAAGGAAGAAGAAAGAAAAAATGGTAAGGAAAATTAAGAAAAATAAATTGATGGTATTTATTAAATAATTTATGGTTATATTGATGTAGTGCATTGATATTGAAATTTTAGCAAACGGAAATGAGACGAATGGTGGAGTTCAGCAAGGCTTGAAAATCGGAAAGCACGCTAAGCTTTAGCGAATAGGTAAGATATTTTTATAAAGCATTAGTAGCATTATACTGTATGTGAGATTTATGATTTTATATGATGCATTAATGGAATGATTTAAATGGAATTGTGATTTTTTAAAATGATGCATTGATTGAATTGATGTTAAAAATGCTAAAAGGACCCACAACTGATGGTGGGGGTCTTAGTAGAGACATAGGAATTGTGAGAATCAACAGTTGTGGTATAAATTATGTTTCTCTTGCAGGAGGTTAGGGAAAATTAAGTCATTATGCTATCGAAATTTTTATGAAAATGTTTGAGGAAAAAGATTAAGCTTCTCATGTAAATGGAATCTTGGGAAGAATTATCATAAATAAGTTTGAAGGGATCTTATCGTGTCATGGAGAAATTGATTGTTGAAATTGATGAGAAGGGTAATGGATGAGCAAGATAACACGAGGAATTTTGTTGAGAATCTTATAGAACTGATAATTCAAGTCATCTTAACATTTCAAGTTGATTATTGAGTCGAAAATGAGGAAGAATATCGGTTGGTTGGAGTATTGATGAATGTAACAATGATTATATGATGTAGCTTGGAAGAGAAGATCGTAATTGAAATTTTGATGGTCAAGTAATTGAATTGTGAATCTATTAATGGAGTAATGATTTTTCCAGAATTTACTAAATTCGATTCTTGATCTTGAAGCAATTCAGAAATGTGATAACATGCACTATTCGAGAGATCGATGTTGAGATGATTTCACCGTACTATATTGTATTGCCAGATATATGTGAGATAATAAACGTACATACACTAGTGATATTGGTATTAGTAGCAATATTGTGGTACAAAATGGATAGTTATGATACTGAATCATAAACGAATATATGATTTGTACGTACATAACTTTATTGAAAGTGAGGTTGAATCACGACACAATCCGATCAATTATAGATCCAAACAAATGAGTAATAAAATATGCAGATACATAGTTTTTGCGTATAACCATGAAATAGGCCTTGAATAATGAGATTAATAATCGCATAAGTTCGATATTAAATTATACAGGCCACATGGAAAATTGAATTGAGGATTGTGATCTAACTCTGTGATAGTGAATGAAATTGAAACTCAAGTTAAAAATTATGAACGTGCATTAATAGATCAAACCATAATTAGATTTGATAAGTGATTATTGATCAGGTGGCTCTGTTATCTTCAATATCGACTTTGGAGTAGATATTAGATGACGATATTGGAAATTACATAATTTTCGTATCTTGATGGTTACACTGAAACATGATATGTAAATGCTCATAGAAACTAAGAGGATTCATACTAATGATGTGATCCTAATATTGATGCTGAGATGTATAAATGATTATTACAGTTAATGACGATTGAGAAAAGATATTGAATATCGAATGGTCTGAATACCAAGTGATTTGATTATCGAATGAATTGAATACTGAACAATTTGAATTCTCAATGAATCGAATATTGAATGAGTTGAATACGGATCTACTGATTTGACAAAGAGGAAGTTCGAAGTCGAATGATTGATGGTGATAAAAATTAAATGAATTACTTCACTGTATTAGATGAAATATGATTTATATCGATATTTGATAATAGTATGGAAATTACCTATTAGATATGATTTGATTGAAATCAAAAAGATGAAAATGAGAGAATTGAAATATAGTGAACGTTATAATTAAGTGACATGGTAGATGAAAATGATAGTTCACTATTGAACTCGTGATTTAAATTTGCATTGCATTTAAGCATGCCTTTTTACAAACTTGAAACATTATAATAATGTTTATATGAATACTGTAAAGTATTGAATTGTTTTGAAATGAAAGTATATGGTAGATATATATTTTGATATATGAAGCCTCATACAGAATTTTACCATATGCTTTACATGATATTGAAAAGAAAGCTAAAGATTTAAATATTTTATGAGACTGTAGGCACCCTAAAAGAATTAAATTCAATAAAGCATAGTGGAAATCGCCTTGTGATAACCGCAAATTTCTGAATTTTTATATTACTTATTTGAGAATTTAATTTTAAATGCGAAAGATAAATTAAAGTAAATAAAGGAATTATTTACAAGATGGAATATTGTTGGAAATTCCGTAAATAATGAAGTTAAGGAATTGATAAATTATATGGAAGAAATTAATTTGGATAAATGAAAATCCAAATTAAATAAGAAAATGAGAAAGAAAAAAATATATATATATATATATATATTATACATACAATATATATTGTATTATTTCATTATATAAATATATATAAATGATATTCTATTTTAAAGTATATATGTATACATAATATATATACATATTTTTGTATATAATACACATATGTATAGTACTATACTATATATAAAATTATATATAGTATAATATGTATATAATAAAATTAAAACAAAAAAAAAGAAGAAACAGAATCAGGAACTCCCAATTCTGTCTCTCGCGTGGAAGCCGGCCACCGGCCACCGTCGACCGGCCGACAGAGGGCGAAACGAGGGAGCCGAGACCATCGCCGGCGAGGGAAGAAGAGGAAGAATTCGACCGACGGCGGAAAGGAGAAAGGAAACAGAATCGGAACCGGAAGAAGCCGGAAAAGAAAAAGAAAGAGGATCTGGCGGTACCGGCAGAATTGGCCACCGCCACTGCCACCGAAGCATCGCTAGAGGAAGAGGAAGAGGGTGGAGGCCACCTGAGGCGCAGTGAACGGCGGAGGAAGGCCGGTGAAGAGGCGAAAGAAACTGAAGGAAAATCAACTCGATCCGCCGCCGTGCTGTCGATCCAGGCCGAATGAGACCACCAGCAGACTCGCCGTGCCGTCGGCCAGCTGTGGAGCCCTTGAACTGCCGGAGAACCGACCGCAGGAGAAGAACCGGCGAGGAAGAAGGCTGAACCGGCTGACGGGAAAAAGGAAAAGAAAAAGAAAAGAAAAAGAAAAAGAAAAGAAAGAGAAAGGAAAGAAAAGAGAAAAAAGGAAGAAAAAGAGGAAAAGAAGAAAAAGAGAGGAAAAAAAGAGAATTTCGAAAATTAAGGGAAATCCCGAGAATTCGAAAACCCGAGAATTACGGGAATTGGTAAGAAATCCCGAAAAGTGATAAATTATTTAAATAATTATAGAAAAATTCTAAATTTTAGAATTTAATTTCCAAAAAATTCCCTCGATGACCGAGCCATTGGAATCGGGTGAGGTGAACACGGGCGCGACCTTCGAGAGACAGTTGTCGACCCGGAACAGGTAAGGGATGCATGTGCAGCATTGTAAGGATATTCAGTCTGCATGTTTTAATTTCGAAATATTTTATGGAAATATTTTATAAAATTATTATGAGGAATGATTGGTTGGAAATTTGGAATGAAGTACCGGTTGAAATTATAAACTGTATTTTTCGTGCAGGAGGCTAGCCAATCGGCAACCGTTATACTACCGAAAAATTATCGAAAATTATCGAAAAATTCTAGAAAATTTATAAAATCATAATAAATGATTTTATTTCAGAAGAAACGATTTTCAACCACGAAAATCGAGAAAATGATTATTTTCATAAAACATGAATATAACGAAATTTATTTTAAAATATTCATGTTTTCGAAATTGGTGATAATGAGATCACCGAAAATTCTCTCGATATAGGAATTATATGTGATATGAAATGAAAGATGAAAAAAGGGATAAAGTGAATATTTTACAAATATTTTCTTAAATATTCACTTGATTTATTATATAACCTTTATGGTTTTAATTATGAAATTATTATTTTTATAAATTCCATAAAGGTTTTCTGATGATGAAAAATACTGTTTTGAGACTAGATGGCAACGTTATCATGCTAATATGTGATATGTGATATGTGATATGTAGTCCCGGCCGACAGCTGATCAGTGATCCGCCGAGGACAATTATAGACTATGGCCATAGATCTGACATGATTATTTATACCCTGCGGGATCTATAGCATGATCTGAGTAACGACCCAGTGGACGGGCTGGGCGTGTGTGCCTAAGTCTCCATATATAAAAATGTTTTATATGATATGTGATATGTGAAATGTAAATGTTTTACATGATATGTGACAAGTTAAATGAAAGAGATTTACGGCATTTTACAAAATGCTTATTTCAGTACTGAATTTAGTACTACAAGATGATTTCATATGATATGTGATACGGATATGTAATATGTTTTCAAAACGAAAAAGAGGTTATAAGTCTAATATTCTTACTATGATTTTCAATTGAATATTAGACTATATGTGATATGAATATGTGATATGTTTTCCAAAAAGGAAAGAGGAGGAAAATAAATCTAATATTCTTATTTTAGCTTTTAAATTGAATATTAGATTTAAATGATATATATGTTATACGAAAAGGATTTAATAGCAGATTTTGCTATTTAAAGTACTGTACTAATTATGGTTTTACAGTAAAACATGAAATGAGTTTTAAATGAGAATGATGAGAATTTAACTAATATTCTTTTCAAAGGATATATGAATATTAGTTACTTTATTTAAATGCTTTATTTTATAAAAGCATTATTTTGAAAAGAATATGAAAATGTTATGAAATAAAAAAGGTAAAAAGGATTAAAATTTCAAACAAAAAGAAAATTATTCTCTACAGTTGCTTCTAGGTTCCAGGACAAGATAGGTATTTCAAAATACCTACCTTACTCCATCCGGATCTCTAGCCGACTGTAGTATCCTTCCTACATGCGAGCCTAGAGCCCATAGGAAAAATGAAAAAGTTTTTCAGCATATAGATAGTTGAGTATCAAGTGAGGCATATAATTCCCTTACTAAGCCGTGGTTTGCTCACCCCTTAATATTAGCATTTTAGGTTTTCGAGGACTAGGTGTCTGACATCTAAAGGACTTCGGCTGTGCATTTGGGGACGATGCGACAGCTAGATTTATTTAATAATGTATGATCATTTATTTTCCGTATTTAGACTTACCTACAGTACTACTTCATTATGAATTAAGATAGGGGATGTAATTCATATTATAATTTAATATGTAATTATTTATATGTAAAAGAAAAGTAAAGTATCGCAGACAGCCCAACCAAATAAGATATATAGAATAAGGTGAAAAATAAGGTTACGAGCTGTGACAGATTTAATGGTATCAGAGCAGGGTTGGCCTGATGTCTGTCGATACTTTGGAAAGAAAATGTATTGAAAAGGTTAACATCCCCTGTAATACTGTGTAGTCTAAATACATAGAGAAAATTTTTGACCAAAAATGACCAAAATACCCCTGCCTCTGAAATTTTACCGAGAGTTAAAATAAACCAACAGAGGTTGGAATTGATTGATCTGACAGAGAAATTGATGATGTAAAGCTGAATTGCAAGCAAAATACTCCAACTGTGGATTTTAATGAACTTCTCTGTCGAAATCGAATGAGATCTAAATTGCTGATATAAGTATCAGAAAGGATAATATCAGCACATAGATAATAAGATCCTTGGTTAAATGTATATTAAGGAGAAAGAAATAAATGTGGAAATGATGAAAACGCCCTATGTTGGACTACATTCCGAATAGTGATGAAACCAAGTGATTTCAAATTCCTTGATGATAATGGAATTATTAATAGCATAGAGGATGTCATATGGATATATCGATCCCTATTACTGATTCCACTTACACTTCGATTATGGACGCGAATTGCGAGTGACCTAGTGAAAGGGCTAGGCCTCATGATGAAACCTCGAGGGGTGACCCAGTGAAAGGGCTGGGCATTCTCAAAGAGGTTAGTACACATATGTAAAGGCGGACAGCAGATGGGCCGAGGCCTTATATGATGCGATCCAATAATAGTGTATAGTGGAAGGTCATAAGATGATTGGCCCGGCTATTGACGGTAAGAGCCTGAATTATGAGGTACTGAATTGGATATTATTACGGGATCATTGTATATGATGAAAAGTAATATGATTGTTGGAGATGACTGATAAAGAGTTTAGTATATATGATGAAATCCATAGCATTATGGTTGATTGAGGTTCTATACATTTATACTGTTTTTGAGGTATTAAATGAATAATTAATTATAGAACTAGAGCATTATGAGATATGCTTTGCAAATTGATGTACTGTATGGAGTACTGTAAATTGGAGAAGATGCACAAGAATAGTAAAGTGATAAAAGAAGATGACAGCTAACCTAAGTTCTTCAGGACCCTTGAGACAGAACTGTGATGGGTTACCCGTAATGGATCATATGTGTGAGATGCAGGTGAACTATGTTATCTTTGACTCACTTGTAAGGGTAAACCTGGGGTGAAAGGATCGCCTAGGAGATGCTCACCGACGGCCGATTCGAACAGGCGTGACTCTTACAATTAGCTCAGTGGTAACACGAGTGTAAGGAACTAGGTACGTAAGGGTGCCAGGGTTCGAACCTCGTGGATAGTATGCTCAAGGGAGTTAAACCTGAATTTATTAAATGAACTTGATTCCAAAGTAAATTACAGTGGTAGTAAATTGGTTAGCTGTAACATGTGTTGATAACTGTTGTACTTACTTCAGCTTACTGGAATGAGATTTGTAAGGCTGTGAAGTATGAGAAAATAAATGAATCAAGGCAGAGTACGTGTTAAAATGATTTGAATACTAAATGTCTCTGCCTTGAGGATATACAGTGAAAATGATAAGACATAGCAATGAAATGTCTAAAAAAGTACGAGATATGGGATTAAAGAAAGTATCGGATGTGATTCCCAATAAACTTTCAGAGTTATATAGAGTGGAGGAATCGAGATAACATTGAGTCGATTTTGAATATGAAATCTGATTCTAAGCTTATATCGGAGAACTTAAGAAAATCCGAAAGCTTAAGAAATCCACTCTGGAAAATGTGAGAATAATGAAATGCACGTGTATAAGGTGTGATTGAAGGAAATACAGATAACGTAAATTAAGGATAAGAAAGTTATCTGTATAAGTGTAAGTGAGAGAAGCATTGATGATATTGAGATGTAGATGAAATAAAGTGATATAGTAAATGTTTTTTATCTAATAAAGTTCTCATTAAGAACAAGTATTCATCTACATGAAAATAGACGCTTTATTGATCTGATCACATATATATGAGGAGTTAATAAGACTAACCTCAGTATAAAGCATCCTTAGATAAAAGATTGGAGACTAATGTCCATAAGATGATAATAATTTGTAACGACCCGTTACCACATTTTTCACCTTATTTTACACAATTTATCCGGTTGGGCTGTCTGTGATACTTCACTTTACACTTAATGTTAAACAATTTAATAAAATATTGTTAACGTTATACACATCCCCTATCTTAATTACAATTATGTAGTACTGTAGACATTCTAAATACAGAAAATAAATGATCGTACCTCATATAAATCAGTCGGTCTGTCACGTTGTCCTTTGTGTACAGCCGTGATCCACAATCATCTGATCTCACAATCTTTAAAACCTGAAATGTTGGAAATTAAGGGGTGAGCAAACCACGGCTTAGTAAGAGAGTTATATGTCACACTTGATATTCAGCTATCTATATGCTGAAAATAATTTTTCAATTTTCTTCATTTTCTTTAAAATCTTCCTAGCTGGCTCTAGGCACACATGTAGGAAGGATACTACAGTCGGCTAGGGATCCAGATAGAGTAAGGCAGGTATTTTGAAATACCTGACTTGTTCCGGAACCTAGAAGCAACTGTAGAGAGTACTATTTTCGTTGTTTTCAAAACGATAAACTTTTCGTTTTTCCACAGAGTAAACCACTTATTTCTTTTCACTTCAGTATATTTTAAAACAATGGCAGTACAGTAATAAAAACAGTGGTTTACTTCTCTTCTTTTCAGTACAGTAAAACACGTGACAATACAGTGATTTGCAAATATCCAATCATTGGATAATTACTTCTTCGATTATTTCTATCTTAGAAATAATTCTTATGTTATTCTTTTAGAATAAACATTTATTTCTCTTTTCAAATCAGTAACCGTATCGTACAGTTCAGTAAAACAGTATATTCAGTGTTCAGTAAAACAGTATCTCGATACGGTTCAGTAAGTAACAGTAAACAGTAGCTACCAATTCAGTAAATAGTATACGGTAGCTTTCAGTTCAGTAAACAGTAAATGGTAGCTTTTAGTTCAGTAAAACAGTAATCAATGGCTACCATTTCAGTAAACAGTACAGTTCAGTAACACAGTATTTTGGTATGGTTTTTCATCAGTAAACAGTAATCAGTACAGTAATTCAGTACAGTAAACATTACAGTACAGTAAATAGGATTCCGTGAATCCTTTCAGTAAACAGAAATCAGTATGTGAGATTAGGCATCACCCTACAATTAAATCATGCTATCTCGTCCACTAGGGACACAGTAACAGTAATGAGATCTATGGCCATGATCTATAATATGTCCTCGGTGTACGCTTGCTAGGCGACAATCCGGGACGCTGATGACTAGCTGGTCAATCAGCCACGTGACAGTAACAGTATATGTGATGCATGAAACTCGGGGCCTAAGTCTCAAAACAATGTAAAAACCGTACCTTAGCCTTTATGGATTTCAAATACCGTAAATCAAATATCCATAAAGCTCACATGTAATAAATCATCACCTTTATGAAATAATTAAATTAAAATAACATTTCTCAAAATATTTCATAAAGGTATAAATCATATTTTTCATACAGTGAAAGCAGTTTATAAATCATCACTGAAAATATAGAAGGGCAAAACTGTCCTTTTTTCATCGTAAAACACATATGCACGCTTTTTCGTGCATTCAATCGAAAACATGGTTTTCAAAGAAATCGGGATTCAAATCAAATATTTTCATAATTTATGTAAAAATAAATTATTTACTTTCCAAATTCAAAATCCCTTAACCACGTTTTCTTCTAGAAACACGTGTAGAGACCTCTAGTCTCGAAATCATGGTTTTCCACCATTTCTTAACCTTTATGGAATTTTCATAATTAATTATTTCCATAATTAAAACCATAAAGGTTTTATGTAAAATCAAGTGAATATTTAAGAATATTTATAAAAATATTCACTTCAGTCTCTTTTTCATTTTCATCTCGTTTCACGTGAAATATCACCTACCGGGTGAATTTTCGGTGATTTCCTTTTCACCATTCTCGAAAACATGAATATTTTAAAATTAAATATCAGTATATTTATGTTTTATGAATTTATTCAATTTCTCGGTTTTCGTACCCGAAAATCGATTCACGTGAAATCAAATCTTTTATTTTGGCTTTCGGTGATTTTCGGTAAATTTTAGTAATTTTTCGATAATTTTTCGGCAGTATAACGGCTACCGATTTGGCTAGCCTCCTGCACGGAAAATACAGTTTGTATTTCTCAACTGGTATTTCACCACAATTTGAAACCGATAAATCACCACAATTCTCAAAACCAATCATATAAATTGCATTTATAAATTAAATGCATAATTTAAAACATGTGGCCGAATATCCTTACAGGCGGCACATGTCTCCCTTACCTGTTTCGGGTCGGCAACTGCCTCTCGAAGGTCGCGCCCGTGTTCACCTCGCCCGATTCCATCGGCTCGGTCATCGAGGGAATTTTCTGGAATTTAAAATTCTAAATTTTAGAATTTTTCCATAATTATTTAAATAAATAAATTATTTAAATAATTTAACACTTTCCAGGATTTCTTACCGGTTCCCGTAAATTCCCGGGATTTCTCGTGATTTCCGAATTCTCGGGAATTTTCCAAATTCCCGGAATTCCTTTTTCTCTTTCTTTTTTTTCTCTTTTCTTTTCTTCTCTTTTTTTTCTTTTTCCTTTTCTTTTTTTTTTCTTTTTCTTTTTCCTTTTCTTTCTTTTCCAGCCGGTTCAAGCCCTTCAGACTGGTTCCACCCTCCTCACCGCCGGTTCTCCTCCGGTGGCCGGTTCTCCGACGGCTCGGGGGCTCAGCAGCTGGCCGGCGTCGAGGCGAAGCTGCAGGTGGTCTCAGCTTGGCCTGGATGGGTGGCACGGCGGCGGATCTACTCGGTTTTACCGTGGTCACTTCTCCTCCTCCGTCGGCCTTCCTCCACCGTTCCTAGCCTCTCCGGTGGCCTCCATCCCATTCCTCTCCTTCCGTCAGTGCTTCGACTGTGGTGGCGGTGGCCGGTTTGGCCGGCGCCGCCAGATCTGGTTTTGTTTTCTCTTCCGGTTTTCCGCCGTTTCTCCCTCTGTTTCTTTCCGTTTTTCGTTCTGTTTTGGGCTGTCGCCGGTGACCCTCACCCTTCCTCATTGACCGACGACGTCCCCTCTCCTCTTTTCCCTCGCCGGCGGTGGCATCTTCGCTACCGACGGTTCTGGTTGGGGGGTCGAGATTCCTCCCCCGATCCTTCCTTCCCTTTTCTGTTTTGTTTCTTTTTTTGTTTTATTTTATTTCTATTTTTAGTATATATCATACTATATACTTTATACTATATACATATAATATATATACTATATATTATACATATAATATTATTTCATATATAATGTATAGTACAATATATATTATCTATAAAATATATATATATTGTATTTTACAAAATATATGTCTAATATATATATATATATATGTATATTTATATATTTTAAAATTAAATAACATTTATATAAACATTTATATAAATGTAATAATTCCATATATATTGTATTAACAATATATATACACTCAAACTTTAATGTAAATTAGTATTTACATTTCTCATTTATGTATATATCTATATATATACATAAAATACTTTACTTAGATACATGTGTATTATTTTATTTTGTACAATAGTATATATGTCTATATATACCTCGGTATATATATGTATACTATATAATAATTTCAATACATATGTATTCATTTAAAATTACATTTATATAATTTATAATTATATAAATATATTTCTCTTTCATTTCTCATTTTCTTATTTAATTTGGATTTCCATTTATCCAAATTAAATTTCCTCTATTCCTTATTTTAATTTCCTTCACTTAAATTTCCAATTTCATCACTTCCTTAATTCTTGAAATTTCCACAATATTCCAATTCTCATAATTTTATTTATTTATTTATTTCAATATTTATAATTTCCAATTAAATGGAAAATTTATGGTTATCACATCCTCCCCACCTTAAGAAATTCGGTCCTCCGAATTTAACTTAAGTCCAAAGGTGGTACATGTCGTATACTTACGACTTTTGACCTCTAGGTCATCCTCCAAGTAATACTGCCAGTACACTTTCAACATCAAGAGTAGTTTTAGACCACTACATGCTGTTTTTTTTCATCACATATGTCTCCACTCCCGTAAGTTCATTTCTCAAGGCGGGAGTTATTCATTTATACTCTTTTTATATAAGAGTCCACACACAATATTTTTCATGTCACAGCTACTCTATGCTGTTCATCATCCATTTTTCTCACTTAGTGCCAAGTCGACACAATTTGGTACTATCATGTACTCAAGTCAATTAGTTGTATGTAATTGTCCCAGTAGCTTTCATATCTCATGCATCTGCTCTCTCAATGTATCTTCAAGCGTTTCAATATCACGCTAAGATATTTACATCAGTACGGAGCGATGCTATCAGTACACTTGGGATCTCGAAGCCTTTTGCTATCTCTCATTAGCATATGGCAACTCAGAGACTCCCATCATATGTAATGCTCACTGGAACTGTACATACACATTCACATCGTTTAACACTTATACTTCGACTACAGCACTAGAGAATCTAAGAGTCTGATAATGGAAGGTGATTCTATTTATATCATCAGTCTTTAATCACTTCCATATCATCATTTCTCTTTTGGACTCTTTATTGTCCCCAATATTCATTTTATCAAGGCTGCATTTCACTTGCAGACTTTACTATTAATCACCAATCATGAGACAATCATGTCCTCTTCATGTAGTATGGTCTTTACATCTCTTTTCATAATTTAGATTCCACAATTGAATCCTCAATTTATATTTTTGATTACCACATCATCTATATACTTCCACCATTTCTATCATGTTACGGTGGTTATATGTATAATCATTTTTCATTTATATACTGGCAGTAAATAATACTTGTCATTTTTGGTTTGATTTTACATCTTGCCACGGTTATGTGATAACTAACACAATTTACTTTCTGTCTTACCTTCGGGAACTGTTCCATATTATGTTCCCTTCTCATCATGCAACTTATTCCCTTATCCCACTTTCATTTTCGTTTTCATATTTTCACTTTTATCTCTTCATATTTTTACTCTCATCCTTTTAGTCGGTTTTTTTTTCTCAATTGGTATGGTACTATACTGCCAAGATCTTTTAAAATCTTGTATACCATCTTTTCTTTACACTTATCCCTTTACCGACTTTAACTTCTTTAATTAGGTCTCATCTACAGAGCAGCTAGTCTCATCACTCTTTTATAGATTGGTAGTAGTATCTAGCTAGACTCATTACTATCGTATCTCAATCATTATCTCCCTATCATAGACAGATTCACTGTCGTTCTGTCATTTCGAGATTATCTATCTCAGGAAGAGACACTGTCTAGCCAAGCCTCTTATTTGCCAATCTTAATATAAGTCTGCAGTCTTTGAGACTTTCCATGGTCATATCATCATGCTGCTCATGTTTCATTTGTATCGTTAACTATTTTGATATCTCGCCACTTTATCCTTATATGAATGCCTCAGTCATTGTGTTTATATATATATCACAAGGTATTTCATTAATCTTAAAAACCTCAATAGGCATTCATACAATTCATGTCGAGTTCATTTCATCATCTTATGGACATCAGTCTCTAATCTTTTATCTAAGGACGCTTTATACTGAGGCTAGTCTTATTAATTCCTCATGTATCCCTGATTAGATCAATAAAGCGTCTATTTTATCATGTAGATGAATACTTGTTCTTTATAAGAACTTTATTACATAGTAACCATTTACTATATCATGTCGATTCATCTACTTATTAAAATCATTTGTGCTGCTCTCTTTTACTCTTATGCAGCCAATTTCATTAATCTCAATTTTCTCTATCTTTATTTCCATCAATCACCCTATCCACATGCACTTCATTATTCTCTCATTTTTCAGAGTTATTTTCTTAAGCTTTTCTGATTCTTTCTATATTCTCCGATATAAGCTTGGAATTAGATTTCTTATCATTAACCGAGTCAATGTTAACTCGATTTCTCCAATTTATATAACTCTGGAAGTTCTATTGAAAATCAATTCCGATACTTTCCTTAATTACACATCTCTTATTAATTCAGACATTTCATTCTCATGTCTTATCATTTACACTGTGTATTCTCAAGGCAGAGACATTTACTATTCGATTCATTTCGACTCATACTCTACCTTGATTTCATTGTTTACTTATACTTTACAGTCTTACGAATCTCAATCTAGTAAGATGTATCGAGTACAACAATTATCAACACATGTTACAGCTAACCAATTTATTATCTCTGTAATTTGCTTTAAAATCAATTTCATTTAATAAATTCAGGTTTAATTCCCTTGAGTATGTTATCCACGAGGTTTGAACCCTGGCACCCTTACGTACCTAGTTCCTTTCACTCGTGTTACCATTTAAATAATTGTAAGAGTCCCGCCCGTTCGTATCGACCGTCGGCGAGCATCCCCTAGGCGATCCTTTCGCCCCAGGTTTACCCTCACAAGTGAGTCGGCGACCACATAGTTCGCCCACACCTCACAATACATGATCCACTACGGGTCGCCCATCACAGCTCTGTCTCAAGGGTCCTGAAGAACTTAGGTTAGCTGTCATCTTCTTCTGTTTATCACTTTACTGTTCTTTGGAATATTCTCCAATTTACAACACTCCATGCAGTATATCAATGGCAAGGTATATCTCATAATGCTCGAGTTCTATAATTAAATATTCATTTAATACCTCAAAACATTATAAATGTATAGAACCTCAATCAACCGTACTGCTATGGATTTCCTCATCTGTACCCTTCACTCTCTTAGTCATTTTCTGTATTCATTTCACTTTTCATAGTATTCAACGATCCCGTGATAATATTCAATTCAGTACACTCATGCTTTAGGCCCTTACAGTCATTAACCGGGCCAATCATATTGCAACATTCCACTACACTCTTATCGGACCGCATCATATAAGGCCTCGGCCCGTCCGCCGTCCGCCTGTACACCTCTGTACTGTCCTCTTTGAGAATGCCTAGCCCTTTCACTGAGTCACCCCTCAAGGATCTATCATGAGGCCTAGCTCGTTCACTAGGTCACTCGTAATTCGCATCCGTAATCTAAGTGTTAGTGGAATCAGTAATAGGGATCGTTATATCCATATGACATCTTCTATGCCATTAATAACTCCATTTCTCTCAATGGATTCCAATTCAGCTCGGTTTTATCTCTGTTCCGCACTTCACCCAACATAAGGGCATTTTCGTCATTTTGACATTTATTCCTTTCTCCTCAGTATACCTTTAAACCAAAGGTCTTATTATCTATATGCTGATAGTATTATTTCGCATACTAATATCAGCACTTTGAGATCTCATTCGATTTCGACAGAGAAAGTCCACTAGAATCCATAATTGGATTATTTTGCATGAAATGCAGCTTTACATCAACAATTTCTCTGTCAGATCAATCAATTTCAACTTCTGTTGGTTTATTTTAACTCCCGGTAAAATTTTAGAATCGGGGGTATTTTGGTCATTTTTTGCCAAAAATTTTCTCTCTCTTCAAATTACCCTCAATCGGTGATCTTAAAGTCTATTTAATGATGATATGTCATTCCCCTCCTTCATACCATTATTTTCAGGTCTCAGTTCAATCCGAACTGTAAGGTACTGGTGGGGCCCTCACCGAGTCCTTTCGGTTCCTTACCGAACAGGCCTTCATTTAGATTATAAGAATCACCAATTTTCTGGTAATTTCTGAGCCTATTATTTCTTTAACATTCACAATTTATACTTTCTCACTCCCTTTAAATCATTTTACTCAATTTACAATCATTTATTTTCTCTATGTATTCAGACTACACAATACTACCGGAGATGTTTAGCACTTTTCCTTCCAAAAATATTCACAGACATCAAGCCAACCATGCTCTGATACCATTAAATCTGTAACGATCCGTTACCACATTTTTCACCTTATTTTACACAATTTATCCGGTTGGGCTGTCTGTGATACTTCACTTTACACTTAATGTTAAACAATTTAATAAAATATTGTTAACGTTATACACATCCCCTATCTTAATTACAATTATGTAGTACTGTAGACACGTCTAAATACAGAAAATAAATGATCGTACCTCATATAAATCAGTCGGTCTGTCACGTTGTCCTTTGTGTACAGCCGTGATCCACAATCATCTGATCTCACAATCTTTAAAACCTGAAATGTTTGAAATTAAGGGGTGAGCAAACCACGGCTCAGTAAGAGAGTTATATGTCACACTTGATATTCAGCTATCTATATGCTGAAAATAATTTTTCAATTTTCTTCATTTTCTTTAAAATCTTCCTAGCTGGCTCTAGGCACACATGTAGGAAGGATACTACAGTCGGCTAGGGATCCAGATAGAGTAATGCAGGTATTTTGAAATACCTGACTTGTTCCGGAACCTAGAAGCAACTGTAGAGAGTACTATTTTCGTTGTTTTCAAAACGATAAACTTTTCGTTTTTCCACAGAGTAAACCACTTATTTCATTTCACTTCAGTATATTTTAAAACACATGGCAGTACAGTAATAAAAACAGTGGTTTACTTCTCTTCTTTTCAGTACAGTAAAAACACATGGCAGTACAGTGATTTGTAAATATCCAATCATTGGATAATTACTTCTTCGATTATTTCTATCTTAGAAATAATTCTTATGTTATTCTTTTAGAATAAACATTTATTTCTCTTTTCAAATCAGTAACCGTATCGTACAGTTCAGTAAAACAGTATATTCAGTGTTCAGTAAAACAGTATCTCGATACGGTTCAGTAAGTAACAGTAAACAGTAGCTACCAATTCAGTAAATAGTATACGGTAGCTTTCAGTTCAGTAAACAGTAAATGGTAGCTTTTAGTTCAGTAAAACAGTAATCAATGGCTACCATTTCAGTAAACAGTACAGTTCAGTAACACAGTATTTTGGTACGGTTTTTCATCATTAAACAGTAATCAGTACAGTAATTCAGTACAGTAAACAGTACAGTACAGTAAATAGGATTCCGTGAATCCTTTCAGTAAACAGAAATCAGTATGTGAGATTAGGCATCACCCTACAATTAAATCATGCTATCTCGTCCACTAGGGACACAGTAACAGTAATGAGATCTATGGCCATGATCTATAATATGTCCTCGGTGTACGCTTGCTAGGCGACAATCCGGGACGCTGATGACTAGCTGGTCAATCAGCCACGTGACAGTAACAGTATATGTGATGCATGAAACTCGAGGCATAAGTCTCAAAACAGTGTAAAAACCGTACCTTAGCCTTTATGGATTTCAAATACCGTAAATCAAATATCCATAAGGCTCACATGTAATAGATCATCACCTTTATGAAATAATTAAATTAAAATAACATTTCTCAAAATATTTCATAAAGGTATAAATCATATTTTTCATACGGTGAAAGCAGTTTATAAATCATCACAGAAAATATAGAAGGGCAAAACTGTCCTTTTTTCATCGTAAAACACATATGCACGCTTTTTCGTGCATTCAATCGAAAACATGGTTTTCAAAGAAATCGGGATTCAAATCAAATATTTTCGTAATTTATGTAAAAATAAATTATTTACTTTCCAAATTCAAAATCCCTTAACCACGTTTTCTTCTAGAAACACGTGTAGAGACCTCTAGTCTCGAAATCATGGTTTTCCACCATTTCTTAACCTTTATGGAATTTTCATAATTAATTATTTCCATAATTAAAACCATAAAGGTTTTATGTAAAATCAAGTGAATATTTAAGAATATTTATAAAAATATTCACTTCAGTCTCTTTTTCATTTTCATCTCGTTTCACGTGAAATAACACCTACCGGGTGAATTTTCGGTGATTTCCTTTTCACCATTCTCGAAAACATGAATATTTTAAAATTAAATATCAGTATATTCATGTTTTATGAAATTTATTCAATTTCTCGATTTTCGTACCAGAAAATCGATTCACATGAAATCAAATCTTTTATTTTGGCTTTCGGTGATTTTCGGTAAATTTTAGTAATTTTTCGATAATTTTTCGGCAGTATAACGGCTACCGATTTGGCTAGCCTCCTGCACGGAAAATACAGTTTATATTTCTCAACTGGTATTTCACCACAATTTGAAACCGATAAATCACCACAATTCTCAAAACCAATCATATAAATTGCATTTATAAATTAAATGCATAATTTAAAACATGTGGCCGAATATCCTTACAGGCGACACATGTCTCCCTTACATGTTTCAGGTCGGCGACTGCCTCTCGAAGGTCGCGCCCGTGTTCACCTCGCTCGATTCCATCGGCTCGGTCATCGAGGGAATTTTTTGGAATTTAAAATTCTAAATTTTAGAATTTTTCCATAATTATTTAAATAAATAAATTATTTAAATAATTTAACACTTTCCGGGATTTCTTACCGGTTCCCGTAAATTCCCGGGATTTCTCGTGATTTCCGAATTCTCGGAAATTTTCCAAATTCCCGGAATTCCTTTTTCTCTTTCTTTTTTTTCTCTTTTCTTTTCTTCTCTTTTTTTTCTTTTTCCTTTTCTTTTTCTTTTTCTTTTTCCTTTTCCTTTTCTTTCTTTTCCAGCCGGTTCAAGCCCTTCAGATCGGTTCCACCCTCCTCACCGCTGGTTCTCCTCCGGTGGCCGGTTCTCCGGCGGCTCGGGGGCTCAACAGCTGGCCGGCGTCGAGGCGAAGCTGCCGGTGGTCTCAGCTTGGCCTGGATCGGTGGCACGGCGGCGGATCTACTCGATTTTGCCGCGATCACTTCTCCTCCTCCGTCGGCCTTCCTCCGCCGTTCCCAGCCTCTCCGGTGGCCTCCATCCCATTCCTCTCCTTCCGTCAGTGCTTCGACTGTGGTGGCGGTGGCCGGTTTGGCCGGCGCCGCCAGATCTGGTTTTGTTTTCTCTTCCGGTTTTCCGCCGTTTCTCCCTCTGTTTCTTTCCAATTTTCGTTCTGTTTTGGGCCGTCGCCGGTGACCCTCGCCCTTCCTCGTTGACCGGCGACGTCCCCTCTCCTCTTTTCCCTCGCCAGCGGTGGCATCTTCGCTACCGACGGTTCTGGTTGGGGGGTCGGGATTCCTCTCCCGATCCTTCCTTCCCTTTTCTGTTTTGTTTCTTTTTTTGTTTTATTTTATTTCTATTTTTAGTATATATCATACTATATACTTTGTACTATATACATATAATATATATACTATATATTATACATATAATATTATTTCATATATAATGTATAGTACAATATATATTATCTATAAAATATATATATTGTATTTTACAAAATATATGTCTAATATATATATATATGTATATTTATATTTTTTAAAATTAAATAACATTTATATAAACATTTATATAAATGTAATAATTCCATATATATTATATTAACAATATATATACACTCAAACTTTAATGTAAATTAGTATTTACATTTCTCATTTATGTATATATCTATATATATACATAAAATACTTTACGTAGATACATATGTATTATTTTATTTTGTACAATAGTATATATGTCTATATATACCTCGGTATATATATGTATACTATATAATAATTTCAATACATATGTATTCATTTAAAATTACATTTATATTATTTATAATTATATAAATATATTTCTCTTTCATTTCTCATTTTCTTATTTAATTTGGATTTCCATTTATCCAAATTAAATTTCCTCTATTCCTTATTTTAATTTCCTTCACTTAAATTTCCAATTTCATCACTTCCTTAATTCTTGAAATTTCCACAATATTCCGATTCTCATAATTTTATTTATTTATTTATTTCAATATTTATAATTTCCAATTAAATGGAAAATTTACGGTTATCACATAATTAGAACTCGATATAATTTTTACGTGTTCCTACTGAGGTTTACAAGGTTAATGAAATACCTTGTGAGATATTTGAGCCTAATGAATGAGGCATCCATCTATGAATAAAATGATGAGATACTGATACAGTTTAAGGCACAAATGGAAAATGAGCAGCATAGTAGTATGACCCTACGGACTCTCAATGACTGTAATCTATATGTTAAGATTCGCAAATAGGAGATGTGGCTAGACAGTACCTCTTTCTAAGATATAGGATCTCGAATGATAGAGTGACGTGGATCTGTCTATGATGAAGAGATAATGATTGAGATACAAAATGTATTGAGTCTAGCTAAATACTATTGCCACTTTATGGAAGAGTTATTGGGTTAGCTGCTCTACAGATGTGACTGATAAGTAAATAAGTTTAAGCCAGTGGACGAATAAATGTAAAGATGGTATACAAAAGGTTAAAAGAGTTTAATAGTGGAATATTTTACCACTGATGAAGAATGAGCGAAATGATGATAAAGGAAAAGATGAATATGTCATAAGAGGAAAGTACATGATGTAAAGGGAACACACATATGAAGTAGTTCCTGAATTTAAAACTAAAAGTGATTTTTGTGGTTATCACATAATTATGGCTAGATGAAAAATTTAGCCAAACTTGAAAGATGAAAATAATTATACTCCAAGGAGTAAAGAAATGATTTACAATTTATTGCCAGTCATGTAAATGGAAAATGATAAATATATATATACCACCTCGAAATGATGAAAATGGTGGAATTATATGGATAATGAGGTGAAAAAAATTGATAATTATAGATTCAATGATAAAGTTAAATAATGAGAAGATCAAATTATAATTTGATTATGTCGTTATGGAATCTAAATTATCAAAAAAAAAGTATAATTACAGGTATATTCTAAGATTAAAGTGATAATGAATATACCATAAGAATAAAAGAGGTAATAAGAATATTACATGGAAAGACGATATGGAGAGAAAATGATTATCTCCTTATTCAATTATGGTACAAGATGGTAAATAGTAAAGTCTGCAAATGAATTGCAACAATTGATGAAATAAATATGAGAAGAATAATGAGGATAATAATGAAGAATCTAAAAGAGATATGATAATAAGGAAGTGATTAAAGACTGATTGTCTAAATGGAATTACTTTCCTATTATCAAACTCTTAGATTCTTTAGTGCTATAGTCGAGATTTGATTATAAAATGATGAGAATGTATGTGAAGTTCCAGTGAGCACTATATGTGATGGGAATCTCTGAGTAGCTATATGTTATGGGAAATAGCAAAAGGCTCTGGGATTCCAAATTTATTGACAACATTGCTCCGTACTGATGTAAATATCTGAGCGTAGAATGGAAACGCTCAAAGATATGTTGAGAGAGCGGATGTACAGGAAGTGAAAGCTACTAGGACAATTACATACTATTGATTTAAAACGTGTAAATGATAGTTATCAAACTATATCGACTTGGCACTAATTAAGAAAACAGATGATGAATCATATGAGATATGAAAAGGAGTGGAAATGGATAACTCCCAATTGATAAGCAATTCACAGGGAGTATAAAAATATGATGAGAAAAGATATAGAGTGAAAGTGATTCCGAGGCTAATGGCATATTGGCAGTATTAATTAAAAGATGATTGAGAGGAAAAGAATGATGAGTATATGAAACAGTGCCACCTTTAACCTAAGTTAAATTCGAAGGACCGAATTTCTTAAGTTAGGGAGAATGTGATAACCGCAAATTTCTGAATTTTTATATTACTTATTTGAGAATTTAATTTTAAATGCAAAAAGATAAATTAAAGTAAATAAAGGAATTATTTACAAGATGGAATATTGTTGGAAATTCCGTAAATAATGAAGTTAAGGAATTGATAAATTATATGGAGGAAATTAATTTGGATAAATGGAAATCCAAATTAAATAAAAAAATGAGGAAGAAAATATATATATATATATTATACATACAATATATATTGTATTATTTCATTATATAAATATATATAAATGTTATTCTATTTTAAAGTATATATGTATACATAATATATATTAGATATATATATTTGTAATATATAATATATATACGCATTTTTGTATATAATACACATATATATAGTACTATACTATATATAAAATTATATATAGTATAATATGTATATAATAAAATTAAAACAAAAAAAAAAGAAGCAGAATCAGGAACTCCCGATTCTGTCTCTCGCGTGGAAGCCGGCCACCGTCGGCCAGCCGACCGAGGGCGAAACGAGGGAGCTGAGACCATCACCGGTGAGGGAAGAAGAGGAAGAAATCGACCGGTGGCGGAAAGGAGAAAGGAAACAGAATCGGAACCGGAGGAAGCCGGAAAAGAAAAAGAAAGAGGATCTGGCAGTGCCGGTGGAATTAGCCACCACCACTGCCATCGAAGCATCGTCGGAGGAAGAGGAAGAGGAAGAGGATGGAGGCCACCCGAGGCGCGGTGAACGGTAGAGGAAGGCCGGAGAAGAGGCGAAAGAAACCGAAGGAAAATCGACTCGATCCGCCGTCGTGCCGTCGATCCAGGCCGAACGGAGACCACCAGCAGACTCGCCATGCCGTCGACCAGCTGTGGAGCCGTTGAACCGCTGGAGAACCAGTTGCCAGCGAAGAACCGGCGAGGAAGAAGGCTGAACCGGCTGACAGGAAAAAGGAAAAGAAAAAGAAAAGAAAAAGAAAAAGAAAAGAAAAAGAAAGGAAAGAAAAGAGAAAAAAGGAAGAAAAAGAGGAAAAGAAGAAAAAAGAGAGGAAAAAAAGAGAATTTCGAATATTACGGGAAATCCCGAGAATTCGAAAACTCGGGAATTACGGGAATCGGTAAGAAATCCCGAAAAGTGATAAATTATTTAAATAATTATAGAAAAATTATAAATTTTAGAATTTAATTTCCAGAAAATTCCCTCGATGATCGAGCCGATGGAATCGAGCGAGGTGAACACGGGCACGACCTTCAAGAGACAGTCGTCGACCTAGAACAGGTAAGGGATGTATGTGCAGCACTGTAAGGATATTCTGTCTGCATGTTTTAATTTCGAAATATTTTATGGAAATATTTTATGAAATTATTATGAGGAATGATTGGTTGGAAATTTGGAATGAAGTACCGGTTGAAATTATAAACTGTATTTTTCGTGCAAGAGGCTAGCCAATCAACAGCCGTTATACTGTCGAAAAATTATCGAAAATTATCGAAAAATTCTAGAAAATTTATAAAATCATAATAAATGATTTTATTTCACAAGAAACGATTTTCAACCACGAAAATCGAGAAAATGATTATTTTTCATAAAACATGAATATAACGAAATTCATTTTAAAATATTTATGTTTTCGAAATTGGTGATAATGAGATCACCGAAAATTCTCTCGATATATGAATTATATGTGATATGAAATTAAAGATGAAAAAAAGGATAAAGTGAATATTTTACAAATATTTTCTTAAATATTCACTTGATTTATTATATAACCTTTATGGTTTTAATTATGAAATTATTATTTTTATAAATTCCATAAAGGTTTTCTGATGATGAAAAATACTGTTTTGAAACTAGATGGCAACCTTATCATGCTGATATGTGATATGTAACATGTGATATGTAACATGTGATATGTAATATGTGATATGTGATATGTAGTCCCGATCGACACCTGATCGGTGATCCGTCGAGGACAATTATAGACTATAGCCATAGATCTGACATGATTATTTATACCCTACGGGGTCTATAGCATGATCTGAGTAACGACCCAGTGGACGGGCTGGGCGTGTGTGCCTAAGTCTCCATGTATAAAAATGTTTTATATGATATGTGATATGTGAAATGTAAATGTTTTACATGATATATGACAAGTTAAATGAAAGAGATTTACAGCATTTTACAAAATGCTTATTTCAGTACTGAATTTAGTACTACGAGATGATTTCATATGATATGTGATACGAATATGTAATATGTTTTCAAAAGGAAAAAGAGGTTATAAGTCTAATATTCATACTATGATTTTCAATTGATCTTTATACCGTGTGAGCCACCTCTAGAAGACTCAACAGACCTACGTGCTACATAGATTCTTCGGAAACTATGGGAGCCACCTCTAAAATCCTTTGAGCATTAAGTGCTACACACGTTCTGATGAGATAGTGGAAAGTATATGGCATAAAGGCCAATCCGAGTAAAGACTCGACCCTTGTACCGTGTGAGCCACCTCTAAAGAACTCAAGGGACCTATGTGTTACATAGATTCTTTAGAAACTATGGGAGCCACCTCTAGAATCCTTTGAGAGCTAAGTGCTACACGTATTTTGATGAAATATGAGGAATCATAGGTTATTGTGACAATAAATAAATGATGGTGATTCGTAAATGTGACAAATGTCAGTAGATGGAATAGATCTTATACATAAGACAGAGAATGTGTATGATCATTGAATTATGCTTATATATGCCATACAAACATGTGCTATTTGAATGTTTGTCCTCTTTCACACTTAACTCCATTGCTAGTTAGGATGGATGTCGTAACTGAACCAGTGAATTGGGGCTTACTCCTAAAGTAATTAAGTGATCGATTATTTTGAAACTGTTTTCAGTGAGTTAAGCTATATGCTTAAAGTTTATAAATTTACGTTTTGTGAATGGATTGATTTATTAACTTGCATAGTAACCGATTTATCGACGTGTATAGTGACTAATCTACCGAAGTGCTTGCTACTTTGCTAATGTGATAAGTGGAATAGATTTTAATAGCTTGCTTTGCTATTTAAAGTACTGTACTAATTATGATTGTATAGTAAAACATGAAATGAGTTTTAAAGGGAAATGATGATGATTTAACTAATATTCTTTTCAAAGAAAATGTGAATATTAGTTATTTTATTTAAATACCTTATTTCATAAAAGCATTAATTTGGAAAGAATATGGAAATGATATGGAATAAAAAAATGATTTAAATTTCAAACGAAAACAAATTTATCACTCTCTACAGTTGCTTCTAGGTTCCGGAACAAGATAGGTATTTCAAAATACCTACCTTACTGCATCCGGATCCCTAGCCGACTGTAGTATCCTTCCTACATGCGAGCCTAGAGCCAACTAGGAAGATTTAAAAAAAATGAAAAAAAAGTTTTTCAGCATATAGAAAGCTGAGTATCAAGTGAGGCAGATAATTCTCTTACTGAGCCGTGGTTTTGCTCACCCCTTAATTTTAAACATTTCAGGTTTTGATGATTGTGAGATCAATTGATTGTGGATCACGACTGTACACAAAGGACAATGTGATAGACCGACTGATTTATATGAGGTACGATCATTTATTTTCTGTATTTAGACATGTCTACAACACTAATTATCTAATTAATTAAGATAGGGGATGTGTATAATATAAACAATGTTATGTTAAATTGTTTAACAGTTAGTACAAGTGAAGTATCACAGACAGCCCAACCGGTTAAGTTATGTACAGTAAGGTGAAAAATGTGGTAATGGGTCGTTACAGATTTAATGATATCAGAGCATGATTAGCTTATGTCTGTGGATACTTTTGGAAGGAAAAGAGTTAAACATCCCCTGTAGTACTGTGTAGTTTGAATACATAGAGAAAATAAATTATTACAAATTGAATTAAGTGTTTAGAAGGGCGTGAGCAATTTTGGAATAAGGAATGCTAAAAAGGGAAAACGGCTCGGGAATGTTACCTGAAATGGTGATCTTATGATCTAAATGAAGGTCGGTTCGGTAAGGAACAGAAATGGACTTGGTGAGGGCCCCACCAGTACTTTTCTGTCCGAACCAAACTGAGACCTGAAAGTGATGGTATAAAGAAGGGGAATGAAATATCATCATTAAATAGACTTTAAGATCACCGATTGAGGGTAATTTGAAGAGAGAGAAAATTTTTGGCCAAAAATGACCAAAATACCTCTAACTCTAATATTTTACAAGGAGTTAAATAAACCAACAGAGGTTGGAATTGATTGATCTGACAGAGAAATTGATGATATAAAGTTGAATTACAAGCAAATAATCCAATTGTGGATTTTAGTGAACTTCTCTATCGAAATCGAATCAGATCTAAATTGCTGGTATAAGTATCAGAAAGGATACTATCAACATATAGATGATCAGTCCATTGATTTAAGTGTATATTGAGGAGATAGAAATAAATGTTGAAATGGCGAAAATGCCACTATATTGGGCGATGTTCGGAATAGTGTTAAAACCGAGCTGAATTGGAATCCATTTATAGAAATGGAGTTATTAATGGCACAGAGGATGTAATATGGATATAGCGATCCCTATTACTGATTCCGCTGACACTTAGATTTCAGACGCGACTATGAGTGACCTAGTGAACGGGCTAGGCCTCATGATAAAACCTTGAGAGGTAACCCAGTGAATGAGATAGGCATTCTCAAAGAGTACAGTACACATAAGTAAAGGCGGACGGCGGATGGGCCGGGGCCTCATATGATGCGATCCAAAGAGTGTAGTGGAATGTCATCAGATGATTAGCCCGGTTATTGACTGTAAGGGCCGAAAATTAAGAGTATATTGAACGAGATTATTGAATACTATGAAAAGTGAAATGATTACAGGAATTGACTGATGAGGTGAATAGCACAGATAATGAAATACATACTGGTGTGGTTACTTATGGTTCTATACATTTTTACTACTTTGAGGTATCAAGCAAATAATCTTATATAGAACCAACATATCTTGAAATATGTGCTACAGAATGAGGTACTATGTGGAGTACTGTGAATTAGAGAATAATTATAAGAACAGTGAAGTGATAAAAAGAAGATGATAGCTAACCTAAGTTCTTTAGGACCCTTGAGACAGAACTGTGATGGGCGACCCATAGTGGATCATGTGTTGTGAGATACATGCGAACTATGTTATCGCCGACTCACTAGTAAGGGTAAACCTGGGGCGAAAGGATCGCCTAGGGGATGCTCGCCGACGGTCGATACGAACGGGCGGGGCTCTTACAATTATCTCAATGGTAACACGAGTGTAAGAAACTAGGTATGTAAGGGTGCCAAGGTTCAAACCTCGTGGAGAATATACTCAAGGGAATTAAGCCTGAATTCATTAAATGGAAATGATTTTAAAGTGAATAACTGAATTGAAATGGGTAGCTATAAGGTGTGTTGATAACTATTGTACTTGATGCAGCTTACCAGAATGAGATTCGTAATGCTGTAAAGTATGACTAGGTAATGAAATCAAGGTAGAGTATGTATCAAAATGATTTGAATATCGAATGTCTCTGCCTTGAGAATACACAGTGTAAATGAAAGGACACAAGGATGAAATGTCCAAGATTATAAGAAATGTATGATTAAAGAAAGTATCGGATTTGATTTCTGATAGAACTTCCAAAGTTATATAAATTAGAGGAATCGAGATCACATTGACTTAATTTTGAATATGAAGTTAAATTCTAAGCTTATAATGGAGGATATAGAAAGAATCCTAAAAGCTTAAAAAATATATATATAGAATAAAAAAATAAATAATAATAATAATAATAAAATAATAATAATAACTCTGCAAAATGTGTGAATAATGAAATTCACGTGTAAAGGTATGATTGATGAAAATACAGAGAACCTAAATTAAGAATAATGAAATTGCCTGTATAAGTGTAAATGAGAGAAATACAAATGATATTGAGATGTAGATGAATTAAAAAGGATGTGTTAATTTCCTATCATTAAGAAAGTTCTGGTGAAGAACAAGTATTCATCTACATGAAAATAGAAGTTTTATTGATCTGATTAGAGATATGTGAGGAGTTAATAAGACTAGCCTCAGTATAAAGCGTCCGTAGATAAAAGATGGGAGATTGGTGTCCATAAGATGATAATTAGAACTCGGAGTAAATTTTACGAGTTCCTATTGAGGTTACAAGGTTAATGATTTGCCTTGTGAAATATATAAGCCTAAAGAATGAGGCATCCATACATGAGTAAATTGGTGTTTTTTATTTCAGACATATGTTCCTAAACAGTTTTGGGTTGATGCTGTTTCTACAGCGTGTTTTTTGATTAATCACATGCCCTCCACTGTTTTAAATGATCAAATTCCTTATAAAATTTTGTTTCTTAATAAATCTGTGTTTCCTGTTGAACGTCGTATCTTAGGATGTTCTTGCTTTGTTCGTGATGTTCATCCGCAAGTTTCCAAATTGGACCCTAAGTCATTAAAATGTGTCTTCTTGGGATACTCTCATCTCTAAAAAGGGTATAGGTGTTTTTCTCCTCTCTTGAATAGGTATTTTGTGTCAGTTGATGTTACACATCTACACTTGCGTGTCTATAAGAGGATGATGATCTACTAGTATATCATGTCACCGGTTCAAACTCTAGTGTTGTTCCATTGCCACCACCACCACCTTCTCAACTGAAACCACCTATTACTGAAGTCTATTCTTGACGACCTAATCCTCTTATGACAAGTCCAGCACCAGTCTCTTCTTCGTCATCGGATCCAATGCCCAGTGACATTGATTTACCTATTGCTCTTTAGGAAGGTAAATGCCAATGTACTTATCCAATTTCCTCTTATGTTACCTATGATCGTTTGTCCTCTGCTTCTTGCTCATTTGCTGCCTCTATTGATTCTGTAGGGATTTTCAAAACTGTTCACCAAGCCTTATCCCATCTTAGGTGACGTAATGCCATGCTTGAGGAAATGAATGCCTTGTCTGAGAATGATACTTGGGATCTAGTTGAGTTACCTACTGGTAAGAAAGTGGTTGTATGCAAGTGGGTTTTTGCAGTCAAATTTAATTCTGATGGATCCATAGCTCACCTGGTGGCCAAAGGCTATGCACAGACATACGGAGTGGACTATTCTAACACTTTCTCTCTTGTGGCTAAATTGACTTCAGGTCGATTATTTATTTCTCTGGCAGCTACATATGATTGGCCACTTTACCAGCTTGATATTAAAAATGCTTTCTTGCATGGAGATATTTAGGAAGAGGTTTATATGGAGTAACCACCTGGGTTTGTTGCTCAGGGGGAGTCTGGAAAAGTTTGTAGTCTTCGAAAATCGTTGTATGGACTAAAATAGAGTCCTCAAGCTTGGTTTGGAAAATTTAGTCAAGCAATAAAGAGGTTTAGGATGTCACAGCCCGTGACCCTATTTTTCACCTTATTCTATACATCTTATTTGGTTGGGCTGTCTGCGATACTTTACTTTTCTTTTACATATACACAATTTCATATTAAATTATAATATGAATTACATCCCCGATTTCTACTTCATAAGAAAGTAGTACTGTCCATAAGTCTAAATACAAAAAATAAATGATCATACCTTATTAAATAAATCGACCTGTCACATCGTCTCCAAATGCGCAGTCGAAAATTCTTTAAGTGCTAGACTCTCAGTCTTCGAAAACCTGAAATGTTAAAATTAAGGGGTGAGCAAACCACGGCTCAGTAAGGGAATTATATGCCTCACTTGATACTCAGCTATCTATATGCTGAAAAACTTTTTCATTTTTCCTATGGGCTCTAGGCTCGCATGTAGGAAGGATACTACAGTCGGCTAGGGATCCGGATGGAGTAAGATAGGTATTTTGAAATACCTATCTTGTTCTAGAACCTAGAAGCAACTATAGAGAGTAATATTCTTTCTTGTTTTGAAATTCAAATCCTTTCCTCTTTATTCCGTAACATTTTCATATTCTTTTTCAAATAATGCTTTTATGAAATAAAGCATTTAAATAAAATAACTAATATTCATATTTTCTTTAAAAATAATATTAATTAAATTCTCATCATTCTCGTTTAAAACTCATTTCATGTTTTACTGTACAACTATAATTAGTACAGTACTTTAAATAGCAAAATCAGCTATTAAACCTTTTTCGTATAACATATAAATCATTTAAATCTAATATTCAATTTAAATTTTAAAATAAGAATATTAGATTTATTTTCCTCCTCTTTCCTTTTGAAAACATATTACATATTCGTGTCACATATCATATGAAAGTCATTTCATAGTACTTAAAAACAGTACTGAAATTAGCATTTATAAAAATGCTATAAATCATTTCATTTCACGTATCACATATCATGTAAAACATTTACATTTGACATTTCACATATCATGTAAAACATTTTCATTTAAAACATATCATACATAGAGACTGCGGCACGCCCAGCCCGTCCACTGAGTCGTTACTCGTATCATGCTATAGACCCCGAAGGGTATGAATAATCATGTCAGATCTATGGCCATAGTCTATAATTGTCCTCGGCAGATCACTGATCAGGTGTCGACCGGGATTACATATCACATATCACATATTACATATCATATGTTACATATCACATATCACATATCAGGATGATAGGATGCCATCTAGTCTCAAAACCGTATTTTTCATCATCAGAAAACCTTAATGAAATTTATAAAAATATATAATTTCATCATTTTAAAACCATAAAGGTTATAAAACCATTTAGTGAATATTTAAGAAATATATATAAAAATATTCACCTTATTTCCTTTCATTTTTCATCTCGTATTACGTGTAACTTACATATCAAGAGAATTTTCGGTGATTTCATTATCACCATTCTCGAAGAGATTTTTCGATGATTTCATTATCACCATTCTTGAAAACATGAATATTTTAGAATCACTCTCATTTTATTCATGTTTTTATGGAAAATACTCATTTTCTCGATTTTCGTGATTGAAAATCATTTCTCGTGAAATAAAATCATTTATTATGATTTTATGAAATTTTCTAGAAATATTGGATAATTTTCAATAATTTTTCGACAGTATAACGGCTGCCGATTGGCTAGCCTCCTGCACGAAAAATACAGTTTATAATTTCAACTGGTACTTCACCACAATTTTCCAACCAATCATTTATCGCAATATTTTCATAAATATTTTCATAAAATATTTCATAATTAAAATCATGCAGACTGAATATCCTTACAGTGCTGCACATGCATCCCTTACCTGTTCCAGGTCGGCGAGCGCCTCGTCCGTCGCGCCCATGTTCACCTCGCCTGATTCCATCGGCTCGGTCATCGAGGGAATTTTCTAGAATTAAAATTTTAAAATTTAGAATTTTTTCAAAATTATTTAAATAAATAAATAATTTAAATAATTTATCACTTTCCGGGATTTCTTACCGATTCTCGAAATTCCCGGGTTTTCGAATTCTCGGGATTTCCCGTAATTTCCAAAATTCTTCTTTTTTTCTCTTTTTCTTATTTTCCTCTTTTTCTTCCTTTTTTCTCTTTTCTTTTCTTTCTCTTTTCTTTTTCTTTTTACTTTTCTTTTTTTTTTCTTTTTCCTGGTCTGACCGGTTCAGACCAGTCAGACCGGTTTGGCCTCCCTTATGGCCGGTCTTCCGTCAATGACCGGTTCCCCGCCGGTTCTGGCCTCCCACAGCTGGCCGAGGTGGCGACGAAGCTGGATCTGGCCTCCGTTCTTCCCCATCGTCGGCGATGGTGCCGGACCTAGAAGGATGGGTTTCGCCTCCTTTCTTCCTCCGTTTGTCCTTCCTCGACCGCCGTTGGTCTCGCCGGTGGCCTCCTTCATCTTTCCCTCACCTCCGCCGAGGTTCGGGTTGGGGTGGCGGTGCCTGGAACGGCCGGCACCACAGATTCCCTCTTCTCTTTCTTTCTCGGTTTTTCCTTCTCTGTTTCGCGCCGATTCCTTCTCTGTCGCCGGCGATTCTTCTCTTTCTCTTTCTCATCTCGCCAACCTCTTCCCTCTGTCTCTCTCGCCTCCTCGTTTTCTCGCCGACGGTGGCAGCAGTTGCTGCCGTCGGCCTCGTCTGGAAAAGGGGAATCGGGTTTTCCCGATTCCCATCTTTCTTTCTTCTTTTGTTTATTTATTTTTGTTTTATAATTATACATATACATATAATTAAATATATATACATATATAATTACACTAGTTAAAATATGTATTTAAATACATATTTTTTTTATAAAAATACATATATATATATATATTTACACTTTAACATAAAATAATGTTCATATTTATATATTTATATATATAAATACATAAGCATATACATATGTACTTTCTTAATAGTATAAATAATATATATATATATATAAATCAATATATATATATATATATTATACATCAATATATATATATATGTATAACATATACATATATTTCATTTATGTACATATGTATTTATATAAAAAAATATATTTATATAATATAATTATATAAATATATAACTGTACGCATTTTCATTTTCTTATTCAATTTGGATTTCTTATTATCCGAATTAAATTTCCTCAATACAATTTCTCTGATTCATCACTTCACCATTTACAGAAATTCCAACAGTATTCCCATCTTGTAAATAAATATTTTTTATTTAACTTTAATTTATTTATTTCCTCTTATCTATTTTCTTAAATATTAATTTCCCAAAATCGAAAATTTGCGGTTATCACATTCTCCCCACCTTAAGAAATTCGGTCCTCCGAATTTAACTTAATTCATAAGGTGGTAGCATCCTGTATATTTATCATCTTGTATATTTATCATTCTTGACCTTTTAATCATCTTCTATATTATACTGCCAGTATACCATTAACATTTGAATCCCTTTTGATACCATTGTATATCATCTTTCATCGTATACTTATACTCCCTTAAATCTCTTATCAATTGGGAGTTATCCATTTCCACTCCTTTTTGTATCACATATGATTCATATTATTCATCATCCATCTTCCTTATTTGGTGCCAAGTTGATACATTTCGATAATTATCATTTGCCGATTTAAATCAATAGTATGTAATTGTCCCAGTAGCTTTCACATCTTGTGCATCCGCTCTCTCAACATATTATCGAGCATTCCCATTCTACGCTCAAACATTTACATCATGTACGGAGCGGTGCTGTCAATAGATTTGGAATCTCAGAGCCTTTTGCTATTTCCCATAACATATAGCTACGCAGAGATTCCCATCACATATAGTGCTCACTGGAACTTCACATACATTCTCATCATCTTTTATAATTATATTTCGACTATGGCACTAAAGAATCTAAGAGTTTGATAATGGATAAGTGATTTCATTAGACTATCAGTCTATAATCACTTCCATATTATCATATCTCTTTCAGATTCTTCATTATTATCCCCAGTACTCTTTTCATATTTATTTCATCAATTGCTGCAGTTCATTTGCAAACTTTACCATTCACCATCTCTTACCATAATTTCATCAAGAGATAATCATTTTCTCTCCATATCGTCTTTTCATGTAGTCTCATCATTACATCTCTTATTCTTATGGTATACTCTATATCACTTAGGTTTTAGAATATACCTGAGAATATGCTCTTTTAATAATTAGATTCCACAGTGACAAAATCAAATTATCAATTAATGTTCTTATTATTTAACTTCATTCTCGAATCTATAATTATCAATTTAATCACCTCATTATCCATACAAATCCACTATTTCCATCATTTCGAGGTGGTATAAATATCTCCTTTTTGTTCCATTTACATTACTGGCAGTAAAATGTAGATCATTTCTTTACTCCTTTGAGTATGATTACTTTTCCTCTATTTAGTTTTGGCTTGATCTTACATCTAGCCATAATCATGTGATAACCACAAAATCACTTTTAGTTTTAAATTCGGGAACTATCTCATATTCGTGTTCCCTCTTCATCACGTACTTATCCTCTTATTACATATTCATCTTTTCTTTCATCATCATTTCGCTCATTTTTCATCTGGGGTAAAGTATTCCACTATTAAACTCTTTTAACCTTTTTGAGTACTATATTTACTCTTACTTATTCACCGACCTCAACTTCCTTACTTATCGATCACATCTGTAGAGCAGCTAACCCAATAACTCCTCCATAAACTAGCAATAGTATTTAGCTAGACTCAGTACATTTCGTATCTCAATCATTATCTCTTCATCATAGACAGATCCACGTCGCTCTGTCATTCAAGATCATATATCTTAGAAAGAGATACTGTCTAGCCAAATCTTTTATTTGCCATACTTAACATATAGATCACAATCTTTAAGAGTCCGTAGGGTCATACCACTATGCTGCTCATTTTCCATTGATGTTTTTGACATATCAATATCTCATCACTTTATCCATGTATGGATACCTCATTCATTAGGCTTATATATATCTTGTAAGGAATTTCATTAACCTTGTAAACCTCAATAGGAACTCGTGATAATTTTATCGAGTTCAAATCATTATCATCTTATGACTATCATTTTTCAACTTTTCATCTAGTGATGCCTTGTATAGAGATTGATCTTATAAGGTCCTTGTACATCTCCGATTAAATCAAATAAGGCATCACTTCACATAGCCGATTATTTGTTCTTCATAAGAACTTTATTATAAAATAGGAATTTAATTCCCCATTTATATTTCATCCTCAATTTACCTCATCCATATTTCCACCCTTTACATCATTTAATTCATCCTCAATCACATCATTTGTATTTCCATCAATTCCTTTTATACAAGTAAATTTCATTATCCACAAATTTTCCAGAGTTATTTCTTAAGCTTTTCGAATTCTTCTATATTCTCCAATATAAGCTTAAGAATAAATTTCATATTTAAAATCGAGTCAACGTTAGTTCGATTTCTCCCATCTATATAACTCTGAAAATTCATCGAAAATCTCCTCTGATGCTTTCTTTAATCATTCATCATTTTGGACATTCATCTTTGTGTCCCATCATTTCACTGTATATCCTCAAGGCCAAGATATTTAATATTTAAATCATTTTAACATTTGCTCCGCCTTGATTTGCTTATTTCTCGTACTCCACAGCATATCAATCCTCTTAATTTACAATGCTGTATTAAGTGCAATTATTTAATTAACACCTTTCACAACTAACCGATTTATTATTTCTATAATTTATTTTTACAATCATTTTCCGTTAATAATACAGGTTAGCTGTTATCTTCCTCATCTCTTATCTTCACTTACTGTTCTTATGCATATTCTCCAATTTCATATACTCCATACAGTACATTATCCCGTAAAACATATTTCAAAATATTTTAGTTTTATAATTATCTGTTTAATACCTCAAGGACAGTAGGGATGTATAAAACCAGAATTAACAGTACTGCTATGGATTTCATCCTCTATACTGATCTCCTTGTCAGTCATCTCCAGTAATCATATTACTTTTCATCGTATCCAACGATCCCGTAATCAACATCTCATTAATACGCTTTTAAGTTAGACCCATAAAATCAATACTAAGTCGCTCATCCTGCGACTTCTCTATAACCATTTGGGTCGTATCAGCACACTAAGTGTAGTGAAATTTATAATCAAGATCATTATACTCATTTTATGTCCTTATACCATTAATAACTCCATTACTATCAATATATTCAAAATCTAAATGGTTTTATCACTATTCAAACCATAATCCCATATAGGGGCATTTTCGTCATTTTTACATTTATTTCTTTCTCCTCAATATACATTTCAATCAGTGATCTTATTATCTATTTGCTGATAGTACCCCTTTCTCATACCAATATCAGCAGTTTAAAATCTTTTTCGATTTCGACAGAGAAATCCAATAGAATCCATAATTGGATTATTTTGCCTGAAATGCAGCTTTACATCATCAATTTCTCTGTCAAATCTATCAATTCCAACTTCTGGTGATCTATTTTGACTCCCGGCAAAATTTTGAGGATAGGGGTATTTTGGTCATTTTTGGCCAAAAATTTTCTCTCCTCAAAATACCTTTAATCGATGATCTTAATGTCTATTTAGTGATGATATTTCATTCCCCTCCTTTATATCATCACTTTCAGGACTCAGTTCGATCCGGACAGAAAAGTACTGGTGGGGCCCTCACCGAGTCTATTTCTGTTCCTTACCGAACAGACCATCATTTAGATTATAAGATCACCATTTCAGGTAACATTCCTGAGCCGTTTTCCCTTTTTAGCATTCCTTATTTCATAATTGCTCACTCCCTTCTAAACACTTAATTAAATTTATAATCATTTATTTTCTCTATGTATTCAGACTACACAGTACTACAGGGGATGTTAATTTTTTTCGACACATTTCCTTTTCAAAGTATCGCTAGACATCAGACCAACCCTGCTCTGATACCATTAAATCTGTCACAGCCCGTGACCCTATTTTTCTCCTTATTCTATACATCTTATTTGGTTGAGCTGTCTGCGATACTTTACTTTTCTTTTACATATACACAATTTCATATTAAATTATAATATGAATTACATCCCCGATTTCTACTTCATAAGAAAGTAGTACTGTTCATAAGTCTAAATACAGAAAATAAATGATCATACCTTATTAAATAAATCGACCTGTCGCATCGTCCCCAAATGCGCAGTCGAAAATCCTTTAAGTGCTAGACTCTCAATCTTCGAAAACCTGAAATGTTAAAATTAAGGGGTGAGCAAACCACGGCTCAGTAAGGGAATTATATGCCTCACTTGATACTCAGCTATCTATATACTGAAAAACTTTTTCATTTTTCCTATGGGCTCTAGGCTCGCATGTAGAAAGGATACTACAGTCGGCTAGGGATCCGGATGGAGTAAGGTAGGTATTTTGAAATACCTATATTGTTCCGGAACCTAGAAGCAACTGTAGAGAGTAATATTCTTTCTTGTTTTGAAATTCAAATCCTTTCCTCTTTATTCCGTAACATTTTCATATTCTTTTTCAAATAATGCTTTTATGAAATAAAGCATTTAAATAAAATAACTAATATTCATATTTTCTTTAAAAAGAATATTAATTAAATTCTCATCATTCTCGTTTAAAACTCATTTCATGTTTTACTGTACAACTATAATTAGTACAGTACTTTAAATAGCAAAATCAACTATTAAACCTTTTTCGTATAACATATAAATCATTTAAATCTAATATTCAATTTAAAATTTAAAATAAGAATATTAGATTTATTTTCCTCCTCTTTCCTTTTGAAAACATATTACATATTCGTGTCACATATCATATGAAAGTCATTTCATAGTACTTAAAAACAGTACTAAAATTAGCATTTATAAAAATGCTATAAATCATTTCATTTCACGTATCACATATCATGTAAAACATTTACATTTCACATTTCACATATCACATATCATGTAAAACATTTTCATTTAAAACATATCATACATAGAGACTGCGGAACGCCCAGCCCGTCCATTGTGTCGTTACTCGTATCATGCTATAGACCCCGAAGGGCATGAATAATCATGTCAGATCTATGGCCATAGTCTATAATTGTCCTCGGCAGATCACTAATCAGGTGTCGGCCGAGACTACATATCACATATCACATATTACATATCACATGTTACATATCACATATCACATATCAGCATGATAGGATGCCATCTAGTCTCAAAACCGTATTTTTCATCATCAGAAAACCTTTATGAAATTTATAAAAATATATAATTTCATCATTTTAAAACCATAAAGGTTATAAAACCATTTAGTAAATATTTAAGAAATATATATAAAAATATTCACTTTATTTCCTTTCATTTTACATCTCGTATTACGTGTAACTTACATATCAAGAAAATTTTTGGTGATTTCATTATCACCATTCTCGAAGAGATTTTTCGGTGATTTCATTATCACCATTCTTGAAAACATGAATATTTTAAAATCACTCTCATTTTATTCATGTTTTTATGGAAAATACTCATTTTCTCGATTTTCGTGATTGAAAATCATTTCTCGTGAAATAAAATCATTTATTATGATTTTATGAAATTTTCTAGAAATATTGGATAATTTTCGATAATTTTTCGGCAGTATAACGGCTGCCGATTGGCTAGCCTCCTGCACGAAAAATACAGTTTATAATTTCAACCGGTACTTCACCACAATTTTCCAACTAATCATTTATCGCAATATTTTCATAAATATTTTCATAAAATATTTCATAATTAAAATCATGCAGACTGAATATCCTTACAGTGCTGCACATGCATCCCTTACCTGTTCCGGTTCGGCGACCGCCTCGTCCGTCGCACCAGTGTTCACCTCGCCCGATTCCATCGGCTCGGTCATCGAGGGAATTCTCTAGAATTAAAATTTTAAAATTTAGAATTTTTTCAAAATTATTTAAATAAATAAATTATTTAAATAATTTATCACTTTCCGAGATTTCTTACCGATTCTCGAAATTCCCGAGTTTTCGAATTCTCAGGATTTCCCGTAATTTCCAAAATTCTTCTTTTTCTCTCTTTTTCTTCCTTTCCTCTTTTTCTTCCTTTTTTCTCTTTTCTTTCCTTTCTCTTTTCTTTTTCTTTTTCCTTTTCTTTTTTTTTCTTTTTCCTGGTCTGACCGGTTCAGACCAGTCAGACCGATTTGGCCTCCCTTATGGCCGGTCTTCAGCCGGTGACCGGTTCCCCGCCGGTTCTGGCCTCCCACAGCTGGCCGAGGTGGCGACGAAGCTGGATCTGGCCTCCGTTCTTCCCCATCATCGGCGACAGTGCCGGACCTAGAAGGATGGGTTTCGCCTCCTTTCTTCCTCCGTTCGTCCTTCCTCGACCGCCGTTGGTCTCGCCGGTGGCCTCCTTCATCTTCCCCTCACCTCCGCCGAGGTTTGGGTTGGGGAGGCGGTGCCTGGAACGGCCGGCACCGCATATTCCCTCTTCTCTTTCTTTCTCGGTTTTTCCTTCTCTGTTTCGCGCCGATTCCTTCTCTGTCGCCGGTGATTCTTCTCTTTCTCTTCCTCATCTCGCCAACCTCTTCCCTCTGTCTCTCTCGCCTCCTCGTTTTCTCGCCGACGGCTGCAGCGGTTGCTGCCGTCGGCCTCGTCTGGAAAAGGGGAATCGGGTTTTCCCGATTCCCATCTTTCTTTCTTCTTTTGTTTATTTATTTTTGTTTTATAATTATACATATACATATAATTAAATATATATACATATATAATTACACTAGTTAAAATATGTATTTAAATACATATTTTTTTTATAAAAATACAGATATATATATTTACACTTTAACATAAAATAATGTTCATATTTATATATTTATATATATAAATACATAAGCATATACATATGTACTTTCTTAATAGTATAAATAATATATATATATATATAAATCAATATATATTATACATCAATATATATGTATAACATATACATATATTTCATTTATGTACATATGTATTTATATAAAAAATATATTTATATAATATAATTATATAAATATATAACTGTACGCATTTTCATTTTCTTATTCAATTTGGATTTCTTATTATCCGAATTAAATTTCTTCAATACAATTTCTCTGATTCATCACTTCACCATTTACAGAAATTCCAACAGTATTCCCATCTTGTAAATAAATTTATTTTTTTTATTTAACTTTAATTTATTTATTTCCTCTTATCTATTTTCTTAAATATTAATTTCCCAAAATCGAAAATTTGCGGTTATCACATAGGATGAGGAAGAGCAAATCTGATCATACTGTTTTCTATAAGCAATCCTCATTTGGCATCATTCTACTTGTTGTATATGTAGACGATATTATTATCACTGGGAGTGCCACACAAGGAATCTCATCCTGGAAATCTTTCCTGCAGAGCAAATTCAATACCAAAGATTTGAGACCCCTAAAGTACTTTCTGGGAAATGAGGTGGCAAGGAGCAAAAGAGGCATTTTCTATCTCAGAGGAAGTATGTTTTGGATCTGTTAACAGAAATTGGAAAAATGGGAGCCAAACCATAGAATACTCTAATGCTTCCTAACCAACAGCTCGCAAAGGATGGAGATGTTTTTGATGATCTTGAACGATATAAAAGATTAGTTGGAAAGTTGAACTACCTCACAGTGACTCGTCCTAATATTACTTACTCAGTCAGTATTGTAAGTTAATTTATGTCCTCTCCTACAGTACATCATTAGGCTGCCTTAGAAAAAAATCTTGTGTTACTTGAAAAGAGCTCCTAGACGGGGGATACCGTATCGGAATCATGGTCACAGTAATATTGAGTGCTTTTCTGATGCGGACTAGGCAAGTTCCAAGATTGATTGAAGGTTTACTACTGGCTATTGTGTTTTTGTTGGTGGTAATTTGGTTTTATGAAAGAGTAAAAAGCAAAATGTAGTGTCGCAATCTAGTGCAGAATCTGAGTATCGAGCAATGGCACAAGCCTCGTGTGAGATTATGTGGGTTTCTCAACTCTTAACTGAGGTCGGTCTTAAAATATCAGTTCTAGGGAAGCTATGGTGTGATAATCAAGTTGCGATTCATATTGCTTTGAATCCAATCTTTCATGAATGAACTAAACATATTGAGATAGACTATCATTTCGTTCGTGAGAAAATTCAACAACACTTGATCTCTACCGTATATGTGAAGACTAGAGAGTAGTTAAGAGATATTTTTACAAAAGCTCTTAATAGAGCTCGGGTTTCTTATATTTGTAACAAGCTGGGCATGATTGACATCTATGCTTCAGCTTGAGGGGGAGTGTTACAAGATTATAGGGTGTAATTATAGGCTGTAAATATTATAGCTTGATTATAGGAATTAATACCTTGATTTTCTTCCTTCTTTAGTCTCTTCAAGGCTCTATATATATATATATATATATATATATATATATATGTACAATTTTATCAGTTAGATATGATCAACTTTTCTCTCAATTCTTGTTCAATCACAGGAATAAATAGACTTGTTGAAAAATGATGTTTAAGGTGGCTTTTTTTATTTTTCTTTCTTTTTCTTTTTTTTTCCTCTCTTTTCTTTCTTTCTGTCGTGCAAGATATGGAGAAAAAGTAATTAGTGCCGGCTGCTATGTTGACTGAAGTGTTAAGGTGTTTCTAGAATGTGGCAATTTACCAAAATGCCTTTAGTTAAGCAATTCTTGGACAATTTTGCCCTTAAGCTTCCGTAGTCTTAAAAACCGTGTAACCATGCTCCAAAATTTTGGATTCCTTCACCAAATAATCATATTTAATGTATCTTGATGATTGGAGTGGTTTTGTCGACGCGCGATGCACGAATAGTGAGAAATTATGATTTTACCCCCGTGACCCTTTAGCGAATTTCTCCCATTTCAACACTATGTCGATAAATCTCTTGACATTGTCTTATCTTCCTTTTCATGTAGAATATCATGGTATTTTTACTTTGTCCCAACTCATTTTAGTTTGGGCGTAATTTATGAAAATGCCCTCGAGACATATTCGTCATTTTCCAATTTGTTTTCCAAAATTCACAAAATAATTCCAAATAATATTAAATTTATTTTTATGCCTCAAAATGATTATATATATTTATTTCACCCACTGTACACTATATTATCAGTCTTTAATCCATCAAAACCATAGAAATTAAAGTGGGGCCTACATTACAAATTCACTTAAAATTACAAATTATATTATATTTCACTAAATAATTAATTACAAATTTAGGTACAGTACAGTAGAAACAGGTCTCACATCCACCCTTGGCAAGGTCACAAAAATTCTTCAAAGGATAGCTCAAGGTGGACTTAACAAATCATGGCAAAGCATTCTCAAACAAAGGAGTTTTGTAAGCTTAAATTCTATCTTCCCAAAACTCATATTTGCTTAAATTATTTGTATAATTTAATGAGGCATTTTGTTAATGATCTTTGATGCATTGTAAGTTGAACGATTGAACAAAAGGCATGATAAATGATTTTTGATTATTTTGTGCACAATTCTTGATTATTGGATAAAAAGTATGTAACATGATTTTCAAATGATTATTGGATTTTTTGTAATTTAAGCAAGTTTGCAATGTGTTGATAATATATTTTCTCACTCCAAAAATATCAAATATGTCATACATGCAAAATGTCATGTCATGAGCATTATTGAGGAATTTTTAAATTATAAATCATGGCATGATGTTCACAAGTGTGGTGATTTGATGATATGTGCTTAAAATCTATGTGAACATGTTTGTTTCGGCATATTTGTCTCTTCCAATGCTTTGGTTTTGCCAAAACATGCATAACTTTTAAAATGACCTCATTTGTAACCAAAAATGTATTTATTGGTAAAAAAATCCTTCCAAAATTGTGAAATCTATTGTTAAATGATTTCTCATCCATATTTTTCATTCATACAAGTCCAATATCATGTTACACAGATGTTTAAACTTTTACTTGGATTTAAAATACTCAAAAACGAAGTTTTAGCACCTCTGAAGTTGAGTTTTAAGCCAAAATTCTGCAGAAATTGAATCAGGGATCGATCCCTCCACATGCGGGATCGATCCTCTAGCCAAAAATTGCAAAAATATGCATTCTGGCTTTAAGTGATCAATCCCCCTCCTCTAAGGATCGATCCCCCCAAAGGGAAAATGCTTTCCCTGCACTTTTAAACTGAATTTGAGACGGATTCTTCATTTTCTTGGTACTTTCTTTCATCTCAACTTAAAATTCATTGTTTTAACTTCTTTTTGATGATCTTTTAATATGAAAAATCACTTTTCATTCGTATCATATCTCAACTTCAACAATTGGTATTAGTTTCAACAAATAATATTTTCTTTCCTTTAACTTAAAAGTGCAAATTCATATTTCTTGTTGAAGACATTTATGAAATGCATAAATCTTGAAATAATCTTGAATTATAATCTCAATGAATGCTTAAATATTGTTTTGAGAATTATTTCAAGAATTTGTGTATATATTAGAGAATTTGATGAACTAGTGATTGATAAGCATATTAATTTCCTTAGCTCATCTTAGTCAAGCATGCTTAGAGGATTTTATCTCATAGTTTGACTTACCTATTCCACACTAGGCTTCATGATAACTATACATCTAGTGGAATATGAATAATTAAAGGTCAAAATATATGCTTGAGTGATAAAATGATCCAAACTTGACCTTAATGACTTAGGTGACTGAAACACTTGAAATACTAGAAGCTTTACCTAGAGTCATAATTGTCCTTGGCCTACAATTTGTGATGATAAATGGATTTTAAATGTTCAAATGTATGAAAATTTGTCATCCATGAACTTAGATTTTTCTTATGGCCAAATTTTTAAAGAACTTAGGCTTTAATAACAACATCAACAATTAAGAATGTTAGCTTTAAATTGCAATATATATTTTGAAATGACAAAAACTTAAGTAAGCTTTAATGTTTTAATTCATATTGTAAATTTGCCTTATCACACATGATTTTCTCAATACATTTCAAGTGTTCATATCAAACATTAAGACCATGATTTAATGATGCATACTCTTATTGGTCTTAACACTTTATAAATGTTTTGAAAATTTTAGAAAATCACTTGATGAATGTTTAGACCATATTTTTATCTGAGAAAGTCAAGAAAAACTCCCTTAAAGCTTATAAATGTTTTCGGTTGAATTAGGATCAAAGGTCATATCATTTCTAACCCAAAAGTGCAGGAAAAATGCCCTTTGGAAGAAAAGGATCGATCCCCACTGTAGCAGGATCGATCCCTTTTTGGCAGAAAGTCTTCCCAAAGTCCCTGAAGCCCAGAATCAAGATTCTGGACAAAAGGGATCGATCCCCACTGTAGCAGGATCGATCCCTTTGCCCGAAAATAGCCTATAACGGCTAGTTTTGTCAGATACAACGGTCAGATTCAATCTTGGCTCCACCCAACGGCTAGAATACATCCAAGGGACTATAAATAGAGGCTTAGAAGCTAATCGATCCCTTTTTGGCAGAAAGTCTTCCCAAGGTCCCTGAAGCCCAGAATCAAGATTTTGGACAAAAGGTATCGATCCCCACTGTAGCAGGATCGATCCCTTTGCCCGAAAATAGCCTATAACGGCTAGTTTTGTGAGATACAACGGTCAGATTCAATCTTGGCTCCACCCAACGGCTAGAATACATCCAAGGGACTATAAATAGAGGCTTAGAAGCTAAAGAAAGTAAGAGGAACCACTCAGTAACTTCAAATCTCATATTCCTCAAATCTACAAGCCTCAAACAACAAATCAATAGCTACAAAGTTTCCATCATCTATCATTCTCTTATTCCTTTTAGTGCTTAGCACAAATCTTGTATAGGCTTTTATTTGTGCTTAATATTTGTAATCACTTGCCTATCTAGAGGCCTTCTTTGATTACTTCTCTTGTAAACTAATTCATTCCTTGTAAAAGGGGAGGTTTCTCTTTAGCCTTGAAAAAGAGGGAGGTTACTCTTTAGCCTAGGAAAAAGAGGGAGGTTACTCTTGAGCCTAGAAAAGAGAGAGGTTTCTCTTGAGCCTTGAAAAGAGGGAGTGTAACTGTGACGTCCCCGTCACTTCATCTTATCACTTATCTTTTTCCTTCTTATTTAGATTTAGTTCATCCAGTATCGTTCTTCCCTTAATCTTAAGCTAATCATTTAATAGCTTATGAAATTTTATTCAATTTCCATAAACATAAAATGATATATATAAATATCATTCCATTTCCGCAGGATCTCATATATCATCTTAACTTACATCCCCGACATCTTATATATATATTCTCTACTTGTACTGTACTGTAACTAAATTACAATTTACTATATACATGAACATATAAGTATACCTTCTATGCTAACTGGGAAGCGTATCAAGAAGGCACACCTTGATTCTTCAAAAACAAGCTCCTCTAGTCGGAGCGGGATTCACTTCAGGTAATCTGTAGGAAATATGGTCGTAAAAGGGTGAGTTTACGCTCAGTAAGAAAAGTATATAAAAGAGCGTACTGTGCCTCTATATGCATTTTTTCTACTTGGCTCTATAATGTCATGTAAAGCATTATAAAGCATGCATCATAAACCTCTTTCATGCATTGTTTGCAACCATGCATATTCATTTAAAATGACATGGCAAACATACTTTCTTTAAAGCATCATACTTAAACTTCTTTCTTTAAAACATCTTACTTCATATCATACTTTAAAAACATCCATCATACATTTCTTTATACATACATCTTGTACTTTGAAATAGATGGAGACTATGTACAATGTTTAAGCGATTGAGTCGTCATATGAACCGTTCATTCCCATTCATATGACTCATATGACTCTAATCATGCATTAGTACATTGGTATACCATTTAGAGGTCAGGGATTCTCTCCTGCCTTAATAATACCATAGTGAGCACTAGTCAGGTGTCACTGATGGTCTTGAGGATCGGACTAGGGTTCCTCACTTAACATACATATTACTGAGGACTTGATCAGAGTCTCTCAGCCATCAGAAATGCATAATCATTACGCAGTCCATAGCCTCAAAACATTTATAATATACTTTTCAGAAACACCTTTGTGTTTAAATCAAATAAGCTTTGAAAACATCTTTTCATACATGGCAGTCGACTGGTCTTATAGGGCAGTCGACTGCTGCTTCATAACTTCATTTCTTGAAATTAATTTAATTTCGGAAAATACATGGGGGCAGTCGATTGGTCCATATAGCAGTCGACTGGTTTTTAAACAGAATGCTTCTTAAGAAATAGCAGTCGACTGGTCATATAAGGCAGTCGACTATTTTTGAAACAGAATGCAATTTGGTAAATAGCAGTCGACTGTTCCATATAGCAGTCGACTGGTTTGAAAAAGAATGCTTTTGGGAAAATAGCAGTCGACTGGCTTACATAGCAGTCGACTGGTTTGCATCGGTTCTCGGAAAACGGCGTTTTGGTTGTCTCTAGGCAGTCGGCTGCTACTTAAGGCAGTCGGCTGCTCCTAACCTAATTGGTACTAGGAGACAAGTCCAAAAATGCATCTTTTCCTACCAAAGACAACTAATATTTCTCCCCAAAGCAGTTCAAAATCATATTAAAACATGCGGACATAGCCGCCTTACGTCCGTTACATAAATTTCTTACCTCGATTCCTTCGAGAACGCAAGATCCCTTGGCGCGTTAACCCTAGCTTGTCACTTCTTCAACCTAAAATCATCATACCACATCAAACCTTAAATTAAATCATATACACATATCATATCAACTCCGTACAACTCAAATCCATGAACGAAATTGACTAAATCATTATCTTCTCTTACCTTCACTAGAGACCAGAATTTCAATTGTTGAGATCTCCTCAAATACTTGGATTCAATCCTCCAAACTTTGGATATCACTTAATATAGTGACAAGGATTATTTTTCGTTCTACGAACTTAATGAATTAGTGAAAGGATGAGGGGGTTTAGCAAGGAGCTTGGAATGGAAACTTGGAAGCTTGGATGGAACGAGAGGGAGAGGGCTGGAGAGAGGGGCTGACGTTGGGAGACGATAGTGAGGGTGATGAGTCATGCTATTTCATTAAATGCATGCTCATCTCATCCTCTATCTCAGCCATTAGCATCCCTTTGACTCAAGACTATTGACCATCAATTAATTCCTCTTCCACATGACTCATCCATTTAATCTCCAATCAAAATTCTGATTTTATTTCTCTTCTCATGCTTTATTCATTTTTTGATAGCTCCATAATTCATTTGACTAATTACTTCCCATTCTATTTATTCCTTACATGTTCCATGCATTAAACATGCATTATTTATGCATCAATTACACATCAACTTCATAGTCATTTAATCATATGAAATTAAAATACTTTACAAACATAGAGGAATTACATGAAAATTGGGGATCTCACATCCTCCCCACCTTAGAAAATTTGGTCCTCCAAATTTGCCTTAGCTTGTCATGTAAATAATTCTGGATACCTTTCCTTCATTAAGCTCTCTAGCTCCCATGTAGCTTCTTCCATCGTATGGTATTGCCAGAGAACTTTCACTAATGGGATTGTCTTAGACCTCAATACTTTGTCTTTTCTATCCAAAATCCGAATCGGCTTCTCTACATAGCTCATATCTTCCCTTATCTCCAAAGGTTCATACTCAATGACATGAGACGGATCCGAATTATACTTCCGAAGCATCGATACATGAAACACATTATGTACTCCCGATAGCTCCGGAGGCAATGCCAATCTATAGGTAACATCGCCTATTCGATCTAAGACCTCAAATGGACAGATGTAGCGAGGACTTAACTTACCTCGTCGACCAAACCTCATGATCCCTTTGGATGGAGAAACTTTCAAGAATACCAAATCTCCAACCATAAACTCAAGTGGTCTCCGTCGAGCATCCGCATAGCTCTTTTGTCTACTTTGAGCTGTTTTAAGCCTCTGACAAATCATCTTAACATCTTCTGATGCTTGCTCGACTAGATCTGGAGCCAATAACTTACGTTCGCCCACTTCTTCCCACCCAATCGGAGATCGACACCTTCTTCCATACAAAGCTTCATATGGTGCCATCCCGATGCTTGCATGATAACTATTATTGTATGCAAATTCAGCTAATGGCAGATGGTCATCCCAGGAGCCTTTAAAGTCCATAGCACAAGCCCTCAACATATCCTTGAGCGTCTGAATTGTGCGCTCGGACTGTCCATCAGTCTGCGAATGAAAAGCTGTGTTAAAATTTAACTTAGATCCCATGGCTTCCTGAAAATGTTCTCAGAAATTGGAAGTAAACCTGGAATCTCTATCAGAAGTGATGCTCACTGGAACACCGTGTAGTCTTACGACATCTTTTACATACATATCTGCCAAAGCATTAAGTGTATCAGTTGACTTCATAGGTAGGAAGTGAGCTGATTTTGTCAATATATCGACAATCACCCAAATACCATCATGATTCTTCTTGGTTCTGGGCAATCCCATAATAAAATCCATCGTAATGTGCTCCCACTTCCACATAGGTATAGGCAGAGGGTGCAGTAATCCTGCTGGCTTTTGGTGCTCTACCTTGACCGGTTGACATGTAAGACATTTTGCTACAAAATCTGCTATGTCTCTCTTCATGCCCTTCCACCAGTACACCTTGCGAAGATTGTGATACATCTTCGTACTTCCTGGGTGCAACGTGTACTTAGTGGCATGTGCTTCAATCAAAATCAACTTCTTCAATTCGTCATCATTAAGAACACATATACGACCTCTAAACCTCAAAATTCCATCACTACTGACATTAAATTCTGAGGTCATTCCTGATTGCATCTGATTCATAGCATCTATGCATCTATCATCTTCCTTTTGAGCACTTCGGATTCTGTCCATTAACTCTGGCTCAATCCTTAAACTAGTCATCATTCCAATTTGCTCATAAGTCATAACATTAAGGTTGAGGCTTGCGAATTGCTCAATTAGTTCATGCTCTTTTATCATCATATAAGACACCATACTTACATGCTTCCGACTCAGAGCATCCGCCACCACATTGGCTTTCCCCGGGTGGTACAAGATCTCACACTCGTAATCCTTTAGTAGCTCGAGCCATCTTCTTTGCCTCATGTTTAATTCCTTCTGGGAGAATAAGTATTTCAGACTTTTGTGATCCGTAAAAATCTGAAATCTCTCACCATATAAGTAATGCCTCCATATTTTGAGGGCAAATACTACTGCAGCTAACTCCAAATCATGAGTCGGGTAGTTCTTCTCATGGTCCTTCAATTGTCTGGAACCATAGGCTACTACCTTACCATGCTGCATTAACACGCATCCCAAACCTTGCCCTGAGGCATCACTATACACCGCAAATCCACCTGAACCACTAGGGATGGTGAGAATTGGTGCAGTCGTTAGCCTGCTCTTCAACTCTTGGAAACTACACTCACAGGCTTCATTCCACTCATACTTCATTTCCTTGCGCGTCAAGCGCATCACTGGAGCAGCTAGCTTTGAGAAACCCTCTACAAACCTCCTATAGTAGCCAGCTAAACCCAAGAAACTCTTAATCTCCGTCGCAGTCTTCGGTCTTTCCCATTGAACCACTGCTTCAATCTTTGATGGATCAACTGAGACTCCATCTTTACTGATAATGTGACCTAAGAAGGAGATCTGATTCAACCAGAAATCACATTTACTTAGCTTGGCATATAGTCTTCTATCTCTGAGGGTCTCCAAAACAATCCTCAAATGCTGCTCATGCTCTTCCCGTGACCTCGAGTACACCAAGATGTCATCGATGAAGACAATGACAAACTGGTCCAAGTACTGCTTAAACACATCATTCATCAGATTCATGAAGGCTGCAGGTGCATTGGTTAATCCAAACGGCATCACCAAGAATTCATAATGGCCATACCATGTCCTGAAGGCAGTCTTAGGGATATCTTCATCTCGTATCTTCAACTGATGATACCCCGACCTCAAGTCTATCTTGGAAAAGACTTGTGCACCCTTTAGCTGATCAAAGAGGTCATCTATCCTGGGAAGAGGATACTTGTTCTTGATTGTCACTTTATTCAACCACCGGTAGTCGATGCACAACCTCATACTACTGTCCTTCTTCTTGACAAAAAGCACAGGAGCACCCCAAGGGGATACACTGGGTCGTATGAATCCCTTGTCTAGTAACTCCTGAAGCTGCTTCTTAAGTTCTTCCAATTCTACCAAGGCCATCCGGTAGGGAGCTCTTGAAATGGGCTCAGTCCCCGGCACCAAATCGATAGTGAACTCCACTTCCCTATCCGGAGGAAGTCTTGGAAGATCATCCGGGAACACCTCGGGAAAATCTTGGACTACAGGAATATCCTTGAGTCTGGGACGTTTCTGATCTACGTCCTCCACATAAGCAATAAATCCTTCACATCATCATACACATTATCCATTACTTTCATTTGCAAACAAATCAAAATCAAACATACTTTCATATTAATTACTTGCAAAATTTACAACATAGCTAACGGGTGAAGAGAATGTTACACTCTTAGCATAACAGTCCACTATAACATGATTGTTAGCTAACCAATCCATACCTAAAATAACATCAAACCCATACATATTCAATAGGATTAAGTCAGCCTTAGATTCTCTTTCTCCGACCCGTAGCTTACAGTTTCTATACACCAACTCTGTCACTTGTGATTCTCTAAGTGGTGTGCTTATCTTTAATGAGTGTTCTAAAGTCTCAGGCTCAACAGGTACTTTCATAGCAAACTTAGGAGACACAAAAGAATGCGTAGAGCCTAGATCAAACAATGCTATGACATTTACATCAAACAGGTAAATTGTACCTTTAATCACTTTGGACGAGGCATCGGCAGACTCTTCGTCGATGGCAAACACTCGTCCTTGGGTCACAGCTTTCTTTCCCTTCTCAGCAGCAGTGGCCTTAGGTTGTGGTTTTGGGGTCTTATCTGATTCATCAGACATCCTCGGATCTCTCTGAGGGCAATCTCTAATCATGTGTCCTTTCTCCCCACATCTAAAGCAAGCACCACTCGCCACGCGACAAGGCTGTGATCCATGAAACTTCCCGCACTGCTCACATCTTTGCATCGCACTCTTTGGTGAGCTAGCGGTACTTCCAACTTGATTTCGGGATCGCTCATCACTTATCTTGATCCCGGTAGCTCTAGGAGTACCTATATCAGTATCATCATCATTATAACTCCAACTTCAATATAATTCCATATAACCATTAAATTAATTTAAAGATCATCTTTCTATACTTTACTTACCTATAGAAACTCCTTCAGATCGTCTATTCCTCCAAAATGGATACCTATCGCTCGAAGCTTTCTCATCCGACTTTCGCTTCATCGGTTCCTTGCCTTTACCCTTGGCTCGGAAGTCAGCATGGTGTAGAACATAGTCCTGCTCACACAGCTGAGCCTTACGGACAGCTTCTCCATAGGTGGTGATATCCATCGGATACAGTTTAGATCTAATCGGGGACTTCAATCCCTCGATGAATCTGTAGATCTTATGCCCTTCGTCTCTTCGGACCTCTGGATCGAATCTACTCAAGGTGGTGAACTTAGATTCATATTGATTCACCGTCATCGTACCTTGAGTTAAACTCAAAAACTAAATCTTCAATCTATTCTGATCCGTGCGTGGGATGTACTGTTCATTAAAAGCCTCCACAAATCTGTCCCACGTGACCTCATCATATCGGGCCTCTAACACGATCCGAGTGGCTTGCCACCAATATTCAGCATCATCAATCAACAGATAGGCAGCCAAACCTACTTTCTCCCTTTCGGAGCAGGGCATGTACTCGAAAGATTTTAGAACTGCTTTCATCCAGTTCTCAGCTGTCAACAAATCTCTTTCCCCTTTGAACTTGGGCGGATCTAACTTCTTGAATTCCTTAATCAATGCCACACTGCAATAAACTCTAGGATCCTGCCTTCCAGTAACTGGGACTGGTGGGGTTACTTCAGTAGGAGGAATAACAGTTGCAGTTGCTTGGGTGCTTGTGGCCACATTCGAAAAATTAGACATAAACTGGGTGAACATCGTGGCCATGTTCTCCATATGCTTTTCCATTTTCGCTAGCCTTGTATTCGGGCTATGCGGTGGAGATGGTTGAGGAGACGGAACTGGGGGCTCTTCAGTGCGACCCCGTCCTCTTCCTCTACTTGTACCTCTTCTTCGTGAGCTCATACTGTAAATATAATCATCATTGAGCTCTTTAGTATAACTAGAAACAGCTATACTATACATTCGTATTCAGACAAGCACAGTACAATTGGGGGATATACTCTATTTCTAGCTCCTTGACACTGACAAAACTTCAATCTAAACTGCTCTGATACCACTCTGTGACGTCCCCGTCACTTCATCTTATCACTTATCTTTTTCCTTCTTATTTAGATTTAGTTCATCCAGTGTCGTTCTTCCCTTAATCTTAAGCTAATCATTTAATAGCTTATGAAATTTTATTCAATTTCCATAAACATAAAATGATATATATAAATATCATTCTATTTCCACAGGATCTCATACATCATCTTAACTTACATCCCCGACATCTTATATATATATTCTATACTTGTACTGTACTGTAGCTGAATTACAATTTACTATATACATGAACATATATGTATACCTTCTATGCTAACTGGGAAGCGTATCAAGAAGGCACACCTTGATTCTTCAAAAACAAGCTCTTCTAGTCGGGGCGGGATTCACTTCAGGTAATCTGTAGGAAATATGGTCGTAAAAGGGTGAGTTTACGCTCAGTAAGAAAAGTATATAAAAGAGCGTACTATGCCTCTATATGCATTTTTTCTACTTGGCTCTATAATGTCATGTAAAGCATTATAAAGCATGCATCATAAACCTCTTTCATGCATTGTTTGCAACCATGCATATTCATTTAAAATGACATGGCAAACATACTTTCTTTAAAACATCATACTTAAACTTCTTTCTTTAAAACATCTTACTTCATATCATACTTTAAAAACATCCATCATACATTTCTTTATACATACATTTTGTACTTTGAAATAGATGGAAACTATGTACAATGTTTAAGGGATTGAGTCGTCATATGAACCGTTCATTCCCATTCATATGACTCATATGACTCTAATCATGCATTAGTATATTGGTATACCATGTAGAGGTCAGGGATTCTCTCCAGCCTTAATAATACCATAGTGAGCACTAGTCAGGTGTCACTGATGGTCTTGAGGACCGGACTAGGGTTCCTCACTTAACATACATATTACTGAGGACTTGATCAGAGTCTCTCAGCCATCAGAAATGCATAATCATTACGCAGTCCATAGCCTCAAAACATTTATAATATACTTTTCAGAAAACACCTTTGTGTTTAAATCAAATAAGCTTTGAAAACATCTTTTCATACATGGCAGTCGATTGGTCTTATAGGGCAGTCGACTGCTGCTTCATAACTTCATTTCTCGAAATTAATTTAATTTCGAAAAATACATGGGGGCAGTCGACTGGTCCATATAGCAGTCGACTGGTCATATAGGGCAGTCGACTGTTTTTGAAACAGAATGCAATTTGGTAAATAGCAGTCGACTGGTTTGAAACAGAATGCTTCTGGGAAAATAGCAGTCGACTGGCTTACATAGCAGTCGACTGGTTTGCATCGGTTTTCGAAAAACGGCGTTTTGGTTGTCTCTAGGCAGTCAGCTGCTACTTAAGGTAGTCGGCTGCTCCTAACCTAATTGGTACTAGGAGACAAGTCCAAAAATGCATCTTTTCCTGCCAAAGACAACTAATATTTCTCCCCAAAGCAGTTCAAAATCATATTAAAACATGCGGACATAGCCGCCTTACGTCCGTTACATAAATTTCTTACCTCGATTCCTTCGAGAACGCAAGATCCCTTGGCGCGTTAACCCTAGCTTGTCACTTCTTCAACCTAAAATCATCATACCACATCAAACCTTAAATTAAATCATATACACATATCATATCAACTCCGTACAACTCAAATCCATGAACGAAATTGACTAAATCATTATCTTCTCTTACCTTCACTAGAGTCCAAAATTTCAATTGTTGAGATCTCCTCATATACTTGGATTCAATCCTCCAAACTTTGGATATCACTTAATCTAGTGACAAGGATTATTTTTCGTTCTACGAACTTAATGAATTAGTGGAAGGATGAGGGGGTTTAGTAAGGAGCTTGGAATGGAAACTTGGAAGCTTGGATGGAACGAGAGGGAGAGGGCTGGAGGGAGGGACTGACGTTGGGAGATGATAGTGAGGGTGATGAGTCATGCCATTTCATTAAATGCATGCTCATCTCATCCTCTATCTCAGCCATTAGCATCCCTTTGACTCAAGACTATTGACCACCAATTAATTCCTCTTCCACATGACTCATCCATTTAATCTCCAATCAAAATTCTGATTTTATTTCTCTTCTCATGCTTTATTCATTTTCTGATAGCTCCATAATTCATTTGACTAATTACTTCCCATTCTATTTATTCCTTACATGTTCCATGCATTAAACATACATTATTTATGCATCAATTACACATCAACTTCATAGTCATTTAATCATATGAAATTAAAATACTTTACAAACATAGAGGAATTACATGAAAATTGGGGATCTCACAGTAACAAATTCAAGGATAGTAAATTTGGGAAAATCCTTGGGAGCGGCTCAAGGTAGAGGACGTAGGCAAGGTTACCGAACCTCTATAAATCACTTGTGTACATTTCTCTATCCTTTCTCTCTTTACTTTCTTGCAATTATATTTGTGTTTATTGCATTGAATTTATATTGTATAATTGCCTAGCTAAGAGAACTTAGAAAATATCAATATAGGCTAGAGAATTTAGAGAAACCGAAAAACGAACCTAAGGTTAGTGAAAAACCGATTCACCCTCCCTCTCGGTATTGCCTATAAGAGCCAACAATTGGTATCAGAGCTTGGGCTCGAGATTGATTTAGACTAACCTCTATCGAGCAAAACGATCTAAAATGGCTCACTTGAATGTAGGCACACCCCTAGGAGAAGAGGGACAATCATTAGTTAGACCTCCACTATTCAATGGTGAAAATTATTCATATTGGAAAACTAGAATGATGTTATTTGTGCAATCCAATGATTATGAAGTGTGGAGAATTATAGTGAATGGTCCTAGAATTCCCACGAAGAAAGTAGATGGAAAAGATGTCCCTAAGCTAGAGGATGAGTGGGACACAAATGACATGAGAGTGGCACAATTGAATGCCAAGGCTATGCACACTCTCTTTTGTGCATTAGGTCCTAATGAATATAATAGAGTCTCCCTATGTGAGAATGCCAAGCAAATATGGGACAAATTAGCCATCACACATGAAGGGACCAATCAAGTGAAAGAGACCAAAGTAGGAATGCTCACACATGATTATGAGCTATTTAGGATGAAAGAAAATGAGTCCATTAGTGAAATGTTCACTAGGTTTAATGATATAATCAATGGACTTAAGGCTCTAGGCAAGGCTTATTCCAATGTTGAAATGGTAAAGAAAATTTTGAATAGCTTGCCTAAGTCATGGGAGGCAAAGGTAACCGCAATAGAAGAATCTAAGGATCCTAACACCTTGTCTCTAGATGAACTTATGGGCTCCTTACTTACATATGAAATGAAAATGAAAAGAAATGAAGAGCCTTCAAAGAAAGTAGGAGTAGCACTTAAGTCTTCCACTCATAAGGATGATAGTGATGAGAGTGGAAATGAGGAAGAAAAGGAAATGGCAATGTTTGCCAAAAGATTCAATAGGTTCATGAGAATGAACGAGAGAGAGCAAAATAGGAGACATCATAGGGGAGAATCAAGTAGAAGAGAAAAAGACTCCTTGGTATGTTATGAGTGCAATGAACCGGGTCATACTAAGTTAGATTGCCCCTTACTTAGGAAAGAAAAGGATAGGAAACCTAGGAAGAAAGCATTTGTGGCTGCATGGAGCGATAGTGATAACTCCGATGAGGAAAATGTAGATGAAGAGGTAGCCTACTCATGCTTTATGGCTATTAGTGATGATGAGGCTAGTAGTAGTTCTAGTGAAGATAATGATTATACCTTTAGTGAACCACAAAATGCCTTTAATGATTTAGCAAATGAATTTCAATGCATGAACTCCAAATATAAGAAAATCATTGCTAAATTAAAAATAGAAAATGAAGCCTTGATAAATGCTAAGCTAGAATTTGAAAAGAAATTAGAAGAGGCTAACATAGAAATAAATGAGTTGAATAAAAAGAACTTAAATTTGCATAACTCATTCTCTAGGTTTTATATGGGTCAACAAAAGCTAGATCACATGTTAGAGACCAAAGAGCTTTCTTTGACAAAGATGGGTTAGGATATAATGCAATACAAAAAGAAACTCATCTAAAGAATTTCTTAGTGAGCAAAAATACTATGCATGATTTGTCTCTTACATGCTCACTTTGCAATAGAATAGGACACTCTTCACAATCATGCACAAATAGAAAAACCACATTTAGAGGAAGAGTGGTTAGAAAAATGTGGGTGCCAAAGCATGCAATAAATAATGATGATTTGAGCTTGAAATGGATCCCAAAAGGATCAAAAATTATTTGCACTAACTCTCAAGGACCCAAGAAAATTTTGGTACCAAATCATGCTTGCAAATGTGTTTGTTGTAGGAGTGTTAGAGCATGGAGTTACAAAGAAACAATGGGGTTTGAATGCTCTACACACCTCTATGGAGTTTGCTTGTGCCAATAAGAAAGAGAAAAGCTTGAGGATCCATCTTTGACAAGATCACAACAATTCTTCAAAGGATAGCTCAAGGTGGACTCAACACATCAAGGCCAAGCACTCTCATGCAAAGGAGTTTTGTAAGCTTAAATCCTATCTCTTCAAAACTCATTTTTGCTACAATTATTTATATGTTTTATTGAGGCACTTGGTTGATGATTCTTGATGCATTGTGAGTTGAATGATTGAACAAAAAAGGCATGACAAAGATTTTTGATTGGTTGATTATAGTACTTGATGATTGGATGAAAAGCATGATTTGTGAATTTGAAATGATTATTGAATTTCTGTAGTTTGAGCAAGTTTGATATGTTTAGATAATACATTTAGTTGCTCAAAAGCTGATAAATGTTTCATACATGCAAAATACCATGTCATGAGCTTTAATGAAGAATATGTATGTTGACAATCATGGCATGTTGTTCACAAGATGTATGCTTTAATGATATATATGCTTAAAATCTATGTGAACAAGTTTGTTTTGACATATTTATGAAATTCAATTCATTGGTTTTGCCAAAACAAGCTGTCACGACCCGTGACCACATTTTCCATCATCTTATACACAACTTAACCGGTTGGGCTGTCTGTGATACTTCACTTGTACTGACTGTTAAATAATTTTACATAATAATGTTTATATTATACACATCCCCTATTGCAATTTATCAGATAAGTAGTACTGTTGACGTGTCTAAATACAGAGAATAAATGATCATACCTCAAATAATCAGTCGGTCTGACACATTGTCCTTCGTGTACAGCCGAGATCCACAATCCACTGAGCTCACATTCATCAAAACCTGAAATGTTGAAAATTAAGGGGTGAGCAAAACCACGGCTCAGTAAGAGAATTATATGCCTCACTTGATAGTCAGCTCCCTATATGCTGAAAATCTTTTTCTTTTTTTTTCCTATGGGCTCTAGGCTCGCATGTAGGAAGGATACTACAGTCGGCTAGGGATCCGATTAGAGTAAGGTAGGTATTTTAGAATACCATACTTGTTCCGGAACCTAGAAGCAACTGTAGAGAGAGATTTTCATTTCATTTTGACTTAATAAATCCTTTTCCTTTTCACCCCAAAAATCTTTTCGTATTCTTTTCAAAATGATGCTTTTATGAAATACAAGGGTTTAATTACAATAACTAATATTCATATATTCTTTAAAAAGAATATTAGTTAAATCATTATCATTTTTCTTTAAAACTTATTTCATATACATACAGACGTCTCAAACTTGTTTATGCTTTCATTCTATTCTTAAATTCCTAAGGCACCATTCTTTTTATCAGTATGATTAAGTGTGAAAGAACGAACTCATTGTAAGGACTGGGAGTGCCTGGATCTCTGTTAACCAGGGATTTACCACCCCAGTGCCTTACTCATCCGATATATCACACACATCATATGTCATATGCACCAGATCTATTTCATCCTTTGACATTTGTCAAATTCACGAATCACAATCACTTACTTATCGTCACAATATCCTACGATTTCTCATACTAACATCGGAACACGTGTAGCACTTAGTTCCCGAAGGACTCTAGAGGTGGCTCCCACGGTTCAATCATCGAGTCTCTGCTCGGTCTGGCCTGTACTGAAACATCAGAACACGTGTAGCACTTAGTTCCCGAAGGACTCTAGAGGTGGCTCCCATGGTTCAATCATCGAGTCACTGCTCGGTCTGGCCTGTACTGAAACATCAGAACACGTGTAGCACTTAGTTCCCGAAGGACTCTAGAGGTGGCTCCCACGGTTCAATCATCGAGTCTCTGCTCGGTCTGGCCTGTACTGAAACATCAGAACACGTGTAGCACTTAGTTCCCGAAGGACTCTAGAGGTGGCTCCCACGGTTCAATCATCGAGTCTCTGCTCGGTCTGGCCTGTACTGAAACATCAGAACACGTGTAGCACTTAGTTCTCGAAGGACTCTAGAGGTGGCTCCCACGGTTCAATCATCGAGTCTCTGCTCGGTTTGGCCTTTATGCCATATGTACTTTCCACTGTCTTATCAGATCTCATGTAGTACTTATGATCTAATATTTCATTTGAGACCATAGAAAGAATATTAAAATTATCATTTCTTCCTTTTGAAAACATATTACCTATCATTTATGGAGTCTAAGATAGACATCAATCTTATCATACTATATACCTCGGAGGGTAAGGAAGTACACCGGTCAAATCTATGACCATAACCTATATTGTCCTCGGTGGATCACTAAATAGACGTTGACCAGGACTAAACATATCACATATCATGCATCAGCATGATAAGAATACCAACCAGTCTCAAAACCGTAATTCTCATCATAAAATACACCTTTATGGAATTTATATAAATATATAATTCCATGATTTAAAACCATAAGGGTTAAAATCCTTTAGTGAATATTTATAAGAATATTCATAAGAATACTTACTATATTTCACTTCAACTTTCGTCTCGTAATTCGTGTAATTTATCTATTTCGAGAATGTTCGGTGGTTTCATTATCACCATTCTCGAATACATCAACATTTTAGAATTTCATCTCATTATATTCATGTTTTATGAAATTTTAGTAATTTCCTCATGTTTCGTGATTTACTATCGAAATTCGGAAATAAAATCATTTAATATGATTTTATAAAGTTTTTCTAAAATTTTCGGCAGCATAACGACTGCCGATTCACTAACCTCCTGCACGAAAAATACAGTTTAAAATCTTTCAGCCAGTACTTCTTCCCAAATTATTTTCAGCAAATCATGCATCATAATAATTTTCATAAAATAATTGCATAAAATATTTCAAATTAAATTATGCAGACTGAGTATCCTTACAGTGCTGCATATGCATCCCTTACCTTTTTCCGGGTCGGCGAATTCCACTTATCGATCGCGCCCGCACTCCATTTCTCCCGATTCCTGAAAATAATTTCTGGAATTAAAATTCTAATTTTTTAGAATTTTTCATAATTTATTTAATTTTTTCTGAAATTAAATTCTCGAAAAATTTCTTACCGAATTTGTAAAATCCCGGGTTGTCGAATTTCCGGGAATTTTCCGAATTCCCGAAATTCTCCTTTTTTTTCCTCTTTTTCCTCTTTTTCTTCCTTTTTCCTCTTTTTCTTTTCTTTTTTTCTTTTCTTTTCTTTTTCTTTTTCTTTTTCCTTTTTCTTTTCTTTTTTCTTCTTCCTTTCCCGGTCAGACCGGTCCAGAGCCCTTCCTCGTCGGTTCCTCGCTGGAGGCCGGTTCTCCGGCGGTTCAGGCGTCCCTCAGCTGGCCGGCTGCACGACGAACTTGTCGGTGCCCTCCGTTTGCCCTGGATCCGTGGCACGGCGGCGGATCGAGGCGGTTTTGCCTCGGTTCTTCCTCTTCGACGGCGTTCCTCCGCCGTCCATTACGTCTTCGGTGGCCTCCATCGGCTTCGTCTTCCTCCGGTGAAGCTTCGGTGGCAGTGCCGGCCACTGATTTGGCCGGCATCGCCGTCGGCCATTTTCTTTTCTCTTCCGGCGTTTGCTTCTGTTTCCCGTTCGATTTTCCTCCATTTCTTCACGCCGGTGTTGGCGTCGGCTTCCTCTTCCCTTGCCGGCGTCGACGCTTCTTTTCCTTCTCCTCCTTTCCCTCTCCGGCGGCCGCTGACAGGGGCGGCTCTTCCGGTGACAGAATCGGGAAACCCGATTCTGTCTTTTGTTTTCCTTTTTATTTGGTTTCTTTTTTGGTTTATCCCTTTCCCTTTTTAGTATGTAACCTAATATATATTATACACCATGTTTTATACTTTATACATATACTATATATTATATACTACACATATATTAATTCATACATAGTATAATTATTTATATAGATATAATATAACAATATATCTAATTTATATTTATGTTATACAATTTAAATAAAATAATATTTGCTTATTTATATAGTATTGTACTATATATATATATATATTTAAAGAGATACATACATATACATATATGTATATTAAGTATTACAAAAATGTATATCTAGTGTATATATATATATATATATATATATGTATATTTATATACTTAAAGTTAAATAACATATATGTATACAAATTATATAAATGCTATAATAAAATATTTATACATATAAACTTTTATATAAAACCACATTTACTTTTCTTATATATTCATATACTTTTATTTAAAATAATATTATATATATATATATATATTTCATATATATATATATATATATATATATATCTGTACATATATATTTATAATTATATAACTACATTTTATAATATACACATGTCTTTATTTAAGACAAAATAGTATATATTTTATTTCATAATATATACTAATATTCATATACATACCTATGTATTTATATAAAAACATGTGTAAATATATTTATATAATTTAATTATATAAATATATAATATACGCATTTTTATTTTATTAATTTTCGATTTCCATTAATCCAATTTAAATTCCTCCTTTTCTTATTTTCAATAACTCCGACTTTATTATATTTTTTTTTCATTTAATTTCCTCACTTTTCTTAATTTCGGGAATTTCAACTATATTCCCATCTCGTAAATAAATTTTATTTATTTACTTTAATTTATTTATTTCCTCTTATCTATTTTCTTTAATATTTATTTTCCATATTTATTATTTCCAATAATTGAAAAATTTACGGTTATCACACAAGCATCTCTCAAAATGACCTCCTTTGAGGCCAAAAATGCATTTTATTGTGAAAATTCTTTCAAAATTGCAAAATCTTTTGTTAAATGGTTTTTCATTCTTGTTTTTCATTCATACAAGTCCAAAATCATGTTTTACAAATGTCTAAACCTTTACTTGGACTTAAATTACTCAAAAACGGAGTTTTGGTACCTCACAAGTTGAATTTTCTGTCAAAACAACTGCAGAATCTGCAGGAAACATATGAGGGATCGATCCCCACTGTAGCAGGATCGATCCCCCCATGCCAGAAAAGGCTCTCCTGCATGTTTAAACTGAAAATTGGGAGGATCTTTTGTTAGTTTCACACTATCTTTTGTATAAGCATAAAATTTATTGTTTTAACTTCTTTTTGATGATCTTTAATATATGAAGATTCATTTTTCATTGATATCATGCCTCAACTTCATCAATTAATATCATTTCCAACAAATGGTATCACTTTCAACAATCAATACCATTTTTCTTGAGCTCACAAGTGCAAAATCATTTTTCTGGTTGAAAACATTCATGAATTGCATAAATCTTGAAATAATCTTAAAATATATTTTCAATGAATGCTTAAACATAATTTTTGAGATTTATTTCAATGATTTGTGTATATTTGAGAATTTGATGAACTTATGCATAATGAATATTTTTCATTCCTTTTGTTCATCTTAGTCAAGCATGCTTATAGGATTATGTGTATTGGCTTGACTTATCAATTCCACACTAGGTTTCATGATAATTTTACATCTAGTGGATTGATTCCAAATGTAAATTCAACAATTGGTAATAGTCATTGGCCTATAATTTGTGATGGTAAATGGATCCTAAATGTTAAAATGCATAAAACTTTATCATCCTTGTACTTAAAGAACTAGGGTCTTAATGACAACACCAACATTCAAAGATAAATGCAAACTTGAACATATGTATTTTGATTAATATCCATGCATTTATTATTTGAATCTTTCCTTGCTCATAATTGGTTAAGGACTTGAATTGGAAAATGAGCATAGGATTTTTGTGATTGAAACCATGGGAGAAAATGTGTTTGCTTGAATTCCTTGATTTTTTGAATCTTCCATATGGTATCAATTTGTGAATATAAATATGGATTAATATTTTGTGATTGTATGCTTATGTATAATTAATCCATATGCATATTTGATGATGTATGTTGTGTTCTTGCATATTTAGAATGACTATTTTATTGACATGAACACACTACACATAAAAATTGGATTCATGCAAAATGACTAAGTCAACCATTAGTAACAATTGGTATTTAGATTGAAATAACAATTAGTATCATTGGGAACCATATTTTCAATAATTAGTAAGCCAAATCTAAATTGCCAATTGGTATGAGCTTTAAATTGACAATTCTTCTCATGCTCCTTAGATTGAAATGACAAACAGGGAAGAATTCACTTTTGCATGAAACACTTTTGTGCTAGAATTTGTAATTAATTGATATATGTCTTTATTCTATGCACATTCTTGCTTGAACATGATTTATGAGCTCATGCATATAATATGTTATCTAATTTTAGCTCATAATCATGATGTATTACCATGCACCTTAGTTGGACCTTAGAGAACAATGGATATACTTAGGTGCTTGCTTAACTTCTTACCAATTGGAACCTTCTTGCAAAATTACTTATCAACAATTGGTATCAAAATTATTTATAAACAATTGGTATAGTATCATAAGTCATATTCATTGCATAAATATTTCATACTCTTTGAGAATATTGACTTATTTATTTATGCTATAAGTCCCATGTACTAACATGTTTCTTGTTGGATGGAGCATTTTTTATTTGTTCTCACATATCCATGATTTTAGGGGGAGCATATTTTTTTATTATTATTTTTCCTTCTTTTTGCTATGACAAAAAGGGGGAGAGATAGATAAATGGAGAGATAGATATAGGGAGAGATATTAAGGGGGAGAGATAATGAGGGAAAATTCATTTTCAAAACCCATGCTTATATTAAGGGGGAGCTTTATAAAATCCTGCTTTATTTGAGGGGGAGTATTTTTTCAAAGAATTTTCAAAGCAAATTTACATTAAGTTTTGTCATATCAAAAAGGGGGAGATTGTTAGCTTTAAATTGCAATATATATTTTGAAATGACAAAAACTTAAGTAAGCTTTAATGTTTTAATTCATATTGTAAATTTGCCTTATCACACATGATTTTCTCAATACATTTCAAGTGTTCATATCAAACATTAAGACCATGATTTAATGATGCATACTCTTATTGGTCTTAACACTTTATAAATGTTTTGAATATTTTAGAAAATCACTTGATGAATGTTTAGACCATGTTTTTATCTGAGAAAGTCAAGAAAAACTCCCTTAAAGCTTATAAATGTTTTGGGTTGAATTAGGATCAAAGGTCATATCATTTCTAACCCAAAAGTGCAGGAAAAATGCCCTCTGGAAGAAAAGGATCGATCCCCACTATAGCAGGATCGATCCCTTTTTGGCAGAAAGTCTTCCCAAGGTCCCTGAAGCCCAGAATCAAGATTCTGGACAAAAGGGATCGATCCCCACTGTAGCAGGATCGATCCCTTTGCTCGAAAATAGCCTATAACGGCTAGTTTTGTGAGATACAACGGTCAGATTCAATCTTGGCTCCACCCAACGGCTAGAATACATCCAAGGGACTATAAATAGAGGCTTAGAAGCTAAAGAAAGTAAGAAGAACCACTCAGCAACTTCAAATCTCATATTCCTCAAATCTACAAGCCTCAAACAACAAATCAAGAGCTACAAAGTTTCCATCATCTATCATTCTCTTATTCCTTGTAGTGCTTAGCACAAATCTTGTATAGGCTTTTATTTGTGCTTAATATTTGTAATCACTTGCCTATCTAGAGGCCTTCTTTGATTACTTCTCTTGTAAACCAATTCATTCCTTGTAAAAGGGGAGGTTTCTCTTTAGCCTTGAAAAAGAGGGAGGTTACTCTTTAGCCTAGGAAAAAGAGGGAGGTTACTCTTTAGCCTAGAAAAGAGAGAGGTTACTCTTGAGCCTAGAAAAAAGAGAGGTTTCTCTTGAGCCTTGAAAAGAGGAAGTGTAACAAATTCAAGGATAGTGAATTTGGGAAAATCCTTGGGAGCGTCTCAAGGTAGAGGACGTAAGCAAGGTTGCCAAACCTCTATAAATCAATTGTGTACATTTCTCTATCCTTTCTCTCTTTACTTTCTTGCAATTATATTTGTGTTTATTGCATTGAATTTATATTGTATAATTGCCTAGCTAAGAGAACTTAGAAAATATCAATATAGGCTAGAGAATTTAGAGAAACCGAAAAACGAACCTAAGGTTAGTGAAAAACCGATTCACCCCCCCTCTCGGTATTGCCTATAAGAGCCAACAAAGAATAAATGTAAACTTGAACAAATGCACTTTGATTGATATCCATGCATTGAATCTTGAGTGTTTTGATGTTGAACTTGCATGTTTGTTTAAGTTGAATCAATGATCATGTCTGTGAGATGAAAATATAAGTTTTCATAAAAATATACTTGACTTCACGCATATATTGAAAATCTTAATGATAAAATACATTTTAGCTTGATAATATTGATTCACTTAGGTAAAGCTATTTTAGTTAAAATAGCATATACCCTCTAAAACCTTAAATGATAAAAACAATTAGAGATATGGCTATTAAATGATTAAGAGGAAAGTCTTGAACCTTTCTTTGCTCATAATTGGTTAAGGACTTGAATTGGAAAATGAGCATAGGATTTTTGTGCTTATAACCATGGAAGAAAATGTGTGTGCTTGGATGATATAAATTTTTGAATCTTCCATATAATTAGATTTTTTATTATGAATATGGATTAATACTTCACGATAGTATGCTAATGTTTAATTAATCCACATGCATATTTGATGGTGTGTGATTATGCTCTTACATGTTTGACTTGATTATTCACTTGATATGAGTACACCACACACAACAATTAACATCATGCAAAATGTTTAAGTCAACCATTGGTAATAATTGGTATGAGCTTTAAATTGATACTTCTTCTTACTCTCTTTAGATTGAGATGACAAATAGAGAAGAATTCATTTAGGACACTTTTGCATGAGACACTTGTGTGCTAGAATTTGTGGTTAATTGACATAGGTATTAATTCTAAACACATTCTTACTTGAAAATGATTTATGAGCTCAATGCATATGGTAAGTCATCTAATTTCAACTTATAATCTTGATATATTGACATGCACCTTTGTTGGACGTTTGAGAACAATTGATGTAACTAGGTGCTTGATAGAATCAAAATGAGCAAGTTATAGGAGTTAGTAGAAAATTTATAAATGACTCGCTTCATTGTTTACCAATTGGTAGCTTCTTGCAAAATTATTTATGAACAATTGGCATAGGATCATAATCAATGTCCTTTGCATGCACAAACATCTCATATTCTTTATGGACATTGATCTATTTATTTGTGCTATTAGTCCCATGTACTAACATGTTTTTTATTAGATGGAACATATTTCTTGGTTCTCACATTTATTAAGCCATAATTTTAGGGGGAGCATAATTTTTCCTTCTTTTCGCTATGACAAAAAGGGGAAGAAATAATGGGATTTGGAAAATTCTTTTGAAAACCATGCTAATATTTAGGGGGAGCTTTATATTTAAAACCATGCTTTATTTGAGGGGGAGTATTTCATCAAAGAATTTTCAAAGCAAATTTACCTTAAGTTTTTTCATATCAAAAAAGGGGAGATTGTTAGCTTTAAATTAACATGTGTATTTTGAAATGACAAAAACTTAAATAATATTAAGTGCTTGATTCTATATTGTAAATTTGCTTTACCAATTATATGATTTTCTCAAAACATCTGAAATGTGTTCATCAAAATAAGACCATGATTTAATTGATAACTCTTATTGGTCTTAATCTTTTATAAAATGACTTTGAATATCTTCATCAAGTAATTTTCTCAATAATATATTGAATACAATTTTAGAAAATTACTTAATAAGTTTTTGGACTAAGTCTTTAGTTGAGAAAGTCAAGAAATACTTCCACAAAATTCAAAAAATGTTTTGGGATAATTTAAAACCAAAGTCTACATCATTTCTAACCCATTTTAGCCCAAAACAGTGCAGGTTTAGCTTGAGGGATCGATCCCTCATGTTGAGGGATCCATCCCTTAATGGCAGAACGCCCCCAGGGTCAAAATTGAAGCATAAGATCGATCCCCTGAGGGAAGGGGTCGATCCCTTCTTGGCAGAATGCCTGGGAGACGTGGAATGGAGCATAGGATCGATCCCCTACCTCGAGAAAGCACTCCAACGACTAGTTTTTGTGAGATACAACGGTAGCTATCAGTTTTGGCTCAAACCAACATCAAGAATACATCCAAGGGACTATAAATAGAGGCTTGGAAGCTCAAAAAAGAAAAGGGAACATCTGAGCAATTGAATTCATCATCTTCTTCATCTTCTTCAAGTCTGAACAATAATTCAAGAGCTAGAAATTCTTCATCCTTTATCACTCACATCTTATTTTATTTCATAGCATAAATACTTTAGATTTTCTTTTCCAGAGCTTAACCTTTGTAATCATTTGCCTACTTAGAGGTCTTTTGTCACAACCCGAAGGCCATGACGTCCACTTCACACTTATCTTATTTCCTTCAGAAAATTTTGAACTAAATTTTTCTTTTTCTATTTACGGTTTGTATTCAGTGTTAGTGTAGTAACTAAACTAAATCTTGCCTTAATAATATTATTTCTCTGTCTATATTATAAATCTCAAGGTGAATATAACTATTTTAGCCTCATATTCACTTATCCCAAAAGAAATGGGTTGAAAATCGCCACCTTGTATTTTATCACTTTCCCCAGTAAAATCACCTGCATTAAAATACATTTCAATCTTTCATAACACAGCCAACTTTAAATCCCAGAATTCACATCATCATGCATCACATGTTTCTTAAGGATCTAAACCAGTAATAATTCCACATTTTGCAGTTTATACGTATTTCATAATATATATATCTAATCATAGATCGTACTCGATAATCACATAGACTTCTATAATAATCTAGTGCGATCCAAAGTTACATCCCATTTACTTCCTAGTACTGTGAAAATAAAGTTTGTATAATTATCAAAATGATATACCATTCTATACCTCAACAGCACAAAAGCAAGGCTTGGAGAACGTAGACGAGTACCACAGCTAGGTACAGTTCCTGAGAGAGCCTATATGAAGCCTGAGACGAATATCAACCCGTATGATCTGTAGATGTTAAATTTAAGGGGGTGAGCAAATCAATAGCTCAGTAAGTAGCTTGAATAAATACAGACTAGGCTCATATCTAAAATATGATCACACATGCATGAACTCCATAAAATATCATGTATGCACTATGACAAGATTAGCTACTAACTCACAGTCTACAACAGATCATATAGGCTTATTCATACTTTTCTTCACATCTTTAACTCTCACAATATCACTATTTTCATTTCTTTCATCAGTATAGTTGAACATGAAATAAACAAACATTTCGAATAGTACATGATACTATAGCATAATATATGTAAGGTTCGACAATTATTCCAAATCATTGTCATATGTATAATATCCATCTTATCAAACGATATTTACCACATCACAAGACCATCATCGTTTATCCATTGTCTCATTGGCATATGATTTCTCATGATTCATCGGTACACGTGCAACACTTAGCTCTCCAAGGACTCTAAAGGTGGCTTCCACAGTTCACGAAGAATCTGTATAGCACGTAGTTCCTTTGAGTTCACTAGAGGTGGCTCACACGGTACAAAGGAGTGAGTTTTACTCGGATTGGCCTTTATGGCGTACGTTTCCTAATGGTTCATCGATACACATGCAACACTTAGCTCTCAAAGGACTCTAGAGGTGGGTCCCACAGTTCACGAAGAAAGATGCGTAGCACGTAGTTCTTTTGAGTTCTCTAGAGGTGGCTCACACGGTACAAAAGAATGAGGTTTAAGGTGGCTCACACGGTACAAAGGAATGAGGTTTACTCGAATTTGCCTCTATGGCGCATGCTTTTTGATGTTTCGTCAGTACACGTGCAGCACTTAGCTCTCAAAGGACTCTAGAGGTAGCTCCCACAGTTCACGAAGAAAGCTACGTAGCACGTAGTTCTTTTGAGTTCTCTAAAGGTGGCTCACACGGTACAAAGGAGTGAGTTTTACTCAGATTGGCCTTTATGGCGTACGTTTCCTAATGGTTCATCGATACACGTGCAACATTTAGCTCTCAAAGGACTCTAGAGGTGGCTCCCACAGTTCACGAAGAAAGCTACGTAGCACGTAGTTCCTTTGAGTTCTCTAGAGGTGGCTCACACGGTGCAAAGGAATGAGTTTTACTCGGATTTGCCTTTATGGAGCATGCTTTCTGATGTTTCATCAGTATACATGCAGCACTTAGCTCTCACAAGACTCTAAAGGTGGCTCCCACAGTTCACGAAGAAAGCTACGTAGCGTGTAGTTCCTTTGAGTTCTCTAGAAGTGGCTCACACGGTACAAAGGAAATGAGCTTTACTCGGATTTGCCTCTATGGTGCATGCTTTCTGATGTTTCATCAGTACACGTGCAGCACTTAGCTCTCAAAGGACTCTAGAGGCGGCTCCCGCAGTTCATGAAGAATCTGCGTAGAACGTAGTTCCTTTGAGTTCTCTAGAGGTGGCTCACACGGTACAAAGGAGTGAGTTTTACTCGGATTGGCCTCTATGGCGCATGCTTTCCAATGGTTCATCAGAACTCGTGTAGCACTTAGCTCTCAAAAGACTCTAGAGGTGGCTCCCGCTGCTCACGAAGAAAGCTGCGTAGCACGTAGATCCTTTGAGTTCTCTAGAGGTGGCTCACACGATACAAAGAAGTGAGTTTTACTCGGATTTGGCCTCTATAGCGCATGATTTCTAGAGATAAGACTCTAAATAGTTCAAATCCTCGAGTCACATAAGTATTTCTGTTATCACACGATTCCATTATCCATTATCACACGATTCCATTGGCCTCTATGGCACATGCTTTCCAATGGTTCATCAGAACTCGTGTAGCACTTAGCTCTCGAAAGACTCTAGAGGTGGCTCCCGCTGTTCACGAAGAAAGCTGCGTAGCACGTAGATCCTTTGAGTTCTCTAGAGGTGGCTCACACGATACAAAGGAGTGAGTTTTACTTGGATTTGGCCTCTATAGCGCATGATTTCTAGAGATAAGACTCTAAAATAGTTCAAATCCTCGAGTCACATAAGTATTTCTGTTATCACACAATTCCATTATCCTAGTTTTTAATAAATGGAACTAGGTGCTATTCAGAGCTCATAAGTTAAACATCGTAGGCTATATACGTTTTGTACACTAGTTCATATATACATTTCAAAGTATAATAATGTAATGGTATGACCTCTAGGTGCAACTTAATTAAATCACATACAATTTTCATGATACGGGCACCTACATTTCATACCGGTTTGCATTCTCATCGAGCACAACAAGTTATAACATACCACACATAAATCTCAAGTAATCTGAAAACTATTCACGAACACATCCAATCCAACTTGTAATTTACCAAGACTTACCCTTGTAGTCCTTTCCATCGTATTTCACCAAGCTTGATATAAAATTAGATAATTATCGAAATAAGATTTCTTTCATCTCTTACGAGATGATACTAGTATGATTTATTTAACCCACTTACCTCGATGCTTGGTAGGTTACTTTTCCTCGATCCTCAAACTCAAGCTTAGCTTCTACACTACTCCAAATTCACTACAATTAAATCGAATAACGTCCCAATAACAATGTCTTAATTACATTTAATCACATACCAAACGTATATCTTAGAATCATAATATTCCAATTCATTTCTTTGGCGAGAATTAAATTCTTAATTTGTCTCGCCAAAGCATTATCCATCCGATTTAATAACGCTTTACTTTATATTCCTTATAAGATAGTAAGAGATTTATTAACTTATGTCCGCTATTTTTCCTTTAAGGTTAGCAACTAAAACCTATGTCAAGTTTTTATTTTCTCCTTATCATCCAAACGATTTATATATATATATATATATACATATATATTCACCTATGTGTTCATATATATCTATATATATAATGTATTACCCAACCTTACACAAAATCTATTTATCATTTAAATCTACATAGAAACTAAAGTCTTTCTCATGCCACTAATGCACATCATCATTTACTATTTGTATTGGTTTCATTAATGCATTATTGATTTAGTAATTGCTACATATTCCCTTCGTTATATATATAATTGTATAATTATATAATTATAACTATACCTCAAACAAATTATATAATTATACTTGTACTTATATCTCAACTAATCTCATTTATTTTCTTAGCATATGAATTATGCTTAGGTACATTTGTTTGAATATTCCACAAATGATATTTATTTCTATGGATGATACATATATATTATTTATTTATTTATTTTCACCTCCATCTATCACATTTCATCCAAAATATTCATATGTCATATATATAATGATCGTAACTCAATGTTTAGAGGGCCTTACCTTTAGACTTTAGGAAACCAAGCCCCTCTCATTTCCTTCTTTCTTTCTTTTCTTTCTTTCCTTTTTCTTTTCATTCTTCTTCTTTTTCCTTCTCTTTTTTTTTCTTTTTTTCTTTTCCTGGTCTGAACCGGTTCAGACCAGTCCAGCTCCCTCACCACCAATTCTCCTCTGGGGCTGGTTCTCCTGTGGTTCGACGTTCCCACAACTGGCGGAGATCATGGCAAACCTGCTGGTGGTCTCCTTTCATCCCAGATCGGCGGCACGGTGGTGGATCTGGCGGTGAAAGATTTGGCCTTTCTCTTCCTCTTTCCTCCTTCCTCGGCCGTCGTCGTCCTCACCGATGGCCTCCTACCCGTTCCTTTCCCTTCACCGAAGGTGTGGTGGCAGTGGTGTTGGCCAAATCGACCGGCACCGCCACGTTCCTATTTTCCTCCCCTCTTCATTTTTTCCCACTTCGCTTCGCCTTTTTGTTTCCTTTTCCAGTTGCCGGTCTCCTTTCCTCACATCGTCGGCGTCGTTCCCCTCTCCTCTTCTCTCTTGTCTCGCCGTGTGATAACCGTAAATTTTTCCATTTATTGGAAATTAGAAATATTGAAAATAAGTATTGGAGGAATTTAAATTGGATTAATGGAAATCCAAAATTTATAAAATAAAAATGCGTATATTATATATTTATATAATTAAATTATATAAATATATTTACACATGTTTTTATATAAATACATATGTATGTATATGAATATTAGTATATATTATAAAATGAAATATATACTATTTTGTCTTAAATAAAGACATGTGTATATTATAAAATGTATTTATATAATTATAAATATATATGTACAGATATATATATATATATGAAATATATATATTATAATTTTAAATAAAAGTATATGAATATATAAGAAAAGTAAATGTGGTTTTATATAAAAGTTTATATGTATAAATATTTTATTATAGCATTTATATAATTTGTATACACATATGTTATTTAACTTTAAGTATATAAATATATATATATATATATATACATATATATATACTAGATATACATTTTTGTAATACTTAATATACATATATGTATATGTATGTATCTCTTTAAATATATATATATATATAGTACAATACTATATAAATAAGCAAATATTATTATATTATTTAAATTGTATAACATAAATATAAAGTAGATATATTGTTATATTATATCTATATAAATATTTATACTATGTATGAATTAATATATGTGTAGTATATAATATATAGTATATGTATAAAGTATAAAATATATTGTATAGTATATAGTAGGTGATAGACTAAAAATGGAAAGGGGAATAAACCAAAAAGGAAACAAAACAGAAAAATAAAAAAGGAGAAAAACGGGAAGGACCCGAACCTCCCCAGCCACAGAGGGCTGACGGCGGCGAAGCCGCCACCGCCGGCGAGGGAGGAAGGAGAAGGAGACGCCACCTGCCAGAGAGAGGGAAGACGCTGCCGGCGCCGTGAAGAGAGAAACAGATTCGACAGAAACAGAAGCAAACGCCGGAAAAGAAGAGGAAATGGCCGACGGCGATGCCAGCCAAATCGGTGGCCGCCACTGCCACCGAGGCTTCACCGGAGGGAGAGGAAGCTGATGGAGGCCACCGGAGGCGCAATGGACGGCGGAGGAACGCCGGCGAAGAGGAAGAAGAACCGAGGCAAAATCGCCTCGATCCGCCGCCGTGCCGCCGATCCAAGGCAAACGGATGGCACTGGCAAGTTCGTCGTGCAGCCGGCCAGCTGAGGGACACATGAACCTCTAGAGAACCGGCCGCCGGCAAGGAACCGGCGAGGAAGGGCTCTGGACCGGTCTGAACCGGTCTGACTGGGAAAGGAAGAAGAAAAAAGAAAAGAAAAAGAAAAGAAAAAGGAAAAAGAAAAAGAAAAAGAAAAAGAAAAGAAAGAAAGAAAAGAAAAAGAGGAAAAAGGAAGAAAAAGAGGAAAAAAGGAGAATTTCGAGAATTCGGAAAATTCCCGAAAATTCGACAACCCGGGATTTTACAAATTCGGTAAGAAATTCCCCGAGAATTTAATTTCAGAAAAAAATTAAATAAATTATGAAAAATTCTAAAAAATTAGAATTTTAATTCCAGAAATTATTTTCAGCAATCGGGATAAGGAATCGGGAGAAATGGAGTGCAGGCACGAACGATAAGCGGAATTCGCCGACCCGGAAAAAGGTAAGGGATGCATGTGCAGCACTGTAAGGATACTCAGTCTGCATAATTTAATTGAAATATTTTATGCAATTATTTTATGAAAATTATTATGATGCATGATTTTCTGAAAATAATTTGGGAAGAAGTACTGGCTGAAAGATTTTAAACTGTATTTTTCGTGCAGGAGGTTAGTAAATCGGCAGCCGTTATGCTGCCGAAAATTTTAGAGAAACTTTATAAAATCATATTAAATGATTTATTTCCGAATTTCGATAGTAAATCACGAGACATGAGGAAATTTCTAAATTTCATAAAATATGAATATAATGAGATGGAACTTTAGAATATTCATGTATTCGAAAATGGTGATAATGAAATCACCGAAAATTCTCGGAATAGATAAATTACACGAATTACGAGACGAAAGATGAAGTGAAATATAGTGAATATTTTTATGAATATTTTTATCAGTATTCACTAAAGGATTATAACCCTTATGGTTTTAAATCATGGAATTATATAATTATATAAATTCCATAAAGGTGTATTTTATGATGAAAAATACGGTTTTGAGACTGGTTGGTATTCTTATCATGCTGATGCATGATATGTGACATGTTTAGTCCCGGTCGACACCTGATCCATGATCCACCGAGGACAATATAGATTATGGTCATAGATTTGACCGGTTTAGTCCTTTACCCTCCGGGGTTTATAGTACGACAAGATTAACGTCTATCTTAGAATCCATAAATGATAGGTGACATGTTAAAAAGGGAAATATTTTACATGACATGGAATATTTCAAACGGAAAAGGCTAGACCGAGCAGAGACTCGATGATTGAACCGTGGGAGCCACCTCTAGAGTCCTTCGGGAACTAAGTGCTACACGTGTTCTGATGTTTCAGTACAGGCCATACCGAGCAGAGACTCGATGATTGAACCATGGGAGCCACCTCTAGAGTCCTTCAGGAACTAAGTGCTACACGTGTTCTGATGTTTCAGTACAGGCCATACCGAGCAGAGACTCGATGATTGAACCGTGGGAGCCACCTTTAGAGTCCTTCAGGAACTAAGTGCTACACGTGTTCTGATGTTTCAGTACAGGCCATACCGAGCAGAGACTCGATGATTGAACCGTGGGAGCCACCTCTAGAGTCCTTCGGGAACTAAGTGCTACACGTGTTCTGATGTTTCAGTATAGGCCATACCGAGCAGAGACTCGATGATTGAACCGTGGGAGCCACCTCTAGAGTCCTTCGGGAACTAAGTGCTACACGTGTTCCGATGTTTTAGTAAAGGCCAAACCGAGCAGAGACTCAACGACTGTACCATGGGAGCCACCTCTAGAGTCCTTCGGGAACTAAGTGCTACACGAGTTCTGATGAGTTAGTAAGAAATTCTGTAGGATATTGTGATGATAAGTAAGTGATTGTGATTCGTGAATTCGACAAATGTCAAAGGATGAAATAGATCTGGTGCATATGACATATGATGTGTGTGATATATCAGATGAATAAGGCACTGGGGTGGTAAATCCCTGGTTAACAGAGATCTAGGCACTCCCGGTCCTTACAATAAGTTCGTTTCTTTCACACTTAATCATACTAATAAAAAGAATGATGCCTTGTGAACTTAAGAATGAAATAGATTTTAATAGCTTATTTTGCTTTTTAAAGTACGGTACTAATTAAAAGAGTACATTAAAACATGAAATGAGTTTTAAAGAAATAAGATGATGATTTAACTAATATTCTTTCCAAGGAATATACGAATATTAATTATTTCATTTAAATGCTTTGTTTCGTAGAAGCATTATTTTGAAAAGAATATGAAAAAAATTATGGAAGTTTTGAATAAGGAAGAGGATTGATTAATTCAAAACGAAATGAAAATTTCTCTCTACAGTTGCTTCTAGGTTCCGTAACAAGTATGGTATTCTAAAATACCTACCTTACTCTATTCGGATCCCTAGCCGACTGTAGTATCCTTCCTACATGTGAGCCTAGAGCCCATAGGAAAAATGAAAAAAAAAAGATTTTCAGCATATAGGAAGCTGAGTATCAAGTGAGGCATATAATTCTCTTACTGAGCCGTGGTTTTGCTCACCCCTTAATATTAAACATCTCAGGTTCTGATGCTTGTGAGTTCGGTGGATTGTGGATCCCAGCTGTACACGAAGAAAGATGTGACAGACCGACTGAGTTATTTGAGGTATGATCATTTATTCTCTGTATTTAGACATGTCAACAGTACTACTTATCTGATTAATTACGATAGGGGATGTGTATAATATAAACAATATTATGTAAAATTGTTTAATAGTCAGTACAAGTGAAGTATCGCAGACAGCCCAACCGGTTAAGTTGTGTATAAGAAGATGAAAAATGTGGTCACGGGTCGTGACACGCCGACGGCGGCAGTTGTGATTGCCGTTGGCTTCTCCGTTTGGGAAGGGGGTCGGCTCCCTCTTTCATTTCTGTTTTGTTAAAATGGAATGAAAACAAGGGAATCGGGTTTTCCCGATTGCTAGTTCTATTTTTTTTTTTTTATTTTTATATTATATTATATAATATATATAATTATATTTATATAATTATATATAATTATTTTATTAGATATATATATATCTTCATTTATATATTTCATATAATACTATATATATATCTATACATTTAAATTCAAATACTATATATATATTTCATATATATATTTATATACAAAAATGTATTACAATAATATACATATGTATTTATTTAATATAAAATAGTATATATATCCTTTTATAAGACATACTATATTTCATATATATATACACATATGTATTTATATAAAACATATATATAAAAACATATTTATATAATCTAATTATATAATATATCCTCATACGCATTTTTATTTCTTTAACATTTAAAATATATTTATATAATATAATTTTATAATTATATAAATATACTCCTTTTTATTTCTTTAATTTGGATTTTCTTAATATCCACATTATATTTCCAACTTCCGAATTCTCAAATTCATTATTTCATCAACTTTTGAATTTCCAAATATTTCTATCTCTTAGATAAATTCATTTATTTTCTTTAGCTTATTTATTTGTTTTAATATTAAATTTACAAATATTTAATATTAAATTTATAAAGTTAGCGATTATCATATCTTCTTTGATTACACCCATTGTAAACCCAATCACATCTTGTAAAGGGGAGTAAACCCTTGAGTGCTATATTGTAAGTGAAAATTGGGTAGATAAGGTTTACTCCTTGAGCCCGGAAAAAGGAGGGCATAGGTTTCTCTTAAGCCTTGAAAAAGAGGGAGGTTTCTCTTGAGCCTAGAAAAAGAGAGGTTACTCTTGAGCTTGCGAAAAAGAGGGATTGTAAAGACAAATTCAAGTTAGTGAATTTAGGGAAAATCCTTGGGAGCATCTCAAGGTAGAGGACGTAAGCAAGGTTGCCGAACCTCTATAAATCGATTGTGTACATTTCTCTTTCCCTTCTCTCTTTACTTATTTGCATTTATATTATGATTGTTGAATTGAACTTGAATTGCATGCTTGTGTAGCCTAGAGAACTTAGAAAATTCAATATAGGCTAGAGAAATTAGAAGAACCAAAAAACGAAACTAAGAGTAGCACAAAACCGATTCAGCCCCTCTCTCGGTTTAGGTTATAAAGCCAACAAAAACCAAAAATGACTATTGCCGGACAAATCACTAAGCTTACGTGCATCCGGCTAGGCACAAACAATCATATACATAAATATATGCATACACACAATACTCGGAATAGGCATAATCATTAAGGTGTTTAACGTCTCAAAATCGAAATCATATGAAATCACTTTCAATTCAATTAAGACAACCCAAATGTTAGAAAACATTTTTTAATGCAACAATCCTCTAAACAATACACAATTTAGAGCCGAAGCTCTTAGTTCACAATACGATTAAAGATTTCAATTTAATAAGTTTTAAAATTAGGACATGAATCTCAATATCACATGTTTCATGCCATACATGAATAATCCGAATCTCATCAAGGTGTAGGTAGGTATATATTAGTTTCCATATTACACTCACGTAGGCATGAATATACTATTGCATTCCTACAATTCTACAAGTTGGCAATTACACAACAAGGTAGCCTAAGTATGATCACAATTCACTTTCACTTCACATATACAATCATGCTTTCATTAGCAGTAACACAATAAGATCCTACCACATGAACTATAATGCTCTCACTAGGCAATAGGTAATGCACCTACACATAAAGTTATCATTCCCTAATATTCTCTCAATTAAATCAATATGGTAACCTCGATTTAAGCCCATAACACATATCAAACTTAGATAAGCAATCTCAACACTCCACAAACAACACATATACAACATTATATCCCTATGATCAAATGCATCATCTTGTAGTATCATGTTTTCACATCTCAATTTCACAAGCTTGTACCACATACCAACTCTTAAGTAAACAACCATATGAATCCTCAGAAACTGAAAATCATCACCATTTCCATACCTTGGCTAAATACATCAACTTACTCTACCATGGCATTCAACTCAAATTCCACAGACACAATCATAAATATATATATAAATATATATATATATATATATATATATATATATATATATATATCATAAAAACTCATCTTACACAATGTAACACTAGCAACCTCATACCATCGCATTAGATTTCATACCATTAACATTATCAAGGCACAATTGTCAATATTCCTCAATCAATTTCATAGCAATGATACTAAACAATCATTTATATATATCACTTACCTTAAAGCACATTATATATGAAAATTAAATGGAAATATAAATATATGTAGAAGTATTAAGTATAATTACATACAAGTATATGTATTAAATTAATGTAAGATATAATGTGATAAATATATATTTATCAAGTATAAATATATTCATAACAAATATATTTGTGATATATATATATATATATATATATATATGTATTATATATAAATATATTTTAATATACACTGACCATTTAGTAAGTATAAATTTTATGTAAGATAGATATATTTAATATATGTTATAAATATATATTACTAATATAAAATATATTTGTCATATAAATATTTATTATATAAAAATATATTTATATATATTATTGCAATATATATTAAATAGTAAAATAATAAAAAATAATATTAAAATAAGAAAATTTGATATTTAAATTAAAAAAGGAGGTAAGCTTCCTGCGTGTCTTCTAACAGGAGACCTTCAAAAAATTAAAAAAAAAAAAGAAATGAAAACATGCAACGAAGAGCAAGAGGAGGGAAAGAAGCTATTGGCAGTGGAAAAGGAAAGACAAAGAGAGGTTACTGTTGGCCAAGAAAAAGGAAAGGAGAAGGGAATCAGTTGAGAGAGAGATCCTACCGGTCGAAGTCAAATCCACCGGTAGTGACTGAGACGAACGAAGGAGAGAGGTAGGAGTGCCACCAATCAGCTGCTATAGTGGTTTAGTTAGGGCTGAACTGACGGCAAGGAGGATAAAAAAATAAAGAAGCAAAGAGGGAAGGTGAGCCACAACCTTGTCATCGCCGCGTCCCAGTCGCCGTCACATCCTTGCTGCCGTTGTCACATCCTTGCTACCATCGGCAAAGGTAAGAGGTGGTGGTTTTAGTGCTGAACCGGGACTGATCAGTTCAGCAAGAAAAATAAAATATATATAAAAAATTTAAAAAGGATAATAATAAAAATAAAAACAATAAATATATATATATATGTAAATAAAAATAAATACATATATATATGAATGAATGAATATATAAAATATATTTATATTCAAAAAATGAAAAATGAAAAACGAGTAGAGGATTAAATTTTTATTTAATCAAATTGTTACTTAAATTTAAAGTAAGAGGTTCTAAACGTATATGTGTGTCTAAATTGTAGAGCACACAAAGCGGTGTTTAAAACCTGAAAGGTAGAGGTGTAGGGTGCTGAGGAGTTTAGTTGTGAAATAGGAGACTGGAAACCGATAGGCCAACCACTATTGGGCTGGAAACCAGTAAGGGAAGAATTAAAACCAAGTTTGGAGTCCATAAGATACTTTTATAAAATTGCATTAGTATTATATTGTGTATATGTGAAATTTTGATTATATGATTGTTTGATATTGAGATATCATTAAGGAATTTATAGAATGTTGATTATTGGTGTTAAAACATGAATACAAAGTTGTTGGAATATGTTTTGAGTACTACGAGGATTTTTGATAGAACAATAAAAAATGATATTAAGGTAAGGATAAAGGGTTATGAAAATTGTGGAATCATGCTAGGATAAAAGATAAATTTTGGAATTGTGTTGGAATATAAAGTTGAGTTATGATAGAGCATCTCAATAATAGCATTAATACGTGATCAAGCATTGAAATAAGTAAGAGAGTCATACAACAAAAACTGTAGGTTGATATCATGAGTAAACTATTAGGGTTCGGTTTTGACTAGGTTTTTAAATATTTTTAAAACTTTAGTTTAATACAGAATTAATCGGTTTTAATCAAAAGTAAAGTATAGAAACATACCAAATTGATAGTTAGAGAAATGAATCAATTGTGAAAATTGAAGTATAGTTTTATTGTTTTTATAATGATTTTTCTTTGATTTATGGATGTAGTTGAAAGTAATTGATTGTGTTGAATTAAAAGCACTTGAGCTATTGTATATACTGAAATGAACTGCCTTGAAAATTATGGGTTTTGAAATGGTTTGGATTGGTTCAAAATTTTAAATTTTACCTGCAGGAGGTTCCATTTTCTAAAACGTTATGCTGCTAAAATTTAGATAAATTGTCATATGTAAAAGTTATTGTATTCCTGTATAAATGAAGATTTATAAAAAAACAATTAAAATGATTTATTGATAAAGATTTTAAAATACAGAGTTGAAATTGAATTATGCTATAAAGTCGAATAAGGCAATTATGAGACAATGGTATTGGCATAACTCTAGGATCATGCGTATGTGAATTGGGATAATTATCTCATAATGATAATTGATATTATTCTTGGAGTCATTTCTATTTATGGTCTAATGAGACGATTATGAAATATGAGTTACGATACCTTGTGAAAATGAAATGGATAATAAAGGTTGTATAGTTAGTGTCATAGAATATGAAATGTATCTTTTATTAAATAAATTAGTAATTATTTGTAACATGGTGATTGAGACTGTAGTAAATCATTTTATGGTAATGTGTGATATTGTGGATGTTATTGAAATATAGATACCATATATTGATGTGACAATGTGATATTGGAAAGATATATGCGATATTGGTGTCTTGAAATATTATCGGGATTATATTTATATACACGTGAACATAGATGAATATTCATTGTGATTTATGGACTGTGAGACAGATGTTGGAAATTGGAAAGTGAATTGACGTTTGAATTGTATGGATGATAATTGGATAGGAAAATGTGAATCTATGCAATTTTGTGACCTCGAAAAGAGAAGTGTGATTTTAGTAACCTATAGATGTTATTGGAATATGTTTGAATGTACATTTATACAAATGTATCCTGGATCTTATTGATGCCATTGGGGCCTAGGTGACTTGTGTAATTGCATAACGAATGATGGATGACATATATGTTATAATCGTGTGTGAATGAGAAATTGAGATTATTGTAAATATATCTTAATCGAATGGCCTAATATGTATAATACTGGATTGAATAATTATAGAGATATCTTGGTATACTTAGGAATTCATTCATGCATAGTGTGAGAACTAATTATTTTGTACTATACATGTGAATTTATATGTAAATTTGATTTATTTTGGAATATATTTGTAGATTCTATGTAAATAGTGATGTGGGCTCCACTTAGATTTTCGTGCCCAGATGTATATGATTGATGGAACAGTATATGGATGGTGTAATAATGATATTATGGATATTTTGATGTTAAAATGCTATGTTTGCATCATTTTGTGAAGTATGGCAAACAAATTGGAAAATGACGGTAATGTCCTGAAGATATTTTCGTAAATTCTAGCTAAACTAAAAAGAATTGGGACAAAGTAAAAATATAATGTTATTCTACATGAAAAGTAGTTTAAGACAGCATTAATGAAATTATCAAATCAGTCATTAAATTGGAGAAATTCATCGACGGGTCGTAGGGGTAAAATCATAATTTCTCACTATCTGTGCACCGCGGGTTGACGAAACCACTTCCAATCATCAAGATACATTAAATAAGAGTAATTGGTGCTGGAATCTGAAATTTTGGAGCATGATTACATGGTTTTCTACGACAGCGGAAACATAAAGGCAAAATTATCTGAAATTTACATAACTAGGGGCATTTTGGTCATTTTACCCACTTCCAGAATTTTCTTTATAATTTCATCAGCAGCTGAAGGGCACTATTCATCATCTTCCCAAAGAGCCTCCCACGCCACTTGAAGAAGAAAAGAAAAGAAAGAAAAGAAATTAAACCAAACATTACTAAATCTTCATTTTCTCCTTAAACACATAACTACAAAATTGTTCATCTCTCTCTCCTATATCAAAATATACCTATAGCTTATTGTATAAGCCACAAATCAAGGAGAAAAGGAAGAGCAAAGTTTTGGTCAAGGTATGGCTTTCATGATACCTTGTGTTTCTTTTAAATCTAATGGTAGATTTCTATAGTTTTAAGCATGATTACACCATTAGATTCAATTAAATTGAACAAAATAAAAAGTTGCCACGAGAGGGGCATTCAGCCAAGACATGTACCTAGCGAATTTATGTGGTTTCATGCATAAAAAGGCATGCCAAATGGATGATTAAGCATGGTAGAATAACATGGTGGCATTATATTGTTGAAATTCCACCAATTCATCACCATTCCATAATCGGTCAACATAAGGGGATCATTATGCTTGGCTGATTTTGATGGTTTGAGGGTATATTTAGACTGTAGAAATTACAAGGAGTCTATCGGTATGCTCGGATTTAAAATCCAACGCAAAACGAAGAAATTATGCTATACTACCGGTAGAATTTATACTGCGAAAATATTTGCAGTGTCCAATGTCGCTGCATTAAGACATGAATAATAGCATAAAAATAAGAATTCAATGAGTTAATATTTTTGGTAAAATTATCTGCAGCCCGGGAGTAACGAATTACGGTTGGTGCACTCGGAAGAGTCGCATACGACAGACGGGTAAGGAATGCGTATGAAATTTGTAGGAATATCTCGAGTGCACTATTTTGATATGCATGATTTTATAAGAATATTTTTGAAATGATATGCTTTGGAAATTGTGGAATTGTGGCTGTTTGTGGATTTTGGAACAATGTTGAGTTTGCATGAAGGCTAGTGAAATAGCAGCCGTTATGCTGCTGAAAATTTTTAGAAATTCTTCAAAAAACTCATAAAATATTTTAATGCATATTGAGATAATTTCCTAGCCTTAAAAATGATGAATTTAATATTTTTCATAAAACATGAATATATTAAAAAATATTATTTAAATACTCATGTTACTGAAAATGATGAAAGTGAGATAGATTACCGAAAATTCTCCCTACATGTTTTACAGTTTATGAAATGATTTGTAAAGTGAAAAGTGAGAAAGTGAATATTTTATAAATTATTTTCCATAAATATTCACTTTATGATTTTATAAAACTTTTATAGACTGATTGATGATTTTATCTATTTTATTGATTTCCATAAAGGTACTATGATGATGAAAACACTGTTTTGAGACTAATTGGCCCCTTTATCATGCTGATATGTGATATGTGGTATCTGATATGTGATATGTGACATGTGATATGTATTCAATCCCGGTTGACACCTGATCAGTGTACGACCGAGGACGATTATAGACTATGGCTATAGATCTGACATGATGATTTCTCTACCCTACGGGGTTTCTAGCATGATATAATTCGGGTGATACCTTAGTCTCCATTAATTACATGACATGAAAAGTGATGATGATTGTACATGAATGATGACATGAAAAGATGAATGGTTATGATATGTTTTAAATGAAATGGATGATGATTTTCTAAACAGTTTACTGTACTAAATTAAGTACAATACTGTTTATGAGATTTCAATGATATATGTAATATGTGATATGTTTTCAAAAAGGAAATGGAGATTTTTAAATCTAATATTAATTTATGATTTAAATTTGAATATTAGATTATATGGTTAAATGTTTTACATTGTAAAGGTATTGATTTGAGATGAATATGAAAAGTGATGGAAAAGTGATTTATTTTCAAAAATAACACTTACTCCATATAGTCGCTTCTAGATTCTGGAACAAGACAAGTATTTCAAAATACCTCCCTTACTCCATCCAGATTCCTAGCCGACTATAGTATCCTTCCTATTAGGGTCCCTAGTACACCTATAGGAAATAAATGATTTTATAGCATATAGAATTTGCGATATCAAGTATTACAAACAATTCCTTTACTAAGCCATGGTTTGCTCACTCCTTTATTTTTACATCCACAGATTATTTTCAGTGACTGCGTGATTATCATCCGAGGATTTTGGCTATGCATTTGAGTACCCCGAGGCAACTAGCTTATATCCTGGAGATATAATCATTTACTTTATGTGTTCAGACTTATTTTTACAGTACTATTGGGTTGTATTTTAAACAAGGGATGTATATGACAGATGAACTATGATATATAAATATTTTACCAAATGGTAAATCACATCTATAAATGTTTACTGTATAAAGGAAATGGGAAATAAAGGCATCACAGACAGCCCAACCTTTGAAAAATTGTGGAAAAATATAAAATACTATATATTCAGGATGTGACACATAGCATATGATCTCGTGTTGTTTTAAAAGAGAAAGCACTGTTTTAAAAAGAGATACATCAAAATTTTTTAAGTGAAAGTAAATATTTTAAATGATAAGACAACTACAGACTTTGATGTTTAACATTCGTATTGACATCATTCATGACATGTACAAATTGGGCATCCGATTTAATTATGCATTGATTTGTGAAATAATGCATTAATAAATGTTTACTGTATGAGTTGTCTAATTGGGTTTGAAATGTTATAACAAAATATTTTGATTTAGAGACAACAAGTACCCTATCGAATGCCTATGTGACATATGCCTTTGTGGCATAGAGTGTATATATATAGTGTAGTACTGCCTATGTGGCATAGAACCCTATTTATATATACGTGATACATACATATGTATATATATATATGTAGATGTTGCCTGATTGTGAGGACCCCAATTTTCTCATATTCAATATAATCTACAGAGTGTAGGAATAATAATAATAATAATAATAATAATAATAATAATAATAATAATAATAATAATAATAATAATAATAATAATGAGAATAATAAAGAGTCCGTTTGATAAGGCTCAGAGAGGTACTCGGTGCGAACCCTACCAAGACTTTCTCTGTCCTGATCAAAGTTAGACTTTAAAATGATGATATTAGAGGATGAAATTAGTGTAATTTTAAGTACAAAATAAGTGTATCATAAAAATAATGAAATTATTAATATTTGTTAATTATGAAATTACAATAAATAATGAATAAAAATAGATTGTGAAAAAAATTGAAAAAGAATACAATTTATTGTAATTATATAGGAATTAATAAAAGAGAAGGTAGAAAATTAAAAAGAAATTACTAAAATTATAGTATAGAAATTGGAATATAATTTGAGAAAGAATATAATCTAACGATAATTATGTTTTAAATACTTAACAAGAAATAAAGTAAGTTAACTATTAAAATTAACAAAAATATCTATAATAAATACAAATTAAAATCTGAAAAAAAAAAAAAGAGATAAAAATATCGCAGCAAGCTTCTCGTGGAAGCTTGCTGCACTGCTAATTAATTTTAACAAAAAAAAAAGAGTGAGGAAAGAGAGTAAAATTTATTAGCTATCTATGTGTCAGATTGTTATTGGATAGAGTATTAATAAAATAAGATTAACGAAGACTAATTCAGGAGAAATTCTATTCCTACCCCACGTTTTACTATTCCTACCCCAACCCATTTTTTCAACAGTAAAAAAACGGATAAAATGACAAAATTCGCCCATCAAATAATCTGGCATGATGCGCAAGTCTTACTTGCGCAACCAACACGCGCAAGTTTCACTTGCGCGAAAGTCGGAAATTCGTGCAAGTTTACTTGCGCGAAAGTCACATGTTCGCACAAGTGAAACTTGCGTGAAAATGTAGCCCAAGTTTATCTTGCGCGAACTAGTCGCGCAAGTTTCACTTGGGCGCACATGTCGCGCAAGTGAAATTTGCGCGACAATATAGCGCAAGTTTCACCTACGCGACATTTGCGCGCAAGTGAAACTTGCGCGAGATGTGGAAAAAATGTGTTCTGTGGTTAAAAAATATTAGACGTTTGTTGTTAAAAGTATAACTGTTGTAAAAAATATTGCTCTTCTGCATCTTTTTCTTCTCCTTCTACTTTTTCTCTCTTTTTGTTCTGTTCATGCGTTTTCTCTTCTACCATTTTTTTCTTTCTCACGAGCCCACCCATTCCCAGTTAACATTTCATGGAAAATCTTCCTGATGATAGCTATTATGATAGTTACGAAGAGTACGAAAGTTTTGTTGAAAGTGTAGAAGCCGACGAAGAAGGAGAAGAGGTTAAAATTTGTCTTCTGCAAATTGAAATTCGAAGCAATTGCGCCATATTTCAGCGCAAGTCACGCTTGCGCGGGATTTCCACGCAAATGGATCTTGCGCGAGATTTACGCGCAAGTGGATCTTGCGCGAGATTTACGCGCAAGGGATATCCGCGCAAGTGACGCTTGCGCGTGATATCCGCGCAAGTGGCGTTTGAGTGGAAATCCCGCGCAAGTAGAGCTTGCGCGAGAATTTCGGGCAAGTCAGCTTGCGCGGAACGTGCCTGGCTTGCACAGATCTGTCTTTTTGTGCGCTCTTGTACTAAAATTCAATCTTAATTTTTTAATATATTATTTATTATAATAATTATAATTAATGAATTTGTTTAATATTTGCAGAATGATAAAAGGATAGTGTATAGCGGAGAATCGAAAAGTGTCCATGAAGAAATATTTGACTGTACCGATGCATTTACTACTAACCAAGTAAGTAGTTTTAAAATTAATATAATGTTTTAATACAAATCTAGTAGAAAAAATTAATTATTAAATTTATTTTGTTTTAGGTTTTCAATTGTCGAAATACCTTGATCTCATGGGCTAGAGAGCTTGGAAAAGAGTTAGGTTTTGTTGTTGTGATAAGATCATCGGAAGTTGATGTTCCTCGAAGAAGACCTAGAGTTCGACTTGTATGTGAAAGGTATGGAACATATAAGTCAAGTACAAATGAATTGCATCGCTTGGGAACGGGAACAAAGAAGTGTAATTGTCCATTCGAGTTACTAGGGGTGAAATTGGACGAGATCGATAGTTGGGCAATGAAAGTAGTATATGGGATGCATAATCATTTGGCTGCACAACAGCTAGAAGGACATTCCTTTGCTGGTCGATTAACAGTGCAAAAGCAAAGTATGGTGGGTGATATGATAAATGCTATGGTAAAACCAAGAAAAATTTTAATGATGTTGAAACAACATGATAAGAAGAATGTAAGTACCATCAAGACCATCTACAATGCACAACAAAAATATAGAATGGATGACAAAGCTGGTAGATCACAGATGCAACAACTCATGAAATGCTTGAATGATTGTAAATATGTTGAGTGGCATCGGAGTGATGAGTCAAGTGATTGTGTTAGAGACTTATTTTGGGCACATCCAACAGCTATAGATTTGTTGAATGCTTTTTCCAATGTATTAGTTATGGATTGTACATATAAAACTAATAGATATCGACTCCCACTCCTTGAGATTGTTGCTGTAACATGTACAAATCTAACTTTTTCAGTTGCATTTGTTTACATGGAGGCTGAGCACTGACAACTACACTTGGGCATTAGAGAAGCTGAAAAGTTTGATGTCTTCTGATTCAACACCTTCTGTCATTGTTACTGATAGGGATTTAGCATTGATGAAAGCAGTACAGACAGTGTTCCCTAGCGCAATTAATCTCTTATGTAGATGCATATATCAAAGAATGTACTTGCTCATTGTAAAAAGTTTTTTGAGAGCATGGAGAAGTGGGAGGCATTCATGTCATCTTGGGGCGTTCTTGTATCCTCTTCAAGTGAGTATGAGTATGAAGCAAATTTAAGTTCAATGGTCTCTCATTACCGTTCTTATCCTATAGCGCTCGAGTACTTAAGAGATACTTGGCTAACTACACATAAAGAGAGATTTATTGCTGCTTGGACAAATAAAGTAAAGCACTTTGGAAATGTTACAACAAATAGGTATGCATGTTTACAAAGTTTGAAAGTTCTTATTTTCACAACTTATACAATTTATTCATTATAATCAAACATTGTTCGAATGTCATGTAGGGCTGAGAGTGCACATGCGAAGTTAAAGAGGCACCTTGGATCGTCCCAAGGAGATTTTGATTCATCTTGGAAAGTTATCAACTCTCTAATTGAGCTACAACATACGGAGATAATGGCTTCGTTCGAGAGAAGTGTTATTGTTGTTGAACATAATTTTAGACCAGCTTTGTTTAGGGAGTTACGAGGATTGGTGTCTAGGACAGCGTTGAATATACTTTTGAAGGAGGCGCATCGAGCAAATGATACCGGCATTGACCATCTTATTTGTGGTTGCATCATTAGAAGCACACATGGGTTGCCTTGTGCTCATGAGATTGCTGAATTCATGAAGGATGAGAAACCTATTCCCTTATCTATTTTGGATCCTCATTGGTCGAAGTTGGACTTGAAGAAGAAAAATGTTGATTATTTGACTGAGCTGAATCTTGATGCCGAGTGGGAGCTAATAGTGAAACGCTTCAATGCGTGTGATCTCTCAGGAAGATTAGCCTTGAAGAAAAAATTAAGAGAACTAGGTGATCCAGCAACTACATTCCTTATTCCTCCACTCGAGAAGGCTAAGAGCAAAGGCCGTTCAGACAAATCAACTCGACGTGCCCCTTCATACTTTAAGATTGTTGAATCTCAACATGATAGCACATCAACACCCGCAAATTTAAATTCAGCAACTAAAAGGATGAAGCTACCAGTTAATCGAAAAAAAGAAAGTGAAATTTATTGATTCTTTCCCTTTAGAGATACGCCCCTTCATACGCTCTACTGTGGATGTTGAGTCAGATGGACATTGTGGCTTTCTGGCTATAGCTGGGTTGCTAGGCATGGGTGTTGATGCATGGGCGAAGGTGCGACAAGATTTGATTGACGAGATATGTGATTTTCGAGCTTACTATGTTAGTCTCTATGGATCCATGGAGCGTGTTGATGAATTGTTAGAGACATTGTCATATTTCAACATACCGGCTCTTTATGATAAATGGATGACTTTACCCGATATGGGTCACTTGATAGCAACAAAGTATAATGTTGTGCTCGTCCATTTATCTTCAAGACAATGTTTGACATATCTCTCGCTTAGAACTACACCACCTCCACCGCTACAGCATGGATTCATAACAATTGGATTTGTTAACGATTCTCATTTTGTTGAGGTATTGATAATGATATATATGTCACACTTTAGATATTGTGTATTTCATTTATTATGCGTTTAACAATGCTATTTTTCAGGTATTTATGGATCCGTTTGCGCCAATACCTCCGATTGCATGCAATTGGTATCGGTATCGATGTGACTTTGCTTGTGAGTGGGAGCTTCCATATGTATCTCGCATCGAAGAATTTCAAAATTTATTTTCGAGATCAGATGTTGTCATTAGAGAAACCATTGACTTAGATGACATATGATATTTTATTAAATATTACTGTATTTGATATGTATGCCTTGTTAAGATTGTATTATCGATTTATACATTATATGTTTTAATAACATTATCCAAATATCATAAAGATAATCTGTATGTTTAAGAAATAAAAAATCACTAAATATCATTACTAAATTATAAACAAAAATCACTACATATTTTAATAACATTATCTAATATCATAAACATAAACTGTATCTTTACAAAACAAAAGTCATTACCAAATTTACTAATACATTAATCCTCCGACGCATCCGATATAATTGCCTTGCCTCTCCTCCTCCCGATCCTAGTATAAAAACGTGTAGGCGGAGGAGCTATGTCTGATGTAACTGGTGGAGCTGTCTCCGAGGAAATAGGAGCTCGTGGAGGAGCTGGAGGAGGTGCATGTGATGGAGCTGGATGAGGAGCTGAAGATGAAGCAGCATCTGACGACCTAGTTAATATGTCATGCAGGTCGTGAAGTCCCTTTGCCAATGTCTCCACATCTTGGTTGCCGCACATGAATAATTCAATGTAAGAAATTGCCCTCGAATTGCGCTGCAAGACAATTCATGAAAGAAATTTTATCAAATTAAATAGTATGAAAAAATTTTATTCACTTGAGATTTAGTGTTAATAACTTACGCTAGAATAATCAGACTCGACAAGGGGAGCTTGAAACCTCGATCTGCGTGCTGGGTTTTGTACGAATCGATGAGAAATGGCTTCATACCAAGCCATATAATCTGGAGCTGTCTCTCCTGGGATCACACATCTTCGTCCTCTATTCTCTTCTGTGAGGACATACATAGGCCATCTCTCCCATATATTATTCATAAACTGATAAATGACATCGTAAGTGGTGCTCGTACACCCTCTCCGTGCTCTAAATGGCACCAAAGGTCTTGGAGGTACGGTCTGTACATAGCCCCACTGCCGTAACACTCTCTTTGAATGATACGGCTCCACAACATCCCCAGCTTTCAAGCAGACGGTGAAAAATGTGATCGGAGGCAACAGATGATGTCTCCGACTATCTGCATAAGGATCCCAGCACACCTAGTTACACTGAAGGTCATCTAGCTGCTCTCGCAAGACCTTCACATCCTGGCCATAAGTACGTGGCTTCCATCATCGAGCTCGAGGCATACTCTCCTCGTAATTAACGTTCACCTCCGAACTTAACGACGAAAAGTGCTCATAAATCTAAGCCTACATCAAATAAAACATTAATCATTAATAAATTATAAACAATTAATTTATAATTAACAAGTTAGATAAAGTAAATTATAATACCTTTAAAGGGTCATATAGCCGCCAATCGATGTGACTTTTGACCTGCTCGCAAGACCCAGCTGTCTATACATATGAGCAAGAGCACTTGCACCCCACGCATATTCATTGATAGCCGCTAGCTCCTCTAAACAGTGCAATAATGACACGGCAACATGTGACCCACTCTTATCTACAAAAAGAGTGCATCCAAGCAAGTGAAGCAAGTATGCACGAGTAGCATATACTATCTCCTCATCACTGGAGCTGTCGGTGACATGGCTAAAATTTGTTCTCAACCACTGCTATGTCACACTGGACCCACGACCGGTGCTCGTCGCCGCTTGAGCCGCAGAAATAGAGACTCCTAACAACTCTACTAATACTCTAACAGCTTCCTTCACAGAGATGTGCCGGCAAAATACGATCGCCCCGGTCACTGGTATGCCTAGGAGGGTAGCTATATCATCAAGAGTAATCGTCATCTCTCCAAATGGCATATGAAATGTATTCGTCTCTGGCTGCCACCTCTCACAAAAAGCAGAGATGATGGTGTTGTTGCATGTGCGGTAACTACAGTCAACTAAACTCGCTAAGCCGGACTGCATAACCGAGGAGAGAATACGAGATCTATCATCATCTAAGATCCACTGAGAGATTTTGTTGCTATGATTCAGGACCTTCAAATTGTCTCGCTCCTATATCGAAAACAACAAACAATAAGTTATTTCAAAAGCGTCATGTTACCACGTATTGCAAAAACATATTACCAAATTTTTGAAAGGAGAATTACCTGCCCATCCCATATTGCAAAAGCAACATGTGATCTAAAACTTCTAAGAACTGATGTATTGGTCGGACCTCCAGGACAAGGCTCGACTTCCTCCTCTACATAATCTGCATCTAGCTGCTCAGCCTGCTCGACCTGCTCAGCCTGCTCGTCCTGCTTGACCCGCTCGACAGGTTCGACTTGTTCAGCTTGCTCGGCTTGATATCTCCTAACTCGTCGTCTCCTCTCAGAGCTGGTAGGTCGCTGTCATCTTCCTTGAGATGAATCTCCACCTCGTGTATTAGCCATGTCTGAAAAAAAATATTTAAAAAATTATCAAACATATTAAAAGCCAAGACACTAAGTGCAATAGTTGAGTGCAAGTGTGTGAGGAAGTAAAAAGTGTACAAGTGAGTGGAAGTGTGAGTGAGTGACGTGAGGTGTGTGTCGTGCAAAGTGAGAGTAAGTGAGAAATAATAGTGTCAAGTGTGTCTACATTGTCAGCAAGTATAAATAAGCAGATCATGACAAGTGAGCCTATAGTGCTTAAATAGAACATAGCATGAAATATATCTGACAATGCTTAAATTGAACATAGCATGAATAATATATCACATTATTTATTTGATAATATATCACACCTCTTTGATAATATATCACATTATTTATTTTTCTGACAATGCTTAAATAGAACATAGCATGAAAAAATTAACATACATCAAGCACATACCTGATGGTAGTAGTCCTACAGTGCAATAGCTTGTACAGATTGATGGCAGCAATCGAAGGGTGATGGTGGCAATAGTCTGTATAATTATAAACTTTAGTCAGCTGATTAAATCAAAAATCATAAAAATCAAGCTTGTAGAATGTAGTCAAAACCAGAAATAATTGCAAAGGAAGTAAAACAAAATGTAAAACGCCCACGCAAGTGAGACTTGCGCGGGATCCTCGCGCAAGTGAGACTTGCTCGGGTTCCTCGTGCAAGTGAGACTTGCGCGGGGTTCTCACGTATGGTGTGCCCGCCAGTCGCGCCGCTCGACCTGCCCAGCCTCTCGCAGGCGTGCCACCTGCGCGGGCCTGGCCTCTTACAGGCGTGCCACCTGCGTGGGGCTGGCCTCGCGCAGGTGGCGGGGCTGGCCTGGCGCGAATGGCACACCTGCGAGCGGCGCGAGCAGGACACCATGCACAGGAGCTTTGTACTGCAAATCCTATTTTTACCTTAACAGTAGGAGATTCGTACCAGGAAGGAGGAAGAAGGAAGAAGGAAGAAGGAAGGAGGAGAAGGAGAAGGAGACAAAGAAGGAAAAGGAAGGAGAAGGAAGAGTAGCCGGTGTGTGTGGTATGGGTAAAATTGTATTTTACTTTAAAGGGTTGTTTGGGGTGGGGTAGATTTAGTAAAAAATGGGGTACGAATAGAATTTCTTCTAACTCAGCCATTTCTTGCAGCCATTCCCACAGACTTTCCCTTGCATCCCGATTTTTCTGCTGCCATTTTTCTGCTGCACGATTTTGCTTCGTTAGCCATGGTAAAATTCCACTTTCTTCCATTAAATCATCAAACCTCTTTCACCTACCTAACTTCTCATCTCAAGAGCTACAAAAAGGCTGAAGTTGGTGACTGGAATCGAGAGAAAGAAGAGCAGGTAGCTGCTGTTCTGTTTTGTGTAACAGTGAAGGTGAGCAGTGAATAGTTTTTATGCCATTTTAGTTTATTAGTTTGATAGTTTAAAACGTGAGTAATATGTGTGAGGCTTTAAAAATGAAATAAAAATTAGATATAAACGTCCCCTGTAGGTTCGGCCATGACAAAACAGTAAAGAAAATTGTTGTAATTTCAGTATAATTTTAATGTCTCTTAAGTAGTGATTAGTAGGGGATGATGAGAGAATTTTATTGGGATTAGTTTAAGATGATGATTTTTCAAACAGCAAGTGACGTGATGAATGGTGATGAATCGGTCAGAACAAAAGCTGGACAGATTTGATTAGGAGAGAAATTTTAAGGAAATTTTGGTGACTGTGATTTTGATGGATGGGAATTAATTGTAATAGATGATTGAAATTTGATTGAATTATGGTTGTAATGCTGATTTTGACTGCAAGTGGTGTGAAGATGAGTGTTCTTAGACGTGAGATAGGCTGAACAATAATGCTGCCAGTTGATGACTTTAACCCGTTTGAAGAAAATCCTAAGTGGGTAGATGATGTTTATAAGGACTGAATTGGGTAAAGGAAGAAAAACCATGAAGATGAATGAAGCTGCTGCTGGCCACAAGAAAGAAACAGAAAAACAAAACCGAAAAAGAAAAAAAAAGGAAAAGAAAGGAAAACGGAAAGAAAACAAAAGAAGAGAAGGGTTAATGTACATTTGATAAAAAAAATTAACATAGCAATGAATCAAGATTAATTGTGAGAATTAATAAATGGAAATAATTTTGATATAAGCAAATGGTAAAATGGAAATTAATAGTGAACAAAGAGTTTTTGTGAATAAATTTGAATTGAGAAATAATAATTATAGTATAAAAATGAAAATATTATATGGTATAGGTGGAGAGAATTAGAAAGAAAGAATATAATTTAATTTAGATTTTATTGTGGTCATTAATAGAAACACAAAATAAATTAAATGGTGAGCATGTATGGATATTCAATAAGAAACCAAGATAAAAAAATTATTGGGATGGACAAAATGGAAAGTAGGAAATTATAAAATATTTATCATAGCATACATGGGATTTTAAATAGAAATTTAAATTATTGGTAGCATGGAAATTAAAAAAAGAATAAAATATAATTGAAATTATATTTTGGCATTTGATAGGAATTAATGCAAGAAGGGATTAGAATGAGGATGGGACATGAATAAATATTAATCATGAAATAAGAATTGAATATGATTGATATTGAACAAAATAAACAATTTCGCTAAGGCATTATACATGGGATCTTTATACTAATTATTATCAATTAAGAATTAAGGAGAAATAATTAGGATAATAGGATTTTAATGAAATTAGGATTAGGAAAAGAATTCAATTTAATTATATCTATATTGGTAGCTAAAGGGGAAATAAAATAAAGTCACCATACCAACATTGGTTGGGATTGAGTGGTAAGGGACTCATTTCCCCTTAAGCATGACCTGGGTTCGAGTCATGCGTATGGAGCAAACTGTGCTGGAAGGGGCGCCCCACTTTCATGTGGCCTGACAGTTCTCCGACTTCGGAGTAGTCACATAAAGCGGATATCGAGAGGTCAAAGACCAAAAAAAAAATAAAGTCACCATAAAAAGTGATAAAATAGAAAGTAAGGATTAATAGAATAATTATTAGAGTTCAAATATGAATTATTAGTAGAAATTAAAATTGGGAAAAGATTTTAATGCAAATGTAGTTAAGACATTTAATAGGAAATTAAATAAATAAATCATTGAAATTAACAAATGGAAAATAAGAATTAAAAGAATAATTATTAGAATTGAACTATAGATTATTTGGTGAAATTGGGTTTGGGATAAGAATATGATTACATTGTAAATATGTTTTGGGTATTTAATAAGAAATTTATAATAGTTAAAATACAAAACTTTAAATACAATTTGGGAAATAATAAGTGAAGTTCAAGAATGAACACTTGGCTATAATAAGAATTACATAATGTTGGTGGAAGTAATACAAAAATTGGAATTGGGGAAGATTTTGAATTAATTATAGTTATGCTAAGACATATAATGGGGAATTAAATGGGAATTAAATAATTGATTATTGAGACCTATAAAATGAAAAATAGGAAGTTATGGAATATTTATTAGAATTATAATATAGAAATTGAAAGTAATTTAGAATTGTTGTGCAATGTGGAATACGAGACATAAAGAGGCTTAAATGGCGTTAATGGATTTTATATCGCAAGGAGATAGAGGTAAGAGACATATATGGAAGTTGTATAGGAATGAATTACATGAATTTCATTACATGAATGATTTACATAAATTGATTTGCAAGAAATGAGTTACATGAATTGTTTTACATGAAATGCTTTACATGATTTGGAACTACAGAAAACGATTTACATGATTTGAATTACATAAAATGATTTATATGAATTGATTTACATGAAATGATTTAAACGAGATGATTTATATGCATTGATTTATATGGAATGATTTTATGAAATGATGTCTCCTTGATGATCATGCATACTTATGTGCTTATGTGATTTACGTGTATATAACTACGAGACTTGATCAGTCCGCAGGTTTACTTGTATATTACTGTGGGAATTATCGTCAAACCCACAGGTTTCCACAGTGAGCACCTGATTAGTGCGATCTGTGATAAGACAATGGCCATTGTTACGAGATATGTGATCGTCCCTACGGGGATACAAGGTCCCTTCGGGAATACGAGATTGTGCATGAATCTCTGGGAGATTGTTTTTCTATTGATATGTAATATTTGATAGAAAATTAAATTATTTAATGATTTGATTTACGAGCATAGTACATGGTTGGATTGAACAGTGATGAAAGAAGTGATACAAGTTTTATAGCATTAATTGAAATACGAAATGCATTCTTTGCATTTTAATGATTCTAAAAGAATTGCTATATTGCATCAAACAAGAAATTCTCATAATTTTGAAAAGTTTCCATAGCATTTTATTAAATGATAATACTGTTTTCATGTAATAAGTTTATTTTGTTTAATTGCATATAGTGTAGCTTTTATATATGTTTTTTTACTGAGCTTTCCTAAAGCTCACCCCTTTTTACTCACCATCTTGATACCTCATCAGTATACGAAAAATCCACTGCGAAGAAATCACTAGAAGTTTAAAGTACCCAGTGATAAGGTACATGTAAAGTTTTATATTGATATTTATATTCAGACTTATAAATGCACAGCAGATGTATTTTTAATGAGATGTAAATAGTGTAATGTAGATTTAAAGGAATGTACTTGACTTAGTGGAATGTAAATTACATGGAATTGTTACTAATAGATTATTTATAGATATTGTGTTATAAATTTTATTTTGATTTCTAATTTATTATTTATAGATTAATTAATTTAATAATATAACAGTTTAATTGAATCAGAAATTGTAAATTGAACTTACATCGATATCGAACGCAAACCAACTGATATTGAATAAATGAATGAGAAAGATAGAAGTGAAAAGGAAAAATTTAGTTCGAAATTTTCTAATTCTGGACGTTACACTGATGAGACCACTCTAAGCTATCCAACAATAGTTGTGCACACATTCCTCAATTTCTAGCTGATCAATGGGATTAGGACGATCTATAATAATAAATAGATGCCCTTCGAGGGAAATTTTCTCATTGATGGCTACAATAGATTAGAGATGATATGATACCATAATAGGAATCCATGCCTAGTCTCTCAGTAAATGTTAAACGATGTCTAGAGTATAATTTATTGTATATAAAACTCTAGATATGATATGTTTTTACAATATATGTGATGTGACTATGACTAAATATGACTTACATATGGTTTTAGATCACACATGATATGATTTGAGATTGTACATGTTTTGAAATATGTTTTAAAATATATGTTAAATGATTCTGAAACTATATGAGTTTCATACATGATTGTATACTACATGAGACATGTTTTGAAATGGATGTTTTATATAGCAGAATTTTTATACGTTACATTTTGAACCATGTCTTGATAGTACATCTTGCATTAACATATAATATGCAATGATATAATGATACTTGGTATCACTAGGGCATGATCGAATAAATACTCAAAGGATATTGACTTCTACATGATACTAGGAGATACACTTATAAGATTCATGCATTGCATCAGAGATTATATAATTCTAATTCTATTATTATATTAGTAACTTATTGAGCCTTCGCTCATTAAACGAGATTAATATTTTTATGGATTGATCCGAGTTAAGGGACGCGTTGGGACATTTCGGTGATTGAATAATGTCTTAACGCCCAAGGTCCTCGCAATTGAATATTTTGGTATTGTAGTACTTCTTTCGTATATGCTTTTTATTTTCAGGTGATTTCTGTACAATACTATAGGATGAGATGTAAATTAGAATAATGAATGATTGATATAATATTTGGATGTTATATGATGTGTATGTGATTAGTACTTGTGAATATTAGCACTGTTGAGATGATACTTATTTGGTAAATATAATGTGGATTGTGGAAAATATTATTGTGTTACATTGTGATTATTTACTTGTGGTTAATTGGGGAAAATCTCAAAATATAAGGGGATATTTTCAATCTGTGTCCAAGAAACAACAAGTTATGGATTAAAAATGATCATTTTCTATCTTAGAGAGTAATTTAAATTATTTTCAAATTAAAGAATGAATGAAAATGGTTTAGTGATTACACTGATACCGAATACAAACCATAAATAAAAAAAAAATTTAATTCGTAAATTTGTTAACTAAAATAAATATAAGTGTAAAATATACGTCATAATTTTCAGATCGTGACCCTTTTCTCTTTAGATAATATCAAGGTAAAAGGTTTCCCATGATTTTCCACTATACCTTCCACTAACAATATAATATTACTTTAATTAACTCATGTGGCCAGCATTTTAAATTACTCGGTTAACATCATTTCTCATAGATTTGGCTAGGAATTAATATCATTTATTTACATGACCGTAATAATTTAAAACACTTGGCCACTATTAATCTTACTTTATGAATATGTTATCATTATATTTATTAAATGTGGAAGACAACATTTTTATCTACATATGCTTGGTATGATCAACTAGGCTATTAAAACGGGACAACTCTTTTTAATTTAGGCATACTTTTTTAAATTCAATTAATCAGTAATAGAAACTTAGCTACTTTAGCTACCGGAATTAATTGTCTTACCTATATTATTCGAATATGCTTATGCTCACAAAGTTTTAGGACAAACATGATCTCTTGCGAGTCTTGCGTACTTTTGCATCTTACACGTTAAATCAAAATTTTATGATTCAGACATTAAATACATATTGAGCACAAAGTAACTTATGCAGTAGTTAAGGAATTCGAGGTTATTTCATATAATTTATCAACAAATATTTTTTTTTCTTTCATTCAAACACAAATGTCTAAAAAAACACTTGCAACTATTTACTTTCAAATCAAACTTACCCATATTTTTTATTGTTTATTTTATTGTTTTGCTTAATTAATAATTATTATACAATTTATGTTGATGAATATGGCCAAGTCACTCCCAAACCAAGCGAAATTGTCTAGTTAACCTACCTTCTCCTTTTCTCACAATTTTACTTGAAGGACCTATATGAAAGAATATTGCAAGACTGGGTCTACATGCAATTAACAAAGTATTAGGTCCTTGAAACAAAGTTTACCCTCTACTCAACTCTGTCTTCGCAAAACCTTAAACCTTTTCCTTCTTCACTGATCCCGTCTGAAGATACTCAGCTTTTTTTTTACTCTGTTCCCAACGACTTTGAAGGCTCGTTTCTTGAATCAATGGTAAGTCCTCGTATTTTTCAGAATTTTTCTGAGCTTGTAACATTGTAAAGCTGAATTAGACTGTCATATATGCTCTCAAATAAGCTCAACTGAATCATTTCTCTCTCTATCTCTCTTTTGTTTTTGGATTAATCTGGATTTTATGTTAATTAAGATACATTTGACTTCTTCTATCAAAATTTTCAGCTGTTCTTGGAAAAGGGTAACCAAACTGAGTTAATACTTCTTGCTCTGTAAATGAATTTCTAGGTTTGCTGTTAATATATCGGAGCCCATTAGCATAGCGTAGCAGATGGCCGGAAATTTGAAACGAAAAGAAAATTAAAAATTTGCTGCCGGGCTTAATTCCATGTAAATACTTTTTTTCTCACTGATTTATGTATTTGAACTCCTGATTGTTCAATATAATCCATGTTCTTAATTTGCAAAACAAGAGGTCCCAGCGATTTAATTCGCAGCTTGGGGCTTTGATGATGGAAATTTGTCCTGTTTTTATAAGTTGAATGCAGTGCAATACATAATTGAGGTGATTGATGTGGTGAACGCTCTAATGTTGTAGCTACTCATTGAAATCCAAAATATATGATCTTGGTGGTTGTTATCGTTGATTTTGTTATGTTGTGATAACATATCTGGAATCTAGCTTGCTTTATATTGTTTTATATTTTTTTTATCTGTTTTCTTTATTAGAGGATATATGATTCTACTATTTTTACAGATGGATGAAGTTTCTCTTAATACCGATCCAGTTGTCGATGATGATGCTGATGAGTTTGAGATTGAAGGAGATTGTGGAATGACAGAATGTATTAGTCAAATTGGTGTAATTCAAGGAGAGAATCCGCTGCCTCCTGCTGTTGGAATGGAATTTGATTCTTATGAGGATGTGTATTACTTTTACAATTGTTATGCCAAGGAACAGGGATTTGGTGTTAGAGTAAGTAACACATGGTATAGAAAGAGCAAAGAACGATACAGAGGCAAACTTAGCTGCAGTAGTGCAGGATTCAAGAAGAAGAGTGAAGCAAACCGGCCGAGACCAGAAACAAGGACTGGGTGCCCTGCAATGATAAAATTCAGGTTGATGGAAAATAGAAGGTGGAGAATCATAGAAGCTGAGCTTGACCATAACCATTTGATCAGCCCTTCCAGTGGAAAATTCTATAAGTCCCACAAGCAGATAGGTCTTGGAACCAAAAGAGCATTGCAGTTAGATGGTGTTGAAGACATTCAAAAAGTTAGGCTTTTTCGAACTGTGATTGTGAATGTTGAGGGAGATGGAAGTGCAGAAGTCACTGCTGGAGAATTCCAAGCTGCTCATAACCAATCCAATTGTTTGAGGCTTAAAGAAGGAGATTCACAAGCTGTTCATAATTTTTTTAGTCACATGCAGTTGATTGATCCAAATTTCTTTTATGTGGTGGATCTCAACGAGAAAGGATGTATGAGGAATTTATTCTGGATTGATGCAAGGTCTAGAGTTGCATATGGTTACTTTGGTGATGTAGTTGCAATTGACAGTACATGCTTGACAGACAACTATGAAGTATCACTGTTGTCATTTGTTGGAGCGAATCATCATGGACAGTCTGTGCTGTTGGGTTGTGGTTTACTTGCAGGCGAGACTATTGAATCCTTTACATGGTTGTTTAGGGCATGGCTTACATGCATGTTGGGACGTCCTCCACAGGTTATCATTACTGATCAATGTAGAATGCTGCAAACTGCTGTTGCTGATGTTTTTCCAAGGGCTTCTCATTGTCTATGTTTGTCAAGTATAATGCAAAAAGTTCCTGAGAAACTTGGTGGACTATATGAATATGAAGCAATTAGAATGGCATTAAATAGTGCAGTTTATTGCTCTCTAAGGCCTGAGGAATTTGAAGCAACTTGGGAAGATATGATCCACCGTCACAGAATCAAGGATCATACATGGCTTCAAATGTTATATGAAGATCGCAGGCGATGGGTTCCTGTTTATTTGAAAGAGATATTTCTTGCAGGAATGTTTCCAAACCAGCCAAATGAGGTTGTTGAGTCCTTTTTTGATGGCTATCTCGATAGACATACTTCTTTGAAAGAATTTTTGGATAAGTACGATCAAGCCCTACAAGCAAATCATCAAATGGAAGCTTTGGCAGATGTGGATTCAAGAAATTCAGGTTTTATGCTGAAATCAAGATGTTATTTTGAGCTGCAGCTTGCAAAATTGTATACAAATGATATATTAAAGAAGTTTGAACGGGAGGTGGAGGGAATGTATGCATGTTTTAGCACAAGACAAATAAATGCCGAGGGACACTTAATAACATACATGGTAAGGGAACAAATCGAAATAGATGGAAACAGAAGTGAGACTAGGGACTTTGAGGTTTTGTATAATGCAACTGCAATGGAGTTGCTTTGTGTTTGTGGTTTGTTCAATTTCAAAGGATACTTGTGCCGGCATGCACTGAGCGTTCTTCAGCAAAATGGCGTGGAGGAGATTCCACCTCAATACATTCTATCGCGATGGAGAAAAGATATAAAGCGGAGTTATGTTCTGAATCACAGTTGTGGTGGTATTGATACTAATAACCCAGTTCATAGGTATGATCATCTGTACAAATGCATTATGCAGGTTGTGGAGGAAGCCCGAAAATCACAAGATCGTTACAAAGAGACAATTCAAGCGTTAGACCAGATATTGAGCAAGCTTCATCTTGTAGAGGGTCATTTGTAAATATTCTTTAATTAGACCCAAGATCTATAATGTTGTGTTCTAGAAGTTTATGCTTTCATGTAATTTGGTACTTCTCTTTTGGCTGAAATGCACAAACCTTCTCTCTGTGTAAAAAAACACAAACTCTCCTTTAATTCTGAAATGTTATTTACTCTATTTTTGGTTCATTCCTTTTTCGGCCCTTTGGCTAAGATCTGGAGTTATTTACCTGCTTTGACTATTAAATGAAATTAGTCAATTTGATACATCAACTTAATTTGATCACATCAATCCAATTTCTCTTTCTAAATTGAAGCCATTATTTATTTATAACTTAATTTTTAATTTAATTTAATCATGACAAAAAATCCTAAAATTTGTTTAACACTTCCCAATTCTCCGCCAGTATCCTTTCTCGTCACTTGACTATCATCCATACCTTCTCTTACTTGTTAGGGTTGAAGTAATTAAATTTCCTTGGCTAAATTTCGACATTAAGATTATGTCAAGGTATTTATTTTATGGCTACCTTTTTTCTTTGAGTTAAATAATTATTGGTGAATTTTGACAATTCATTGTGTAGCCTGTTAACAACAATATTTTTGATGACGTAGGATCTCGATCTGTGTATTAGCTTATCTCTAAGAATTTTGCAAGAAAGAAAATCGTCAGAGGGCCTAAGGGTTTTTCCCTACACGTGCACTTCGATGCTTAAGTCAAATAAGTTTTAGGTAGGGTTTTCGTAAGCAAATAGAGAGTCGGGTTTAAAATGATATTGTGCTTATTTATAGGAGTTATTTGGAGTATAATTAAGGTTAGAATTCACAACTTAAATGATCACATAATTGACCTTTCATAGTTCTCTTGAGTCCTTTTTCCTCTCAGGCTCAGTTTACCTTTAAGCTCAATGTCGTTTAGCCTGACTCATATCAAAGCCCAATGATCTTTAGTATGACCTTCATCAATTGCTCCCCACTCTTTCACAATGTATATGTAAGGGTTTTTTATTCAAATCATGTACATGCATAGCCTACTTCATGCACTTTTCACTTTAGGCATTTTTCTTCTTGTGCGTGTGTAACGATCTGTAGTACACAGTAATTATCCATATTCGCACACACAATAAGATGGTTAGGCTATCTGCGATGTCTTTATCACACTCACTTTCAACAGTAAATCACTTTTTAAATAAAATTCTATTTATAACTGACATAAATATTTACAACAAAATATTGTTTATAGTATCTTTCACATATTTTACATTTCCTGTACATGAATTATATAATCGTAGTATTGTACATAATAAGTCTGAACATAAAAAAAAATAAAATATACCTCCAAGATCTGATCAAAACTGCCTCAAGATACTATAAGCGCAACCAAAATCCGTGGAACGGTATATAAGTCGATCACTGTAGATAATTTGTGGAGTAGAAAAATAAGAGGTGAGCTAACGTGCTCAGTAAGAGAATCGTATGCAACACTAATACTATGAAATATATATGCTTAAAACATTTAATTCCTAACAGTGCACTAAGGTATAAATCAGGAGGAATACTATAGTTAGCTAGGAAATCGGATGGAGTATGGGAGGTATTTTAGAATTTCTGTCGTATCCCGATCCCTAGAAGCAACTATATGGAGTAATCAGTTGCATGTGATATATATAAACACTTTAAAGCACTTGAAACACTTTAGGCAATTTCCAATACATATATAAACAGTATATATAATCATTTTGAATAATAATTGCTTCAGTAATCAGTTCAATATAAAAATCCAATAAATAGTATAATAATAGTTAAAATTCCACAGTACAGTTAATATTTAAATCATTCACTTTGATACCAGTAAGCATGTCAATTTAATAAACAGTACAGTGCAGGCAACACCCAAAGAATATCATGCTATAACAGTTTCCCAAGAAGGGAGAAACAGTAGCAGTACGACATATGGCCATAGTCACAGTAGTCCACAGTGTACACTTGTCATGTGACAACTATGGAAGCTAAAGATTTGGCATGTCTATCAGCAACAGTAACAGTAATAGTACACGTGACACGTGAGCAAGATACAGGGCCTAACAATCTCAAAACAATTTATATACAATAGGAATATCATTTATGAAATCAAATTCAATAATAATATCTTCAATCAGTCCATAAATAAATAATGAAAAAAATATTCAATTCAGGAATAAAAATTCATAAAATATTCACACTTCAGTATTCTTTTCAAAAAAATGTTTTATTTATTTGTAAAATAGTAATAAGCATATGCTAGTACTTTCACATAATTAAAATTCAGTAACATAAATATTTAAATATTGTTTTTCGGTAAATAATAAAATTATACAAATTTAGTAAATCACATGAGAATCATTTGGAAATTTATTTATTTCTCATATTTAGGAACATTAAAGATAATTTCATAGAATTTCTAGAATTTTCGGCAGAATAACGGCTATTTCTAACCTAGCCCTCCTACATTGAAAACACATTATATAAACCAACCAGTGTCCACAATTTCACCAATTCCAACACAATTGATTTCCAAATCATTTCATAAAATTCATTTAAAACAAAACATGCATTCACAGTATCCTTACAGCTTACACACTCATCCCTTACCTGTTGTTTTTCTACTGACTGGTCGATAACACCACTTGTCGATTTATCACTCCTGGGATGCAAAACATTATGCCAATCACCATTATTCACCATAATTCAATTTCTAATTAATTTTCCTTCATCAAATTCTACCACATTATCTATAGAAAATATTAAACCAATCTAATTTATACCGGTGTTAAAACACATTTCGTTTAATTTAACTACAATTTAAATTTCGACTTCACCAACAATCTCCTCTTAATTTCTACAGTCTTATGACACCCTAATTTCATCAAATTGAGCACAACAACCTCCTCCCATAGCCATGGCCGAAAGGTACATGGTGTGATTCCCAAGCTTTTTCAACAAACTAACACTTAATTCATGCTTACTCATGTTCCTTCATTCATCTAGCATCATCTTCATGTATTAACTACATGAAACCATGAAATTCCATTAATGGCCGAAACCCTAGGATAAGAATTGAGTAGGATTTAATTCAATCTAAGCTTAAAATCATGCTTAGGAAGCTTAATTACATTATTTCCTACCTTTAAAGCTTAAAGGAAATGAAAGCATACCTTTGCCGAAACCTTTAGTGGCTCTTTCTTCTTGGTTTTGTCAACTTTACAATAAGCTATGGCTATGGGCTTGTAGAGGATGAAGTGTAGAACAACTTTGTAGAAGGAATTTTGGTGATTTAAGGTGGATTTAATGATGATTTTGTTGGATTTTTATTCTTTCACAAGCTTTGGCTATGTGTCTTGGCATGAGGTTGAAGAAGAAGAGAGGAGTGGCCGGCTTATGTGTGTGTAGAATATTTGAGAATATTCATTTGGGGCAAAATGACTAAAATGCCCATGTTTATAAAGATTTTGGACAATTTTGCCTTTAAACTTCTATAATTTTTCTAACTATCCAATTTAACTTCAAAATATTTTATTTCATCACTAAATATTATTATTAGACATAATTCAATGAATGATTATGGTTTTATTAAGGTTTGACTAACTATAAGGGTAAAATTATGAAAATACCCTTACCGGGCCAATCGTGTAAATTTCTTATTTCACCACCGATTTGATCTATTTATTGACATAGCCTAGGACTTATTTATATATAGATTATCATGCTTCAGTCAGTAGGTCAAAAGTCAATTTAGTTTAACCGTTATTAATGAAAGTTCATTCGAGTTATATCCTTAATCGTCATTTTCTAAATTATTGGCACACTTCCCAAAAATAATCCAAATAAGAAATTTTGAGTTCCAAATTCTTGCCATGAGCTTATTGGACCTCCTGTACAGTATTTGTCCGATCTCACGTCCATCCGGACACTGTATAGCCTGTGGGGCCTATCGTACTATATTTGATAGTACTTATGAAATACATAGGAATTGAACAGTGGTGAGTATCCCTACATGTATAACAGTACCAGAATACATGGCTCTCACAGCGTGGCTTATCTCGTGTATTTTTTGCTTTAAGCCCTTGTACTTTTTGTCTTCATGCATGACTTACATCGCGTACCTTTCGCTTCAAGTCCATGCATAGTCTCCTTCGCACACTTTTCACTTCAGGTCTTTTTCTTCTTATAAGTGGCTTACCTTGAACATTTTTCACTTCAAGCCCTTGCACTTTTGGTCTGCATGCATGACTTATTTCGCACACTTTTCGCTTCAAGTCCATGTGTAGCCTACTTCACGTACTTTTCACTTCAGGCCTTTTCTTCTTATGCGTGGCTTACCTCACGCATTTTTCGCTTCAAGCCCATGCACTTTTTGTCTTCATGCATGACTTACATCGCACACTTTTCACTTCGAGTCCATGCATAGCTTATTTCACTCACTTTTCACTTCAGGTCTTTTTCTTCTTATGCATGGCTTACCTCGTGCATTTTTCGCTTCAAGCCCTTGCACTTTTTGTCTTCATGCATAACTTACATCGCACACTTTTCACTTCAAGTCCATGCATAGCCTACTTCGCGCACTTTTCACTTCAGGCCATTTTCTTCTTGTGTGTGGCTTATCTCGCCATTTTTCGTTTCAAGCCCTTGCACTTTTTGTCTTCAGACATAACTTACATCGCACACTTTTCTCATCAAGTCCATGCATGTAAAAACTGCGAAACTTTGTACCATGTTAGGGAATAAATAAAAGACATAAGATAAGCTAGTACTAAGATACATTTTTGTAATTATTGTTCTTATGTCAAGTAATGAGAATGAAGTCTCAAATTAGTGAAATTAGAAAATAAATAATTTATACCTTTATATAATTTAGAAATCCTATAAATAAGTTCAGGAATTACATAAGAACAAATAGAAGCATATATTCCACAAAATATATATGTATATTTGTTTTAATAAAATGAAGGACACAAGTATACTAAAGGAAATGTAGTATACATGAATATTAAAATGATTAAAATAAAACAAAGAATTCATATATATACATACCTCCACTAAAGATGTATTAAACATGAAAATAAATATATATATATATATATATGTGGATATATGTATGTATATATATTATATTATATATCCAATAATTTAAAATATATGTACATACACATATTACATGTACGGAATATAATTAAATAAATAAACATATATAAGCATATATTAGTTATATATATATATTATTCTGTCAAGACAATTATAAATTATATGAATTATAGATATTTAAGATAAGGATGAAAATACAAAGTAAAATATAAATTAAAATATGTGTTCGTGGAGTTTGATGGAACTTTCTCCCATCAAACCCCACTAACATCACCGGCTCCATCAACCAAAGCTTCTCAAAGAAGCCTTGTAAATAAAAGAAAAAAGGGAAAGGAGAGTGAAAGGAGAAGAGACGCACGAGAGAGAGGGCTGAAGGCTGAACCATTCGGTGAAGAGAAAAGAAAGGAGAATGCCGTTGGAGTAGAGAAAGACAAACAGTAGAGTGGCTGAGGCAAACTGAAGGAGGAGTCGAAAGAGAGAAGGAAAATGATGTTGCTATCATTCGGTGAAAAGAGGGAAGTTGCTGAAGTAGAGGAAGATGAACAGTAGAGTGGCTAAAGCAAAGCCGAAAGGAAAAGAAGAGAAGAAAGGCACAAGGAGAAAGAAAGCCAAGAAGATTTCGGTCAAGATAAGATTTGTCCAAAATTTTATGGCTTTGATTTGTTTTAAGGTTGTGTTCCTAGTGTATTCAAGTTGTGGAAAAAGATTATGGCATTGGATTTACCTAAAAATGGCTGAATAAAAATGTGCCATATTTATGGGTTTTGGCCAGCCATGGTTCATGATGAATGCATGCATTTTGTTGCATGAAATTGGTAGGAAATGAAAGCTAGAAAAGGTTTAAGTAACATAGAAACAATAGTTTGAAGAAATGATTGAAAAATCAAGAAAAATGGTAAATGGGGGTTTCGGCCAAGGTTGGTTTGGGCATGATTTAATGTTGCATTTTAGTATTTGATGAATATGCTAAGTGAATAGAATATGTTTATAAGGTTAGAGTTGAGAAAAGAAGAGAAACAAGTGCTAAATGTAGATTTCAATTTTTGCTGGAAAACTATCTGTCTGAGCCACATATTTAAAAATTCATTTTGGGGGTTTTAGAATGAAATAAATTCTGAAAAATTTATTACAGGTAGCTTTATGAGTTAGGCAAAATTCAGTTTTGGAATTACCTGATTTGGAGTTGTGTAGCCAATATAGGCAGTTGAACACAGGGCACTCAGTGTAGTAGGCGAGATGCTCTGTGTCAACTTTGAAAATTTGTAGAAATTAGCACAGATTGAATTTGGCTGAAAAATTTATGTTTCTAGAAATTTAAATGAGTTAATAATAATATGGTTTTGAGTTTGCACAATTTGGACAACCTTATCTTAAGATATGGCTCAATTTGTACATAGAGGTCAGTAGACAATCTGCCAGAATACATCTAGAAACAGGGCAAATTTGAGGAATTATTAAAAATAATTTCGAAATGATAAAATTGTGAAAATTGCTATTCTGAATAGTGAATTGGATTAAGATTCATATGGTTTTGGAATTCATAATTTTGGATAACCCTATAATTAGAAATATAAAATTTAATGCACAAAGCTCAGAAAACCATCCTGTCATATGGGTCAGAATTGGGCAGAATTTTGGAAAATTGTGAGGAACAATATGGAATGAACTAGAAAATGGGCTTTATACTTCGGGATAGGGAATTAAGTCAAATTACATATAATATTGACGGTGCATTAATCAGAATTCAATATTTTCTGTTATGAATAGAAAGGCATTGATAGGTTGGAAATTCTTATAAAGAATAATTCTACCTTAACGAATAGGATTTCTAAGAATGCTTAGTGTATATGTATGTTTCGGAATTAAACTTGTATGACTCATCTTCTACAGCTCCGAAGCTAAATAAACGAAATGGGAAAGGAGACGAATAAGGACATAATCATTGGTTCAAGGCCACAAAGTGTACGGTTTGAATGAAATAACACTGTACAGGTAAGGGGGAAGTGTGTGAGTTGTAGAGATATAGGGAATGCATGTTTTATTGAGATAAATTTTATGGAAATGTTGAGAACATGATTTGATTTTAAACATGCATGAATTGTGGTTGAAAAGTTAGTTCTATATACTGTAATCTCGATGCAAGAGGTTAGAAATCCGCAGCTGTTATGCTGCCGAAATTTACCAAAAATATTCTAAAATATTATAAATATTTTAGATGCTTGAAATTAGGTCTAAGAACATATTCGAAGACCATTTACACAAATTTTTCCATAAAATGGAAATTATGAGAAAATTATTTAATTTGAATATTCATGTTTTAATATTTTGATTTAGTGAGAAATTATTTATGATTTATGAAATATTAAATATTCAAAATGAATATTTATTTATTTCCTCACTATATACATGGATATCAACCGACTGGTTTAATGTGTTGGAAAGGAAAATAAATACCTTTTGAAATAATGATTTAAATAAATGAATTGATTTGTAGTGACTTGGAGCGGTGTAGGAGCTCGAATCTTAAATTTGGAAGACCAGAGAAGATGATTTCTAAGCATTGAGGTAAGTGGGTTAAATAAACCATACTAGTATCATCTCGTAAGAGATGAAAGAAATCTTTATTTAATAATTATCTAATTTATATCAAGTTTGGTGAAATACGATGGAAAAGACTACGAGGGTAAGTCTTGGTAAGATACAAGTTGACTTGATGTGTTTGTGAGTAGTATTCTTCCAGAATAAAACCTTATTTGTGACTTGTGCATTATGTGTATGACTTGTTTATGCTTACTGAGCATATAGAATCGTATAAATTGCCGGTGCATGCATTATGAGAAATGCATATGATTTATTAAGTTGCACCAAGTAAGCATGCTAATATATGGCGATACTTTGGGAATGAATATGTGAAGTAGTATACAATATATATATGCAACTTACAACGTTTAAATTCATGGACCTCAAATAGCACCTAGTTGTATTCATTGAAACTAAGATAATGGAATTGTATGACAACTGATGTATATATGTAACTCGAGGACTTGAATGATTTTTAGACATTACTACTAGAAATCATACGCCAAAATGGCAAACCCAAGTAAAACTCAATCTTTTGTACCGTGTGAGCCACCTCTATAGAACTCAAAGGACATACGTGCTACATATATTCTTCAGAACTGTGGGAGCCACCTCTAGAATCCTTTGAGAGCTAAGTGCTGCACGTGTACCGATGAACCAATAGAAAACATACACCATAAAGGCCAATCCAAGTAAAACTCATTCCTTTGTACCGTGTGAGCCACCTCTAGAGAACTCAAAGGAACTATGTGCTACACAGATTCTTCGAAACTGTGGGAGCCACCTCTAGAGTCCTTTGAGAGCTAAGTGCTACACGAGTTCCGATGAACCATTAGAAAGCATGCGTCATAGAGGCAAACCCGAGTAAAACTCAATCTTTTGTACCGTGTGAGCCACCTCTAGAGAACTCAAAGGAACTACGTGCTACACAAATTCTTCGGAACTGTGGGAGCCACCTCTAGAGTCCTTTGAGAGCTAAGTGCTACACGAGTTCCGATAAACCATTAGAAAGCATGCGCCATAGAGGCCAATCTGTGAAAAAACTCATTCCTTTGTACCGTGTGAGCTACCTCTAAAGAATTCAAAGGAACTACGTGCTACACAGATTCTTTGGAACTGTGGGAGCCACCTCTAGAGTCCTTTGAGAGCTAAGTGCTACACGAGTTCCGATGAACCATTAGAAAGCATGTGCCATAGAGGCAAACCCGAGTAAAACTCAATCTTTTGTACCATGTGAGCCACCTCTAGAGAACTCAAAGGAACTACGTGCTACACAGATTCTTTGAAACTGTGGGAGCCACCTCTAGAGTCCTTTGAAAGCTAAGTGCTACATGAGTTCCGATAAACCATTAGAAAGCTTGCGCCACAAAGGCAAACCCGAGTAAAACTCAATCTTTTGTATCGTGTGAGCCATCTCTAGAGAACTCAAAGGAACTACGTGCTACACAGATTCTTCAGAACTGTGGGAGCCACCTCTAGAGTCCTTTGAGAGCTAAGTGCTACACGAGTTCCGATGAACCATTAGAAAGCACGCGCCATAGAGGCAAACCCGAGTAAAACTCAATCTTTTGTACCGTATGAGCCACCTCTAGAGAACTCAAAGGACCTACGTGCTACATAGATTCTTCGAAACTGTGGGAGCCACCTCTAGAATCCTTTGAGAGCTAAGTGCTGCACGTGTACTGATGAATCATGGGAGATCATATGCCAATGAGATAATGGATAAAACAATCGTGACTTGTGTTGTTGTAACTATCATTAGATAAGATGGATATTATACATATGGCAGTGAGTTGGAATAACTGGTGAACTTTATTTATATTATGCTATAGCTTCATGTGCTATTTGAAATGGTTAGTTACTTTACGCTTAACCATATCGATGAAAGAAATGAAAAAGATGATATTGTGCTAGTTAAAGATGTGAATAAAAAGTATGAATGAGCCTATACAATCTGTCGTAGATTATATGTTAGTAGCTAATCATGGCAGAGTGCATACATGATATTTTATATGGTTCATGCATGTATGATCATATTTTATGATATGAGCCTAGTTTGTATTTATTTAAGCTACTTACTGAGCCGTGGATTGCTCATCCCTTAATTTAACATCTACAGATCATACGAGTTGAAATCCAGCTTCAGGCTTCGTATAGGCTCTCTCGGGAACTGTACCTGTTGTGGTACTCGTCTACATTCTCCGAGCCTTGCTTTTGTGTTTTTGAGGTATACGAATTGTATATCATTTGATAGTTATACAAACTTTAAATTTTACAGTACTGGAAAGAAATATGGGATGTAACTTTGGATCGCACTAGATTATTATGTAAGTCTATGAAATTATCGAGTACGATCCGGGATAAGATATATATTTTGAAGTATGTATAAATTGCAAAATGTGGAATTATTACTGGTTTAGATTCTTGAGAAATATGAGATGTATGATGATGTGAATTGTGGGAATTAAAGTTGGCTGTATGGTGAAAGTTAGAAATGTATTTTAATGTAGGTGATTTTACTGGGGAAATTGATAAAATACAAATGGAAGGTTTTCGACCCATTTCTTTTGGATAAATGAAAATAAGGCTAAAATGATTAAAATCATTTTGGGAAGTATGACATAGCTAAAGAAATAATATTATTAAGGTAAGATTTGATTTAGTTACTACACTAACACCGAATACAAACCGTAAATAGGAAAATAAAAATTTAGTTCGTAATTTTCTAAAAGCAATAAGGTAAGTGTTAAGTGGACGTCATTAGCCTTCGAGTCGTGACAATACGTAACTTATTTTGCGCATTTCTCGCTTCAAACTTTTTTCTTCTAGTGCGTGGCTTATCTCTTGCATTTTTCGCTTCAAGCCCAAGCACTTTGGTCTTAATGCATGACTTACATCGTGCACCTTTTACTTCAAGTCCATGCATAGCCTACTTCGTACACTTTTTGCTTCAAGCTTTTTTATTCGAGTACGTGGCTTATCTCACTCATTTTTCGCTTCAAGCCTAGGTACTTTAGTCTTTATGCATGACTTACATTGCACACTTTTCGCTTCAAGTTCATACGTAGCCTACTTCATGCACTTTTCACTTCAGGCTTCTTTCTTCGAGTGTGTGGCTTATCTTGCACATTTTTTTCTTTAAGCCCAAGCACTTTGGTCTTCATGCATGACTTACATCAAGTACTTTTCACTTTAAGTTCATGCGTAGCCTACTTCGCACACTTTTCGCTTCAGCCTTTTTGCATATTATGTTGTATTTCTCATTCTTGTTACAAGAATTCTTTTATTGGTTTGTGTCACTCTCTGATTTCTGAAAAACGAAACTATGCTCAGCCTTTTCAATTTCACATGGTTGGGCTATGCTTAATGTCCTCACTCTGATATTAAGCTAAACTTCCTTAGCTAACTCAATCGTTTAGATTGGTCCTAGTACACTAAATTACAGTACGCATTTGTTTTTCTATACAAATACCCGATAACAAATACAATAATTGACACTCAAATTCCTTCAGTTTACTATTTACATCCCTTTACACATTAGAGTACTATACAATAAGTGTCTAAATACTATACCTGCAAGATATGACATTGAAACCTTGTAGGCATCCAATCAGAACTTTCTTTTAACGATCAGCTATCATTGCCTATAAATTTGTAAGGTAAAAAGAAGTAAGCTTACGCCTAGTAAGAAATATATATATATATATATATATATATATATATAAACTAATACTATGCATACCTATATGCATATGCCAAAAACATATATTTCATAAATATGCAATCAGTATTAAAATAGTATGAAGGAACTCTCTATTGGAAGGGATACTATAATCGGTTAGGAGTACTAGGCTAAGTATGAAAGGATGCTTTAGAACACCCCACTTGTCCCAGTCCCTAAATCTGACTATAGGGAGTTTTTGAAAACTTACAAAGAAGGAATTCATGCGTATCAAATCAGGATTAAGCCTTTCAAATCTGTAGTGACAGTACTCAACAATAAAGAATCGTTATCAAATGGTTAAGTAAAATATCCGATAAATCATTCAGTTCACCATTCAATAAATCATTTTATAAATAATTCAAAAATTAATTCAATAAATAGTTTAGCAAATCAATCAAAAGTTACTAATTTAGGATACAGTTCAGAAAATCATTGAGAGAGTCACACGCTAAGAAAACTATTCCAAAAATCAATCAGAATCCACTCACTCAAAATGTAGTTCAAACAATTGATCAGAAAATCACACGCTCTAAAAACCTTTCATAAAATCGATCAAAAATCGCTCATTCAAAACACGATTTAGAAAATCAATCAAAAAATTATACGCTCAGAAAATTGTTCAGAAAATCAATCAGAAATCACTCTTCCAAAAGATAATTTAGAACATTAGTCAGAATATCACATGTTCAAAAAATTGTTTAGAAATAGTTCAGTAATCAATTCAGTAAATACGTAGTAAGTAGTTAGTGAATCGATAAGGTAAATAGTACAAGAATCCTTTTCCTAACACTTCGACGATAGATTAGGCTACAGAATATATGAAAGAAGGAATTCATGTATTTCAAAATGAGAATCATGATAGTTTATCATTCAAAATTCATTTTCAAAACCGTTTAATGCGGATGTCTTCAATCAATCAGAAACCATGCAAATTTTAGATGTTCAACTGACATTAATATAATCTTAAATCAGTCAAAAACTATTCAGATTTCAGAGTTCCAATTCATAATTTCAGTATCAAACCATTTTCATATTTCAGAGTTCAAATATCAAAGGTGCAAAAATCATTCAATTTCAGATAAATCATAATCATTTTAGAATTCAAAGTTCAGATATGAAAGCTTCATAAAATCATATTGATTCAAATAATTAGTTCCCAAAACTCTCCGTAAACAAAATAATACAATAGACAGTTTTATAATACAATTCAGTAACCATTTCAGTAAACTATACAGAAATACATTCGATAAAACGCATTCAGTAAAGGTTCAAAAATCAATGTAGGAAACAGTATCAATGGAGACCTAGCAACACCCAATAGAAGCATGCACTAAAAGAATCAGAAGACATATGGCCATAGTCTGAAGGGTCCACAGAGTACACTGATCAGGTGACAACTATAACGTCCGAAATTATAAAATTTCGAACTAACTTTTCCTTTTTGTTACTATCTTTCGCATTCAATTACTCAGTATCAATCAGTTAACGTTCAGTGTCGGTGTAAGTTCAATCTACAATTTTTCATTTCAATTAAATCTTTATACTATTAAATTAATTAATCCATAAATAATAAATAAGAAATCAGAATAAAATCTATAACATAATATTTACAATTTTATTTATAGCAGTTCAATGTAATTACATCCCACTAGTTTATATACATTCTTTAACTTAATATTATACTATTTACATCCCATTATAAATACATATGTTGTGCATGCACTAGTCTGAATATAAAAAGAAAATTCTACATATACATGTTCACTTGATATTCTAAACTTCTAGTGATTTTCTTCAACTAATCTGGAAGCAGCTGTAGGCACGGACACTAATGAGCTATTTAGGATGGTGAATAAAAGGGTGAGCTTTGGGGAAAACCCAATAAGAAACATATATAAAAGTGCATATTATATGCGGTTAAATAAAATTAAATAAACTTATTTACATGTTATAAAAATAATTTAAATATGAACATTAAAATGCATAAAAATCATTTATTTCCTAACAGTATACTAAAGGACGTTTTAGGAAGATACTTCAATCAGTTGGGTAACCAGATAGAGTATGAGAGGTACTTTGAAGTACCTGTCATATCTCGATCCCTAGTTCCGACTATAAGGAGGAATACAATTGATGATGAAATGATTAATCAATATAAACCGTTTAATAAATTATGCAACTTCAAATCAATATCAATATATAAAACAATTTATTTAAACAGTTCTATAAAACAATTTCAGTAAAACTTCAGTAAATAAATAGTAACATTTCAAGTCATATATAAGCAATACTTTTCTTATTCCCATCTAATATAGTAAAACAATTCTTTTAAATTTATCACTATCAATCATTCGATTTCAAATGTTTTTTTCTTTCTGTCAAATCAATAAATCAGTATTTAAATCATTCACAATCAATTCATTGGAGAAAGTCACATCCAATAAAATCATGCACGAACTCGTATCTCCGAAGGGACAATCACTATCTTATATCCCCGAAGGGACGATCGCTATCTCGGAACAATGGCTACTGTCAACGGTCACAGTTCACACTGTCAGGTGCTCACTGTAAAAACCTGTGGGTTTGACCATAATTCTCATAGTCATATAAAATACCTGTGGACTGGATCAAAGTCTCACAGCCATGTCATATCAACCTTGTATGCATGATCACTAAGGAGAAATCATCTCAAAATCATTTTCATAATTCATATAATTCAACAGTAGAAATCATTTTAAATAGTAATTATTTTCAATCAGTCTAAAATCATATAAAAGAATAATTATTATATTTGGCAGTAATAAAACTCATTAAATACTCACTGAAAAACTTTAAATATCCAAATAGCTCATTTGCACATAATTAATAAATCATTCATGTAAAATAAATCAAATATATTTTATGCAATGTAAACATTTCATGTAAATCATTTCATATAAATTAATTCATGTAAGACAATATTTAAGCTTGTAAGAATTTTAAAAATAAATTTCTATTTTTCATTAAGGAAAATTTAGTGAGTATACGATTAGGATTTGGTTTCCAAAAAATTTCCAAATGCAAGTAAAACATTTCCTATGTAACTCCCATATATGTTTCTTACCTCTACATCCATGCAGTATAAATTCTGATAGCCCCCGCCTCTTTATCTTTCAATTTTCTAGCACTGTAAATAATTCCAAATTATGTTTAAAATTCCGTACTATGACTTCAACAAATTTTCTTTTAATTCCTATCTTTTCTTTCTATAATTTCAACAATTAATTTACCTTAACTTATTTCCTACCAATTACCAAAACATAATTTCAATTAAATCTCATTCTTTCTCTAAATCTCATGTTACCAATAATTCCAAATTATATTTAAAATCCCATATATAACTATAGTAAATATTCTATAAATTCCTACCTTTCATTTTGTAAATTTCAATAATTTATTTATTTAATTTCCTACTAAATGCCTAAACATAACTACACTTAAATTGAAATCTTTCCCAATTTTAATTTCACCAATAATTCATATTTCAATTCTAATAATTATTTTATTAATCTTTATTTTCTATTTTATCTCGTTTCATGGTAAATTTATTTATTTCTTATTAAATACCAAAATATAGATACAATTAAATTGAATTTTTTTCCTAATTTTAATTTCACCAAAATCTTATTATCCTTAATTATTTTTCTTTAACCCTAAATTCATAAAAATTAGTATAAAGACCTCATGAATAATATCTTAGCCAAATTGCTTCTCTTGTCAATATTTGTCATGTTCAATTCTTATTTCATGGTTAATATTTATTTATGCTCTATTTTCATGTTACTCTCCTTCCCTACATCAATTCTTATTATAGTCAAATATTCATTCTTGCATTATACCCATTTTTTTCCAATTCAAATTTTACAAATAGTCTTTGTTCACTATTAATATCAATTTCATCATTTGCTTATATCAAAATTACTTCCATTTTATTAATTTCCAGAACTAATTTATTTAATCTCCTATTAAATACTAACACATGACCACAATTAAGTTTGTATTCCTTTTCCAAATTTAATTCGATACTGACTTTTAATGAATTTTCTCTTAATTTCTTATCTTCTATTTTATTAATTCCAACAATTAATTTAATTTAATTCATTTCTTACCAATCACCAAATATAATTACAATTAAATCACATTCTTTGTTTTAAATCAAATTCCACCAATAATTTTATTAACTTAAATTCATTATTTTCTACCTCTCAACTCATTAAATTTTGCATGAAACTTCCTCTTTTTGAGTTTGGCTAAATTCTTCCATTTCCTCAAACTCATTCTTTTTCCAAATTTAACTATACAATTAATCATTATTCATCACTAGGTTAATTCTATATTCACCATTTATAAAAAATTACATCTACATCTCCCTCTTTTCCTTCTTAACCGAAAGTTTCCAATAACTCTATCTTCATACTTTTTCATTCTTTACTCAACTCTAGCTCTATGATTATCTTACACTCACTTAGGAATTTTATCAAACACCTTAAGTCATCAAAAACTCATTATCTTTATTTCAATCCCACCTTGGCCGAATGATTCCCCCTTTATACATTACTATGCATATTTCAAATTTAATTCCACAATTAATCTTTGTTCATCCTATATAACATTTCCATCATCATCAAGTATCAAATTTTATTAACATCATCCTCCCCTTCACCATCACACTCATGAATTCATCAAATTATCACTATAGCTAAATTTAATTCATTATTTGCTAGTATATCCTACCCAAAATACATTAGAAATCACTACAATTCCCTTATCATCACTCCATGGCCGAACACCTCATCTTCTTCTACAATTATATTTGATTCATTTCATGATTCTAAACATGCTTGTTAGCTTTAAATTGACATATATATTTTGAAATGACAAAAACTTAAGTAAGCTTTAATGCTTTAATTCATATTGTAAATTTGCCTTATCACACATGATTTTCTCAATACATTTCAAGTGATCATATCAAACATTAAGACCATGATTTAATGATGCATACTCTTATTGGTCTTAATACTTTGTAAATGTTTTGAATATTTTAGAAAATCACTTGATGAATTTTTAGACCATGTTTTCATTTGAGAAAGTCAAGAAAAACTCCCACAAAAATGCCAAAATGTTTTGGGTTGGATTAGGATCAAAGACCACATCATTTCTAACTCAAAAAGTGCAGGAAATCACCTTCTGGAGAGAAAGGATCGATCCCCTTTTGGCAGTAAGCTCCCAACGACTAGAAAAGATCCCTCAGCCCAGAAGATTCAGATCTGGAATGAGGGGATCGATCCCCTATGGGAATGGATCGATCCCTTTGCCCGAAAATAGCTTATAACGGCTAGTTTTTGTGAGACAATGGTAATATCCGAGATTTGGCTCCACCCAACGGCTAGAATACATCCAAGGGACTATAAATAGAGGCCTAGAAGCTAAAGGAAGCAAGAGGAACTACTCAATCAACTCCAATACTCGTTTTCCTCAAATCCTCAAGCCTCAACAACAAATCAAGAGATAAAAAGTCTTCATCTTCCATCATTCATCTATTTCTTGTATTGCTTAGCACAAATCTTGTATAGGCTTTTACTTGTGCTTAATTTCTATAATCACTTGCCTATCTAGAGGCCTTCTTTGATTACTTCTCTTGTAAACCAATTCATTCCTTGTAAAAGGGGAGGTTTCTCTTTAGCCTTGAAAAAGAGGGAGGTTTCTCTTTAGCCTAAGAAAAAGAGAGAGGTTTCTCTTTAGCCTAGAAAAAGAGGGAGAAGAGGTTTCTCTTGAGCCTAGAAAAAGAGAGAGGTTTCTCCTGAGCCTTGAAAAGAGGGATTGTAAAGACAAATTCAAAGATAATGAATTTGGGGAAAATCCTTGGGAGCGTCTCAAGGCAGAGGACGTAGGCAAGGTAGCCGAACCTCTATAAATCGATTGTGTAAATCTCTCTCTCCCTACTCTCTTTAATTACTTGCCATTATATTTGTGCTTATTGTATTGAATTTGGATTGCATGATTAAATAGCCTAGAGAACTTAGAAAATATTCATATAGGCTAGAGAATTTAAAGAAACCGAAAAACGAGCTTAAGATTAGTGAAATACCGATTCACCCCCCTCTCGGTATAGCCTATAGAGCCAACAATGCTATTCATGCTTAAAATAGTCCAAATCATTACCTAAAATTGGATGAAACCCAACTTCTTCATACCTCACATGGTGACCAAATAGTACAGCCACCGAAACCAATGTTGATTCTGCCGTTCAGCCCCTCCAATTCTGAATTTAAAGTTTTTTTGAGGTGTGGGACAAATTCCATGAAGATTGGTTGGTATTTTGATTAAAGGAGATGGTAAATTCACTAAGAAAGAGAGAGGAGATGTGAGGAAGATGAGGGAAGAAGAGCTACTACAGGTGTGACGAGCTAGACAGGGGTGAAATAACTAGGAAATTTTGGTTCCAACAGATTTTTAAGGATATTTTACTACCCCATTAACAAAATGACAATTTTACCCCTTTTAACTTCCAAATTTTACACCTTTACCATGCTATTATTTTATTATTTTCACTTTCAGATTTTTAATTTATATTTTAATTAAATTTAATTTATTTAGGTCAATTTTGGTCAATCCTTGACCAATTTGACTAGCCCCCATGTTATATGACCATAATACCCTTGTACAATCTCACTATTTCCATTTATGTCCTATCATTATTTTAATATTTTTAAATTCAGATTTATTATTTTATCTTTATTATTTCTCATGTATTTAGGTTAAACATGGTCAATTATTGACTCTCAAGGTGGTTTGACTGGTCATGGATAGTGAAATTACCAAACTACCCCTTAACAAATACTTTTTTCTTCATTCGCGTTATTTTTAACACTTTCGCATAATTCAGTTTACAGGCTGGATCCGCGTGAAACTTCTTTACGCGAGGATTATCTTTTGACAGTTTGTGGGTTCAAAGTCAATTTAGTTTGACCGTTTTTCAGAAAAATTCTACCAGGGTATGGACACTATCGTCATTTTTTAATTTGTTGCACGTAAACCTAGGTGTGCTCATCTTAAAGAATTCGAAAAAATGGTCTTCTTAGCCTTTAGGCATTTCGAGCCCAAGTTTTACATTTTGCCACTTCGGAGGCCATTCGAGTTATGGATTTCCTTATGGGGCCCACTTGACATTTTCTCGATAATTGCACCATATATGAAAATTAATTTTTGTAAATTTAATTAACATTTTAGTTCAATACTTCCAATAGGTATAGGGAGAATAGAGAAATTTGGGCTCTCATAACAACTGTGGGTGCTAAAATCACTGATAAAATGACCTAGTCAAATAGTAAAGTCCATACACTTACTCAGAATTGCATGGTACACCCGAAGGCTACTATGGGGCCAACAATCTCAAAACAGTTCATAAACCAAATCAAAATTGTTTACAGAGATCAATTCAATAAATCATTTATTCAATCAGTTCATAAAGTATTAAAAATCAGAAATCATTACACTTGAAGTATAAAAATTCGCCAAATATTCATAGTTCAATAATCAATGTTCAAAATAGTTTATTTATGTATAATAGTGATATGGAAACATAAGTGCATTATGAAAGGTATAAAAATTAATAAAATTTTCATTAAAATCAAATTACAACATTTATATGACATAAGACCTTTGGAAACTATTAAACCAAATCACATTTTCACTTCATTTCCTATTTCCAAAATAATGCCAATGATAATTTTAGAAGTCAAAGTTCATTTTAGAAAAATTGGACAGCATAACGGCTGTATTTATCCTAACCACTATGCACAAAGACACAGTTTATAATCCACAATTCTAGTTTTACAATCTCAATCAAACCATTAGATTCAATCTCATAAAACTCATTTTCATCATTTTCAATGCAACATTATATCCCTACGTCTCTTACATATATCCCTTACCACTCAATTTGCTGTAGTGATACTTGTCAGCACTAGTATCATTTTCCAACTTTCTAGCTGCAAAACACCATACAAATACTATAAAATCATCACACTTCAATTATAAAGAATAATTATCTCTCCATATCCTATTACATTGCCTACAATAACTTTCATTTCAGTCTTTTTCACACCAGTGCTAACACTGCAACTACCGTCAAAAACCTTTGCTTTTAGTTTTGATTTTGCCTATAGTCTTGTATTAATTTATACATTATGCTAGAACCCAATTCAAATTAAATTGGACATGATTTCTCTGTCCCCTTCATTAGGCCGAAACAGCCTCTCATACCTACATTATCCGTTTCAACGATCTAAGGTTACAAATGCATCCTACGCAATCTGTACACTGATTCTACACACTTTTGCATTGAACAACATCATATTCACACACATACCATGTTGACTAAAACCTAAGGGAAGTGATTCTCATGGTTTTACTTCAATTCAAGCTCAAATATATGCTTAAATATCAAGAACACATAGTGTAGAATCATTAAATCATGAAAAACACAAACTTTCTCTCACCTTTCACCATGGCCAAATCTGATATGGAATGATTCACCATGAATTTGGCCTCTCCAAGGTTGGATTATGGTACAATGTTGTAGAGCTTTGAGTTCTGTACAGGTTTGGTGAAGACAGTTTTCGATTTCAAGGTGTTTTTGCTAATGTTTTATGACTTTCTCTCTCTAAAAGCCATGAAAACCACTTTCTCTTTCTATTTCTCTTCCATGGCCAGCCATAAGAAGAAGATGATATTTTTGGCTTTTAATAATATCTTTAGTGGCAAATGACCAAAATGCCCTTACGCTTACTCAAAAGTTTCATTTTGCCCATCGCGATCTAACTTGGTTTTAAATATTCACTCTAACCTCTAAATATTTTATTCAATTATAGGACACCTCTATTTAACATGCTCTAATCGTTGGTCAAGCTTTTACTAGGGTTTGACTTGTCAAATGGGTGAAATTACCAAAATAGCCCTAACCGTTGAATCGTATAATGTTCTACTTTTTCGTGTGATTAGGTTTATCAATCCACATGGCCTAAGACTTTATTACATGAAGAATTTCTTATCACTGACAGTTGGTCAAAAGTCAACTCGGTTTGGCCGTTATTCACAAAAATTCCATCAACCTACGAACATAATCGTCATTTTTGAATTTGTTACACGCTTTTCCAAACATGCTCACATGAAGCAATTTCGAGGTGTAGATTTCTCCTATCTCCTTATTTCACTACAAATATCATAACTTTGAAGTTTCACTCCAATCCGGAATATAGAAGTCCTATTGGGCCCACATAACAATTTTCTACTATAAGTCCAATTATTTTATTTCTTTTGGGAAAATGTGGTCCTCACAGTTTGTTTGTGTTGCCCCTCAAGTGCCCTCATTCACGAGTAGGGTTTATAACAGAGTATCTGATGAGCAGGGCTTATACGAACCTACATAATAGCTAATATATAGGACATAATGAATTATGTACTTAGGATCATGTATATTATAGCTAAGACAAACAAGAATGTCATGTATATTATAGCCAAGACAAGCAACAATAATAAGATAGGGCATTCAAGCTTAGCAAATAATATAAGGTATAAACACATTGTGTCATAATATTGAGAAAGAATAACAATAACCCAAAGATAATAAATGTAGATATTTTGCTTTTATAAACTATATTTGTTACAGAATACAGCTTGTCATGAGATAGTAAAAGAAAGAGATGGCTACCACAATTTCATGCTTGCTGGTATCCATGAATACGTTTGTATTCCCAGTTAAGAAAAGAAAATTGATGTTCAAGATAAATTCGTTAATGAATGATTGATCGAAATAGGTTAATGAGTTTTTGGCATTATAAGAAAATTCTATATGACCAAAATTGTAATGTTAGACATGTAAATTCTTACCATTATTGGTAATATAAATGATAAGTAATATAATTGAGCAATAATAGAACCAAAGATTCTTAGAATTAATCTTATCATATACAACATAATATTATCAAAGCCTATAATTGAGCAATCTCAACTATAAGTTACAAAATGTGATGAATTCATGAAGTTGATGATGTATTTGAATACTTTAAAGACTTACTTGTACAAACTTGATGTATAGTGGTCAAAATCATAATTCTAAAAACTTTGAGAATTTAAATATAATTTTGATTTTTGAAAAGAATATTCCTTTAAAGAGATAGAAGTGTGAGAACTCCAATATTTTAATATTCGATATAAACTATAGAATGTAAAAATTTAAAAAGAAAATATTAATTGTTAAAATATTTAAATAAAAAGGTCTGTTCGATGAGGTTCAGAAAGGTATTTGGTGACGGTCCCACCAGAACTTTTTCTGTCCAAATCGAAGTGATATCCTAGAATGATGATATTAAAAGATGAAATTAGTGTAATTTTAAGTACAAAATAAGTGTATTGTAAATATATTACATGTGTAGAAATAACTCCTAAATTAAGTTAAAATAAAATAAAAATAAAAATGATGTAATTGCTAATAGTTGTTAATTGTGGAATTAAAGTACAAAATGAATAAAGATAGATTGTGAAATCAAAATTGAAAAAGAATATAATTTATTGTAATTATTTTTAGTAATATGTAATAAGAAATAAAATAAATTAATTATAGAAATTAATAAAATAGAAGATAAGAAATTAAAAAGAAATTACTAAGATTATAGTATAAAAATTAGAATATAATTTAAGAACGAATATAATCTAATGATAATTATATTTTAAATAATTAATAAGTAATAAAGTAAGTTAACTATTAAAATTAACAAAATATATATAATAAAAATATAAATTAAAATTTGAAAAAAAAAACACACGCAGCAAGCTTCTCGTGGAAGCTTGCTGCAGACTACTTAAAACCAGAAAAAAAAAAGGAGGAGAAAAGATTAGTGGATTATGTGGCACGTTTTTATTGGATAAAACAATAATAAAATCAAAACAAAATTCAACCATTTTTACACGGCAAACCGACATTGCCTCCCCCGTTTTTCTGCTGTGTCGGTTCTGCCCAATCTTCCACAATTTCCTCACGTTTTCCGCTCCTTTTTGCCCACAAGCCACCATGTTTCATCACCAAAACGCCATTTATCCCTCACCAAACCTGTCTTCCATCTTAGAACTTTTTAAAACTCCGAAAATGGAGGCTGGACGTGAAGAACAGAATCGGTTTGGGAAGCTTTTACTGTCGGCCATGGCAGCGAGGTAAGAAGTGAATGAGGTTTTGTTAAATTTCCAGCTATGGCCTATGATTTAATTATGCATGAGAAATGTGTTGGAGACTTTGGTTTGAATCAAAAACAATTGTAGTGGTGTGTGTGCATTTCGGCCATGAAATGGGTATGAAGATATTTTTATGATTTTAATGTTTAATTGGTGGAAAAGGGAAGTAAATAGTGAGATAAATATAGTTATGGTGATGATTTTGCATGATTGAGCAAAACGTGGGAATTGGTATGAGCATGGGTATTAACAGGTTATTAAAGGACTGAAACGATGATGATGATGTTTAGAGGAGCTGAAGCTGTTTGAAGGAAATCTTAAATGAGTAGAAGTGGTCATAAAGCTAGAGTTAATTAAAGAATGGAATACATCAAGATTGAGCCATAGGAAGCTCACGGTTTGGAAAGAAACGCAAGGCTGCCGACGGAGGAAGGAAATCAGAAAAAGAAAGAAAAGAAAATTAAACAGAAAAGAAGAGAAAGAGAGAAAATTTAGATAATGTAATTTTATAATAAATGATAAGTATGCTTTAGTATTTAATAGGAAAATAAAGTAAATTAATTGTTGAAATTAATAAAGATAATGAGAATTATAGGAAATCCAAGAATGGTAATTTAATTTTTAAAAACATCTCATGAACATTAATGGAGTGAATTAAATTTAGGGAATATAATTGAATGATAATTATATAGTGATAATTAATAGAAAATAAAAATAAATTGATTATGGGAGTTAATATTAATAAAAGATAAAGATTGTTATGAAATTTGAATTGAGAAATAATGGACATAATTTAAGAGTAAATATTTGGTCTTAGTAAATTATTAAAGGTAATAGAATTTTAAGGAGATTTAAATTTAAAAGAATAAGTCAATTTAAGTATAGCTAAATCTTGGTATTTAATAAGAAATAAAAAATAAATTACCATGAAATATGATAAAAAGGTAAATAAAGATAAATAGAGTAATTGATAGAGATGAGATGTGGATTATTAGTGGGATAAAATTGGGAAAGGATTTCAATTAATATTGTTATATTAAGGTAGAAAAATTAAATAAATAAAATTATTAAGATACATAAAATAGAATATGGAAATTTAAAGAATATTCATTATAGTACATGTGGGAATTTAAAAATAAATTGAAGAAATTATTATTGACATGAAACTTAAAGAGAAAACGGAATTTAAATTAAATTATATTCTGATAATTAGAAAAAATGAAATAAAATAAATGAATTGTTGAGAATGATAAATAGAAAATAGAAAGTTATGGAATGTTTATTAGAATTTGAATTATAATATAGAAATTTGAATATAATTTAGAATTGTTTTGCAGTATGGAATACGAGAAATAAAAAGACTTAAGCGGTGTCAACAGATTTTATACTGCACGGAATAGAGGTAAGAAACATGTATAAGAGTTGCATAGGATTTATTTTATTTACATCAGTAAATTTTTCATAACCAAATCGTAATCGTTTCATATCCAAATCTTCTTCCAAAAGAAAATAGACATTTATTTTACGTTCGTATAAATCAAAATATGATTTTATTTGCATGAAATATGTTTTTATTATTATACATGAAACGGTTTACATGAGTTTAAATTCACATGAAATGATTTACATGTATTGACCCATTTGAAATGCGTTATATGAATTGATCTACATGAGATAAATTGCATGCATTACTTTACATGAAATGATTTATTTGAGATTATTTATATGAAATGTTTCAATTGCATAACATGAAATTTTATTATTACTTTACATATTTCCGACTGACTGAAGATAAATACTTTTTGAAATGATTTCTAATGTAAATTGCTATTTGAAATGATTTCTACTATTAATTGCTATTTGAGACAATTTCTACTGCAAATTGCTATCTGAAATGATTTCTACTGTTAATCGCTATTCGAAATTGATTTCTATTGTTAAATGAAATGATTTATGAAAATGTTTTGAGATAGTCGTGCCTTAGTGATCATGCATATTGTTATATGATTGCGAGACCCTGATCAAGTCCGCAGGTTTATTGTTATATAACTACGAGACTTTAACCAAGTCCGTAGGTTTATTGTTATATGACTGCGGACCTAGTCCAATCTGCAGGTTTATTAATATGATTGTCAAACCCACAGGTTTCTACAGTGAGCACTTGACCAATGCAAACTATGACTGTCAACGATGGTTATTCGTTACTACTTATTGTGTTGGGCATGATTCTATTGGATGTAACTGTCTCCACTATATTGTACTGTTTTACCAAACTGAATTGTTTATTAATCTTGAATTGTTTATTGTTATTGAATGATTTACTGATATTGAATTGTTTACCGATACTGAACTATTTACTGCACTGTTTATTAAACTGTTTACTTGATATTAAACTGTATATCAATACTGAATTGTTTACTATAGTGTTTTCAATTAACTACTTATAGACTGTTTATATACTAAAATATTTCATGAAATGATTTTTGTAGCATTATTTTAAATAAAATTGTTTTTATACTATTTAATGATTTGAAATTGCATTACATAAATTATTAAATGGTTTTTATTGATAAATGATTTCACCATCCATCGCTTAATCCCTATAGTCGCATTTAGGGATCGGAACACGACAGGTACTCCAAAGTACCTCTCATACTCCACCTAGTTTCCTAGCTGACTATAGTATCCTTCCCATAGCATGTCCTAGTGAGCCGTTAGGAAATAAATAGTTTTATTACATTTTAATATTTATATTTAAAATATATCTTTTTCATGTTTAGTAAAATAAATTATTTATTTAACTGCATATAGTGCACACTTTTATATGTGTTTCTTACTGGGCTTTCCCTAAAGCTCACCCCCTCCGCACCATCCTAGATAGCTTATCGGTATACAAGAAGTCCGTTGTGTTTAGTTAGTCGAAGAAATCACTAGAAGTTAGAAGTACGAAGTGATCAGGTATCTATTAAATGTTTATTTATATTCAAACATGTATTTGCACAGTAGTTGTATTTATGCAATAGAACATAAATATGTATCCAAATTAGTGGGATGTAACTTATGTGAAGTTTATTGTGAACGGAATCGTAGTTATTATATTATAGTATGTATTTAATTTATTATTATTAATTGAATTAATGGTATACCGAATTGGTTGAAATGAAAAGATGAATTGTACTTACTAAATGCAAACCTATTGTTATCGATTAATTGAAAGAAAAAGATATTATTAAAAAGAAAAAATTTAGTTCGAAATTTTTTAATTCTAGACATTATAAAAAGTTTTGGGAAAATCGTAGAACACACAAAAATGTGGGAATAGTAACAAGGTTTAAACCTTTGGAGGGAATATAATATTCTGGGGATATTCCCTCAATCTTGGTGTGTAGGAACCCACAATTATCAAAGGCGTTCTCTTGGAGCAAATTGGTTAGAAACAATCAGAAAACAAGTTTTTTTTACCCGCTTTGGTTTATTAGAACATTCTTTAAAAATCCTCCCCTTATCAATGAGATTTCTCAAATCAACAACCATATTCCACATGTATAAAGGTGAATCTACAAAACCTAGTTATCACTTTGAAGCAAAACAGTGTATAAAATGAAAAATTCAAGGAACAGTATCTGATTTGCACGCAAAGATGGATTTCATACTTTTTCTCATATTTTTCAGATATTATTATAACAAATCTATAAGAAATTGTAGAGAATACAAAGTTAACCCATTTTTAGATTAAAAATTTTGAAATCATATTGAAATGGTGGTGAGCACATAATTTGTCAATTTCCCATAAATAGTGCCAATTGTTGTTACATGTTCACAACAATATTGTTGATAACGTAGGAATCTCGATCGACGCATTAACCTATCTCCAAGAATTCTACAAGAAACAAAACCATCAAAGGGCACAGGGGCTTTCCCTTATACGTGCACTCCGATACTTAAGTGAGACAAGATTTAGGTAGGGTTTCCATAAGCAAATAGAGATTCGGGTTTAAAATGATACCTATGACCTATTTATAGGAGATATTTGGCACATAATTACAGTTAAAACTCACAACTTAAATTATCACATAATAGACTTTTCATGGTTCTCTTAAGTTCTTTTTCCTCTCAGGCTCAGTTTACCTTTAAGCCCAATGTCATTTAATCTGACTCATATTAGGCCCAATGACCTTTAATATGACCCTCATCACATTATATCAAAATTAAATATGTGATTGAGATTAAAATATAATAAGTCACTTTTTTTTAAAGAGTTTTACTTTGTATGCTCTGATATTTTTTTTATTTTTTAGATTTATATCAATTTTCTAATTTAAAAATATGGAATTTTTTAAAAGATTTTGATATGATACGCTCTAACTTTGTTATGTTGTATTATTTTTCTTGGTTTTGTTTGTAGGAGTAAATATAATGAAGTATTATTTATTATGTCATTATAGTGACCAAATACGTATAGTAAAAGATGTTGATTCTAATAAGTTATCAAAACCATAGGTAATTACCAAAAACCTTTAAATCGAGTGGTTAAGGAGGAGTTGTGGTATATTGCAAAGTTTGAATTCGAATCCAAGTAACCCCATCTCATCCTTAGTTATTAAATATTTCTCTTGTAACAAAAAAAAAAGAACAATAGGTAATTATTTTGGTTAATTAGATGACATTGCATTTTTTAAATTAGTTAATTGATTAGTTTACTTTAACAAATTAGGATAATTTGATTGATTATTGTGATTTGATTTATTAGATTTTTAAATTTGTATTAGGATTATTATATGATTATTAGTTCATTTTTTAAGGATTTTATTATATATGATGCACTAACAGTGTATAATTTTTGTACACTGTTAATGCACTAGAGATTAACATCAATAAGCCCTTATGAGCAAATTGAAAAAAATTTATGGGTTAATGTATTATTTGGCCCTTGAACTAAATCACTTTTTCCATTTTGGTATCTAAAGAAAAATAAATTATCACTTTGGTACTTTAACTTTACTTCTGTCAGACACATTAATACCTAGGACTAACGCCATTAGAAAAAAGATGGCGTGGTATGGATAAACGAATAAAATTTGGATAAATTACATCCACCTCTTTAACTTTTAGCCATAATTCAACTTCAGTCAACTAGTTTAAAAAATGGACATTCCGCCCCAAACCTTTTTGTGTCACAAAACAACTAAGTCCTTCCGTTAGTCAATTATTAAGTCAACTATTAAAAGCTTAATTTTATGACTATTTTAACCTTGAGACTATTTGAAAAGCTTTAAATACTACCACAACTAGAAATGAAGTTAGATTAACTAAGAGGTACTACTAGAAAGGTTTTTATTTTTTACTTTTAATTTATTTTTTTGTTTATTTATTTATTTTATTGTTTATTATTTATTATTTTTGTGTTTTATGCTATACGCTAAGTGTATGGATTTATTTTCTTACTATTTATTTTTTTTTGTTTTATGTTCTACAATAAGTTTATGGATTTATTTGTTTACTATTTATTATTTGCTTATTATTTATTGTTTATTATTTATTATTTATTAATTTATTATTTAATATAAACCCCATAACTAACCATTGGTGCAATTTATTATCTAGAAGTTTAGGGTAAAATTTAAAGATTATTATCATGTCTTTTTCAAGCAATAGTCATGCACCAGAATATGATATTCAATTTCAAAGCAAATATGTTTATGCAAAGTTCCAATTCTTACTTTTTCCAATCAACATAAAGTTCCTTTCATTTGTTACTTTAAATGCTTGCTTTTTGCTAATTGTTTTTGGTTCATAAAAATCCAGATTTTAAGAATAAAATACGTTTTTTTTTGTTATGGAGCAATTATTTTGAAATTTGGATTTTTATGAAGCAAAAATAATTAGCAAAATGCAAGCAATAAAAGTAACAACTAAAAAGAACTTCAGGTTGATTAGAAAAAGTAAGAATTGGAACTTTGTACAAACATATATTGTTTTGAAATTGAATATCATATTCTGGTGCATGACTATTGCTTGAAGAATGCATGACAATGATCTTTGAAATTTACCCTAAATTCTGTTGGATTATGCCCTTAGAACCATTCATTAGATGATTGACTTTGGCATTTTTATGTATCATGACATTTTATTATAGCTCATTATTATATTTGTCTTATAACTGCGTAATGTAATCTTATATGATAATGTCCTTAGAATAGTAATAACACACTATTCTTAAAATATCCCTAGTCAAGTATTATTGTGAACAAGGATAACAATGATACGATAAGACTAGTATGTGGTTGACTGCTGACCATTGTCATGGATATAGGATATCAAGTCATCATATAGGTACATGTTAGAGAACTATGTACTGGATCAACCCTCCATGAGAACGCTACATGGATTGTTATATGAGTGTCATAAGCGATTCTCATAGTGATGATGGTGTATGTGATCCTTTGACTTGAGATCATCAGAGATCCCAACATAGAGAATTGCATACTTTAATGCTGCTAGATGTCATTCGTAATAGGATGGACTATAAAGGTAGTAATTGGGTATGCCTTGATCTATGTAGAGGGATGTTGAGTGATCAAGATAGGATTTATCCCTCTTATATAACAAGAGTGATGTCTTGGGCCCTTTGATAGAGTGAGACTAAGAAATGCATGGCCGTGCTCGAATAAGTCAATATGAGATATTGATTTTATTTGTTTAATTAGTTTACTCAGGAATCAAGAAACGCTGATTAGACTATACAAGTGTGACACATTCCATGACTTGTGTCTAATCGAGACATCGAAGGATAAAGGGATTAGATTACACAGTAACATCTATCACGAGTAAGGTTATGTTGAGTCATTGACATTCTCGTTACATGGGTAGCAATGATGTGTTGCTAGATACCGCTCATTGCCTGTGACAATTTTGTCATTGCCATTGTTTTGATAAAAGCATGATCTCTGGTTACTTTCTGTTTATGATTACATGCAATCGTTTTAATACGGATTAGAATGTATATGATATATTCAGAGGCTACAAATCGAATTGTTGAAATTATATATATGATATATATCAATTTCGATTCAACTTATATGTGAGATATAATCTGTGATGCGAATTATTAATGGCGTTTCTGTTCTGCATAAACGTTATGGATAATCTGTGATGCGAATTATTAATGGCGGTTTCTGTTCTGCATAAACGTTATGGAAGAAACAGAATAATGTCGAAACACTTTTAGATAAGAGTTCTAATGCGACTAAAATTATAGTCAGTATGAGATACTGGCTGGAACATCCTGATAAGATTAGGACACTTTCGGATAAGGGGCGTTGGCAATGTCAATACTGTTGACCTTTTTTTTTTCGGGGGCTCCGCCCCCAAACCCCCGCAAGGGGCGCTGCCCCTTGACCCCGAAAAAAAAAACAGAAAACAAAAAACATTCCTTTTAATCGAAGCTAGCAATTCGGTTATAAGGAATCAAAAGCTCTTTAAGACTTCTGATCGTGAGACATTCAAGAGTCGTAAGATCCGTTCGTGTGGATACCGTAGAGGCAGGAACAAAAAGTTGTTGCTTGTGACTCGACCAACGAAAGAAAAATCAGAGAAAAACGTTAGGTAAAATCTCGAAACCCTAATCAGGCAACTCTCTGAATCGATCCTGGTGGAGGCCGAATGATTTATTTCCACTGCGTGTTTGTTTCTGTTTTTTTCACTGGTATCAGAGTTAACAACCATGCAAAGGATGACCAAAGAGGCACTTGGAGAAGATGCTATTACCCTTAGGTTAACCCTTAGGGTTTCTCATTGGCTTGGGAAATCCATTTAGTTTGGGCTATAACTATGTCACGTTTATTTTATTGCTTAATTGCATGAGATGTATGGTTTATTTTGTACGTTTATGATATGAAAATCATATGATAATTTTTGAAAAGTAAAATTGGTGAGATCTTATTCAATAAACTAACAAAATCCCTCAAATTAAATTAAGTCAATAATAGATGCCTACCAATGAATAGCACTCGTCAAGACTAGAATCGATTTTGTTATGTTTGCCAAAGCAAAATATCATATCTATCTTAGTAAGACGCGATGTGATAATAGTGATATCCAAAGGCTATAAATTGGGTTGACTTAACTAGATTTCCTCAATAGGATTGGGAATCTAGAGGCATAAAGTTGGGCTTCCATTCATGAGATGAATTAGAACAAGTGTTGTTCACCCAACTATCCAAGAGTTACATGAGATGTAATTGGTAAGTGTTGCCTACCTAAATAGCCAAATCTTGGGCGATTAGCCAAAGCTAACTCTAGATAAGGTGAAATATGGATCTTGGCCCACTAGAGAAATTATGTGATAATTTTTTCGAATTAATAGTGAGGGTTGTTGATTCGATAAAAATAGTGGGAGCATCATTTAATAAATATTTAATTAAATGAATGCATTCATGATACTTATATTTTGCATATTTTTGTTGTAGATTATCATGGCATCAAACACAAATAACACACTTTCACTGCGATCTGTCCTTGAGAAGGACAAGTTGAATGGGACAAACTTCCTGGATTGGTACAGGAACCTGAGGATAGTCCTCAAGCAAGAAAAGAAGTTGTATGTCCTTGAGATTCCCTTACCTGAGGAACCGCCCTCTAATTCTCCAAGGGCAGAAAGAGATGCTTATAAGAAGCATCAAGATGATGCATTGGATGTTAGTTGCCTTATGCTTGCCTCCATGAATCCTGAGCTTCAAAAGCAACATGAGGAAATGGATGCGTTTGATATGATCGAGCATCTCAAGCAACTCTATCAAGAGGAAGCTAGGCAAGAAAGGTACAATGTCTCTAAGGCATTGTTTCAATGTAGGATGGCAGAGGGGACTCCCGTTGGTACTCATGTGCTCAAGATGATTGGGTATATTAAAAACCTTGAAAGATTGGGATTTCCTTTGGGCCAAGAGTTGGCCACTGATGTGATTATGCAATCGTTGCCAGACAGCTACAGTCAGTTTGTTGTTAATTACAACATGAATGAAATTGACAAGACTCTGCCACAGTTACTTAGCATGTTGAAAACAGCTGAATCCAACATGAAAAAGGCCAAGCCCAAAGATGTCTTAATAGTTAAGAAAGCTAAGGGCAGGGCTAATGCAAAGGGCAAGAAAAAGGGTAATAAAACCAATGGCAAGTTCAAGCCCAATGATACTGCACTGAAGCCTAAAGGTGGGGTTGCCAAAGAAGGGAAATGCTTCCATTGCGGTGAGACCGGACATTGGAAGAGGAATTGCAACAAATACTTGGAAGAGCTAAAGAAGAAGAAAGGAAGTGAGACTTCCACTTCAGGTATTTATGTTATAGAAGTTAATATATCTACTTCTTCATCATGGGTATTAGATACTGGATGTGGTTCTCACATTTGTGTAAATGTGCAGGAACTCAAAAGGAGTAGATCGTTGACTAAGGGCGAGGTCGACCTGCGAGTGGGAAATGGAGCAAGGGTTGCTGCATTAGCTGTAGGAACTTATATTTTGACATTGCCCACAGGGCTTGTTTTAGAATTAGATGATTGTTATTATGTGCCTTCCATCACTAAAAACATTATTTCTATTTCTTGTTTGGACAAGAAGGGTTTTTCATTTATAATAAAGGACAACTGTTGCTCCATTTATTTAAATGATATCTTTTATGGTAGTGCACAACTAATTAATGGTCTTTACATTCTAAATCTTGATATGCCTATTTATAACATAAATGCTAAAAGGATTAAATCTAATGATCAAAATCCAACATATCTCTGGCATTGTCGCTTGGGACACATAAATGAGAATCGCATTTCCAAACTCCATAAAGATGGAATTTTGGACTCATTTGATTTTGAATCGTATGAGACATGTGAATCTTGTTTGATGGGTAAGATGACTAAAGCCCCTTTCAAAGGACATAGTGAAAGGGCAAGTGATTTATTGGGCTTCGTACATACAGATGTATGTGGACCTTTAAACACACAGGCCAGAGGTGGGTTTATGTACTTTATTACATTTACTGATGATTTCAGTAGATATGGCTATGTGTATCTTATGAGACACAAGTCAGAATCTTTTGAAAAGTTCAAAGAATTCAAGAATGAAGTACAAAAGCAACTTGGCAAGAGCATTAAGGCACTTCGATCAGATCGAGGTGGTGAATACTTAAGCCAAGAATTGCTTGACTATCTTAAAGAGTGTGGGATTGTCTCACAACTCACTCCTCCAGGTACACCATAATGGAATGGTGTATCTGAAAGGAGAAACCGAACTTTATTAGATATGGTTCGATCAATGATGAGTCATATAGATCTTCCAGAATCCTTTTGGGGACATGCATTAGAAACAGCTGCTTTTACACTGAACCGTGTTCCATCTAAATCGGTTCCAAAGACACCATATGAGATATGGACTGGTAAACGTCCCAGTATGTCTTTTATGAAGATTTGGGGTTGTGAGGCTTATGTAAGACGTCAAGTCTCTAACAAACTTGCACCTAAATCTGATAAGTGCTATTTTGTGGGATATCCTAAACTAACTAATGGATATTATTTTTACAATCCCACTGAGCGCAAAGTGTTTGTAGCTCGAACAGGTGTCTTTCTAGAAAGAGAATTCATTTCTAGAAGAACTAGTGGGAGAAAAGTAGAACTTGAAGAAATTCAAGAGCTACAAGATAGCGCACCCGATGTTGAGATGGAGCCTGAGCAAGCACCACAAGTTGTTGTGGAACCAGCACCACAAGTTGTTGTGGAACCAGAACCACAAGCTGTTGTGGAGCAACCGCCTGCTCAAGAGACACAAGCCTTGCGTAGATCAGTTAGAACACATCGTGAGCCACAGAAATATGGATTTCTAATGACTCAGAACGGTGATGTATTGCTCATGGACCAAGATGAGCCTACTACCTATCAAGAGGCTATTACAGGGCCAGACTCTGAGAAATGGCTTGAAGCCATGAGATCTGAGATGGAATCCATGTTTGCCAACCAAGTTTGGACCTTGGTTGACTTACCCGAAAGGGTAAAACCTATAGGGTGTAAATGGGTTTTTAAGAAGAAAACCGACATGGAAGGAAATGTTCATACCTATAAAGGGCGATTGGTTGCTAAAGGTTTTAAACAAATTCATGGTATTGACTATGATGAAACTTTTTCACCAGTCGCGATGATCAAATCCATTAGGATCTTGCTTGCGATAGCTGCATACCATGATTATGAAATCTGGCAAATGGACGTCAAGACCGCTTCTCTTAATGGAAAGCTACTCGAGGATGTGTACATGACACAACCTGAGGGTTTTGTTGATCCAAAAAATGCTGGAAAGGTTTGTAAGCTGCAACGTTCTATTTATGGACTAAAGCAAGCTTCTCGAAGTTGGAATCTTCGTTTTGATGATGCAATCAAAGAGTTTGGTTTCATCAAGAACGAAGATGAACCTTGTGTCTACAAGAAGGTCAGTGGGAGCACTATTGTCTTCCTGGTGTTGTATGTAGATGACATACTACTCATTGGGAATGACATCCCTACCCTTCAGTCTGTAAAGACTTGGTTAGGGAATTGCTTTTCAATGAAGGACTTGGGCGAAGCTACCTATGTACTGGGTATAAGGATCTATAGAGATAGATCAAGGAAATTGATTGGCCTAAGTCAAAGTGCATACATAGATAAAGTGCTAAAGAGGTTTAGCATGCAGGATTCCAAGAAAGGATTCTTGCCTATGACACATGGCATTACTCTCTCAAAAGAACAGTGTCCTACAACACAAGAAGAGAGAGAACGTATGAGTAAAGTTCCATATGCATCTGCTATTGGATCCATTATGTATGCCATGTTATGCACACGTCTCGATGTCTCGTATGCCTTGAGCATGACGAGTAGATATCAAGTTGATCCTGGTGAACGTCATTGGATCACTGTCAAGAATATTCTTAAGTAATTGAGAAAGACTAAGGATACATTCTTGATATATGGAGGTGAGGAAGAGCTCATTGTAACAGGTTACACTGATGCTAGCTTCCAAACTGATAAAGATGACTATAGATCGCAGTCTGGTTATGTGTTTTGCCTTAATGGTGGTGCTGTGAGCTGGAAGAGTTCAAAGCAGGCGACAGTGGCCGATTCTACAACAGAGGCTGAGTATATAGCTGCCTCTGAAGCTGCTAAGGAGGCTGTTTGGAACAAGAAGTTCATTACTGAGCTTGAAGTTGTTCCTAGCATTATAGATCCGATTGAGCTCTATTGTGACAACAATGGAGCCATCGCACAAGCTAAGGAACCTAGATCTCACCAACGATCCAAACATATACTACGACGCTTCCATCTCATTCGAGATATCATCGAGAGAGGAGATGTGAGGATATGCAAAGTACCAACTGACGATAACATCGCTGACCCACTGACGAAGCCTTTGACGCAGCAGAGACATGATCGTCACACTAGGTCACTAGGTATTAGATACATGAGTGAATGGTCTTAGTGCAAGTGGGAGATTGTTGGATTATGCCCTTAGAACCATTCATTAGATGATTGACTTTGGCATTTTTATGTATCATGACATTTTATTATAGCTCATTATTATATTTGTCTTATAAATGCGTAATGTAATCTTATATGATAATGTCCTTAGAATAGTAATAACACACTATTCTTAAAATATCCCTAGTCAAGTATTATTGTGAACAAAGGATAACAATGATACGATAAGACTAGTATGTGGTTGACTGCTGACCATTGTCATGGATATAGGATATCAAGTCATCACATAGGTACATGTTAGAGAACTATGTACTGGATCGACCCTCCATGAGAACGCTACATGGATTGTTATATGAGTGTCATAAGCGATTCTCATAGTGATGATGGTGTATGTGATCCTTTGACTTGAGATCATCAGAGATCCCAACATAGAGAATTGCATACTTTAATGCTGCTAGATGTCATTCGTAACAGGATGGACTATAAAGGTAGTAATTGGGTATGCCTTGATCTATGTAGAGGGATGTTGAGTGATCAAGATAGGATTTATCCCTCTTATATAACAAGAGTGATGTCTTGGGCCCTTTGATAGAGTGAGACTAAGAAATGCATGGCCGTGCTTGAATAAGTCAATATGAGATATTGATTTTATTTGTTTAATTAGTTTACTCAGGAATCAAGAAACGCTGATTAGACTATACAAGTGTGACACATTCTATGACTTGTGTCTAATCGAGACATCAAAGGATAAAGGGATTAGATTACACAATAACATCTATCACGAGTAAGGTTATGTCGAGTCATTGACATTCTCGTTACATGGGTAGCAATGATGTGTTGCTAGATACCGCTCATTGCCTGTGACAATTTTGTCATTGCCATTGTTTTGAGAACCTATTGGGTCGCACACTTAGAACAGATCAATGAGGAGCTTAATTAATCCTATTCTGAATTGGATTAAGGATATAACTAATCCTATTCTGAATTGGATTAGGGATATAACTAATCCTATTCTAAGTAGGATTAGAGTTCTGTTTGGCAGTAAATTTTATGGCAGTAAATTTTAGGGTAAAATTTACTGCCTATAAAAGGATGTTTTCTGAAACATAGCCGTAGAACACTTTTTAAAAAAAAAACAGAAAACAAAAAACATTCCTTTTAATCGAAGCTAGCAATTCGGTTATAAGGAATCAAAAGCTCTTTAAGACTTCTGATCGTGAGACATTCAAGAGTCGTGAGATCCGTTCGTGTGGATACCGTAGAGGCAGGAACGAAAAGTTGTTGCTTGTGACTCGACCAACGAAAGAAAAATCAGAGAAAAACGTTAGGTAAAATCTCGAAACCCTAATCAGGCAACTCTCTGAATCGATCCTGGTGGAAGCCGAATGATTTATTTCCGCTGCGTGTTTGTTTCGGTTTCCTTCAAATTCCTGGATAATAAATTGTACCAATGGTTAGTTATTGGGTTTATACTAAATAATAAATTAATAAATAATAGATAATAAGCAAATAAATCCGCAAACTTAGTGCATAACATAAAAATAATAAATAATAAACAATAAACAAATAAAAACAAAAATATAAAATAAAGGTAAAAAATAAATACATTTCTAATAGTACCTCTTAGTTAATATGACTTCATTTTTTGTTGTGGCAGCATTTAAAGCTTTTCAAGTAGCCTCAATGGTAAAATAGTCATAAAATTAAGTTTTTAATAATTGACCTAACGATTGACTAGTGGAATGACTTAATTATCCTGTGACATAAAAAAATTTTGGGCAGAATGTCCATTTTTAAAACTAGTAGACTAAAGTTGAATTATAGCTAAATGTTAAAGAGATAGATGTAATTTACCCATAAAATTTTGACATGTGGCAATTATTGACACGTCATTTACACGCCATGTTAGCCTTATTTATTTTTTATAAAAAATATTTTTAAAATAATTAAAATACGTAATATTTTCTAAAAATAAGAAAAAAAATATTTTAAAATATTTAGAAAATATGTAGAAATATTTAAAAATAAGTAAAAGGATTTTTAAAAATTTAAAATTATAAAAAAAAGTATATATGACACTAAGCAAGCAAATAAAACACTCCGAACTTCAAAATTTTGGATTTAGAGACAAAAAACAAAGAAAGGGGTTGTTGGGAATTTCAAACCCAAACCTACATTCAAAATCCAAAACCGATTCCTCAATCCACACAAAGAGATCAAAACAGCAAAAAATAGAAAAACAAAAACAAAAACAAAAACAAAGAAAGAGGTTATTGGGAATTTCAGATTTTTGGGAGTGGGCATTGACGGTGAAAACAGGGGAGAGTTTGAGTAGAAGTACTCATTGGGGATTAGTATAAGTTACCTATTTAAAAAAAATAAATTTGGTGAGTTAATTTTATATATTTTGTATATTTTGAAATATTTTTACATATTTTGAAATATTTTTTAGATGTTTTTACTTATTTTTAGAATTTTTTAAATGTTTTTTTAAATATTTTTAGAAAATTTCAATATTTTTTAAAATTTTTTTCAATATTGTTATGTATTTTTTAATTTTTTTAAGAAAAAGAATAAGGCTAATATGACGCACAAATGATGTGGCATTTATTATCGCATGTCAAAATCTTATTGGTTCGTTCGTGTCACGTCATTTTTTTCTTTAGCTACATTAATCTTAAGTACTAAAAAGTCTAACAGAAGTGAAATTCAAGTACCAAAGTGATAAATTTTTTTCCTTTAGGTACCAAAGTGAAAAAAGTGAAAAAAATGATATAATTCAGGAGCCAAATGATACATTAAATCAATATTTATTTATAATTATTTTTTAAGGGCCTGATATTTTTTTAATTTGCTTATTGACGAAGTATCAACCTCTGATGTATTGACAGTATATAGAAATTATACACTGTCAGTGCATTATATATAAACAAATTTTTAAGGGTACATTCTCGTTCATAGTTACAATCATAATCAAAATATTGCATCGATGAATAGGTAACTTGAAAAAGTAATAAATACAAGAACAATAATAAACTTTGCAAATAATAATAATTGCCACTAAGCCAGAGTCTTATTGGCGCATATATATATATATATATATATAAATATATATTTACATGAAAAATTATCCTATACACTGTCAGTGGAGTTTTTTAACTCCACAAGCGGGGTTAGGATGATGATATGTGTCTTATTTTATTTATTTTTTATTTTTAAAATATTTTTAAAAGACACTTGTCATCATCCTAACCCTGCTTGTGGAGTTAAAAAACTCCACTAACAGTGGATAGGATAATAATCCTATTTATATACCATTATTATCATTAGTAGTAGTAGCAGCAGTAGTAGAAAATAAATTTAGGATTTAATTGGATATTAGGATCATTCTCATATTAGGATTAGTTTAAGATTAATTTATGCTTTTTATTATTAACATTATTAATAAAAATAAAAAGTCGAAAAAAGAAAAATAAAGAATAAGCTTTGTTAAAAATCGGAAAAAGAAAAGAAAATAAAAAATAAAATGTAGAATCTTGTGAAGATTAGGTTTTCCCTTTCAGCATTATCATCACCAGGTTTTCTTCACGAAAATCCATTATTAACAATATAAATCATAAAAATAACAAAAATAAAAATACAAATACAGTTTGATTAGGATTTAATAACAAATATATGAAAAAAATCAGCAAGTCAACCAGCAAGGACACACAAAGAGAATACTAATTGAGCAAGCAATAAGTAAAAATCATAGTGAAATTTGCGATTTTTTTAAGACGAAAAAAGTCGCAGGTTTTTTTTCTTACAAAAAAAATGTTTAATAACTGAGAATGAAATGAAGTTGTTTAGCTTCGAATCAAGTTTTATAATATATCACAACCCATTTTTAACTATTCACTTAAGAGTTTTTTTTAGTGTAAGCACAAATATCTTTATTCGTTTTACAGTCTAAAATTAATATTGTTCGGATCGAGAGTGGTGAACGATAAAACTCTCTCAACAGTGAAGACTCTAGGATTCAAACTCTGTTTAAGTACTTGAAAAAAAAATCACTTCTATTTCTTTTAATCATTTGTTGGTATTATTTAGAGGTGGCAAATGGGTGGGTCGGATCGGGTTTAGATTGGGTCATTTTGGATCGGATCATTTCGGGTTAAGAAAAAATCGGATCATTTCGGGTTCGGATAAGGTCGGGTTTGGGTCAAAGAAAAATCGGTCTATTTCGAGTTTGGATCATTTCGGGTTCGGATAAGGTCGGGTTTGGATTAATTTGATTTCGGATCAATTTGGGTTCGGATTAATTCGGGTTCGGATTATATCGGGTTTGGGTCGTTGACTTTTTTTAGTCAATTCGGGTTAGTCGGATTTGGATTCGAGTCGATTGGACATATTTATTGGGTTAATCCTTGGTCATCTTAATGTGATTTATCTGGTATAAAAATCAACTGAAACCATATTTCAAAGAATTATAAAACTCATGAAAATAAAATTTTCTTCTTACATGACTTATAGTACAATTGAGATTAAAATAATCAAAAGATTTAATAATCTGTATGATAGTTTTCTTTATAATATATTTACCAATATTCATAAATTAATTACATTTTTTTCTTTTTATTTTTATTATCCATAATAATTAATAATTTTATAAATCAAAGTGATTTAATAATTCCTACTAAATATCATAAAACAGTACTATATATCTCTTTAATTTTTTTGAGTTTTTATAAAATAATTGGAAACATTAAGTGTAGATGATATAGTTTTTGTATTCCATTATAGATTAGTCATTAAATAATTATACATTAGGTTCAAATGAATGCAATATAAAAGTGAATATTTAAATTTAACTAGATTAAAAAAATACATAACACTCATATTATTGAAAAAAATTATATTTTTTACTATATTAAAATACTTTGATAATTAATTTTAACATTTAAAATTTATTGATAATATTAAATTTAAGTTTGAATCTTTTTAGGTTTAGGTAAATTTAGATTCAGATCAATTTGGATTTGGGTCAATTTGGGTTCGGATCAATTTAGGTTCGGATCCGGTCGGGTTTGGATCAATGTAAATTCGGATAAATTTGGTTTCGGATCAATTCGGATTCGGATCGGGTTGGATTTGGGTTGTTGACTTTTTTAGTCAAATCGGATCGGTCGGGTTTGGATTCGGGTTAATTGGATGGATTTTTCAGATTGGATCAACTTTTGCCACCTCTAGTTTTATTCGATCAAGAAGTTATTCACAAAAATTTCAGTTTCTTTAGATATGCGTTTAAAGTGGGCTTTTAATACTAAGGAGAGCAGTTTCAAAATTTTGGAATGTCATTCTGGTGATCGGAGTATAGCATTTTGGCGGCAGTGTGGTGGTTAACAATGATTGCGAGGTAAGCACAGAGTTTTTGGTGTCTGGATTTCGTTCCTGAAGAAATGAGTGGGAAAAGGGACAGGTTATATTGGACTTTGCAAGAGAGGACAAACAATGGAAAACAAAATGTAAATGGAGGAAAAATGTCTAAAAAAATGATTTTTGAAAAATAATTTTAAAAATATTTACATTTTTGAAAAATTAAAGATATCTATAGTTCGGATGAATCATTGAAAAATATTTTTTATTATTTGGCTGGCTTTTGAAAAATCTGTTTTTAAGTAATAAAATATTAAAAATTATTTATTATATATTAATTTATTTATATTAAAAATAATTATATTTTGAAATAATATTATAACGTCCAGTTTTCATCCAATTACCGATAAACTCTTTCATTTTCTTATAATAGTTAGGCTGTTTGTCGATGTCATTTTTATTCTTACTCATTACAAACATAACATTATATTAATTTCATTTCGTCAATCTACAAAATAAATATCGATAATATTATTAAGATTTTCTAATAATTAAACATGTACTTTCATTCATATATCGTTTCGTATACAAGTCCTAAGTTCTATTTATTATCAGAACACATTTTCTAGTAATTTACATCCCCATAATTGTATACAATTATTAAGTACTGTGCAAATATGTTTGAGATATATAAATAAATACAATATACCTTCAATGGACTAGCAGGGGGTCTTGAAGGAATACTGTATAACCAAAAATATGCGCTCCTCTATAATGAGCGAGAAGTCACTACAAATAATTTGGGAGGAAAAAAGAGGGTGAGTTTATTCTCAGTAAATAAAAGCATATAAAAGAGTGGTATTATGTCATCATATGCAATTAAAATCATAGATTTAAAAATCGTTATCATAAAATAAATGCATCTTGTATCATGTAAACATAAACTTAAAAATCATTCATTTCATTCATAACATTTCAATCTGATCATATACTTCTTTCGTAATTCAAATCATTCAAATCAATCATCTGATAAGCTTACAAATTAATGGGGAAGTTCAACATCCAAGAGACTCATGCATGATCTAATACCCCTTCAAGGATCTAATATAGGAATCAGGCGTACCCGCATAAGGCCAGGTATCCATCCCTAAACTGTTCCTATCTAATACAATGGCCATCGTCAAGAGGTTCACAATGTACGCTCGTTAGGTGACAGCGGTGATACAAGGGAAGGTACTGGGGACTTAACGAAGGTCTGCCAACCTTAATCATCATATCAATCTGGTATGCATGATCATCGAGGAGCTAACAATCTCAAAACATTTTTCATATATTCATAAAATCGTGATAGAAATCATTTTCAAAGAAATTATCTTCAGTCAATCCATAATCATATAAAAGAATAAACATTATTTAGTAGTAGAAAAATTCAATAAAATTCTTAATGCAGAAGTTAATTTTCCAAATAATTTAATTGCATATAAGTTACTAGTTATACCATATGCCAATAATGTAAAATAATTTTTATGCAAATCAAACCATATCTTAAATTCATATAAATTTAAAATAAGTTTTCTATTTCTTGTTTAGGAAATTGAGCGCGTGGACTGTTAGAGTGGATAGTTAAGATTATTTTTCCAAAATTTCAGCAGCTTAACGATTTGTTCTGCATAAAAACCACAATTGATAGTTCTTAAAATCACCAAGTTCCTACATGCAAGCACAGTATTTCCTATACAACTTCTATATACTTTCCTTGTCTTAAACTACAGTGTAGTGTAGCAATCCGATAGCACCACTTTAGCCACTATTTTCTCAAACTCCAAGCTGAAAAATAATATCAAAATGCTTTTAAAATTCAATACTATAATTATAAAGAATTCTCTACTCATTCTTTCCTTCCATTTTAGCCTAGTATATTAACATATCCAGTATAATTTTTATCGATTACTAAACATAACCACCACCAAATGGTATCCTTTCTTCAAACCAATTTCACCATTAATCCTCTTAGCAATTATACTTCATTCATTAACCCTTAAACCTAAGAAATCAATTTGAAACCCAATGAACCCCTCTTGGCAGAATGCTCCCTTATGCACTATATTTGCCATTTTTCAATTCTATCTTCATGGTTAGTCCTCATTCACTTTCTACATTCATCCTACACCCCACATTCATCAAGATTTCATCATCTTCCTCAAACCCTCACCATGGCCGAATAGGTGTTATGGTGCCAAATCTAAGGTTGTGCTAATTTATGGTTATGGCTATGTTTCACTCCTTTACATGCTATCATTCTCTACCTTTCAAGCCATTCAAGCACCATGATATCCTTACACATGCACCATGGCCGAAACCCTCATCCATTCTTACACATAGTTTTAATTCAAACAAAGGCCATAAACATGTTTCCCATGCCTAGCACAATCTAAAATCATGGTTGGAATTAAAGAAAACATCAACTCTTAATGACCTTACCTATAACTGAATCTACCAACAACAAAATTGCCCTCTAAATGCTTGTTTTAGTTCACTGAATTCCAAGTTTAGAGAGCTCTTAAGATGAGGAACAACTTTTGTGAAGAAGTGTCACGACCCGAAGGCCGTGACGTACACTTATCACTCCATTTACCAATTACCAATTTTACGAATTAAATTTTTTCTTTTCACTTTAAAGTTTGCATTCGGTGTCAGTGTCCTCTCTAAACTGACTTCACGCTCTTTACTTGATTTGTATTCATTATTTAATTTTCGTTTCTTGAGATTATTCGACTTAATATTCTCGTTCAATATTAAGCTATTAAAAGAAAAACGTCGAAAACTCCCCCTTTTATAAAATCGACTTTCCCCAGCTTAATAACCTGCAATAAACTCAACTATGTCCAGCCATATATCTCAATCCAGAATTCTCAGTTCATTTAAACTAGATACAACACATACTTCCAAAGTCAACAAATATATATAAGAGACAGTTTACAGCTCAAAATCATCATAATTCACTTCTCGGATCGTACTCGATAATCATAAAAGCCTATAATAATCTAGGACGATCCTAAGTTACATCCCAAAAGTAATTTCATAAACATGTATTGTGCCAATTTAAAATGTCATACAAGGATAACAAAATAATCATTGTTATACCTCAAGTGCAACAAAAACAACACTCGGAGGATTCGGTCCGATATAGCTACTCAAGATAGTCCCCGAGGCTTTGCACCCCAAACTCCAAGTGGGAGCCTAACTGGTATGATCTGCGATGTTATTAATAAGGGGTGAGCAAAACCACGGCTCAGTAAGTAGCTTAAGTAAATGCATGCTAGACTCATGTCGTGTTATATGCACGTGTAGAAAACAATGCTGAAGTAATAAGCGAACTCGGTATTTAAGCATGATCATAAAACCAAACACTTCTTTATGCATTTCGGTTATAGAACGCTTTCAATATGCACTTAATTAAAACAAAACTTGCTATGCAATTCATTTAAATGAGTTCGATATGCGTTCGGTTGAACTCAGTACGTTGTGCATTCAAATACACTATCAGTATAGTTCGATAAGTCAATCGATAATTACTTTGATAAAAACAATCAATAAGCATTCGATAAACGATCCATAAATATTGCAATCATTTCGATCAATATAGATTTTCAAGAATCCATTAGTCATAAATCAAGAAGATCGATAACAATTAGGCATATTGCCTCAGTTCACTAAAAGCAGTATTAGAAATGGAACAATAGTAAGTAGAGTTTAGGCAATGATCCTCAATCAATCAATCAATCGATATCCATCCTAGCTAGCGATGGAATGGTGTCGCAAGCAACACTAAATCTATGGCCATAGAACGATATCCAGTCTCGCTGATCAGTCGAGAGTTGGAACTTGCCTGCTGGTTTTCCAGACAAGTATCAATCTACCTAGAGCACTAGGCTTGATAGGTACAATACGATAGTCTAGAGCACAAAGCTCAATAGATGGGCAATAAGGCCTAGAGCTAAGCTCGATAGGCTAGAAGTGACTCGAAGGTCGTAGGACATACCTGCACTCAAAAACAGTTTGAAATCAATTTTCTCGCGTAGCACTTGGCTTCCACGGATTCCAAATCAGTATTAAATCAGTTTTGAGTTCGAAATATAAAGGACTTTCGATTTATTTCAAATGTTGGTTCAAACCAAGACTTTGCAAATATAGCATATGATGCAAGTCATTAAAACATAACGTTACGTAATTAAATTCAAAACATGCTATACGTAAACACTCAAGGCAGAAAATAAGTTTCGATCTAGCCCAAGCATAAACGAATTTATAAAATTAAACCATTTCTACGAGATGGTGCTAACAAGCTTTACTTAACCCACTTACCTTATGCTATTGCGAATATCTTCTTCGAGTGTCCAATCCACAATCAAGCTCCCATATTGCTCCAATTCACGACAAACACCATTCATTGCTTATCTCAATAAGTCATTCTCATTAGACTCAATCACATGCTAGGACACTTCTAAAAATCGTAGTTACCTATGTTCTTTACCAAACGTGAATTCAACTCTTCATTATTGTACACTTCTCATGTGTATATATATATATATATATTCATGTATATATATATATATATATATTCATATATATATATGTAGGCTTATATAGATGTGTATAATACATATATATATATATATATATATGTATAAATATTTACACATAAATCTCAAGCAATTACATAATTCCTTATTCTTGAGAAGTTTGCTTATTTACAATTCATATCCTCTCCTTTCCTTGAAATATCCAACTAAACCCTTTACCAATATTCATTCTTAATTATACTTACATGGCATATAACATATATATATATATATATATATATATGCACCTATAACTAAACACACACAGACACAGACACACACACACACACACACACACACACACATATATCATACTATTACCATATACTTATACTACGGACTTCATGCTAGCCACACACACACACTCCTATATATATTTATATCATTGCGTATCTCTCGATCTCATCATATCAATAATGTGCATTTAGGGATATATATACTTGGACTTTAAACTAAACAATGCAAAGCCTTATATATATATATATATATATTATATTACCTTTATAATCCATCGAAACAACTCTTTATTTTTTTGTTTGCCTTCACTGTTTAGTTCATGGTGGCCCTTTTTAGTCCTTCTGAGACTATCCAAAACAAGGTTCACACATCATTTAATGGCAATTCAACACAGCCGAGAATACCACCTTTTCTTTTCTCTTTCTTTCTTGTCTTCTTTTCCTTGTCTCTCGGTCACACAGCAGGACAACAACTGCTTGCTTTGACAACCACGTATAGCAGACCTTCAACTTCTCAAAACCCATCTTGGTTAGACACACACTTCAAGCATCACGATTCAGCTCTCAAAGACCCTAACTTTTAACCTCGAACAGTAGTAATCACAGCTTTTTTAAAGCCCTTTAAATCGCCCTCGGTTCAGCCTCATTTATTCTCTGTTTCATGCAACAAACAGCCACCGAAAAACCCACCTTTTATAGCCGTTAACTAGCTTCAACTACACTGCCCACACAACACCAAACCAGTCTTGATTCAGCCAAAAATCAACCTTCTAGTGCTTTGCTTTTGCCACTTCTTTAGCCTCCAAACAGCCCTGATGTCACTTGAATGAACCTTCGAAACATTAAGCCAAAACCACGCTTCTAGTGTTTTTGTTTTGTGCCGAAGTGAAACTTCCTTTTCTTTGCTGTTTCACCTCTTCTTCCTGTCTATTTCTCATCTTCATTTTTTTGGCTTTAGCTTAGCCTCCTTCTGTTTCATTTCCTTTAGTTGTTGCTGCCTGGTTCGATAGCAGCTTCCTCCTTTCCTTCCCTTTCTTTTCTTTCCTTTCCTTGTTTCACGACCAGCACCGCAGTTGGCTCCCCAAGCAGCCTCTAGCAACCCTATACACTGCCACGACAATCAGCACCAGCTTGGCCCAAACTCCATCTGAACTCCCTTGCTACCTCACCACTACACGCAGCCTTAGACCACCTCGAATGGCTCCCTTTATACCGTCCCTATTTACTGCCTGAATGGTGCCTTAAATCACACCCTACATGCCAGCCTAACTAACCGTGAAGTCTCTCATTTCACCACTATTCAATCAGCTTCAATGTCAACAAGGCAAGCCTCAACTCACACTAGCTATTCTAAAAATCCAACTTATAACAGTGTAAAAAGAAATACCCGAAATTCTTAGGCTTTCCTTCCTTAGTCTTTCTCTTTTCTCCTTCAACTATCTTTCCTTCCTTTCACTGCAGCTCGCACTCTTTCTTTCTTATTCACGCTGCTGCTATTTCATTTTCTTTCTTCTCCTCTCCGCGGATGGGTACATCTCCTCTCTTGCCGAGATTTCCTCTTGTTTGCCTTCTGGTTTGCTGTTTTGTTAAGCAGGGGTTAAGTCACAAATCTGCTCTTCCTTTCTTTCCTCCTCTCTTCTTTCTTTTTCTTTCGATCGGGTTTACCCCTGTTTCGTTTGGCTTCTGCCTTTTCTTTTATTTACAGGGAGCAGGTGATGTTTTTGATTGGCTTCCTAAGGAAGCCAATCACTTTTTATAATATTATTATATTATATTATATATATAGTATATATATATATTTCCTATTTAATATTTTTATATATATATATATACTTTTTTATGTATATATATATATATTATATTATATATTTATCATTTTATATATATATATATTTATACATTTTATTTTCTTTTATTTCATTTTATTAGTATTATTTCTTGTATTATTCAATCACATTTCCTATTCTAGTTTATATGCATATACATATATTTTTCTTATATTGTATATTCATCTATATTCACACACACATATACATATATATATATATATTTCTTTTATCTCAATTATATATATGAGATGTATATATTTAATAATGTATATATATATATATACACACACACACACACACATAGTAATAATGCCCTTAAATTAAATTTTCTCTTATTTTTAGCTTGTATGCTTATTTCATACTTTATATATATAGTTTTATACAACTATATATATATATATATATATATATTTATCCATATATACGTGTATGTCATATTTAATTTGATCAGATGAAGATATATGTATATATATATATATATATGTATATGTATGTGTATATATATATACACATACATATACATATACATATATCTATATATATATATATATATATATATATATATATACCTATTTGTTCTTTCGATTATCTATTCACTTATATATACTTGCATATGGTTTTGCATGTGCATATATGTAACTGATTGATTTATTTTGCAGTTATACAAAACATAAATTTATTTTCTTTATTAAATTACACGTCTTGAACTTAATTATAAAATTCTAAATTATGTTAGTATTCACCATTTATTGGTAAATGCTCCTAAGTAAAATATTTGTTTCCATTACAAAAGGAAATTAAAAGTACAAACTAAATCTCAATTCTTAACTTATTTGGTGTCCTTTATTTATTTACAAAATCAGTACAAAATTTGCAGTCTTCACATTCTCCCCACCTTAGGAAATTTGGTCCTCCAAATTTTTATGTCCATCTGAAAGAGGTGAGGATACTTCCCCTTCATTAGACTCTCTAGTTCCCACGTGGCTTGCTCTAAAGAGTAATGTTGTCAAAGTACTTTCACTGGAAGAATTGTCTTAGACCTCGATATCTTATCTTTTCTATCCAAGATCCGAATAGGCCTCTCAACATAGCTCAAGTCCTCCCTGATTTCCATAGGTTCATACTCAATGACATGGGAGGGGTTCGGATGATACTTCCTTAGCATCGACACATGGAAGACATTATGCACACCTGATAGCTCGGGTGGTAATGCTAGTCAGTATGCCACGTCACCAATTCTGTCTAGTATTTCAAACGGACCAATATACCGAGAGCTTAACTTCCCTTTCTTACCAAATCTCATTATGCCTTTAGATGAAGAGATCTTCAAAAACACTTTGTCTCCAAGTTGAACTCTAAATGTCTTCTCCGATTCTCAGTATAACTCTTCTGTCTCTAACCAATCACATATCAACTTTATATTCTCAAAAACTTTCTCTAACATAATTCCCTATTAGGACAGTAAGTGAATTAGTAGCCTTCATAGCTAGGAAGCGGGCAGACCTTGTCAATCCATCAACAATAACCTAGATCTCATCGTGACTTCTGCGGTCTTAGGGTGCCCCATAGTGAAGCCCATAATTACGTGCTCCTATTTCCAAGTCGGCACATGTAAAGGATTGAGCAATTCCGTTGGTTTCTGGTGCTTAATCTTTACTTTTTAGTATACTAATCATTTAGACATAAAGGTTGCTATATTTTTCTTTGTACAAGCCAAATGGTACACTTCACGCAAATTCTAGTACATCTTTGTATTCCCCAGGTGCATCGTGTACCTGGAATTGTATACCTCTTTCGTTAATTGTCTCTTTAAAGCCTCACTATCTATAATGCATATCTTGTCCTTATACCTTAGTTAACCATTTTAATCGTCTACCTCAAATCACCTCAACATGGTTTCCACATTATGCTAAATACATTCGTCACATGTTAAATCAATAAAGTCAACAATTTACATTTGGTATCCACATTTCTTATGCACTACACAGGCTAATATGCACTAATTTGCTTCTGCCTTTTCTTTTATTTACAAACCTGCTCCCACTGTGATGTTTTTGATTGGCTTCCTAAGGAAGCCAATCGCTTTTTATAATATTATTATATTATATTATATATATATATATAGTATATATATATTTCCTATTCAATATATATATATATACTTTTTTATGTATATATATATATATATATATTATATTATATATTTATCATTTTATATATATATTTATACATTTTATTTTCTTTTATTTCATTTTATTAGTATTATTTCTTGTATTATTCAATCACATTTCCTATTCTAGTTTATATGCATATACATATATTTTTCTTATATTGTATATTCATCTATATTCACACACACATATACATATATATATATATATATATTTCTTTTATCTCAATTATATATATGAGATGTATATATTTAATAATGTATATATATATACACACACACATAGTAATAATGCCCTTAAATTAAATTTTCTCTTATTTTTAACTTGTATGCTTATTTCATACTTTATATATATAGTTTTATACAACTATATATATATATATATTTATCCATATATACGTGTATGTCATATTTAATTTGATCAGATGAAGATATATGTATATGTATATATATATATATATATATGTATATGTATGTGTGTGTGTGTGTATATATATATATATATATATATATATATATATATATATATATATATATATATATATATATACCTATTTGTTCTTTCGATTATCTATTCACTTATATATGCTTGCATATAGTTTTGCATGTGCATATATGTAACTGATTGATTTATTTTGTAGTTATAAAAAACATAAATTTATTTTCTTTATTAAATTAACACATCTTGAACTTAATTATAAAATTCTAAATTATGTTAGTATTCACCATTTATTGGTAAATGCTCCTAAGTAAAATATTTGTTTCCATTACAAAAGGAAATTAAAAGTACAAACTAAATCTCAATTCTTAACTTATTTGGTGTCCTTTATTTATTTACAAAATCAGTACAAAATTTGCAGTCTTCACAAGAAGGCTTGGTGATTTTGTGAAGGGATGGTATGATTCTACAAGGTAGAAATGGAGAAAACTTAGAGAAATATGCAGCTATGGTGGCTGGCTAAGAAGTTGAAGAAAACCTCTAGAAAATTCTGGTGTTTATTGTTATTTTAAAAATAAATATCAATCCATGAAAAAATGACTAAATTGCCCTTTTAAAATTCTATTAATTCCACATATATCCCTTTTATTATTTTATAATTTTTAAGTCAGATTTTTATTTTTATTAAATTTTGTTTATTTAGGTCAAACTAAGTCAAACTTTGACTAAGAATGGTAATTTTTAATTTTATTAATTTTCACTTATTCTGGTCAAACATGGTCAATGATTGACTTCCAAAGCAGTTTTGTGAAGACTGCAAATTTAGTACCAATTTTTGTAAATAAATAAAAGATATTAAATAAGCTAAGTATCAAAATATATTTAGTAATTCTACATCATCTCAAATAATGAGATCGAAAAGTGGAGCTACTGTATTTAAAAATAAATAAATAGAAAAATAATACATCAATAAACAAGTTAGCGTATATATAAATGCACTACAAAACCTAAGTGCATGTATTGTAAATGATTAAATATGATTAGAAGAACAAATAAATAGATATGTATATTTAATTAAGATAAGAAATAGATATAATATATCTAATGTAAAATAAAAATAAGAATAATATATAAAAAAAAAAAAAGAAAAGAAAAGAGATATTGATTGGCTTCCAAAGGAAGCCAATCGGCTTCACCTACTCCCACGTAAGTGGGAGTAAGTTATTGAAATGAAGAAAAATGGCAGAGGACATGGGTCCTCTGCCAAATCAAAAAAATATATATATAAAATAAAAGAGAGAAGAAAGGAAATTTGGGAAAAGCACTCTGCCACACGAAATTGATCTTGAAAGGGAGAGAATAGAAACGGCAGCGAGAAAAAAAAAATGGAAAGAGATCGAGAGGGAGAGAGACGGAAGCAATCGAGGGAGTAGCAAGAGAGAAGAGAAAACTGCAGTGAGAGAGGAAAAAGGGGCTCGAAACAGGGGATAGCAAGCAACAGTGATCATGACTGGTTGGCATTACTTGAGATGAGTTTGTGAGCCAAAAATGCAAGCTGCCTAGGCGTTCGTCAGTGACTCACGGTGGTTGTAACAGAGGCTGGAAGTGGCGAATGCAACAAGGGCTTGAAACAACAAAGAAAAAGGCAGCAGCTTGTAGTGGCGTTAGGGGCTGATTCAAAGAGGTTTTAGGCCTGATCTGTGGGTGTTCTTGCCTCGTTTCTTTGCTGCCATTAAAACTCTAACAAAGCTGTGACTGAAACATAAACAATGAGGATTAGGGACCTCTCGGCTAGCAACTGATGAAGTCTAACCAGGGCTGTCATTGAAGGTTGGGTTAGGTGTGAACGGGTACTGGTAAAGAGAGGGGCCACTTGAGTTGGAACAAAGGAGCAACGTGGAAGTTTTGTGGGTTGTAAACAGGGGCATTTAAAGGTTACTCTTGGTGCATGAATAGAGCCAGATGTAGGGCTGTTTTGAAGGCTAAAATCAGCCTTGAGCCAAGGTTATTAGAGGATGGAGGAACGGCTGAACCAGTAGCCAAATGAGGAGGAACGAGCACAGTGTGAAAAGGAGGCTCAGGCTGAGATGTCTAGAGGGTAAGGCCTCCAAACACTGAGATATGATCTTTATATAAATTATATATGTATATTATAAATGAAATGTGATAGATAGAGGTGCAAATATACCTACATACACACACCATCCATGTAAATAAATACCATTAGTATAATATGCATACAAATGTGTCTAAGTATATTTTTAGCATACTAAGAGAATAAATAGAGATAGTTTGTAGTACAATTATAAATGTGTATATATATATATATATATATATATATATATATATATATATAAAGATTGTAGTTAAATAAAAATACTAAAGGTTGAAAATATACCTTGTGGCCACTTCGAAAGGAAGTATATAAATTTTGGACATAAGATAAATACTGATAGTAAATGGTGATGTATATGGGTGGCATAAGATTAGACCTAAATAATTTTGGACATAAGATACACATTTCTATCCATGAACAAGCATAATGAGGACATGTTATTGAGACATTATTGAATTGATTATTCCAAATTAGAATTATATTGTATGAGTTTAACCGAGAAAGTGTGATGATAGTGACGATTTGCAAATGTGTCTTTAATTAATATATAAATATAGATTGACATAAGTGTGATATGGTGATGAATCGATAAAAATGACCAAATGGAAATTGTTTCGAAATATTATGATATGATAATAGATTGTGAATGAACACCCTCGACTTAATGATGATATGAAAAGTGAAAGGGAGAGTTAGTGATTATGGATTGTGTTAAATGCGTATGGTTATACATCTTTAACATGTGTGATTGAATGAAGTGTTAATGGAATGATGTGTAGTGAACCCAGAGTGGTATGGAAGCGTGAGCTTGATTTGGAGGCTTAAAGGGAGTATTTGCTCGATGTGAGGTAAGTGGGTTAAGTAAAGCTTGATAGCACCATCTCGTAGGAATGGTTTAATTTTATAAAATTGTTTATGCTTGGGCTAGATCGAAACTTATTTATGCTTTGAGCGTTGTGGCCAACCAAGCGTACATTTTAAGTGGAATGAACCGATGCATACATGCATTTACATATAGCATGTTTTGAGTTTAAATTACGTAATGTTTGTGGTTTAATGACTTGCATCATATGTTATATTTGCAAAGTCTTGGTTTGAACCAATCTTTGAAATAAATCGAAAGTCCTTTATATTTCGAACTCAAAACTAATTTAATACTGATTTGGAATCCGTGGAAGCCAAGTGCTACGCGAGGAAATTGATTTCAAACTGTTTTTGAGTGCAGGCATGTCCTACGACCTTCGGGTCACTTCTAGCCTATCGAGCTTAGCTCTAGGCCTTATTTCCCGTCTATTGAGCTTTGTGCTCTAGACTATCGTATTGTACCTATTGAGCCTAGTGCTCTAGGTAGACTGATACTTGTCTGGAAAACCAGCAGGCAAGTTCCAGCTCTCGACTGATCAGCGAGACTGGATATCGTTCTATGGCCATAGATTTAGTGTTGCTTGTGACACCATTCCATCGCTAGCTAGGATGGATATCGATTGATTGATTGATTGAGGATCATTGCCTAAACTCTACTTACTATTGTTCCATTTCTAATACTGCTTTTAGTGAACTGAGGCAATATGCCTAATCGTTATCGATCTTCTTGATTTATGACTAATGAATTCTTGAAAATCTATATTGATCGAAATGATTGCAATATTTATTGATCGTTTATCGAATGCTTATTGATTGTTTTTATCAAAAGTAATTACCGAATGACTTATCGAACTATATGGATAGTTTATTTGAATGCATAACATACTGAGTTCAACCGAATGCATAGCGAACTCATTTAAATGAACTGCATAGTAAGTTTTGATTTAATTAAGTGCATATTGAAAGTGTTCTATAACAGAAATGCATAAAGAAGTGTTTGGTTTATGATCATGCTTAAATATCGAGTTCGCTTATTACTTCAGCATTGTTTTCCACACGTGCATATAGAACGACATGAGTCTAGCATGCATTTACTTAAGCTACTTACTGAGCCGTGGTTTTGCTCACCCCTTATTAATAACATCGCAGATCATACGAGTTAGGCTCCCACTTGGAGTTTGGGGTGCAAAGCCTCGGGGACTATCTTGAGTAGCTATATCGGACCGAATCCTCCGAGTGCTGTTTTTGTTGCACTTGAGGTATAACAATGATTATTTTGTTATCCTTGTATGACATTTTAAATTGGCACAGTACATGTTTATGAAATTACTTTTGGGATGTAACTTAGGATCGTCCTAGATTATTATAGGCTTTTATGATTATCGAGTACGATCCGAAAAGTGAATTGTGATGATTTTGAGCTGTAAACTGTCTCTTATATATAATTGTTGACTTTGGAAGTATGTGTTGTATATAGTGAAATGGACTGAAAATTTTGGATTGAGATATGTGACTGGAAATAGTTGAGATTTTTGCAGGTTATTGAGCTGGGGAAAGTCGATTTTATATAAGGGGGAGTTTTCGACCTTTTTCTTTTAATGGCCTAATATTGAAAACAAGAATATTAAGTCGAATAATCTTAAGAAATGACAATTAAATAATGAATACACATCAAGTTAAGAATGTGAAGTTAGTTTAAAGAGGACACTGACACCGAATACAAACCCTAAAGTGAAAAGAAAAAGTTAGTTCGTAAAATTGATAAATTTGGTAAATAGTGAATGGAGTGATAGGCGTACGTCACGGCCTTCGGGTCGTGACAGATTAAATGGTATCAGAGCACGGTTTGTCTAGTACGTGTCAGTGTTTTAGAGATTGTTATTAGTGTTACATCCCATGTACTGTGTAATGTCTGCATGTAACTTACCATTATCAGCTTATACTAAGATTGATTTGTTCTTAGTATAAGTTCCTATTCTGATTTAATTCAAAAAAAAAAAAATGAAGAGATTGGATATGAAAGTAAGCTTGGGAGACTAGTTCAAAAATAGCCGATTCCACTTCCAACTCATCACCTTCATCAACTGCACTTGGTAGTAGGTTGTATATAGAGTCAAAAACCTCTATATTATCTATTGTTTATTAACACTCCCTTCATGAAATCTTAGATGAAAGAGAGTGTGTGCCATCAGTGTAAAGTGAAGGTGAAAGATAGAAACCAAATAGTAGATCTGATATTGTTGCACATTTATGACATTGGTTTCATTTTGGGTATTGATTGGATAGTTATCCATGGTACTGTCTTTGCTTGAATATAAGTGCTCAATAAATACGAGAGTAGTTTTGAATGCATATGTTTTCCTTATGGGATACAAGATAGAAACTTGAGGAGAGGTTATGGATGACTCCTACAAGCGAGATAAGCTCAGTCGCATCCATCTTCTCCACAGCTTTTGAGCCTGGACACTAGGTTTGAGCATTGGAAGCAAAGCTTAGTTAACTTTGCTATTTTGTGTGAGAGATAATTTGGAAGCAATTGAGGCACACAGCAGCTGCAGGCTACTTTGTCTCCACCGATCAATCAGTAGGCTCTATACCCTCGAAACACACCTTCACAATAGGTAGCAGCTTCGCTACTGTTACATGATGTGGGTTGGCAAATGCCTCGATTCAAGGCATTCCAACGGTTGAGCCCTATGATGTTTAAAGGGGTAAAAGATCCAGAGGTAGCCAAGATATGGCTATTGAGGATGGAGAAAGTATTTGAAATCATAAGGTATAGTTCAAAGGAGTAGGTGACATTGGTTACCTATATATACAAGAATGAGACCAAACATTGGTGGGGATCAGTCAAGATAGTGTTGTGGGATCGAAAATCCCACCATCCCATGAAAAGCACTTTTCTTGAGGCTTTTAATGAGTGGTACTTTCAGAAAATGCCCAACAAAGGAAGTAAGAGGAGTTCCTAAGCTATTCCAAGGCACTATAACCATGGACCGATATAAGTCTTGCTTTATCTCCTTATGTCGCTATGAACCCAATACAGCAAAGAATGAGGCAAGAAAGACCAAAAAATTGGTTGATCGTCTAAAGCCCCCCATTAGGGACAAACTAGTAGCTTTGCACGTAGTGTCTTATATAGAGGCCACAAAGATGGCCTAATTTGTTGAGCCAAACTTGGAGAAGACTTTGACTCACTATGGAAGTAAAGGCAAGACCAAAAGAAAAAGGGTAGTTTGAATCCTTTGATCTAGGGACAAGAAAGAAAGTTAAAACTAATGGCTGCTAAGTGCAAGATTTAAGAACATTGTGGCATGGGGACTGATATGATATACTTGCCCCGGGCTCATGAATAATGTCTAGGATTGCGTTCGATGGAAATGACAATGGAGTGACCTTACATTATTGGCCTAAGAAATAGGTTGTAAGATAGCCTAAAGTTTGAGCTGTTTATTTAGCCTTTGGCAAGTATTGCTCTATAAAACCTCAAGTTTGAAACAAAAGATAGGATTGAACTGCATTTTGTCAATGAACTTATTATACCTAAAAGGTATAGGATTTGATCGAAAGCAGAATCCAGATTGGCATTCAAAACTATTGGAATTAGATAACAATGTTAAAATACGAAAGTTTTGGATTTTGAGGGATTAGGTGTCTTCAATCAACTTCAATAAAGAATGGTTCGATTAGGTCTATTGAAGTGGATCAATAGGGTTTTGGGCCTGACAATGATAGTGGCAGGAAATTTATTCAAATCTGTCCACCACGTGTGACAGGAAGTGGACTTTATTGTGATGCCTTGAGAGGAACAATTGCCTAACTCCTTATGGATTTGAAAAATGCATTGGATCTTGTATATTTTGAAAAGTGTATGGATTTCAAAAAAAAAAAAAAAAAAAAAACCACACGAGTTAAAAGGTATATGATTTGGAATGTACATGGACTTAGGAAAGTATTCAACCTTTAGAAATATATCCTTTGAGCTACGTGAATTTTGAAAGTCCAACAAATTGAACGCAATAATTTTGAATTATGTGGATTTAGAACCTACAAGACTCTTTAGATTTCTCACTATTAGAGTCGAAGTGAAGACAACATCTTATAAAAAGAGCTCTTTGAATGAAAATTGGAGATTGTTAGTATATGTTGTGCAAGATATCAAATTGATGTGAAAGTTAAGATTGTTTGTGATAAGAACCTCGAGACCATCTTGTTATGATATTAATATTGGCCCACTCTAATAGCTTTTGAAGTAGAAAAGGATGAAGAATTCACCTTGGTGGTGTGATTGGGATGATGAGAGTAAGAATTATGCTTGTGATGTCTTATACACTGAGAATACATTTGCTTATATAATTGTATACATATGCATTTGTGTATTATAAAAGTAAGAATTAAGATTATGCTATTATGTGGATTGTTAAGGAAGTGAAAGACGCATGTGGGGATGGACTGGAATTGATGCATATGATTTTATAATGCTATGCAATGGTTGGTACAAATGAATTATTTGTGAGAAAGTTGAAATTTGATCATAGGCGAACATAATCAATGATTGTGAAACATGATGCGTCTGTGGTGAATTACTTTCTTGTGGAAGAGTGAATTATGATACATTGAGTAAATTATGTGGGAAAAACTTGGAGTGTGACCTTGTAGAAATAGGCTACATAGGTCGATTACTCTATGACACTACGATAATGATGTCTTGAAAACATTCTCTGTGATACGCATGAGGAGTGTCATTTGTTCACTGTGTATAATGATCATTGTAGGGTAATTTTTATATCTTGAGGTATTGTTGAGAGATAGTTAATTGACTTGTGACAGATTCATTGAGGCCATGGAGAACTGTTAATTTTGATAATTGTTTACGACATTTTATGAATCTTGCTGTGCAGGATGCTTTTGTAAAAGTATTGACTAATGAGTGCATATTAACCTCTGTCGTGCATAAGAAATGTGGATACAAGATGTAAATTGTTGACTTTATTGATGTAACATGTGACGAATGTATTTAGCATAATGCGGAAACTATGTTGAAGTGATTTTGAGATAGATGATTATTGTGGTAATTGGCATCATTGTTAGTTCCATACTTATGAATCGATTGGGACGGTTGATTAAGGTATAAGGACAAGATATGGATTCTAGATAGTGAGGCCCTAAAGAGACAAGTAATGGAAGAGGTACACAATTCCAGGTACACAATGCACTCAGGGAATACGAAGATGTACCAAAAATTGCGCGAGGTGCACCATTGGGCTCATACAAAAAAAGATATAGTGACTTTTGTATACAAATGTTTAGTGTACTAAAAAGTTAAGATTGAACATCAGAAACCAGCGGGATTGCTCAATCCTTTATATGTTCCAACTTGGAAATTGGAGCACGTGATTATGGGGATTCACCATGGGGCACCATAAGACCATAGAAATCACGATGAATTGGGATTATTGTTGATGGATTAACAAGGTTTGCACGCTTCCTAGCTATGAAGGCTACTAATTCACTTAGTGCCCTAACTGAGAAGTATGTTAGAGAAAGTTTCTAAAAAAAAATAAAATCGATATGTGATTGGTTAGAGACAGAAGAGTTATGCTGAGAATCGAAGAAGACACTTAGAGTTTCAAGTTGGGGATTGAGTTTTCTTTAAGATCTCTTTATCTAAAGGCATAATGAGGTTTAGTTAGAAAGGAAAGTTGAGTCGTCTACACATTAAGTCAATCGAGATACTTGAGAGAGTGGGTGACATAGCATAAATATTAGCGCTACCCCTAGAACTGTCAAGTGTGCACAACGTCCTCCACATATCCATGCTTAGGAAGTATCAAATGAATCCCTCCCACGTGATTGAGTATGAATCGTTGGATATTAAGGAGGGCTTAAGTAATATTGAGAAGCCAACTCAGATTTTTGGATCACAAGGTATCCAGGTCTAAGGCAATCCCTTTAGTAAAAATACTCTAGCAGCATCATCCTTCAGAGGAAGTTATATGGAAACTGGAGAGTTTAATGAAAGAGAAGTACCCTCACCTTTTTTTTTAGATGGGTATGGAAAAATTTGGAGGACCAAATTTCCTAAGGTGGGGAGAATGTGAAGACTGCAAATTTAGTACCAATTTTTGTAAATAAATAAAAGATATTAAATAAGCTAAGTATCAAAATATATTTAGTAATTCTACATCATCTCAAATAATGAGATCGAAAAGTGGAGCTACTGTATTTAAAAATAAATAAATAGAAAAATAATACATCAATAAACAAGTTAGCGTATATATAAATGCACTACAAAACCTAAGTGCATGTATTGTAAATGATTAAATATGATTAGAAGAACAAATAAATAGATATGTATATTTAATTAAGATAAGAAATAGATATAATATATCTAATGTAAAATAAAAATAAGAATAATATATAAAAAAAAAAAAAAGAAAAGAAAAGAGATATTGATTGGCTTCCAAAGGAAGCCAATCGGCTTCACCTACTCCCACGTAAGTGGGAGTAAGTTATTGAAATGAAGAAAAATGGCAGAGGACATGGGTCCTCTGCCAAATCAAAAAAATATATATATAAAATAAAAGAGAGAAGAAAGGAAATTTGGGAAAAGCACTCTGCCACACGAAATTGATCTTGAAAGGGAGAGAATAGAAACGGCAGCGAGAAAAAAAAAATGGAAAGAGATCGAGAGGGAGAGAGACGGAAGCAATCGAGGGAGTAGCAAGAGAGAAGAGAAAACTGCAGTGAGAGAGGAAAAAGGGGCTCGAAACAGGGGATAGCAAGCAACAGTGATCATGACTGGTTGGCATTACTTGAGATGAGTTTGTGAGCCAAAAATGCAAGCTGCCTAGGCGTTCGTCAGTGACTCACGGTGGTTGTAACAGAGGCTGGAAGTGGCGAATGCAACAAGGGCTTGAAACAACAAAGAAAAAGGCAGCAGCTTGTAGTGGCGTTAGGGGCTGATTCAAAGAGGTTTTAGGCCTGATCTGTGGGTGTTCTTGCCTCGTTTCTTTGCTGCCATTAAAACTCTAACAAAGCTGTGACTGAAACATAAACAATGAGGATTAGGGACCTCTCGGCTAGCAACTGATGAAGTCTAACCAGGGCTGTCATTGAAGGTTGGGTTAGGTGTGAACGGGTACTGGTAAAGAGAGGGGCCACTTGAGTTGGAACAAAGGAGCAACGTGGAAGTTTTGTGGGTTGTAAACAGGGGCATTTAAAGGTTACTCTTGGTGCATGAATAGAGCCAGATGTAGGGCTGTTTTGAAGGCTAAAATCAGCCTTGAGCCAAGGTTATTAGAGGATGGAGGAACGGCTGAACCAGTAGCCAAATGAGGAGGAACGAGCACAGTGTGAAAAGGAGGCTCAGGCTGAGATGTCTAGAGGGTAAGGCCTCCAAACACTGAGATATGATCTTTATATAAATTATATATGTATATTATAAATGAAATGTGATAGATAGAGGTGCAAATATACCTACATACACACACCATCCATGTAAATAAATACCATTAGTATAATATGCATACAAATGTGTCTAAGTATATTTTTAGCATACTAAGAGAATAAATAGAGATAGTTTGTAGTACAATTATAAATGTGTATATATATATATATATATATATATATATATATATATAAAGATTGTAGTTAAATAAAAATACTAAAGGTTGAAAATATACCTTGTGGCCACTTCGAAAGGAAGTATATAAATTTTGGACATAAGATAAATACTGATAGTAAATGGTGATGTATATGGGTGGCATAAGATTAGACCTAAATAATTTTGGACATAAGATACACATTTCTATCCATGAACAAGCATAATGAGGACATGTTATTGAGACATTATTGAATTGATTATTCCAAATTAGAATTATATTGTATGAGTTTAACCGAGAAAGTGTGATGATAGTGACGATTTGCAAATGTGTCTTTAATTAATATATAAATATAGATTGACATAAGTGTGATATGGTGATGAATCGATAAAAATGACCAAATGGAAATTGTTTCGAAATATTATGATATGATAATAGATTGTGAATGAACACCCTCGACTTAATGATGATATGAAAAGTGAAAGGGAGAGTTAGTGATTATGGATTGTGTTAAATGCGTATGGTTATACATCTTTAACATGTGTGATTGAATGAAGTGTTAATGGAATGATGTGTAGTGAACCCAGAGTGGTATGGAAGCGTGAGCTTGATTTGGAGGCTTAAAGGGAGTATTTGCTCGATGTGAGGTAAGTGGGTTAAGTAAAGCTTGATAGCACCATCTCGTAGGAATGGTTTAATTTTATAAAATTGTTTATGCTTGGGCTAGATCGAAACTTATTTATGCTTTGAGCGTTGTGGCCAACCAAGCGTACATTTTAAGTGGAATGAACCGATGCATACATGCATTTACATATAGCATGTTTTGAGTTTAAATTACGTAATGTTTGTGGTTTAATGACTTGCATCATATGTTATATTTGCAAAGTCTTGGTTTGAACCAATCTTTGAAATAAATCGAAAGTCCTTTATATTTCGAACTCAAAACTAATTTAATACTGATTTGGAATCCGTGGAAGCCAAGTGCTACGCGAGGAAATTGATTTCAAACTGTTTTTGAGTGCAGGCATGTCCTACGACCTTCGGGTCACTTCTAGCCTATCGAGCTTAGCTCTAGGCCTTATTTCCCGTCTATTGAGCTTTGTGCTCTAGACTATCGTATTGTACCTATTGAGCCTAGTGCTCTAGGTAGACTGATACTTGTCTGGAAAACCAGCAGGCAAGTTCCAGCTCTCGACTGATCAGCGAGACTGGATATCGTTCTATGGCCATAGATTTAGTGTTGCTTGTGACACCATTCCATCGCTAGCTAGGATGGATATCGATTGATTGATTGATTGAGGATCATTGCCTAAACTCTACTTACTATTGTTCCATTTCTAATACTGCTTTTAGTGAACTGAGGCAATATGCCTAATCGTTATCGATCTTCTTGATTTATGACTAATGAATTCTTGAAAATCTATATTGATCGAAATGATTGCAATATTTATTGATCGTTTATCGAATGCTTATTGATTGTTTTTATCAAAAGTAATTACCGAATGACTTATCGAACTATATGGATAGTTTATTTGAATGCATAACATACTGAGTTCAACCGAATGCATAGCGAACTCATTTAAATGAACTGCATAGTAAGTTTTGATTTAATTAAGTGCATATTGAAAGTGTTCTATAACAGAAATGCATAAAGAAGTGTTTGGTTTATGATCATGCTTAAATATCGAGTTCGCTTATTACTTCAGCATTGTTTTCCACACGTGCATATAGAACGACATGAGTCTAGCATGCATTTACTTAAGCTACTTACTGAGCCGTGGTTTTGCTCACCCCTTATTAATAACATCGCAGATCATACGAGTTAGGCTCCCACTTGGAGTTTGGGGTGCAAAGCCTCGGGGACTATCTTGAGTAGCTATATCGGACCGAATCCTCCGAGTGCTGTTTTTGTTGCACTTGAGGTATAACAATGATTATTTTGTTATCCTTGTATGACATTTTAAATTGGCACAGTACATGTTTATGAAATTACTTTTGGGATGTAACTTAGGATCGTCCTAGATTATTATAGGCTTTTATGATTATCGAGTACGATCCGAAAAGTGAATTGTGATGATTTTGAGCTGTAAACTGTCTCTTATATATAATTGTTGACTTTGGAAGTATGTGTTGTATATAGTGAAATGGACTGAAAATTTTGGATTGAGATATGTGGCTGGAAATAGTTGAGATTTTTGCAGGTTATTGAGCTGGGGAAAGTCGATTTTATATAAGGGGGAGTTTTCGACCTTTTTCTTTTAATGGCCTAATATTGAAAACAAGAATATTAAGTCGAATAATCTTAAGAAATGACAATTAAATAATGAATACACATCAAGTTAAGAATGTGAAGTTAGTTTAAAGAGGACACTGACACCGAATACAAACCCTAAAGTGAAAAGAAAAAGTTAGTTCGTAAAATTGATAAATTTGGTAAATAGTGAATGGAGTGATAGGCGTACGTCACGGCCTTCGGGTCGTGACAAGTTTGATCGGTCATGGGTAGTAAAATTACCAAACTATCCCTAAAGGAAGGTTTTTGGGTTTTATTTGCGTTGTTTTTAGTATTTTCGCATAATTCAGTTCACGAGTGGATTAGATTTATGTGAAACTTCTTTACGCAAAGATTTTCCTATGACAATCTATAGGTCCAAAGTCAAACTAGATTGATCATTATTCAAAAAAGTTCTTCCAACCTATAGACAAAATCATCATTTTTGAATTTGTTACACGTAAAACTAGGCATGCATAAATAAAAGAATATTGAGAAGTGGTCTTCTTACCAGTTAGGTATTTTGAGCCCAAGATTCACATTTTTCCACTTCAAAGTCCGTTCGGTTTACGATTTGTGTTGTAGGGCCCACTTAGTAGTTTCCTCAACACCTACAAAATACATGAGAATTAGTTATATCGATGTAACTTAATATTTTATCTCAGCACATTCAATAGGAATAGGAAGAATAGAGAAATTAGGGATCTCAAAAATATTTACTATTAAAATATTATATTATTAAACATTTTGAAAAAACTTTATTATTACTTATATTAATATTAAAATATTTAAATTATATGTATAATATTAATAACATATTAATTTTTATTGTTCAAATATTAAAAATATTTAAGATTAATAATATACAAAATAAAATATTTAAACTTAAAATATTGAAAGATTTTTAATATTAAGGCTTTAATATTTTAAAAATTTTAATCTAATTGAATAAAAATATTTTCATTAATACAATATTTTATGTAGGATTAAATTAAATTCGAATTTAAAAAATTATATCCAAGGTCTAACTTGAATAGAATTATATTTACGATCTTTGTAAATAATTTTACACATAAACAGTTATTTTTTAAAAATATCTTTCATTTAAAAAAAGAAACGTAAGACAATTTTCAAATAAAATGATATAATTTTTCATTGATCAAGAAGTTAATCAATTTTTTATCAAATAAACACAAAAAAAAAAATACAATGCGACTAAAAAGATTACCCATTTAAAAACAATTGTAACAAAAATTAACAAAAAATTTGAGAAACCAGTAACTAAGACAAAAAAAATATATATCATCTTCAAGAAGGAAAAAATACCCAAATTGTGTTGAAGTTGTGTATTTGGAGGTTAATTTCTGAAAACTCAAGAATAAGTAAAAATATATACGAGAAAATGAAATAAAAAAGTAAAATATGGAGATAGAAACCCTAACCTAGGAAAATGCTTCAAGATGAGCTAAGAATAATGATTTTAAGATTGTACTTCAAACAAGAACAAGTATATCTCTACTAGACTGAAATGTAAAAAAAGAAAAAGAAAAAAAAAGAGTGGAGATGAAAATAGAAGATTAACTTTCCATAGAAAGATGAGATGTCCAACAGGAGGATTTTGTGGGGATAAAAAGAGTTCATAAGATATGTAATTTTGGGAATAGGTGAAGGACATGTTTGCCCACCAAAATATTTTTAAGTCTTTGAAAATCAATTCTAGTAGAGAGGAAAAGAATGGGTTTTCTTCTCATGACTGGAACAGGTTTTCCCTAAAAAAATACAATTTTTTTTTAGCTAAAACCAACTGAACTCTCGAAGTGGTGAGTCAAGTAGGAATAGAGGAAGAATTAATTTTTAATTCTCTCAAATAAAATGACCGCAAAATTGAATTAGCTTCAAACATTAATAACTTAAAATTTACATTTTTAATAAAGTAGTAAAGCAATTGTCTTTTCAAATGAAAATTTTCATGAACTCTTTTCATTTTCCTTCTTGTCCATACACTCGCTCACTTTTCTTCGGAGTGTAGTGTGTTGGGAGCTAAGTGTAATAAGGGATAGTTTGATATTCCAATTTTGGCCACGCGGGATTTGAAAAATAAATAAGAGTGGATGACCGCGTTACACAAGCCTTTACCATTTCCCCCCTCAGTTTCAAGCCTTCAACAACTTTGGCGCGGTTTCAGTTTCTAAGAGGTAAGCCCTCCCCCAAATCGCTCCCTTTGTTTCCTGAGAAAATGAAGGAAAATATTTCTTCTTCTTTCGCATCCAAGATATTCTGACTTCCGATCAGCAGGGAAAAGTAATAATAGCGGAATTTGTTGATTTTTCTTTTCAATTTTCCAAGCAGTCAATGCACTAAAAAAGGGGCAGAGTTTGAAGAATTGATTTCGAATTCATTATTTCTCATGGAATTGTATTTTAATTAATTCACATACTATTCATTTTCTTGATTTTAAGCTATTTGTCGCACATTTCTGGAATTTTTGACTCTTGTATCTATTATTGATATCTGTTAGTTTTAATTTGCTGTATAAAATGGAATTGGGTTCAACTATCCCTAATTTTAAAGCTTCAGATTAACGTATTTCTTTACAGTCCTTTTTTTTCACTATAATTTGTATTTCCTTTGTTTGAAAATTTTCTGCGATCTGTAAGCTTTTAGCTAATTATGATACGGAGATTTAAGCTGATATGATACCATTGTGAAAGCGACCACACCATTTATCAATCTGTTTCAAGAATTCGAAAGGTAATTATATCTGCTAGAATACGCTATACTATGTGCTAACTCACTGATGTTTTTTCACATGTTCTCTCGAACCCATGGCAATGCCAGGATTGCATCTAGAGTAGCTGGAAAAGAGAGAGGTAGATAATGAAGTTTAAGGCATTTCTCACTGAACATGGTGTGAGTCTCTTAGAAAAGCGGTTTCTACCAGCCTTAGATAAAATGGGCAGGATATGCCACTTGTTTCTTACCAGAGACCATGCTATCTTCCTCCACAACCTTCTCAATGGCGATGGGGTTCAGTGCGTTGCCCAGTTTCGCAAGGAAGCTCTCTTTGATGACTATCGGATCTCAAGTCAGAATGAGGACCGCATTGCCTTCACAATAGATGTATCCCTTCTGCTTCGTGCTGTTCGGAGTAGTGTAAGCATATGTAGTGAATTTGGTAATGGACCTTCTGCCAACCGTCTCCAAATTAAATTGGTCAAGAAGTTGCCCCCCAATTGTACTCAGCCAATGCCTTTTCTTACCTTTGAAACCAAGGGTTATAAGTCTGCTGTCATACAGGATGTACCAATATCAAAACCTTTATCTAGGGCTCAAGTGCTTGAGCTTCAAACTGCATTTGATATGGCACAAGATCTACCTCAGACTCTGGTTCAAGTTCCAGATTTGAATCAATTGCAGAACTTTGTGGAACGGATGAAGCATGTTGGTGATTTGCTAAATGTCTCTATAAGCAAGTATGGAGATCTACATGTGCAAATCTCAACAACCTTGATCACACTTGGTGCTGAATTTCGTAAATTGTTGGTTATTGGAGACCAAGCTGAAGCACCACCTGAGGATAGAAATCTGAGTGCTCAAACGCGGTCAGAGAGGGCAATCTCAAGGGGAGATGCACAGAATGTTCAAGTGAGTGTAAAGCACTTTTCTAGGAGCCTTCAGTGTCACCTGGCGAAGCCTGACTGTGCTTTTTATGGGATTGCTCTGCAGGGTGCTTGTTTGACTGTGATATTTCAATTCTTCATTCCTGGTACACGTCAAAGTGATAAATCAATCAGTCTACATTGTAGGCTTCCTGTACTTGACCCAGGGTCAAGTTGAAAATCAGTTTGCCACTAATAGCCAATTTACTGCTTCGAAGTGAAAGAGTAGCTTGCAGCCTATCGGTCCATGTAAACATTACATTCCAGAAAACTTATACAGAGTCTCAACTCTGAAACTTTGTATATGAAGGCAATTTCAGAATTGGTAGAATGTTTTAGGTACAAAAACTATTTTAGCAATTGTTATGTATGTTGAGTACAAGATTAGAATTATGCCAATTTTTAGAAACTCTTCTAGTCATCTTTCTCAACGAGATGGCAGAGATGTGAACGTGAAGATATTCTACTTTTAGTTGCATTGCATTTGGTTGTTTCGTTCATTATCAAGTCAGAAGCTTCAGTGTAGCACATACTTCATTATCCACTTTTAGCTGCAGCTCAGTAGAGCAGAAACCTAGTAACAGTGTCATATTCTGATTAGTGAACTTTATATTGTAGCTTTAGAAGAAGAAGATTAAACGTATAGAGCTCGTAATGACCAAACTTCACTCTTCAAAACATGTGAATGTCGCAATGACACCAGGAACTCGTATGTACCGTCCCAAAAATAATAAGAAAAAGGAAGATGACAATGGACAGATATCCTGGAAGCTTTTGATAGTTTACTTCTGATAGTAGATTACATGTACAGGCACTCGCATCACACTTGTCGAAAACACTGATGGAAAAAACTACAGACCCGATGCAAAATGCTGCCAGTCTCTAATAATACAATAAATAGATAAAGTACAATATAATCATTGACCAAAGCCCCTGAAGTTCACTTGGTTAGCTTGTACTTGGGGAACAGATTACCATGATTAGCTTGCATTATTCTTTAGCATCAAATACACCTGAGGAAGAAAATGTTAGTTATGTCTATCTGAACTCTCACCAATAATCTTTACATGAACATGAGCCAAGCCTAAAATGATGGAATCGTGTTCGGTCTCTGACAATCACTTATCTATCATACAACTTTGACACTAGTTTTGCCAGACTGTGACAATCTACACACATTCTAAGGTTCTTCACAATCCTAATGGTAACCCCAGGTCCAGAGCTAATCAGCCCAAAAGCCAAACCCAACTTCTCACTGTGCCGGTACAATGTGCTTTCTTTATCCTCCTCCCCTATATCAAGGAATACCTCAGAAGTATCAGGGCAATAACCCGCAAGTTTTAAGTGCCTTGTCATATTATCTAACATCAAGTGTATTTCTTTAGATTGAGGATGTGACTGGTCCCTGGCAACAAATTCATGAACGACTCCATTCATCTCTATCAAACTGCAGCCTGGGGTCTTCTTGATTCCTCTATGCATCATTGACTCCCTTAGCGCATGCAGACTATCCCATCTTTTGCAAGATGCATATATATTACACAGAAGAACATAAACAGCCCCATTTTCAGGGTCTAACTCTAGAATCTGTTTAGCTGCCATTTCAGCAAGTTCTACATCTTTATGAACTCTACAAGCAGCAAGAAGAGCTCCCCAAACAATTGAATTTGGTTTCATTGGCATATTCTTTATAACTTCACAAGCTTCTTGTAAATGCCCAGCTCGGCCTAGAAGATCAACCATACACCCATAGTGTGCTACGTTAGGTTCAACCCCATGTTCAGAAGTCATGCTAGCAAAGAACTTTCTTCCTTCATCTACCATGCCAGCGTGAGTACAGGCACAAAGAACGCCAATGTAAGTTATCTCATCTGGTTTTACTGAAGCTCTTTGCATTTCAAAGAACATACCTAGAGCTTCTTCACCATTCCCATTAATAGCAAGACCAACAATCATGGCTGTCCATGTAAATTTGTCCCTCCGAGGCATTTCATAAAATACTTTTTGAGCTTTTGCAACACTTCCACATTTGAAGTACATGTCAATCAAAGCATTTCCAACAAAGACATCGTTCTTGATTTTGCTTCTATCAATATAAGTCTTTATCCATTCTCCAATTTGTAATGCCCCCAGATGAGCACAGGCTGTAAGGATACTCACCATGGTGAACTCATCTGGTCTTATATTCGATGCTTGCATCTGGCGGAACAATACCAAAGCCTCTTTAAAGCAGTTCACTCTAATGTACCCATCAATCATTGCTGTCCATGAAACATAATCTCTTTCCGGCATCTGATCAAAATAATTTCTTGCCAAATCAATCTCTCCCTTATTTATAAACCCTGAAACTATAGTAGTCCATGATATTACATCTCTTGTTTTCATCCTATCAAAAATCCCAACTGCTACATCCATTTCCCCACAAGCTGCATACATATCCATCAAAGCATTTTCCAAAATCAACTTAGGCTCTATCTCACATATCTTGATGTACTTATGAACTCGCTTACCAACCTCCAAATCTCTCAATTTAGAACAAGCTGACAGCAAAGAAACCAAAGTTACCGAAGTAGGTACCAGTCCATTCTTCTCCATCTCATCAAAAAGCTTAGTAGTTTCATCATATTGCTTCATTCTATTATATCCAGTAATAATCACATTCCAAGTAATCACATCCATTTTACAACTAATATCAAAAAGCCAACGAGCCATTTCCATTTGTCCACACAAAGAGTAGATATGAATCAAAGCATTTTGCACATGAACATTAGAACCAAACCCGAATTTCACCACATGACCATGCAACTCTTTCCCACATGAAAACCCAACATTTCTGTTAAAACCTTTAAACAGGAAAGGGAACGTGTAATTATCAGGCTTAACATTCTGTTCTAACATGTTTAAATACATAGAAATCCCATGTTTTGGGCAATCTATCCTAGAGTAACCTTTGATCATTCTGTTCCAAAGGAAGACACTTTTCGGTTCAGGAATTTGATTGAACAATTTAAGTGCATGGGCCATGTCACCTGATTTGTTCAGGCAGCAAAAGGACATAATTTTGATTTGGAAAATGGGTGCTTTTGTTAGGCCTGTTGTTATGCATCGGCAGTGGATTTGTTTGAGTTGGTCCATGGATTTGCACGTTTCTATAAGACAGAAGGGTGGCTCAAGGTCATGGGAGAAATGGGTAAGCGATGTAGAAGCCACAGTGGAGATCATTTTTTTTGTTAAGGATCGAAGAGGTTTGATGTTTGGAGAAGATTTTGAGTGTCTTGGCATATTGGTTTCTTGAAAGTGGCATAAGAGTTGCACTGATTTGCTTTGCATTTCGGTTTTCAACCTTGGTTGAGAGGTTTTGCTTTGTATGTGTTTTAAACGTGAAAATACACTTTGGAAAAAAATAAAAAGAAAACCGAAGCTCACCAGCGCTGCTCTCTCGTCTGGAGATCGGACGACGGTGAAGGACCCTATCATCACTAAAGCGCGATTATCATAATAGCCTCAACAATGCACCAGCCGGGTCTGTACCGTGGCAAAGTACTATTCTACCACTAGATCAGGGGTGCTACTAGTGAGGAAACGAGAGAAAATTGTATGATACGGTTATTCTACATTAGTATATATCACTTTCATTCAAATTATATCACATAATCATATTGTTAAAAAAATCAATCATTTATCACACATCACATATGATAATTGAACGATGAATATTTATTTCAAGAGATTCATTAATGATTCTGATAATAAATCATTGACTTTTTTCAACAAAATGATTACGTGATATGATTTAAATGGAAGTGATATATGCTGACGTGATGTAACTGTTTTATACAATCCTCTCTCGTGAGAAAACATATAACTTATTAAAGCCATAATCTGTAACCTAAAATAAAACTATAGGCCTAATCAAACTGCAGCTCCGCCTTGCATTCCATTATATGGTTATGTTAAATGTAGCAAAAACTGGCTGGACCATAAAAGTCCTTCTGGCTAATCAAAATCCAAATTCAACCAATTTGATTTGATTAAAACAAATCAATAATTCCAATTCAACTTAATTCATAATTTGAATTGATCAAAATTACATTGATTTGAACCTAATCTAATTTAAAATCAAAATTAATTCGAATTCAAATTGATCAAAACCCACTCAAACTTGAATTGATGGTCAACCTATTGTATTATAGTAAAAATATAATTCTTTTTCAACAATATAGTCTATAGATTTTTGAATTTAGTTAAAGTTAAATGCCTACTTTTATAATGCATTCAACCAGAAAAAATTTTGAAAGAGCAAAGGTAGAATTATTGAAATGGTTAATATATCACTGAGAATAATAGCCACATCACCAACACTTTGTTCTCCAATTATTTTATAAAGAACCAAGAGAAATTATGAAGATGTATAGTAGTATATTATAATATTTAGTAAAGATCATTTCAAATGCCTAGAGACTAAAATTGATGATTATTATAATAGAAACAAAATGAAAAATACATAATCAAATTATGAACAATGGTAAATATATTATAAAGAAAGTTATTTTACTTATTATCAAATACTTAAAATATTTCAGTTCCAAATTTTTTATAAGTCATGCAAGAAGAAAAATTTATATCTCATTAGTTATGTAATTCCAAAAAATATATTCCAATTCATTTTCATATTGACACATAACATTAGAGGTGATAAAATTTGACCTAATCCAAAAATCCCTCATGATTGTTTCAAACATAAACCCGAATGGCTCAAACCTAAACATGACCAATTCAATTTGACTAAAAAAATCAACAAACTAAACTCAACCTAACTTAAATTCTAATTGATCTGAATTCTAAATGACTTGAATTCAATTTAACTTCGAACTCAGACCTGCTTCTAACTAGAAATGATCTATTTTTTTCTTATGTTGAACTTAACCTAACTCGAACCTGAAATGAGCCAAACTCGAAATAATTTGATTTTTTCTTAATCCAAAATAATCCAACTAGAAATGATCTAACTCAATCTCGATTCAATTTTATTTGTCCATTTACCACATCTAATTTAATTATTTAATTTTGCTCCTTTATTTTAATTTTAAATTTTTTTTGCCTTTATTCTATTCTATTTTATTCCATGAATAACGAAAAAATTTTTGCTTCCTCGCAGAGTAATTATAGATAAGTGATTTTGGTTTTTATGATTATTTATTTTTAATAACGTATATCAGTTGATTTTTGCTTTATAATGCCAAAAGAGAAAAAAAATATAAAAAGTTTTTTTTAATAATAATAACAAATAAATAGGGAGTAATATATTACGGTTTTTTTTTAACATCGAACAACATCAACCCATTGACCACATTAACAATTAAATTTCATTTGTCTTCGAAATTTCAAGACTAGAGCAGAAGATGAAAATCCAGTTTGGGTAAATTCACTTGCCCCATTAACAATCAAAGTTTGACTTAGTAGTTGTTATCCCTCCTTAGAAAAAAATTAGGTCCAAGATTCGATTCTCCACTTTTCCTTGTAGCTCCTATGAATGAAAAAAAATTTACTTGCCCCCTTAAGCTTTGTTTACTCCCATCTCTTTTATTTTTAGAAGCTATTTGGCTCGCGAAATTTAGAATTATTTTTTGGAATTATTCTACCTCCAAATTATTTTACTTGATAAATTTTGGAGAATATTAAATTTCCATGTTTAGTTGCTTTAGGAGGAATGTTTGATTTCTATGTTTGGTTCAAAAACTTTAAAATTGCTAAATGCTAAATTTTACTATACTAACTTTTTGTATTAAAGTGAATAAATAGTTGATTTAAAATAAATAACACTTTGACGAAAATTGTTTTAACTTATTTATTTATTTATTATTTAAGTTTATTCATTTATCAAATGTAAATTAATTTATTTAACAAAAGTTAATTAATTAATTCATTTGTTTATGAGATATTTAATATGTATATTATTTTGATTTATTTAATTAGTTAAGCTATTCATTTGTAAGATGCTAACTATTTACTAAATTAACATTTTATGCTAACTGATGCATTTGTTTATAAGATATTGAATATGTAAATTATTTTTATTGTAATATTAGATAGATTTAAGGGTAAAATGGACACAAAATATAATTATTAAAGGGTAAAATAAGAATAAAAAAATAATTTTCACCCAGCCTTAGGAGAAGTAATCCTTTTCACCCTAATTTTCCCCACTTTGATACTGTTGGGAATATGATGTGAGAAAATTATATGAACCAAACGAGGTAATTTTATTACCAAAAAAAAAAAAAAGTAACAGGAGTTAAAAAAAAAATCCTTAAACCAATCTGCCCCTCGGATACAATTCCTTTCCGGTAGCAAGGCTGAATAACAAGCTTGGCAGGATTTCTGAAAAGGGTCTCAAGATTGCTGTGTGCCCGCCCCAGGCTGCCATTTAGTCAACATATTCCGGACAATTTACATGCATCAACAAATGCATCCAAAGAAAACACCACAACGCAGAATCATGCGAATCTAAGTTACTGATTCACTGAATCCAAGAATGATGTTAATTCACGATTAGCAGCTAATCTGAATCCTATAAAAACATCTTATCTCATCTCATCAAGATATGAGGAGGAAGAGGATTTATATGATGACATGACGACATGAGACACCAGTAAGAGTAAGAAACCTATTTACTGTATCCTGTAAAACATGAAAACCAAAATCTAGACCTACAATTCCATCTTCACTAACGCATTGGAACTCCGTGATGCTCCATACTGGACCCAATCCTTTGCACAAATGAGAGCTTCAAGTGTCCCCGGACGTAATGAACTGCGGTAACTATCCATCTTTTTTCTCTCCGTGTCAAAAACAGAATCCCGATCAACAGTAGAAAAAGGTATAGACAAAATGTCGGAAGCCATTCTCGAGAGCATAGGATACTTTGTCTTGTTCAGTTTCCACCAGCTCAAAATATCAAAATCTTGTATTCGAGGCAAAAGAGACTCTTCAAGATATTGATCCAGTTCTGATTTCATCTGCTGGCTACCAAACTCAGAGATATAGACCTCAAAGTCTGACAGTCCATCTCCAATAGAAATAAGGGGATCTTGAGAAGGTATTTCTTCAAAGGCTACTTCCTGATGGGGTACTTCTTGATGGGATAATTCTTGATGAGCTACTTCATGATGACATAATTCTTGAGGTGGTCCCTCTTGAAGGTATCCTTCTTCAGGTGGCCCCTCTTGAAGGTATTCTTCTTCAGGTGGCCCCTCTTGAAGGTATTCTTCAGGTGGTGCCTCTTGAAGGTATCCTTCTTCAGAGGGTTCAGTTTTAAGGATGATGCCCCCATTCTCTTCGGAGATGACGGTCTCATTTCGTCCTTCCACAAATGTTTTGTGTGGAGGAAGTTCTTGTGCAATATATTCAAGGTAGAGCTCATGAATATCATCATCAACAATCTTAATCCACATTCCAGCATCCTCACCATATATCCTAGAGAAGCTAAACTCAATAAGTTTCATTTTGAATCTTGGATCCATTATCACAGCAATCGCCAAAACTAAGAAGCAGTCACTCCAGTATCTATCAAACTTCTCCTTCAAAGGTTTGGTCAAGTTGCTGATAAAGGGGTCACTGCTCATTGCTGCATGCGTTAACTCTAACTGAACTTTTGACACTTCATGGTAGAATGCACTGGCTGTCGGATGTGCTGGGGCGGTTAAAATGCTGACAGCATCAAAGAAAAGCTTCAAGTATTTGCAGAGAATTTCCACCTGCTTCCAATCATCCATTGATGGGGCTATCTTATAATCAGGAATAGAGGTTTCCAAACAAAGAAATACTTGCTTTAGTTCAGAGGCAGCCACCAACATGTCATATGTCGTGTTCCATTTTGTTAGGTCATCGATGAATATGTCTTTCATGCTAGGGACTTTAAGTTGTTCCCTCAAATGGAAAAACCTCTCTTCATGAGTATCTGAAGTTTTCACAAACTTGACACTGTCCCGGATTTTCGTCACAGTTTCCCCCACAGCCCATAGCGCCTCTTGTGCAAGAAGACTTATAATACGAGCAAAGCAATTTCCAACCAATAACTGACCATGAAGCATATAAGGGTTCCTCACAGAAAACAGGGCTCTTAGATTTCCATTTATAATTTCATTTGAGAGGGACTGATCAAGAGTAAGGGTAAATAGCCTATTCTCCAATTGCCAATTAGATAGGCAAGACACAACAGCCTGCTGCAAGGCACTGCCTGAATCCAGAAAGGGTACTGTGACTACATTAAGCAGGCGGCGATGCAAATTCCATTCAGCATCAATGAATTGTCCTGTTAGCAAAATATAGCCCACAGTTTGATTTGAAATCCACAAATCTAATGTAAGGCTGACTCGTCCTGGAATTTCGCTGATAAAATTGAGAAGGTTTTGCTTCTCTTTCAGGTAAATAGCAACAGAATCTCCTTGAATAGTGTTGAAGCTCACCATATTGAACTGGGGTTGAAGAGTCTTCACAAAATCAATAAAACCAGGGTGTTCCACAATGAGCAGGGGATACTCATGCATTATGATCATCTTAGCTATCTCACGGTTGCAACGTTCCTGGTTAAACGGGATGTTTGCAAATCCAGGAGTTGCTCGGTGTCTTTTTTTTGGTTGATCAGTAGCATTCCCAGTTTTAGAGTCTGGTGTCTGTTGATTTCTCTGACGGCTCACTGGGCAGATTCCCAAGGCAATGTGTCTTTTAAGGTGGCTAGTGCCAGCAAGCTTTGAACCAGAAATGTATGCAAATGATTTCTTACATTGATTACAGCAGGCCCTGATACATCCCTCTCCTACAGTCTCCACAGTAAAATGGTCCCAGACAATAGACTTCTTCCTCCTACATTTATTGGGCTGTACTTCAGAACTAAGAGGCTCATTGTAGTCAGCAGGAGCAATAGGCATAACAGGCATGGTAACAGGAATGATTGCAGTCTCCATCTCAATGTACAGTCCTGCGAAACAGAAGACACAGTAGATAATAAGTTATCATTTGCATAGATTATGCACAAAAATGTCTAAGAAAAAACACAAGGCAGACCACGTGAAGACAGCATTTTATAGTAGATGGATAAGACTGGTCCAAAATGATTGCTGATCCCAGTCAAGTTTTTATATTTTCCATTAGATTCCAAACTCATAGAACAAAGACAGCTTCCTATACGTCTTCTTTCCGAAATCTCTTTTGGTAATAGGTTCTACTCTACAAGATAATACTTATTTATATTTACAGAAACAAACCAAAAGCTCATGTGTTGGCTATTTTTTATGATCCTGTCACAGATATTAGTAGCTTGAACATTATTAAGAGATGGCCTTGAACAATCAGCAATCGAATATTGAAAGGCAGCTGGCTTGCCTTAACACTTCAAATTCATTATCCTCAACAACTAGGAAAAAGCATTATTGTGGACATTAATTTGAGGATTAAAATTCTAACATTCAAGGAAAATAACAAACTAAAATGATTCTAAGCCAAACAAGAATCCAGTAAGCCTTCAAGATTCTATCATGAACAAAAGCAAATGTGCTTCAGCTGTAGAAAAATAGTTGGAACTTGTTATACACCTACAATTTTTGATTCCTCTCAGCAATTGCAACAAAGGGTAAACAATAAATGGATTAATAACGTTGTAACGTAGTCAATACAGTAGCACAGTATTAGCCACAAAGCCTGAAACAGACCAGATTATTCCCAATTCTAGATATGAAAATTCAACTTAAATAATAATAATAATAATAACAACTAAACTAGTCCCAAATCCCAATACCGTTGCTCCCCTTCTAATTCAGTTTTTGCTATTTGGCGGGATCAAACAGAAGGTTTTAATGAGCAAAATAGGGTAACGAAACAAGAGTGTTTCTTATGGGATTTAATGAGCAAAATAAAACCTCCATCACTTCTCAGAATTCTTTTAATTCCAGAATTGGAGCCCCAAATAACAAGGAACATCCATTGCAACATAAACAGGAAACACTATCAGCCTCTCACATACTAATAAATCCAGAAAACAAAAAACCTAAACACAAGCCTTCAGGACACAAAATTACGTAGAAATAAACAAAACCCAACATATAAATCAAGGGTTAAAAAGAGTTCATACCTAGTTTCGAAGGCAAAACCCTGAAAGCAGATACAAGACAGACGTTTTAGAATTAGTCTTCCGTCTTCTGAAACCGAAGGAATTAAAAAATAAGATTTTGAATTTTGGGTAACAGAGGGAAGCGCAAAGGAGAAAGACGACAAAGGAGAAGAAAGGCGGTTAGTTGGGCTTGAGCTTTGAAGTGAGCTTTTGTTTTTTTATCAGGGAGAGAAAAACAAAACCCTAAATTGGAATTGGACCTGGGACTAGGGCTAGGACGAAAAAAAAATCAAAAGAAATCTCGACTTTGAGGCCTTTTTATGAAGAGTGGCGATGGCGGGGACGAGGGCTGGGGCGCATTTATATAAAGAGAGAGAAAGAGTTGTAATTGGATGTGGACTCCAGGTCCAATTTTATTTATCCTGTGGGGGCGGTTCCATTGTATTTTTCATGGACTGTGCTCAGCCATCCTACCACTGGATTTAATCTTGACCATTCCTTTTATTTTTGTTTTTTTTTTAACTTCTATTGATTGATTTCGGGGAGGTTGCGTCATAAGTGACGGCTGGGTTTAAATCGTAGAGTTAAGACCAATTAGAGGGCACCACTTAAGGAGCAACTGCAACATTTTATTCAAATTAGTTTTAAACCGTACGATGCATTGAATTATATTAATCAAATAATAAAATCATTAATAAGATATACTTTTTAATTCTTCATAATATAAATTATTTTGTTTATGAAAAAGATAACATATGCAAATTTAATATTTTTTATTTAAAATTTGTATATTACAATACAATAATATAAAAAATCATATATTGGATAAAATTATGTAAATTTTATAAAAGTTAAATCAAACTCATATTATAATTTATTGAATGAAAATAGTATATAAATGTAACAAAAAAAAGAAAATAGTATGTAAAAAAATTTTTTCATGTTCTTTATTCGAAGAAAATGAAAATTTTTCAGTTTTAAAATCAATCTTGTGTATAATTTTTTTTAAATAGAGATTTGTCAATGAATGATTGTTGAGTTGAAGTAATAAGAAATGATTCTTAAGTATTCATTGCTATCTTTGAATGATGTGTCACTTTACTTGATGATCTAATAGATTTCACAGATAAAATAAAAAACATCAATAAAATACTAATCTGTAATCTAATGTTCAATTATAACGTATGTTTTATGAAAATATAACAAAGATCGACATATTATATAAATGTATACGTACATGCTTCAATAATTTTCGACATTCAAGTTTATGATAAAAATGATACACTTTAGGCATGATAAGTTTAGTACTTCCTATCTCAATATTATAGTTAGTCGCTATTGTTTCAAACTTAAAAAATTCACCCATGAAATCATCAAATATCTCTCGAATTCTATAATCTCTATTTTCCTGAATCATGTTCATAGACATATCATTAAATTATATTAAATATTGGATGATATTAAAATAATTATTAACTAATCAATACTTGAAGGAAAATTTTATAAATATTGTCAACATCTTTATTAATTAAATTCTTAGCTTCTTGAAAAGTATAAACATTACTTTTCTAGAACCATCAAATGCCTCAACGTTCACCTTGTATCTATAAAATATACAAAATGCTACAACTAAGTGTTATAAATATATATATATATATATATAAATTATAAAATGCTTTTATTATAATCATGGAATAATTTCTGTTTAATGTCTTAACTATAGTAAATATAATTATAATTTACCTTAGAGTTAGATTAGGGATATCAACATTATATGAGGAATAATGAAAATTTTCATCAATTTCAAACAGTTTTTATTGCATCCACATGACATAATACCAACTAAAAGTTGTATCAACTTAATTTTATGATAGTTACTTTGCTTTTGAAAGATTTTCCCTATATGTATAATTGTTAATCTAATACCTTGAATAATGTTTTTGTAACCAATTTTTTAATCTCTAACAGAGGTATCCTATTTATAAACATTAAAATCTCATCCAATACTAATCTTTTATGTGGTGTGCAATGAAGTTCGATGCTAGAATCTAATTTACGTAATCTAACAAAAGTAGAAATTTTAATTTTTGACTCTTAAGATCCATGAGTACAAGTATTGATGAATAATTACAAGCAATTTATATAATAAAAATGGAAAAAATTAAAAATTTTAATATAGATAAATATACATATTACCTTTTAGATAGTTACAAAATTTTAAATGATAAAAGTTGTAGATATATATTTTAGGCTTAATACCCAAATGTGTCCTCCACGTTTGCCACAAAATAGAATTAAGTCATCAGCGTTTAAATGCATGGAAATCAGTCCTAAACGTTTCAAAATAATTGAATTAAGGACATTTTCGTTAAATCCTTTAATTTCTGTTACCCCTACCAGTAATAAAACATAACAGAAATTAAAGGATTTAACGGAAATGTCCTTAATTCAATTATTTTGAAACGTTTAGGATTGATTTCCATGCATTTAAACGTTAAGGATTTAATTCCATTTTGTGACAAATGTGAAGGACATATTTGGGTATTAGGCCTATATTTTATGTTGTGTAATATTAATATGAAAAAGGGAATGATCACATGTTACGTATTAATTAAAAATATTTAAAAAACGATGTTATCGTTTAAAAAATTATAGAAAAATTAACGATAATCATTAAGAGTAAGATATAATTATATTATTGCATGTTATATATTACATTATCCATATTGATTTTAATACTTATATAGATGTTATCTTTTTAGAAAATAAAAAATTAATTGATAAAAAAATAGATATAGATTTTTATTTTGTAATATTAATGTATGAAAAAATAAATGATATGTTATTTTATTTAATTTTAATTTATATATAAAGATAAATGTTTATCATTTAAAAATTGAAATAGGCAATTGACTTAAAAAAGATAATTAATTTATTTTGTATTTTTAATATATATATATATATATATATATATATATATATATATATATAGAGGAAGAGATTTTTATCTTTTTCAAAATTTTAAAAATGATAATTATTATTTTAGTAGAATAAATGCCACGTGGTAGGGGTCTTAGTAAGAGATAATTAAATGGTGAGAATCAACAGTTGTGTGGTTATAAATTGTATTTCCTTGCAGGAGGTTTTGATAAAATTAAGTCGTTATGTTGCCAAAGTTTATATGAAAATGTTTGATGAAAAATGTTAAGTTTTCTCGTGTAAATAGAATTTTGGAAAGAATTATCGAAAGATAAGTTTTGGAAAGGCTTTACCATGTTGCCAGAAAACTTGATGTTTGGAATAGTTGAGAAGGTAAATGGTTGAGCATGATAATGTGATAAGTTATATGGTGTAAGCCTTATAGAATCGATAAATGGATTTATCTTAATATCATGAATTGGTTATCAAGTTGAAATTGAGGTTGAATATCAATTAGTCGAATCATTGATAAAATTAATGATGATTATATGATATAGCTCGGAAGAGAATATCGAGGTTGAAATTTTGATGGTCGAGCGATTGAATTGTGAAATTATCAATGGAGTGATGATTCCAAAATTTATTGAATTTGATCTCTTGATTTTGAAGTAGTTTCGAACGTGATAACATAGACAATTCGAGAGGTCAACGATGAGATGGTTTTGTCGTATTACATCGTATTATCGGATGTACGAGAGGTAATAAGTGGACTTACACTAGTGATATGGGTCTTACTATCAATGCTATGGTATACAATGGATAGTTATGATATTGAGTCATAACGAATGTATGACTTATGCATACATAATCTTATTGAAATTGAGGTTGAATTACGACACAATCCGATCATTTATAGATTCAAACAAATGAGCGATAGACATGTGAATATATGGTTACGCTTATAACCTTGGAATAGGCCTTGAATAATAAGATCGACAATTACATAAGTTCGGTATTGAATTATACAGGCCATATGAAAATTGATTTGACGATTGTGATCTGATTTTGTGATGGTGAATGAAAGTGAACCTCAAGTCAGAACTATGATCGAGTGCCAACATGATAAACCATAGATAGAATTGATAGATGACTATTGATCTTGCGGTTTTATTTATCTTCGATGTCGACTCTGGAATAGATATCGAATGATGATATTGGTATTTGCATGATTTCAGTATCTTGATGGCTATATAGAAACATGATATTTAAATATTTATAGATACTAAGAGGATTCATACTGATGATGTGGTCCTAGTATTGATGGTGAAATGTATAAATGATTGTTATAGTCGATAGTTATTGAGAAAGGATATTGAACACCGAATGGTTTTGAATATCAAGTGTTTTGATTATTGAATAATTTGAATATTGATTTACTGATTTGACAGAAAGAAAGTCTTGAAATCGAATGATTGATAGAGATAAATTTAAATGAATAGCTTCACTGTATTAGATGAAAATATTGCTTATATCGACATTTGAAAATATTATCGAAGTTGCATACTGATATGGTTTTATAGCATCGCTCTTAAGCTTAACTTGCTACAACTTCAAATATTATAATAACATTTATATGAATGCTATAAAGTATAGATTAGTTTTAAAAAGAAATATATGGTATATACATATTTTTATATATGAAGCCTCTTAAAGAATTTTACCCTATGCTTTTACATGATTTGACATGAAAAGCTAAAGATTTGAATGTTTTATGAGACTGTAGGCACCCTAAAAGAATTAAAACTCAATAAAGTATAGTGAAAACCGCCTAATTGGAGATTACTCATTAGGCAGAGATGCTTGTCCGACAATAGTCGTGGACAGGTCTCAGTCACGCCTGATCAGTGGGGCTGAGAGAGATGAGGTCTATGGCCATAGATGGCGCCCTAGTTGGTTTCTAGGGGAAGATGATATGATTTTCACTGCTAGCTACAGTGATTTAAGCCTTTATTGATAGAGCATTAGGGATCTAGCCTAGTCTCAAACCGATATGATATGAAGTCTAGAGTATGATTTTATTGATATGAACTCTAACTTGACATGATTTATACAGTACATGAGACATGTTTGAATGTACATGTTTTAAACATGTTTTAAAAGTAAATGTGATATGATTTCGACACTTATATGATTCATATATGATTTTGTGTCGAACTTGACATGATATGCGGTCTAGAGTATAGTTTGATTTAATATGAACTCCAGACCTGATATGACTTACAATATATGAAAAATGTTTTAAAACCGCACATATTTTAGACATGCTCTAAAAACGAATTTATGATTTGCAATTGTACATGCTCCTATCATGTCTTAAAAGTAAATATGAAATGAATTGAAAATTTATATGTTGAGCATGTTCTAAAGTATATATGATATGATTTGAAATGATAGCGGTTCATACAGTGAAGTTACATAAGCTGCCTACTAAATCATGACATAATAGTAAGCTTTTTACATAAGATATGTCATGACCTTATATTGTACAAAATATGAAAATTATATGAGGAGTATTATGACTCGGTGTTAACTATATTCCATCTATATGATGTTATGATATGATATGATACATGAACATAGAATATACACGAAGAGAATTATGACTTCGTACCACCGTGATCATGATCGTCCATATGGAAAGTGATATAAGATGATAGAATACAGAAGTATGATTATGAAACGAAAAGTGATTGATACGATATCTTAATTGGACATGATGTACTATGAGATTGATGAGAATATGGACTAATAGTATATGAGATTCAAATTGGACACGACATATTGTTGTGCGATGACTTGATAAGATATCTCAATTAAACATGATACACAATGCATTGTTGTGTGATGTATCGTGCTATAAGGATAAGAAGATTGAAAGTGATTATGATGATTTATTTAGAAGTATCAGTGATAGACAGATGATAAGAAATGAGATAATGAGATGTTATCGATGAAAAAGGTGAAATGTAATTGCAAACTTGCAGGTTTTGAGCATTGCAATTAAGATAGTATAATTCTACTCCTGCATTTATATTAGTATCTGATGGAGACCCATCAAGCTCACATAGCTCAGGTCATGTTCGTGATGTTCGTGATGTTCGTGATCCTTTGAGCATCTATGGAGGTCCAATTACAAGAGCTAAATCAAAGATAATGCAACAAGTCTTGGCTGGTTTCATTAATATTGCTAGAGAGAATGCCAAACAAAGCTTGAGCATGGAGGATGATAAAGTCTTCTACAACATGATCCAAGCCCAAGTTCAACTTTCTTAAAGACACACACACAAGTATTGGGCCGAAATGCAATTAGGCTGGATGCATATTTTATATAGTTAAGTATTATTGGGCTGAATGTTGTCTTAATTTAATTTAAGCCTAATTCCTTTTTAAATAATATATTTTGTAGGACTTCTATTACTTGTTCTGCAAGTTAGGAGAGTAGGATTCCTATTGCTTGTTCTGCAAGTTTGCTATTTCCTATTCTGTAAGTTAGGAAAGTAGGATTCCTATTACTTGTGCTGCAAGTTAGCTAATTGCCTATAAATAGTTATGTAACCCTTTGGGGAGAACACAATTGATTTTGGTAATAAAATTGAGAGACTTCTTCTCTTTGGTTCTCTTGAGAACTCTTGAACTTATCAAGGTCTTCCTTGTGGTGTTCTTCTACCTTCCACCAATATATACTATAGGTTCTTGCTTTTCTAAGCAACGGGTCTTGGTCCAATACCATAGGTTCTTGTGTTTCTACACAACGGGTCTTGAATTACTTTTAATTTTTGTTTTCCTTTGCTGCGTTTTTAACTTGTTATTGTTTTTCTTCAAGTGTTCTTCGTCTTCTTCATTGAACATCATCTTCTTTCGGTGAGGTCTATATCATTTGGTATCAGAGCTAATGTTGAAGAGGATAGTGAAGCTACTATGGCTCGATTCTTACAAGGATTGAATTGTGAGATTGCTAATGTAGTGGAATTACATCACTATGTGGAGTTTGATGATATGTTGCATATGGCTATAAAGGTTGAAAGGCAACTCAAGAGAAAAGGTTATTCATCTCGTTTTATGCAAGGTTCTAGTTCGTCTTCTTCTTGGAAACCGAACAGCTTTCGAAGGGATGATAGGACTACATTCAAACTTAAGACTGAATCCTCATTCAAGCCTAAGGGTGAGAGTGTCCAAAAGCCCAAACCCGAGGCTGTCCAAGCATCCCAAGGTAAGAGTAGAGACATTAAGTGTTTTAGATGTTTGGGAAGAGGACACATTGCATCACAATGCCGAAACAAACGAGTCATGATTATTCGTGATGATGGTGATGTTGTAAGTGAAGATTCTGATGTTGATGATGGGATGCCACCATTGGAGGACATTGATGAGGATGATGACTATGTTGAGTTTGCTGCGCATGGTGAAGCACTTGTAGCTCGTCGTGCATTAAGTGCCCAAGTTAAGGATGAAGATGAAGTGCAACGAGAAAATATTTTCCATACTAGATGCCACGTCAACAATAAGGTATGCTATTTGATTATTGATGGTGGTAGTTGCACTAATGTTGCTAGCACTTATTTGGTTGACAAATTGAGTTTGCCTTCTACAAAACATCCCAAACCATACAAACTTCAATGGCTCAATAATTGTGGAGAAGTAAATGTGACCAAGCAAGTATTGGTGCCATTTTCAATTGGAAGGTACAATGATAAAGTGTTGTGTGATGTTGTGCCTATGCATGCTGGCCATTTGCTTTTAGGAAGACCGTGGCAATTTGATAGACGTGTCATACATGATGGATTCACAAACCGTTATTCATTTACCATGGATGGTAAGAAATTTACACTTGCACCCTTGAGTCCTAAGGAGATTTATGAGGATCAGTTGAGGTTGAAAGAGCAAAATGAATCACAACAAAGTTAAAGAATCTAGACAAAGGCAAAGATATTGCAAAGAAAGAAAGAAAGGATGTGAGCTTCTATGCAAAGCAAAGTGATGTAAAGGCTGCTTTTCTAGCTAAGTGCCCAATCCTTTTGTTTTTATATAAAGAATCTTGTTTTAGTTCTAATGATCTTAAATCTTCTTTGCCTACTAATGTTGTGTCTCTTTTGAAGGAATTTGGAGATATATTCCCCGAGGAGATTCCAAATGGTTTGCCACCTATTAGGGGAATTGAGCATCAAATAGACCTTGTTCCTGGAGCTGTCATTCCCAACCGACCTGCCTATAGAAGTAATCCCGAGGAGACAAGGGAGCTTCAAAGGCAAGTTGACGAGCTCATGAAGAAAGGCTACGTTAGAGAGAGCATGAGTCCATGTGCTGTTCCTGTGTTACTTGTTCCTAAGAAGGATGGGACGTGGAGGATGTGTGTTGATTGTCGTGCCATCAACAAAATCATTGTAAAGTATCGCTATCCCATTCCTAGATTAGATGATATGCTTGATGAGTTACATGGTTCTTGCATCTTTTCTAAAATTGATTTGAAAAGTGGTTATCATCAAATTCGCATGAGAGAAAGTGATGAGTGGAAAACTGCATTTAAGACTAAGCATGGTTTGTATGAATGGTTAGTTATGCCTTTTGGATTAACTAATGCACCTAGCACTTTCATGAGATTAATGAACCATGTTTTGCGTGCTTTCATTGGAAAATTTGTAGTTGTCTATTTTGATGATATCTTGATCTATAGTAGAAGTTTGCATGAACATATTGAACATTTAAAGAATGTGCTTAATGTCTTGAGAAAGGAAAAGCTGTAAGCTAACCTTAAGAAATGTTCCTTTTGCACTGATAAGATTATATTTCTTGGATATGTTGTTTCTTCTAAGGGTATAGCAGTAGAAGATGAAAAGGTTAAGGCAATTAAAGATTGGCCTATACCTAAGAATATCTCTGAGTTGCGTAGTTTTCATGGATTAGCTAGTTTCTACCGTAGGTTTGTTAGAGACTTCAATACTATAGCTGCACCTTTAACTGATGTTGTTAAAAAGAATGTTGGATTTAAATGGGGTTTTGAGCAAGATCGTGCTTTTAACTTGCTTAAAGAGAAGCTTTGTTCCGCACCTTTATTATCCTTACCTGACTTTTTTAAAACTTTTGAGATTGAGTGTGATGCTTCAAGTATAGGTATTGGAGCTGTTTAAATGCAAGAGAAGCGCCCCATTGCTTTTTTCAGTGAGAAGTTAAGTGGAGCTGCCCTTAACTATCCCACATATGATAAAGAGATGTATGCATTAGTGAGAGCCTTGGAAACATGGCAACACTATTTATGGCCTAAGGAATTTGTCATCCACACTGATCATGAGTCCTTGAAGCACTTGAAAGGACAAAGCAAGTTGAACAAGCGTCATGCCAAGTGGATGGAGTTCATTGAGACATTTCCATATGTGATCAAATATAAACAAGGTAAAGAAAATGTCGTGGCTGATGCATTGTCTCGAAGGTATACTCTAATCACTACTCTTAATGCAAAACTACTTGGATTTGAGTATATTAAAGACTTGTATGCTATTGATGAGGATTTTGAAAATGTGTTCATTGCATATGAGAAAACTAGTTTTGGAAAGTTTTATAGGCATGATGGATTCTTATTTAGGGAAAATAGATTATGTGTGCCTAAGAGTTCTTTAAGAGAATTACTTGTTAGAGAAGCTCATAGTGGTGGGTTAATGGGACATTTTGGAGTAAAGAAAACTTTAAATATATTGCATGATCACTTCTTTTGGCCTAACATGAAAAGAGATGTTGAAAAATTGTGTGAAAGATGTGTCACTTGTAAACAAGCTAAGTCTAGAGTTATGAATCATGGTCTTTATACTCCATTGCCTATTCCTACTACTCCTTGGACTGACATTTCTATGGACTTTGTTTTGGGGTTACCAAGAACAAAGAGAGGTAGAGATTCTGTTTTTGTTGTTGTTGACAGGTTCTCTAAGATGGCTCACTTCATTGCTTGTCACAAGACAGATGATGCAAGCAACATTGCCAATTTATTCTTCAAGGAAATTGTTCGTCTACATGGTGTTCCGAGGACCATTGTTTCTGACCGTGATGTGAAGTTCCTTAGCTACTTTTGGAAAACATTATGGGGAAAGTTAGGAACAAAGCTATTGTTTTCCACTACTTGTCATCCACAAACCGATGGTCAAACTAAAGTAGTCAATCGTACTTTGTCTACTTTGTTGAGATCCATTATTCAAAAGAATTTGAAGAATTGGGAAGATTGTTCGCCTCATATGGAGTTTGCTTACAATAGAAGTGTGCATTCTACTACTAGTTATTCTCCATTTGAAGTTGTCTATGGTTTTAATCCACTCACTATATTGGATCTTTTACCACTACCTATTGAGGAGAGAGCTAGTTTGGATGGGGAAAAGAAAGCTGATTTTGTTAAGCAACTATATGAGAAGGTACATCAAAACATTAAGAAGAGGACTGAGCAATATGCTACTCAAGACAACAAGCATCGCAAGAAAGTTGTCTTTGAACCTGGTGATTGGGTTTGGGTACATATGTGAAAAGAGAGATTTCCTACTCAACGTCGCTCCAAGTTGCAACCTCGAGGAGATGGACCATTCCAAGTGATTGAGTGTGATAACCGTAAATTTTTTCATTTATTGGAAATTAGAAATATTGAAAATAAATATTAGAGAAATTAAATAAGAGGAAATAAATAAAATTTGCGAAAAACGAGATATTGGTGAAAATCCCGAGAAAAGAGGAAGTGATGAATGAGGAAATTCGTGTGAAGGAAATTAAATGGAAATAAAAATAAAGTCGGAGTTATGGAAAATAAGGAAAGGAGGAATTTAAATTGGATTAATGAAAATCCAAAATTTATAAAATAAAAATGCGTATATTATATATTTATATAATTAAATTACATAAATATATTTACACATGTTTTTATATAAATACATATGTATGTATATGAATACTAGTATATATTATAAAATGAAATATATACTATTTTGTCTTAAATAAATACATGTGTATATTATAAAATGTATTTATATAATTATAAATATATATGTACAGATATATATATGAAATATATATATTATTATTTTAAATAAAAGTATATGAATATATAAGAAAAGTAAATGTTATTTTGTATTAAAGTTTATATGTATAAATATTTTATTATAGCATTTATATAATTTGTATATATAAATGTTATTTAAGTATATGAATATACATATATATATATATACTAGACATGTATTTTGTAATGTACAAGATATATTTTATATATAATAAATATTGTATAACATTATGTATGAAATAATTTATGTATAAGATATAATATATATTATATGTATAAAATATATGGTATAATATATAGTATATAGTATACTAAAAATAGAAAGAAGACAAAAACCAAAAGACGAAATAAAACTAAAACAGAAAAGAAAGGAAGGATCGGGGGAAGGAATCCCGACCCTTCCAGCCGCAACCATCGGTGGCGGAGATGCCACCGCCGGCGAGAGAAAAAGGTGCAGACGACGTTGCCGGCACAGGAAGAGAGGGAGGAAGCTGTCGGCGGCGGAAGAAAAGAAGGAAACAGAGGAAGAAACGAAGGAAAACCGGGAAGGAAAAAGGAAAATGCCGACGGCGATGCTGGCCAAATCGGTGGCTGCCACTGTCACCGAAGCACCGCCGGAGGAAGAGGAAGCCGATCGAGGCCACCGGAGGCGTAATGGATGGCGGAGGAACGCCGGCGAAGAGGAAGAAGAAACCGAGGCAAAACTGCCTCGATCTGCCGCCGTGCTGTGGATTCGGGATGAACGGAGGTCATATCCAAGCTCGCCGTGGCGCCGGCCAGCTGCTGAGCCATCGAGCCACCGGAGAACCGGCCGCCGGTGAGGAACCGGCCGCCGGTGAGCAACCGGCGAGGACAGGAGCTGGACCGGTCTGAACCGGTCTGACCGGGAAAGGAAGAAGAAAAAAGAAAAGAAAAAGAAAAGAAAAAAGGAAAAAGAAAAAGAAAAGAAAGAAAGAAAAGAAAAAGGAAGAAAAAGGAAGAAAAAGAGGAAAAGGAGAATTTCGGGAATTTGGAAAATTCCCGGAAATTCGACAACCCGGGATTTACGAAAATTCGGTAAGAAATTTCCCGAGAATTTAATTTCAGAAAAAAATTAAATAAATTATGAAAAATTCTAAAAATTAGGATTTTTATTTCCAGAAATTATTTTCAGCAATCGGGATAAGGAATCGGGAGAAATGGAGTGCGGGCGCGATCGATAAGCGAAATTCGCCGACCCGGAAAAAAGTAAGGGATGCATGTGCAGCACTGTAAGGATACTCAGTCTGCATAATTTAATTGAAATATTTTATGCAATTATTTTATGAAAATTATTATGATGCATGATTTGCTGAAAATAATTTGGGAAGAAGTGCTGGCTGAAAGATTTTAAACTGTATTTTCCGTGCAGGAGGTTAGTAAATCGGCAGCCGTTATGCTGCCGAAAATTTTAGAAAAACTTTATAAAATCATATTAAATGATTTATTTCCGAATTTCGATAGTAAATCACGAGACATGAGGAAATTTCTAAATTTCATAAAATATGAATATAATGAGATGGAACTTTAGAATATTCATGTATTCGAGAATGGTGATAATGAAATCACCGAAAATTCTCGGAATAGATAAATTACACGAATTACGAGACGAAAGATGAAGTGAAATATAGTGAATATTTTTATGAATATTTTTATCAGTATTCACTAAAGGATTATAACCCTTATGGTTTTAAATCATGGAATTATATAATTATATAAATTACATAAAGGTGTATTTTATGATGAAAAATACGGTTTTGAGACTGGTTGGTATTCTTATCATGCTGATGCATGATATGTGACATGTTTAGTCCCGGTCGACACCTGATCCATGATCCACCGAGGACAATATAGATTATGGTCATAGATTTGATCGGTTTAGTCCTTTACCCTCCGGGGTTTATAGTACGACAAGACTAACGTCTATCTTAGAATCCATAAATGATAGGTGACATGTTAAAAAGGGAAATATTTTACATGACATGGAATATGTCAAACGGAAAAGGCCAGACCGAGCAGAGACTCGATGCTTTTACTGTGTGAGCCACCTCTAGAATCCTTTGGGAACTAAGTGCTGCACGTGTTCTGATGTATTAGTAAAGGCCAAACCGAGCAAAGACTCGATGATTTTACCGTGTGAGCCACCTCTAGAATCCTTTGTGAACTAAGTGCTACACGTGTTCTGATGTTAGTATGAGAAATCGTAGGATATTGTGACGATAAGTAAGTGATTGTGATTTGTGAATTCGACAAATCTCAAAGGATGAAATAGATCTTGTGCATATGACATATGATGTGTGTGATATATCGGATGAGTAAGGCACTGGGGTGGTAAATCCTTGGTTAACAGAGATCCAGGCACTCCCGGTCCTTACAATAAGTTCGTTTCTTTCACACTTAATCATACTAATAAAAAGAATGATGCTTGGTGAACTTAAGGATGGAATGAAAGCAAGAATAAGTTTAAGACGTCTGTATGTATATGAAATAAGTTTTAAAGAAAATGATGATGATTTAGCTAATATTCTTTTCAAAGAATATATAAATATTAGTTATTTTATTTAAATCCTTTATTTCGTGAAAGCATCATTTTGAAAAGAATACGAAAAGATTTTGGGATAAAAGGAAAGAAAAAAAAAGGGGATTATATTAATTCAAAATGAAATGAAAAATCTCTCTACAGTTGCTTCTAGGTTCCGGAACAAGTATGGTATTCTAAAATACCTACCTTACTCTAATCGGATCCCTAGCCGACTGTAGTATCCTTCCTACATGCGAGCCTAGAGCCCATAGGAAAAATGAAAAAGATTTTCAGCATATAGGAAGCTGAGTATCAAGTGAGACATATAATTCTCTTACTGAGCCGTGGTTTTGCTCACCCCTTAATTTTCAACATTTCAGATTTTGATGAATGCGAGTTCAGTGGATTGTGGATCCTAGCTGTACACGAGGACAATGTGTCAGACCGACTGTTTATTTGAGGTATGATCATTTATTCTCTGTATTTAGAGATGTCAACAGTACTACTTATCTGATAAATTACGATAGGGGATGTGTATAATATAAACAATACATTGTAAAATTGTTTAACAGTCAATACAAGTGGAGTATCACAGACAGCCCAACCGGTTAAGATGTGTATAAGAAGATGAAAAATGTGGTCACGGGTCGTGACAGATTTAATGGTATCAGAGCATTGGTTGGCCTGATGTCTGTGGATACTTTGGAAAGAAAAGAGTTAAACATCCCCGGTAGTACTGTGTCGTTTGAATACATAGAGAAAATAAATGATTGTAAATGGGGTAAAATGATTTAAAGGGAGTGAGAAAGTATAAATTGAGAATGTTAAAGAAGAAAATAGGCTCAAAAATTTCCAAAAAAATTGGTGATTCTTCTAATCTATATGAAGGCCTGTTCGGTAAGGAACAGAAATGGACTCGGTGAGGGCCTCACCAGTACTTTTTTGTCCGAACCGAACTGAGACCTGAAAGCGATGGTATAAAATAGGGGAATAAAATATCATCATTAAATAGACTTTAAGATCTTCGATTGAGGGTAATTTGAAGAGAGAGAAAATTTTTAGCCAAAAATGACCAAAATACCCCTACCCATAAAATTTTATCGGGAGTCAAAATAGATCACCAGAAGTTGAAATTGATCGATTTGACTGAGAAATCAAAGATATAAAGCTGAATTACAAGCAAAATAATCCCATTGTGGATTTTAGTGAACTTCTCTGTCGAAAAATCGAATGAGATCTAAATTGCTGTTATAAGTATCAGAAAGGATACTATCAACATATAGATGATTAGTTCATTGATTTAAATTGATATTAAGGAGATAGAAATAAATGTCGAAATGACGAAAATGCCCCTATATTGGGCGATGTTTGGAATAGTGTTAAGAACCGAGCTGAATTGGAATCCATTGATAGTAATGGAATTATTAATGGCATAGAAGATGTCATATGAATCTAACGATCCCTATTACTGATTCCACTAACACTTAAATTACGGACGCGAAAGAAAAACCCCGAGTGGACTGTGGGCCATAGGGGATAACAGTATGGTTGAGTGAGGCGGCCAGGGCCCCCCCACGAGTGGACTTTGGGCCATAGTGGTAAATCCTGGGCTTCACAATAAAACGAGTACGGATGAGTGAAGTGGCTCGGTAAATCCCTGAAAGAAACGGTAAATCCGGGACTTCACAATAAAACGGTATGATGCGATCCAAAGAGTGTAGTGGAATGTCATCAGATATTCGGCCCGGTTATTGACTGTAAGGGTCGAAAAATTTAGAGTGTATTGAATGGGATCGTTAAATACTATGAAAAGTGAAATAATTACAAGAATTGACTGATGAGGTGAAAAGTACAGATAATGAAATACATACTGGTGTGATTACTTATGGTTCTGTACGTTTTCATTACTTTGAGGTATCAAACAGATAATCGTACATAGAACCGACGTATCTTGGAATATGTGCTACAGAATGAGGTACTGTGTGGAGTACTGTGAATTAGAGGATAAGTATAAGAACAGTCAAGTGATAGAAAGAAGATGACAGCTAACCTAAGTTCTTCAGGACCCTTGAGACAGAACTGTGATAGGCAACCCAATGGTGGGCGACCCGTAGTGGATCATGTGTTGTGAGATATAGACGAACTATCTCATTGCCGACTCACCAGTAAGGGTAAACCTGAGGCGAAAGGATTGCCTAGGGAATGCTCGTCGATGGTCGATATGAACGGGCGAGGCTCTTATAAGTATCTCAATGGTAACACGAGTGTAAGGAACTAGGTACGTAAGGGTGCCAAGGTTCAAACCTCGTGGAGAATATAGAAGAAATTCGACAAGCTTAAGAAAATGATTTTTGGAAAATATTACGGATGATGAAATTCTCATTTATTGATGTAAAGGATGGAAATACAAATGACATGATTTGAGGATGAATTAAATGATGTACAAAATTTTTTTTATTATACACTAAAGTTCTTATGAAGAACAAATAAATACCTATATGGAAGTGATGCCTTAGATATGATTTAATCGGAGATGTATAAGGAGCGTATAGGAGCAATCCTTGTAAAAGGCATCATCAGATGAAAAGTTAAAGAACGATGGTCACAAGATGATAAGAAAGGTACGATTAAAGAAAGTATCAGATTTGATTTTTGATAAAACTTCCAAAGTTATATAAATTAGAGGAATCGAGATAACATTGGTGCGATTTTGAATATGAAGTTAAATTCTAAGCTTATATCGGAGGATGTAGAAAGAATCTGAAAAGCTTAAGAAAATAACTCTGGAAAAGGTGTGAATAATGAAATTCACGTGTAGAGGTCTGGATGACGAAAATACTGATAATGAAAAATTGAGAATAATGGAGTTATCTGTATAGGTGTAAATGAGAGAAATGCAAATGATGTTGAGTTGTGGACGAATCAAAAAGGATATATTAAATTTCTATCATTGATGAAGTTCTGGTGAAGAACAAGTATTAATCTACGTGAAAATAGACGCTTTATTGATCTGATTAGAGATACGTGAGGAGTAAATAAGACTAGCCTCAGTATAAAGCGTCATTAGATAAAAGATTGAAGATTGCTGTCCATAAGATAATGATTCGAACTCGGAGTGAATTTTACGAGTTCCTATTGAAGTTACAAGGGTAATGAATTGCCTTGTGAAGTATATAAGCCTGAAGAATGAGGCATTCTTACATGAGTAAATAGTTGAAATATTGATAGAGTCTAAAGTATAAATGGAACATGAGCAGCATTGTAATATGATCCTTAGACTCTTAAAGGCTGTGAAATTGTGCTAAGATTAGCAACTAAGAAATTTGGCTAGATAGTATCTCTTCTTGAGATATAAAATCTCGAAACGACAGGATGACAGTGAACCTGTCTATGATATACAGATAATGATTGAGATACGAAAGTAATGAGTCTAGCTAAATACTACTGCAAGCTTATAAAAGAGTGATGAGACTGGCTGCTCTATAGACGAGATCTAATTAAAGAAATTAAAGTCGGTAGATGGATAGTGTAAAGAAAAAGATGGTAGGCAAGATTTTAAAAGATCTTAACAGTATAGTACCATATCAATTGAGAAAAACCGACAAAAAGGGATGAGAGTAAGAATATGAAAACGAAAGTGAAAGTGGAATAAGGAAATAAACTGCATGATGAGAAGGGAACATCAATATGAAACAGTTCCCGAAGTTAAGACTGAGGGTGATTTGTGTTGGTTATCACATCAAAAGGGAAGGCTTCGAACCTCGGACCTCTTGGTCTTGAACAGAGGACTTTTCCAATCAGGACACTCGTTTCATATATATATATATATACATATATATTTTAATTGGAGATTTAAAGACCATACTACATGAAGAGAAGATGATAGTCTCATGAATTATGATCGTAAGAGATGATCTATAGTAAATTCGGCAAATGAGATGCAGCCTTGATGGAATAGGTGTGAAAATGAATATTGTGGACAATAAAGAGTCCAAAAGAGAAACGATGATATGGAAGTGATTAAATACTGATGATCTCAATAGAATCACTTTCCATTATCAGACATCTAGATCCTCTAGTGCCTTAGTCGCAGTATAAGTGTTAAACGGTGTGAATGAGTATGTACAGTTCCAGTGAGCCTTACATGTGATGGGAGTCTCTGTGTTGCCATATGCTAATGAGAGATAGCAAAAGGCTTTGAGATCCCAAGTGTGTTGATAGCACCGCTCCATACTGATATATATTTATATATATGAGCGTGAAATGTAAACGCTCCATGATATTGAGAGAGCGTGTGCATGAGATGTGAAAGCTACTGGAACACCTACATATAATTGATTGACATGAGTACGTGATAGTACCAAATTATGTCGACTCGGCACTAAGTGAGAAGAATGGATGATGAACAGCATAGATCAGCTGTAAAAAAAAATATAAAATAAAATATTATGTATGGCTCTTATATGAAAAGAGTAAAAGTGAATAACTCTCGATTTGAGAAAAGAAATTACATGAGCATAGACGTATATGATGAAAGACAGCATATACTGGTCTAAAGCACTCTTGATGTTGAAAGTGTACTAACAGTATTAATTGGAGGATGAGCTAGAGGTCAGAAGTCGTAAGTGTACGACATGTACCACCTTTGGACTTAAGTTAAATTCGGAGGACCGAATTTCTTAAGGTGGGGAGGATGTGATAACCGTAAATTTTTTCATTTATTGGAAATTAGAAATATTGAAAATAAATATTAGAGAAATTAAATAAGAGGAAATAAATAAAATTCTTATGAAAAACGAGATATTGGTGAAAATCCCGAGAAAAGAAGAAGTGATGAATGAGGAAATTCGTGTGAAGGAAATTAAATGGAAATAAAAATAAAGTCGGAGTTATGGAAAATAAGGAAAGGAGGAATTTAAATTGGATTAATGAAAATCCAAAATTTATAAAATAAAAATGCGTATATTATATATTTATATAATTAAATTACATAAATATATTTACACATGTTTTTATATAAATACATATGTATGTATATGAATATTAGTATATATTATAAAATGAAATATATACTATTTTGTCTTAAATAAATACATGTGTATATTATAAAATGTATTTATATAATTATAAATATATATGTACAGATATATATATATATATGAAATATATATATTATTATTTTAAATAAAAGTATATGAATATATAAGAAAAGTAAATGTTATTTTGTATTAAAGTTTATATGTATAAATATTTTATTATAGCATTTATATAATTTGTATATATAAATGTTATTTAAGTATATGAATATACATATATATATATATATATATACTAGACATGTATTTTGTAATGTACAAGATATATTTTATATATAATAAATATTGTATAACATTATGTATGAAATAATGTATGTATAACATATAATATATATTATATGTATAAAATATATGGTATAATATATAGTATATAGTATACTAAAAATAGAAAGAAGACAAAAACCAAAAGAGGAAATAAAACTAAAACAGAAAAGAAAGGAAGGATCGGGGGAAGGAATCCCGACCCTCCCAGCCGCAACCATCGGTGGCGGAGAGGGAGGAAGTTGTCGGCGGCGGAAGAAAAGAAGGAAACAGAGGAAGAAACGAAGGAAAACCGGGAAGGAAAAAGGAAAATGCCGAAGGCGGTGCCGGCCAAATCGGTGGTCGCCACTGTCACCGAAGCACCGTCGGAGGAAGAGGAAGCCGATCGAGGCCACCAGAGGCGTAATGGATGGCGGAGGAACGCCGGCGAAGAGGAAGAAGAAACCGAGGCAAAACTGCCTCGATCCGCCGCCGTGCTGTGGATTCGGGATGAACGGAGGTCAGATCCAAGCTCGCCGTGGCGCCGGCCAGCTGCTGAGCCATCGAGCCGCCGGAGAATTGGCCGCCAGCGAGGAACCGGCGAGGACAGGAGCTGGACCGGTCTGACCGGGAAAGGAAGAAGAAAAAAGAAAAGAAAAAGAAAAGAAAAAGGAAAAAGAAAAAGAAAAGAAAGAAAGAAAAGAAAAAGGAAGAAAAAGGAAAAAAAAGAGGAAAAGGAGAATTTCGGGAATTTGAAAAATTCTCGGAAATTCGACAACCCGGGATTTACGAAAATTCGGTAAGAAATTTCCCGAGAATGTAATTTCAGAAAAAAATTAAATAAATTATGAAAAATTCTAAAAATTAGGATTTTTATTTCCAGAAATTATTTTCAGCAATCGGGATAAGGAATCGGGAGAAATGGAGTGCGGGCGCGATTGATAAGCGGAATTCGCCGACCCGAAAAAAGGTAAGGGATGCATATGCAGCACTGTAAGGATACTCCGTCTGCATAATTTAATTGAAATATTTTATGCAATTATTTTATGAAAATTATTATGATGCATGATTTGCTGAAAATAATTTGGGAAGAAGTACTGGTTGAAAGATTTTAAACTGTATTTTCCGTGCAGGAGGTTAGTAAATCGGCAGCCGTTATGCTGCCGAAAATTTTAGAAAAACTTTATAAAATCATATTAAATGATTTATTTCTGAATTTCGATAGTAAATCACGAGACATGAGGAAATTTCTAAATTTCATAAAATATGAATATAATGAGATGGAACTTTAGAATATTCATGTATTCGAGAATGGTGATAATGAAATCACCGAAAATTCTCGGAATAGATAAATTACACGAATTACGAGACGAAAGATGAAGTGAAATATAGTGAATATTTTTATGAATATTTTTATCAGTATTCACTAAAGGATTATAACCCTTATGGTTTTAAATCATGGAATTATATAATTATATAAATTACATAAAGGTGTATTTTATGATGAAAAATACGATTTTGAGACTGGTTGGTATTCTTATCATGCTGATGCATGATATGTGACATGTTTAGTCCCGGTCGACACCTGATTCGTGATCCACCGAGGACAATATAGATTATGGTCATAGATTTGACCGGTTTAGTCCTTTACCCTCCGGTGTTTATAGTACGACAAGACTAACGTCTATCTTAGAATCCATAAATGATAGGTGACATGTTAAAAAGGGAAATATTTTACATGACATGGAATATGTCAAACGGAAAAGGCCAGACCGAGCAGAGACTCGATGATTTTACTGTGTGAGCCACCTCTAGAATCCTTTGGGAACTAAGTGCGCACGTGTTCTGATGTATTAGTAAAGGCCAAACCGAGCAAAGACTCGATGATTTTACCGTGTGAGCCACCTCTAGAATCCTTTGGGAACTAAGTGCTGCACGTGTTCTGATGTATTAGTAGAGGCCAAACCGAGCAAAGACTCGATGATTTTACCGTGTGAGCCACCTCTAGAATCCTTTGGGAACTAAGTGCTGCACGTGTTCTGATGTATTAGTAAAGGCCAAACCGAGCAAAGACTCGATGATTTTACCGTGTGAGCCACCTCTAGAATCTTTCGGGAACTAAGTGCTACACGTGTTCTGATGTTTCAGTACAGGCCAGACCGAGCAGAGACTCGATGATTGAACCGTGGGAGCCACCTCTAGAATCCTTTGGGAACTAAGTGCTACACGTGTTCCGATGTTAGTATGAGAAATCGTAGGATATTGTGACGATAAGTAAGTGATTGTGATTTGTGAATTCGACAAATCTCAAAGGATGAAATAGATCTTGTGCATATGACATATGATGTGTGTGATATATCGGATGAGTAAAGCACTGGGGTGGTAAATCCCTGGTTAACAGAGATCCAGGCACTCCCGGTCCTTACAGTAAGTTCGTTTCTTTCACACTTAATCATACTAATAAAAAGAATGATGCTTGGTGAACTTAAGGATGGAATGAAAGCAAGAATAAGTTTAAGACGTCTGTATGTATATGAAATAAGTTTTAAAGAAAATGATGATGATTTAGCTAATATTCTTTTCAAAGAATATATAAATATTAGTTATTTTATTTAAATCCTTTATTTCGTGAAAGCATCATTTTGAAAAGAATACGAAAAGATTTTGGGATAAAAGGAAAGAAAAAAAAGGGGATTTATTAATTCAAAATGAAATGAAAAATCTCTCTACAGTTGCTTCTAGGTTTCGGAACAAGTATGGTATTCTAAAATACCTACCTTACTCTAATCGGATCCCTAGCCGACTGTAGTATCCTTCCTACATGCGAGCCTAGAGCCCATAGGAAAAATGAAAAAGATTTTCAGCATATAGGAAGCTGAGTATCAAGTGAGGCATATAATTCTCTTACTGAGCCGTGGTTTTGCTCACCCCTTAATTTTCAACATTTCAGATTTTGATGAATGCGAGTTCAGTGGATTGTGGATCCTGGCTGTACACGAAGGACAATGTGTCAGACCGACTGTTTATTTGAGGTATGATCATTTATTCTCTGTATTTAGAGATGTCAACAGTACTACTTATCTGATAAATTACGATAGGGGATGTGTATAATATAAACAATACATTGTAAAATTGTTTAACAGTCAATACAAGTGGAGTATCACAGACAGCCCAACCGGTTAAGATGTGTATAAGAAGATGAAAAATGTGGTCACGGGTCGTGACATTGAGAAGATCAATGACAATGCTTATAAATTGGATCTTCCAGGTGAGTATAATGTTAGTGCTACATTTAATGTTTCTGATCTTTCTCCCTTTGATATTGATATAGGTGATTCTGATTTGAGGACAAATCCTTTCGAGGAGAGGGGGAATGATGGAGACCCATCAAGCTCACATAGCTCAAGTCATGTTTGTGATGTTCGTGATCCTTTGAGCATCCATGGAGGTCCAATTACAAGAGCTAAATCAAAGATAATGCAACAAGTATTGGCTGGTTTCATTAATATTGCTAGAGAGAATGCCCAACAAAGCTTGAGCATGGAGGATGATAAAGTCTTCTACAACATGATCCAAGCTCAAGTTCAACCTTCTTGAAGACACATACAGAAGTATTGGGCCGAAATGCAATTAGGCTGGATGCATATTTTATTTAGTTAAGTATTATTGGGCTGAATGTTATTTTAATTTAATTTAAGCCTAATTCCTTTTTATATAATATATTTTATAGGACTTCTATTACTTGTTCTGCAAGTTAGGAGAGTAGGATTCCTATTGCTTGTTCTGCAAGTTTGCTATTTCCTATTCTGCAAGTTAGGAAAGTAGGATTCCTATTACTTGTGCTGCAAGTTAGCTAGTTGCCTATAAATAGTTATGTAACCCTTTAGGGAGAACACAATTGATTGTAGTAATAAAATTGAGAAACTTCTTCTCTTTGGTTCTCTTGAGAACTCTTGAACTTATCAAGGTCTTCCTTGTAGCGTTCTTCTACCTTCCACCAATATATACCATAGGTTCTTGCTTTTCTAAGCAACAGGTCTTGGTCCAATACCATAGGTTCTTGTGTTTCTACACAACGGGTCTTGGTTTTACTTCTAATTTTTGTTTTCCTTTGCTACGTTTTTAACTTGTTATTGTTTTTCTTCAAGTGTTCTTCGTCTTCTTCATTGAACCTCATCTTCTTTTAGTGAGGTCCATATCAGTATCTTACTGAGCCGTGGTTTTGCTCACCCTACTTAATTTCAACTCTTTTCAGATAATTGAGTTAAATTATGTCATGAGAGCTTCTGAGTGGGCCTCCGAATACAGTTTACAGGTTTGGTACTGACCATCATCCTGCGAAACCACTTCGCTACTTTTGAGGTATACATTCCTTGTAAATCTCCTGTTTACATATACAGACTTTAATTAATACAAAGTACGTATGTTGTTCAGTGAGTCGGGATGTAACATAGAGATTTGATAAAGCATTGTATAGAGGATCAGTGAAATTAGAGTAGTAACTACACTGACATCGAATACAAACCTTAAAATGAAAAAGAAAAAAAATTAGTCCATAAATTTATAGACTAAGAAAAGTATGAGTATTAAGTGAATGTCGCGGCCTTCGGGTTGTGACATTGTTCCCCATAAGAATTGACTTTTTCATGTTGAAAAGTCAAAATTGATATGAAAAATAAAATAAATAGAGATAAGGATGGCTTGTAGTCATGTATATTACTTTAAATTTTAGCCATGAAAAAATATAAATGAGGAAATTTAAAAAATTGATTTCAACTAAATTAATAAGATATTTTATGATATTTTGGTATAGAAATGATAATGATTGACGTGAAAGAGAAAAAGAAAAATAAATTATGCAAAATCCTACTTTAACTGTACACCGGGTATTATAGACACCTAATACAAAGAATTTAACTTATTTATTAGTTGTTTTTAGTATTAAATAATTTTAAAAGATGTTATGGGAGATATTTTATGGTAGAAAATGACGAAGCATGGCGTGTGAAGTGGGCTGGAATTTTCAGATTTAATAATAATTTTAAAAGATGTTATGGGAGAATTTTCAGATTTTGACTAATAATTGCTAAACACATAAGCCATGAAAATAAATAAGGCTAACGTGGGCATTTCAACACCAAATTACATTGAGATTTTTTCCAAGGCATTAACAATTATCTTCTTCTTATTTCCTTACGTTTTTCACGTCAAAACCAGACCAAGAAAAGAGAGAAGAAAATGGTTAAATGTGATAAAGTGAGAGAAAGTGAAGAGAAACCTTAGGCTACTCACTCCGAATCTTAAAACACTATAAATGAAAGTTGTTCTTCTTGATTAGCTCTATTACATACTTTGGAACCAGCCATTGAAATGGCCATTTGATGGGTGTTTTTCTCCCTCAAATATTCTACAATAGTGAAGGTAAGATAGAGAACGCATGGTTTTTAATTCCTTTTATTCCCTTTGGTTGCCCTTTGATGTTTAAGCATGTGTAGAGTGTTAGAATGAAACAAAACCATGCCTAAGTCAGCATTAAGGTTTTAGCCACTTAGAGTTTTAGAGGTTGGTGTGCTAAGTTACATGAAAAACTAAGAATGCATGATGTATAAATGATGAGAAACATGAATTGGGTGATAAAATTGCAAAATACCAAGTGTAGAGAAAAGAGCATTTGGCCAAGGAGGCTTTGTAGGGGTTACTATGCTCAATTTGATAGATTGATGGTTATAGAATACTGTACTGATGAATATAAGACTATTGATGAAGTCAAATTCGAAAAAGAAAGCATTATGACTGTAATTGCAGTTTTAGTGTTCAGTAGGAAGTAGATCGGATTTGCTATTGTATTAGGAAATATGAAAGGTCTTAGAGTTTAGAATATCATTTGTAAAAGGAATATTGAATTTCGATCATGCTTTGTAGCTTCGAAGTAGTTGGGGTAAAGTTGAGTAAGTAGGCAAAAATAGGCTCGCCTACTAGTTTGGTGCTGCAAATTGGACTATATGTGTGACATTGAGTTTGCATTGGTAAGGAACATATATAGAAGAAATAGGATGATATCACATCTGTAATTTGAATTGTTTGATTGTTTATTGACAAAGAAATTAAAGCTTAATGATTTAAATAATGTTTTAAATGATTGGATTTTCAAATTGTGTCAGAAGTTGTATGGTTTGAATTGCTTATGGTTTTAATGAAAGATGTGATTGAGGTTTGAAAGATGATAAATGAATAATGGTCTGATGGTTTAATGTACGACGATGGATAGAAAAATAAATATATTTTGTAACTGAACTAGATTGGGATATATTGGAATACTGTTGTTTTGAACTTGCAAGAGGCCTTATTTTCTAAAAGGTTATGTTGTTGAAATTTTTATAAAGGTTTTAAGTATGAAAAGTAATTGTTTGAAAGGTTTATGAGTTTAAAAGAAGCATTGAACAATAAACTTGTTGATTTTTAAGACTATGTTCGAAGATGTTGACTTGATTAATTGATCGAAAATTTATCGAAATGATCGAGTGGATTTTGAAGTGAAATGATTGACTGTTAACGAACAAAAAGAAACGTTTTGAAATTGTTTTATGAATATTGAAGGGTAAATGTTTGATTTCAATGATCGTATTGAAAGAGTTAAGTTTGGAACTTCGAGAAACTGTATAGAATTGAACTGAAATGATAGTGTGCTTTAATGTGTTTAATTACGCATAATTGCATTGTCCACATCAAAGACATTGTTTAATAGTTTTTCAATTATGATGCATGATGGTTTTAAAGTGCATTGCTTTACTGTTTAATTGATTTGAAAAAAATTCATAGTTTGAATATTTTAAAGATCCAATGAATATGAAGTGCTTTGGGTGTTATTGTATTGAAATGGTCCGAAATGTTTGAACATATCGTTAATGATTTTGTTTTATACCAAATGTAATGTTTAATAAAAATAGTTTACCATAAATGTTTTGCACATGGTATTCTACGGTTTAAGAGTTAGACTGTGGGAGCAATCTCTAGAGTCCTAAGGGACTTACGTGCTACATGAGATCCTCTGAGATTGTGAAAGTTACCTTTAGATTCCCAAAGGAGCTAAGTGCTATACAGTATACTTTACTGTTAGAACCCATGGAAAAGTGAAATGACCTTGGTTCCCAAAGTTTGAGTTTTGAATGTATTATCATACTAGGTTTAAAAATATAATATGTTTAGTACTTACAGGAATCAAGTAAATGTTTCAAGTTAAATTAAGAGTTGCATGATAGAATTTTTTTCAAACTTGTAATCAAAATGTTGTCAAAATTGTTTGATAGAAACCCTACATGCTTTTATCTAATATAATTGATATTAGAATAATTGTCAAAATTGTTTGACAAAAATCCTGCAAGCTTTTATCTAATATAATTGTTATTAGAGTAATTATCAAAATTGTTTGACAGAAACCCTGCATGCTTTTATCTATTATAATTGATATTAGAATAATTGTAAAAATTGTTTGGCAGAAACCCTACAGTTGCCACCTTTGCCAAAAATAATATTAATTATTTTATTTATTTAAAATATATTTTAATTAAAATAAATTAGGATAAAAGTTATCCTAATAAGAGTTTTAAATTAAATATATTTTAAAGAAAGATATTTTTTAAAATCAAAATTGGATAAGAGTAATCCAATGGTTTTTAAGATTTTAATGAGATTAAAATTTCAAAAAGGTTATCTTGATAAAATTTTTATTTTAAAATAAAATATTTTCTATATCAAATTGGATAAGAGTTATCCAATGGTTTTTTGATATTTTAATGAGATTAAAATTTCAATTAAGCCCAAATTGAATTTTGAAAATTAAAATTAAATTAAAACAGCCTTTGATACCCACAATTAATTAAAATTTGATTAATTAAAATTAGATTTTAATTAGAAAGTATGCAAATTAATGTGATATTGCTATGTATGCTTGATACTTGATTCTATGTGATATGGATGGTTGCATGGTGCATAGATTTATATGAGTTGTAATTTATTTAAATAGATTTAAATTGGGCTTGTGAGCCTTGATTTTATTTGTAATTTATTTATGTAATAGTTGCATAGATAAATTAGGATTGTCTTGTAAATATATAATATTTGCAGCCAAGATGGTCCAGAGCCAAGCTAAACCAAAGTGATGCTTAAAGGGAAATAGAGAAGAAGGCATTTAGAAAACAATGTATTTCTAAGTTTTTTTGTAATAGAAAGGCTATAACCATGTCACGTTTAATTTTATGCTTTTACTTATACATGTTAGAAATGCATACTAGGTGAGACGGTAAAATTAAAAATCCCTTAAAATAAATATTAAGTCAAAGATAACAAATAAAGATATCTTCTAATACGATGCATGTGAAAGAGAATTTGTTCGATATTGTGCTACTTTGGCTCAGTTAAGGCCATACCTACCTTAGGAATTCATGTTGCATGAGATAAGAGTTATCTCCAACTATGTTGGGTCAGACTTAACTAAATCAAATTATGGCATTGGCTCAGTCAAACTGTCATGCCCCAATTATCGAAATTTCACACCAAAATTTTTTCTTTTTCATTTAGATTTTCACTTAGTCGATTGGACTGTGCTCAGTGTCGTCACTCAGATATTGCAGTAAAATTTATTAGGCTATATAACATTTAACTATTCACATCGGTCTCAGTTCAGTCACTCACAATACATATTTATTTTTTCATGCAATAACCCATAATAAAGACAATAGTAGACATTTAGAATTCTTTTAATTTACTGTTTACATCCCTTTACACACTAAAGGACTATGCAATAAATGTCTAAATATAATATAATAGCTATAAAAGTATACCTATTTGGTACATTATTGAAACTTTGTAGAAATCTGATCAAAATCCTTTCCACACAAGCAGTTATTACTAGGCATAAATCTGTAAGGTAGAAAAGGGGGTGAGCTTTGGGGAAAGCCCAGTAAGAAATATATATAAAAAAAACTGATATTATACACATCTATATGCATGAGTCGAAAATGTGTTCATAACTCACAGTCGTTATTAAAACAATGTTTTGGGAACTTTATTAGAAGGATACTAGGTTAGGTAATCAGGTTGAGTATGGGAGAATGCTTTGGAGCACCTCAGGTGTCTCGGTCCTTAAATCCGACTATAGGGAATGTCAAAAGCTTCATAGAGAAGGAATTCATGCGTATTAAACCCGTATCAAAACTTTCAATCTTTTAGAAAACTATTAAGTAAAACACTTAGTGAAGCACTTAGTAAAATGGTCAGTAATTTCTTCGATAAATCCCTTAGTAGATAATTTAGTAAAGTGTTTAGTAAATCACTTAGTATACAATTTAATAAAACCTTTTTAGAGGACACTCGATAGATTGTTAATAAATGACCAGTGGACATACAGAAAACAATTAGAAAATGGTTTCGTAAATGATCAATGAATTGTCAGAAAGCCATCAGTAAACGATCAAAAAACCATCAATAAACAATCGAAATACGATTTGTAAACATTCAGAAAGCGATCGGTAAACATTTGGAAAAACTGTCAGTAGACGATAAAAAAACAGCAAGTAAACCATCAGAAATCAATCACTAAAAAAAAATCAGAAAACGATTAATAACAATAGAAAAAAAATCAGAAATCAATTGGAAAACGATCAAAAAACAATTAGTAAACGATAAGAAAATAGCCACTCAATGATTAGAGGATAGTCAATAAACAATCAGAAAACAATCATTAATTAATCGAAAACCAGTCAGTAAAAGATCAGAAAACAATCAGAAAATGTTCAGAAAACAATAAGAAAGCAATTCAGTAAACGATCAAAGAATGACCTATAACACGATTAGAAAACAATCAGATAACGATAAGAAGACAGTCAGAAAATGATCAAAAAACTATCCGTAAACGATCAATAAATGATCAGAAAACAATTAGTAATAATCGATCAGATTTAGTAAACACTCAATAGATCAAATCAATTGCTCCGATTTAATAAACACATATCAAAACAATTTTAATAACAGAATGATGGAGACTAGGCCACACCCAACAATATCATGTATGAAACAAAAATCCCATGGGGATTAGTAAAGACATATAGCCATAGTCAAAGGGGTCCATAATGTACACTTGCTAGGTGACATCTGCAGGGCTGAAGACTTGGCAAGTCTAACAGCATATGATCAATCACTCAGAATGCATGAAATGGGGCTAACAGTTTCAAAACATTTACTTGATTCCCTGAAGACAATAAAATCAATATTTTAAATTTTCCAAAACATAGTACGGCAGTATAAATGCACATTTTATTGTGAAGGCTGGGAGTGCTTGGATCATGCTAGCTAGGGATTTACTACCCTAGCAAACACAATATAAACCTTTGGGAACCAAGTTTTTATTTAAAATCATATTATTTGAAATTCAATATATATTTTGTTCAATACATTTAGTTAAACTCAAAATATTTAAGCTGAATCAGAGAATGAACATTTTCAAAAAACAATATCAGTAAATTCAAAATATTAAAAGCATTTACTTCAATAAGACAAAATAGGACTTTAACTTCAATCAAACACTCAAAGCAGTTTACAAATCGATAATATCACATTACAAGATTGGTACACTAAAATAGATTATCACTCAGTTCATAAAGCCATTAAAATTAGAATATTAGCAGTTCGAGAATATAAATTCGGCAAATATTTCGACTAGAACTCAAAGTTCAAAATATTTTATTTATGTATAAGAATGGTACCATCACTCGTATAAATCATAAATTCAAGGAAACCTATTAAAATCAGTCTCAGAAATTGAGTTACAAATTTAATGTTCCTTATGACTTTTATGAGAATTCAACTCAAATTTCAATCCAAAAACCATTTAAAATAACTTCAAATTCTATTCTTTGAAATCTAGAGTTCCAAACATGTTTAATGAAATTTCGACAGCATAACGGCTATATATGCCCTAACCTCCTTACATGAAAATATAGTTCAAACACCACAACTCCAGTTGTCACACTCTATATATACAGTATTTCATGTATTTCCACACATTTAGTAAGGGCTGGGATGTCTGCGATGTTTTTATTTCTACTTTCTTTCAACAATAAACACTTTATAACAGTAAATTTAATTTAATTTACAAAAACATAAATATTTACATATCAGTGTTTGTTTATCATATACATCCCCTATTCGTGTTCTGTAAAATAAGTCTGAACATATAAAGAAAACGATTATACCTCTAAGATCCATACTACGGTGCCTCGGGTAAGTCGAAGCGCAGCCAAAATCCTCGAATAACAAATCACACAATCACTGAAAATAATATGTGATGTGAAATAGAAGAGTGAGCAAACTATGGCTCAGTAAAGGAATTATATGCAAAACTTGATATCACGACATCTATATGCAATGAAAATACTTATTTTCCTATAGGTACCCTAATGAGCATAAAGGAAGGATACTATAGCCAGCTAGGGATCCGGATGGAGTATGAAAGATAATTTGAAATACCTATCTTGTCTCGGAAACTAAAAGCGACTATAGGGAGTAGAAATTAAATTTGATATAAAACTCATTTAATAATTCTCCATATATAAATAATTCACATAATAATGGTATAATGAACCATTAAATAAATCATTTAGGAAATAATTTAATTTTCACATTAAAATATCACTTTCACAATTAAATAAACCACAATAAACAATACGTATATAGTTTAGTACAGTAAACCAATTCAAAGTAATCACCCATTTCACCGAAATCACAGTAATAATAACTTGTAACTTAATATCACCATTTAATTAAAAACAATTTAATATCACAAATAAATGGTGGAGACTAGGAATCACCCAAGATGTATCATGCTATAATCCTCGTAGAGTATAATAATAATCTTATGAGATCTATGGCCATAGTCTATAATTGTCCTTAGTCGTACACTGATCAAGCGTCAATCGAGACGCTGAAGATAGGATCAGTATCAACAACTTCACACAGCATATACACATTATCACATCAGCATGATAAGGGGCCTATCAGTCTCAAAATAATATTCACACAGTAGTATCACCTTTATGGAAATCAAGAAAAATAGGAAAATCTCCAGTCAGTCTATAAAGGTTATTTTGTAATACAGTGAATATTATAATGAAAATAATCTATAAAATATTCACTTTCCAACACTTCATTTTATAAATCACTTATTACACTGTAAATCACTTAGGAAAATTCTCAGTAGCTTTACTTTCATTAAATTCGATAAAACAAATATTTAAATAATATTTTTTTTGTAAATTCATATTTTATGGGAAATATTAAAAGTCTAATTTCCAAGGCTAGGAAATGACTCAAATATGCACTAAAATATTTTATGATATTTTTAGAAAATTTTCTAAGAAATTTTAGTAGCATAACGATTGCTAATACCCTAGCCTTCCTGCAATTCAAACATAGTTCAATACCAGCCAAAAGCCACAGTTTTCACAGTTTTTAAGGCAATTCACTTTCAAAATATTCTCATAAAATTATTTGCATCAAAACCATGCATTCGAAATATCCTTACAGTCCACATACGCATCCCTTACCTGTCTGACTTAATTGACCTTTTTGATTGCACCACTTGTAATCCAATACTCCCAGGCTGCAGATAATTTCACCAAAAATATTAGATTATTTAATACTTATTTTTAAGCTACTTTTCATGTCTAATTGCAGCCACATTTTACACTGCAAATATTTATGTAGTATATTTTCTACCGGTACTAAAACACAACTTCTCCGTTTTAAGTCTGATTTTAAATCCGATCTCACTGGTGGACTCCTTGTAATTTCTACAGTCTAATGGCACCTCAAAACCATCAAATGCAGCCATGGATATGGGTCCCCTTAGGTTGACTGAATCTACCATCATGCCATTCACATTATTTTTCAACAATCTAATTCCATATTCTTGTTCTACCATGCTTATTCATCATTTTGGCATCCATTTCATGCATGAAACACCATGTTTTCCTTAGGTTCCCATCATGGTCGAAACCCCCCTTCAATGGCACAATTTGATTTAATTCATTTCTAATGAATCCAATGCCATAATCATGCTTAGGATGCCTAAAGTAATCATTCTACACCATTAAAACTAAATGAAAGCCCATGAATGGTGAGTAAGGTACCTTGGCTGAATTCTTCAAGGCTTCCTTTCTCCTTGTTTTGTTGCTTATTCAATAATCTATATAGAGGAAGGTAAGTAGAATGATTTTCTAGTTATAAGTTTAGTGAAAAAAATGAAGATTTAAGGTGGTTTAGATTGGTTTCTTTTCTTTTCTTCCTTTTCTTTCTCTAATGGAGTGGGAGGCTTTGGAAGAGATGATGAATGGCTGGCCAAGTGAAGGAAGAAATATGAAGACTCTTCTAGAAGGGGGTGAAATGACGAAAATGCTCCTATTTATGAAAATTTCGAAAATTTTGCCCTTAAGCTTTCGTAATTGTAACAACTATATAATTGCACTCCAAAATTTCAGATTTCATCACCATATACTGTTATTGGATGTATTTTGATGAATTATGGTGGTTTCGTTAACGCGAGGTACATCGAATGCGTGAAATTACAAAATTACCCCTAACAAACTGCCAATAAAATTTTTCGATTTAACCACCGATTCGATAAATCTATTGACACTATCTTAAACTCATTTTCATGTAGAATATCATGATATTTTTACCTCATCCCAAATCATTTTGTTTGGGTATAATTTATGAAAATACCCTTGGGATTGTAACTGTTATTTTCTGCTTTGTTTGTCACACTTCCCAAAATAATAAAAATAAGGTGTTTTGGGTCTAAAAAATTTTCACAATATAACTATTACACCTTTCGTACATTGTTTCTTCAGTCATATATACATTTGGGCATAAAAATTCAAGTTGGGCCGACTCACTAAAATTTACAAAATACAACAAAAATTAATTAATAAATAAGTATTTGTACATGTAAAGTACAATATAATCGGTTCTCACACCAGTTACCCAATATCGATCAATCACATTTCAATTAACGGTTCAGAAAACTAATTCAAAGCACTCAGTCTAGTTAATCGATCTCTAAACAATTTCAATGTTCAATAATGCAAAATTTTCAAATCAGCCGAGCAAATCATATCAATGTTGTCACAGTATCCCTAAGACTTATATATATATATATATATATATATATATATCCTTTATCAAATTTCCAGTCACAATGCAGTATATCCATCATCTCCAATAAACAGATCAGATAAGTGAGCATATATTGCATCTATCATACTTCTATAATGGGGTAACAGTCCCTTATAGAAATATTGGATCAATAGTTGCTTGTGAATTTGGTGATGTGGGCAACTACCACATAATCGTTTAAATCTTTCCCAATATTCATAGAGTGACTCACTATTAAATTGCCTAACTTCACAAATTTCTTTGCGGATGTTGGCTGCCCTAAAAGCAGGAAAATACCTTTCCAAGAAGAGTTTCTTTGTATCATCCCAGGTGTTGATGGTCCCAGAAGGTAAGTAGTAAAGCCAATCCTTGGCTGCATTTGCCAGAGAGAATGGAAATGCCCTCAGCATGATTTGCTTTTCACTAACCCTAATAGGCTTCATGGTTGAGCAAACCACATGGAATTCCTTTAAATGTTTGTGTGGATCTTCAGCAAACCACATGGAATTCCTTTAAATGTTTGTGTGGATCTTCACCTGTAAGACCATGAAATGTTGGTAAGAGATGTATCAAGCTAGACATTAATTCAAAAGCAACATCTAAAGCAGGGTAAGTAATGCAAAAGGGTTGTTGGCCCATAGTGGGGGCCGCCAACTCCTTTAGAGTCCTGTTCGCATTCTGAGCCATAGCTTCCTCTTTTGAATCACTAGAGAACTCAAAAGTAGGGTTGAATGTGGGCTCAGTAGGAGGTGGATCGTTAGTGGTGGTTGTCGATGTGGTGTTTGTAGCACTGTGCTTCGAGTTGCTTGTATGTAGTCCCTAATCTTTTGCAATTTCTAACTAAAGTCCTAGTCAGACATGCAATCCCTGAAAAGGAAAAGAAAAAATCAGACTTTAAATTAAAATAATTAACCTAAACAAAAATTCAATCCCTGGCAATGGCGCCAAAATTTTGATGAGTGTCGTCAGTCACCAAAAATAACACTTCCTAACTCTACTATGTAGATAGCGGAGCAAGGGTCGAACCCACAGAGACGTAAATTATTTAAGTTAATTATTAAATTAAAAATCTAATTTTAGGGTTTAGGGAAAGAAGAAATTTTGGGGTTTTAGAGTTTTGTAAGCTATGCCTAAAATAAAGAAAACAAGAATTATTAAATATCAAAAAACAAATAGCAAAAAGCTTCAATTACGAGGCAATTAATTATTCTTGGATTTTGATGTTGATCATTGATTACAGGATATTACTGTCAATTAAATAGTCAACCGTAGCATAACAACAAGCTCTGTTATACCATCTTTCCTTACTGAGTTGTTAGTTAAAACAAGCTCTTTAACTAATCTCTAACTACTTAACCTACCTAGAACAAGCTCTCTAGATATAAGTTGTAGTATAATTAACAACAAGAAAGATATGGGTTGACATTAGATAACAAACACATAAGCTCGGTTCATTTAATCTAAACCTTAATTCTCCTCCATCTCTAGTGATTAACTCCACAATCAGTTACGGACTTATGTTTTTAATCTGGTGGTAGATTATTTAATTTAATTTAATTAAATAGTATGCACCCTATCTAACCGAACAAACAATCATTATAATGTGCTCAAAGAATCTTAGATATTTAATCAACAATTATATAATAGGTTCAAGAATCTCACAACATGCTTTTCCCAAGAATAATCAATTTACCTCATAACTGAATAAGAAAACTACTCACTAGACATATTCAAGATCATAAAATTCAAGTTTAATATTATAAAGGAGACAATTGTCATGTAATAAACAATTAGACTATCAATCTTTAATAATATCAAACAAGAAATCTATAATCAAGATTATGATTTAATAAGATTCAAACAAACAGTAATTAAAAACAAAACAAGAAATGGCAAAGTTTAAAAATATTCAAGAAAGAAATCATTAAGAAAAAAAATAAAAAGAAAATAATTTTATAAAACAATAATAAGAAATCATCAACTAATTAAAAATAAAGAAAAAATAAAATTTTATTAAAAACTCTAAAGGAAATCTTACAAGACTAAAAGAGGGAAAAGAGATGTGAGGGATGTTATTTATGAGAGCCTTGTGCTCTTTATATAGACTTAAGGAATAGTTTAAAAGACTTTCCTAAGCAATGTGAGATTTAGATAAGAGTTTACTTAGGGAATAAGTAATTTGACTAGTCAAACTCTTATCTTTATCTCATCATTTTTTTACAATTATTTTTTAAGTAAAATTCCTGAGGCCTATTTTTATTAATTAATTACAGATCTAAGACATAATAAAATTAAGAAATTATCTTGTCTCAACAAAATCTTGTCTTGAACTTGGAATTTCTTCTCAATCTCGTTTTTCTGCCCAGAATTTCATACTGATTTTGTCTAGATGTTTGACCCATCAAATGAACTCCGATTTTCACGATCTCCTACATTCCAAAAACCTTGAGAAGTCCTCTACAACCTCCATGAAGGCCATTTCTTGAGATCAGATCGTTAAGTTGGTAAAATTCATTAATCTTTTGAACTGAACAGAAAAATCTGCACTTTGCTCTTTTTAGCTTCTTTTAATTCCAACTTTGATATTTAATACCTAAAACATATAATAAACATTAGTAAGCTCTTTTAGGTGTAAAACATCAATAAAGCAAATATATTAGCACATATAAAATTCACAAAAATATCATCCTATCAATTTTAGTGCATTATTGAAGGAATTCCTAGCCTTAGAAATTAAATATCTAATATTTTTCATAAAATAGTGTTTTACTGAAAAACAATAGTTAAATATTCGTGTTATCAAATTTAATTAAATTAAAGCTACTGATAACTTTCTATAAGTGTTTTACAGTGTAATAGAAGATTTATAAAATGTGTTATTGCAATGTGAATATTTTATAAATTGTTTTCACTATAATATACACTGTGTAATAAATTAACCTTTATGGATTAACTAAAGATTTTATCTATTTTCACTACTTTCCATAAAGGTGACACTATTGTTTATATATTGTTTTGAGACTGTTAGGCCACGTATCATGCTCATGTGTTCATGTGGCTTATTGACCCGCCAAGTCATCAGCAGTCCCAACGAGACCTAGCAAGTGTACTCTGAGGACACTTATAGACTATGGCCATATGTCTCATGCGTTACTGTTCCCTACAAGGATTATAACATGATATATTCAAGGTGTTGAATGGTCTCCATTCACGTATTGCTGTTTACTGTTAATGTTTTTACTGAACTGTTACCGTTACTAATGTGTTTACTGTTATGGAATGATTTATTGTGCTTGTACGGTGTTTAATGATTTTGAATTATTTATGGTGGAAAGGGATTTATAAATGATGTAATTTCTTAAATAAATTTTTATACATATGATTTTTATGAATATTGTTTTATTGAAACATTATTGGTGCTGAACTATTAATATTTACCGAAGTGCTACTGATAGTTACTAAATTTTCTACTACTACTAAAATAACTGATTATTGTTTACTGTTACTGTTTACTACGCTATTTTTTACTGAACTATATTGTTACTAAAACTGTATACCATACTATGTACTGAATTGTTTATCGTACTTAACTGTTAACTGTACTGTTTACTTTGATTTATTAAATTGTGAAAGTGATATTTTAAAGTGAAAGTGAAATTATTTAATGGTTTTATATACCATTTTATGTGATTTACTATATAGGGAAATTTATCAAATGATATTTATATCAAATTTAACTTTTACTCTTTATAGTAGCTTCTAGGTTTTGGGACACGACAGGTATTCTAAAATACCTTTCATACTCCATCCAGATCCCTAGCCGACTATAGTATCCTGCCTTTATTGTCCCTAGTGTACTAATAGGAAATAAATGCTTTTAAATGCATATAGATTTCATAATATCAGTTTCTGCATACAATTTTCTTACTGAGCACGATTTGCTTATCCCTTATTTTTCCCACTCCTTAGATTAGCTATAATAACTGTTTGAGATATTTTGTGAAGATTTTGGCTGTTTCCATTTCCCCGAGGCAGTGGCTAGTAGATCTTAGAGGTACATTCACCTTTCTTTATATATTCAGACCTACCTGTACAATACTATTTTATTTGTAAACTATATTCAAGGGATGTAAATATTAAAGAATTTAATTTATATTTTTATAAATTGGTTACCATTTAACAAAATGTGTAATAAAGGCACCGCAGACAGCCCAACCATCACTGTATATGTGAAAATGTGGTGAATACTATATGTACAAACTTTGATATATACAACTTCCTAAGACCTAATTTACATCAATTTGAGCATGAATTCCTCATGCTTTTCTCTTGGCCGAAATGGCCTTCCATGTCTACATATTCCATTTCAACAATTTAAGGCCGTAATTGCGTTCTAGATACTCTCTACACTATTTCTACACCACTTTTGCATTGGACAAAATCACATTCTCACATAGGCAAGCTTGGCCAAAACCCGAGGAGTGATTTCTAAGGGTTTTAATCCAATTCAAGCTTCAATACATGGCTAAACATCTTAAACACATAGTATAAAGCCATTAAAGCATGAAAAACTCAGCTTTCTCTCACCTTTCTTAGTTGGCCAAAATTGGAGGAAGCACAAACACCAAGAAAATGGCCTCTTCTATGCTAGATTTTGGTACTATTTGAAGAGCTCAAAGAGCTGGACAAGTTTGGTGAAGACGATTTTCGGTTTCGGGGTGTTTTACTATAGTTTTCAATGGCTTTCTCTCTCTTAACCAAGCCTTTTAGTGTGAGAAAGTAATGGTGGAGATGACGGCCAATTATGAGAAGGAAGAAGGCTAGAAAACTCCTTAAAAATTAATATTGTAATGCAAAATGACAAAAATGCCCTTATACAATTTAAAAAATTTCAAACACATCCATTTCTTTCTAATTTCGGTTTAAATATTCAGTTTAACTTCCAAATATTTCATTCACTCATAAAATACATTTATTTAACTCATCCCAATCATTGGATAAGCTTTTGTTGGGTTTTGGTTGTAAAAAGGGTGAAATCACCAAAATACCCTTAACAGTGCAATCGCGTAGTTTTTGGCTTTCACGTGTGATTCAATGTTCAAGTTGACATAGCATGAGACTCCTTCACACGTAGATTTATCTATGACTACCACTTGGTCTTAATTCAAATCAAATTGACCGTTATTTACAAAAATTTCCTAAGCCTAGGGACGAAATTATCATTTTTGAATTTTTTTGCACGTTTTTCGAAAAATGCACAAACAAAAGAATTTTGAGATGTAGATTCCTCCCACCTCAATATTTCACTCCAAATATCATAACTCTGGAGTTTCACCCCAATCTGGACTGTAGAGGTCCCGTGAGGCCCTTATGACAATTTCCTTCTATACCACTGGTTATTTAATTTCTTAGTAATTTATCCTTAGACTTTCCATTTCCATACCCTTTAACTTATGAAATTTATTGGGAAAATGTGGTCTTCACAATTTCTAGCTCTGATTGTGATTCTGAATAGCTGTTAGACCTTGAGCAAGCTACAACCACCTCGGTATCACTTGCTTAGTGGTACTATGGGGTGTCTCTGATTTTGAATGTTGTATTGACTCTGACCCGATCATCAGCATCTACAGTTGGCACTTGGTTAGTGTATGTTGACTCTATAGGCTATACCGAGAGGGGGGTGAATCGGTTTTTAACTGCCCTTAAGCTCGTTTTGCGATTCTTCTAAATTCTCTAGCCTATATGAATATTTTCTAAGTTCTCTAGGCTATTCAATAATGCAATATAAATTCAATTCAATAAGCACAATACAATTGCAAGTAAATAAAGAGTAGGGAGAGAGAGATTTATACAATAGATTTATATAGGTTCGACTACCTTGCCTACGTCCTCTACCTTAAGACGCTCCCAAGGATTTTCCCCAAATTCACTATACTTGAATTTGTCTTTACAATCCCTCTTTTTTAAGGCTCAAGAGAAACCTCTCTCGTTTTCTAGGCTCAAGAGAAACCTCCCTCTTTTTCTAGGCTCAAGAGAAACCTCTTCTCCCTCTTTTTCTAGGCTAAAGAGAAATCTCCCTCTTTTTCTTAGGCTAAAGAGTAACCTCCCCTTTTTACAAGGATTGAATTGGATAACAAGTTGTGTAATCAAGGAAGACCTCTAAGTAGGCAAATGATTATAGAAATTGGGCACAAAGAGAAGCCTATACAAGATTTGTGCTAAGCTATACAAGAAATATGTAAATGATAGAAGATGAAGACTTTGTAGCTCTTGATTTGTTGTTGAGGCTTGAGGATTTGAGGAATAATGAGTATTGGAGTTCTGAGTGGTTCCTCTTTCTTCCTTTAGCTTCTAAGCCTCTATTTATAGTCCCTTGGATGGTTTGTGGACGTTGGTTGGAGCCAAAATAGAAACTAGCTATTGTATCTCACAGAAACTAGCCGTTGGGGACTTTCTGACATAAAGGGATCGATCCTTTTGCAAAAGGGATCGATCCCATGCTTCATTCTTGGCTTCCTGGGCATTCTGCCAAAAAGGGATCGATCCCTTTCCTTAGGGGATCGATCCCATGCTTCTAGAATGAGTTTTTCCTGCATTTTTGGGTTAGAAATGATGCGGTCTTTGATCCTAATTCAACCCAAAACATTTTGGCATTTTTGTTGGAGTTTTTCTTGACTTTCTCTGATGAAAATATGGTCCAAAAACTCATCAAGTGATTTTCTAAAATATTCAAAACATTTACAAAGTATTAAGACCAATAAGAGTATGCATCATTAAATCATGGTCTTAATGTTTGATATGATCACTTGAAATGTATTGAGAAAATCATGTGTGATAAGGCAAATTTACAATATGAATTAAAACATTAAAGCTTATTTAAGTTTTTGTCATTTCAAAATATATATAGCAATTTAAAGCTAACAATCTCCCCCTTTTTGATATGACAAAACATAATGTAAATTTGCTTTGAAAATTCTTTGATAAAATACTCCCGCTCAAATAAAGCAGGATTTTATAGAGCTCCCCCTTAATATAAGCATGGGTTTTGAAAATGAATTTTCAAGCTATTTCTCCCCCATTATCTCTCCCCCTTAATATCTCTCCCTTTTAATATCTATTTTTCCCCCTTTTGTCATAGCAAAAAGAAAGAAAAACTCCACCTAAAATTATGGCCATGTGAGAAGAGATAAAAATGCTCCATCCAACAAGAAACATGTTAGTTCATGGGACTCATAGCACAAATAAATAAGTCAATATTCACAAAGAGTATGAAATATTCATGCAATGAATATGACTTATGATCTTATACCAATTGTTTATAAATAATTTTGATACCAATTGTTGATAAGTAATTTTGCAAAAAGGTTCCAATTGGTAAGAAGTTAAGCAAGCACCTAAGTATATTAATTGTTCTCTAAGGTCCAACTGAGGTGCATGGCAATACATCATGATTATGAGCTAAAATTAGATAAAATATCATATGCATGTGCGCATAAATCATTTTCAAGAAATATTGTGCCTAGAATTAAGATATATAGCAATTAATTACAAATTCTAGCACACAAGAGTTTCATGCAAAAATATCCTAAGAGAATTCTTCTCTATTTGTCATTTCAATCTAAGGAGCATGAGAAGAGTTGTCAATTTAAAGCTCATACCAATTGGCAATTTAGATTTGGCTTACCAATTATTGAAAATATGGTTCCCAATGATACTAATTGTTATTTCAATCTAAATACCAATTGTTACTAATGGTTGACTTAGTCATTTTGCATGAATCCAATATCTATGTGTAGTGTGTTCATGTCAAGAAAATAATCATTCTAAAAATGCAAGAACACAACACATATCATCAAATATGCATATGGATCAATTAATCATTAGCACACTATCATAAAGTATTAATCCATATTCATATTCACAAATTTATACCATATGGAAGATTCAAAAAATCAAGGAATTCAAGCAAGCACATTTTCTTCCATGGTTTCAAGCACAAAAGTCCTATGCTCATTTTCCAATTCAAGTCCTTAACCAATTATGAGCAAGGAAAGATTCAATATTACCATTTTAATCAATTAAGAGCTATATCCCTAGTTGTTATCATCATTTAACGTTCTAGAGGGTATATGCTATTTTAACTAAAATGGCTTCACCTAAGTGAATCAATATTATCAAGCTAAAATATATTTTATCTTTAAAATCCATAAACTATGAGTGAGGTTAAGCACATAATATCATGAAAACAACTATTCTCATCTCATAGGCATGATTATTGATTCAACTTAAGTAAACATGCATGTTCAACATCAAAGCAATCAAGATTCAATGCATGTATATTAATTGTTGGTGTTATCATTAAAGCCCAAGTTCCATAATAATTTGGCTATAAAGAATTAATTTCATGGATGATAAATTTTCATGTAACTCAACATTTAGGATTTATTTATCATCACTAATTATAAGCAAAGGAAAATTATGACCTTATACCAATTGTTGAATTTACATTTGAAGTCAATCCTTAAGGTCAAGTTTTAATTATTCTTCCACTAGATGTATAATTATCATGTAACCTAGAGTGGAGTAGTTGAGTCAAGCTAAGAAACATAATCCTATAAGCATGCTTGACTAAGATGAACAAAAGATATGAAAAACACTCATTATGCACAAGTTCATCAAATTCTCAAATATATCCATAAATTCTTGAAATATTTCTCAAAATTATGTTTAAGCATTCATTGATAGTATATTTCAAGATTATTTCAAGATTTATGTAATTCAGGACCATCTTTAATGAGAAAATTGATTTAGCATTTGTGAGCTCAAGAAAAATGATATTGATTGTTGAAAGTGATACCATTTGTTGGAAATGATATTGATTGATGAAGTTGAGGCATGATATTACTGAAAAATGAATTTTCATAGTTTAAAGATTATCAAAAAGAAGTTAAAATACTGGATTTTAAGTTGAGAAGAAAGAAGATATCAAGAAAGTGAAAAATCCTTCTCAAATTCGGTTGAAAAAGTGCAGAAAAGCCATTTTAGCCAGGGGAGATCGATCCCTTAGGGAGGGGGATCGATCCCTTAAGTCCAGAATGCAGATTTCCTGCATTCTGCTCAAGGGGGATCGATCCTGCTTGCTAAGGGCTCGATCCCTCATCCTGTTTCTGCAGTTTTTTTGACAGAAAATCCAACCTTTGAGGTGCCCAAACTTCGTTTTTGAGTAATTTAAGTCCAAATAAAGGTTTAAACATTTGTAAAACATGATTTTGGACTTGTATGAATGAAAAATTTGAATGAAAAACCATTTTACAAAAGATTTTGCAATTTTGGAAGAATTTACACAATAAAATGCATTTTTGGCCTCAAAGGGGGTCATTTTAAGCATTATGCATATTTTGTCAAAACCAAAGCTTTGGAAACCACAAATATGCCAAAACAAACTTGTTCACGTAGATTTTAAGCACATATAACATCAAATCATCATACTTGTGAACATTATGCCATGATTTCCAACATATAAGTTCTTCATTAATGCACATGACATGACATTTTGCATATATGACATATTTGGCAATTTGAGGCAAGTAAATACATTATCAACACATAGAAAACTTGCTCAAAATGCAGAAATCCAATAAACATTTCAAAATTACTAAACATGCTTTTCATCTAATAATCCAATGCCTCAAGAACTATCCATTAACCAATCAACAATCATTCAACATGCCTTTTCTTTATTCATTCAACTCACAATGCACCAATAATCATTAACACATTTTCTTATCAAAGCACAAAAAGTTTAAGGAGTAAGGAATTAAGCTTACAATACTCCTTTGCTAAAGAATGCTTTGCCTTGACTAGTTGAATCCACCTTGTGCCATCCTTTGAAGAATTGTTGTGATGGATCCTCAAGCTTTTCCTTTTTCTCATTGGCACAAGCAAACTCCATGAGGATGTGTTGAGCATTTAGACTCCATTGTTCCATTGTATTCCCATGCTCTAACACTCCTACAACAAACACATTTTCAAGTATGCTTTGGTACCCAAATTTTCTTGGGTCCATAAGAGTTAGTGCAAATAATTTTTTATCCTTTTGGGATCCATTTCAAGCTCAAATCATCATTATTTATTGCATGCTTTGGCACCCACATTTTCTTAACTACTCTTCCTCTAAATGTAGTTTTTCTATAAGTGCATGCTTGTGAAGAGTGTCCTATTCTATTGCAAAGTGAGCATGTAAGTGAAATGTTATGCACAGAATTTTTGCATACAAGAAAATTCTTAAGATGAGTTTCCTTTTTATTTGCATTATATCCTAACCCATCTTTGTCAAAGAAGGCTCTTTGGGTCTCTAACATATGATCTAATTTTTGTTGACCCATATAGAACCTAGAAAATGAGTTATGCAAATTTGTATTCTTTTCATTCAACTCATTTATTTCTAGATTAGCTTCCTCTAATTTCTTTTGAAATGCTAACTTAGCATTCAATAGCTCATCATTTTCCATTTTTAATTTTGTGATCATTTTCTTGTATTTTGAGTTCATGCATTCAAATTCACTAGCTAGCTCATCAAAAGCATCTTGTAAATCATCATAAGAATGATCATTGCATTCACTAGAGCTAGGTTTTTCCTTTTCATCCTCAATAGTCAAAGAGCTAGGATTTGCCAATTTATCTTTAATATTTTCTAATTTCTTTTCTAGCTCTAATTTCACCTTGGTGAGTTCATCATTCTTTGAGCCTAGATCTTTTATTTTCTCCTCCAACTCAACATTTGTATTGATCAAAATTTCATTCTCTTTTCTAAATTTATTTAACTTTTTGTTATATTTTGCATGCATTGATTTATATTCATCACTTAGCTCATTAAATGCATCTTGAAGCTCATCAAATGAATATTCTTCTAAAGTTTGTGAGAAAGTCTCAAAATCATCACCTAGAGCCATTTATGATCGTTTTGCTTGATAGAGGTTAGTCTAAATTAATCTCGAGCCCAAGCTCTGATACCAATTGTTGACTCTATAGGCTATACCGAGAGAGGGGGTGAATCGATTTTTAACTACCCTTAAGCTCGTTTTGCGATTCTTCTAAATTCTCTAGCCTATATAATATTTTCTAAGTTCTCTAGGCTATTCAATAATGCAATATAAATTCAATTCAATAAGCACAATACAATTGCAAGTAAATAAAGAGTAGGGAGAGAGAGATTTACACAATAGATTTATAGAGGTTTGGCTACCTTGCCTACGTTCTCTACCTTGAGACGCTCCCAAGGATTTTCCCCAAATTCACTATACTTGAATTTGTCTTTACAATCCCTTTTTTTAAAGGCTCAAGAGAAACCTCTCTCTTTTTCTAGGCTCAAGAGAAACCTCCCTCTTTTTCTAGGCTCAAGAGAAACCTCTTCTCCCTCTTTTTCTAGGCTAAAGAGAAACCTCCCTCTTTTTCTTAGGCTAAAGAGTAACCTCCCATTTTTACAAGGATTGAATTGGAAAACAAGTTGTGTAATCAAGGAAGACCTCTAAGTAGGTAAATGATTACAGAAATTGGGCACAAAGAGAAGCCTATACAAGATTTGTGCTAAGCTATACAAGAAATATGTAAATGGTGGAAGATGAAGACTTTGTAGCTCTTGATTTGTTGTTGAGGCTTGAGGATTTGAGGAATAATGAGTATTGGAGTTGTTGAGTGGTTCCTCTTTCTTCCTTTAGCTTCTAAGCCTCTATTTATAGTCCCTTGGATGGTTTGTGGATGTTGGTTAGAGCCAAAACAGAAACTAGCCGTTGTATCTCACAGAAACTAACCGTTGGGGACTTTCTGACATAAAGGGATCGATCCTTTTGCAAAAGGGATCGATCCCATGCTTCATTCTTGGCTTCCTGGGCATTCTGCCAAAAAGGGATCGATTCCTTTCCTTAGGGGATCGATCCCATGCTTCCAGAATGAGTTTTTCTTGCATTTTTGGGTTAGAAATGATGTGGTCTTTGATCCTAATTCAACCCAAAACATTTTGGCATTTTTGTGGGAGTTTTTCTTGACTTTCTCTGATGAAAATATGGTCCAAAAATTCATCAAATGATTTTCTAAAATATTCAAAACATTTACAAAGTATTAAGACCAATAAGAGTATGCATCATTAAATCATGGTCTTAATGTTTGATATGATCACTTGAAATGTATTGAGAAAATCATGTGTGATAAGGCAAATTTACAATATGAATTAAAACATTAAAGCTTATTTAAGTTTTTGTCATTTCAAAATATATATAGCAATTTAAAGCTAACAGTGTACACACTCTTATGATTATGACCATATTATACTATTTCTCCCTTTATGGGATTTGGATTGCAAATTTCTATTGGGATGTTGCCATGTCTCCACTGATTCTGATTTATCTGGATTTATATGATTTTTAAGCCTCTGAACTCTGAATTCTAAATGATTATGATTTATCTGGATTTTGAATGATTTTTGAACCTTTGATATTTGAATTCTAAAATCCGAAAATGGTTTGATATTGATTTTATGAATGCTATTTGAACTCTGAAATTTGCATGGTTTCTGACTGGTTTAAGATATCTACATTGTATAGTTTTGAAATGAATGTCAAGAATGTTAAATTGATTTACGGTTTTGACTCTAATTTGAAACGCATGAATTACTTCTATGATATATTTCTTAGTATGCTTTATAGTTGTAGTGTTAGGAAATGGGATAGGTAAGGCACTTTAAAGCATTCTTCTGTACTCATTCGTAACCCATGACGAGCTATAGAGATTTCTCCATCTAAGTCTTTGGTTAGAACTACTATTTGAACTATGACATATTGTAATTTGTTTAAGATGTCTACATATAGCTTACGGTATTTGTGTCTTTATATATTTTTCTTACTGGGCATAAAGCTCACCCCCCTTCTGTTCCTACTTTTAGATTATTTACAGTAATTCTGTTCTTTGAAAGGGGTTTTGCAGAAATCCTTTGAGGTAGTTAGAGCGTACCTCTAAGGTATATTTACTATAGTAGTTTTGTGTATTCAGACTTTATTGTACAATACTGTAGTGTGTAGAAAAAGGGATGTAAACCGAATGAAATCGAATATGGATTTTAGTATGATGGATGAAAGAAATGTGGTTAGAAGTGTTGTAGCTTTTGATAGTTATACATATATTGATATGCTCGAGGTTGTTTATATAAATAGATTTTCTAATGAATGATTTTGAATACAGTAAGTGAAAATAGAAGAAATAAGAATATGTATTCGAATGTGTTAAATGACTAAATTGACACCAAATTCAGACAATAAATATTGATGCAGTTAATTATGTTTTAGCTAAATATTGAATTGGGAACACTAAGCACAGTCCAACCAAACGAAAGAAATGTGAAAAATTGTTGTGAAATATTAAGAAATTGGGGTGTGACATCATGCTACGACACTAAGTATCATATCCGAAAACTTTTACACATTAATTTAAAAGTTAGAAATTATATTAGCATCATGCTTACCCTTTTGTTAATTTTTTCGATAAGTTCACATCCTTTGTTTCTATTCTAGTCAAAGTATATGATTATCTTGCAATGTATTCATTTTCTTATAAGAAAGTTTAGGACAGTAAGAATAAATCAAAACTTTGAACTTTTTTTTTGCAAGTATGTAAATGAGAAATGAACTGAAACAAAAGAGCATTTTCACTTACTCAATAACAAAAACAAAGAGCAAAAGCAAAATTGTCAACAAACTCAAATAAGTAGTTTCAATTATAAAGAAGACATCATCAGATCTAGAACAAGAGAGTTACTGTCGCTGGATTCGGATAGAGAAAGGCTAACTACCGTTGGATTTGAAGAGAGGAAAGATTTGCTGATATTGGATTTGGAGAGGGAAAGATCGAAAGAGCTGATAACTTTGGATCTGGAGAAAAAGATGCTACTGCAGGAAAGCACTGTCAGATGACCGTTGCGACCATGGTTTTAAATCGCGGTCACGGCCGCGTTTTCAGTCGCATTGTGTTTATCACGGTTGCGGACATAGCGACGGTAATTGCGGTCATCGCGGTCGTAAATTTTTTTTAATTTCGCACAATTCTATATAAAGTGTAGTAATTTTAATTATAATCATGTAAAGTCTTATTTTATAGTTTTTAAAGTAATATAAAATACCTCAAGTCTATTATTTATGTGAAAAAAGGTTATTTATAATTTTTTCAATTATAATAAAACATTCATATTTAAAAAATTACTTATGATAATTAAAAAATAACAAATATTCAAAATAGAGATAAATAATTATCTACTAATTAATTAGCATTAATTATTTTTTATCTAAATTATTAGGGAATTTTTTCATCAAAATTTTTTCAAATCTTTTTTCATCTAAATTAATTATGTCAATATTTTTCTTTTTTTTTCTCTTCCACATGAATTTCTACGAATATTAATAATTAACAAATAGAACTTGTAAAATTCAATTCAAGGAAACTAAAAAAATGCACTTTAAATCTTACCGATTACCACATAGTGGAATGACGAGGAGCATCAAATTCTCCCTCTTCACTTTCAGAACCATAGCGACTCGATCTTCGTGACCTTTGTCCAAAATTCAAACCATATCCTTGTTCTTGATACATTTGTGGTGGTGGTGGATACATTTGGGGTAGTGGTGGTGGATACATTTGGGGTAGTGGTGGATACATTTGGGGATAATAGGGCATAGGATAATTAGGATATGGCTGGGGTGGATAATAACCTTGTGGAGGTGGATAGTAACCATAGGGAGGTTGAAAATATAAAGGTGGTCCTGATGGATAATAGCCTTGATTCCCAAATGATTCATTACTAGAAGCTGATCTTCGAGATGAAGAGCCTCCAGAACCAGAATTATCATGTTGGTGCTTCTTGGCTTTTCCCTTTGATCGAGTTCTATCTCTACTTCTATCCCCACTAGATTCAATAGATGGATGTACTCCATATTCTGACAAATGAAGGAATAATCCACCGGTAGCAGCAAGCCCAAATTCTCCTCCAAGTGGACTAAAAGGCCTATTTTCATTTGCACCACCACTATAATCAGCACCACTACCATCACCACCGGGTCCATAACTACCAGTTGGACTTGAACCCTCATCATCATCACTATGAGTTGGTGATCGGCTTGTACTTGAATGAGGCGGATTTTGTTCTCCTGATTGATATGATTGTTCAACATTCATTTCATCATCAGAATTATCAGGAGGCAACCAATCAGAGTTTTGCCCATCTAACAAAGGATTTTCTTTCTCTTGTAGCCATTCTGAAAGTGGATCATCATCTTCAAATATATGGTCTAGGCTAATAGGATTGAAACTATCATTTATCTCATCAATACTCCTCCTTTTTTGATGTCTCATCCTTAGCCTCATATTGTAATAAGTGTATACCATCTTATGAAGTCTTTCATATTTCAACCTGTTTCTTGTCTTGGTATGTATATAGCTAAATGTGCTCCAATTTCTTTCACAATTAGATGCAGAAGTTGTCTAATTAAGCACTTTAATTGCTATTCTTTGCAATTCAGGAACAGATGTGCCATATATCATCCACTATTCAGCTGCATAAATTAATTTAAAATAAATTTAATACCAATATAATTAAATAATATTAAAGAAATTAAAACTATTTAATTAATTATTTACCTGGATTCATTTGCTTCCAAGCTCTCTGTGCTTGTGGCGTACCGAATGTTTCTCTTTTATCTTGAAATACAAACAACTACATTGATAAAACATTACAATTATTAAATAAATGCAAAAAGGTAATTATATTTATGATACATAAAGTAAAATTTTCAAGTATAAAATAGTGGTAAACACTAACCTGATTAGTCATCTGGATTTGATTATCCATAGAAGGTTCTAGTCTTTCTATCACTACTTTTATACCTTCTCTTGTTTCTATTAACACATCCGACGAAGATTTCACACCGTATTGAAATTGGGGATTAAGATAATAACCTAAACATAGTTCATAACAATAAAAAAAATAAGCAATAAAAAATAAATATATAAGCAATTTAGGCATATAACATAAAAATGTTATTTTAATTACAATCCACATTTGTAGGTCACTTACCAGCTGAATGCAAGTGAGAATGCATAAATGTCCATCTATTGTCGATAATCCTTTCATATTCAGTGACGAATCGACATTCTTGTGCAATTGCTCGTTTAGCTCTATCCATTGCCTCATAAATAAAGCCCATTGTTGGTTTTTCATCACTATCCACAAGGCGCAATACTTTTACCAAAGGCTCATAAACTTTTATTATTTCACTTGCTTTTTTCCAAAAATCTTTTCCCAAAATAATTTTTTTTGCTTCATAAGCAGGTCCCGACTTTTGTTGCCCCCATTTAGATTCTTTAAATTCCTGCATATTTTAAATTAAGATTTAAACAATATATAAAAAAAACTAGATTTAAATAATTGTACTAATTATTAAGTGCTAACCTTTGAATTGAACATTTCTCTCAGACCTTGTTTATTCTTTGTTATTTCTTGCAATTGGATGAAATGGGTAGCAAATCGAGTGAGAGCAGGACGAAGTATTTGCCTTCCTTGAGTATATTTCTTCATTAAGTCAACTGTCCAAATATGATTGTATATGAAACAAGTGACTTTCTTCGCCTCGTCCAATACTTTTTCCACGCTTTGCTTCTTCCTAATATCTTCAAGGCATAAATCCAAGCAATGAGCTGCACAGGCAGTCCAAAACAAATGTTTTCTTTTCAACATTAATTTTTTTCCAACAGCCTTAAGTGCTGCCTCATTGTCGGTAACTATTTGAACAATATATTGCTCTCCGATTTCTTCCACAACTTGATCTAGTAATTTGTAGTAAAATTTAGTATCTCTACTCTGAACACTAGAGACATCAACAGATTTTCAAAAATTGGTCCCTTTACTACAATAAACTAGAAAATTTATTATATGCATTTGATTCAAGCTGTTGGTTCACCCATCACACATTAAGGTAGCACCTAATTCACTCCAGTAAACCTTTAATCCATCAACCCATTCTTTGACTTGTTGATACTCTGATTCCAAATATACATCAGAAACCTCATAAGGTGTTGGAAGCTTTACATTTGGCCCAATTTCTGCTGCTACAGAAACTAAATTATGCAACCATGGAGAGTTTGCTAAATGAAAAGGAAGTCGATCGTATATCAAAAATTTAGATACTGATTCACCTAGCTTCTTTCTTAATGTCTTCATAAACGAATTACTTAACTTCGGTTGCTTTACACTCTTGCTTCTAACCAATTCAGGTACTACTCCCCTTAAAGAAAATTCACAGTCACTTGGAGTGGATTTCCTTGTTCTTTGATCAAAATAGTCAGCAACTGAGCCATGAGAGCTTCGTCCCTCTTCATAAATATTACTCAAACCACCAGTTCTTTGCCTAAATTCTTGCCTCATATGCCATTCACGTTGTGATTGAACACTTTCTCGCATGGCTTGTCTCATAGCAGCATCTTCATCTATGAATCCTTCTTAATCATAATCTTCCTCTCCTCTTAATTGAGAAATGAATTCATCTTTTCTCTTTTTGTTATCAATTTTTTTTTTACTTTCTTGGAGGAGTTTCATCATACTTTCTCTAACAGTACCTTTTAATAATACAGTTAAGAAAAATAAAAATAATTAGTTGTACATGTTAATGTAATTTTATAATCTTTATTGAAAAATTAACATAATATTTATAACATACCGGTAACATTGGGGCATGGTGCAACATTGCCGGTCTTATGAGCTATATGCTCCTTGAAGCGTGTTATTCCTCCTCTTACGATTTTCCCACAAAGTTTACATGACACATTTCCTTTTGAATTTGGTACAGAGATTCCAAAATGCCAACCGATATCATCACTTGGCGCACCTTCTAGTCCCTTACTTGGAAAATCCTCACTTCGTGATATGCCTGACATTTTCTGTTAAACAAATAAGTATAAATAAATGAGATAGAGTTATCACATTTTTTTAAACAAAAAATTTGAATTTGAATTATTAATTAATCACATTTTCAACCATTTAAGAAGTAATAATAATTTAATTCATTACATTTACAATATCAATATTTTTCTTGAATTACAATAATGTTCAACTATATTAAAAATTTAATATTAATTTGCCACAATCAATTAACTTAAACAATCACATTTATATATGAACATCAAATTATCAATATTAATTTTTTTTCTTAAGTTATAATAATATTTAGTACAATACATTCAATTGCACTACAAATTTTATTTTTAAAATTAAATTAATTATTTAAATTCAACCTTCTCTAATTTTTTTTGAAATTCAAATTACTCATTTCCTAATTTTTTTTATCATGATTCTTCCATTCCTAAACTTTTAATTTAAAGCCCATCACTATTAATACATATTAAAACAAAATTTTTTTTGATTGTTGCTGATGATGATTGATGAAAATAAAAATAAAAAATAATATGCTTCATTAAATGAGTTAAAAAAAATTTAAAATCAACATTTATATTTACTAAATAAAAGTAAAAATTGTTAACAAAAAAAAAGTAAAAACTACACATTTAAAATAAAAAAAAATTAACCGGCTCCTCACTCCTTCTTCCCTTCACTACCCGCGACTCCCCCAACCCAATCTCCCTTCCGTCCCGACCCAACCCTCAGTCTCCTCTCAGTGGCTCAGTCACAAGCCGCCGGCAGCCTCCCTCAGCCTCACGACATCACGCCCTCAGCCCCTCACCTAAGCGGCTTAGCCTCCTTTCTTTTTTCCTTTCACCTCCCCTCACGCACAGCCTCACCTCAGCGGCTCAGCCAGTTGCCAGCCTCACGACGCCGGCCTCAGCCTCGCCTCCTTCTCCGTCGGCTTCTTTTCGACTTTCACCATGACTCCCTCGGTCTCTCCCTTCCCTTCTACCACGGATCATGCCGCCAGCCGCCATGTCCATCTGCGGCCGGCGGCGACACCTCCTTTTCTTTCGACTTTCAGCCTCTCATCTTATCTCTCCGGAGCCTACTATGGCCTCACGGCCCTCACCCTTTCAGCCTCCTTTCCTTTCGGCGCCAGATCTGAATCTTTTGATCTGATCTGATCTCAGCCTCTCAAAGACTCAAACACCCACACCGCCCTCGCCATCACCCACTGTCCCATGCCTTCTCATCCTCTGATCTGATCAAAGTTAAAAAATTAAAATGGTTAGTTGCTTACCTTTCGAAGATCTAGCTATGTTGTTGTGTTTGTTGTTTGTCTGTGAGTTGTGACTCTGTGAATGACTGTGTCTCTATTTGCTGTGTGAGTGTCTATCTCTGTTTGCTTGTGAATGTGAGTTGTGTTGTTTGTGACTTGCGATGCAAGTTGTGAATGTGGGTTGTGCCGTTGTGGTGTGTGACAGAGTTTGGGTGGGTTGTGGTGGGTTGTGGTCTGTGGTCTCGTGACTCTCGTCTATGAGTCTTGTGAATGAGTCTTGTGAAGTTGTGACTTGTGAAGTGACTGTGAATCTGTGATCACCGATGAATTGGTGTTTTATCTGAATCTGTGAATTGTGAATCTGATGAATTTGTGAATTGTTTTGTGTCACGGATCTGAATATGATTGAGCTTTGAAAGCTTTGGCGTTGTACTTGAGGAATCTGATTCTTCCTGTCTGCTTCAGAAACTTTGTCTTTTTTTTTTCTTTTCTGTCTGAAAGGTAACGGTGATAGCGGCGATAATGGACCGCTATCACCGCTATCGTCCGTTAAGCCGTTTCATAACGGCTGCTATTAGCCGTTATGGGTGTGAGCCGTACTCACACCCGCTATATCCGCAATAGCGGTGGCGGCCACCGCCGCTACCGCGAGATAGCGGCCGCTATTTGAAACCCTGGTTGCGACTGCGAGAAATAGCATCGGATTTGGCTACTGCGACCTTGCAAAACTGCTTCAGCATCGGAGATAACCCCACGACCATGAGAATGCTGCAGCTGCATAGGAGAGAGCTACTGTGAATAAGAGAATGCACCAGAAAGGTCGCCATCGAGAGATGTAGTAGGGTTTAGTGGTTTAGGTAACGGCTATAAGAGTGTTTGAAAGAGAAGAAAGGCATCTTTTGATAACTTAAGGTTCATGAAAAATTGGAAAGGCTGATGTGGAATTAAGACTTGTTAAAAACTTTGAGTTTAGTTAGTGTGTTTTAAATTTTTAATTATTTTATGAAAAACAGTGAGTTCAGTGAGTTTACTGTTTAGTGTGTATAAATTTAAAATTAAATTATGAACTTATTTTTTTAATTAAATTATTTTCACATACTTTTTAATTTGAGGTTAGTTAACTAATCATAATATTAAATGATTAAATAGATATTGACCATAAATATTTTTTTAATATTATGAGTTTATTTTTTAATAAATTATTTTCATATAATTTTTAATTGAAGTTTAGTTAACTTATTATGAATGTGCAAGAATAATAGATTAACAGGTAATAAAATTTTTATAAATTTAATATCAATACCTTATACCTTATGTTTATATACGATAATTAACTAATTTAATTTCATATGTTGCCCTATTTTTTTCTAAAATAGTTTAATTCTCAAGGATAATTGATAAATTTATAATAACAAAATGCTATATTCATGAGTATGATCCATCTGTTATTTTACATGGATAGTTTGATTTAAAGTTGTATGCTATTCAACTTTTAGCTTAATGTAAAACGTTTGAATTTCAATATATTATCTTAGATTAGAATATAATGTTGTATATCTAATTTCAAACATTTGATTTCTTGGGATGTATACATGTAATCTAGATTAATTTGATCAAGGATCATAATATTAAAAGATTGGATTGATGTAGTTGTAGACCTTAAGTTGATAATTACAATTTTAATTACAATTTGTATCATATACATATACTATAATATCGTATATGTATATGGTCAATGTATAAGAATTGCATATTAGCTAATTATAAATTATTATTAATTTAATTTCAGTGCTTTATGTTTACTTTAAATACTTATTATCTTAAGCATAATTAATTAATTTAACTACATAATTATTTTATTACTATGTTTCATTAATTTTTTTGAGTCAACGATGTTTTATTAAAATTGATAATTACAATATAAATACAATTTTCCTTTTTGGTAATCAGGCAAATTTAAAACATGAAGGTGGGGGTTAGATGTTGTTGCACCAGTCGAGATTGACTTTGCTCTATCTTGTTGTTTTAGCCAAGTTGTTCGTTTGCTTTGCGAGTGGGTGCCAATCTTTTGTGAGGTTGACTTGTATTCCTTGAGCTAGGATAGTCAAGATGTCACTTAAAGCTAGCTGGAGGTTCCAATGTACCATAATGCTACCTCTAATAATCCTGCCACAGTTGTTCGTGTCATCTTTGCATATCACGTTGGTTGCCCCATGTTCATGCAGCTACACTAGGACATGCTAGAGGGTAAGGATTTTGGCCTGCTCTTTAGTTGGTACTTCTTCAGTCCTACAAAAGGATAGTGTTAGTCCAAAAAAGTTTCTAAGGATGGCACTTATTCCATACCAATTATTGGTCTTGTTCTTGTGAAATCCAAGGAAGCTACATCATTGGCTCCAACTGTTGTAATGAAATTATGTGCTATCGGATTCTAAACGGTTAATCCTTGCAGGCTAATTGCATCTATTAAAGTCCTCTTCAAAAGCTTCCCAAATTCTTTTCAACTATGATTTGTGGTGGAAAAGGACCTTGAGTAGAATAGGATGGGAGTCGTTGAAGATGCATTCATTGTGGTGAATCGATAATGTCCAGGTGATGCTCGTGAAATGGCTGTAGAAATGGAAGGCTTCCTTAGAATGGATGTCCTTAAGATTGAGCCAAAGTTTTATCCAATGGGTGAGGCTTTCAGGCTAGAATTCATCAATTTTGAGTGAGAGGTCGCTGGCAACCTAGATTACCCATGCCAGGTTGCAACTAATGAAATGGTTGTCGATGGTTTCTACATACTGATTGTAGAATGGGCAGATATCAAATGAAGCAAAATTTCTTTTCACTAGTTCGAGGCATATAGGTAAGCAATTGTTGCAGATTTTCCATAGGAAGGATGATCATTTTGAAAGGGAGTTTGAGTTTCCAGAGCTTTTTCCAATCACTAATCTAGACATCAAAATGATTCGATAAGTGGTTTTCTTCGAGGATTTTTCAATAGATAGAGCGAACTGTAAAATTCCCTTGAAAATTGTGCTTCCAGACTAGTTTGTCTTGTCCTCCGAAGATAGAGAATGTTTTCTTTTAGATGTTAAGGATCTTATACTCATCAAGGATGCTAGCAATGAGGAGCGGTTTCTATGTCACGAGGGAATGGTCCATGATTGCTTTGGTCGTGGCTTGTGGTTGGTTGTGATTCGTGTTAGAAGATACTTGGTGAATTGTGCCATTCTAATTTGGGCTCGGTCTCCTACCCAGATTTGAATGTCCATTCTTTTTTGGTAAACTTCCTTACCTGTTAAGAGGCTTTTTCAAATACATGAATCACTTGGCTTACTTTGGATATCTTCAAAGCTTGTCCTCCTACAGTACTTTTTAGTAAAGACTGCTGCAATAATGGGGTAAGAATTGGCTAGGATGTTCCATGCCTGCTTTCCAAGTAGAGCTTGATTTATTTGGCTGGTTTTCCTTATACCAAATCCATCATTTGCTTTATGCTTGTATAAATGATCCTAGTTCTTTAGGTGGAGTTTCTTTTATCCGATCTCATGTCCCCACTAGAAGCTTCTTATAATTTGATCGATCTTTTTATAGATGTAAATTGAAGCCTTGAAGCAAGAGAGAGTATAGGTAGGAATGGAGCTGAGGGTGGATTTGATTAGGGTAAGCCTCCCTCCTTGGGAGAGACAAGGAGCTAGTGATTTTGCTAAACTCAATACCACGGTATTTTCCTAGGGAGTGAGTGATTTTTGTTCTTAGGATTCCACTGAACCATCTTCTCCATTTAGGCTTGCAGCTTGGGCTCATGAAGAGTTCTAATTTATTGAAGTTAATTATTTGACCTGAGATGGAACAAAACTTGTTGAGTAAGGATTTGATTTCTCGGCAAGAATGGACGTTGGCTTGGAAGAAGAGGAGGTGATTGATTGTGATAACCGTTAAATTTTCCATTTATTGGAAATTATTAATATGGAAAATTTAATGAAATAAATAAATATAATTATGAGATCGGAATATTGTGGAAATTCCGAAAATGGAGGAAGTGACGAATTAGGAAATTAGAGTGAAGGAAAAATTAAATCGGAAATACGAAGAAGGTTGAAATTATGGAAAAATAAAGAAGAGAGGGAATTTAATTTGGATAAATTGAAATCAAAATTAAATAAGAAAATGAGAAATGAAGATAAAATATATTTATATAATTATATATTATATAAATGTATTATTATACAAATACATATGTATTTAAATACGGCATAGTATATAGTATATATTAATATACTTTAGTATATATAGATATATATACTATTTGATAAATTTAAATAATACATATGTATACAATTATAACATCTTATGTATATATATAAATATATATATATACATATATAAGAAATGTAGATGTTATTTTACATTAAAGTTGTATAATATATATATATATATATATATATATATATATATATTGTAAATACAATATATGTATTCTATTATTACATTTATATAGATATGTATAAATGTTATTTAATTTAAAGTATATGAAAATATACATATACTATGTGTAAATATATATTATTAATATATAATATATATGCTATATAGTACAAAGTACTATATAATAAAATAATATTATTATATTTATAATATAGTTATAAATATAAATATAATTATAATTAAAATATAATACAAAAAAAAAAGAAAACAAGAAGGGAATCGAGAACCCGACCCCTTCCCGAACAGAGGGGCCGACGACAGCACCCACCACCGCCGTCGGCAAGATCAAAGGGAGAAGAGGAGAGGGGACGTCGCCGGTCAACAAGGAAAGGTGAAGGCTGTGGGAAAACATGATTAATGTACAGCCAGATTTTTAGGAGATTTTGCAATAGTTTGTATCCCTAGAATTTGGCTGATTTGGTTAAGAATATTCCATAAATCATGGGATTTGATAGCCTAGTTAGTTTCCTTTTCTATTGCTAGGGTTATTATATATATACATAGCCACTTTGTACATATTTCCTTAATGAGAAATACAGCAGAAAATTCTTTTGTTTCTCAATTTACGTCATGGTATCAAGAGCTTTAGGTTTTTTCTTGGAAATCAGTCACCTTTCCAGCCTTCATTGCTGATTTTTCTGCAGTTTCTTTTTCAACCTTCATTGTTGATATTTTCTGCAGTTTCTTCTTCAGCCTTCATTGCTGATTTTTTTACTTTAGGCTTTCATAGCCATTCTCTTGTTCCAGCCTTCATCGTTGTTTTTTTTTGCTCTGTTTTCTAAAGAAAAAACAGAGTATTTCAAGTGTTCTTTTTCCAGCCTTCATAGCTGGATTTTTCCTCTCTTCATCATTGACGGTTTCTCTTTGTTGCTTGGCCTTCGTTGCCGATTTATCCCTGATTCTCACCAGTCTTTCAGCAAGTATTGATTTGTAAAAAATGTCAGTAGTTGCAGAAACAACCACTGCAGCACCAAAGGAGTTCGGCAGTCTCACCCAAGAAAAGGTCAAGAGGCTAAGATCTCTAATTAGTAACCTTGACAAACCTTCAGGTACTTGTTCATTGGTGTATTCAGGTAAGTTTCCATTCTCTATTGGATTAAATGTCTCGGATACAACCTTTGCCAACTCTTGGATCATGGATTCAGGAGCTACCGACCATATGACCCACTCACCAAATGTCTTTTACACATACTCCCCATGTCCAAGCAATAGGAAAATAGCCACAGCTGATGGTTCTTTGACTACTGTAGCAGGTGTAGGAGATGTTAAAATAAGCCCATCATTGACCTTAAAAAATAGATTATCCACAAAACTTGTCTCTATCCAAAAGCTTACTCAAGATTTATGTTGTAATGTGATTTTTCATCATAGCCATTATGTATTTCAGGACAAGGATTCGGGGAAGACGATTGGACATGCTAGAGAATGGGATGGGCTCTACTACCTTGAAGCACTTAGCCAATCAAATATTACCAAGGGCAAATTACCTTCTTCTTTCGTTTCAGAACTTTATTCGTCCAATAAAGACAAAGTTTGGCTTCACCACTGTCGACTTGGACATCCATCATTTAGAGTCATTAAAATCCTGTTTCCATCTTTATTTCAAGGTCTAGATGTTGAGAGCTTTCATTGTGAAGTGTGCGAACTTGCTAAACATAAATGTGTACCTTTTCCAATAAGTAATAATAGAAGCTCTCTTCCTTTTTATCTCATTCACAGTGATATTTGGGGTCCTTCTACTATTCCTAATTTTCTGGAGCAAAATGGTTTGTGTCATTCATTGACGATTGTACTCGTGTTAGTTGGATTTTCTTGCTTAAACATAAATCTGATGTTAGTACTGTCCTCCCAAATTTCTGTTCTATGATTAGGAACCAATTTGGAGTCAATATCAAAAGGTTTAGGTCAGATAATGCTAGGGACTATTTCAATCAAGTCCTAACTCCTTATTTTCAAAAGGAAAGGATAGTACATGAGTCATCCTGTGTCAATACACCACAACAAAACGGAGTTGCAGAAAGGAAAAATGGTCATCTCCTTTAGTCAACCCGAGCTCTCTTATTCCAAAAAAACATGCCTAAATCCTTTTGGGGGGAAGCAGTTTTTACAACCACTCATCTTATAAATCGTTTGCCATCTAGAGTTTTGGGATTCAAGAGTCCAATGGAAACACTCAACATTCTATCCAAACATACAAACTACAAATAATCTTGTACCTAGGATATTTGGGTGTGTGTCATTTGTCCATGTTCATAGTCAAAATAGAGGGAAGCTAGATCCAAGGGCATTAAAATGCGTATTTGTGGGTTATTCCTCAACTCAAAAAGGGTACAAATGTTATCACCCTCCATCAAAGAAGTTCTATGTCTCAGTGGAAGTTTCTATGAACAAGTGCCTTACTTCAGCATACCTTATCTTCAGGGGGAGAATTCCATACTTGAAGATAAGGATAGGGATTTCTTGCTTGATCTGTCGTCACTTCCAATGTATGTGCCAGTATCTAAGTCCATGTCAAATCCTGTGTCTGAACCCATGCCAAATCCTGTGTCTGAACCTGCATCTAAAATTTCAGAACCTATGCCAAATCCTATGTCTAAACATGTGCCCGAAATTTCAGAAAATCCCAACTCTGCCATTGAAAATGTGAGATTTGGCAAGGTGTACTCAAGGAAGAAGACGGTTGTCCCTGAATCAATGCAAGCCCAAGAATCCAACCCAGATCCTGAGAATGAGGTAACAATTTCTAATTCTTCATTACAAGTTAATACTGAATCTCATGTTGATGGATGTAGAAATGGAAACAAGCCATGAATGTAGAAATGGAGGCATTAGAGAAGAACAAAACGTGGGAGTTAGTGAAGTTACCAGTAGGAAAGAAACCCGTGGGGTGTAAATGGTTCTATACAATGAAATATAGAGCAGATGGGTCAATAGAGAGGTATAAGGCAAGGTTGGTGGCCAAGGGCTATACTCAAACCTATGGGATTGACTACCTAGAGACTTTTGCTCCAGTTGCGAAAATGAATACTGTTAGAATCTTGCTGTCATTAGCAGCTAATTATAGTTGGGAGTTATAGCAGTTTGATGTCAAGAATGCATTTTTGCATGGAGAACTAGAAGAAGAAATTTATATGGAGGTCCCACCAGGTTGTAGGAATAATTTGGATGCTCATACTGTGTGTAAATTGAAGAAAGCTTTATATGGACTTAAGCAATCACCACGGGCATGATTTGGTAGGTTTGCGAGAGTTATGATTGCCATGGGGTATAGTCAAAGCCAAGGGGATCATACACTGTTCATTAAACACTCATCTTCAGGGGGAGTCACAGCACTCTTAGTATATGTTGATGACATAATAGTGACAGGGAATGATGAAAATGAGAGACAGCTTCTAAGTTAGTGTTTGGCTAAAGAGTTTGAGATCAAAGCATTAGGAAGGCTGAAATATTTTCTTGGGATTGAGGTGGCTCACTCTAAGCAGGGCATTTTTATCTCCCAACAGAAGTATGTTACAGATCTCCTTAAAGAAACGAGCAAGACAGCGTGCAAACCAGCAAGTACTCCAATGACCTAAATCTTAGACTTGGAATGGCAGAGGAAGACACTGCAATAGATAAGGAAATGTATCAGCGCTTGGTAGGAAAACTCATTTATTTATCTCACACACGACCGGACATAGCATATGCAGTAAGTGTGATTAGTCAATTCATGCATAGCCCAAAGGAAGTTCATTTGCAAGCAGCTCATCGAGTGTTGCGGTATCTCAAAGGGACGCCAGGAAAGGGTATTATGTTTAAAAGAAACAAAGGTTTGGTGCTTGAGGCTTACACAGATGCTGATTATGCTGGGTCAATAGTCGATAGGAGCTCAACCACAGGATATTGCACCTTTCTTGGTGGTAATCTCGTGACGTGGAGGATTAAGAAACAACATGTGGTAGCAAGGTCTAGTGCAGAGGCAGAATTCCGAGTAATGGCTCAAGGTGTGTGTGAACTACTTTGGTTGAAGATCATCTTGGAAGACTTGAAGATCAAGTGGGACGGCCCAATGAGACTTTATTGTGATAATAAGTCTGCGATTAGCATAACTCACAACCCGGTACAACATGATCGAACGAAGCACATCGAAATTGACAGACACTTCATCAAGGAGAAACTGGAGAGCGGGTTGATTTGTACCCCTTACGTGTCTACACATGGCCAACTTGCAGATGTGCTTACTAAAGGGTTAAGTAGCTTAGTGTTTTAGAGTATTGTATCCAAGTTGGGAATGGAAAACATCTATTCACCAGCTTGAGGGGGAGTGTAGGAAAACATGATTAATGTACAGCCAGATTTTTAGGAGATTTTGCAACAGTTTGTATCCCTAGAATTTGGCTGATTTGGTTAAGAATATTCCATAAATCATGGGATTTGATAGCCTAGTTAGTTTCCTTTTCTATTGCTAGGGTTATTATATATATGCATTGCCACTTTGTACATATTTTCTTAATGAGAAATATAGCAGAAAATTCTTTTGTTTCTCAATTTACGTCAAAGGCCACTAGCGATGGCCCGAAAAACGAAAGGAAAAACGAAAATCGGCAGAAGCCGAGAAAGAGAAAAAGAAAATAGGAAAGTGGCGTTGCCGGCCGAATCGGCCACCGCCACTGCAACCACACCACCGGCGGAGGAAGAGGGAGAGGTAGGAGGCCACCAGTGAGGCGGAGAACGGCGGAAAAGGACGAACGGAAGAGGCAGAAGAGGTCGACCTAAACCAAGTAGATCCGTCGCCGTGCCGTCGATTCGAGATGAACGGAGGCCAGATCCAAGTTCGCCTTGACGCCAGCTAGTTGAGGAGCCACCGAACCACCGGAGGAGAACCGACAATGAACCAGTTTGACTGGTCTAAACTGATCTGACCCAAAAAAGAAGGGAAAAAAGGAAGAAAAGAAAAAGGAAAAGAAAAAGAAAGAAAAAGAAAAGAAAAAAAGAAAGAGAAAGAAAAGAAGAAAAGAAGAAAGAGGAGGAGAAAAGGAATTCCGGGAATTTGAAATTTCCTGAGAATTCATAACCTCGAAAATTACGGGAATCAATAAGAAATCCTGGAAAGTGTTGATAAAAAATTATTTAAATATTTTATTTATTTAAATAAATTGAGAAAATTCTAAAATTTAGAATTTGGTTTCCAGAATCGTTCTCGGTGAATGAGACGATGGAACCGGGAGAGGTAAACATGGGTGTGACCTTTGAGAGGCAGTCGCCAACCCGGGACAGGTAAGGAAGACATGTGCAGCCTGTAAGGATATTCGGCACACATGTTTTAATTATGCATTTAATTTTTATAAATGCTGTTGATAATGATTGGTTGGAAATTTGTGGTGATTTACCGGTTGAAAATATAAATTGCATTTTCCGTGCAGGAGACTAGCCAATCGGCAGCCGTTATATAGCCGAAAAATATTAGAAAATTATCAAAAATCATAATAAATGATTTTATGTCACGAGAAATGATTTTCAACCATGAAAATCAAGAAAATGATTATTTTTCATAAATATGAATATAACGAAATTCATTTTAAAATATTCATGTTTTTGAAATTGGTGATAATGAGATCATCGAAAATTCTCTCGATATATGAATTATATGTGATATGAAATGGAAAATGAAAAAGGGATAAAGAGAATATTTTATAAAGGTTTTCTAAATATTCTCTCGATATATGAATTATATGTGATATGAAATGAAAGATGAAAAAAGGATAAAGTGAATATTTTATAAATATTTTCTTAAATATTCACTTGATTTATTATATAACCTTTATGGTTTTAATAATGAAATTATTATTATTATAAATTCCATAAAGGTTTTCTGATGATGAAAAATATTGTTTTGAGACTAGTTGGCACCTTATCATGCTGATATGTGATATGTGATATGTGACATGTGATATGTGACATGTGATATGTAGTCTCGGCTGACACCTGATCAGTGATCCGCCAAGGACAATTATAGACTATGGTCATAGATCTGACACGATTATTTTATATCCTTCGGGGTCTATAGCATGATATGAGTGATGATTGCCTCAGTCTCTATATATGAAAATGTTTTATATGATATGTGATACGTGAAATGTAAATGTTTTACATGATATGTGACAAGTTAAGTGAAAGTGACTTACAGCATTTTACATAATGCTTATTACGGTACTGATTTTAGTACTATGAGATGATTTTCATATGACATGTGATATGAACACTTATCATGTTTTCAAAAGGGAGAAGAGTTTATAAGTCTAATATTCTTTCTATGATTTTAAATTGAATATTAGACTATATGTGACATGAATATGTGATATGTTTTCCAAAAAGGAAAGAGGAAAAAATAAATCTAATATTCTTATTATAATTTCTTAAATTGAATATTAGATTTAAATGATATATATATATATATGTTATACGAAAAGGGATTAATAGCTTATTTTGCTATTTAAAGTACTGTACTAATTATGATTGTACAGTAAAACATGAAATGAGTTTAAATGAGAATGACGATGACTTAACTAATATTCTTTTCAAAGAATATATGAATATTAGTTACTTTATTTAAATGTTTTATTTCATAAAAGCACTATTTTGAAAAGAATATGAAAATGATATGGAACAAAAAGGAAAAGGATTTTAATTTCAAAGAAAATGAAATTACTCTTTACAGTGAAATTACTCTTTACAGTTGCTTCTAGGTTCCGGGACAAGACAGGTTTTTCAAAATACCTGCCTTACTCCATCCGGATCCCTAGCCGACTGTAGTATCCTTCCTACATGTGAGCCTAGAGCCTTTAGGAAGATTTAAAGAAAGTGAAAAATTATTTTCAGCATATAGGTAGCTGAATATCAAGTGTTGCATATAACTCTCTTACTGAGCCGTGGTTTGCTCACCCCTTAATATTAACATTTCAGATTTTCGAGGACTAAGAGATCTGACATACAAGCATCTCGGCTGCTCATTTGGGGACGATGTGACAGCTCGACTGAAATATGAGGTACAATCATTTATTTTCTGTATTTAGACTTATTTACAGTACTACTTCCTTATGAATTAAGATAAGGGATGTAATTCATATTATAATTTTATGTGAAATTGTTTATATGTAAAAGAAAAGTAAAGTAAAGTATCGCAAACAGCCCAACCAAATAAGATGTATAGAAAAAGGTGAAAAATATGGTCAAGGGCTGTGACACTGATAGCAGGTCTATCTCTACTTAGTTTGATTCCCTAAATTTTACTTTCCTCATTTACTTTTTCCAACATGCAAGAGAGGATATTTTGGCCAAGGATTAACAAGTAAGGGGAGAGAGGGCCACCTTATCGCAAGCCTCTACTTGGTGAGATGGTTTTTGATAGTGCACCATTTACCAAGATCTAGTAGCTGACTGTAGTAATGCATTGGTTGATAATTTGGATCCATTTTCCATCAAAGCCAGCTTTGACAAGAACTTCACTGATAAATTGCCAGCTTATCTTATCAAAAGCCTTGTCCATGTTGATCTTGAAGGTTGATAACTCTATGAAAATAGGATTATTTTAGTGCTTTATTAATTAATTATTATTTAATTCCCCCTGATTTTATTAATTATTCTCCCAATTTTATTAAATTTCTCTTGTTTTGTAGATAAATAAATTCCAGATGAATTTCAGGCATTTCAGTAAAAATTAAACTAAAAATAGGCAAGAAAGGAAATTGGACAACTAAAAGACAAAAGGAGCATAACTCATCGTTTTCTCTCTCCTTCCATGACACCTAGCATGCCACATGTCATCATCCTCCTCACTCTTGTAGGATAAGAACAAACACATGGAATGCACATGCCCTTGCCACCTTACATGCTCATGTAGACTAGAAAACTAAAGGGAAGGTGCTAAAAGGGGTGAGGTGTTCATGGTTGATGTGAGCACTTAAATGATATGGAAATATCTACTTTTAGGAGCCAATGAATTGAAGACAAGTGGCCAAAGAAGCCAACTCATCTAGGATAGGAAATTACTCTTTTATCCCTAAGTTAAGTGATTATATAAACTATTTTATAAGACCTAACCCAGGGTGGGTTGCCTTAGTTTTATTATTTTTCTAGCTCTTTTTTATGTCTTTACAAGTTTAGAGTAGCCACCATTTCATTTCCTTATTGTTCTTTACATTTTTGCAAGTTAAATACAAGTTTTAATGATGTTTCCTTTACTATTTACTACTTTCTTGCACTTTTTCTTTTAGTTTTTTGGTTCTTTAAATTTCCGGCAACTTTAATCATCTTCTAACTCTTTCGTTTTCTTTTTATTTTGGTTTATGATTGAGTCCCATGATCATGGGAGCTTAAGAGGTTGGAAAACTACCTCCATAGCTCTTGTGAGGAAGCTTAATCCACAAGTCCCTTGAGTAATTTTTATTTTCTATTTTAAAGCTTCCAAGTGATTTTATTGTATTTTTCATTTACTAACCTAGGAGTCTAGTTTAATGGGTTAAAACAATTTTTAAATATCTTTCAAAACAAAAATACAAAAAATATTTAATGTAGGGTATGTAGGGAGTTGGTGTCATTTTGGATTAGTCTAGAGTAGGTATTTTTATTTTGTTTTCAAGCTTCTAAACAAATATTTAGTATTTTTATACTGTTTTAGGTGTTTTTTTAATATGTTAAATCATTTTTTAAATATCATGTAAAAAAATTTTAAAAATGTTCAAAATAAGGTATGTAGGGAGTTAGCATAGTTTTGGGCTAGTACATAGTAGGTATTTTTTGGTAATTTTTATTTTATTTTTTAAAGCTTCTAAATATTATTTTTCTATTTTTTATCTCCTGTTTTAGGAGTCGTGTTAAAGGAAATTTTAAATATATTGTAAAAAAATAAAAAAATTGTTTAAGTTAGGATTAGTCTTTAAGTCATTTACATTAACATTTGCATGCATTAGCTTAGGTTTAAGTTCCATTTTCATGTGTTGATTTTAGTGGGCTGTTTTAGGTGCATTTAGGGGCTATTTTAAAGGTTAAGACAAAAACTTAAGTAAGCTTTAATGATTTAATTCATATTGAAAATTTACCTTATCACACATGATTTTCTCAATCCATTTTCAAGTGATCATATCAAACTTAAGACCATGATTTATCGATACACTCTTATTGGTCTTAATACTTTATAAATGTTTTTGAATATTTTAGAAAATCACTTGATGAATATTTAGACCATGTTTTTATCAAAGAGAGTCAAGAAAAACTCCCACAAAAGTGCCAAAATGTTTTGGGTTGAATTAGGATCAAAGACCATATCATTTCTAACCCAAAAGTGCAGGAAAAATGCCCTCTAGAAGAAAAGGATCGATCCCCTCGGGAAAGGGATCGATCCCTTTTTGGCAGAATGCCCCGGAAGCCCAGAATGAAGAAAAGGATCGATCCCTTTGGTAAAATGATCGATCCCTTTATGCCAGAAAGCCCCCAACGGCTAGTTTCTGTTTTGGTTCCAACCAACGTCCAAAAACCATCCAAAAGACTATAAATAGAGGCTTAGAAGCTAAAGGAAGCGACAGGAACTACTCAATCAACTCCTATACTCATTTTCCTCAAATCTTCAAGCCTCAACAACAAATCAAGAGCTACAAAGTCTTCATCATCTATCATTCTCTTATTCTTTGTAGTGCTTAGCACAAATCTTGTATAGGTTTTCATTGTGCTTAATTTCTGTAATCATTTGCCTACTTAGAGGCCTTCTTTGATTGCACCACTTGTAAACCCATCATTCCTTGTAAAGGGGAGGTTTCTCTTGAGCCTAGAAAAAGAGGGAGGTTACTCTTTAGCCTAAGAAAAAGAGGGAGGTTTCTCTTGAGCCTAGAAAAAGAGAGAGGTTTCTCTTTAGCCTAGAAAAAGAGGGAGTGTAACAAATTCAAGGATAGTGAATTTGGGAAAATCCTTGGGAGCGTCTCAAGGTAGAGGACGTAGGCAAGGTTGCCGAACCTCTATAAATCACTTGCGTATATTTCTCTTTAATTACTTGTAATTACATTTGTGCTTATTGTATTGAATTTGAATTGCATGCTTGCCTAGCTTAGAGAACTTAGAAAATATTCAAATAGGCTAAAGAATTTAGAAGAATCGAAAAATGGGCTTAAGGCTAGCTAAGAACTGATTCACCCCCCTCTCGGTATTGCCTATAAGAGTCAACACATTAAGGTTTAGTTAGGTTTAAGGTTATGTTAGGTTGCATTTCAACCATTCTTTAAAAATTCCAAAAACATGTTTTCTTAAATGTATTAGTTAGAGTAGTTAGCATTAGGATTTCATGCATTTAATTAAATTAGGGTTGCATTAGATTAGGGATTAGTTTAGGGTTACCATTTGGGTCATTTTTAGGTTTTAATTAGGGTTTCCAATAGGTTAGCTATTTCATGCATTATTTTCTAGTTTTAATTAAATTTAATTTGAGTTTTACTTAGTTCATGCATTTTTATTTTCATTTTAGGATTTTCATGCATATTGTCATTATTTGCATTTTAGACACATATTCTTAAGAAATTACATTTTTACCTTTCTAGTTTACTAATTTGCATTGTTCTTTCTTTCTTTTGTAGTTATTTTTATTTCAACATTTCACTGTATGTATTTTTTAATTTCATTTATTTTTATTTTGATTTCATTTTATTATTCCCATTTATTTTATTTTATTTTGTTAAGCCTTGTAGATCACCCATATAACTAAATATTCATAATTTGCTAAGATATACTTAGAATAACAATACCTAGTACTTAGCTAGGCTTCGCATTACCAATCTTTGTGGGATGATATTTTTCGAATTCACCTTTGTATTATTTGAAGACCATGTTCACTTGCATGTAGATACCTTATAGGGTCGTGAAAGGCACCTAGAAATCCTTTTCGTTTATTCCTTTTCTTAATAGTGTTGAAAAGCTCTCCACCTAAGTGGATATTGTTTGATATGTGTCTTCCTCGAACAAAGGCATTTTGAAAGGGGGAGATAATGTCCTACATTGTTAGCTTTAAATTGCCATATATATTTTGAAATGACAAAAACTTAAGTAAGCTTTAATGTTTTAATTCATATTGTAAATTTGCCTTATCACACATGATTTTCTCAATCCATTTTCAAGTGATCATATCAAACATTAAGACCATGATTTAATGATACATCCTTATTGGTCTTAATACTTTATAAATGTTTTGAATATTTTAGAAAATCACTTGATGAATTTTTGGACCATGTTTTCATTAGAGAAAGTCAAGAAAAACTCCCACAAAAATGTCAAAATGTTTTGGGTTGAATTAAAATCAAAAGCCATATCATTTCTAACCCAAAAATGCAGGAAAAACACATTCTGAAAGCATGGGATCGATCCCCTTTTGGCAGTAAGCATCCCAACGCAAGAAAAGGTCCCTCAGCCCAGAATAATTGAATCTGGAATGAAGGGATCGATCCCTTTGCCCGAAAATAGCCTGTAACGGCTAGTTTTTGTGAGACAACGGTCATATTCAAGTTTTGGCTCCACCCAACGGCTAGAATACATCCAAGGGACTATAAATAGAGGCTTAGAAGCTAAAGAAAAAAAGAGGAACTACTCAGCAACTCCTAAACACATATTCCTCAAATCCTCAAGCCTCAACAACAAATCAAGAGCTACAAAGTCTTTATCTTCCGTCATTCTCATAATCTTTGTATAGAGTAGCACAAATCTTATATAGGCTTTTTCCTTGTGCTTAAACATTGTAATCACTTGCCTATCTAGAGGCCCTTCTTTGATTACACAATTTGTAAACACACTTATTCCTTGTAAAAGGGGAGGTTTCTCTTTAGCCTAAGAAAAAGAGGGAGGTTACTCTTTAACCTAAGAAAAAGAGGGAGGTTTCTCTTTAGCCTAGAAAAAGAGGGAGTGTAACAAATTCAAGGACAGTGAATTTGGGAAAATTCTTTGGAGCGTCTCAAGGTAGAAGACGTAGGCAAGGTTGCCGAACCTCTATAAATTACTTACGTACATTTCTCTTTCCCTACTCTCTTTAATTACTTGCAATTATATTTGTGCTTATTGTATTGAATTTGAATTGCATGCTTGCCTAGCTTAGAGAACTTAGAAAATATCAAATAGGCTAGAGAATTTAGAAGAATCGAAAAACGGGCTTAAGGTTAGCTAAAAATCGATTCACCCCCTTCTCGGTATTACCTATAAGAGCCAACAATTGGTATCAGAGCTTGGGCTCGAGATTAATTTAAACTAACCTCTATCGAGCAAAATGATCATAAATGGCTCTTGGTGATGATTTTGAGATTAGCTCACAAACTTTAGAAGAATATTCATTTGATGAGTTCAAGATGCATTTAATGAGCTAAGTGATGAATATAAATGAATGCATGCAAAATATAACAAAAAGTTAAATAAATTTAGAAAAGAGAATGCAATTTTGATGAATACAATATTGAGTTGAAGGAGAAAATAAAAGATCTAGGCTCAAAGAATGATGAACTCACCAAGGTGAAATTAGAGATAGAAAAGAAATTAGAAGACATTAAAGATAAATTGGCAAATCCTAGCTCTTTGACTATTGAGGATGAAAAGGAGAAACCTAGCTTTAGTGAATGCAATGACCATTCTTATGATGATTTACAAAATGCTTTTGATGAGCTAGCTAGTGAATTTGAATTCATGAATTCAAAATACAAGAAAATGATTACAAAACTAGAAATGGAAAATGATGAGTTATTGAATGCCAAGCTTGATTTTGAAAAGAAATTAGAAGAAGCAAATCTAGAAATTGATGAAGTAAATAAAAAGAACTTAAATTTGCATAATTCATTTTCTAGATTCTACATGGGTCAACAAAAGCTAGATCATATATTAGAGACCCAAAGAGCTTTCTTTGACAAAGATGGGTTAGGCTATAATGCTAAATAAAAAGAAACTCATCTAAAGAATTTTTGTGTGAGCAAAAATAATATGCATGATTTATCTCTTACATGCTCACTATGCAATAGAATAGGACACTCTTCACAAGCATGCACATATAGAAAAACCACATTTAGAGGAAGAGTAGTTAGAAAAATGTGGATACCAAAGCATGCTGTAAATAATGATGAATTGTGCTTGAAATGGATCCCAAAAGAATCAAAAATTGTTTGCACTAACTCTCATGGACCCAAGAAAATTTGGGTACCAAAGCATGCATAAATTTGTTTGTTGTAGGAGTGTTAGAGCATGTGAATATAATGAAACAATGGAGTTCAAATGCTCTACACGTCCCTTGGAGTTTGCTTGTGCCAATGAGAGAAAGGAAGAGCTTGAGGATCCACCCTTGGCAAGGTCACAAAAATTCTTCAAAGGATAGCTCAAGGTGGACTCAACAATTCAAGGCAAAGCATACTCAAGCAAAGGAGTATTGTAAGCTTAATTCTTTACTCCTTAAAAACTTTTATTTGATTATCTGCACTTTGATGAGAAACATGGTTAATGATTCATGATGAATTATGATTGAGCAAAAAGGCATGATAATTGATTGTTGAGTGGTTGATGGATAGTTCTTGAGGTATTGGATGATTGAATGAAAGGCATGATTTATGATTTTGAAATGTTTATTGGATTTCTGCATTTTGAGCAAGTTTTCTATGTATTGATAATATACTTACTTGCCTCAAATTGCCAAATATGTCATTTATGCAAAATGCTATGTCATGTGCATTAATGAAGAATTTGTATGTTGGAAATCATGGCATGTTGTTCACAAGATGTATGCTTTGATGATATATGTGCTTAAAACCTATGTGAACAAGTTTGTTTTGACATATTTGTGGTGTCCAATGCTTTGGTTTGGTGAAAATATGCATAATGCTTAAAATGACCTCCTTTGAGACAAAAAATGCATAAATTGGTGAAAATCCTTCCAAAATTGCAAAATCTATTGTAAAATGGTTTTTCATCCATGTTTTTCATTCATACAAGTCCAAAATCATGTTTTACAAATGTTTAAACTCTTACTTGGACTTAAATTACTCAAAAACGAAGTTTTGGTACCTCACAAGTTCAATTTTCTGTCAAAAATCTGCAGAAACAGGATGAGGGATCGATCCCTCAACAAGCAGGATCGATCCCCCCTTGAACAGAATGCAAAATCTGTATTTTGGAACTAAGGGATCGATCCCCCACCTCTAGGGATCGATCCCCCCAGGCCAAAATGGCTTTTCTGCACTTTTTCAACCGAATTTGAGAAGGATTTTTCACTTTCTTAATATCTTCTTTCTTCTCAACTTAAAATCCAGTATTTTAACTTTTTGATGATCTCTAAACTATGAAAATTCATTTTTCATTGATATCATGCCTCAACTCCATCAATTTGTATCATTTCCAACAAATGATATCACTTTCAACAATCAATATCATTTTTCTTGATCTCACAAGTGCAAAATTAGTTTTCTCATTGAAAATGGTCATGAATTGCATAAATCTTGAAATAATCTTGAAACATACTTTCAATGAATGCTTAAACATAATTTTGAGAAATATTTCAAGAATTTATGGATATATTTGAGAATTTGATGAACTTGTGCATAATGAATATTCTTCATCTCTTTTGTTCATCTTAGTCAAGCATGCTTATAGGATTATGTTTATTAGCTTGACTCAACTACTCCACACTAGGTTTCATGATAATTATACATCTAGTGGATTGATTTCAAATGTAAATTCAACAATTGGTAATGGTCATTGGTCTATAATTTGTGATGGTAAATGGATCCTAAATGTTCAAATGCATGAAACTTTATCATCCATGTACTTAAATTTTTCTTATGGCCAAACTATTAAAGAACTTGAGCTTTAATGATAACACCAATAATTGATATACATGCATTGAATATTGATTGTTTTGATGTTGAACATGCATGTTTGCTTAAGTTGAATCAATAATCATGCCTATGAGATGAGAATAGTTGTTTTCATGATATTATGTGCTTAACCTCACTCATAGCTTATGGATTTTAATGATAAAATATATTTTAGCTTGATAATATTGATTCACTTAGGTGAAGCCATTTTAGTTAAAATAGCATATACCCTTTGGAACCTTAATCGTTAAAATTAACTAGGGATATTGCTTTGAATTGATTAAAATGGTAATCTTCCTTGCTCATAATTGGTTAAGATCTTGAATGGAAAATTGAGCATAGGATTCTTTAGTTTCATGGAAGAAAATGTGTTTGCTTGAATACCTTGACTTTTTGTATCTTCCATATGGTATAAATTTGTGAATATGAATATGGATTAATATTTTATGATAGTGTGCTAATGATTAATTGATCCATATGCATATTTGATGATGTGTGTTCTTGCATATTTAGAATGATTATTTTGACATGAACACACTAAACATAAATATTGGATTTATGCAAAATGACTAAGTCAACCATTAGTAACAATTGGTATTTAGATTGAAATAACAATAAGTATCATTGACAACCATACTTTCAACAATTGATAAGCCAAACTAAATTGCCAATTGGTATGCGCTTTAAATTGACCATTCTTCTCATGTTCCTTAGATTGAAATGACAAATAGGGAAGAATTCACATAAGCCACTTTTGCATGAAACTCTTGTGTGCTAGAATTTGTAGTTAATTGCTATATATCTAGATTCTACGCACACTCTTACTTGAACGTGATTTATGAGCTTATGTATATGATATGTCATCTAATTTCAGCTCATAATCATGATGTATTGCCATGCACCTTAGTTAGACTTAAGAGAACAATTGATATACTTAGGTGCTTGCTTAATTTCTTACCAATTGAGACCTTATTGCAAAATTATTTATCAACAATTGGTATAGGATCATAAGTCATATTCGTTGCATGAATATTTCATACTCTTTGTGAATATTGACTTATTTATTTGTGCTATGAGTCCCATGTACTAACACGTTTATTGTTGGATGGAGCATATTTTTATTATCTCTTCTCACATGGCCATAAGTTTAGGGGGAGCATAGTTTTAATTATTTTTCTTTCTTTTTGCTATGACAAAAAAGGGGAGAGATAGATATTAAAAGGGAGAGATAATAAGGGGGAGAGATAATGGGGGAGAAATAGTTTGAAAATTCATTTTCAAAACCCATGCTTATATTAAGGGGGAGCTTTATAAAATCCTGCTTTATTTGAGAGGGAGTATTTTATCAAAGAATTTTCAAAGCAAATTTACATTAAGTTTTGTCATATCAAAAAAGGGAAGATTGTTAGCTTTAAATTGCCATATATATTTTGAAATGACAAAAACTTAAGTAAGCTTTAATGTTTTAATTCATATTGTAAATTTGCCTTATCACACATGATTTTCTCAATCCATTTTCAAGTGATCATATCAAACATTAAGACCATGATTTAATGATACATCCTTATTGGTCTTAATACTTTATAAATGTTTTGAATATTTTAGAAAATCACTTGATGAATTTTTGGACCATGTTTTCATTAGAGAAAGTCAAGAAAAACTCCCACAAAAATGTCAAAATGTTTTGGGTTGAATTAAAATCAAAAGCCATATCATTTCTAACCCAAAAATGCAAAAAAAACACATTCTGAAAGCATGGGATCGATCCCCTAAGGGAAGGGATCGATCCCCTTTTGGCAGTAAGCATCCCAACGCAAGAAAAGGTCCCTCAGCCCAGAATAATTGAATCTGGAATGAAGGGATCGATCCCTTTGCCCGAAAATAGCCTGTAACGGCTAGTTTTTGTGAGACAACGGTCATATTCAAGTTTTGGCTCCACCCAACGGCTAGAATACATCCAAGGGACTATAAATAGAGGCTTAGAAGCTAAAGAAAAAAAGAGGAACTACTCAGCAACTCCTAAACACATATTCCTCAAATCCTCAAGCCTCAACAACAAATCAAGAGCTACAAAGTCTTTATCTTCCGTCATTCTCATAATCTTTGTATAGAGTAGCACAAATCTTATATAGGCTTTTTCCTTGTGCTTAAACATTGTAATCACTTGCCTATCTAGAGGCCCTTCTTTGATTACACAATTTGTAAACACACTTATTCCTTGTAAAAGGGGAGGTTTCTCTTTAGCCTAAGAAAAAGAGGGAGGTTACTCTTTAGCCTAAGAAAAAGAGGGAGGTTTCTCTTTAGCCTAGAAAAAGAGGGAGGTTTCTCTTTAGCCTAGAAAAAGAGGGAGTGTAACAAATTCAAGGATAGTGAATTTGGGAAAATTCTTGGGAGTGTCTCAAGGTAAAGGACGTAGGCAAGGTAGTGTAACAAATTCAAGGATAGTGAATTTGGGAAAATTCTTGGGAGTGTCTCAAGGTAGAGGACGTAGGCAAGGTTGCCGAACCTCTATAAATTACTTGCGTACATTTCTCTTTCCTTACTCTCTTTAATTACTTGCAATTATATTTGTGCTTATTGTATTGAATTTGAATTGCATGCTTGCCTAGCTTAGAGAACTTAGAAAATATCAAATAGGCTAGAGAATTTAGAAGAATCGAAAAACGGGCTTAAGGTTAGCTAAAAATCGATTCACCCCCCTCTCGGTATTGCCTATAAGAGCCAACAACCTACATGATAGGTTTAAGTCTATTAACCACTGTTTTGGCAATGATTTCATATGCTACACTATAGAGATTGATTGGTCTAAAGTCGAAGACTTTGTTGGACTGTTTCCTTTAGGAATGAAGGTGTGAGAGTTTTGTTGAGTTCTTTAAGGATGAGCCTTGGATTGAGGAAGGAAAGGCAAGAATTGATAATGAGAAGCCTTACAATTTCCCAGATTTTTTGGTAAAATAAGCCTAGTTTGCCATCAATTCTAGGTGCTTTGAGTGGGCCAATTTGGAAGGCGACGATTTTGATTTCCTCATTAGTGAAGGGTTTTCAGAGTCATTCCTTGTAATCATTGCTAAGTTGAGGTAGGTTAATGCTCTCAAGTTCTACTCTGATTGTTTCAGTGTCAATGAGATAATCTACATTGTAGATTTTGGTGCAGTGGTGTTGGAAAGCCTTGACAATTTCTTGTTGTTCCTCCTCCCATTGATTACCTTCATTGAGAATTCTTCTGATTTTGTTTCTTGTTCTCCTTCTGGAAACTGTGGTGTGGTAGAATTTGGTGTTTCTGTCTCTATGAATAATCCAGTTGGTCTTGGATTTTTGCATTCAATGGATCTGTTCTTGCTCTATCAATTTCTCAAGCTCCATCCTTGGAGACTTTTCCGTTTTGCAGTCTTCGCTGGTGGAGAGGTGCTATTGTGCCATCGAAAGCTGTGTTTGAGGCCTTTTTTCTTCTTTCTCTTAAGTTTCCAAAGACCCTTTTATTCCACTCTTGTAGGTTAATCTATGTTATTTTTAGTTTTTGGATCAGCTTGAAGGATGGATTACCACTAACCTCATTATTCTAAGAGCTTTTGATGACGTACTAAATCAATGATATACACGAAGATGCAATGCTTGTTTTTATAGCAAATGGAGACTTTGATACAATCATTCCCAAAACTAACAGTCCTTTACTTCTACTCGAGGCTGAAATCCCATCATAACCATTAAATCACTAAACACTAGCAAAATGCCTACCCTTTTCCGCTGTAGTTCTAGTTTCCATTTGTTGTTGCCAAAAACAACAATAAATGTTTGCTGACGTCAAATCCTCGATCTTCGTGTTAGTTTGTCTTCAAGAATTCTGCAAGAGAGAAAACCATCAGGGGGCGCAGGGGTTTTCCCCTGCGCGCGCACTCCGATGCTTAAGTCAGACAGGGTTTTGACAGGGTTTCAGTAGGCAAATAGAGCTTAGGGTTTAAGAATGATACCTGTGACCTATTTATAGGAGTTATTTCGCGTGTAATTACCTTTAAGCCCCATAGCTTAAATAATAACCAAGTGGATCATTTATGGGCCTTCTGAGTCCTCTTTCTTCTTGAGCTTAAAATATCATTTGGCTCAATGGTCTTCAACTTGATTTATAGAAAAGTCCAGTAATAATTGACCTAGTCCATATCAATTGCTCCCCACTCTTTTACAAGGTTTACCTTGTGAAAGAGTATATAAAGAATGAGCTTTTCAAATTCTCTTGCTGCCCTCTTCCAAGAATCTTTTCATCTTCACTTGAGGGCTTAACTAGTGAACTTCATTATTATTCGTAGCAGAAACGACTTCGTGTCATCATTTTTTTTGTCAAAGTGTCTTTTTAGAACACTACCGGGATACATTTTTCTTCTCTGAGCTAAATGCTTCTCCAGTGGAATATACCACCCTTCTTTTTAAATTCAAGGTCTTAGTTGACCGAAACCAAAAGTTATAAGGAGAAATTACAAGATTGCGGAGCCACCAAAGCCTTTTGGTTTCATCAGATGCGGTTTGTGCTTGGCATACTCCGGATTGGTTGAAGCTTGATCCTGATGCTGAGGATTTGGAACATTTTCTGAGAATATGCATTTATAAAGATCTATCTGATCTTACCAGCCCTTAAGAGCCTTTTTGTCGACCTGAGATGGTCGGGGTTCTCACAGGCTTGGACGAAGTTTATTTAGATAATTATAGCACCTCAAGGCGTAGATGCTTGGGTACCTGTTAGTATCGATGCTCCTTTTGAGGCAGAAGTTAATCTAGAGTGCTCCCCAGTTTTTTGTGAAAGAGCTTAGTCTTTTACAAACTGATTAGCCCATTTTTAAACTCATCTACCGAAGCAACTATACATTTACCTTGTATTAGTCTTACGTAATAATCAGGCTTTCCTCGTGCACTTTTTTGCTTCAAGTTCTTTTACATATGGGGCTTATGTCGCTCAATTACTGCTTCAAGCTCAAGCACGTCATGCATGACTTACATCGCACACTTTTTTGCTTCAAGTAAATGCGTAGCCTACATTGCACATTTTTCACTTCAGGCTTTTGGTTTGCCCATCTCGCACGCTTTTGTGCTTAGGGACTTTTCATTTGCCCATCTCGCACACTTTTCGCTTAGGGATTTTCGAATTTGCCCGTCTCGCACCATTTTGTGCTTAGGGACTTTATAGAATTGATAAGGATATAACATTGCTTTTATATCCAGAATGCCAATATAAAATGTTTGCATGCACTTTGTCAATCAATTGTAGTACATATCCAATGATAAAATTGTAACGTACCTCGTACCATGCCTCACAGCCTGCATACTTTGTGCTCCCCAAGTTTTTCTTTGTAACTTTTTGTGTCCAAAGAAGAACTTTTACTGGAGTATTGGTCTTGTCTTGCGTACTATCCGCTTAAAGACTTGTTAGAATATAATATCGTTTATATCCGAGATGCCAACATAATGCGTTAAATGTAATATGATAAAATTGTAACGTACCTCGTTTAGAGATATTTTTGCCCGTCTCGCATCCTTTTATGCTTAGGGACTTTGTTTTGCTTGTCTTGTATCTTCTCGCTTAGGGTCATATTTTTGCCCATCTCGCGTATTTTTCGCTTAGGGACTTATTTGTGCCCGTCTCGCGTCTTTTTCACGCTTAAGGTCTTATTTGTGCCCATCTCGCGCATTTTTCGCTTAGGGACTTATTTGTGCCCGTCTCACGTCTTCTTCACGCTTATGGTCTTATTTATGCCCGTCTCGCGCATTTTTTGCTTAGGGACTTATTTTTGCCCGTCTTGCGTCTTCTTCACGCTTAAGGTCTTATTTGTGCCCGTCTCGCGCATTTTTCGCTTAGGGACTTATTTGTGCCCGTCTCGCGTCTTCTTCACGCTTAAGGTCTTATTTGTGCCCGTCTCGCGCATTTTTCGCTTAGGGACTTATTTGTGCCCGTCTCGCGTCTTCTTCACGCTTAAGGACTTATTTGTGCCCATCTCGCGCATTTTTCGCTTAGGGACTTATTTGTGCCTGTCTCGCATCTTCTTCACGCTTAAGGTCTTATTTGTGCCCGTCTCGCGCATTTTTCGCTTAGGGACTTATTTGTGCCCGTCTCGCGTCTTCTTCACGCTTAAGGACTTATTTGTGCCCGTCTCGCGCATTTTTCGCTTAGGGACTTATTTGTGCCCGTCTCGCGTCTCTTTGCCAGCTTCCATTTTTTCTTCTTCTATTTCTGCAACATGTCTATCAAACATGGAGGATTATCATAGTACAGATAAAAATAACTGGCCTTTATTTCATAATGTAGTATTTCCAATCAAATGGAACAAGTAAGAACATAATTGCAGCATATGTTAAAATAATAACAACAAGTTTTTACCGCTAGTACAGTTCCAAGTCTTTGTCTTTATAGAGTCTGTAAAGTGCAATTGCTTAGACATTCGGCACAAGTTGTTTCTGATCCGACTATGTCGAACTAAGCTCTCCCTGGGTTGCTGCCTTATAGGACAGTGGCTAGTGCCTCCTTTGGACACCTGCCTCAAATCTGCTACCACCCATACGTCCTTGGTTGGTCGGTGAACACTATAACAATGTGCAAGGGACTTCGCTAACCTTGCATCCAAGCAATTGGCAGCGCTCATATGTCTCCCATGTGTTTTTTCTAACTCATCAGTAACTAGTTCTCATTTCTTGTTATCAATATCAATACTAATGAGGCATCCTCCTGGGACCAAGGATGAGTCTGACTCACAAGGTTTGGACGATTATTTAGAGGATGGAGCCATGGATGACCTGGATAATCTCGAAGGTCTATGGCTTCCTTAACAGCCGCTCAATCAGCCTGGGGTTACTGAGGTTCATGACCAGCCTAGGCCTATCGAAATGCGTAATGAGCCTGAACATGTCAAGGCAGGCGATCAGCCCGAGCCTATCGAGTCACTGCAAAGGTTAGATGGTGACGAGCTCCAATTTTTCAATCTACTGCCATTGATCCCTAGCCAGACTCTGCAGCTATGGCCGGGCCCTCGAGCGAAGCTCCTACTTCTGAAATTGCTTCTCTGGCTCCCTAAGATCCTTGTGCTAATGTAGCATCTTCTCATTCAACAGGTTTGGTTCTCACAGCTTTGATCTCGACGCCCTAAGCTGGCACATCCTTGTCTTGTTTAAAGGACTCACAAAGCCGACACACCCTTTATATAGATAAACCCTTTTTCACATGTGTGTTTGTCAATATGCCAAGTGTGTGGCTCTTAAGCCACTACTAGATGGTTGCTAGAGTAGTTCTTGGAAGCTTCTATGTCAGACGATCGACAGATGGGCCAAAGGAAGCTTTTGGACACTCTGTCGGATTAGTGCGCGCCCTAGGTCTAGAAGATTCTAGATCATTCAGGTCATATCCTGCAGGCAGATCCCGCACTTGGGCATGCGCTTGGATCATCAAATTTAAATGTGCTTGCCAAAGGTTTTTCTAATGGGTGGACCAATAGTTTGGATTCCGTGCTTGCCAGCGTTGCTAGCCATTGCCGAAAGGCATGACTCAGGAGTTCTTTGCTCGCCTGCATTGTGCTAACGGGGGAATCTTGCGTATAGGTGCTGTGTTCACCTAATTTTCTTCGCTGTCATTTTATCAAAGTGGAGAGCTTGTCACATTTGAAATGTGCTTGCCATCCTGATTTCTTCTTTGCTAGGCGTTCAGCCAGATCAACAATTGAGCTCTGTTGTGTTCATGGAGAGCTTTTGTGGCTGGGCTCACCAAATTCTCGCTTGCAAACTAGAATTCTCATTTTCTGAGAGAGCGCATCCTCGCTCGGTTCTTCATTACATGGGCATGCACCTGATGATGTACAGAGTCGCCTAATCCTTTCTTGCTTTGGTCACTCTGAATGGCTCACCCATAGAGTTCTCTTTCCTATGTGAGTTCTTGTCTCGGTCGACAAGGGCTTACTCGCCTAGGTCTTAGGATGGTCGTATTCTTGCTTGTCCCCCACAACCATACTTGCGTGGCGGTTGCCGGCTCGTTTGACTTTTTGTGCATTGCCTGGTTTCCGTTGCTTATCTATGTTCATACGCACCTGGGCAAATATGAGCTAGCCTTTGAAGTTTTAGTGTGTTCCTTGAGGTCTTTGATTGGGGCTTGCCCAATAGAGCTCCCCTGGATTTACATTATCCAGTTTTTTTCTTTTCTGGGCAAGCTCATCTAGCATTATGCACACACTTCTGCTAGACCCTTCGGCTTGTTCCTTGCTTGCCCATCTAGATCGTTTTCGTGCCTTTCTTTTTGATTCATATAAATATTGGACCTCTCTATTGTTCTTGTTTCTGTCAAGAAATTGATTAATTTCAAAGGACAAGGTTGGCCATCCTGTCTTACATTCTTCTTGCTCCTCCATCGTTATTATGCAAGGGAAGTTTGTATATTGTGGAGGTCTTTGATTTGGGTAAGAAATCAAAGGACTTGTTCAGCTTTTCGGAAATCCAAGCCTCTTTCCAGTTCACGTCAATGTGAAGTTGTGAGAGAGCCAAAGAGAGAGACTATTCTCTCCGTGCTTACGTGCTGTGCAGTACCTAATTGCAGACTCAAAGGCCTTCCCTTTTTCTCGTGAATTGCTTTGCCTGTATTGCTTACTAGGTGAGAGTTGCATGTGGCGTGCTAGGCTGTCGCATGCATGTGGCTTGCCATTGCCAAAGAAGCCTGAATTTGGGACGTGAGCTCTCCCGTCAAGGAGGCCTACCAATAGCAACAAACGGGGCTGTCGCCTGCCTCGTGAAACTGTTCTCGCCATATAGGTTCTCGCCAAAATGCTATCGCCAAAACTTGTCAGGTGCGAGAGCAATCTATCGCATGCCTCTCTCGCCAAGCTTTGGTCGGCGCGCGATAGCTAGTCTCTCCTAAATGCTGTCGCTCAATGCTGTCGCTGAAACTTGTCAAGTGCGAGAGCAATCTCTCGCCATGCCTTTCTCACCGAGCTTTGTTTGGCGATAGAGCCAGTCTCGCCCAAATGCTGTCGCCCGATGCTGTTGCCAATCTTGTCAGGTGCGAAAGCAATCTCTCGCATGCCTCTCTCGCTAAGTTTTGTTTGGCGAGAGAGCCAGTCTCGCCCAAATGCTGTCGCCCGATGCTGTCGCCAATCTTGTCAGGTGCGAGAGCAATCTCTCGCATGCCTCTCTCGCCGAGCTTTGTTGGGCGAGAGAGCCAGTCTCGCCCAAATGCTGTCGCCTGATGCTGTCGCCAATCTTGTCAGGTGCGAGAGCAATCTCTCGCATGCCTCTCCCGCCGAGCTTTGTTGGGCGAGAGAGCCATTCTCGCCCAGATGCTGTCGCCCTATGCTATCGCCAATCTTGTCAGGTGCGAGAGCAATCTCTCGCATGCCTCTCTCGCCGAGCTTTGTTGGGCGTGAGAGCCTGTCTTGCCAAAATGCTGTCGCCCGATGCTGTCGCCAAACTTGTCAGGTGCGAGGACAATCTCACGCATGCCTCTCTCGCCGAGCTTTGTTGGGCGAGAGAGCTAGTCTCGCCCAGATGCTGTCGCCCTATGCTATCGCCAAACTTGTCAGGTGCGAGAGCAATCTCTCGCATGCCTCTCTCGCCGAGCTTTGTTGGGCGAGAGAGCCAATCTCGCCAAAATGCTGTCGCCCGATGCTGTCGCTAATCTTGTCAGGTGCGAGAGCAATCTCTCGCATGCCTCTCTCGCCGAGCTTTATTGGGCGAGAGAGCCAGTCTCGCCAAAATGCTGTCGCCCGATGCTGTTGCCAAGCTTGTCAGGTGCGAGGACAATCTCTCGCATGCCTCTCTCGCCAAGCTTTGTTGGGCGAGAGAGCCAGTCTTGCCCAAAATGTTGTCACCCAATGCTGTTGCTGAAACATGTCAAGTGCGAGAGCAATCTCTCGCCATGCCTCTCTTGCCGAGCTTTGTTTGGCGACAGCAAAAACAAGACAGTTTTCCGAGTGGTCTAAGGCGCCAAATTTAGGCTCTGGTCCGAAAAGGCGTGCGTTCAAATCCCACAGCTGTCAAAGCATTTATTATTCAACATTTTTAAATTAAGTGGAAGACGAGAAACTTATGTGATAGGCTAGTGTGCGGCAGACTTGTGCGACAGACTAGCGCGTGACAGACTAGCTCATGATAGATTTTGTGCAATAGACACGTGCGACAGGCTAGCCACTCTCTCGCTAATGCTATCTCATGCGAAAGCCACTCTCTTCTCCGAGCTTGTTGCGTGTGATAGACTCTGTCGCATATCTGTGGCGTGAAACCTTATGCATGGGATCTTGTGTGCGATAGGCTGTTCTGTCGCATGCAATTTGCATGCGACAAATTATTTTGTCGCGTAACCTGTGCACCTTTTCACAGCCTACATACCCTGTCTACCGCAGGTTGTCTTTCACCATCTTCGGTTATGGCTCTTTTGTTTGTTTCCCACAGACGGCGCCAATTGTTGTTGCCAAAAACAACAATAAATGTTTGCTGACGTCAAATCCTCGATCTTCGTGTTAGTTTGTCTTCAAGAATTCTGCAAGAGAGAAAACCATCAGGGGGCGCAGGGGAAAGCACTCCGATGCTTAAGTCAGACAGGGTTTTGACAGGGTTTCAGTAGGCAAATAGAGCTTAGGGTTTAAGAATGATACCTGTGACCTATTTATAAGAGTTATTTCGCGCGTAATTACCTTTAAGCCCCATAGCTTAAATAATAACCCAGTGGATCATTTATGGGCCTTCAGAGTCCTCTTTCTTCTTGGGCTTATATTATCATTTGGCTCAATGGTCTTCAACTTGATTTATAGAAAAGCCCAGTAATAATTGACCTAGTCCACATCACCATTAAAAACAAAAGGTAGGTTTGTAATTTTGGATCATTTCCTAGCAATGGGATGTTATTAAGCTTTGACCCAAGCCCCTGACATTCTAACTTAGGAAAATCATTGTCGTTGTGGCGGCTGTTGAGAGATAGCCTATTGGAACCCCATATTTTGGTCTTCATCATATTGTTATTGTTGTTGCTGCTCATCTCTAACTTCGAACATCTGTAGGAGTCTTCAGATTTGTCTTCTATTCTGGGTTTTTGTGGTCACTTTCATCTTCTTCTCTTTTCCTCTTTAATTTATATTGAAAGCTTTGGCTGTGGTTGTGGTTATGGTCTTCTTCTTGGTTTTAGGTATTTTCTAGGTTGGGTTGGGTGATAAGTTCACTTTGCTCTGGGTTTGGTGGGCTTTGTTGAACAAGGCCTGTCTCTATTTGGTCAGTTGGTTGTGTGGGTTAGGGTTTTGGTGAGCTTTGTTCCATATTGTAAAGGTGAGATCGTTGGCTACATTTGAATCATAATGAGATGTCAAAGCTGAAACCGGGGACATTATTGCAAACACGTTCGTGCTCTCTCTTATTCCTTCTTTCCCCCATGGCACTACTCTCAGGCTCGTCTTCTCGTTCCACTATATCTATTATCCTTCCATTTGTGAAATGTAATTCACCATTAGGGAGTCTTATACATCTGGGAGCGTTTTTCGATGGTTGGATATTAAAGCTATCAGCGGTTTCATTCCTGAACAGTAGCTCACTAGATCGGGAAGATTATTCAAAGAGGTTACCAATCTGTTGTTGTTGTCTATCCCATTCAACTTCGTTAAAGAGTTGGGCTTGCTCTATCGTTACTGGTGTAGGCTTTTCCAAGATGGGTTCTGTGGCTGAGTCATCTTCTGAAGAACTGGGGTTGACTACCTGTGTTAGGTTGTCTGTTAGTGCTTATGGGTTTTCATACATTTGTTTGAGTTCATGAGCTTCTAGTGTGTTGTTTGCTAGTAACATGCTTTTGTTTGTTGGGTTAAAGAGGTAACATCTAAAGGGTCATCCATTCTGATGTGGCTACTTCAGTTCATGTGGATGCCTTGTCAGCTTCTTCTGGTATACTTAATATTGGTAGTTCTTCTTGTACCTCTATTGTGGAAAGTTCGAATGTTGTGGTGGTTCCAAGATGGATGGAATGGGTTTGGATATAAGTTGGTAATAGTGATTTGCTTAAGAAATGGGGAGATAGGGGGAGGTAGATCGAGAGAAATGGCTGTGTGGGTGAAGATGTTTGAAGATTATTGGTGATTTCCTTTTTACGAGGTGGAAATTATGATTTTGGGTTTGTCATGGATGGAAAGTGTCTAGGGAAGGGGAAAAGCTAAAAAAAATAATAATGATTGCTTAAGAGGAGATATCTAGGAAAGGCATAATGATTAAAGGATATGAAAGGTTAACAAATTTGCAGGAAGGAGGTGTAACTCCCTATTAACATAGAGGAAAGCTTTAGGCGAGAAGAAGACTAGTTCTCAACAATGGGTTTTCGGCGAGAGAACGTAGGTCTTACTATAAGGAATTAAAGTTTTGTTTTCAAATTAAAAACAAATCACACAAATAATCATTAGAATCACTAATATAAGTATAATTTGTATCATATACATAAACTGTAATATCATATATGTCAATGGTCATTGTGTAAGAATTGCATCTTAACTAATTATGAAATTTTTATTATTTTAATTTGAGTGTCATGTTATCTTAAGCATAATTAACTAATTTAATTTCAAAATTATGTTTCATTAAATTTTTTTAGTTAATAATATTTTATTAAAATTGAAAATTAAAACTTTAAGTATATAATTTGTATGGATAATTATTACATACACTGACAGTGGAGTTTTTTACCCCACAAGCAACGTTAAGATCGTGACACATGTCTTATTTTATTTATTTTAATATTTTTATAAGACACATGTCATGATCTTAACGCTGCTTGTGGAATAAAAAAACTACACTGTCAATGTATGTAATAATTATCCAATTTGTATTATATAAATATACTATAATATTATATGGATTATTATCCTATTCACTGTTAGTGGAGTTTTTTAACTCCATAAGCGGAGTTAAGATGATGACATGAGTCTTTTAAAAATATTAAGAAAATAAAAAATAACTAAAATGGGACACATGTCATCATCCTAACCTTACTTGTAGAGTTAAAAAACTCCACTGACAGTGTATAGGATAATTTTCCATATTATATACACAAATGGTGAAGGATAATTATTACATACACTGACAGTGGAGTTTTTTTACTCCACAAGCAACGTTAAGATCATGACATGTGTCTTATAAAAATATTAAAATAAATAAAACAGGACATGTGTTACGATCTTAACGCTGCTTGTGGAGTAAAAAAACTCTACTATCAGTGTATGTAATAATTATCCAATGGTGAAGGATAATTATTACATACACTGACAGTGGAGTTTTTTTACTCCACAAGCAACGTTAAGATCATGACATGTGTCTTATAAAAATATTAAAATAAATAAAACAGGACATATGTGAGATTCAATTCTACTGTACTGTACATGTACGGACATGTAAATTTTAATTAATAAATAAATTATTTTTGTACATTTTTACAAATATTAAATAAAAATTTATGTGGACCCCACTTAGATTTCAGTGCTCAGATGATAATATGAGTGAGAAAATATATTTTTGGAGGTTGAATTAAGGATTGAAAATTGTGAGGATAAAAATATCATGAGGCTTAAATGACCAATCGATAGTGTTTCGATTCGGAGTATCCAAATGATAAACTGTAAAATTCTTTGGAAAGCTAACTTAATTATCTTTCCAAACATATAGGCCTCTTATTCTAGTTCCTTATGGATCAATACCAAAAATTTTGTAAAGTTACCATATGAGCAGTAGATTCTACCAACTGACTTATCCGTAAAGATTCACTCATAGCGATTGGTAGGGAACTCAGATTAAGGTGATTCAAAATCCATTAAAAAGCTAACTTAAATATCATTTTATACATATAAGGCTCATATTTTAATTCATTATAGATTAACAACAATAAATTCTTACATTCACGTCACTTGTAGCAAATTTAGAATTGAGTAATCAGTAAAGAGTTGGACATAATTTGTGATAGCAAACTCCAATTGAGGTGATTCAAATTGCGTTGGAAAGTTAACTCGAAGATCTTTCCAGCCATATATGGTTCATATTTTTATACATTCTGGATTGATCTCGGTGAATTTTTAAAGTTGATTATAAGTACAGTAAAGTAATTAAAAAAATGAAATTAATGTTTTAAAAATGATATATATAAAATATAGTATATGTCAAGAATATGTTTATACATATAAAACTGTAAATATATTTATAAATATATATTAATAGAAAATATATATTTACAATATATTTATAAAAAAAAAAGAGAGAAGGAAATCGCAGCAAGCTTCACGTGGAAGCTTGCTGCACGATAGTGTGCAGACCAAACGTGACAATATATATATATATATATAAAAGAAAAGGAGAAAAGAAAGAGAATTTGGGTTAGTGGACAACATGACCACTTCTTACTGGTGGAAACATGAATAAAGAAGACCCAATTTGATGAAGTCTCTGCAGAAATTCATCTTCTTACACCGACTTCCCCTGCTCTTTCTCTGCTGCACCGATTTTCTCTGTTTTCTTCATATTGTTCTCACGTTTAGAGAAAAGAAAGAGAATTTGGGTTAGTGGACAACATGACCACTTCTTACTGGTGGAAACATGAATAAAGAAGACCCAATTTGATGAAGTCTCTGCAGAAATTCATCTTCTTACACCGACTTCCCCTGCTCTTTCTCTGCTGCACCGATTTTCTCTGTTTTCTTCATATTGTTCTCACGTTTTCCCTATGGTTGCTCAACAAATTCATCTTATTTCATCACTAAAACACTCAGCCTTCTCCATACAATTTATCTCTTACATCAATTTTACCTGAAATCTTGGAATTAGGAGGCTGACGTGAAACAAAACAGCATTGGTTTGGGGCTGTTTTGGCTCGACTGGGAAGTAGGTAAGTGATATGGTGAAGCCTCTTTCAATTTTGGTTATGGTTCTCGACTTTTTCATGCATGGGAACATAATTGGTACATTAGATTGAAGAAAATGAAGAGTAATGAAACTTTAAGGATTCGACTATGGCAGAAAAAAATAAAGAAATTATTATAATTTTTATGTTTGTTGGATAGAAAATTTGTATGAGACTAAGAAGGGATGATGAATTTAACTTGATTTTGTGATAGTTTGTGAAACATGGTTGTGGTGTGAATTATGGAAAACCAGTCGACTATGGAAGGGCTGGACGTGGATGATGGTGTTTTGAGTGAATTGAACATGCTTGATGATAATCCTGAAGAATTTTTAAGAAGAAGATAGAGTTATAGGATCTCACCAAACTCTTGAGTGAGTCCTTAAGAAATTGTTATTCTATTATATAGAAAATAAGTTTCAGCATAAAGAGAAGTTTCCTTGGCAGATTTGGAAACTTTGACAAGTAATTAAAAGTAGAATATGATTTATACAATAGTCAAGGGATTTTCTGCAAATGGAATATGTCAAGAGTGACTTTAGGCTGCCATTGCTCCAGTAATTTGTTGACCGTTGGCTAATCATTTGTTGTATGCTTTGTATCCTCTTTCCATACTTTATTACTTGAGTTAATTGAGACAGGGAAGAGGGGCTGAATTGTTGACCGTTGGCTGCTAATGTCTTGAGCATCTGTTATATGCTTTGTGGGCAGAGAATGTCTTCCTTTACTCCCCTTCAAACTGGACATGGGAATACACCGTAGTCCAAGTTTGATTCGCAAATCCTCAAAACAAGTGCGAGAGAGAGGTTTGGTAAAAATATCTGCCACTTGATTTCTTGAAGAGACAAATCGAGTTACAATGGAGCCCAAGGCCACTTTCTCACGTACGAAGTGATAGTCAATCTCAATATGTTTTGTCCGAGCATGAAAAACAGGATTAATAGTCATATGAAGTGCTGACATGTTGTCACACAAGAGAGTTGCTGGTTGTTGCATGTAAAGACTAATATCTCGAAGAATAAAGGAAATCCATGTAAGTTCAGCTGTAGTGGATGCTAAAGCTCGATACTCTACTTCTGCACTAGAGCGAGCTACTGTAGGTTGTTTTTTTGAGCTCCAAGAAATGCAATTTCCACCAAGAAAAGTACAATATCCAGAAGTTGATCGCTTACTGAGCGGACAACCTGCCCAATCAGCATCAGAAAAAGCATATAGATCAAGTGTAGTATTAGAAAGAAGTCGAATACCAGAGGTAATAGTTACTTTAACATAACGCAAGATTCTTTTAACTAGCTGGAAGTGGACTTTTGTAGGGGAATGCATGAATTGTGAAACATAATTGACACTATAAGTGATGTCTGGCCTAGTAAATGTCAGGTACTGTAAACCACCAACAATGCTACGGAAATGATGAGCATCGTGAAATAGTTCTTCAGAAAATGATGGAGGCTTTGTAACCATAGGGGTAGATATTGGTTTGCAATCAATCATTTGTGCTTTTTGAAGTAACTCAGCTGCATATTTTGCTTGATTGAGGAAAAGCCCTTGAGAGATTCGATGCACCTCCACACCAAGAAAATAATGTACATTGCCAAGATCTTTCAAGGAAAATGTGGCACTAAGTTCTGCAACAAAGCTATCCAAAAAACTAGTATTGCTACCGGTGAGTATAATATCATCCACATATACCAATAACAAAATTGTACCATGAGTATTTTGTCGAATAAATAGAGAGGAATCAGCAGAGCTACAAGAAAAACCAATTGAAAGAAGAAAATGACTAAAACGATCAAACCAGGCACGAGGAGCTTGACGAAGACCATACAATGCTTTTTTTAAATGACAAACATGAGTACGCTTAGTTGTATCGTGAAAACCAGGTGGTTGTTCCATGTAAACAGGTTCAGATAATGTTCCATGTAAAAAGGCATTTTTTACATCCAATTGCTTGATTTCCCATTTGGAAACTAAAGCAACAGTGAGAACAATACGTATAGTGGTTGGTTTAACAACAGGTGAAAAAGTTTCTGAAAAATCCAAACCTGGAACTTGAGAATACCCTTTGGCAACAAGACGAGCTTTTAATCTCTCCAAGGATCCATCGGATTTCAATTTAGCTTTATACACCCATTTGCAGCCAATCACATGTATGTTAGGAGTTCGTGGCACAAGTCCCAAGTCCCATTTTCATAAAGTGCTACCAGTTCTTCTTTCATAGCGTTAGACCAACCAGGGTGTCGTAATGCAGATTTTAATGTTTTAGGTTCAGAAGGAATGCAATCAGCCATGAAGGTGTAATCTGACGAGATGTATTTGGGGTTTGATTTTGTGATTCCACTTTGAGATCGTGTAGTCATGATATGGGTACGAGAAGGTTGGGAAAAGGTAGGATTTGTAGGTGAACTTGGGTCTTGAGTGGTGATTGAATTATGTAAAGTACGTGAGTTCGAATTATGTACCTGTGGTGGAGTTGAGTCGATGGATAATTCTAATAATGGAACTATGTCTTCTTGATCAGCAATAGACTGCAAATCTGGTCTGATAGTTGTTTCCTCAACTGGTGTACATGATGGAATCGGAGATTGCAATGGACTTGGATCAAGTGATTGGGAATTTTCTAAAGCATCATCATCAATGATAGGTAGCGTCTTTGGGTTTATGTTATAGTGTTTATCAACAGTAATTCTTGTAGGTCCTGTACACCACTCAGAAAAGGTTGTAATTTCAGAATTATGACATGTTCTAGAAAATAAATTACCTGGTTCATGAAAAGGATATGTATTTTCGTCGAAGACAACATGGCGAGATATGTACATCCTCCTTGTTGGTGGGTGGTAACATTTATAACCTTTGTATATTTCACTATAGCCAAGAAACACACATGGTAAAGATCTAGGGTCAAGTTTGGTCTTCGCATAATCTCGTAAATAAGGAAAACAACGACATCAAAACGCTCGTAAGTATGAGTAGTCAGGTTGTTTTCCAAAGAGTAGTTCATAAGGACATTTCCATTTTAGCACCCTTGATGGCTGTCGATTTATTAACCAAACAGCTGTCCCAAATGCTTCAGTCCATAGGCTCTTAGGTACGCCTCCGTGAAAGAGCATAGTTAGGCCAAGTTCAGTAATGCTTCGATGCTTTCTTTCTGCAAGACCATTTTGTTCAGATATGCGAGGACAAGAAATTTGATGTTTAATACCAAAACTAGATAAATAAGCGTTAAATTTTTTATCAGAGAACTCACCTCCACCATCTGATTGGAAAATCTTAATCTTTCTGTCAAATTGATTTTCAACATATTTGTGAAAATCCATAAAACATTAAAAAAATTCTGACTTACTCTTCAAAGGAAAGTACCAAGTAAAACGTGTGCATTCATCAATAAAAATAACATAGTAGCTAAAATTTTGATGTGATAAAGTTGGTGATTTACCCCACAAATCACAATGAATAACAGAAATAGGATCATCACAAATTCATTATTAATTAAAAAAGGAAGTCTACATGCTTTTGCCATTTGACAACTATTGCAAAAATGTACAACCTTATTGGATTTATTTGTACTAGAAATTAAATTGTTTTTCTTCAAGAGGTCAACTACAAGCATTTGAGAATGCCCAAGTCTTTCATGCCATATTTTATCACTAACCACTTGAAATCTGGTTGAAAAGAAAGTTGCTTCATTTGTTGGTTGTAATGCATATAATCCTCCATGCCTACATCCCGTTGCTATGACCTGTTTCTTAGTTCTGTCCTTTATCACAAACTCACTAGATGAGAACTTACAAGTATAAGGATATTCATTAGTTAATTGACTAACAGATAATAAGTTTTTCTTTATCTCAGGTACAACAAGAACATTTTTTAAGAGTAATTTATCATTGCCAGTGTTAATAGAAGTAGAGCCAATGTGAGTAATATCCAAAGCATTTCCATCACCTACCATAATTTTGTCATAACCATTATATTTAGTGATATTGAATAACTTACCAGCATCTGCTGTCATATGTGCGGAAGCTCTAGTATCAAGATGCCACGCTTCATTCTGCATATCAGCAATAGTCATTGCAGCCAAGGCTTGTGATGGCATGTCAGCTTGGTAGAGTTGATTGTATCGTTGCCAGCAGTTCAAGGCTGTATGTCTTGGTTTCTTGCAGATTTGACAAACAACTTCAGATTGTTGTTCATGTATTGTAGAAGTAGGATGTTTTTCATTAGTGACAAGAGAAGGCTTTGCACCCAAAATACCATCTTTGACTGCTGAAGGGCGGTGATTGGCTTGGAGAAAACCACGGCCTTGAGAGGTAAATGTAGTTTGGGGTTGTTTGAACTTTTGGTTGAATTTCCTTCCGTTTGGTCGATGTTGAAAACGTTGACCAACAAAAGCCATATTTTGATTAAGAGATCCAAAACCTTCAGAGGAATTAACTGATTTCATTGTTTCATGTCCTTGGAGAAAGGGAACAATCTCACGGAAAGATGGAATTGGTGGTTTCATCATTGTTGTGACAAACGATTCATATCCTTGACCAAGGCCACGTAGCAATTGAAACACCTTTGTACTATCATTGACTGGTTTGCCAATAGCAGCTAAGTCATCACAAATCCCCTTGAATTTGAGAATATATTTAGACAGAGGCAGAGTATCCTTTTTGCAAGTTTGAAGATTTTGTAGAAGATAAAATTCACGCTCTTGTGTTTCTTGGGCAAAAGCATCTACCAAAGCCTTCCAAACATCAGCAGAGGTTTCAAGTCCAACCACAAGACCAAGGACTTCTTAAGAAAGAGTGCTTGTAATCCATCCTTGAAGAAGAGAGTCAGATTTTTTCCAAGACAAATATGCTGGGTTTAATTCTGGATTAGCAGAATCAGAAGTAAGGATCATTTGATCAGGTATGGAATATTTTCCATCAATGAAACCAAACATATCTTGACTTTCTACAAGTCCCATGATTTGTGTTTTCCAGAGGAGAAAGTTTGTTTGATTGAGACGAATAGAAACAAAATTGCTGACGTTGAGTGTTGATGGGTATGGGTATTTTGCTAGTGTTGTCAATGCCATTGAAAATGATAAGAGAAGTGGGATAGATTTAGTAAGAGGTTGAGAACCAGAAATGAATATGAGATGACCAGGTGTTTGTAGAAATGTGCAAGAAAAAAAAATTGAAGAGAATAAGACAAAGAAAGAATCTGTGAAGAAGTTTATTGTAGATACAAGATAGAGAAAAAGAGGATTGAGAAGACAATTAGGACTCACTCTATACTGGCTCGGATACCATGAAGAATTTTTAAGAAGAAGATAGAGTTATAGGATCTCACCAAACTCTTGAGTGAGTCCTTAAGAAATTGTTATTCTATTATATAGAAAATAAGTTTCAGTACAAAGAGAAGTTTCCTTGGCAGATTTGGAAACTTTGACAAGTAATTAAAAGTAGAATATGATTTATACAATAGTCAAGGGATTTTTTGCAAATGGAATCTGTCATGAGTGACTTTAGGCTGCCATTGCTCCAGTAATTTGTTGACCGTTGGCTGATCATTTGTTGTATGCTCTGTATCCTCTTTCCATACTTTATTACTTGAGTTAATTGAGACAGGGAAGAGGGGCTGAATTGTTGACCGTTGGCTGCTAATGTCTTGAGCATCTGTTATATGCTTTGTGGGCAGAGAATGTCTTCCTTTAAATCCTAGATGAGTAAAATTAACACATAAAAAATTGGAATTAATTGAAGATGGAAGAGCAATAAAAGGGCTATCGATCATGGCTGGTTGGAAGGAGAAATCGGAGGCTGCCGAACCTGAAGGAAAACAGAAAAGAGAAAAGAAAGAAAATAAAATAAAATAAAAAGAAAACGTGAAAGGCAAGTTTACATATGCATTCGGTCAAGAAGAAAAATAGATATGTTAAAGTAACTTAATGAATGAGTATTATTGGAATAGATATGGAGACCATATAAAGAGTAGATGGTTGAGGCTTGAAAATGAGATCATAATGTGAATTTTCATAATTAGAGAACTAAGAGATAAAATATGTGGGCTAAATAGATTGTTAGTGAGATTTAAATTGAGGAAAAAAATGATCTAAATTGTAATTGTGTTATGCTAAATAATAGAAAATAAAATAAAATTTGGTCATTAAAGGAGCATTCAGCCAAGCATGATTTCTCACAGATTTATTGTGTTTCATGTATAAAATGGATGCCAATTGGATGATTAAACATAGTAGAATAAGAATATACCATTATATTGTTGAAAATTATTATAGTATGGAAGATGGCAAATTCAGTCAACATAAGGGGTATATTATGCATAGATGATTTTAATGATTTGAAGGCATATTTAGACTATAGAAATTACAAGGAGTCTGTTGGTATGCTCGGATTTAAAATCCGATGCAAAACGAAAAAGTTATGTTATACTACTAGTAGAATTTATACTGCAAAAATAATTGCAGTGTCCATTGTGGCTGCATTGAGACATGATTAATAGCTTAAAAATAAGAGTTCAATGAACTAACATTTTTGGTAAAATCAATTGCAACTCGGGAGTTACGGTTTACAAGTGGTGCGCTCGAGAAACACGTATTCCTTAAACAAGTAAGGGATGCGTGTGTGAATTTGTAGGGATATCTGAATGCATGATTTTCATGATATGAATTTTATAAGATTTATTGGGTATCGAATTGCCTCGAAATGCTACGAAATTGAGGTTGTCTGGCTGTTGAGACTGTGTTTGCAAGTGCAGAGAGGCTAGGATTCTAGCAACCGTTATGCTGTCGAAATTTACTAAAAATATTTCTAGAAATATTATAAAATATTTTAGTGCATTATTGGTATTTTTCCTAGCCTCAAAAGTGATAAATTAATTATTTTTCATAAATGGTGAAATTACCGAAAAGTAATTATTAAATATTCATGATACCGATTTCGATAAAGATTAAATACAGAAAATTCATTCCACATGTTTTATAGGGAAATATGTTATTGATGAAGTGAAATGGTGAATAGTGAATATTTTTATAAATGATTTTCAGTATAATATTCACTAATTATTTTGATTTTCCTTTATGGATTAAATAAATTTATCACATGTCATGATTTCCATAAAGGCTTTATCACTGTGTAAATATTGTTTTGAGATTAAAATGTCTTTGCACGTGTTTTATAGTGAGAAAAGTGTTGGTGGAATTATTATTAATTTTGGAAAATAAATATTTTATTTTTTCATAAAATATGAAAATATTTGAATTAATTTCCAAAAACTTTGAATTTCAAGTTTTAGAAAGAAAGCATAGAAGAACATGTATGGTGAAAAAGGAACAGTTACAAAATTTTATTACTACTGGGTGATATTTTTATAAACTGTTTTCACCATTCGAAATATTATAATTTATACCTTTATGGATTTTCTGAAAAACATCATTGATCTTACTAAATTCCATAAGGGTGATGAGATTTCTTATATATTGTCTTGAGACTGTTAAGGCTCGTATCATGCTCACGTGTTCATGTGTACCCTCTCATGTGTGAAGCTGTTGACACTGATCCTTTCTTCAGAGTCCCGGTTGACACCTGATCAGTGTGCGACTGAGGACACCTATAGACTATGACCATAGATCTCATGTGTTTATTATACTGTCCCCACAAAGATCTCACGTGTACCCTATTATTCCCTACGGGACTTATAGCATGATATCATTGGGGTGTTGCCTAGTCTCCACTATGATTTTCACGTGTTATTGCTGATTTTAATGATATTTTCAGATAACTGTGATGATTTTCTGAAGTGTTTCATTTCTAAATAGTTATTATAACTAAACAATTATTTTACTGTTACACGTGTATAAGTGATGATTTTAGTGGTGGAAACCTTGTGATTTCAAGTATTGAATTAATGGTTTGTTAAGTGTTTTACTCAAGTGGATGACATATTTATATGCAGTAAATTTTAAATAAGTTTTATATAAAAAATAAATTTTTACTCCTACAGTCGCTTTGGGTTTCCGGGACAAGACAGGTATTTCAAAATATCTTCCATGCTCTATCTGGATTTCCTGGCCGACTATAGCATCCTTTCCTTTTTAGTGTGCCCAGCATACCAATAGGAAATTTAGGATTTTACTGCATATAGTCTTCGAGATATCAAAATTTGCATACAAATATCTTACTGAGTCGTGGTTTGCTCACTCCTTTACTTTTATCACTATAGATTTAATGTATAGAATAGCTGAAGCATCAAATCATAGATTAACTACGCTTGAGAAGTTCGAAGCGTCGTATATTGGATTCTCGAGGTATCACGTTTACATTTGTATATTCAGACTCGTTTATACAGTATTACTAGTTGTAAATTTATTTCAAGGGGATGTAATCTAACTTTTACAATATGTGAATATTAATTTACCATAAATAAATATTGTCTAATTTGTTAACTGTTGTGGATGAACAGTGTGTAAAGGCATCACAGACAGCACAATCGAATCAAATGTGTAAAAATGTGTGAAAAAATGTAAAATACTGTGTACTTAGACTGTGACAGTAAGAATTGCATTTTAACTAATTATGAAACTTTTATTAATTTAATTTTAGTTGCTTACGCTTAAAATTAAAAAAATTAATATCTTAAGCATAATTAATTAATTAATTTAATTTCATAATTATTTTTATTATACTTTATTATTTTTTTTAGGCTCACAACATTTTATTGTATAAATATATTTTTAGCACCCTAAGTAAAATACAGATAATGGCTTACTTGGCAAACCATTTGCATATAGACCAGAGGACAAGAGTTCAAGTCCTCACAACATCATATTTTGTCAAGCCATAAACGAGTATAGGGTTCAGGTACCTTAATCTGATTATGCTAATTGGGTTCAGGTTTAAGGTACCTTACGGGTATTACTTGAACCCGTCACGGGTAGTCACAACACTTCCCTAACCCAATGAAAACATGATTATCAGGTATTCAAACTCGACTTAAATGAGGCGGGTAGTCTCGAGTACCCGTTTAAAGCAAACCCATTTACATCTTTAAGAATTCACAAGAATTAAGCTTATAAATTGATTAACAAACTTAAAACATTAACTTCAAAACCAAAAATCAAATTTTTATTGCAAATGAGAGTTTCCATGTTCTTATGATTTAGAGAACTTCACTATATTTTACATTGGATCTTGGCTTTTAATTTTATTTTTAAAATTTATTTAATCAAAATGAGATTAATTATATGCAAATAAATAAAAAGTATAAATAAATTTTAAATATAATTATAAATTGAAAGCTATTAAAGAAAAAGTTAAACAGATTGACCCATTTAGACCCAAATTGAATCCATTTAGGCTTGGTTTTAAGTGGATCAGGCTAAAAAAACTTTTTTTCCCAAAATGGATTACAAAAACTAAGACCCAAGCCCTTATAATAGGGGTTAAGTCAAGCTGACCCAACATATATTGGCCCATTTTGATAGTATTAGAAAAAAGAAATCAGATTTTTCAAAAAAAAAATCAAACAAAAAAAATTTCATTGACTCATCAAACCACAAAAAAATTATAATTTTTTCATAAAATTTAAATATTTTCTAAAATCAATATTAAATCTATCCAAACAGAGTGAAAAAAATAATTATAATCTTATATATATATATATATATATATATATATATATATATATATAAAAGCCAATACATTTTGTTAGCTTTAAATTGACATATATATTTTGAAATGAAAAAAACTGAAGTAAGCTTTAATGTTTGAATTCATATTGTAAATTTGCCTTATCACACATGATTTTCTCAATCCATTTTCAAGTGATCATATCAAACATTAAGACCATGATTTAATGATGCATACTCTTATTGGTCTTAATACTTTGTAAATGTTTTGAATATTTTAGAAAATCACTTGATGAATTTTTAGACCATGTTTTCATCAAAGAAAGTCAAGAAAAACTCCCACAAAAGTGCCAATATGTTTTGGGTTGGATTAGGATCAAATGTCACATCATTTCTAACCCAAAAGTGCAGGAAAATGGCTTTCTGGAGGCATGGGATCGATCCCCTAGTGGCAGTAAGCTTTTTGGTGCAAGAAAAGGTCCCTCAGCCCAGAAAAATCAATTCTGGAAAGAAGGATCAATCCCCTAAAGGCAGAATGGCTCCCAACGGCTAGAAAAGGTCCCTCAGCCCAAAAGATTCAGATCTGGAATGAAGGGATCGATCCCCTATGGGAAGGGATCGATCCCTTTGCTCGAAAATAGCCTATAACGGCTAGTTTTTGTGAGACAACGGTAATATTCGAGATTTGGCTCCACCCAACGGCTAGAATACATCCAAGGGACTATAAATAGAGGTTTAGAAGCTAAAGAAAGCAAGAGGAACTACTCAGCAACTCCATAACACATATTCCTCAAATCCTCAAGCCTCAAACAACAAATCAAGAGCTCCAAAGTCTTCATCATCTATCATTCATCTATTTCTTGTATTGCTTAGCACAAATATTGTATAGGCTTTTTCTTTGTGCCTAATTTCTGTAATCATTCACCTACTTAGAGGTCTTCCTTGATTACAACTCTTGTAAACACAATCCATTCCTTGTAAAAGGGGAGGTTTCTCTTTAGCCTTAGAAAAAGAGGGAGGTTACTCTTTAGCATAAGAAAAAGAGGGAGGTTTCTCTTTAGCCTTAGAAAAAGAGGGAGGTTACTCTTTAGCCTAAGAAAAAGAGGGAGGTTTCTCTTGAGCCTTGAAAAAGAGAGAGGTTTCTCTTGAGCCTAGAAAAATAGAGAGGTTTCTCTTGAGCCTAGAAAAAGATGGAGTGTAACAAATTCAAGTATAATGAATTTGGGGAAAATCCTTGGGAGTGTCTCAAGGTAGAGGACGTAGGCAAGGTAGCCGAACCTCTATAAATCGATTGTGTAAATCTCTCTCTCCCTACTCTTTATTTACTTGCACTTATATTGTGACTATTTCATTGAATTTGAATTGCATGCTTGCCTAGCTTAGAGAACTTAGAAAATATTCAAATAGGCTAGAGAATTTAGAAGAATCGAAAAACGGGCTTAAGGCTAGCTAAGAACCGATTCACCCCCCCTCTCGGTATTGCCTATAAGAGCCAACACATTTAAGTACAAGTAGAACTTTCTATGTGATAGCTTAAATAATAAATTAATTATCTCTTTTCAAATTTCAAAAAGATAGAAATATGTCAATATAAATATATTTAAAAAACAAAATATATAAATTATCTTTTAAATTAATAATCTATTTTAATTTTTAAAAGATAAACTTCTATTTCTATATTTAGATTAAAACTAAATAAAAATTACATATCATTTATTTCTACTTACATTAAATTTAAAATATCTAACTTCTATATGTATAGCTTTTATCAATTGATAAGATAATATCTATATTTGTATATATTAAAATCAGTATTGATAATGTAATATATATAACATGTAATAATATAACAACATCTTACGCTTAATGATTAACAATTAAATTTTTTTAATCTTTTAAGCTATTACATCATTTTTAAATTTTTAAAATTAATATGTAACATATAATCATTTCTTTTTTTCTTTTTCACATTAATACTACGAAATATAACATTTATATCTATCACTTTCATCAATAAAATTTTTTAATTGTCTAAAAAGCAACATCTGTGATATTCATACATCTACCACTCATACATATTTATAGATATAATATAATTATCTAATTGACTTGTACCTTGCAAGAATAAATGGATAACGGATGATAGGCCCACAAGACTTCCAGTGTTTCGGAGTAGGTCAGAGTTGGAGGATATGATATTTGGAGCCAAATAAAGATATGGTAAGAATCTACAACTTAGATTTACTTGTTTGTGCATTTTTGAGAATCGTGCAAACAAATTAGAAAATGACGATCTAGTCCACAGGTCGATAGAATTTTCGTAAATAACAGTCAAACTAGGTTGACTTTGGACCCACTATCAGTGATAGAAAATTTCTCATAAAATAAAGTTCTAGGCCATGTGGACTGACGGAATTAAATCTACGTAAAAATAGAAATTTAGGCGATTTTATAGTTAGGGGTATTTTAGTAATTTCACCCAAACGGTAAGTCGAACTTCAATAAAAGCTCAACCAGAATTTAGAGCAAGTTAAATAGATATATTTTGTGATGAAATAAAAATATTTTGAAGATTAGACTGATTGTTAAAATCAAAGTCAGATCGAAAAGGGCAAAATTGGAAGATTACTTAAGAGTAAGGGTAAAATGGTAATTTACGTATTAAAATATGAATTTTTAAAGAGAATTCCAGCATTTTCTTCACCATTTTTGGCAGCAACCAGCAGCTTCAATTTTTCTCCATAGCCAAACCTTGTGAAGAGAGAGAAAGTTATAAAACCTAACCAAAACCTCATCAAAATAAAAAATTTCCTTCACCAAAGTTGTTCTCCTCAACCTTCTCTATCTTTCTACACCAAAATCATCATCTAAATCAGCCAAAATAGAGGGGTAAGGTTCTTGAGAAATTCGATCACCAAGGAAGGTAAGGAAAGTTGAAATTTTTTTTCATATTTAATGGTATTAGGCTATGTATTTAAGATGTTTAAACTTGTATTCAACTTCAAATCAAACTAGAACCATGAGAACCATAGCCTTAAGGTTTTGGCCAAGCCTCAAAATGCATGAATTTGATGTGGCTTGATACGAAAATAATGTAGAATTAGTGTAGAAATATCATGGAACATGAAATTGTGTTGAAATTGAAGAAAAACACATGTGTGAAAGTTTTGAAGGATTCGGCGGATTTAAGGTCTTAAAATAATATACAAATTAATAGGAGACTGTAAGCGAAATCAAAACTGAAATTGGAGTTGTGTGGCTAAAGTTGCAGTGTTAGCACTGTGTAAAAGAGACTGAAATGGAAGTGACTATATGCAATGTGATGGCTTATGGAAAATTAATAATTAATTATAATTGAAATATGGTGATTTGACAGTGATTATACGGTGTTTTGGAGCTCGGAAGTCAAATAACGACACTGGTGCTAATGAGTAAAACACAGCGAATTAGGAGGTAAGGGATGAGTGTAGAAGACGTAGGGATCTATGGTGCATGTTTTGATAAAATGTGCATCTTTTGAATTTTGAATGTTGAAATTGGCATTGAAATGTGAACTGTTGTTGGTTTTATATATTGTGTTTTTATTGTAGGAAGGCTAGGTTAGAAATAGCTGTTGTACTGCCGAAAATTCTAATAATTTTGGGGAATTATCTTTTTAACATCCTTGAGAATTAGAAATGAAAGATTTATCAAGTTAATTTTCTAATTTATTAAAATTCAATATTTTCACTGAATTTCGAAAAATAATATTTAAAAATTCATTTTATTGAATTTTACATACGTGAGGGTACTGGCATGTTTTTATAATTTATTTACAGATAAATAGAATATTTTCATGACTAAATGTTGAGCTATGAATCTTTTATGAATTTTTATTTTTGAACCACTTATATTTACTAAATGTACATTATGGACTGATTGAAGATACATATCATTGAATTTATCTCCATAAACTGTTATGAACTATTTAATATACTGTATTGAGATTGTTGGCCCTATAGCTGCTTAATAGCACATGCTGCACCTTATTATTACTATTACTGTAGTTGAGTGATCATGATCCCATCATTCAGTGTCCCTAGGTGACACTTGGCCCGTGTTCATCTGTGAACGACCTTAGACTATGGGCATATGTCCCCCTGAATGAGTCTATTGGGTGATGCCTTGTCTCCACTGTTTTATCTGGGGTAGCAAATTCTCAGACATCTCGGGCACTCCAAGGAAAAATGTATATATGCTGTGAATTTTTGAATGTAAAATCTTTTCTAATCATTGAATATGCTTTCCAAGTGTTACTACTGTTATAGAAAATGATTTTTATACAGTTTGCGGAGAAATGATTTATATTGTTTACTTGAATATCTGAAGTTACTATTAAAAGTTGTTTATTATTGTTTACCAAATTATGCACATTTAGTGAACTTTTTAATTTTTAATGTACTCCTTATAGTCGATATTAGGGACTGGGACACAACAGGTACTTCAAAGTACCTCCCATACTCTATTTGGCTACCTAGCCGATTATAATATAATTCCTTTATATCGTGCCTAACTCACTCATATACATCATGCTTTTATATATATATATATATATGATTTTGATACTTGCATATATGATACATAGTATTAGTTCTTGTATACGATTCTCTTACTGGGCATTAGCTCACTCCTCATTCTCCTTCCAGATTATTTTCAGTGATCTCTCGGCTACAAGCGGAAGGAGCATTTTCTTCGGTATCCCTCAGGCGGATTTTGGATTTTCGTAGAGGTATACGTGGTTTATATTTATATGTTCGGACTGATATGTATAGTACTTTTGCTATATCTATTTAGACTTGGGATGTAAATCGAATGCAAACTAAATTTGAAAAAATATTGTGTATATATTTGTTTATAGTAAATGGAAAGAAATAGTTCCTGGGGTTAATTATGAAAATAAATATAAATTTTGAATTAAATTATCAATGAAGGCACTACAGACAGCCCAATCGACAGTAAGTAAGGTTTAAAAATGGTATGAAAATCTGTATTCTGGAACGTGACAATTAAGATGGTATCAAAGCATGGTTGGTTTGATATCTGTCGGTGCTATTAAAAAAATTAAAGATGGTTTACATCCCTTGTAGTATTGTACTTGTCTGAATATATATAATCGTTACGAATATGAGACTGAAAAATGTTTTCGTTTTTTCTTTTGGGACTATATGGAAGAAGAGCAAAGGGGTGCCAGACGGGGACGTGGACGTCCTAGAAGCGTCCATCATTCCCTATAGCCATCTCCGGAGCTGGTATTAGAGCCTACTCTCTCTCCATAGCCCAAGAGTGTAGACACTCGTCAATCAAGATTAGAGCCTATAGTTGTCAAATTTTATAGCTAGTCAGACAAGAGCACTAGTTCCCGAGCAGCCATAGATTCCCCAGCCTCAAGCTTATATTCCACTTGTACCCCAGCCACAGCTAGTGCCGCTTCCACAGCCGCCTTAGCCTCCTATTCCAGCACAACCCAGTCAGGATCCTATTGGTGGGTGTGATGTTGATACTCTGCGTAAGTTTACTAAGATGAGTCCCCCTAAATTTAAGGGCAAACGGGGATCCTTTAGCAGTAGAAAATTGGGTAAATGCAGTGGAGAAACTATTTAGATATATGAGATGTTCAGAGGCAAAGTGGGGTTGGCTACCTATTTGTTTATCAATAAAGCCGAACGCTGGTGGAAGTCAACTAAGACAATATTGGTAGCGAGACATCCGATGGTGACGTGGTAGATATTTTTGGAGGCTTTCCATAAGCAGTCTATTCCTCGCACTGCATAACAGAAGTTAAAGGGGGAGTTTCTAGATCTGGCCCAACGAAATATGACGTTGGACCAGTATGAGTCCAAGTTCACTATGCTAAGCCAGTTCGATCCAGAGACGATAAGAAGTGAGGAGCATAAGATCGAGCAGCTCCTAACAGGGTTGAGACCATCGTATAATGCCTAGTTAGCCCCTTTTGACATTATTACATATGATAAGGCGGCTCGTCGAGCACAGCTATGTGAACAAAACTACGAGAAGTATCACGTGTGGCAGGAGTCCTGTACCAGAGGTAAAGGTAAAGAGAAGGCTAGATGGAGTTCGGATGACAGAGCAGAGAGGGGACCAGCTAAAAGGTCCTAAGGTATTGTTATTGGTGGTAGATCAGCTGGAGATAGGTCTACTAAATCTACTAGTACTGCTAGTTCCCTTCCTCAGAATGGTATTCCGACCAAATGTGGTATTTGTGGTAGGTCACATGGTGATAGGCCTTGTTTATGGGCTATTGGGGCTTGCTTTAGATATAAGTAGAAGGGACACTTAATCCAAAATTGTCCCCAGGAGAAGATGACTTTGCTGGTACCAACAGCACCAGAGGTTAAGGAGCCAGAAAAGATTACACCATTTGTACCCGGTAAGCCACAACTGTAGAGAAAAGGAAGAAGGCTGTGACTCAAGGTCTAGTGTATGCCCTGGATAAGGAGTCTGTTGATGCCTCTTCTGACATGATTATGGGTAAGATCTCTATTTTTGGTATTGATGCATAGATATTACTTGATCCTAGTTCTACTCACTCATTTGTATCTCCACTATTTGCTACTAAATTACCGATAGAGTCGGAGCCTTTAGGGTATGTATTTCAGATAAATACACATTTTAGGGAATCTTAAATGACAGATGTAGTATATCGTAACTGTAAATTGAAGATAGGAGAAAAGGAAACAGTTGCTGACCTAATAATTCTAAATATGTATGATTTTGATGCTATCCTAGGAATGGACTGGTTAGCTACGAATGGGGTTAGTTTTGATTGTTACACTAAGTATGTAAACTTTTCATCTCCGGAAAAGTATACTGTAAAACTTTCTAGATAGTAATGAAATATAAATTTATCTTTGAAATGTTATCGGAACTAAACTTTTTTGAATGTTGTGCTTGAAGGATTTATTGCCTATGTGGAAGACATAGAAAAGAGACGTTCGGAGTTACACGAGATTCCTGTTGTCAAGGATTTTTCAAATGTGTTTCCAGATGAATTACCGGGTCTTTCTCCAGATCGAGAGATAGAATTCACTATCGAATTGATACCCAGCACTGAACCTATATGTAAGCCTCCCTACAGAATGGCACCAATAGAGCTCGACAAGCTTAAGAAGTAGCTCCAGGAGTTGTTGGATAAGGGATTTATTCGACGCAGTGTATCTCCTTGGGGCACGTCAGTCCTGTTTGTCTGGAAGAAGGAGGTAGCCTGCAACTGTGCATTGATTATTGGTTGCTTAATAAGGCTACGATCAAGAATAAATACCTACTGCCCAGGATAGATGATCTGTTTGATCAGCTTAGGGGTGCTAAGGTATTCTTGAAGATTGATTTGAGGTCGGGATACCACTAATTGAGGATCCGGGAGTCGGATGTCCTTAAGATTGCTTTCAGAACCCGATATGGTCACTATGAATTTCTGGTCATGCCATTCGAGCTTACTAATGCCCCTGCAGCTTTCATGAATTTGATGAACGAAGAGTCCAAGCCTTTTCTAGATAAATTTGTCATCATATTCATTGATGACATTCTGGTGTATTCCAAGTCCCGGGAGGAGCATGCACAGCATCTCTATATTGTCTTACAAACCCTCAGAGACAGGAAGTTGTATGCCAAACTGAGTAAGTGTGAATTTTGGCTAGATTAGATTAGTTTTCTGGGACATGTGGTCTCTAAAGACGGGGTGTCAATTGATCCATCTAAAATTAAGGCAATCGTAAGGTAGAAGAGACCGAAGTTAGTGACAAAGATACAAAGCTTTCTGGGACTAGCCAAATATTATCGAAGGTTTGTAAAGGGTTTCTCGAGATTGACAGATGCTTGTGAGCGTAGCTTTCAAGAATTGAAGCAGAGATTGACCACAGCACCAGTCCTTCATATTCCTAGTGGGCCGGGAGGATTTTCAGTATACAGTGATGCCTCCTCTTTTGGTTTGGGATGTGTGCTAATGTAGAATGGAAAAATGGTTGCATATGCTTCTCGTCAGTTGAAAGATCACGAGAGAAATTATCTTACTCATGACCTAGAGCTTATTGATGTGGTGTTTACTTTAAAGATATGGTAGCATTATCTATATGGTGAGAAATTCCAAGTATACACTGATCATAAAAGTCTTAAATATTTGTTTGCGCAGTGGGAATTAAATATGAGGCAGCGTAGATGGATGGACTTGCTTAAAGACTATGATTGCAAGATACTGTATCACTTGGAAAAAGCAAATGTGGTGGTAGATGCTTTGAGTCGAAAGCACCTGGGTATGATTTCTTACATGATGGTTCGGGAGTATGACCTCTTGGAATAGTTTGCAAGCCTCAATCTGGATATGACTCCTTTTGAAAGGTATGGTTGGTTGGCTAGTTTCTGGATTGAGCCAGAATTGATGGATCGAGTCAGAAATGTTCAGAGGGAGGTTGCTTTCTGTAATGATGTTACCAGTCAGATTCAATTAGGAGTTCAGTCAGAGTATGAGATTGGCACAGATGGCATTTTGAGGTTCAAAGATCGGATCTGTATTCTTGAAGACAAACAATTAAGGGACATATTCTGATAGAGGCACACTCTTCGAGGTACACTTTACATCCATGGAGTAATAAAATGTATCACAATCTCTATAAAGTGTATTGGTAGCCCAACATGAAACGAGACATCGCTGAGTTTGTTGCAAGATGTCTCACCTGTCAACAAGTAAAGCTAAAGCATCAGAAGCCAGCAGGACAACTTCGACCTCTACTGATGCAATCTAGGTGATTGTTCATAGATTTACGAAGTCAGCCCACCTCTTGGCTATTAAATCCATAGATTCACTGAGTGCCCTAGTCGATTTGTATGTTAGGGAGATTATCAAGTTACATGGTGTAACGTTTGGAATTATAAAATTCTGAACTAACTTTTTCTTTTCGAAACACTTAATCACATTCAATCTGTTACAATATTCGGTTTGCATTCGGTGTCGATATAAGTTCGATCTACAATTTTCATTACCAATACATCTTTATATCATTAAATTTATTAATCTATAAATAATAAATGAGAAATCATAATAAAGATATAACATAATATTTATAATTCTATTTATATCAATCCAATGTAATTTCATCCTACTAATCCGTATACATTCCTTTAATTCAACATTTCACTACTTACATCCCATTATAAATATATTTGTTGTGCATTTAGTAGTTTGAATATAAATACAAAATTCTACAATATACCTAGCATTTGATATTCTAACTTCCAGTAATTTTCTCCACTGACTAACCTGAATATGGCGGTTGCCACGTACATAGAAGAACTATATGGAATGCTGAGTAAGGGGGTGAGCTTTGGGGAAAGCCCAGTAAAAAACATATATAAAAACGCGTACTATATGCAATTAAGTAAAAATAACTTATTTACTAATTATGAATAAGCACATTAAATATAGTATTAAAATGTATAAAAATATTTATGTCCTAACAATACACTAGGGAACAGTATAAGAAGGATACTATAGTTGGCTAGGTAACCTGATAGAGTATAGGAGGTATTTTAGAATACCTGTCGTGTCCCAGTCCTTGATGCGACTATAGGGAGTAATCAATTGAAATTGATATGAACAAACACCTTAATCACTTGAAAACAATTCATGGTATTATTCAATATATATATATATATATAACAAGATATATAAACACTTTAATTAAAACATTTCAGTAAACAATTTAGTATAAAAGTCCAGTAAATAGTACAATAACACTTTAAAATTTCATAGTACAATCAATATTTAAAATGTTCATTGCGGTACCAGTAGTATTTTCAGTCTAGTAAACAATACAGTACAGTGGAAACCAAGCAACACCCAAAGTATATCATGCTATAATAAGATCCCGAAAAGGGAGAAACAGAAACACGTGAGACATATGGCCATAGTCTGTGGGGTCCACAGTGTACACTTGCTAAGTGACAACTGCAGAAGCTGAAGACTCGACGAGTCTATCAGCAATAGTAACAGTAACAGTAACAGTACATGTGACACGTGAGCATGATGCGGGGCCTAACAGTCTCAAACAGTGTATATATAGTAGAAACACCATTTATGAAATCAATTTCATTGATAATATCTTCAATCAGTCCTTAAATAAATATACTAAAAAATATGTTCAGCTTAGGAATAAAAATTCATAAAATATTTACGCCTCAATATTCTATTCTTAAAATATTCTATTTATCTGTAGAACAATGATAAGTATGTGCTAGTACCTTCACGTAATTAAAATTCATTAACATGAATTTTTAAATATTATTTTTCGGTAAATAATAAAAATATGCAATTTTAATAAATGAGATAAAAAACACTTAGAAATTTCTTGATCGTTAATATCTAAGAATATTAAAGATGATTCCATAAAATTTCTAGAATTTTTTGCAGTATAACGACTGTTTTTAACCTAGCCTTCCAGCATTGAAAACATAATTTCTAAACTAGCCAGTATCCACAATTTCACCAATTTCAAAGCAATTGACTTCAAAAACAATTCCATAAAATTATTTTAACTCAAAACATTTTCATAAATCATGTAATTCCACAGTAAAAATCATTTCAAATAGTAATTATCTTCAGTCAATCCAACTCTTATAAAATAATATTTGTTTTATTTGACAGTAATAAAATTCATTAAATTATCAATGTAAATCTTTAATATTCAAAATATCATATTTAAACATAAATGATAACCCATTTCATGTAAAATAATAATAAATTTCATTTTATGTAATTTAAACATTTCATGTAAATCGTCTCATATAAATCAATTTAGGTAGATTATTTAATGTAAACCAATTCACATAAATCCTCTCATGTAACTCAATTCATGTAAATTATTTCATATAATTTAATTCATGTAAATCGATTCATGAAAATCATTTCATGTAATGCAATATTTAGACTTGCGGGAATTTAAGATAAATTATTATTTCTTGTATTCAGGAAAAGTAGGTGAGGAACGATTAAAATTGGATTTTCAAGAATTTCCAATTGCAAGTAAAACATGTCCTATGCAACTCCTATACATGTTCCTTACTTCTATTTCCGTGCAGTATAAAATCTGATAGCGCCATTTACGTCTCTTTATCGTTCAATTTCCTAACACTGCACAATAATTCTAAACTATGTTTAAAATTCTATACTATGACTTTAATAAATTTTCTTTTAATTCCTATCTTTTGTTTCTATAATTTCAACAATTAATTCATCTTAACATATTTCCTTCCAATTTCCAAAACATGATTTCAATTAAATCCCATGTCATCAATGTAACAGTTCACAGTACAGTAAATAACATATTTTATACATAATTTACGGTTGAGCTATCTGTGATGGCTTTAACACTTGATCATTAACAGTAATAAATGATAAACATTTATTTATTTAATAAATTCGGAATATAAATTTTTTTTCAATATTCCGTAAACTTTACATCCCCTGTTCCTATTTTACAATAAAGTAGTACTGTATACATATGTCTGAATATATAAGAGAAGTGACGGTACCTTTAAAATTTAATGCACTTTGCCCCAACGTACTTACTCACAGCTCTATTTATCCGAGGAAGGTCTCAATTAATCCTTGCAACAATTTGAGGAGTTGAAAGATAAGAGAGTGAGCGAACCATGTGCTCAATAAAGGAGTCGTATGCTGCTTGATACAATGAAATCTATATGCTGAAAATTTTTATTTTTCCATAAATATAAATGGAATAAACCATTTATTTCTCTTCACTTCAATAATAGTTCAAAACACGTGACAGTACAGTAGTAAAACAGTACAGTGAACAGTAGCTATAAAACTGTAGAACAGTAACCAGTCTTTTCAGTACAGTAGCTTATAAATATCCAAATCGCTGGATAAACAGTTCAATAATTATTTCTATTTTAGAAATAATTTTCAAAATATTCTTTCTCGATAAACAGTAATTTCCTTTCAGTTCAGTAAAAGTATTCAGTACGATTCAGTTCAGTAAACAGTAATTCACAGTACAGTACAGTAAACAATATTCCTCAATACAGTACAGTTCAGTAAATAGTATTTCTCAGTAAAATTCAGTTCAGTAAACAATATTTTTCAGTAAAAATTCAGTTTAGTAGGTTGAGACTAAGCATCACCCTAAATCATATCATGCTATCCTCATCCCCTAAAGGACACAATAATCATCCCCGAAGGGACACAGTAACAGTATATAGCAAGACCTGTGGCCATAATCTATAAAGGATCCTCGAGTACACTTGCCAAGTGACTTTGGGACTGCTAATGACTTGGCAAGTCAATCAGCCACGTGACAGTAACAGTAATCAGTAAGCATGAAATAAGGGCCTAAGTCTCAAAACAGTATAAAAACTGTATCATAGCCTTTGTGGATCTTATTCAAAATAATTTGAAATAGTTCATGTTTATCCATAAGGCTCACAATTTCATATATTTCCTCTTTTCATGAATTTCCATCATTTTCACATTTTTCCCAAAATCATCTCAAAACATTTTATTCACCATCTCATCACCTTTATGGAATTTATAAAATAAATAAGCTCATTATTTAGTTCCATAAAGGTATAAAATCATTTCTTTTTCCATTAAAATACTTTTAAGGAAATCTAATTAATTAAATCATTTATTTAAATAATTATTTCCAAAAAAGTATTTATTTCTCATTCCCAAATCCAGGGAAAACAGTCGATAAATATTCATGTAGTTAGTGAGAAATCTCATAAATATTCTTTTTAAATAATTAATAGTAAAAAGAATATATTTCATTCTCACTTAAAATAAAAATCCATAACATGAATATTTAATTTAGCATTTTTCAACAATTTCCACCTAATGGAAAATTTATAGAAATGATTTCCAAAATTCATGATTTATTCCATTTATGCATCTAAAATATTTCATGATATTTTAGAATAATTTTGCTAATTTTTCGACAGCATAACGGCTGTGAATTTCTAGCCTCCTGCACGAAAATTACAGTATATAAACCAGCTTTCAACCACAATTTGCATGATTTTCATATCAGTTCCAGCTTTCCATAATTTCATAAAATTAAACTTGATAAAACATGCAATTCAATGTATCCATACTGTTAGCTTTAAATTGACATATATATTTTGAAATGACAAAAACTTAAGTAAGCTTTAATGTTTTAATTAATATTGTAAATTTGCCTTATCACACATGATTTTCTCAATCCATTTTAAGTGTTCATATCAAACATTAAGACCATGATTTAATGATATATTCTTATTGGTCTTAATACTTTATAAAATGGCTTTCAATATTAAGTAATTTTCTCAAGAATTATTGAACATAAGTTTAGAAAATTACTTATAAGTTTTCGGACAATATTCTCATTTGAGAAAGTCAAGAAAAACTTCCTTAAAGCTTATAAATGTTTTGTGTTGAATTAAAATCAAAAGCTATATCATTTCTAACCCAAAAGTGCAGGAAAAATGCCCTCTGTAAGAAAAGGATCGATCCCTACTGTAGCAGGATCGATCCCTGTTTGGCAGAAAGTCTTCCCAAGGTCCCTGAAGCCCAGAATCAAGATTCTGGACAAAAGGGATCGATCCCCTATGGAAAGGGATCGATCCCTTTGCTCGAAAATAGCCTATAACGGCAAGTTTTGTGAGATACAACGGTCAGATTCAATCTTGGCTCCACCCAACGGCTAGAATACATCCGAGGGACTATAAATAGAGGCTTAGAAGCTAAAGAAAGCAAGAGGAACCACTCAGCAACTTCAAATCTCATATTCCTCAAATCTACAAGCCTCAAACAACAAATCAAGAGCTACAAAGTTTCTATCATCTATCATTCTCTTATTCCTTGTAGTGCTTAACACAAATCTTGTATAGGCTTTTATTTGTGCTTAATATTTGTAATCACTTGCCTATCTAGAGGCCTTCTTTGATTACTTCTCTTGTAAACCAATTCATTCCTTGTAAAAGGGGTGGTTTCTCTTTAGCCTATGAAAAAGAGGGAGGTTACTCTTTAGCCTAAGAAAAAGAGGGAGGTTTCTCTTGAGCCTAGAAAAAGAGGGAGAAGAGGTTTCTCTTGAACCTAGAAAAAGAGAGAGGTTCTCTTGATCCTTGAAAAGAGGGAGTGTAACACAAATTCAAGTTAGTGAATTTAGGGAAAATCCTTGGGAGCGTCTCAAGGTAGAGGACGTAGGCAAGTTGCCGAACCTCTATAAATTGCTTGTGTAAATCTCTCTTTCCCTACTCTCTTTACTTTATTGCAATTATATTTGTGCTCATTGTATTGAATTTGAATTGCATGATTGAATAGCCTAGAGAACTTAGAAAATATTCATATAGGCTAGAAAATTTAGAGAAACCGAAAAACGAGCTTAAGATTAGTGAAAAACCGATTCACCCTTCCTCTCGGTATAGCCTATAGAGCCAACAATTGGTATCAGAGCTTGGGCTCGAGATTGATTTAGACTAACCTCTACCGAGCAAAACGATCATAAATGGCTCTAGGTGATGATTTTGAGACTAGCTCACAAACTTTAAAAGAATATTCATTTGATGAGCTTTAAGATGCATTTAATGAGCTAAGTGATGAATATAAATCAATGCATGCAAAATATAATAAAAAGTTAAATAAATTTAGAAAAGAGAATGAAATTTTAATGAATACTAATGTTGAGTTGGAGGAGAAAATAAAAGATCTAAGCTCAAGGAATGATGAACTCAACAAGGTGAAATTAGAGCTAGAAAAGAAATTAGAAGACATTAAAGATAAATTGGCAAATCCTAGCTCTTTGACTATTGAGGATGAAAAGGAGAAACCTAACTCTAGTGAATGTAATGACCATTCCTATGACGATTTACAAAATGCCTTTGATGAGCTAGCTAGTGAATTTGAATGCATGAACTCAAAATACAAGAAAATGATTACAAAATTAGAAATGGAAAATGATGAGTTATTGAATGCCAAGCTTGATTTTGAAAAGAAATTAGAAGAAGCAAATCTAGAAATTGATGAAGTAAATAAAAAGAACTTAAATTTGCATAATTCATTTTCTAGATTCTACATGGGTCAACAAAAGCTAGATCATATGTTAGAGACCCAAAGAGCTTTCTTTGATAACGATGGGTTAGGATATAATGCAATACATAAAGAAACTCATCTTAAGAATTTCCTAGTGAGCAAAAAGTCTATGCATGATACATCTCTTACATGCTCACTATGCAATAGAATAGGACACTCTTCACAAGCATGCACATATAGAAAAACCACATTTAGAGGAAGAGTTGTTAGAAAGATGTGGGTGCCAAAGCATGCTATGAATAATGATGAATTGTGCTTGAAATGGATCCCAAAAGGATCAAAAATTATTTGCACTAACTTTCAAGGACCCAAGAAAATTTGGGTACCAAAGCATGTTTGAATTTGTTCGTTGTAGGAGTGTTAGAGCATGAGAATACAATGGAACAATAGAGTCTAAATGCTCAACACATCCTCATGGAGTTTGCTTGTGCCAATGAAAAAAAGGAAAAACTTGAGGATCCATCTTTGACAAGATCACAACAATTCTTCAAAGGATAGCTCAAGGTGGACTCAAAAATTCAAGGCAAAGCATACTCAAGCAAAGGAGTTTTGTAAGTTTAATTCTTAAAACCTTATTTGATTATTTGTGCTTTGATGAGAAAGTTGGTTGATGATTCTTGATGTATTGTGAGTTGAATGATTGAACAAAAGGCATGATAAATGATTTTTGAGTGTTTGATGAATAGTACTTGATGCATTGAATGAAAAGCATGATTTGTGATTTTGAAATGATTATTGGTTTTCTACATCTTGAGCAAGTTTGATATGTCTAGATAATATATTTAGTTGCTCGAAAGCTGTCAAATATGTCATATATGCAAAATGCCTTGTTATGAGCCTTAATGAAGAATATGCATGTTAGAAATCATGGCATGTTGTTCACAAGATGTATGTTTTGATGTTATATGTGCTTAAAATCTATGTGAACAAGTTTGTTTTGGCATATTTGTGGTTTCCAAAGCTTTGGTTTTGACAACATATGCATAATGCTTAAAATGACCCCCTTTGAGGCCAAAAATGCATTTTATTGTGTAAATTCTTCCAAAATTGCAAAATCTTTTGTAAAATGGTTTTTCATTCAGATTTTTCATTCATACAAGTCCAAAATCATGTTTTACAAATGTTTAAACCTTTACTTGGACTTAAATTACTCAAAAACGAAGTTTGGGCACCTCAAAGGTTGGATTTTCTGTCAAAAACTGCAGAAACAGGATGAGGGATCGATCCCTTAGCAAGCAGGATCGATCCCCCTTGAGCAGAATGCAGGAAATCTGCATTCTGGACTGAAGGGATCGATCCCCCCAAGCCAAAAATGGCTTTTCTGCACTTTTTGAACCGAATTTGAGAAGGATTTTTCACTTTCTTGATATCTTCTTTCTTCTCAACTTAAAATCCAGTATTTTAACTTCTTTTTGATGATCTTTAAACTATGAAAATTCATTTTTCATTGATATCATGCCTCAACTTCATCAATTAATATCATTTCCAACAAATGGTATTACTTTCAACAATCAATATCATTTTTATTGAACTCACAAGTGCAAAATCATTCTTCTTGTTGAAAACATTTTTGAATTGAATAAATCTTGAAATAATCTTGAAATATACTTTCAATGAATGCTTAAACATAATTTTGAGATTTATTTCAATGATTTATGGATATATTTGAGAATTTGATGAACTTGTGCATAATGAATATTCTTCATTCCTTTTGCTCATCTTAGTCAAGCATGCTTATAGGATTATGTGTATTAGCTTGACTTAACTACTCCACTCTAGGTTACATAATAATTATACATCTAGTGGAAGAAAAATTAAAACTTGACCTTAAGGATTGACTTCAAATGTAAATTCAACAATTGGTATAAGGTCATAATTTTCCTTGGCCTACAATGTGTGATGATAAATGGATCCTAAATGTTCAAATGCATGAATCTTTATCATCCATGTACTTAAATTTTTCTTATGGCCATATTAGTAAAGAACTTGGGCTTTAATGACAACACCAACAATTGATACACATGCATAGACTCTTGATTGTTTTGACGATGAACATGCATGTTTGCTTAAGTTGAATCAATAATCATGCCTATGAGATGAGAATAGTTGTTTCCATGATATTATGTGCTTAATCTCACTCATAGCTTATGGATTTTGATGATAAAATACATTTTAGCTTGATAATATTGATTCACTTAGGTGAAGCCATTTTAGTTAAAATAGCATATACCTTCTAGAACGTTAAATGATGATAACAACTACGGATATGGCTCTTAATTGATTAAAATGGTAATTTTGAATCTTTCCTTGCTCATAATTGGTTAAGGACTTGAATTGAAAATGAGCATAGGATTTTTGTGCTTGAAACCATGGAAGAAAATGTGTTTGCTTGAATACCTTATTGTTTGAATCTTCCATATGGTATAACTTTGTGAATATGAATATGGATTAATACCTTATGATAGTGTGCTAATGTTTATTTGATCCATATGCATATTTGATGGTGTGTGATTGTGTTCTTGCATTTTTAGGATGATTATTTTCTTGACATGAACACACTACACATAGATATTGGATTCATGCAAGATGCCTAAGTCAACCATTAGTAACAATTGGTATTTAGATTGAAATAACAATTAGTATCATTGGCAACCATATTTTCAACAATTGGTAAGCCAAAACTAAATTGCCAATTGGTATGAGCTTTAAATTGACAATTCTTCTCATGCTCCTTAGATTGAAATGACAAATAGAGAAGAATTCTCTTAGGATATTTTTGCATGAAACTCTTATGTGCTAGAATTTGAAGTTAATTGCTATATGTCTTGATTCTATGCACACTCTTGCTTGAACGTGATTTACGAGCTCTTGCATATGATATGTCATCTTCAGCTCATAATCATGATGTATTGCCATGCACCTCAGTTGGACCTTAGAGAACAATTAATATACTTAGGTGCTTGCTTAACTTCTTACCAGTTGGAACCTTTTTGCAAAATTACTTATCAACAATTGGTATCAAAATTATTTATAAACAATTGGTATAGGATCATAAGTCATATTCATTGCATGAATATTTCATACTCTTTGTGAATATTGACTTATTTATTTGTGCTATGAGTCCCATGTACTAACATGTTTCTTGTTGGATGGAGCATTTTTCTCTCTTCTTACATGGCCATAATTTTAAGGGGAGCATATTTTTTATTATTTTTCTTTCTTTTTGCTATGACAAAAAGGGGGAGAGATAGATATTAAAAGAGAGAGATATTAAGGGGGAGAGATAATGGGGGAGAAATAGCTTGAAAATTCATTTTCAAAACCCATGCTTATATTAAGGGGGAGCTTTATAAAATCCTACTTTATTTGAGGGGGAGTATTTTATCAAAGAATTTTCAAAGCAAATTTACATTAAGTTTTGTCATATCAAAAAGGGGGAGATTGTTAGCTTTAAATTGACATATATATTTTGAAATGACAAAAACTTAAGTAAGCTTTAATGTTTTAATTAATATTGTAAATTTTCCTTATCACACATGATTTTCTCAATCCATTTTAAGTGTTCATATCAAACATTAAGACCATGATTTAATGATATATTCTTATTGGTCTTAATACTTTATAAAATGGCTTTCAATATTAAGTAATTTTCTCAAGAATTATTGAACATAAGTTTAGAAAATTACTTATAAGTTTTTGGACAATATTCTCATTTGAGAAAGTCAAGAAAAACTCCCTTAAAGCTTATAAATGTTTTGGGTTGAATTAAAATCAAAAGCCATATCATTTCTAACCCAAAAGTGCAGGAAAAATGCCCTCTGGAAGAAAAGGATCGATCCCCATTGTAGCAGGATCGATCCCTTTTTGGCAGAAAGTCTTCCCAAGGTCCCTGAAGCCCAGAATCAAGATTCTGGACAAAAGGGATCGATCCCCTATGGAAAGGGATCGATCCCTTTGCTCGAAAATAGCCTATAACGGTAAGTTTTGTGAGATACAACGGTCAGATTCAATCTTGGCTCCACCCAATGGCTAGAATACATCCAAGGGACTATAAATAGAGGCTTAGAAGCTAAAGAAAGCAAGAGGAACCACTCAGCAACTTCAAATCTCATATTCCTCAAATCTACAAGCCTCAAACAACAAATCAAGAGCTACAAAGTTTCCATCATCTATCATTCTCTTATTCCTTGTAGTGCTTAGCACAAATCTTGTATAGGCTTTTATTTGTGCTTAATATTTGTAATCACTTGCCTATCTAGAGGCCTTCTTTGATTACTTCTCTTGTAAACCAATTCATTCCTTGTAAAAGGGGAGGTTTCTCTTTGGCCTATGAAAAAGAGGGAGGTTACTCTTTAGCCTAAGAAAAGGAGGGAGGTTTCTCTTGAGCCTAGAAAAAGAGAGAGGTTTCTCTTGATCCTTGAAAAGAGGGAGTGTAACACAAATTCAAGTTAGTGAATTTGGGGAAAATCCTTGGGAGCGTCTCAAGGTAGAGGACGTAGGCAAGTTGTCGAACCTCTATAAATTGCTTGTATAAATCTCTCTTTCCCTACTCTCTTTACTTTCTTGCAATTATATTTGTGCTCATTGTATTGAATTTGAATTGCATGATTGAATAGCCTAGAGAACTTAGAAAATATTCATATAGGCTAGAGAATTTAGAGAAACCGAAAAACGAGCTTACGATTAGTGAAAAACCGATTCACCCCCCCTCTCGGTATAGCCTATAGAGCCAACACATACAACTCACACACTTCTCCCTTACCTGTCTTACGAAACCGAGCTTTCCGATTGCGTTTACCGAAATCCTTAATTCTCGGCTACAAAATAATTTATCAAAAATTATCAATATTTTTCTTCTTAATTTTAAGCCTCTAGCTTCCATACATTGCAGCCACTAATGACACAGCACATGTACTGATGATATTATTTACACTAGTGCTAAAACTGAACTTTTCAGCTTTAGCTCCTTTTTCGGTTCCGATTTTACCAACCTTCCTCTTTTCATTTCTATAATCATTTTCTATTATTAATTGTAAAATTCAGCATATTTTCCCTATCCAAAGATGTCATGGCCGTACCCTTTTCATGGCCATTTTCATGATTTTGTCTCTTTTTCCTCAAATTATTGTTCCGAATTTGTTCCTTCTTGCCACGTAAGCATTCCTTGTCATTTTCTTGCATGAATTATAAAATTTCCTATCTCCTCATGGCCAAACCGAAACCCCCTTACAATAACCAAATTTTGATTCTTCATCCCTTTCATGATTCTAAACTTCCTATTCATTTTCTTCATGTTCTTTTAACCATTTCACATCATTTTCATACAATTTCCAGCACAATTTATTCGTTGTTCTCATCTATACTAAATTCACATCTTGCTCTAATTTCATCTTCTAATGAGGCTTAACTAAAAATAAGTCTATAACCACGATTCTCATGTTAAGAAACATATAAATCCACCATTTAATATCAAGAAAAATTTAGAATTATTGAACTTACCTTAACCGAATTTCACCTCCAAAACAGAACAAGTTTTCTGCCTCACGTTAGCCCCTCTTCTCTTGTTTCTTAGTTGGTTCTAAGGTAGAGGTAAGGTCTATGGAGGAGATTAGATGATTAAATATCAAGGGGATGAAATTTTGCTAAGGATTTCATGGAAGAAATGGGAGAAAACCAGTCACAACATGCAGTAAACAGAATGCATCATGGAGTAGCAGGGGAATCGATAAGAAGAGATAAAAATTGCTGAAGTTTACTCTCTTTAGTCTTCCATTTTGTCATAATGTTTCCTAGGATTAGGATGCTAGACATTAAACAAATGGAGCCGCCACCAATCAATTTTTTAACCTAGGTGTGATTGGCCACCTAAATGACTCTAAGGACTGGTCTACATTTTTAGTTTTGGGTTCAGGAGTTCATTTACATGTAGGGAAGGTTATAGCACCCCTACAACGCCCAAGATTGGTACCATTTTAATCTTGTATTATTTTAACTTAGTCTTAGTTATATGGCCTTTATAATTTATATATTTTTTTATTATTTAAATATTAAAAATTCTTTTAAGAATCCTCCATCATTCTGAATGAACTCTTAAAAAATCTTCTCACCTCAAGAGTATTCAAGAAGTACCATTCGACTCCCTTGAAGAGGTTCCGTCGTCGGAAATATTTTAGAATTTATTTATTATTTTTACTTAATTATTTTTATTACTTTTATTTATTTATTTATTTTAATATTATTTTTTATATATTATTTATTAATATTTTTAGGATTTTGGTATTTAATGTTGAGAATATCTCCTAAATTTTTCATCATTCTGGACAAACTTAGAAGAACCTCCTCACCTAGGAATTCCTCAAGTGTTACTCATTCGTAATCGCCTTGAGGATTCCATCATCGGAATTATTATTTTATTATTTATTATTATTTTTTATCTTTATATAAATTTTATTATTGTTACGTTTTTATCTTTATTTATTAGCTTATTTTGAAAATGCCTTCTGAGTCTTCCATTGTTCTGGATAGACTTAGAAGGATCTTCTCACCTAAGAATTCTTTGAGTGTTACTCATTCGTAATCACCTCAAAAATTCCATCATCGGAATAATTTTAATTTTATTAAATATTTATTTAAATTCAATTTTTTAATATGCATTGTTTTATTCTATGTTTTAATTTTTATTCTCAAATTTATTTATTATTATCCCTAAATTCATATTATTTTATTACTATTTTCACCACATGCTATTTTATTTTTTATTTTCCTAAAATACCCAAACGTAAGTCAATAGATAAGACATGTGAAAGAATATAAAAGTAAGAAAGAAATAGGTACCAATTGTAGAGATCTTTATTGACGAGAATGAATAAAATTTCAATCTTGGGTATTGAATTCAGCTCACGTGGGCTTGAGGCTATAAGCTGACACTGTAATCCATTAAGTATACCTGGCCAAAGCTTTGGGGCTGATCAAGTCGCAGACCTCTTCCTCTCATGAACGTGGTCAGCGTCGCCACTGATCTAAAAAAATAGAGGACTGCCTGCTGATTTTTTAAAGTACTGCAAGACCCACAACGCTTTCTTCTGCTAATCGTCGATAGTGAATGCTGCTTGGACCTTCAGAAAGCCTAGTGCCCTGTCGTTTTGACCGGAGCTTCCTTCCTTCTTCCTCACTGTGTTCTTAATTTCCCTCATATTTGCTACCCTTTTTTTGTTTTTCTCTGAAAATTCTCCTTTTTTTTTCAAGTTATGGGGTTTAATCCCTTTTTATAGTTATAAACCTATTAGAGTCTTAATACAACTCAATTTATTCTATTAATTATCTCTTATTTTTAATATTTTATCTATTTAATTCTTATGTTAATCCTAATCTAACTTTATCAAATTTAATATTAATCTAAATAATTATCCTAAAAAATCTAATTATCCTATCCTAAAATTAATTTTATTTTCTTTTCTTATCTTTTCCTTTTTTTATTATTATTCCTAAATCCTATTTTAATTTTAATTTCCTAATTAATGTTAATTCTAAAATCTAAAAAATTTTCATTTAATTCTAGCCTAATTCTAAATTGTTAAATTAAAATACAATGTCACCCAATCCAATTAATTATTTTTATAAATTGAGACTCTGGACAAAATAAGGTGTCTACAGCTGCCCCTCTTTGCGCATTTTCTGAAAATCAAGAATTGTGCAATGATAATTAGACAACTATTTTGTCCGGATTTTTATTTTTTTCCCTTTTTTTTTCTTTTTTACAAAATATTTACAATTTTTTAAAACACATTTAGTTCCTCTCACCAGAGGCTGTAAGACTTTGAAACATAACCTTGTGCTCCTCTCACCAGATGCATTGGAACTTCGAAAAATAACCTGGTGCTCCTCTCACCAGAGGCATTGGAACTTTGGAAAAATAACCTTATGCTCCTCTCACCAGAGGCATTGGAACTTTGAAACATAACCTTGATAGTGGTCCTCTCACCAAAGGTTATACCACTTTGGAAAACTTCCTAATCTCTTCCTTCTGGAGACTATGGAAAACTTTACCTTCTATGAAATTTCCTAATCTCTTCCCTCTGAAGATTAGGAAAGATTTTACCTTCCGTGAAATTTCATAATCTCTTCCTTCTGAAGATTATGAAAGACTTTACCTTCTGTGAAATTTCATAATCTCTTCCTTCTGGAGACTATGAAAAACTTTACCTTCTATTCAAATTTAATGTCTTATATGAAAATTTTCAATCAAAATTGAATTCAAAATCTACTCATTAATGTCTTGTTTGTCTAGATGCAATGCATGTATGCAATCTTAATTGTGGTAACAAGGTTCTCAAGCCCAACTCATCTATCTTTTCTTTTCTTCATTTGCTACCTCTTTTTCTTTCTTGTTCTTTCCCTTCTTCTTTATTTTTTCTTTTATATCCCAACTTTATAACTTCCTATCTTCATGATCCAGTTATTCTTAAAGATTCACTTTTCATTGAACATTTTCCCAAACTCTTATTCTTCTCATCATTCACTTTTGTTTCTTTTTTTTTTTTTGAGTAATGTAGGGATCCTTTAAGTATTACCACACTTTTACTTATCATCATTCCAATTCCATGACTAACATAATGCAATCTCACATTTTCTCAGTTCAAAATAGGTTAAGTAAAGAAATGGTATACACAAGGTAATGTAAAGATTACGGATATTACTGAAAGGAAATATTTGAATAAAAAGAAAATATCAAGAACAACTTTTAGGATAAGGGTAACAATACCCAAATGATGAGCCTTCAAATAATTTTGATTAATCCGAATTATCCTCCAAAACTTTGAGCCATTGATGCATCAATCCATGTAACTTTCTTCAATCAAAACTCTTACCCCCTGTATTTGAACTTTCGATGTTGATTCATCTTTATACCTAAGTCGCCTTTTCAGGTTTTCAACTTAGATATCCTCCTTTGACTTAAACCGCCCTTTTCGGGTTTTCAGTTTGAATCCTCCTTTTTCTTTTTCTCTTTTTTTTTTACTTTTTCAATTTTTTCCATTTTGCTCTATTTTTTTATTTTTCACTTTTCCTCTTTTTTTTTTTTATGAAATCACTTCAACATCTGAATTGGTCATATTTGGTAGAATGTTGCCTTTCACATCGATTCACATTTATGCCCCCAAAATGATCCTTATTCTTATACAAACTTTCTCAATTCGGTGCATATTTTCCTCCACCATCATGCTTAATCAAACAAATCTTTTTCAAACACCAAATCTCATACTATTCTCTTAAATGGTCTTCACCAAACTTAATACCATTTCTAAAGGATCATCATCTCATTATTCTCTAGCGATATCACAAGCTTGTCATTATTCAAAATATGATTCTTTAATTCAAGTATTCACATTTGATTAAAATGGACTTTCAAGGCATGTAATGTGGGCTTGGGTGAAGGGTTATGAAGAAATAGACAAAATAAGCTCAAAAAGTGTTTCAAGGTTAGAAGCCAAGGATCATTTTTATCATAAAGAGCATTTTGGCATTTTGCCCCATACTACATCAATCGCATTTTTATTTCTCAAAAACCCAACATTTTCATTTCCTCTTTTTTTCTTTCTTTTTGTTTCTCTCCTTTTTTTTGAAAGAAAAAAAAATCAAGCACAAAGGATTTTTTCCTTTTCTTTCTCTTTGCCCCAGGTTTTCTTCTTATGACTTGTCTTTTCTCTCTTTTTCTTTTTTTTTCTTGAGTGAACAAGTCTTCTAAACCTTACCCCCCAGTGTAGAGGGTGATCCTTGGTAGGTTTAAAAAAAATGTATATTAGGCTCAACTGGGGTGAACAACAGATAATTTTACTCAAGCATGAAAGGAAAATGAAAGAAGGCCATTTCTCATTTCAAATTGTGAATACTCTTTAAAGGAACATTTATTGAATAAAAACAAACTTACAGAGAAAATGACATAAGAGATTCATCCATAACTTCATGCCAACTTCAATTCCTTTTTTAATTGTTTTTCTTCTTGCTTTTATGCTCAATAAATTGGGAGCAAAGTAATTATCCAATTCACTAATAAAGTTTTCAGCATCAAATTCTTAATTATCATCATGCTCATCATTTAGATACTCAAGAAAATGGGAAATATGGAGCAGGTATAGGTATTGGCATTAGCAAGAAGTGAACAAATGAAGTGAGAAAAAGTAAAAATGCATTACACTATTCATCTTTATTGAAATATAAATAAATAAAAGGTAGTCCACACCTAAAAGACTTCCTTAACGCTTTTGGACTTAAGCAATTAAGGACCTACACTACATTGTTAAAAGAGAAAACAAAACAAAATGTTCCTTCATCCTCTAATCTTCCAAATTCGAGTCACATCAAATAAGTTCTTGCTCAATCTTCATGAAACTTATTCTTTACCAGCATGGTTTGGCAATGGATTTGAATTGACATTCGGTTCCTCATTTTTCGAAAAATTCAATATTCCCGCATTAATCAATCCTTGCATTCTATATTTCAATGCAGAACAATTTTCTATAGTGTGGCCTAGATTCCCAGAATGATACTCACATCGGGTATTCTCATCATACCATTTTGGATAATGGGGTTTGAAAGGTTCCAAATGGATAGGTGCGATAAGGTGTTTTTCAACAAGCTGTGATAAAAGTTCAGCATAGGTCATTGGAATTGGGTCAAGTGGAGGTCTATGATTGGATCTAGCAGGATAAGAAACATTGTTGGATTGTCTACATCCAAAGTTGATATTGTTGGTCTCACCTTCTTTCCACTTAAAATTTGCCCCTTTCTTGTAATTTGAAGCATCACTAGCTTCGATCTTCCTATTCTTTATTGCATTTTCAATCATTTCCCCTGCAACCACTAAATCTACAAAGTCTTTTGTTGCATTGCCAACAAGCTTCTCATAATAAGGTGCTCGAAGGGAATTAATGAACAATATGATCATCTCTTTTTCTGTGAGAGGTGGGTAGACTTATGTAGCCATGTCTCTCCATCTCTGGGCATACTCTTTGAAACCTTCGCTAGCTTTCTTCTCCATGTTTTGCAATGATAAATTATCAGGAGCCATATCTATCACGTATTTATATCGGGTCTTGAAAGCCTTTGCCAAATCCTTCCATGAATGAATATACCCCCTGTCTAGTTAGACATACCATCTGGCTGCAGATCCCGTCAAACTATCTTGAAAACAATGAATTAGTAGTTTTTCACTATGTGTATACCCAGCCATCTTTCGACAGAACATTGTGATATGGGTCATAGGGCATGTTGTTCCATCATATTTTGTAAACTCAGGAACTTTAAATTTCGGTGGGATCACCAAATCAGGAACTAGACTCAGTTCATCTGCATCGACGCAATCAAAGTTGTCTTTCCCTTTAATGGCTTTCAATCTCTCTTCCAACAGGTCATATTTCTGTTGCATCTCTTTATCTTCAGCTGGATCTAGTCCACTTTTTCTCCATTTCTCTTGCTCTAAAGGATCGTCAAGATTTGGCACACATGAAGGGTTAACGAAGTTACCTCCAAAATTTGGCTCTTGATCTTTATGTTGACTTGTAGGCATGTGTGATTGCCCCCAACTGGAATATAAACTTGAGCAGCTATACTGTGAGAATGTTGTGGTGGGATAAACCCACATGGGTAAACTGGTTCAGCACTAGAATCATGAGATCTACCTTCTCTTTAGAGGAGGAAGTTTCAACAACTGTTTTCCCTTTTACCATAGCTTTCATCATTTGCATCATCTCAAACATTTGCTTTCTTATTTCATCCAAATCTCCTGCCATTTGTTCTCTCATTTCTTCTTGCATTCTTTCCATCTTCTTAATTCTTGCAGACTGTTCACTCTCCATGATCTTAACTCTTGCTCGAGTGTTATAAGAATGTTGAGTAGATTGCCTTACAACTTTAGATGATTGAGCTATTTTGGACCTTAGTTACCACAAATTTCCAATTAGAATGAATGTGTAAGATTTACTTGCAAAAATGCATGAAAGTAACCACTAAATCTTTATTTGCTTTAAAAAGATTATGGAAAAGGTTAAGAATCATTCCATCACATGTCCTACTGGCTAGCGATGATTATTCTAAGGCTAGTCTCTTAAGCTCACTATATGCTGGGTTAGGATGTGATAAAGGCTAAAGGTTCTCAAATTGTTCCTTACTGCCATCCACTCTTGACTAGTAAGGCACCCTAATCCTCACCCATGACAGGTTACTAGCAGAAAAGGTTCAACTTGAGTGGGAGTATTTTGCTAGCCCATGCGGAGGTTATCACCTCACGAGAGCGGTAAGTACTCTACTCCCTCCTAGAAAGGACTGAGCTCGGGTCGAGAACTTTATGCATGCAAATGCAAAGTGTGGTGTGTGAGAAAAAACTTAATCTTATTAATGTCTTCATAACAGTTAAGAAATCAACAAAAGAGCATCAAACAACATTAGAACTTAACAAATTTAAACCCTCAAACTCAAACACAAGATTAAATTATGGCTCGACTCTCTTAATTTTCCCCAGTGGAGTCGCCAAGCTGTCATAACGTTTCCTAGGATTAGGACGCTAGATATTAAACAAATGGAGCTGCCACCAATCAATTTTTTAACCTAGGTGTGATTGGCCACCTAAATGACTCTAAGGACTGGTCTACATTTTTAGTTTTGGGTTCAGGAGTTCATTTACGTGTAGGGAAGGTTATAGCACCCCTACAACGCCCAAGATTGGTATCATTTTAATCTTGTATTATTTTAACTTAGTCTTAGTTATGTGGCCTTTATAATTTATATATTTTTTTATTATTTAAATATTGAAAATTCTTTTAAGAATCTTCCATCATTCTGAATGAACTCTTAAAAAATCTTCTCACCTCAAGAGTATTCAAGAGATACCATTCGACTCCCTTGAAGAGGCTCCGTCGTCGGAAATATTTTAGAATTTATTTATTATTTTTACTTAATTATTTTTATTATTTTTATTTATTTATTTTAATATTATTTTTTATATATTATTTACTAATATTTTTAGGATTTTGGTATTTATTGTTGAGAATATTTCCTAAATTTTCCATCATTTTGGATAAACTTAGAAGAACCTGCTCACCTAGGAATTCCTCAAGTGTTACTCATTCGTAATCGCCTTGAGAATTTCATCATCGGAATTATTATTTTATTATTTATTATTATTTTTTATCTTTATATAAATTTTATTATTGTTACGTTTTTATTTTTATTTATTTGTTTATTTTGAAAATGCCTTCTGAGTCTTCCATCGTTTTGGATAGACTTAGAAGGATCTTCTCACCTAAGAATTCTTTGAGTGTTACTCATTCGTAATCACCTCAAAGATTCCATCATCGATATAATTTTAATTTTATTAAATAATTATTTAAATTCAATTTTTTAATATGCATTGTTTTATTCTATGTTTTAATTTTTATTCTCAAATTTATTTATTATTATTCCTAAATTCATATTATTTTATTACTATTTTCACCACATGCTATTTTATTTTTTATTTACCTAAAATACCCAAACGTAAGTCAATAAATAAGACATGTGAAAGAATATAAAAGTAAGAAAGAAATAGGTACCGATTGTGGAGATCTTTGCTGACGAGAATGAATAAAATTTCAATCTTGGGTATTGAATTCAGCTCACGTGGGCTTGAGGCTATAAGTTGACACTGTAATCCATTAAGTATACCTGGCCAAAGCTTTGGGGCTAATCAAGTCGCAGACCTCTCCCTCTCGTCAACGTGGTCAGCGTCGCCACTGATCTAAAAAAATAGAGGACTGCCTGCTGATTTTTTGAAGTACTACAAGACCCACAACGCTTTCTTCTGCTAATCGTCGATAGTGAATGCTGCCTGGACCTTCAGAAAGCCTAGTGCCACTGTCGTTTTGACCGGAGCTTCCTTCCTTCTTCCTCACTGTGTGTTCTTAATTTCCCCAATATTTGCTGCCCTTTTTTTTGTTTTTCTCTTAAAATTCTCTTTTTTTTTTTCAAGTTATGGGGTTTAATCCCTTTTTATAGTTATAAACCTATTAGAGTCTTAATACAACTCAATCTATTCTATTAATTATCTCTTATTTTTAATATTTTATCTATTTAATTCTTATGTTAATCCTAATCTAACTTTATCAAATTTAATATTAATCTAAATAATTATCCTAAAAAAATCTAATTATCCTATCCTAAAATTAATTTTATTTTATTTTCTTATCTTTTCCTTTTTTTTATTATTATTACTAAATCCTATTTTAATTTTAATTTCCTAATTAATGTTAATTCTAAAATCTAAAAAATTCTCATTTAATTCTAGCCTAATTCTAAATTGTTAAATTAAAATACAATGTCACCCAATCCAATTAATTATTTTTATAAATTTAGACTGCGGACAAAATAAGGTGTCTACACATTTATTCAAGATATCCAATAGGAATTTGCCACCTAGCTTCTTATCCTTTTTTCCTCATCATTTTATGTCTTAAATTGCATTAAATTGTGAAGAAAAACTGCAGCAAAGGAACAGCTGAGGAAGCTTTCTTACTGTTTGGTTTTGACCAACTTCTTCTTCTTTTTGTAAGCTTCATCAAATAGGAATTTAGCACATGTAAATTTTTAAGCTCCTCTTCCTTTTAGTATCTCTTCTCTTGAATTTTTATACTATAAAATTATAGCTAAATTTTCTTTAAATGCTTCCAGCTGATCAGCCCACGACAGCAATGAAAGTGGCTTGCTGTCCAAAATTTTCGGCTGCACTTTCCTTGATTCATTTTGCCTCTTTTGATAGATATTTTAGCCAATAAAATTCCGCGATATATCTACTTAATATGTCACGACCCGAAGGTCGCAACTTCCCTTTAATACTTATACTTTTCTTAGTCTACAAATTTATGGACTAAATTTTTCTTTTTCATTTTAAGGTTTGTATTCGGTGTCAGTGTAGTTACTATACTACCTAGGTGACTTATAGTCATTCCATTTAAATATTAAACAAACACGGAAACGGTTCTTAGTTACATCCCGACTTGTTAAACAAAATATGTACTGTGCATCAATTAAAGTCATACATGTAAACAAGTATTTTATAAGTTCCATATACCTCAGAAAACTAATACCAAGTCCATACACCATCTCCGATGCCCACTTAGCAGCTCACACGGCAGATGTTAACTTCAATAATCTGAAAGAGATGAAATTTAGTGGGGTGAGCAAAACCACGGCTCAGTAAGATACTAATATAAATACAGGAGTAGGATTACACTGTCTTAAACTGCAATGCTTAAACTTGCAATGATGCAATTACAGTTAATCCTTTCTCATCGATACATCTCATTATTACTTCTCATTTTCACTTTTCATTTCATAATCATACTCTGGTATGCTATCATCTCATATCATTTCTCATATTTACCTTTCATTTCATAATCATATTTCTGTATTCTATCATCTATTATCAATTCTCATATTGTGGATCATGATCACGGTGGTACGAAGTCAAAATTCTCTTCGTGTATTTCTATATTCATGTTTCATATCATATCATGACATCATATCGATGAAATATCGCTACCACCGAGTCATGATGCTCCTCATATATTCTTCATGTTTAATTGAGATATCCTATCGAGTCACTTTACATTTAACAATCATATTCCCGTCTTATATCAATTCATATCACTTATCGTATGGGAATTTATGATCACGATAGAGTAAGATCAGAATTCTCTTCATATCAATCTTATGTTCATATATCATATCGTATCATGTCATCGTATAGATGAAACATCATTAACGTCTAGTCATGACATTCCTCATGGAATTCTCATATACTAAGCATATTATCATATCAGGGTTTAATATGCAATTCATGAAATTTTTCTGTATAAACCGCTATCTTTTCAAATCATATCATATATACTTTAGGACATGCTCAACATATGAATTTTCAATTCATTTCAAATTTGCCTTTAAGACATGATAGAAACATGTTCATTTTCAGTTCATGTATTCGTTTTCGGAGCATGTCTAAAACATGTGCGGTTTTAAAACATTTTTCATATACTATAAACCATATCAGGTTTAGAGTTCATATCAAATCAGTCTATACTCTAAACCACATGTCATTTCAAATTCGACACAAAATCTTATATAAATCATGTAAGTGTCGAAATCATTTATCATATACTTTTAAAACATATTCTGTAAATCATATCAGGTCTAGAGTTCATATCAAATCAAACTATACTCTAGACCACATATCATGCCATGTTCGACACAAAATCACATATAAATCATATAAGTGTCGAAATCATATCTCATGGACTTTTAAAACATGTTTAAAACATGTACTGTTTCAAAACATATTTCATTTCAAATCTGTTTCATGTACAGTATAAATCATGTCAAGTCTAGAGTTCATATCAATAAAATCATACTCTAGACTTCATATCATATCGGTTAGAGACTAGGCTAGATCCCTATCATCTCTATCAATAAAGACTTAAATCATTGTAGCTAGCAGTGAAAATCATGTCATCGTCCCCTGGAAACCAACTAGGGCGCTATCTATGGCCATAGACCTCATCTCTCTCAGCCCCACTGATCAGGCGTGACTGAGACCTGTCCACGACTATTGTCGGACAAGCATATCTGCCTAATGAGCAAAGCTCCAATTAGGCGGTTTCCACTATGCTTTATTGAATTTAATTCTTTTAGGGTGCCACAGTCTCATAAAACATTTAAATCTTTAGCTTTTCGTTTTAAAATCATGTAAAGCATATGGTGAAATTCTTTAAGAGGTTTCGTATATAAAAATACGTATATATACCATATACTTTATTTTTAAAGCTAATCTATACTTTATAGCATTTATATAAATGCTATTATGACATCTGAAACTATAGCAAATTATGCTTAAAAGCGATGCTATGAAATCATCTCCGTATGTAATTTTAGTAATGGTTTCAAATGTCAATATAAGTAATACCTTCCTCTAATACGGTGAAACAATTCATTTAACTTTATCACTATCAATCGTTCGATTTCAAACTATCCTTCTGACACATCAGTAAATCAGTGTTCAAATCAATTCAATATTCATTTCATTCAGTTTTCAACTTATTCAGTACTCCGATTATTCAATAATCAGATCATTTGGTATTCAAGTCATTCAGTATTCGATATCCTTTTTCGATAGCTATAAACTATACCAATCATTTCTACCTTTCACTATTAATACTAAGACCACATCACTTGTATGAATCCTCGTAAGACCACATCACTTGTATGAATCCTCTTAGTATTCATAAATATTTAAATATCATGTCACTATATAGCCATCAAAATACTGAAATTATGCAATATTAATATCCTCATTCGTTATCTATTCCAGAGTCGACATCGAGGATTATAGAACCACAAGATCAATAATCGCTTATCAAATCCATTTATGGTTTGACCTATAGGTACATATTCAAAATCCTCAACTTGCGGTTCAATTTCATTTACTATTGTAAAATCAAATCACAATCCTCAATTCACTTTTCATATGGTCTGTAGAATGTAATATCATGCTAGAATTATTTATAAGACATCTTCAATTCAATTTTTTGATTGGCAATTTACCACTTAAAAGAATTTGCCAATTTCAATTATCAACAGTGTTTCAATCATTTAAGTCGCCTTGCGACTATCCATATTATTGCAAAAATCTCAGTTCACATCTATTTAACATCGATATCACAATCATACCACTAAAACGGTCCATTCATTTGAATTTATCAATTCTATAATCATCACTGTATCAGTGATCCGTCTAATAATTAATTCTACCTCAATCTCAACTTGATACCATTTGTGTTATTAACATCACTGGATTTATCGAGTCTTAAGGTTTAAACCATATAATTCATCACATTATCGTGTTTCAACGATCTATCTTTTCATCGATTTCAATATCAAACTTCTCCAGTAATATCATAAAGTCCTTTAAATGTATATTTTTCAATAATTATTTCCAAGATTCCATTTACGTGAGAACTTAAATCTTTTTCCTCAACGTTTTCCTAAGAATTTCGACAGCATAACGGCTTAATTTTCCCTAACCTCCTGCAAGGGAAACACAATTTATACTTGCAGCCGTTGATTCTCACCAATTTTACCTCTTACTAAGACCCCCACCATCAGTTGTGGGTCCTCTTAGCATTTTTAGCAAATCAATTTAAATCGATGCATCATATAAAAATCACAATTCCATTTAAAATCAATTAAATAAATGCATCATATATAAAATCATAATTCCCACATACAATATAAAGCTACTAATGCTTTATAAAAGTATCTTACCTATTCGCCAAGCTTAGCGCACTTTCCGATTTTTCGAGCCTTGCCGAATTCCACCATTCGTCTCATTTTCATTTTTGCTACAATTTCAAAATCAATGCACTACATCAATATAACCATAAATTATTTAATAAAGACCATCAATTTATTTTCTATATATTTTCTTACCACATTTTTTTTTCTTTTTCTTCTCTTTCTTTTTCCTTTCCTTCTTCTTCTTCTTCCTTCTTTTCTTTCTCCTTTTCTTTTCTTTTCTTCTTTCTTTTCTTTTTCTTTCCCTTTCTTTTCTGTTCTGTTTTTTTTTTCTGGCCTGAACCGGTTCGGACCGGTTCGACCACCGGCGGCCACCCTCTCCGCCGGTTCAGGCCTCCCACAGGTAGCCGAGGTGGTGCTGAAGCCGAATCTGGTCTCCTTTCCTCCCCATCGGCGTTGACGGCACTGGATCTGGAGGTGGCAGCGGCGGCTTCTTCCCTCTCTGTTTCTTCCTTTCTCCGCCGGCCCTTGCCTCGTCGGTGGCAGTCCTTTGCTTCCCTTCAGCTCCGCCGAGCTCGAGGTTGGGGTGGCGGTGCCTAGACTGGCCGGCACCGCCACTTCCCTCTTTTCTTTTTCTCTTCGGCTTCGCCCGCATCTTCTCGTTTCGCTTCGCTTCTGTTTCGTTTTTCTTCTCTCCTTCACTGCCTTCACCGTCGTCGGCTTTTTCCTCTCTTGCCGGCGGCGTTTTCCTTTCCCGATCTCTCTTCCCTTGGCATCGCCGGCGTCAACCGGCTTTTCTCTTCTTTCCTACTCCTCTGTGTAACACAGAGGAAACAAAGAAAGGGGGGATCGGTTTAAACCCTCGATTCCCTCCTTTCAGTTTTTTTTTTAATAATTATAAAATATATTTATAATTATAATATCTATAATCTTTATCTTTTATATTTATATATATATATATATATATAACTATACCATATAATTAAATACATATAGATATGCATATATAAAGTTTGTATCAATTATATATATATATATATGTATAAATCTATACACTTTAAAATTTAAAATACTATACATATACTTCATATATATATTTATATATATAAGTATATATTTCATATAAACTATTTATATATATATTTTAAAATACTATATATATATATATATTTCATATATATATTACATATATATATTCAATTATATAAAATGATATTTTAACATATGATATATACATATATTCCATATATGAATATATACATATTTATCAAAAGTATGTTTACATAATATCATTATATAAATCTCTCAAAATACATATTTTATTTCTTATTACGTTTTGGATTTCTTGATATCCAAATTTATTTTCTCCACTTTCATTCTTATTTAATTTGGATTTCAATTTGTCCAAATTAAATTTTCCGGATACCTTTATTTATTTAGAAAATTCTCGGTCTTCACATAATAAAATCCTCTTTATCTCTCATTATCTTTCAATTTTTATACCAAAACTTGTATCACAAATCAATATCAAACCGTGTAGCACAATGGGAAGAAGGGTGGCGTGCAGTCCAAATTCCCTATACGATTTGGACTTGTTTTTCCCATCTCTTATTTTATATTCTACCAATGAAATTTAATCACTTATCCAATATATAAATTTTCCTCTCTTATAACTCATTTATTTGTATTTTATGCCATTAAATAACACTTCCATTCAAAATTTTTTGATTTATTTTCTTCCTTTATTTTATACTTTCAATTCATTTTTTAATATTCATTTAAGCTCTTATACACCATATTATAATTTATAATTCCAATAATTTCATAATTTAAAGTGGAATTCATATTCAATATTTATTTAATTCCATTAAATAATTTGTTTCCACTATCAAACATTTACAAATATAGTGTACAATGTTATAAAATCGGGTCTCACAACCAATAATTCCAATTTATATTTAAAATCCCATATATAACTATAATAAATATTCTATAAATTCCTATCTTTTATTTTGTCAATGTCCATAATTTCTTCATTTAATTTCCTACTAAACACCACAATATAAGTATACTTAAATTTATTATCCTTTTTAAATATCAAATTTTACCAATAGTCACATAAATCTCATTTCATTAATTCCTACTAAATACCACAATAAAATTACAATTAAATCATATCTTTTTCCCAACTCCAATAACACCAATAATTGCATTATCCTTAATTTATTTTTCCTTACTCAATAAATCATAAAGTTTCAATAATTCATGAAATTTCTGAATTTCTTCCATTAACTAAAAATTCATTGTTTTCCTCACAATTAATTCCACCAACAATTTCATCAACCATTTATATTTTATTTGCTAATCTTCAAACCTTGAAAATTCATATTGAAATCCCATTCCCAAACCTAATCCATACTCTTCTTCTTGCACATAATTTATCTTCTTTCTAATTTACTTCCGCCAACATTCTTATTAATTTTACTATATTATTTCTTACTCATTAACCATCAAACTTCAACATTTCATAAAAATATAATTAGCTAAATACTCCAATTGGTCCCAAAATTCATTCTTCTTCCAATAGAAATTTTCATTAATAATTTAATTAACCTTTATAAATTATTCTTTAGCTATTAAATCATAAAAACTAACTCATCTCTTGCATCATGCCTTAACTGAAATTTCTTATGGCCTAACCTTTGTTGTTTTCCATTTCTTCTCTTCTCAATTTAACTTAAGAATATTCCCTACTTCATTTAGGCATTTCATCAAACACCTTCTACACATTGAGTATTTATTATCTTCATGCAATTTCCTTCATGGTCGAATGGCCTTCCATTCTTGCTCAACATCAAATATTCCTCAATTTTAACTTCCTAAATAATTTTCATTCATGTTATACCACATTTCCAAATCAATATACATCACAATTTCATCATTCTTTTTATCATGGCCGAACATGCATTTAATACCAATTTAATTGTTTTATCTATTTTATTATTATGGCTATATTTACGTCCCTTTCTACTACCATTTTCTATCCTTCTCCCATTAAAATTATCATGGCATCTTCATGCACTCTTCATGGCCGAATCACACATACTCTTCTACACATGAATCCCATCAATTCCATTGCAATAATCAAGCTCATATCATTATATACTCTCATGCCATAACCTTTATACATCAAAATTACCAAGGTTTCCTCATTCTTCCATCTTCACCAAATGCATCATGGCTGTCTATATCCAATTTTAATTCAATCCAAGGCTCTAAATATGTTTTACTAACTTCATAAAATCATAAATACTAAGTAAAATTGAATGGAAGTATTTCTTTTATTACCTTTCCCATGAAACCGAATAGGGCAACAACAATACCCCCTTCAAATTCTTGGTTCTAGCCCTCCAAATTCTGGATTCAAAGTGTTTTTGAGGTATAGAACAAATTTCATGAAGGTTGGTTGATGATTTGTGTAGAGAACATGATAAATTCACTAGGAAAAAAGGGGGAAACGTGAAGAAAGAAATAAAAAAGTGTAGCTACTATGTATGTCGGTTAGGCAAGGAAGAAACTAGAATTTTTTTGGTCTTTATGGATTATTTTAACATTAAATAATCAGCCCAAGCATAAAATGTCCAATTTACCCCTTAAAGATTTAATTAATTACAACTATGCCATGAAAATATCTTATAAATTTTCATTTCAGATTTTTAATTTTATTTTTATCAAATTTAATTTATATTTGGTCAATTTTGGTCAAACTTTGACCAATTTGACCAGCCCCAATGTTAAATGACCGTAATGCCCTTGTATAATTTCATTATTTCCATTTATGTCCTAACATTATTTTAATATTTTTAAATTCAGAATTTATATTTTATTTTTTATTATTTTCTATATATTCAGGTCAAACATGGTTAATTATTGACTTTCAAGAGGGTTTGACCAGTTGTGGATAGTAAAATTATCAAATTACCCATAACTGTAAAATCACGTAAATTTCTGTTTTTACACTTGATTTCCTTTATCAATCCACATGATCTAAGACCTTATTACATGAAAAATTATTCACCACTGATAATTTATCAACAATCATCTCAGTCTAACCATAATTTATGAAAATTCGTCCAGTCTATGGACTTAACCGTCATTTTTGAATTTATTTCTCGCTTTTCAACATATACTCAAACAAGCTGATTTGAGATGCAAATTTTTCTATATTCATATTTCACCTCAATTATCATTATTCTAGGGTCTCACTTCGATCTGGACAAAGAAAGTCCTGGTGGGGCCCACACCAAGAACTTCCCTAAACCTTATCGAACAGACCCTCCATTTAAATATTTTAACAATAAATTTTCTCTTTTAAATTCCTAAACTCTGTAACATATATTGAATATGAGAAAAATAGGGTTATCACACATAGAGTTTCAGTGAGCATTACATAGGATAAAGATTCCTGATTCACTTCTCATTTTTGGGGGCATTTCCAAGATACGATGGGATCTCGATTGAACTTTAGCATAACTTTTTATCTGCAGACTGATGGTCAGTCCAAGCGCACTATCTAGACGCTTGAAGATATGTTAAGAGCTTGTGTACTTGATTTTAAAGGCTCCTAGGACAATCATTTAGCATTGGCAGAATTTGCTTATAATAACAGTTATCATTCCAATATCGACATGGTATCATATGAAGCCCTATTATGGTAGAAGATGTTATTCTCTTATTGGTTGGGAGGAAGTGGGTTACAGGAAAATATTGGCTCCTAATCTTGTTGAACAAGCTTTCGAGGATATTCGGATTATCTATGACAAATTAAGAACTGCTCAGAGTCTGCAGAAAAGTTATGCGGATGTCAGACGTTGACCTTTGGAATTATCTGTGGGAGATCAGTCTTTTTGAAAGTTTCACCATCAAATGATATAATGAGATTTGGTAAGAGAGGAAAGTTGAGTCTTCGATACATCGAACCATTCCAAATCTTAAATCGAGTGGGAGATGTGGCTTATCGATTAGCATTACCACCAGAGCTATCCAGTGTGTATAACTTCTTCCATGAATCTATGCTGTGGAGATATCATCCAGATCTGTCAGATGTTGTTGCGCTCTAAGACCTATACCGCAACTGCACGGGTCGTGACAAGTAATAAAGAGTGAGTAGAGTATCGTTCCCACGAGGATTGTATAGGTTATTTAGCTAAGTACTAAAATTGGTCACCTTAGGTTTATTCAAGCAAATGAACATTTTTTTGGAAGTAAATTAACTACTAAAAGCATTAAAATAAAACCTAAACTAATATTAGAAATTAAATTAAAGGCATGAAAACTAAATTGCAAGTTAAGAGCAATAAAAAAATAAAAATAAAAATAAAAATGCAAACTAGATTAAAGCAAAGCAAAATTAAAATGCAACTAATTATAAGGAACTTACATAGAACATGAATTTAAATAACTATAGCTTATTACGTAAGTATTATAGTTAAACTAACTATCTAAACTACATTACTAACTTAATAAACTAATATAATCTAATACAATACATTAACTCAATATAATAATATATACTAATTATGAAACTAAACATTAAACTATGAAATAAAAATGCATGTAAACCGCATGTTAAAACTGTGCAAACATTCATTGCCTGCTGTGCTTTGCGTCCTTGCCATGTCTTGACTGAAGGAAACCGAAACAAACACGCAGCGGAAATAAAACATTCGGCCTCCACCAGAATCGATTCGGAGGGTTGCCTGATTAGGGTTTCGAGATTTTACCTAACGTTTTTCTCTGCTTTTTCTGTCTTTGGTCGAATCACAAGCAGCAACTTTTCGTTCCTGCCTCTATGGTATCCACACGAACGGATCTTACGACTCTTGAACGTCTCACGATCAGATGCCTTAAGGAGCGTTTTGATTCTTTTAACCGAACTGCTAGCTTCGATTAAAAGAATGTTTTTTTTTTTTTTTGTTTTTAAAAAGTGCGGCTATGTTTTAGAAAAACATCCTTTTTATAGGCAGTAAATTTTACCCTAAAATTTACTGCCAAACAAAACTCTAATCCTACTTAGAATAGGATTAGTTATATCCCTAATCCAATTCAGAATAGGATTAGTTATATCCTTAATCCAATTCAGAATAGGATTAATTAAGCTCCTCATTGATCCGTTCTAAGTGTGCGACCCAATAGGTTCTCAAAACAATGGCAATGACAAAATTGTCATAGGCAATGAGCGGTATCTAGCAACACATCATTACTACCCATGTAACGAGAATGTCAATGACTCGACATAACCTTACTCGTGATAGATGTTACCGTGTAGTCTAATCCCTTTATCCTATGATGTCTTGATTAGACACAAGTCATGGAATGTGTCACACTTGTATAGTCTAATCAGCGTTTCTTGATTCCTGAGTAGACTAATTAAACAAATAAAATCAATATCTCATATCGACTTATTCGAGCACGGCCATGCATTTCTTAGTCTCACTCTATCAAAGGGCCCAAGACATCACTCTTGTTATATAAGAGGGATAAATCCTATCTTGATCACTCAACATCCCTATACATAGATCAAGGCATACCCAATTACTACCTTTATAGTCCATCCTGTTACGAATGACATCTAGCAGCATTAAAGTATGCAATTCTCTATGTTGGGATCTCTGATGATCTCAAGTCAAAGGATCACATACACCATCATCACTATGAGAATCGCTTATGACATTCATATAACAATCCATGTAGCGTTCTCATGGAGGGTCGATCCAGTACATAATTCTCTAACATGTACCTATGTGATGACTTGATATCCTATATCTATGACAATGGTCATCAGTCAACCACATACTAGTCTTATCGTATCATTGTTATCCTTGTTCACAATAATACTTGACTAGGGATACTTTAAGAATAGTGTGTTATTACTATTCTAAGGACATTATTATATAAGATTATATTACGCAGTTATAAGACAAATATAATAATGAACTATGATAAATAAAATGTCATGATACATAAAAAAATGCCAAAGTCAATCATCTAATGAATGGTTCTAAGGGCATAATCCAACAATCTCCCACTTGCACTAAGACCATTCACTCATGTATCTAATACCTAGTGACCTAGTGTGACGATCATGTCTCTGCTGCGTCAAAGGCTTCGTCAGTGGGTCGGCGATGTTATCGTCAGTTGGTACTTTGCATATCCTCACATCTCCTCTCTCGATGATATCTCGAATGAGATGGAAGCGCCGTAGTATATGTTTGGATCGTTGGTGAGATCTAGGTTCCTTAGCTTGTGCGATGGCTCCATTGTTGTCACAATAGAGCTCAATCGGATCTACAATGCTAGGAACAACTTCAAGCTCAGTAATGAACTTCCTGATCCAAACAGCCTCCTTAGCAGCTTCAGAGGCAGCTATATACTCAGCCTCTGTTGTAGAATCGGCCACTGTCGCCTGCTTTGAACTCTTCCAGCTCACAGCACCACCATTAAGGCAAAACACATAACCAGACTGCGATCTATAGTCATCTTTATCAGTTTGGAAGCTAGCATCAGTGTAACCTGTTACAATGAGCTCTTCCTCACCTCCATATATCAAGAATGTATCCTTAGTCTTTCTCAAGTACTTAAGAATATTCTTGACAGTGATCCAGTGACGTTCACCAGGATCAACTTGATATCTACTCGTCATGCTTAAGGCATACGAGACATCGGGACGTGTGCATAACATGGCATACATAATGGATCCAATAGCAGATGCATATGGAACTTTACTCATACGTTCTCTCTCTTCTTGTGTTGTAGGACACTGTTCTTTTGAGAGAGAAATGCCATGTGTCATAGGCAAGAATCCTTTCTTGGAATCCTGCATGCTAAACCTCTTTAGCACTTTATCTATGTATGCACTTTGACTTAGGCCAATTAATTTCCTTGATCTATCTCTATAGATCTTTATACCCAGTATATAGGAAGATTCGCCCAAGTCCTTCATTGAAAAGCAATTCCCTAACCAAGTCTTTACAGACTGAAGGGTAGGGATGTCATTCCCAATGAGTAGTATGTCATCTACATACAACACCAGGAAGACAATAGTGCTCCCACTGACCTTCTTGTAGACACAAGGTTCATCTTCATTCTTGATGAAACCAAACTCTTTGATTGCATCATCAAAACGAAGATTCCAACTTCGAGAAGCTTGCTTTAGTCCATAAATAGAACGTTGTAGCTTACAAACCTTTCCAGCATTTTTTGGATCAACAAAACCCTCAGGTTGTGTCATGTACACATCCTCGAGTAGCTTTCCATTAAGAAAAGCAGTCTTGACGTCCATTTGCCAGATTTCATAATCATGGTATGCAGCTATCGCAAGCAAGATCCTAATGGATTTGATCATCGCGACTGGTGAAAAAGTTTCATCATAGTCAATACCATGAATTTGTTTAAAACCTTTAGCAACCAATCGCCCTTTATAGGTATGAACATTTCCTTCCATGTCGGTTTTCTTCTTAAAAACCCATTTACACCCTATAGGTTTTACCCTTTCGGGTAAGTCAACCAAGGTCCAAACTTGGTTGGCATCCATGGATTCCATCTCAGATCTCATGGCTTCAAGCCATTTCTCAGAGTCTGGCCCTGTTATAGCCTCTTGATAGGTAGTAGGCTCATCTTGGTCCATGAGCAAAACATCACCATTCTGAGTCATTAGAAATCCATATTTCTGTGGCTCACGATGTGTTCTAACTGATCTACGCAAGGCTTGTGTCTCTTGAGCAGGCGGTTGCTCCACAACATCTTGTGGTTCTGGTTCCACAACAACTTGTGGTGCTTGCTCAGGCTCCATCTCAACATCGGGTGCGCTATCTTGTAGCTCTTGAATTTCTTCAAGTTCTACTTTTCTCCCACTAGTTCTTCTAGAAATGAATTCTCTTTCTAGAAAGACACCTGTTCGAGCTACAAACACTTTGCGCTCAGTGGGATTGTAAAAATAATATCCTTTAGTTAGTTTAGGATATCCCACAAAATAGCACTTATCAGATTTAGGTGCAAGTTTGTTAGAGACTTGACGTCTTACATAAGCCTCACAACCCCAAATCTTCATAAAAGACATACTGGGACGTTTACCAGTCCATATCTCATATGGTGTCTTTGGAACCGATTTAGATGGAACACGGTTCAGTGTAAAAGCAGCTGTTTCTAACGCATGTCCCCAAAAGGATTCTGGAAGATCTGTATGACTCATCATTGATCGAACCATATCTAATAAAGTTCGGTTTCTCCTTTCAGATACACCATTCCATTGTGGTGTACCTGGAGGAGTGAGTTGTGAGACAATCCCACACTCTTTAAGATAGTCAAGCAATTCTTGGCTTAAGTATTCACCACCTCGATCTGATCGAAGTGCCTTAATGCTCTTGCCAAGTTGGTTTTGTACTTCATTCTTAAATTCTTTGAACTTTTCAAAAGATTCTGACTTGTGTCTCATAAGATACACATAGCCATATCTACTGAAATCATCAGTAAATGTAATAAAGTACATAAACCCACCTCTGGCATGTGTGTTTAAAGGTCCACATACATCTGTATGTACTAAGCCCAATAAATCACTTGCCCTTTCACTATGTCCTTTGAAAGGGGCTTTTGTCATCTTACCCATCAAACAAGATTCACATGTCTCATACGATTCAAAATCAAATGAGTCCAAAAGTCCATCTTTATGGAGTTTGGAAATGCGATTCTCATTTATGTGTCCCAAGCGACAATGCCAGAGATATGTTGGATTTTGATCATTAGATTTAATCCTTTTAGCATTTATGTTATAAATGGGCATATCAAGATTTAGAATGTAAAGACCATTAATTAGTTGTGCACTACCATAAAAGATATCATTTAAATAAATGGAGCAACAGTTGTCCTTTATTATAAATGAAAAACCCTTCTTGTCCAAACAAGAAATAGAAATAATGTTTTTAGTGATGGAAGGCACATAATAACAATCATCTAATTCTAAAACAAGCCCTGTGGGCAATGTCAAAATATAAGTTCCTACAGCTAATGCAGCAACCCTTGCTCCATTTCCCACTCGCAGGTCGACCTCGCCCTTAGTCAACGATCTACTCCTTTTGAGTTCCTGCACATTTACACAAATGTGAGAACCACATCCAGTATCTAATACCCATGATGAAGAAGTAGATAGATTAACTTCTATAACATAAATACCTGAAGTGGAAGTCTCACTTCCTTTCTTCTTCTTTAGCTCTTCCAAGTATTTGTTGCAATTCCTCTTCCAATGTCCGGTCTCACCGCAATGGAAGCATTTCCCTTCTTTGGCAACCCCACCTTTAGGCTTCAGTGTAGTATCATTGGGCTTGAACTTGCCATTGGTTTTATTACCCTTTTTCTTGCCCTTTGCATTAGCCCTGCCCTTAGCTTTCTTAACTATTAAGACATCTTTGGGCTTGGCCTTTTTCATGTTGGATTCAGCTGTTTTCAACATGCTAAGTAACTGTGGCAGAGTCTTGTCAATTTCATTCATGTTGTAATTAACAACAAACTGACTGTAGTTGTCTGGCAACGATTGCAGAATCACATCAGTGGCCAACTCTTGGCCCAAAGGAAATCCCAATCTTTCAAGGTTTTCAGTGTACCCAATCATCTTGAGCACATGAGTACCAACGGGAGTCCCCTCTGCCATCCTACACTGAAACAATGCCTTAGAGACATTGTACCTTTCTTGCCTAGCTTCCTCTTCATAGAGTTGCTTGAGATGCTCGATCATATCGAACGCATCCATTTCCTCATGTTGCTTTTGAAGCTCAGGATTCATGGAGGCAAGCATAAGGCAACTAACATCCAATGCATCATCTTGATGCTTCTTATAAGCATCTCTTTCTGCCCTTGGAGCATTAGAGGGTGGTTCTTCAGGTAAAGGAATTTCAAGGACATACAACTTCTTTTCATGCTTGAGGACTATCCTCAGGTTCCTGTACCAATCCAGGAAGTTTGTCCCATTCAACTTGTCCTTCTCAAGGACAGATCGCAGTGAAAGTGTGTTATTTGTGTTTGATGCCATGGTAATCTACAACAAAATTATGCAAAATATAAGTATCATGAATGCATTCATTTAATTAAATATTTATTAAATGATGCTCCCACTATTTTTATCGAATCAACAACCCTCACTATTAATTCGGAAAAATTATCACATAATTTCTCTAGTGGGCCAAGATCCATATTTCACCTTATCTAGAGTTAGCTTTGGCTAATCGCCCAAGATTTGGCTATTTAGGTAGGCAACACTTACCAATTACATCTCATGTAACTCTTGGATAGTTGGGTGAACAACACTTGTTCTAATTCATCCCATGAATGGAAGCCCAACTTTATGCCTCTAAATTCCCAATCACATTGAGGAAATTTAGTTAAGTCAACCCAATTTATAGCCTTTGGATATCACTATTATCCCATCGCGTCTTACTAAGATAGATATGATATTTTGCTTTGGCAAACATAACAAAATCGATTCTAGCCTTGACGAGTGCTATTCATTGGTAGGCATCTTTTATTGACTTAATTTAATTTGAGGGATTTTCTTAGTTTATTGAATAAGATCTCACCAATTTTACTTTTCTAAAATTATCATATGATTTTCATATCATAAACGTACAAAATAACCATGCATCTCATGCAATTAAGCAATAAAATAAACGTGACATAGTTATAGCCCAAACTAAATGGATTTCCCAAGCCAATGAGAAACCCTAAGGGTTAACCTAAGGGTAATAGCATCTTCTCCAAGTGCCTCTTCGGTCATCCTTTGCATGGTTGTCAGCTCCAATTACATAGTTTAAGAGAAACCTCGAGTTACATTCGAGGGGAGTAAGATGAGAAAAGAATGTACAACAAGAATTTCAAGAACAAGGCACGACACGCAGGTCGTATTTATTAAAATTTACAACCACCAAAATACAATCATATTGGGCTAGGGCTATAACTATGCACCATGCTCAAACATCAACCACCGTGTTATACAAACAAGTGTAATGCAATTTTTAATTTTTTAGTTTTATTAATGAGGCACATTTGAAACGAATTATAACCCTGACTGCGGGGTTCCCAGGGGCGGCAGCCCCTGGGCTGCGGTCCCGCTAGCAGGTCAGCGGGCGGGGTCAAGGGGCAGCGCCCCTTGCGGGGGTTTGGGGGCGGAGCCCCCGAAAAAAAAAAAAAGGTCAACAGTATCTCATACTGCCAACGCCCCTTATCCGGAAGTGTCCTAATCTTATCAGGATGTTCCAGCCAGTATCTCATACTGACTATAATTTTAGTCGCATTAGAACTCTTATCTAAAAGTGTTTCAATCTTTCGACATTCTTCTGTTCTTCCATAACGTTTATGCAGAACAGAAACCGCCATTAATAATTCGCATCACAGATTATACATAACGTTTATGCAGAACAGAAACGCCATTAATAATTCGCATCACAGATTATACATAACGTTTATGCAAAACAGAAACGCCATTATTAATTCGCATCACAGATTATATCTCACATATAAGTTGAATCGAAATTGATATATATCATATATATAATTTCAACAATTCGATTTGTAGCCTCTGAATATATCATATACACTCTAATCCGTATTAATCTCATTAAAACGATTGCATGTAATCATAAACAGAAAGTAACCAGAGATCATGCTTTTATCAAAACAAATCAGGGACTCCGAATCTGGCTCTGATACCAGTGAAGGAAACCGAAACAAACACGCAGCGGAAATAAAACATTCGGCCTCCACCAGAATCGATTCGGAGGGTTGCCTGATTAGGGTTTCGAGATTTTACCTAACGTTTTTCTCTGCTTTTTCTGTCTTTGGTCGAATCACAAGCAGCAACTTTTCGTTCCTGCCTCTATGGTATCCACACGAACGGATCTTACGACTCTTGAACGTCTCACGATCAGATGCCTTAAGGAGCGTTTTGATTCTTTTAACCGAACTGCTAGCTTCGATTAAAAGAATGTTTTTTTTTTTTTTGTTTTTAAAAAGTGCGGCTATGTTTTAGAAAAACATCCTTTTTATAGGCAGTAAATTTTACCCTAAAATTTACTGCCAAACAAAACTCTAATCCTACTTAGAATAGGATTAGTTATATCCCTAATCCAATTCAGAATAGGATTAGTTATATCCTTAATCCAATTCAGAATAGGATTAATTAAGCTCCTCATTGATCCGTTCTAAGTGTGCGACCCAATAGGTTCTCAAAACAATGGCAATGACAAAATTGTCATAGGCAATGAGCGGTATCTAGCAACACATCATTACTACCCATGTAACGAGAATGTCAATGACTCGACATAACCTTACTCGTGATAGATGTTACCGTGTAGTCTAATCCCTTTATCCTATGATGTCTTGATTAGACACAAGTCATGGAATGTGTCACACTTGTATAGTCTAATCAGCGTTTCTTGATTCCTGAGTAGACTAATTAAACAAATAAAATCAATATCTCATATCGACTTATTCGAGCACGGCCATGCATTTCTTAGTCTCACTCTATCAAAGGGCCCAAGACATCACTCTTGTTATATAAGAGGGATAAATCCTATCTTGATCACTCAACATCCCTATACATAGATCAAGGCATACCCAATTACTACCTTTATAGTCCATCCTGTTACGAATGACATCTAGCAGCATTAAAGTATGCAATTCTCTATGTTGGGATCTCTGATGATCTCAAGTCAAAGGATCACATACACCATCATCACTATGAGAATCGCTTATGACATTCATATAACAATCCATGTAGCGTTCTCATGGAGGGTCGATCCAGTACATAATTCTCTAACATGTACCTATGTGATGACTTGATATCCTATATCTATGACAATGGTCATCAGTCAACCACATACTAGTCTTATCGTATCATTGTTATCCTTGTTCACAATAATACTTGACTAGGGATACTTTAAGAATAGTGTGTTATTACTATTCTAAGGACATTATTATATAAGATTATATTACGCAGTTATAAGACAAATATAATAATGAACTATGATAAATAAAATGTCATGATACATAAAAAAATGCCAAAGTCAATCATCTAATGAATGGTTCTAAGGGCATAATCCAACATTGACACGGAACTACTTTAGAATGCACTACCAGGCCACGCTCAGCTTACATCCTCTGCATTTGCCTTCAACAGCTACGCCATGCACGTCTGTCCCCTGCTCCTTTTCACTGCATCAGCCCTTGCACGTCACTATCCAGCTACTTCCACGCAGCATTGAAACAGAATAGCACCAGCTCCAATTTTTTCTCACAACCACACACTAGCAAGCTTCAGTTGAAGCTCGACAGCAGCCCAGAAACAATAAAAATGATGTAATGAAGAATATTTAAACTAGAAATTTAAAGTTAACTAAGAACCAAAAGAAACTATAACAGAGAAAAGCTAAGAAAAGTTTAAAACAGTAACCAAACTAAAGAAAATGAAAACAGTAATTTAGATGGAAAAAAAAGAGAAAAATTTTACTGTCTCACAAGGCAAAGTCTTTCTCATTTTAAACCTAAGCTATCTAAGAGTTAACCAGTTATCCGAATGTCTAAACTAATGAAAATAATAAAGAAAAGCAAGAACAAATGGTGAGGAAAGCAGTAGCTGTCACCAAGCTCTCTCCCCACCTTAAACCAAAACTACAACAGAAAAGTAAAGTTCTTAACTGTTCCTAAACTAAAGGAAGAGGTATATGGAAACATGGAGAAACAGTACTGAAGAAAAATGCAGTAAATTGAGAAGACATTTAGCCGCTGTCACCGGCCAATCTTCTTCTCCTCCCCTTTCAACCTATGGCAGCTTCATCCTTTGTATAAGTTAGGGTTGCTTCCATGGGCTTGCATCAAGAAAGGCCTATTTTTGGGCTGGATTTAAAGTGTTTAAGGGCTTATGGATTTTGGGTATTTAAATGGGCTTAAGAATTTAATTTTAAAGGTAATGGAAGGGTTTAGCTTGGGTTGGGTTTAATGTGTGGTCTATTGAGGTTTGGGACTTAGGCATAAAAGATTTAAATAGGCATGGAGTTTATAAATAGGTGTAGAAATAAGGTTTGGAATTTTAAAAAATTTTTTATTTATTGTTATTTTTTTAAGATTTTAGAAGGTTAAGGTTTTGGGGTTCAAATTTGGCTTAAGGTTTGAAAAAAAAAAGAATTTTAGGATTTAGGGATAAGGTTAAGGTGAGGGTTCAAACACCAAATCCAACCAATTTTCCTTGATATTTTTTGCCATTTTCTTGATTTTCTCATTATTCTCAAAATTCCTACACATGAAGACAATTTAATTAAAATGGGAGGAAATTAAATTAAAATTCCAAAATTTAAGCAAAATTGATGCAATAAAATACTCTAAAAGGTGAATATTTTAGAGACTTATCACATGTCATCTGATATGAACCTTTGGAGATAAAAGAAGACATGAGTTATATGGAAAAATCGGTACAGATTTTGGATCGAAAAGAAAAGGTGTTACGGTCTAAGACAATACCTTTGGTAAAGGTTCTCTGGCAATATCATACAACAGAAGAGGCTACTTAGGAGTTGGAGAGCCTAATGAAAGAAAAGTATCCGAAGTTATTTGATTGATTGGTCCGATCAAATTTGGAGGACCAAATTTCCTAAGCTGGGGCAAAATGTGATATTCATACATCTACCATCCATGCACATGTATAGATATAATATAATTATCTAAATGAATTGTACCTTAGAGGAATAAATAGATAGCGGATGCGGGGGTCCCATAGGACTTTTGGTGTTTCAGAGCAGGTGAGACTTGGAGGATATGATATTTGGAGCCAAATAAGGATATGGTAAGAATCTACAACTTAGATTTACTTGTTTGTGTATTTTTGAGAAGCATGCAAACAAATTAGAAAATGACGATCAAGTCCATAGGTTGATAGAATTTTCGTAAATAATGGTCAAACCAGGTTGACATTGGGCCCACTATTAGTGATAGAAAATTTCTCATAACATAATTTTCTAGGCCATGTGGACTGACAAAATTAAATCTGCATGAAAATATAAATTTACGTGATTTTACGGTTAGGGGTATTTTAGTAATTTCACTTAAACGATCAGTCGAACTTCAATAAAAGCTCAACCAAAAGTTAGAGCAAGTTAAATAGATATATTTCATGATGAAATAAAATATTTTAAAGATTAGACTAACTGTTTAAATTAAAGTCAAATTGAAAAGGGCAAAATTGGATGATTACTTAAGAGTAGGGCAAAATGGTAATTTGTGCATTAAAATATGAATTTTTAAAGAGAATTCTAGCATTTTCTTCACCATTTTAGGCTGCAACCAGCAGCTTCAATTTTCCTCCATAGCCAAACCTTGTGAAGAGAGAGAAAGCTTAAAAAACCTAACCAAAACCTCATCAAAATAAAAAATTTCCTTCACCAAAGTTGTTCTCCTCAACTTCCTCTATCTTCCTACACCAAAATCATCATCTAAATCAGCCAAAATAGAGGGGTAAATGTTCTTGAGGAATTCGGCCACCAAGGAATGTAAGGAAAGTTGGAATTTTTTTTCATGTTTAACGGCATTAGGTTATGTATTTAAGATGTTTAAACTTGTATTTAGCTTCAAATCAGACTAGAACCATGAGAACTATAGACTAAGGGTTTCGGCCAAGGCTCCAAGTGCATGAATTTGATGTGGCTTGATAAGGAAAATAATGTAGAATTAGTGTAGAAATATCATGGAACATGAAATTATGTTGAAATTGAAGAAAAACACATGTGCGGAAGCTTTGAAGGATTCATCCAGAGCAAGAGGAGTGTGAAATTGTGTTCAATTTAATGCATTTAAGGTCTTAAAATAATGTACAAATTAATAGGAAACCGTAGGCAAAATTGGAACTAAAATCGAAGTTGTGTAGCTAAAGTTGCAGTGTTAACATTGGTGTAAACGAGATTGAAATGGGAGTGACTATATGCAATGTGATGGTTTATAGAAATTTAATAATTAATTATAATTGAATTATAGTTATTTGACAGTGATTATACGGTGTTTTACAGCTCAGAAGTCAAATAAGGACACTAGTGTTAGCGAGCAAAAACACAGTAAATTAAGAGGTAAGGGATGAGTGTAGAAGACGTAGAGATACTATGGTGCATGTTTTGATAAAATGTGCATCTTTGGAATTTGGAATGTTGAAATTGGAATTGAAATGGGAACTGTTGCTGGTTTTATGTACTGTGTTTTTACTGCATGAAGGCTAGGTTAGAAATAGCCATTATACTGCCAAAATTCTAATAATTTTGGGGAATTATCTTTTAACATCCTTGAGAATTAGAAATGAAAGATTATCAAGTTAATTTCTCTAATTTATTAAAATTCAATATTTTCACTAAACACTAAAAAATAATATTTAAAAATTCATGTTATTAAATTTTATGTACGTGAGGATATTAGCATGTTTTTTATAATTTATTTATAGATAAATAGAATATTTTCATGACTAAATGTTGAGCTATGAATATTTTATAATTTTTATTTTTGAACTGCTTTTATTTCCTAAATATATGTAACGACCTTTTATACTAAAAATACAAGCCAAAATTTTCCTTTTTCACTTACTTGGTTGGACTGTACGTAATGTTACTAATCAATTCTTAAGCTAATATTATATTAGCTAAGTCAATATCCTTTAGTTACCTTAGGTCCCATTCAACTTCTCTCACTAAGCATGCATTTATAATTTCCAATCATTCTACTTGACTAAATATATCTCTACTCAAGTTGCATGCATTGTTATAAACCATAACTATATTCTATACTTCCTTTAATTACATCCCCATACCAAAAAAAGTACTGAATATAGAAGTCTGAATATAAAAAAGAATATTGTATATCACATACCTTCAAGAGTGGTACAAAAGCCTCAAAGGACTTGCTTAAACCCCGCATACAAAGCACCTACTGCAATTAATCTAGAAGGCGGAAAGGGGGGTGAGCTTTTTGGAAAGCCCAATAAGAAATATATATAAGAAACAGATATCGAATTTCTACATGCAAGTTTCCAAAATATTTATTAAAGCTCGAATATCATATTTCATACTATTCGGAAAATCAAATCATGCTTATGCAATGCATCAGAAAACATTTCATTTAATCTAAAACATAAACAATTGAATTCTGAATATAATTCAAAATATGCGTGCCTATCACATTTAGTTTCAATACGGATCGTCGAGTCAAATTCTTATCTGTTTCAAAATTCAAATATCACATATTCGAAAATCATATTCGAAAATCAGCACGGAAAAGCATATTTTCACGACCCGAATACCGCGACATTCACTTAGTTCTCATACTTTTCTTAGTCTACAAATTTATGGACTAAATTTTTCTTTTTCATTTTAAGGTTTGTATTCAGTGTCAGTGTAGTTACTACTCTAATTTCACTGATCCTCTATACAATGTTTTATCACATCTCTAAGTTACATCCCGACTCATTGAACAACATACGTACTGTGTATTAATAAAAGTCTGTACATGTAAACAAGATATTTACAAGGAATATATACCTCAAAAGTAGCGAAGTGAATTCGTAGGATGATGGTCAGTACCAAACCTGCAAATCGTCTCCGAAAGCCCACTTAAAAACTTTCATAGCATATTCTTTCATAGCATATTGTAACTTCAATAGTCTGAAAAGAGATGAAATTTAGTGGGGTGAGCAAAACCACGGCTCAGTAAGATACTAATATAAATGCAAGAGTAGGATTATACTGTCTTAAACCGCAATACTTAAAACTTGCAAGTTTGCAATTATAGTTAATACTTTCTCATCGATATCATCTTATTATCTCTGTCACATCCCGTGACCACATTTTTGACGTAAAATATACAACTTATCCGGTTGGGCTGTCTGTGATACTTCAATTTTCATATTCATTTAACTATTAAATATAAAATGTATATTATCAATTACATCCCCTATTTTGATTCTCAAGAAAGTAGTACTGAAAGTAAGTCTAAATACAGAAAATAAATGATCAAGTCTAAATACAGAAAATAAATGATCATACCTCATATTATAAATTAAGCTGTCGCAGTGTCTCCAAATGCGCAGCTTGAAATCCTCAGAAGTCAGATCTTTTAGTCCTCGAAATTTTGAAATGTTAATATTAAGGGGTGAGCAAACCACGGCTCAGTAAGAGAGTTATATGCAACACTTGATATTCAGCTATCTATATGCTAAAAATAATTTTTTTCACTTTCTTTAAATCTTCCTAGAGGCTCTAGGCTCACATGTAGGAAGGATACTACAGTCGGCTAGGGATCCGGATGGAGTAAGGCAGGTATTTTAGAATACCTGGCTTGTCCCGGAACCTAAAAGCAACTGTAGAGAGTAATCGTTTTCTTTTGATATTCAAATCCCAATAAAACATTAAATATTCACATGATAAAACACTTAAGTAAATAAATAAGGAATTCATGTTCCTTTCACAAATACTCTTTTCCACACTTGTAAAACACCGTAAAATATTTAGTTTAACACGTGATATATCAAAAGCTCAGTAGCTGTAGATAATTTAGTACCAGCAAAAGTTCAATGAAAAGTACAATCATCAGTACAGTATCATGGAGACTAGGCAACACCCTAAATATATCATGCTATAATAATATCATCCCTAATAGGGGAAACACATGAGATCTATGACCATAGTTTATGGGGTCCTCAGTGTGCACTGATCAGGTGTCCACTGGGACGCTGATAATAGGATCAGTATCTCCCAGCACTAACACGTGACATGTGAGCATGATATGGGGCCTAACAGTCTCAAAATAGTAAACACGTGATATAGACCCCATTTAAGAAATCACTTTCACTAAATATAAGTTTAATCAATCCAAAAATATTCATAAGGAAAATATTTTCATCTTATGAATAACATTTATAAAATATTCATACTGGGGTCATCATTCTCGAAAATATTCTAAACATTATAGAATATCATAAATCATATTTTCCATACGGTGAAAACAGTTTATAAAATAGTCACTGTAAAACATAAAAGGTCATAACTGTCCTTTTTCACCGTAAAAATATATGCACGCTTTTCCGTGCTTTCTATGAAAAACATGATTTTCAAAGTTATCGGGATTCAAATCAATTATTTTTATGATTTATGGAAAATTAAAATATTTATTTTCCAAATCACCACTCTCGTCCTGTGTTTTCTATGTAAACACATGCGGAGACCTTTTAGTCTCAAAACACTGTTTTTCACCTTTAATTACCTTTATGGAATTTTCTATAAACACTTGTTCTCACCATTGAACCCATAAAGGTTATTTATAAAATCAAGTGAATATTTGAAGAAAGATTAGTAAAATATTCACTTTGGTCCTTTTCATTTTACACCTCGTTTCACGTGAAATATCACCTATCGAAATAAATTTAGGTGATTTCCTTTTTCACCCTTTTCAAAAACATGAATATTTTAAAATTAATTATCAATATATTCATGTTTTATAAAAACTAATCGATTTCTCGATTTTCATGTTAGAAATCGTTTCTCATGATAAAAATCATTTATTATGATTTTCGATAATTTTTTCAATAATTTTCTACAGTATAACGGTTGCCGATTGGCTAGCCTCCTGCACGAAAAATACAGTTTAAATCTCAACCGATAAATCACCACAATTTTTCCAACCAATCATTATCAATAGCATTTATAAAAATTAAATGCATAATTTAAAGCATGTGTGCCAATATCCTTACAGCCTGCACATGTCTTCCTTACCTGTCTCGAGTCGGCGACTACCTCTCGAAGGTCGCGCCCGTGTTCACCTCGCTCGATTCCATCAGCTCGATTATCAAGAAAATTTTCTGGAAATTAAAATTCTAAAAATTAGAATTTTTCCATAATTTATTCAAATTAATTATTCGGAATTAATTTCCGAAATCCTTACTGAGTGCTCGGGATTTTCCGAATTTTCGAATTCTCGAAAATTTTTTAAATTCCCGGAATTCCTTTTCTTTTCCTCTTTCTTCTTTTTCTTTCTTCTTTTTTTCTCTTTTCTTTTCTTTTCTTTTTCTTTTTCCTTTTTCTTTTTCTTTTTCTTTTTCCTTTCTTCCCAGCCGGATCGGTCACCTCTCCTCACCGCCGGTTCTTCTCCGATGGCCGGTTCTCCGACGGTTCAACGGCTCAGCAGCTGGCTGGCGTGACAACGAAGTTGCTGGTGGCTTCCGTTCATCCCGAATCGACGGCACGACGGCAGATCTGGCGATAAAAGGTTCGTTTTCTTCTCCTCCTCGTTCCTCCTCCCTCGGCCATCGTCGGCCTCACCGGTGGCTTCCTCCTTCATCCCCTCACCTCCGTCGAGGTTCGGGTGGCGGTGCCTGGACCGGCCGGCACCGCCGTTTTCTTCCTCCTTTCTCTTTGGCTTTCTCCGCTGGTTTCGCCTCTGTTTCTTTCCTTTCTTCCACCGTTTTTTCCTTCCGTCGCTGGTCAAGCCTCCCTCTCCTCTCTTTCTTTCTCCGGCGACAGTGGCCGGTCACCACTGGGGAGGAAGAATCGGGAGTCTTCTCGATTTCTTCCTTTCATTTTCTGTTTCTTTTTTTTTAATTCATTTAATTTATTATCAGTTATATTATATTTATAACATCAAGTATATAAATATAATATTAGTATTATATTATATAGTATTTTACTATATAATATTATATGGATATATATTATATTTATAATATATATATTTACACATAATACATACATTTGTATATCTTTCAAATTAAATACATTTATATATATAAACGTTAATGTAAAATACTATTTACATTTCTCAAATATGTATATACTTATATATACATACAATATTATGTTTAATACATATGTACTATTTAAATTTATACAATAGCATATACATATATCTATATATACTTCCGTATATTAATATATACTATATAATATTTCAATACATATGTATTTATATAAAAATATATTTATATAATTTATAATTATATAAATATATTTCTTTCATTTCTCATTTTCTTATTTAATTTGGATTTCCATTTATCAAAATTAAATTTCCTCCTTTCATTATTTCTTAAATTCACATCTATTCTTATTTCCAATTTAATTTTTCTTCACTCGGATATTTCCAATTTTCATCACTTCCTCGATTCACGGAATATTCACTAATATTCCTCTCTCATAATTATATTTATTTATTTATTTTCAATAAATGAAAAATTTACGGTTATCATTTTCTCCCCGCCTTAAGAAATTCGGTCCTTCGAATTTAACTTAAGTCCAAAGGTGGTACTTTCCGTATTCTTACGGTTTCTGACCTCTAGGTCATCCTTCAAGTAATACTGCCAGTATACTTTCAATCTCAATATTACTTTAGACCACTACATGCTGTCTTTCATCATATATGTTCATTTCTCAAATCGAGAGTTATTCATTTCCACTCTTTTCATATAAAAGTCCATGTACAGTATTTTTCATATCACAGCTGATCTATGATGTTCATCATCCATTTTTCTCACTTAGTGCCAAGTCGATATAGTTTAAAACTATCAATTACACATGCCAGTCAGTTATATGCGATTGTCCCAGTAACTTATACATCTCATGCACACGCTTTCCCAACATCATGGAGCGTTTACATCTCACGCTCATATATGTATACATCAGTATGGAGCGGTGCTATCAGTACACTTGGGATCTCGAAGCCTTTTGCTATTTTCATTAAGCATATGACATTTCAGAGACTCTCATCACATGTAATGCTTACTGGAACTGTATACATACTTTCACACCATTTCACACTCATACTTCAACTATGGCACTAGAGAATCTAAGAGTTTGATAATGGAAGGTGATTCTATTCAGATCTTCAATCTTTAATCACTTCCATATCATCATTTCTCTTTTGGACTCTTTATTTGTCCACAATATTCATTTTCACATTTATTCCACCAAGGCTGCATCTCACTTGCCGACTTTACTGTGGATCATCTCTTACAATCATAAATCATGAGACAATCATGTTCTCTTCATATAATATGGTCTTTAAATCTCTTTTCATAATTTAGATTCCACAATTGAATCCTCAATTTATATATTTAATCACCACATCATCTATACATTTCCACCATTTCTATCATGTTACGGTGGTTATATGTATAATCATTTTTAATTTATATATTGGCAGTAAACATATCAATTATCTTACTCCTTTGAGTACTATTATTCTCACTTATCAAATCTGGCTTGTTTTTACATTTAGCCACAGTCATGTGATAACCAACATGAAATTACTTTCAGTCTTAATTTCGGGAACTATTTCATATTGGTGTTCCCTTCTCATCATTCTACATACTTTCTTATTTCATTTCTGTATTTTCACTCTCATCATTTCAGTCGGTTTTCTCAAGTGGTATGGTATTGTACAGTATAATCTCTTAACATTTTGCATACCATCTTCTCTTTCCACTTATCCATTTACCGACTTTAGTTTCTTTCATTATATCCATTAGTAGAGCAGCTAATCCCACAACTCTTTTATATATTGGCATTAATATCTAGCTAGACTCAGTAATTCCGTATCTTAATCATTATCTCACTATCATAGATAGATTCACTATCATTCTGTCATCTCGAGATCATATATCTCAGAAAGGGATATTGTCTAGCCAAGTCTCTTATTCGCCAATCTTAACACAATTCGATAGTCTTTAAGAGTTTAAGGGTCATACCACAATGTTGCTCATGTTCCATTTATACTTTAAACTTTATCAGTATTTCATCAATTTACTCATGTATGGACGCCTCATTCTTTAGGCTTATATATTTCACAAGGTAACTCATTAACCTTGTTACCTTAATAGAAACTCGTAAAATTCACTCTGAGTTCTAATCATCATCTTATAAACATCAATCTCCAATCTTTTATCTAGGGACGCTTTATACCGAGGCTAGTCTTATAACTCCTCATGTATTTTAATTAGATTAATAAAGCATCCTTTGCATATAGATGATCACTTGTTCTTCACAAGAACTTTATTAAATAATCAAAATTTAATATACCATTTTAATCCATCTATATATCACGATCATCTGTGCTTCTCTCATTTGCACTTATACAGATACTTCATTAATCTCAAATCACACTATCTGTATTTCCATCAAACACACCTATACAAGTGAATTTCGTTATTCTCACATTTTCTAGAGTGGATTTCTTAAGCTTTTAGATTCTTTTATGTTCTCCGATATAAGCTTAGAATTAGATTTCATATAATCCCTTAAGTCAGTGTTAGCTCGATTTCTCTAATTTATATAACTCTGAAAATTTTATCGGGAGTCATCTCCGATACTTTCTTTAATCACACATCTCTTATCATCTTGGACATTTCATTCTCATGTCCTATCATTTTCCACTATGTATCCTCAAGGTAAAGAAAGTTAATATTCAAATCATTTTGAAATATTCTCTATCTTGATTTCATTATTTGTACTATTCACTTTCTCAGTCATTTTCTATAGTCATCTCACTTTTCATAATATCCAACGATCCCGTAATAAACATCCAATTCAATACACTCTTAATTCAAGCCCTTATAATCAATAACCGGGCCAATCATCTTATGACATTCCACTATACACTCATTGGATCGCATCGTGTAAAGCCCCGGCCCGTCCAACGTCCGCCTGTACATATCTGTATCATCCTCTTTTATCGAGCACACTGGCCCCCTCAAGGATCTATCGTGAGGCCCAGTCCGTTCACTAGGTCACTCACCATTCACGTCCATAATCTACGTGTACGTGGAATCAGTAATAAGGATCGTTATATTCATATCATGGCCTTTATGCCATTTACAACTCCATTACTATCAATGGATTCCAATTCAGCTCGGTTTTATCACTGTTCCGAACATCGCCCAACATAGGGGCATTTTCGTCATTTCAACATTTATTTCTTTCTCATCAGTATACCTTTAAATCAAGGATCTTAGTATCTATGTGCTGATAGTACCTCTTCTCGTACTAATATCAGCAATTTGAGATCTTATTCGATTTCGACAGAGAAGTCCACTAGAATCCATAATTGGATTATTTTGCTTGTAATGCAGCTTTATATCATCAATTTCTCTGTCAGATCAATCAATTTCAACCTCTGTTGGTTTATTTTAACTCCCTGTAAAATTTTGAAGGCATGGGTATTTTGATCATTTTTGGTCAAAAATTCTCTCTTCAAATTACCTTCAATCGATGATCTTAATGTCTATTTAATGATGATATTTCATTTCCTTCCTTCATATCATCATTTTCAGGTCTTAGTTCGACCTGGACAGAAAGTACTGGTGGGGCCCTCACCGAGTCCTTTCGGTTCCTTACCGAACAGGCCTTCATTTCGATTATAAGATCACCAACATTCTGGTAATTTCTGAGCCTATTATTTCTTTAACATTCTCAATTTATACTTTCTCACTCCCTTTAAATCATTATACTCAGTTTACAATCATTTATTTTCTCTATGTATTTAGACTACACAGTACTACCGGGGATGTTTAACACTTTTCCTTCTAAAAGCATTCACAGACATCAGGCCAACCATGCTCTGATACCATTAAATCTGTCACATCCCGTGACCACATTTTTCACGTAAAATATACAACTTATCCGGTTGGGCTGTCTGTGATACTTCAATTTTCATTTTCATTTAACTATTAAATATAAAATGTATATTATCAATTACATCCCCTATTTTGATTCTCAAGAAAGTAGTACTGAAAGTAAGTCTAAATACAGAAAATAAATGATCATACCTCATATTATAAATTAAGCTGTCGCAGTGTCTCCAAATGCGCAGCTCAAAATCCTCAGAAGTCAGATCTCTTAGTCCTTGAAAATCTGAAATGTTAATATTAAGGGGTGAGCAAACCACGACTCAGTAAGAGAGTTATATGCAACACTTGATATTCAGCTATCTATATGCTGAAAATAATTTTTTTTCACTTTCTTTAAATCTTCCTAGAGGCTCTAGGCTCACATGTAGGAAGGATACTACAGTCGGCTAGAGATCCAGATGGAGTAAGGCAGGTATTTTAGAATACCTGGCTTGTCCCGGAACCTAAAAGCAACTGTAGAGAGTAATCATTTTCTTTTGATATTCAAATCCCAATAAAACATTAAATATTCACGTGATAAAACACTTAAGTAAATAAATAAGGAATTCATGTTCCTTTCACAAATACTCTTTTCCACACTTGTAAAACACCGTAAAATATTTAGTTTAACACGTGATATATCAAAAGCTCAGTAGCTGTAGATAATTTAGTACCAGCAAAAGTTAAATGAAAAGTACAATCATCAGTACAGTATCATGGAGACTAGGTAACACCCTAAATGTATCATGCTATAATAATATCATCCCTAATAGGGGAAACTCATGACATTTATGGCCATAGTCTATGGGGTCCTCAGTATGCACTGATCAGGTGTCCACTGGGACGCTGATAATAGGATCAGTATCTATCAGCACTAACACGTGACACGTGAGCAAGATATGGGGCCTAACAGTCTCAAAACAGTAAACACGTGATATAGACCCCATTTATGAAATCACTTTCACTAAATATAAGTTTAATCAATCCAAAAATATTCATAAGGAAAATATTTTCATCTTATGAATAACATTTATAAAATATTCATACTGGGGTCATCATTCCCGAAAATATTCTAAACATTATAGAACATCATAAATCATATTTTCCATACGGTGAAAACAATTTATAAAATAGTCACTGTAAAACATAAAAGGTCATAACTGTCCTTTTTCACCGTAAAAATATACGCACGCTTTTCCGTGCTTTCTATGAAAAACATGATTTTCAAAGTTATCGGGATTCAAATCAATTATTTTTATGATTTATGGAAAATTAAAATATTTATTTTCGAAATTACCACTCCCGTCCTGTGTTTTCTATGTAAACACATGCGGAGACCTTTTAGTCTCAAAACACTGTTTTTCACCTTTAATTACCTTTATGGAATTTTCTATAAACACTTGTTCTCACCATTGAACCCATAAAGGTTATTTATAAAATCAAGTGAATATTTGAAGAAAGATTAGTAAAATATTCACTTTGGTCCTTTTCATTTTACACCTCGTTTCACGTGAAATATCACATATCGAAATAAATTTAGGTGATTTCCTTTTTCACCCTTTTCAAAAACATGAATATTTTAAAATTAATTATCAATATATTTATGTTTTATAAAAACTAATCGATTTCTTGATTTTCATGTTAGAAATCGTTTCTCATGATAAAAATCATTTATTATGATTTTCGATAATTTTTCCAATAATTTTCTACAGTATAACGGCTGCCGATTGGCTAGCCTCCTGCACGAAAAATACAGTTTAAATCTCAACCGATAAATCACCACAATTTTTCCAACCAATCATTATCAATAGTATTTATAAAAATTAAATGCATAATTTAAAGCATGTGTGCCAATATCCTTACAAGCTGCACATGTCTCCCTTACCTGTCTTGGGTCGGCGACTACCTCTCGAAGGTCGCGCCCGTGTTCATCTCGCTTGATTCCATCGGCTCGATTATCGAGGAAATTTTTTGGAAATTAAAATTATAAAAATTAGAATTTTTCCATAATTTATTCAAATTAATTATTCGGAATTAATTTTTGAAATCCTTACCGAGTGCTCGGGATTTTCCGAATTTTCGAATTCTCGAAAATTTTTCAAATTCCCGGAATTCCTTTTCTTTTCCTCTTTCTTCTTTTTCTTTCTTCTTTCTTTTTCTCTTTTCTTTTCTTTTCTTTTTCTTTTTCCTTTTTCTTTTCTTTTTCTTTTTCTTTTTCCTTTCTTCCCAGCCGGACCGGTCACCTCTCCTCACCGCCGGTTCTTCTCCGATGGCCGATTCTCCGGCGGTTCAATGGCTCAGCAGCTGGCCGGCGTGATGGCGAAGTTGCTGGTGGCTTCCGTTCATCCCGAATCGACGGCACGGCGGCAGATCTGGCGACAGAAGGTTCGATTTCTTCTCCTCCTTATTCCTCCTCCCTCGGCCATTGTCGGCCTCACCGGTGGCTTCCTCTTTCTTCCCCTCACCTCCGCCGAGGTTCGGTTGGCGGTGGCGGTGCCTGGACCGGCCGACACCGCCGTTTTCTTCCTCCTTTCTCTTCGGCTTTCTCCGCCGGTTTCGCCTCTGTTTCTTTCCTTTCTTCCACCGTTTTTTCCTTCCGTCGCCGGTCAAGCCTCCCTCTCCTCTCTTTCTTTCTCCGGCGACAGTGGCCGGTCACCACTGGGGATGAAGAATCGGGAGTCTTCCCGATTTCTTCCTTTCATTTTCTGTTTCTTTTTTTTAATTCATTTAATTTATTATCAGTTATATTATATTTATAACATCAAGTATATAAATATAATATTAGTATTATATTATATAGTATTTTACTATATAATATTATATGGATATATATTATATTTATAATATATATATTTACACATAATACATACATTTGTATATCTTTCAAATTAAATACATTTATATATATAAACTTTAATGTAAAATACTATTTACATTTCTCAAATATGTATATACTTATATATACATACAATATTATGTTTAATACATATGTACTATTTAAATTTATACAATAGCATATACATATATCTATATATACTTCCGTATATTAATATATACTATATAATATTTCAATACATATGTATTTATATAAAAATATATTTATATAATTTATAATTATATAAATATATTTCTTTCATTTCTCATTTTCTTATTTAATTTGGATTTCCATTTATCAAAATTAAATTTCCTCCTTTCATTATTTCTTAAATTCACATCTATTCTTATTTCCAATTTAATTTTTCTTCACTCGGATATTTCCAATTTTCATCACTTCCTCGATTCACGGAATATTCACTAATATTCCTCTCTTATAATTATATTTATTTATTTATTTCCAATAAATGAAAAATTTACGGTTATCACAATCTCAAATCTTGTCATCTGTCTATCACTCAAACTTCTAAATAAATCATCATAATCACTTTTTAGTTTTCTCATCATTATACTATAGTGCATTGCACGACAATATGCCGTGTCCAATTTGAATATCATTTACTATTAGTCCATATTCTCATCAATCTCATAGTATATCTTATCCAATTGAGATATCGTATCAAGTCACTTTTCATTTCATAATCATACTTCTGTATTCTATCATCTCATATCACTTCTCATATTGTGGATCATGATCGCGGTTGTACGAAGTCATAATTCTCTTCGTGTATTTCTATATTCATGTTTCATATCATATCATGACATCATGTAGAAGAAATATCGTTACCACCGAGTCATAATACCCTCATATACCCTTCATGTTTTTGTACCATATAAGGTCATGACATATCTTATGTAAAAAGCATCCTATTATGTCATGATTTAGTAGGTAACTTATATAATTTCACTGTATGAACCGCTATCATTTCAAATCATATCATATATACTTTAGAACATGCTCAACATATGAATTTTCAATTCATTTCATATTTAAGGTTGAAAACATGCATAATTCTCTTTTTATATCATGTCAATTCAAAACATGTCTTTTCACTTTTCATATCATGTTAATTCAAAACATGTCTTTTCATATCATTTCAAATCAAAACGTGCACATTTCTCTTTTCATATCATGTTAATTTAAAACATGTCTTTTCATATCATTTCAAATCAAAACGTGCACATTTCTCTTTTCATATCATGTCAATTCAAAACATTTTTCATATACTGTAAGTCATATCAGGTCTAGAGTTCATATCAAATCAATCTATACTCTAAACCGTATATCATGTCAAGTTCGACACAAAATCGTATATAAATCGTATAAGTGTCGAAATCATATCACATGTACTTTTAAAACATGTTTAAGACATGTACTGTTTCAAAATATATTTCATTTCAAACATGTCTCATGTACTGTATAAATCATGTCAAGTCTAGAGTTCATATCAATAAAATCATAGTCTAGACTTCATATCATATCGGTTAGAGACTAGGCTAGATCCCTATCATCTCTATCAATAAAGACTTAAATCACTGTAGCTAGTAGTGAAAATCATGTCATCGTCCCCTAGAAACCAACTAGGGCGCTATCTATGGCCATAGACCTCATCTCTCTCAGCCCCACTGATCAGGCGTGACTGAGACTTGTCCACGACTATTGTCAGACAAGCATCTCTGCCTAATGAGAAAAGCTCCAATTAGGCGGTTTCCACTATGCTTTATTGAATTTAATTCTTTTAGGGTGCCTACAGTCTCATAAAACATTTAAATCTTTAGCTTTCTTTTCAATATCATGTAAAGCATATGGTAAAATTCTGTATGAGGCTTCATATAACAAAATATATATATCTACCATATAGTTTCATTTCAAAACTAATCAATACTTTATAGTATTCATATAAACATTGTTAAAATGTTTCAAGTTGTAACAAGGCATATTTAAATGCAATGCAAATTTAAATCGCGAGTTCAACAGTGAACTATCATTTTCATCTAACATGTCATTTAATTATAGTGTACACTATAATTCAATCCTCTCATTTCCATCCTTTTGATTTCAATTAGATCATACCTAATAGGTAAATTCGATATTATTTTCAAATATTAATATTAGCAATAATTTCATCTAAGACGGTGAAGCAATTCGTCTAAACTTATCACCATCAATTATTTGATTTCAAAACTTTCTTTCTGTTTAATCCATAAATCAATATTCAAATCATTCCATATTCATTTCATTCAGTATTCAATTTACTCAGTATTCAATTATTCAGTGATCAATCACTTGGTATTCAAACCATTCAATATCCAATAACCTTTCTCAATAGTTATCGACTATAACAGTTCATTTATACATTTCATTATCGATACTAGGACCACATCATTAGTATGAATCCTTTTAGTATTTATGAGCATTTAAATACCATGTTTCTATATAACCATCAAGATACTGAAATTATGTAATCTCAATATCTTCATTCGATATCTATTCTAGAGTTGTCATCGAGGATCACAGAACCACAAGATCAATAATCACTTATCAAATCCATTTATGGTTTGACCTATTGGCACACATTCAGAATTTTCGACTTGCGGTTTAATTTCATTCACTATCATAAAATCATATCACAATCCTCAAATCAATTTTTCATATGGCCTGTATAATTTAATATTGAACTTATGCAATCATAAATCTTATTATTTAAGGCCTATTCTATGGTTATAAGCAAAACCATAGAGTCATATATTTTCATCACTCATTTATTTGAATCTATAAATGCTCGAATTGCATCGTAATTCAACCTCAATGTCAATAAAGTTATGTATACTCAAATCATATATTCGTTATGACTCAGCATCATAGCCATCCATTGTGTAACACAACATTGATACTAAGACCCATATCACTAGTGTAGGTCTGTTTATTATCTCACGTATAACCAGTAATACGATGTAATACGGTGAAATCGTCTCAGCATCGACCTTTTGAATTGTCCATATTATCACATTCGGAACCATTTAAAATCAAGAGATCGAATTCGACAAATTCTCAAATCATTGCTCCGTTTATAGTTCTACATTTCAATCGCTCGACTATTATAATTCCAACCGCGGTCTCCTCTTCCAAGCTATATCGTATAATTATTATTACTTTCATCACTATTCCAATGAACCGTATTCCATCTCATTTTCAACTTAATAATCAACTTGTAATGTTGATATAACTCGAATTGTCGATTCTATAAGATTCACAATAGAATTCCTTATGTTATCGTGTTCCTCCATTTATCTTCTCAACCATTTCAAAAATCAATTTTCCTATGACTCGATAAAGTCCTTTCAAGTTTATCTTCGATAATTCTTTCTAAATTCCATTTATATGAGAAACATAATCTTTTTCCTCAAACATTTTCATGAAAATTTCGACAGCATAATGGCTTAATTTTTACTAAACCTCCTGCAAGGAAAACACAATTTATACCACAGCCGTTGATTCTCACAATTCCTATGTCTCTACTAAGACCCCCACCATCAGTTGTGGGTCCTTTTAGCATTTTTTAACATCAATTCAATCAATGCATCATATTAAAAAAATCGTAATTCCATTAAAAATCATTCCATCAATGCATCATATAAAAATCATAATCCCAAAACATACAATGTAACACTACTAATGCTTTATAAAAGTATCTTACCTATTCGCCTCAAGCTTAGCGTGTTCCCGATTTCCGAGCCTAGCCGAATTCCACCATTCGTCTCATTTTCGTTTTGCTACAATTTCAATAATTGACACATATTTTCATTTAGAAAATAATCCAACAATTTCTAATAAATTTCATAGAAATATAGCGAAATCTTTTAATTTTCCTTACCCATTTCTTCTTCTTCCTTTTCCTTTTTCTTTTTCTTTTCTTTTCTTTTCTTCTTTTTCTTTTCTTTTTTCTTTCTCCTTTCTTTTCTTTCTTTTCTTTTTTTTTCTTTTTCTTCCTTTTTCTTCTTTTTCTTTTCCTTTTTCTTCTTTTTTTTCTCTTTTCTGGTCTGAACCGGGTCGGTTCAGGTCGGGTCAGACCAGTTTTGCCGGTTCAGTCTTTGATTAGCCGGTTCAGCCTCTTCCCGCTAGCATCACCGTTGGTTCGAACCTCCTACAGCTAGCCACGCTTGCGGGGACATCGGATCTGGCCTCAGTTTCTCCCCATCACCGGCGACGGCGCCAGATCTAGAGGCTTGGGTTTCGGCCTCTTTCCTTCCTCTTTTCTCCTTCCTCCGCCGTTTCCTTCACCGTTGGTGGCCTCATTCTCCTTCGTCGGTCTTCATCAGTGGCAGGAGTGGCATTGGGGGTGACCGGATCGATCGGCACCGCCGATCTCCCTTTCCTTTTTCCTTTCGATTTTCTGCTTCGTTTCACGCCGTTTTCCTTCTCTTTTCGCCTCAGGCCGCCGTCGTTCACTTCTTCTATCACCAACGACAACTCGTCCTTCTTCTCTTCCTTTCTCCCTTCTCGTTGACGACGGCAGCTGCTGCTGCCGTCGGCCTCTGTTGTGGGAGAGGGAATCGGGAATCGGGTTTCCCGATTCCCATTTCCTTTTCCTTTTTTTTTGTATATAACCTATATACATAATGTATAAAAATCTACATATATATTTATATAAAAACATATCAAAATATATTCATATAATTTAATTATATAAATATATCCTTATACGTATTTTTATTTCATTTAATTTTGGATTTCTTAATATCCAATTAATTTCTCCATTTTCATTCTTATTTAATTTGGATTTCAATTTGTCCAAATTAAGTTTTTTTCCGGATACCTTATATTCATTTAGAAAATTCTCGGTTTTCACACATATACATACTAAGCTTGAGACATATTAGCGACTAATAAATAATCATGCAGTTCAAATATTCCCATAAGGGAAAGTGCAAGTCAAAAAGACATATGGCCATAGTCCAAGGGGTCTGCAGTGAGCAGTAATCAGGTGTCAACTGGGCTTATTGTGGACTAGATCAAGGTCACACAGCATCAGAAAATAAATATCTATTACGGACTGGACCAAGGTCACACAATAGCCAGAACGGATACCTACTGAGGACTGGATCAAGGTCACACAGTAGTCAGAAAATACTTTAATGACTTAGCTAGTCATGTCTCAAAACGTTTTATACATATAGTTCCTACTGCGGACAGATTCAAGGTCACACACAGTAGTCCAAATATAAATACCTACTGCGGACAGAATCAAGGTCACACACAGTAGTTTCAAAATAATACTATATATTTTCGGAATTCAAACCAGTATTTTTTGAGCTTTAGGAAAGTTCATTACAAAAGTCATACATTTCTTTCAAAAACTTATAAACCATACATACTCATAATATCTTCAAAACAATAACATAGGTTGATAAATTTCCTTGAGATAAATATCTCGGCTGAAAGTCTTATAAGCAAATCAAAATCGTAAGATTTAACCGTTTTCAAAATAAATCTGCTGGATAATTGGTTATTTTCAAATGATTGCTTAAGTTAAGCTTAAATCATAAAACCATTATTTTCATAAAAATTCGGCAGCACAACGGCTTATATTTTCTTAAAACCCCCTACAATAAAATACAGTTTATATATCCACGAGGTAGTTGATTTTAAATAGCATTTAGTATCTTTTACGTTCCGATATATATCTCTTACCTTAATGTGTAGCACGAGTGTCGATATTGCATGCTTGCACTTCTTGAATTTTTACCACTTTTAATTTCCTTTTTCTTTGGTCTTTAATATTTGGAGTGCTTAATGTTCTCTACTTGTCCAATTTCCTCCTACATAAAAGCATAAAAACAGTAGGATTTATAAAATGGATTTTTATCTTAAGTAAGTTTACATCACCTTAAGGACGAGTATATTTCTAAAGTCTCCTTTAAGTACATTACCTTGTAGCATCTTCCTTGGCTGCCAAAGACTCCGTCATCTGCTTAAATTTTCTTTCCTCACTCAAACCTACATTAAAGACAATATTTCACTACTTTAATCCATCCTACATTTATCATTGAAAATTCTATAATAGCACAAATTCTTACCCCCTTGTAGTTACCAAAATCGAGAGCCCTATTTTGTAACTTGAATCCTTATCATTTTGAGACTGTTTTGGACTTCAAAATATGCGGCATTTCCCTTACCATCAAGCCTTTACAATAGCCAATGTTTATTTCTTGTCATTTACTGCCCCCAACAGCCTTTGTTTTGCCTTAAAAGTCACCCTTGTTCAGCTCCTTTTCCTTTTTCTTTGTCCCATTCTCGAGCAAAATGCAACAGTCTAAACACAATAATAACCTCTCTTTTAGACAAGTGGGTATCTTGGTCAACTCCCATGTGATTTTTGACAACCCCAAAACCAGTAAATTTGTGACACTTTCAACTATTTGTTCAAAACAAAACAACCCCTATTTGAACCCTTGAATATCGAAGGAAGTGAAATTTTTTTTATACAGTGGTAAGGTCGGGAAGTCAGCCACCTGCAGCTGCTAGTTGATGCGAGAAAAATGAAAGTACCTTGCAGCTCTTGTCCTTGTTTTGTTGAACTCTCTAAGTTCCTTTCCTTTCCTTCAATCTCGGTTCCCTCTCCTCCTTCTACTGTGTCAATTAATTCAGGCCCTGTTTTGCTTTCTTTCAGCTAACCATTTCATCTCCAAAAATATGGTTTTCAACGTGGTAACCACACCCAATAGCAGCCTCTTGTACCTCTGTACACAACCCTTGAACAGTCGTTGTTTCCAAACCCAAATGGCAGTGTGAGCTCAATCTTTTCTCTTCTGTTTTGGCTCCTGAAGTGGTCTGTCACTAGCCTTTGAACCCTCTTTTATCTTAGACCTTTCCTTTCTTGAGCATTGACTGTTGACACAACAAGAAGATGGCGTGGCAACAAGATCAGGAGGGAGCTACTGAAGGTATTCTAGGTTACGGCAAAAAAACTAAAGATGGAGAGAAAATGGTAAGGCTCTCGGTGTTTTTTCCTCTCTTTCCTTTCTTCTGTCAATGACCGAGACTCTTTACTGCACCTCGTGTCTTATTCTGATCAGCCCTCAATCTCCTCTTTAAATTTAGTCTTCACACCCACATTGCACCCCGTCAACACCATCCTGTTTCTAGCATCCGAGATACAGCCTGAACTTTACTTCCTCTTCTCTATTTGGCTCCTAAACCTGAACCTTCCTTTAACTTAAGCTTCACCTCCCTTAAACCTTAACAACCGACACAAATGGGACTTAAGTTGCAGTAGAACCCAGAAGAGGAAGATGAAGATGCTCACGTATAGTTAGAAACTAAAGGAAGAGATTAAAATGGCTAGCATTAGGTTGATGCTTCTGATGATGATGATAGACGGTGATGGGGAAGAAATAGGTGGCTGGTTGGGATATGTGTTAGTGGAGGATTTGGATTGTTTCGAAGCTTCTCCAAGAAGTCTTATGCATATACCTCAATATTTTATTCACTTAACAATTTATTTCTCTTCTTTTTTTTATATAACCCCACTTAATATTTTTTGATATATTCTAAATAGTCTAAGTTTAATTGCTACACATTATTTGTTCCACTATATTTAATACTTTTTATATTTATTTAATTTAAATAAGTATTACTATATGTTTATATTCATGTACTAATATATAAATGACATGAATATACATATATATTAGTTTTGACACATATTTGATTTTATTGCTTTAAATTACTAAACACATTCTTAAAATTTAAGTTTAATTTCTCCATGACCAAAATTAAATTACTTATAAAGGAGGAATATTTGAAATCTTACAATATACATTTACGGATTGATTGAAGATACGCATCATTGAATTTATCTTCGTAAACTACTATAACTGTTTAATATACTGTTTTGAGACTGTTGACCCCATAGTTGCTTAATATCATATGCACCTTACTGTTATTGTTACTATAACTGAGTGATCCTGATCCCATCATTTAGTGTCCCCAGGTGACACTGGCCTGTGTTTATTTGTGGACAACCTTATACTATGGCCGTATGTTCCCTTGCATGAGTCTATTAGGTGATGCCTTGTCTCCACTATTTTATTTGGGGTGGCAAATTCTCAGACATCCCGGACACTCCCAAGAAAAATGTATATATGTTATGAATTTTTGAATGTAAAATCTTTTATAATCATTGAATATGCTTTCCAAGTTTTACTACTGTTACATAAAATGATTTTTATATAGTTTGCAGAGAAATGGTTGATATTGTTTACTTGAATATCTGAAGTTACTATTAAAAGTTGTTTATTACTGTTTACCGAATTATGCACGTTTATTGAACTGCTTAATTTTTAAAGAACTTCCTATAGTCGATACTAGGGATTGGGACATGACAGGTACTTCAAAGTACCTCTCATATTCTATCTAGTTACCTAGTCGATTATAGTATCCTTCCTTTACATCGTGCCTAACTCACTCGTATACATCATGCTTTTATATATATAAAATATGATTTTGATACTTGCATATAGGATACATAGTATCAGTTCTTGTGTATGATTCTCTTACTGGGCATTAGCTTACCCCCTCCTTCTCCTTCAAGATTATTTTCAGTGATCTCTAGGCTACGAGCTGGAGGAGTATTTTCTTCGGTATCCTTTAGGCAGATTTTGGATTTCCGTAAAGGTATACGTGGTTTATATTTATATGTTCAGATTGATATATACAGTACTTTTGCTATATGTATTTAGACTTAGGATGTAAATCGAATGGAAAATAAATTTGAAAAAAATTTGTGGTGTATATATTTGCTTATAGTAAATGGAAAGAAATGGTTCATGGGATTAATTATGAAAATAAATAGAAATTTTGAATTAAATTATCAGTGAGGGCATTGCAGACAGCCCAATCGATGATAAGTAATGTTTAAAAATGGTATGAAAATTTGTATTCCGGAACGTGACAACATCTATATATATAATTTTTAATTTTCTCCATTATTATTATATAAATTGCATGTAATCATTCATTTTTTTACCAATGCTTGGTACTCATGGATCTTAAGAGTCAAACACAAAATTTTCTATTACTTTTTGTATTTAGTTTATCTAAAAGAGATTCTGGCATATAATTTTATCACATACCACATAAAATACTAGCATTGAATGAGGTTTCAATATTTATAAATAGGACACCTCAACCAAAAATTAAAATATTTGTCACAAAGTCACTGTTCAAGGTAATAGATTAATATATATTTTTCAATGATAAAATATATAGCAATATAATTTTAAAATATAATTGATTTAGCATGTATATTATTATTGACTACTTTTGAATCTATGTTTTATACACACACATATAGGGAAAATCTTTCCCCAATAGAGTAATATCATAAAAATTGATCCAACTTTTGGTTGATAATATATGTCATGTTTGTGTAACAAAAAACTATCTGAAGTTGATGGAAAATTTCATTGTTCCTCGTGTAATGTTGACGTCCTTAATCCAACTCCAAAATAAATAATAATTATATTTACTATATTTAAAATATTAAAGAAAAATTATTTCATAATAATAATATAAGCATTTTATAATTTTAATATATATATATGTATAACTTAATTGTAGCATTTTGTGTTAGGTATAAGTTGAATGTTGAGAGATTTGATGGTTTTGAAAAAAACGATGTTTTATACTTTTCAAATAAATTGATTAATAAAGATGTTGACAATTTTTATAAAATTTCTCTTAAGATATATTAATAATTATACCTTATAGGTACAAGTTGAATGCTGAGACATCTGATGGTTCTAAAAAGCTATATTTGTACTTTTTAACATTGAAGCTAATAAATTAATTAATAGAAACGTTGACAATTTTTATAAAATTTCTCTTAAGGTATTGATTAGTTAACAATTATTTTAATATTTTTTCATATTCTATTTAATTTAATGATATATTTGTGACAATGATATAGGAAAATTGCAATTATAAAATTTAAGAGTATTTAAAGATTTCGGGAGTGAAATTTTTATGTTCAAAACAAGACCAACAAATTCTAATATTGAGACAAGAAGAACTAAGTTTACCGTATCTAAAGTGTACTCTTTTAATCATAAACTTGAATATAAAAAATTATTGGAACAAGTATGTATACATTTATATAATATGATTATCTTTGTTATAGTTTCATGTAACATACGCAATAACTCAAACTTAATCAAATTACATATAGTGTTTTATTCATGTCTTCAATTCCATCTATTAATTTTAAAAAATTTGTTCACGAGATTGATTTTAAAACAAATACATGTTAAAATTTTTTATATACTATTTTCATTTAATAAATTACAATACAAAATTTGATTTAATTTTTATAAAATTTACATAATTATATCCAATATATAATTTTATTATATTATTGTATTGTAATCTACAAATTATAAATAAAAATATTAAATATACATATGTTATCTTTTTCATAAACATAATAATAATAATTTATGTTATAAAAATTTAAATTAAAATATATTTTATTAATTGATTTATTATTTAATTAATTAATGTATTTTTAAAATTAGTAATAAATAAATATCAGTCTCAAACCCGAAAGCGCAAAGTTAAAAGAGAAAAAGATAAAAGACGGAGAATCCCAATCCGTTTTTTAGAAACTAAGAATCCTTAACCCAAAAAAAAAAAATGAATCTTTACGCCCACGATATATCTTTGTTTGATTTTGCCAATTTCTCAGATAATCCTATACTCGATCACCAATCGTCATCCGATTATTTAATCAGACCTCAGAATGATTATAATGGCAGTGATTATGGTGATGCTGTTGATGATGGAAATAAACGAGCTTCGGTGGCGAGTCGTAGGAGCCCTCCAAAGCACCGCCACGACGGGACTTCGCCTTTGCCTTTGGGGATGGACTGGTCTACACCTCCTAGCAAATGGGTATTTCCTCTTTTCTCGATTTCACCTCTCATTTCACGCAAAATTTGATTTGCGCAATGCATTTTTTTTATCCCTTTTATTACTTTTCCTTAGCTCAAAAGAATATATATGAGGTAGCTCAAAGGTTTAATTTTGAATTATTTTGAGCTAACTAAAATATATTTTTGCAAATGGAGGATAGTTTTAGGGGTAAACGTTGAATTTTGAATCGGTACAAGAGGTTACCCTTGAAAGGCTTTTTTATCCTCTTTTTTGGTTTATGAATTGTCTATCTAACTGAAAAATAAGAAGTAAGAACAAGTCGAGCTGCTTGCTATAAGAATGGATATTTTTAATGCTTTGATTCATGAATATGGACGATTAATGCGCTAGAGCTATTTTTTCCCTTTGTTTTGCTGATTTATTATATAAGCTTTTTTCAGCCGGTTAATTGTTAAGTTCCAGAGAATGAAGTTAATCATTCTAGGACGTGTGACTGGCTAAGAAAATGAAGTTCTATCTGTTTAATATGTGCTTCCTCATAAATTCCATATTATGCACACATAATCTTTTCCACTTTATTTTATGGTTAGCATTGAAAAGGTGTGCAACCAGCCATTTGGTTGCGTCAGAGCATGTCATTAACATGGTCAATTGGTGAAATGTTCTATTTATATTTAGTTTTTTTTTTTTTTTGGAAATTCGATCTGTGTTCACCTATGACATTCTTTTATTTGAGTTTTAAATTTCAATGTAGGATGGGCGGGACACTGTTTGGCCTCATGACCCTCAGACAGGGTGGAGTTACTGCATAACAATTCCTTCTTGGAGTCTTCTACCAACATCCCGAGGTTCAGATTCTGTTGTGGTACTACTTTTATTTTCTTGGGAGTATTTAACATTTTCAAATTAGATCACAGTTGTCATTTAAATGCAATAATTGTTATTTCCTTGTAGCCATACTGCTATATATGTTAGCATACATGGTAGACTGCTAAAATGTTTAGTTGTACATTAATTGGGTAGAAGGAAATGCATAATATGACATGATTTTTTTTTAAATTTTTTCACCTGTTCTCTAGCAACATCTGTGTTTTTAGTTTTGTTACCAAAGATTACCTATATAAACAAATTCCAAGGTGGAAAATTTTGGAGGAGTCTTGTGATTTGTTGGAGAATTAGCTAGGAGAAAACAAGAGATGTATACTTAAGATGAGAGTGAAGCAATCGAGAGATTTGAGTGGGATTGAGATTAGTTTTATGAAACATTTATGTGAAAAAGCTATGGTATTCGGGGGCACTAGGTGATGCTCAGTGACTAGCCAATGGGAATCCAATTAGTAGTGGAGCTACTTTAGGAGTTGGGACTTGAGATGCTCTCTGCCCCAACCAACCAAAAAGAAAACTGAAAAATGACAAATAAATAAAATATGTCAGAAAATTCTATTGGTATAAAAAAAGGGTAATCCAATGCACAAGGCTCCCACATTATGGGGTTTGGGGAGTGTCATTGTACGTTGTGTTCCCTCTGCATTAATAGAGAGGCTGTTTCCGCCTGAACTCATAACCTTTAGGTCACAAATGAGCGACCTTTATCATTGCACCAAAGTCCCCTCATAGAAAATTCTATTGGTATATTTGGTATCATATATATGGTTTAAGTTTTGCCATCTACATTACTTACGTAATGTTATTATGGTTTTTTTTTTCCTTTTGCATGTTATTGTATCATCTATAATGACAAAAATGATAAGAGAAATGTATTCCCTATAGGGATTCTTTTCTCCTACTGTATTGATGACTTTTTTTTTCCTTATTTGATGTGGTTTTTACGTTCTAGTTAAGAAATAGTAGCTTCAATTATTTCCTTTTTAACATTTATTGAGGACAGTTTTACAGGGTTGAAGTTGGCATTCAATCACCAGAAGGTGTCACTACTACCCGGGGAATATTACGAAGATTTAGTGATTTCTTAAAGCTACTGTCTGAAGTAAGTTTTGGTACTTTATTTTTATCACCTGCGAAAGTGTTTTATTTTCTTTGCATCTGTTATGCTCTGTTGGCCATTATATTATAATCATAATCATCGGAGCCTTTATCCCAAGAGATTGGGATAGGCTATATGAACCAATATCTGGATTCACGTTAGATCGTCCATATGTATTCTCTTCCTCCATAGATTCCTATCCGAGGTCATTTGCTCATCTAACTCTAAAACCTCCATATCTTTCCAAACTACTTCCTTTCAAGTCTTTTTCGGTCTTCCTCTAGTCTTAATCCTTCTCTCAACATCCATAGCCTCTATTCTCCTAACTGCAGCATCTACAGGTCTACGTCTTACGTGTCCAAACCAGCGTAAACGATTTTTACACATCTTATCTTCGATAGATACCACTCCAACCATTTTATGAATATCTTCATTTCTCATTTTATCCTTTCTTGTATATCCACATATCCACCGCAACATCTGCATTCCTGTTACACTCATCTTTTGTGTATGTAGCCTCTTAGTCTCCCAACATTCACTACCTGGCCATTATTTTATAATATGCCTTAAAATTTTGCTATGTGTTTTCATTTGCATTTTTGGGGTAAAGTCTTTGTATATTTCCAGAGTTGGAAAGGCATGCCATTTTTGGCCTCTTTTGTTAAAATGGTTTGGTTCATTCTCATTCTCTTCCTCTGGCAGCTTAAGAAGATATTTCCCGAGAAAAATCTGCCCCCAGCTCCTCCAAAGAAGATTTTGAGGGTGAAGAGCAGAATACTATTGGAGGAGGTAAGCTAAGATATATTTGCTCCATGGAAACAATATGAATTTTTTATAATAATAGGTTCCTTTCTGTTTTCCTTAACAAGCACCGCAAAAGAAACTAATTATGTTAGGCAACCTAGAAAGGATAAAATTTTATCTTGTACATTCTCTGCATACATGGGCGAGTTTGTTACAATCTGTGCAAATAGCAACTGACGACCCTATTGCTGTTGGTCTTGCTGATAAACTGGATGAATGTTGAATAGTACATGTCCAGATTTAACCCTTCTCTCATTATTTGTTGGCAATCTGAAAAGTGATCATGCACTTTTATTGTTTTGTTGACATTTGATGGTGTGCGTTCTCCTTTGGTAATGCTTGAAGTGAATTTTATTTGTCTATATATTTTTAGGAACAATACAACATTTTTAATAACAATATTCTCAAAATGGTTAGTTTATTGCAGAGAAGGTGTTCTTTGGAGGATTGGATGGAAAAACTTTTATCAGATATTGATATTTCCAGAAGCTCCTCAGTGGCAATATTTCTTGAGCTAGAAGCTGCTGTTAGGTCTTGTAGGTGTTTCCTTAATGCCACTTGTAAATGGATGAATCTGTTTTTACACCTTTATCTGCAACCTGTCTTTATAGTTAGGATTAGACGGTAAATTCACATTAAATTATGCTCCATGATCTAAATCTGTTTTTCTTGTTACAGCATTTGACAACATGAATCAGTCAGATGCTGTTTCTTCTGTTGGTGGTGTGGTTCCTTCATTTCTGTCCAAGGCCAATTCAGATGCTTCCCTGAATATTGGTAGTTCAATTGCATCTGATCATGATAATGCTTATTTTGAGGAGACATCTGAGCTTGGAACACCAAGGCGAGAAAAAGATAACCCTGCTGGTCCTGCCATGGAACCTTCAACTTCTGAACCAAATTTCATTGAACCCTTAAAAAAAAGTATTAAGTATGGCATGTATAACAAGAACTTCATTCTGGAAAACCAAGAAAAATTTTCCAGGCGAAAAATGCATTCCAGAACGGAAAGTGACATTGCAGGAGATAAACTTACCGAAAATACTACTGACAGTAGATTTCTTCGTGGAGATGAAGCAGAGCATTTGTCTGAACTAGAGTATTGCAAAATGGATGGCCATGCTCGAAGATTGTCAACAGAAAGCATTGGAAGTGACTTAAGTTCTATGAAAGCTAGTGAAATATCAAACATAGGGATAGCTAGTTTGTTTGGTGATGGGCTAACGGACCTGCCTGAAAATGCTGAAGCTCCTAGAACCTTGGATTCTCTTAGCTCAGATTTACAATTCCATAGAGATTTGCTTGTCCTTTTTCTATCAGATGAGCGCCATAGATTAAAAAGGGTGCTAAACATGTTGCAGAAGAGACTAGCTACTGCAAAAACAGACATGGAAGACCTTATAGCAAGGTTGAATCAAGAACTGGCAGTTAGACAGTTCCTGGCAACAAAGGTATTTTTCAGATATAATTAGAATGTAGAAGCCCCTTGAATGCAATTTCTGTTTTCGTGATTTTGTTGATCAAGAAATGTGTATTGCATTCATTCTTCTATGCTCTTTTGGTATATTTGCTTTTGTTATGGATTGTTAACTTTATTCCTATTTATTTCATTTTATGATATTTCGATATCCATGATAGTAGTTATCTAATTGTGTTGTTTTAGTTTGTATATTTATGTAGCGTGAGAGTCTTTAAAGCACTCATTGATATTATTTTTATTCTTCGTAAATGCCTAAAGGCTGACCTTTGATATCAGAAGACTAGGGATCCTACAACTGCTTCATATTGCTTTGAACTTGGATTTATTTGGTTTAAATTGTGGCAATCCCATCCTTACCTTCTCAAGATGCTGAAATAAACTTCTTTTAGGAATCTAAGATGTTAGTTCACAAATATATGATAGAAAGAGATGGTAACTATTATGATCTATGAACTTGACATTGCTTGGTGATTAGCTGATGAGGCTTATCTTTTATGTTAATGATGATCTGATAAAATGGACTTTGTGCTCGGACTTTCAATCTAGTATGTGTTTGATATTGATAATTTTCTCAAGAGAGAACATGTTATGGGGAAGTGCTAAAAGTGTAGGCTTTCATTAGATTACCTTTTGCAGAATATCACTTGTTCTATTAATCAACTTCCTACTAGCCAACAATATTATCATTTTTATTTTTATTGTTTTGCAAGGATGGGCATCTAAAAAGAACATTTTGTTGCGATTCCAAAACATAATATACCGGATGTTTTGGCATTGTCCAAAGAGTAATTCCTTAATTTGAAGAGGAGATTAATTCAGTGGACAATTTGCTTCTGGGGTAGTTAAATTAGGCTTTTGCAGTGTTATTGCCATAGTAATCCTGAACGAGTAAAACATTTTTTGTCTGAAGTATAGGGCATTTCTGGCCTGGAATATAATTTCACAAAGTAAACTGCCCAATACTAATTGTTGAAGTTGGTATGGGCAATCATTGCAACTCATATTGGGTGTTGAAAGCCAGAAAACTAACTAGCTGCTGCTGTGTAAGAAGACTGACAATATATGGATAATTGGAAGAATTAGAAGATTCAGAATAAACTAAACATTGTGCTAAATTGATTTGTCAGATTGATGGACTTAGTAATGCAGTTTAATAGGTTTGTGAGCTGTTTTTAAGACTGAGAAATTGTTACTTGGAAAACCTTACTTTACAGCTCCAATTTCATTGGGAACTGGGATGCTCTGGTTTATGTTTATATGATAATGGGTTTAACTGTGTTGAAACTGAACTCCACTCCACTCCACTGCGTTCAACTCAACTCAACTCAACTAAGCCTTAAATCTTAAGCCAGTTGGGTTTGTATGTGAAGTTTTTCCCCTCCATTCTGCTAGGATTGGAGTTATACTTTTTGTATGTATTTAAAAGGATTGTCTTAACATGCTTAATGAAGCTTAATTTAATTTGATTAACATCATTAATATGACTGACTTGATGGGATTTTCTTTTGCAGGTGAAGGATTTGGAAATGGAACTTGAAACCACTAGAGAGAATTGTGATGAAAACATGCATCAAGCTGTTTTGCACGAAAGAGAAAGATTTACTCAAATGCAGTGGGATATGGAGGAACTTCGAAAGCAGTGTTTGGAGATGGAATTGAAATTAAAGACTGAACAGGTTTCTTTTTTGTGTTGTTAACATTTCTTATGATAACAGATTATTGAATAAGTGATAAGCTTTAGTTAATAAGTGCTAAAATATACCAGGAAGAAAAGGCACATGTTGAGTCAGCAAAGTTATTAATCATGAATGAAAGCAAAATGTTGCTGCAAGAGTTAGATGCTGCTAGAGAAGAGCTTGCTAACTTGCATAAACAACATGAGGAGTTAGAGGTGAAATCAAAAGCAGATGTAAAGCTCCTTGTTAAGGAGGTGAAATCTCTTCGAAGTTCTCAGTCTGAATTGAAGCAAGAACTGAGCCGCGTGATGAAAGAAAAACTAGAATTGGAGGTAATTGATGATTTCCCCTTTTACGAAATTGTGATATTATATCTCATTGTTTCTTTGCCACCTTTTTTTTTCTCTTATGGCAAAAAGTATAATGAAGGAGCCTATATATATAATCTATTCAATCAACTGGCTTCAAAGGATTCATATTACAGTATGTATCAAGCTTCTTGTATCAATTTTTGTCATTCTTGATTTGTTTCTCTTTGAGTGCTCTTCTAGCAAAAAAAATAGAAGTTCATTTTTCACTTTTATATTAGAATTTTCCTCTGTCGTTATGGGCTTGTTAATTTTCTTGTCCCAGTTATTTATTCACACATTCCAGACTGGAATGTTAGCTCTAAACGCATGTTGATTGGAATGTGGTTCACCCACTTTAGAAGCTTATTGCAAAGTCATGTATGGTAAGAAAGTTTTCAGATATTGACTGCATTGTCGTGGGTGATGACTACCTAAGTACATAAATTTTTTTGTCATCTTTCTGGAAGTAGTAGAAGAAAAACATTTTCTCAAAAGTCAATGAGTGACGATTTGCGCTTCAGTATTTTTCTTCTAGTTCAGACAATTTGAAGCTGTTAAATCCTTATCTTATAGGCACTGCTGAGACTGGAAAGTTCTGTTAGGAATGTGATCTTTCACGATAGAATTTGAATTATTTTTAAATTTTTGCTATGTTGAACATGTTATATAAAATGGAGTATCGAAAGGTAGATGGGAAGAAAAGTGATTTACAAAGCTGTTGCGAGGGTGTCGTATTCTTACATGACTTCCTCTCAAAAGGAAACTCTCAAAAGGAAACTCCTTTTGTAGGTTTTTTTTTTGGGTTCACAGGAGGTACGAGGGAGGAGTGGGAGATCTAACCTTGGATCTAAACACTCCTAAAGAGGGATAACAACTGTTAGGCCAAATTTTGGTTGTTCTTTTGTAGGTTTGATTTATTTTCACAGATACAAATTCTTATTCTATTGTCCCATGTTCAACTTTCAGAGGGTTCTGCAGAAGGAAAAGCAAAGGATGGAGCATAGCAATGCTGCAAATACAAAACTCCTTCATGAGTGTAATCTTTTACGTGATCGACTTCAAGAGTGTGGCGTTAATTTCCTTAGTGAAGAGGAGGATAAACTGATTGTGGATACTTCATCTCCATCAGATGCTCTAGATCTCTTGATGACATCGGATAATCGGATCGGTCTCCTCCTTGCTGAGGTATCCTTTGCTTCCAGATTCAGTTTTTTGAGCTCTTTGCATTTACATACTTCTATGAATTGGTTGGCTTGTTGTTTCTAGAGTTGACTGAAATGAGACAATGTTTGATTGGTGTTGCTGACAGGCACAACTCCTTGCGCAAGATGTAGAAAATTGTGTGATTAGATCGGATGAGAGTGAAAAAAGAAGCGATTGTGAGTTAAGGAAGATGGTAACAGATATTTTTGTTGATAATGCAAGACTAAGGAAGCAGGTGAACTCAGTAATACGTCGTGCTCTCAACACATATGTGAGTTCTGCCGATGAAAATGATGATGAGGACGAGGAGACCCCCTTGAGGAAAACTGTTCTCAGCAAATTCTTGTGAATTCATATTTGTTTCCGAATTCAAGGAATGTACTCTCACTGGCGCTGTTGGAGTGGTGACACTAATATAGCACCTTTGCCACATATCTCATTTATTGATTATAGTATATTTTATTATTTGCTCATACTTCTCCCATTTTCTTTGTTTCATTTTTTTTATTTTGAAATGATTTATTTTTAAGAATGATGTTGTAAAATGATTATTTTTCGTATTTTTCTTCACATATTAAATACACTCAAAATTTATTTTCTTCTCATTTTTACACTTTTCTCTATTCATTTTTACTCGATGCTGTTTGATAGTCTCAAATGTAAAAAAATTTGTCTTATACCTTTGTTTCTATTACTATTTTTAATTATACTAAATTTAATTAACCTTGAAATGTTAAAATTTAATGTGATGAATTTTAAAGGAAAAAATCCACAAAGTGAATGAGTTAAACAAGACTTGTTTAATATATTGATAACAACTAATAATTTATTAGTTTATATATTTATATATATATAACCAAAAGTTAGAACAAAGCAAATTGTTTCAATATTTCATCTTGTTTGTCATTAACAATTTATACTTATTTGTCGTTCACATAGACATTTGAAAATTGTATTTTTTTGGATTATATTAACAATTAAAATTTTATTATTAGTAAACAAATAATTAAATATATTTCAATTAATTTGAAAATTAGACTTGCATAATCTACGTATCTATCAAATTCAATAATTGGGTTAAAAAATATAAATTATATTGAAATAGTGTACAACTAAATTTATTTTACACTAGTATAAATGGATCGCTATATACACGTAGATCAACTGTGCATGCAAACAAAAAATTAACTGCTTGGCAAGTGAAAAGGCAATAATGACTCCGATGGCCAGGATGACAAAGCCCACTACTAAATTTCTTACAATGATTATTTGACACTTTGAAATTCCACATTCACAGTGATATTATTCTTATGCTCAGACAACCAATATATCAAACATTATGAAAGAATAATCAAACAGGAACCTTGCTGTCAACACATCTTTCAGTTAAGTAATCAATACGCAAAGCATGTCTACAAAGTATATGTCAAATATCTGTTGCCATAATAAAAAATAGAAATACTAAATGCACACCAAATAAGCAATGGACTATCCCCCTACTGCACTCGAGTCTAGCTTCACCCTAGTGATCATACAAAGCTCTCTTTTATCATCTGATAACACCCGACAGTGTTGCACTTCATTATTCAGAAAAAAACATGATGAATGATTTCGAACTTGGTAATGTACTTTTACACAAAGAAACCTCTACGAAAGAAAAATATGAAGCACTGTAGGCATAAAAAACAGAAATGCCATTAAAAGAGAAAGGAAAAAAATATAAAACAATCAAGTTGTCAACATGATAAATATCAAGACCTTCATATGCAATAATATATAAACAACAGAAATTGTATCTTAAATATTTCTAGGCATGTTGAATCAGTATTGACAATGCATTAGGATATAGGTAGTTACCAAAATAGACGGAAACACAATTGTTACGACTCGAAGGTCGTGACGTACTCTTAACACTTATTCTATTTAATAAAATTACAAACTAAATTTTTCTTCACTTTAAGGTTTGTATTCAGTATCAATGTAGTTACAAAACGATTTTTACTTTTTTTTTCAATATACACTAACCTTAATTATTTCGACTTTAATTCGTAGTATATTTGCTAAACTCTCTAGGGTGGATTATAATCATTTCACTTAAATATTTATACTAGCAAGAGAATCGGGTCAAAAATCTCCCCCTTGTATTTTACACTTTCCCCAATTAATAACCTATAAGAAATCCAAATATATAACTCACGACATACTTCCACAATCCACGATTCAAAAAACATCAAAATATAATTCTATCTCGAATCACACATGATAATCATACCATAACCTGTATAATAATTTAAAATGATCCTAAGTTACATCTCAGTACATCGCAAATAAACGTGTACTGTACATTACATAATGTCTAAACATGTAACAAAACATATACATTTCTCATATACCTCGAAATCAAAGCAGAGCTCAGAGGACACAAACAAGTGCTATGGCTAGGTACGGTCCCCAAGAGCCCACACAAAAACTCTGGCAGCTGGAGCCTAGAGCAAATAGTCTGCAAGGAGTGGAAATAAGGGGTGAGCAATCCACAACTCAGTAAGTAGTTTAAGTAAATGCAAACTAAACTTATGTCAATCTACATGCACGTGTATGCATGAGCAGTAAATAATGTGATGTGAATGTGTGAAATTATACCCTCGTATCGAAAGTACCAACACGGACTCACACTCAAAGGTTAAGGTTGTACGAGATATTAGTTGGAAGGATACCTTAGATACCTCATTTCCCCGAGCCTCAACATGATACCTAAAAGACATAGTCACTGACACAACAGTACACTGCCAATAGTATGCACATCACTATGATGGACAATATACTTAACTCAAAACAGATTACTATGTACTTTATTTCCACAAATTCACTACACATTTCATTTAAAACATATTTGTTTAAAACAATTATATTGAGCACTTAATGCGAAACACAATCACAATGCACTTAATTTGATACACAATCACAATGCACTTAGTACAATACACTATCACAATATACTGAGTTCGGTACACTATCACAATGCACTTAGTTTGATACATATGCACTATGGAGTAGGTTCAAAATACGATCACTATGCACTTGGTTCAAAACATAATGATTATGCACTTTGTTTTAAAACGAATGAACATACGAAAATCGATTTAGTTAGGCGAAATGCCTCAAAAGTATTGCAAACAAATTTCAAAACTGATCAATTATCACTTTTAGGCAAAAGCATCAAATCACTAAAAACAATTTCAATAGTGATCACTTGACACTTTAGGCGTTAGCCTCAATTTGCTGAAAACGATTTCAAAACCAATCACTTATTACTTTAGGCATAAGCCTCAATTCGTTGAAAACGATATCGATAGCGATCACTTAACACTTGAGGCGTAAGCCTTAAATCACTTAAAATGATAATTGAGAGATTTTGGGCATAACCCTGATCAATTAAACACTTACGATAAAGAAGTTTTGCAAGTGACACAACACTATGGCTATAGATTTATTTCTAGTCTCGCTGTGCAGTTGAGAGTTGGAACTTGTCTGCTAGTTTTCTAGACAAGTACGATTTACCTATAGCATTAGGCTTGATAGGTATAGTACATTGCACTAGTCTAGAGCACAAAGCTCGATAGACGGGTAAAAGAACCTAAAGCGAAGCTCGATAGGCTTGAAGTGACCCGATTGTCTGAGTGTAACACTCCACTAGTAATCTAGAGCACAGAGCTTGATAGACAAGTAATTGAACCTAGAGCGAAGCTCAATAGGCTCGAAGTGATCCGAAGGTTTGAGTGTAACACTCCACTAATAGTCTAGAGCATAGAGCTTGATAGACGACAATGGAACCTATAGCGAAGCTCAATAGGCTCGATGGGTATGCCTGTACTCAAAAACAATCTGAAAACAGATTTCTCATGTAGCACTTAGCTCCCTTCGGATCCTAAAGGTGACTTCCACGGTCTCAGAGGAACCCGTGTAGCACGTAGGTCCCTTAGGACTCTAGAGGTGGCTCCTACGAATATAAAAACACTTATTAAAATAGTTTTGAGTTTCAAATACGCAAGATTAGTCAACTCAAAACTAGAATCTTTCAAGCTCAATCATTATGCACATCATTATAAAACTTATCTAGGAAAGTAGCTTGAATCAAAACATGTTATGGAAGAACTGTGCGTGAATTAGTGATATGTCACTATACACTTTGCATGGCTACCTAGCGTAATTAATGCAAGCCATACACAGGTACACTTAGCATTTCGCATATAAAATGAGTAAGGTTCATAATTTCACTTATTCCTATTCGAATCACTAGAAATTTCGGCAACATAACAGCTTATATTTTAGCCTAACCCAGCCTGTAGAAAATGCAATTCTAATGAATCTATTATAGTAATTCCACAATCACAACTCAGCAGTCTCATTACAATCAATTCATTTCATTTCTTTTCATATTTACTTTCTCATCACAAACAATCAATCACATAAGCATATATATAGTCAACCAATATGTAGACTAATTTTTACTTAACACATGTATGAATCACTTCATTCAACATGCAAGCTTGGCTAGCCACAACACACAAGGCAGAAACAAGTTCTCAAATCCAGCCTAAGCATAATCCAAAAACAAAATTCATCTGAATCCTCAAACTTACCTCTGCTTAACTCAATTGTTCAAGCAATTTCATTTCATTGCTTAATCCAAAAATAAATTAATTATTTATATAAAAAGAAATTTAATCATCTCCTACGAGATAAATCCTAACAAGATTTTGTTGGAAAGATTAAGAAAATCCCAGAATTATTGGGAATTGACTCCAGCCTAAGCATAATCCAAAAACAAAATTCATCTGAATCCTCAAAATTACCTCTGCTTAACTCAATTGTTCAACCAATTTCATTTCAATGCTTAATCCAAAAATAAATTAATTATTTATATAAAAAGAAATTTAATCATCTCCTACGAGATAAATCCTAACAAGATTTTGTTGGAAAGATTAGGAAAATCCCAGAATTATTGGGAATTGATTAGGGTCAACTTTCTGATTTTTTATTTTTGGTAGTTTCCTGTTTTTTCATTCTTAGAATTAATTGTGTCTATTTTAGGATAGTTCTCCTTCTATAAAATAAACCCTACTGTATGTCAAAGATATAGAGAAAATTATTTTCTAAACCTCTTGTTTCATGGTGTCAGAGCAGGTATTCCTGCTGGCATATTCTTCTTTCTGGCCTTTCATACTTAGCTAGAAGAATTGGTAAGAACAATGGCTGGTACTACCCAGTCCTCATCTACAGCAGAATCCCCTGCTGTTTATAACCATCAAAAAAATTCTTTACCCTTTTTATCATCTTCCCTAGACACTCATTCTCTTCAAATAACCCAACACAGACAACCTGCAAATTGGAAACCCTGGAGTCAGAGAAAATCAAACCAGTCAGCCTATACTACCGAGTCTGCCATAGACTCTAAAAAACCAGGCCAACTTCCCTTCACTGCAGAACAAATGGAGCTGTTGAGGAACCTTCTAAACCAGTCAAAACCTCTTAAAGAGTCCGAACCCGCTGCACCCTCCTCCACTCCCACTGTTGCACAACGAGGTAACACCAAATCATCTTATTTATCACACAAAGTTACAGGTGAAGGTTGGATAATTGATACTGGTGCCTCAGACCACATGACTGGCTCTTCTTCTGCTTTCTCGACTTATGAAGCATGTGATGATGACCTAAAAGTTACGGTTGCTGATGGTACTTTCTCAACTGTTGCTGGTCGAGGGGATATTGAACTTTTTGATTTGCGATTAAAATCTGTTCTTCATGTTCCAAATCTTAAGTGCAATCTTCTTTCCATTAGCAAAATTACTAGGGATCTTAATTGTGCAGTAACATTTTTTTCTACACATTGTGAATTTCAGGATTTGTCTTCGGAGAGGATGATTGGCAATGTTGAAGAGCGAAATGGCCTCTACTACCTCTCTGGTGTCGGTTCTCCTTCAAGACCAAGATCACTTAGTAATGTTACACTGTCCACTGTTTCAAATTCTGATGTTCTACTTTGGCATAAACGCCTAGGCCATCCTAGCTTTACTTATCTAAAGTTTTTGTATCCTCATCTATTTATCAATAAAGATCTCTCCTTATTTCAGTGTGAGCATTGCATCTATGCCAAACAACCAAGAAAGAATCATCCCATTCAACCTTATCAATCTTCAAAGCCATTTCACCTCATCCATAGTGATATTTGGGGACCAGCCCGCTTTTCAAGTTTAACAGGCAGCCGATGGTTTATTACCTTTATAGATGACCATACCCGTGTTTGTTGGGTTTACCTTATGAAAGAAAAATCTGAAGCCGGATCTATATTCAAACAATTTCATAAACTTGTCACCAATATCTTCCAATCTTCTGTTCACATTCTTCGTACTGATAATGGTGGGGAATACTTTGCACATGAGATAAAAAACTATCTTGTTGAACATGGAATTTTTCATCAAAGCTCATGTGGTTATACCCCTCAACAAAACGGAATAGCTGAACGGAAGAATCGCCATCTTCTTGAAGTTGCCCGATCCCTTATATTTGCTAGCCACGTTCCAAACTCTTTTTGGGGCGAAGCCATTTTAACTGCAGCTTATCTTATCAACCGGCTTCCCTCCAAACCACTTCAATTTAGAACTCCACTAAGTTGCTTACAAAATTGTTTTCCCCAAGTTCGAATTCTTAACTCTCTTCCACCTCGAGTTTTCGGATGCACTGTCTTTGTTCATAATTCAAGTCGTAACCGAGGGAAGTTTGATCCAAAAGCCTTCAAATGTGTTTTCATTAGATACTCTCCTACACAAAAAGGTTACAAGTGCTATTGCCCATCTTCCAAGCGATATTATGTTTCCTATGATGTAACATTCTTTGAAAATCAAACATTCTATCCCAATGCTTCTCTTCAGGGGGAGAAATCTAACGAAGAAAATCATTGGGATCCTTCCATTTCACTCCCTATTTCTCTTCCTACCTATCCATCCTTTTCTCCATCACTAGATCCTCATATTACTTCTTCACTAAATCATTCTAAGCCTACTCAAGTGACAGGTCAAGGGGGAGTGCCAACTCTTACACCAAACCAGATTTTGGTTTACTCAAGAAGGCCACGAGTTCCTCCTCAAAGCCAACCATCAGAACCGGAGCCAAGTCCTTTGGAAATCACAAGGGAAGATGTTGCCACAATTGATGATCTTGATGTTCAAATTGCTATCAGGAAAGGGGTAAGATCTTGCACTGAGCATCCCATTTCCAATCATCTAACCTACTCCAAGCTGTCTCAAGATTACAGGGTGTTTACTTCAATGATTGATAATGCGAAGATTCCTGAAGACATTCAAAGTGCCATGCAAGATCTTAGATGGAAAGCAGCTATTTTGGAAGAGATGAAGGCTTTGATTGATAATGAGACATGGGAAATTGTTGACCTACCTGAAGGAAAAAAACCTGTTGGGTGCAAGTGGATATTTGTGGTGAAATATGGGTTCGATGGGAACATAGAACGATACAAGGCAAGGTTAGTTGCTCAAGGATTCACACAAACCTATGGCATAGACTATGAGGAAACTTTCGCACCCGTAGCAAAATTAAATTCGATTAGAGTTCTTCTATCCCTTGCTGCCAACCTTGATTGGGAATTGCATCAGATGGATGTAAAAAATGCATTTCTTAATGGGAGCCTAGAGGAGGAAGTTTATATGAAGATACCACCTGGCTTTGAGACAAAAGAGGAAATGGGCAAGGTGTGCAAATTAAAAAAGTCCCTTTATGGTCTGAAACAGTCACCAAGGGCATGGTTTACAAGGTTTAGCACAGCCATGAAACAGTTTGGATACAAACAGGGGCAAGCTGATCATACTCTTTTCATTAAACAAGCTAAAGATGGCAGGAAGTCAATTCTAATAGTTTATGTTGATGATATAGTAATCACAGGTGATGATATTCAAGAGATTGATGAACTTAAAGGGAGGTTACAATCTGAATTCCAGGTGAAGGATCTAGGGAAGCTTCGGTACTTTCTTGGGATGGAAATAGCTAGAAGCACACAAGGTATCTTCATCTCCCAAAGGAAATACACTCTTGAACTCCTAAAAGAAACCGGAAAACTTGGTTGTAGACCTGCTGGAACTCCTTTAGAGCGAAACTGGAAACAGAAAATTACTGAGGAAGATCCACCTATAGATAGGGAAAGGTACCAGCGTTTGGTTGGAAAACTAATATACCTATCTCTGACAAGGCCAGACATTGCCTTTAGTGTGAGTGTAGTAAGTCAATTCATGCACTCACTCACAAGAAGGCATCTAGAAGCAGTGGACCAAATTCTTCGTTATCTAAAGGGAACTCCAGGTAAAGGACTTCTATTCAAAAAAAATGAACTAAGGGAAGTTGAAGGTTTTGCTGATGTTGATTGGGCAGGGTCGGTTGCAGACAGCAAATCTACCACAGGATATTGTACTAAACTATGGGGAAATTTGGTGACTTGGAGAAGTAAGAAGCAAACAGTGGTTGCTCGAAGTAGTGCAGAAGCGGAATATAGGGCTATTGCTCAAGGGGTTTGTGAGCTAATCTGGTTGGAAAGGATATTAAAGGACCTAAATATGCCGTTATCAGGTCCTATGAAGTTATACAGTGATAGCAAATCTGCCATCAGCATTGTTCACAATCCTATTCAGCATGATAGAATGAAGCATGTGAGAATTGACAGAAATTTCATCAAAAATGAGATTGAAAACGGGACTGTTAGCTTGTCTTATGTATCAACTAAGTCGCAAGAAGCTGATGTTCTCACTAAAGCCATGTCAAAACCGGGATTTGATTCTTTTGTAAGCAAGCTGGGAATGATTGATATCTATTCACCAGCTTGAGGGGGAGTGTTGGAAAGATTAGGAAAATCCCAGAATTATTGGGAATTGATTAGGGTCAACTTTCTGATTTTTTATTTTTGGTAGTTTCCTGTTTTTTCATTCTTAGAATTAATTGTGTCTATTTTAGGATAGTTCTCTTTCTATAAAATAAACCCTACTGTATGTCAAAGATATAGAGAAAATTATTTTCTAAACCTCTTGTTTCAGATTTACTTAATCCACTTACCTTGTGCACTTAGCAAGTATCTTCTTCGAGTCCCCAAATCGAAATTTACTCCTCCACTCCAATCAAAGTCACTACAATCATTCCAATACTACCTCATCACATGCTCATATCATGCTTAATACCATACTTAAAGACAACTTACAACCACAATTATTATTCATATTCACAACTATGCTAGAGATTAACCTCTCATCGTTCTATGTGTGTGTGTGTGTGTGTGTGGCTGTGTTTTGCTCTTCCGTATCATGCCCATAAAACATATATGTAGTTAAGCATAATAATTATTGTTTTGAAAATGGCAATATATAATATTCCCCAAAACTCTTTAAGTTTGTGCATAACGAAGTTGGAAACTGCATTTCCAGCCCAAGGCAGAAATCATCAACCAAGCTACAAAATCAAGTTGCCAATGATTTAGTCTTTCTTCAACTTTTCATTACACGGGACAAACTATAATCATAGATTTTAGGTTAAGCTTTTTGCATTGGCCGGGGCTAGCTATATGAGATTTAGAATTTATTAATTCTGCCAAAACAAGTTGACTTTCCCTAGCAAAATACATCACTGACTGCTCAGAAAAGGCAGAAAATGAAATCTCTATGGTATTGCTATAATTTATATATATGCTTGTATAAATCACATACTCAAAAATCTTACTTAAAACTTTCCCTTTCCCCTTTATGCTTTCCAATGAGGCCGGAAATGGAAGCAAACCAGCAGCACTAGGTATGGTCCTGCACAGCCCGAGCCTCTGTTCCAAGCCTACACAGCAGCTGTTCATTCTTTCCTCACGCCTCACCTACTGTTGAAAACCCAATGGAGCTTCAACTCTATGCCTTTGTGCGTCAGCCCTCATTCTGCCCCTGAAAACCAGCCATCGTTCGGTTCCCTGGTTGCATTTTGTTTTTCAGCAAGTAAATCACACGTTCAGCCCTCAAATACTCCTCTTTTCAGCCTTTATTCAACACTTAAAAACCACAAAATTCCAACCTACACTGGTACCTAAAACTCACATTACAACCTCTCATGTCAGCATTGAACCACAGCCTTGAAATAATGCCCAAACTCAGCTCCCAAAAGGGTCTCAAACTATCCCAAACAGCAGCCAATTGAGCCTTTACTCACAAGCCAAAAAGTAGCCTCTGCCTTCATCATTTCTTTCTTTCCTCTTGCCCTTGGTCTCCATTCTATCATCTTCCACCAAATGCTAAGTGAGAGAGTGAAGAAATGAGAGATGAGAGATGATGTGAGGGAGGTGGAGAGTGAGAGGCGTGAGAGGAATGGACTTTATCGTCCGGTCTGCTGCAGTTTCTCCCGATCTTCTCCGCCCCTGTCTTGGCCAGGATGGCTTGAACAATCCCTCTCCCTTGCTGTCGGTCCTCTCCCTCTTGGCCAGCCTGCTCCGATCTGCTTCTCCTCTCTCTCTTTTTTTTTTTTTGAATCGGGCTTCAGCAGAGTATGTTTGCTGAAGTGAACTACTACAGCAGACGTGAAGTAGACGCGGTTACAGCAGACGTGCAGTAGACGCGGTCTGCTGTAGGCTTTGCTTCAGCAAACTGTGTCCACTGAAGCAAAGCGGGTGAGTGGGTGGGTGTCACCCACTCACTATTTGTACCTTTTTTTAATTTAATTTAATTTTTTATATTGATATTCGTATTATTATATATATTTTTAAAACCTATGTATATCCATATATATTTTAATCTATGTTTATTTCTATATGCTTAAATACAAATTTATATCTTCTTATTTGTCTTAATTTATATATATATATATATATATATATATATATAAATAATGTGAATGCATTTTAATTAAATGGAAGATATACTCTAAGAAAATAAATGTGATTTTCTTTATTTATCTAGTCACACACACACATTAGGCTTGGCAAGCTTGCATATATATAATTATCTCTTTATTAAATTAATGTATCATTATCATCATCATCATCATCAAAGCCTTTATCCCAAGAGATTGGGGTAGGTTATATGAACTAATATCTAAATTCACATTAGATCATCCATATATATTCTCCTCATCCACACATTCCTATCCAAGGCCATGTGTTCATCCAACTCTAATACCCATCTTTCCAAATTACTTCTTTCAAATCTTTTTCGGTATTCCTCTAATCTTAACCCTTCTCTCAACATTTATAGCATCTATTCTCTTAACTGGAGCATCTACAAGTCTAAGTCATACGTGTCCAAACCAACGTAAACGACTTTCACACATTTTATCTTCGATAGGTATCACTCCAACCATCTTACAAATATCTTCATTTCTTATTCTAACCTTTCTTGTATATCCACATATCCACTACAACATTCGCATTTCTGCCACACTTAATCTTTTGTGTATGCAGTCTCTTAGTCGCCAACATTTACTACCATATAACAATGTTGGTCTAACAACTGTCCTATAAAACTTACCTTTCAATCATATAGGAATTTCTTTATTGCACAATACACCTGTAGCACTTCTCCACTTACTCCATCCAGCCTAGATCCTATGGGTTACATCACCATTAATCTCTCCATCCATCTGTACTATCAACTCTAGATATCGAAAATGGTCCCACTTAGGTATCGCCACCCCATCTAATGTCACTTCATTATGCTCTTCCGCTTATTTTGAACTGAATTTACATATATTCAGTCTTCACTCTGTTTAGTTTAAATCCTCTTGATTCTAACGTTTGTTTCTATAATTCCAACTTTGAATTGATTTGCGCTCTAGTTTCCTCACATAGGACAATATCATCTGCAAACATCATACACTAAGGCAATTTATCTTGGATGGATTTTGTCAGTGCGTCCATAACTACCGCAAACAAAAATGGACTTAATGTTGACCCTTGGTAAATTAATGTATCATTATAGATATATTTTTTTTTATTTAATTAATATTGTAGAAATTCCGGCATTTATCTTTATTTATTTGTTATTTTGTAACTAGGAAACAAATAATTGGATTTATTCCAATCCAGATAATTTTGATTATTATAGAGATTTGGGTAGAATGTTACCCTTATCACTATCAGTTAGGTAGTTTGCTTTCTATGGACTCTTAGTTATTTCTGTTCACATATACTGCTTTGTACAGTTTATGAAGTGGAATAAAACAATAAAATAAAATTCCTATTTTCAAAATTCTACATGGTATCAAAGCTCTCTTTGAAACCTTAGAATTTTGAAAAATTAATCATGGCTGCAGGAAAAGGCAGTTCAATGTCCGAACCTGTTCCAAGTCTGAGTGTTAATAGAGGGATATCTGGCAACAACCCTTTCTCTTTCACTGGCCATAAACTGAATGGACAATTATTTGCAGTGGTCCCAATCCATAATGATGTTTATTTGCGGTAGAGGAAAGGATGATTATCTCACCAGAGTTGCAAAGAGGCTAACGGAAGAAGACCCAAAGTTCAGAATTTGGAAGTTAGAGAACAACATGGTCATGTCTTGGCTAATCAATTCCATGACCAAGATTGGGGAAAATTTTCTGTCATATGAAACAGCCAAAGAGATTTGGAAAGTAGCAAAAGAAGCCTACTCTCATGTTGAAAATACTTCCGAACTATTTGAAATTGAAAGTATTCTCCATGATCAAGTCCAAGAAGATCTGACCGTGACGCAATATTTCAACTCCCTCAATCGACAGTGACAACAACTAGACAAATTTGAGGAGTATAAATGGGATTGTCCAGCAGATGAGAGTAAGTATAAAAAGATCGTTGAAAAGAAGAGATCGTACAAGTTTTTAATTGGGTTAAATAAAACCCTAGATGATGTTCGGGGAAGAGTTCTCTCCACCATGCCTCTTCCAAGTCTCTGTGAGGCATTTGCTGAGGTGCGCAGAGAAGAAAGTCATAAGAAGGTGATGATGGGCTCACGAATTCAAACACCAGTTTTGAAATTTTTGCTCTCTCAGTCAAAGGTCAGCAGCAAAATAACAAGAAAAAAAGGTCGTCCTTGGTGTGATCACTACCAGAAACTAGGCCACACACGGGAAACATGTTGGGATATCCATGATAAGCCTGCTGATTGGAAACCCAAAAAAGGTCGTCCTTGGTGTGATCACTGCCAGAAACTAGGCCACACACGGGGAAACATGTTGGGATATCCATGGTAAGCCTGCTGATTGGAAGCCCGCTCGTGAAAGGGAGGGCCGTGGGAACGTTGCTACTTCGAAAAAGGTTGCACCATCGTCTGAGGGAACTGGCCCTCTACCCTTTAGTAAGGAACAACTCGAACTCCTTCAAAAGATGTTTGGGCAGCTGCAATCCTCAAATACAGCTCTTGTTGTTGCTATTGGTTCAGCAGCCCTTAAAGGTAATCACATGAACGTGTTCTCAATTAAGAGTAATCAGACTAACTAATGGATTATAGACTCAGGAGCCTCAGACCACATGACGGGAGATTCAAAGATTCTCACCAACTTCAAATTGTGTAATGGGAGTGGACCGTAAGAATTGCAGAAGGATCCAAATCCCAAGTGGTAGGAATTGGTTCAGTGATGGTGTCAGAAAACCTCACTCAATTCAGTCTTACTAGTCCCAAAATTATATTGCAACTTGTTACCTGTTAGTAAATTGTCAAAGGAATATGTGGAAATCCAGTCCATATTCTATGGGATTGGATATGATTGATTTTTTATTTATTTCCTAAGATAAAGGGATTTGGTATCTTGACCAAATATTTCCCTGATTGGTTTCATTTAAAACTTTCCTTTATTTAGGATTCCTTTTCCTTTTCTGAAAATAGTATCTAGGATATATAGGGATTTACGTAGATTTCCTAGTTTAGCCTACAACTATTTATATTCTCTGTAAGCTGTAGTTTTTTGAGTAGAAAATCAGAAAAACATGTTCGTATCAATTTCTATATTCTCTACAATATCAGTTTCTACATGGTATCAAGAGCATACGACCCATTAAAATTCTTAGTTTGATTCTTCTCCCACCATGCTGAGCAATAGCACAACATCAGAGGTGACTTCGAACTCAGGGAGCATGATCAGCAACATCACTTGGAAGGCTGTACACGCTAGGGAGAGTTATGGGAAGACACCTACTGATGAGATGCCACATCAGTCCCTTCAGCAAAACAGCCCATGTTCTGGAAATTTTACAGTTCGTATTGCAGATGGCTCACTATCTAAAGTGGCTGGTATCGGTTCAGTTGCTATCTCCAAGGACATAATGCTTAATTCTGTTCTCCATGTTCCTAATTTGGATTGTAATCTCTTATCTATTAGTAAGATTACGAGAGATCTTAATTGTGTTACTAAATTTCTCCCACATATGTGTGAATTTCAGGACTTGGATTCAGGGAAGAAGATTGGCAACGTTAGGATATGTGCGGGACTATCTTCTTAGAGATGAAGAATCTGAGAGGAAATTTTAGATGTTCAAGTTCCAAGCAATATTCAAGAAGCTCTCCAACAACCAAAATGGAAGGCTGCTGTTTTGGAAGAAATGAAAGCGCTAGAAAAGAACGGCACGTGGGTGATTACAGAACTTCCCGAAGGAAAGAGTCCGGTTGGTTGCAAGTGGATATTTTCAGTTAAACACAATGCGGACGGAAGCGTGAACCGATTCAAAGCTCGTCTTGTTGCCAAGGGCTTCACTCAATCTTATGGTGTTGACTATGAGGAGACATTTGCTCCCGTGGCCAAGCTAAACTCAGTCCGTGTGCTGCTATCTTTGGCAACTAACCTAGATTGGTATCTTCATCAACTAGAAGTTAAAAATGCATTTTTGAACGGTGACTTAGAGGAAGAAGTCTTCATGGAGATTCCACCAGGATTTTATTCTCAAGAGAACAATGGTAAAGTGTGCAAGCTTTGTAAGTCGCTATATGGCCTCAAACAATCACCACGGGCTTGGTTTGATCGCTTAACAAAGGTTGTTAAGAAGTATGGGTTTTCACAGTGCCAAACCGATCACACTATATTTGTTAAGCACTCATCTGATCACAAGATTGCTATCCTTATTGTTTATGTGGATGACATCATTCTTACAGGAGACTACATGGAGGAGATTGTTGGGGTAAAGACCCTTTTGGCAAGAGAATTTGAGATAAAAGACTTAGGAAAGCTCAAGTATATCCTTGGCATGGAAGTAGCTCGATCAAGAAATGGGATTTCTATTTCACAACGAAAATATGTTCTAGATCTTCTTAAGGAAACAGGGATGCTTGGATGCAAACCTGCAGATACTCCTATGGATTCAAATGGCAAGTTAGGAGCTGAAAAAGAAAGTCCTCTAGTTGACAAAGGTAGATACCAAAGGCTTGTGGGGAAACTGATTTATTTGACACATACTAGACCAGACATTTGTTTTGCTGTTAGCCTAGTAAGCAGATTTATGAATAACCCTACGAAAGCACACATGGAAGCAGTTTACCGGATTCTTCGATACTTAAAGAAAAGCCCAGGCAGAGGACTACATTTCAAGAAAACCTCAAATAGAGATGTTGAAGTTTTCTCAGATGCAGATTGGGCAGGATCTGTAACGGATCGGGGGTCAACCACCGGATATTGCACATTCGTATGGGGTAATTTGGTAACGTGGCGAAGCAAGAAGCAGACAGTAGTAGCTCGGAGTAGTGCTGAAGCAGAATTCAAAGCTATGTCTCATGGGATTTGTGAAGGAATTTGGCTTGAAAGGGTGTTGAAGGAATTGAGGATTTCAAAAGGAAGTTCTATGAAGGTGTTTTGTGACAACCAAGCAACCATAAGTATTGCCAAGGACCCAGTTCACCATGATCGGACCAAGCATATCGAGATTGATTGCCATTTTATCAAAGAGAAAATCAAAGAAGACCAAGTCAGACTTGTCTACACGCCAACTAGTCTTCAAACCGCAGATATTCTCACCAAGGCTCTTCCTAGAAACAATTTTGAAAGCTTGAAGTCCAAGTTGGGTATGATTGACATCTACTACCCAACTTGAGGGGGAGTGTGGAAATCCAGTCCATATTCTATAGGATTGGATATGATTGATTTTTTATTTATTTCCTAAGATAAAGGGATTTGGTATCTTGACCAAATATTTTCCTGATTGGTTTCATTTAAAACTTTCCTTTATTTAGGATTCCTTTTCCTTTTCTGAAAATAGTATCTAAGATATATAGGGATTTACGAAGATTTCCTAGTTTAGCCTACAACTATTTATATTCTCTGTAAGCTGTAGTTTTTTGAGTAGAAAATCAGAATAACATGTTCGTATCAATTTCTATATTCTCTACAATATCAGTTTCTACAGAATATAACTGTGTTGCTAAATTCTTCAACAATATGTGTGAATTTCAAGACTTGGATTCGGGGAAGACGATTGGCAGTGCTGAGGAATGCTCGGGTTCGTGCCTTCTCAAGAGTGGCAACACTTCACGCAGACAAGTTCACAAGGTAGGCACCTCAAAGTTCAAGAGTTACCCTAAAAAATGTTCATTCAATACCTTGCTTTCCAATAATTGCCAAGTCATGCTCTGGCACTATAGATTAGGACATCCCAGTTTTATGTACCTTGAAAAATTGTTGCCAATACTTTTTTAGAAATAAAAGTCCAAAACAATTTCAATGTGAAGTGTGTCAATTCTCCAAACATTAACGAAACTCATTTCAAAATCAATCCTACATACAATCTCGTCCATTTTCTATGATTCATAGTGATGTTCAGGGTCCATCCTGAATAAAACATGTCATAGGTTAAAATGGTTTGTCTCTTTTATAGATGACCACACTAGGCTCACTTGGGTCTTCCTTATGAAAGAAAAGTCTGAAGTTGGTCAAATATTCAAAAAATTCCATCTCATGATTCAAACTCAATTTCAAAACAAAATTCAAATTTTGAGAACAGATAATGGAAAAGAGTATTTCAACACAATTCTTGGTGACTATCTCTCAAATCATGGCATTATACATCAAAGCTCTTGTGTTGATACTCCCCAACAAAATGAGGTTGCAGAAAGAAAGAACCGGCACCTCCTTGAGGTTGCTTAGTCACTCATGTTTTCATCACATGTTCCAAAACAATTTTGGGGGGATGCAGTTCTCACTGCCACCTATCTCATAAATCGTACGCCATCCAAGGTTCTAAAATTCCAAACACCATTTCAGATGCTCCAAAAATCCTTTCCTCACTCTCGGGTCCTGTCAACAATTCTAGTCAAAATCTTTGGATGTTCAGTGTTTGTCCATATTCATCCACATAACCGGGGAAAACTTGATCCAAGGGCAGAAAAATGTATTTTTCTAGCTTATGCTCCACATCAAAAGGGGTACAAGTGCTTCTCTCCAATCACTAAAAAATACTATTATTCCATGGATGTCACATTTTTTAAAAATCAACCTTATTTTCCCAAATCTGATATTCAGGGGGAGAGGGATTACATGCAGGAATATCATCTTTGGGATATAAAAACCTCCACATCCAATGATCTTAGTACCTCACCATTGATTTCCATTCCCACATCCATTGAACCTGAATTTGAATTGAGTCAACTGCAATCACACTTGGAGCCTGAACGAAGTCTTCCTCTAACCCAAAATATTCCGAGTGTGCTCCCACCAACTTCCATTGAACTTCATGTCTACCCAAGAAGACAACGCACTCAAGAGGGGGCACAACATCCAGCATTCAAACTTGACCAAGAGCCTAATTCGGATTCAAATCTTGAAGGTAACACTAATTCTAATACTTCTCACAGTATATTACCTAACGATGATTTATTGCCAATTGCTTTGAGGAAGGGTGTTCGATCATGTACACAACATCCTATCCAGAATTATATTTCTTATAGAAGGCTTTCACCAAGATTTCAAGCACTTGTTTCCAATCTAAATGAGATTCAGGTTCCCAATACAATTACAAAAGCTCTCAAAGATCCAAAATAGAAGGAGGTTGTTATGGATGAAGTCAGAGCTCTTGAGAAAAACAACACATGGGAACTCACAGATCTCCAAATCGAGAAGAATGTAGTTGGTTGCAAATGGATTTTCACAGTGAAATACAAGGAAGATGAGAGTATTGATAGATTCAAAGCCAGACTAGTAGCAAAGGGGTTCACTGAATCTTATGGGATGGACTACCAGGAGACATTTGCCCCTGTTGCAAAACTTAACACCATCAGGATTCTTCTATCTCTGGCAGCAAACTTAGATTGGCCTCTCTACCAGTTGGATGTTAAGAATGCATTCTTCAATGGGGACCTTGAGGCAGAAGTGTACATGGTGATTCCACCGGGCTTGGAAACTGAAGCTACGAACAATAAGGTATGCAAGTTAAAACGATCTCTTTATGGTCTTAAACAATCCCCGAGGGCTTGGTTTGAAAGATTCACGAAAGTGGTGAAGAGGTATGACTATTCTCAATGTCAAGCAGATCACACCTTATTTGTGAAACAATCTACCGAAGGAAAACTTGCTATCTTAATTGTTTATGTAGATGATATTGTAGTAACTGGTAATTGGATGGAGGAGGCGAATAGACTCAAGAAAATGTTGGCTAAGGAATTCAAAATCAAAGACCTAGGAAATCTCAAATACTTCCTAGGGATGGAAGTGGCTCGATCAAATCAAGGGATCTCAGTTTCCCAAAAGAAGTATGTACTAGATCTGATAAAGGAATCCGGCATGATGGGTTGCAAACCAGCAGACAATCCAATGGATTCTACTTCCAAACTTGGAAAGGGAGAAGATTCGGCACCAGTTGATAAAGGGAGATATCAGAGATTGGTGGGAAGACTCATTTACCTATCCCATACAAGACCAAACATTGGATTTGCCATAAGTGTGGTTAGTCAATATATGAATGACCCAAGAGAAGATCACATGGAGGCAGTGTTTAGGATCCCAAGATATTTGAAGCTAACTCCAAGGAAAGGGCTATTTTTCAAAAAAGGATTAGGATGAAATATATAAGTATTCAGTGGTGCAGATTGGGTTGGGTCTATAAACGATTGAAGATCCACTTCACGATATTGCACTTATGTCTGGGGAAATTTGGTTACTTGGAGAAGCAAAAAGCAGTTTGTAGTCTCAAGGAGCAGTGCAAAGGCTGAGTTTAGAGCTTTAGCTCATGGAATTTGCGAAGGAATTTGGATTAGAAGAATTCTCAAGGAACTTCACTTTAAATTGGAAGAACCTATGAGAATGTTTTGTGACAATCAATTTGCTAACTGCATTGCCAAAAATCCAGTGTACCATGATTGAACCAAGCATGTGAAGATACATCGTCATTTTGTAAAAGAAAAGATCGAGGAAGGAATAATTCAGCTTCTCTATACTCCTACTGGTCTTCAAGTTGCAGACATCTTGACAAAGGCTCTACCAAGAAAAAGCTTCGATGATTTATGTTCCAAGCTTGGCATGAACAACATCTTCAGCCCAGCTTGAGGGGGAGTGTGGAAATTTCAGCATTTATCTTTATTTATTTGTTATTTTGTAACTAGGAAACAATTAATTGGATTTATTCCAATCTAGATAATTCTGATTATTATAGAGATTTGGGTAGAATGTTACCTTTATCACTATCAGTTAGGTAGTTTGCTTTCTATGGACTCTTAGTTATTTCTGTTCATATATACTGCTGTTTACAGTTTCTGAAGTAAGTGGAATAAAAAAAATTCCTATTTTCAAAATTCTACAAATACATATACATATACATCCCTGATATATATTAATCTTAATCATTTTCTACTATTTCTAATCAAGTGCACCAACACAATTACTTAATTTCCTCACTTCACAATAATTAAAGTTTCGAAAGATACACCTCAACACTTAATTTATTCGAAGATACATTCATTAACAAATTCAGTATAAAAAATTTGCAGTCTTTACAACAATTAACCAACTTCAAAACATAATAAACTCACCCTTTTCGAACTTGCTTTCTCTGTACAAAGCAGGATGTACATCTTATGTGTTCCATCACCTCTCAAGGATGAAATGGTGTAATTAAGTTTAGATCATTTGACGCAAAAGGAATTTAGATATTTTTTATACAAGTTGTATTATCTGTACTACTAATTCCTCCTTTATCTGGAGTCTAAAATTGTTCAAGTTTGACAGGATTTTATGAAGATCCTATAGCGGCTAAGTCTAGATGTCTCACAGGTAAATAATAGGTTGACATACGATCAATCACTTAGTTTCAACATGCTAAACATTAATGCATCACTTTCTATGTTTGACACATGAATTCAAGAAATACGTATAAAAAGATTGACAATCCAAATATATGCCATGGTTCTCACAGTATAGTAGACATTTTGCATAAATCTAGCAAAATCCATTTTCCCTTCACTAATCCTTGGACCTCAAATCAAATTGTTCTCTCTCTCTCTCTCTCTCTCTATATATATATATATAGAGAGAGAGAGAGAGAGAGAGAGAGAAAGCACGCATGAATACCTCAAACAGAGCAGTACTCAGTACAAGTAATTATAATAAATTTTGAAATCACTGATCTAAAATTTTGTGTACATACCTCATATGAAGCACTAATCTCCTCAAACTATTCTGCCACTCTTGGTTCCTTGTTGACATCAGGATGATAGTTCAAATTAAGATTAAAACTTAAAATGTCAGTATTACGATCAAAACAAAAGTTAACAAATCAATAGTGTACATGTTCCGATACAAACTTGCACCATTAAATTTACAAGAAAAAGGTATTTACAATTAAAAGATAACGAAATTAAACAAGCAAGCAACAAGAAAGAAAACCAATTTACCTTTTAACGATAGTTATTTCTTAGGGTAGAGCACTATAACTATTCAATCAAAGTCACAAAAAATACAATCAACTTAGGGTAAAGCACCATAAGATTACCTAATTTAATTGAATTCTCAGATATTCAATGATGAACTACTTTTATGTAACTCTTAACAAGATTCAAAAGTCCAAACCATTTGTAATTAACAAAAAGCTTTACAGTGCACCAATTGCACCATTCTCAAGTTCTCAACTTCAATTGGGCCAGTAAAAAGTATATTTATTCCTTCCATCAGGGATGAAGGCCAAATTTCCAATTATAGTATGGATCAATGTTAAATTTTGCAACTATTTACTTGCATAGAATTTTGCTACTATACTTTCAATCTTGTTGATTTTTGGAAAAAAAAAAATAGTATTGATGGAAATTTGCCACTTGCAATAACAGATTATTTAAATTCTATTACTTTCATCCAAAAATGAACAAAACTGAGAGTACAGTGGCAAAATTCAATAGAACTGAAATGTAAAATTCAATGTTGAATCAATAGTATAGTGGCAGTTTTATTAATTTAACTAAAAATATGAAAGTGAATAAGCAATATGAATTAGCCGATTTTTCATAGAATGCCCGAAAGAACAAATTGTTAATTTCAGCTAAGATGAATAAAGATAATGGAACCAACTTGTCTAATTTAACGGGCAGAAGATATGTGTTTATCACTAATGAAAAAAATGATCTATGAGAATTTGATCTTCAGTGAAGGAGACTTAATATCGTCTACAAGGAATATCTACAAAAAATCACAGACAATCATGAACAATGATATATATTTTAATTCACAATGCAGTTTAGCTATCTTATTTTCAAATCACTAAATGATAATAAACATAGCCTCCTACCTTATTCTATTTGATATGGTAACTTTAATTGTGAATAAATGGTCACCGCATATAGATGGTTTGCTCAGCTTTGGCGCTTCTTTCCTTGTAAGGACTAATACATACCCTGGTTGAGAATCATGTGAGATCTGTAGTTTGGATACTCCTTTCACTGCTTTCAACTGTTTTAGGGAAAAGGAATATATATTTGATGAAGCATAAGATGTTGATGAAGGGAAACAGGTATAGAGTTGCCTGCCACCAACAATGTATATTCATATCAGGTTAACAGAGCAAAATTTGGCACATATAGCCAAGCAAACCAGAAAACAGTTTTTCTTAGGTGTTCCCAATCTTTAACAATCACACCACTTCAGACATGTCACGAGTTGAAAAGAGATGGGAGTAAAACTCAGCCACTTGATACATATCATCCTGACCAATGACTCCCCTGCAATATCTCTTTCTACCTCAACCCCTAGCTCTTAAAGATCTGGCATATACCCACATGATCTCAATAGTTTAGTCAATCCCCTCAAGGCTCCATGTATTTCCTTTGTTTCAGGATGCCTCTCATCTAGAGAACAGAACTCAACCACAACATCATTAACCTCAATCATACTACATCCTGGTACTTTCTTAAAGCCGGTATCTCTCATTGCAAGTTTTAATCTGGCCACATCTTTCCACCTACCAAGATCCCCATATATGTTTGCAAGCATAACAAAATTTGCAGGGTTTTTTGGCTCAAGTTTAATAAGCTGTTCAAGAGCAAGCTCGGCAAATTTAACATTTTTGTAAACCCGACATGCTCCAAGTAAGGCAGCCCAAATAACAGCATCTGCTTCCATTGGCATTTTCTTCACAAAATCCATCACCTGTGGTAAGAGACCAGCTCGAGCTAGTAGATCAACCATACAACCATAATGCTCAATCTGAGGCTCAATTGAGTAATCATCTACCATGGATTGAAAATATGAAATGCCATCTTCAACTAAACCCATATGTGTACAGGCACACAAAACACCTACGAAGGTAATTCCATCTGGAATCACTCTACTATTCTTCATTTGACAAAAGTGATCTAGAGCATCAGCTCCAAGCCCATGCATTGCTAAGCCCCCAATTATTGTGTTCCAGCTTATCAAATCCTTCTTATCCATGCTCTTGAACACATCAACTGCATTCTTTATCAGCCCACATTTTGCGTATAAATCAATCAAAGCATTCCCAACATAAATATTTCCTTTATATCCATTATTCTCTGCATATACATGAATCCATTTCCCCAAATCCAAAGCCCCTAACCTCGCACATGCAGACAACACGGTCACAAGTGTAGCATCATTAGGATAAATATTACCATCAATTAGCATCCTCTTGAAAGCATCCAAAACCTCCAAGAAACACTCATTTCTTGTGTACCCTCCGATCAATCCATTCCATGAAAAAACATTCCGCTCAGGCATCTCTTCAAACAACCTCTCACAAGCCTCAATATCCCCAGTAATTGCATAACCGTGCAGAATTGTATTCCATGACATTACATCCTTTTTCGGCATCTGATCAAAAAGCTTCCTTGCTTCCATCATATCTCCCATCCCAATATAACCTGAAACCATAATATTCCACAACACAATATCACGCTCTGGGGCCAAATCGAAAAGACACCGTGCCTTAACTAGATCATGACATAAAATAAACCCATTAATAATTGAAGTCCAAGCAACGACATTCCTGTCAACCATTTCATTGAACACTCTATAAGCTGCTCCTATCAGTCTCCAACCAGAATACATCTCGATTAAAGTAGTTCCTACAAAAGGGTTCCCTTTAAAACCATTTTTTATCACTACACAATGCACTTCCTCACCTTCTCTCAAAGAATTACACTTCAAGCAAGATTTAAGGACAATAGGAAAAGTAAAGCAATTGGGTAGTGAAAATTCTATGCTTTTCATTTGACAAAACAAGAATATAACTTTTTCATGAAACCCATTTTGTGCATACCCTTTAATCATTGAATTCCATAGAGCTGTGTTTGGTTCAAGATTTTTATCGAACATATTTTGGGCAATACTCATTTGCTTCAGTCGAGCACATGCTGTCGTAAATCTTGGAGTAATATATTGATTTTGGTCAAAGCCATGAATCAATATTTGGGTTTGGATTTGGAAGAGATGTTTTAAGGTGTTACATAATTGTAAGAGAGAAATAATTTTTTCTTCAAGAAGCCTGTGAGGGGGCTTTGGAGCAGTTAGAGATATTTTAGGCGGACAGCAAGGGAATCTGATCGTCATATTCGGGAATGGAAATATTGGAGGAGTACAAACTCTTTGCTAAGCTATGTAAAGGTTCCTAAGGAGGCGTTCGTCGTAAGGGATGCAAATAGCGGCAGCATAGCCGCTATTTTACGGTATCGGCACTACTATTGAACCAAAACTGTCGCCGCCGCAAGAAAAACGGTTCTTTCCAGAATATAGTCTAAAAAATAGGAGAAAAAAACAGGAAAAAAAAATCTCAATCTAATTAACAGCAGACATTAACTCAACCAAGAAGTAAAGAACAAACAAAAGTTATAACCCAAAAAAAAAAAATTTATATACGATGCACTGAAAGTGTATAGTTTCTATACACTATTAATGTACTAAAAGTTGATACCTCATCAATAAACCCTTATGAGCAAATTAAAAAAATTTATTTATATTTGTTTTTAAAAGTTTGACATATTTTTTAATTTACCAATTTATAAGGTGTTAACCTCTGATGCATTGACAGTGTATAAAAACTATATACTATCAGTGCATTATATACAAACCCAAAAAAAAATCAAACAAAAGTAATCCCAAACGGGGAGTTTTGGGTAGAACCGTTCATGCGACAGATCCGATCAAATTCGAATTGAACTTAGATAATAAATTAAGGAAATGAATTTGAATATGAGTCCGACCCTTTTTTTGGGCTTAATTTTTTGTTCAAATTCATTTTTATATCTAATGTATAAGCCGAAATCTATCTAACTCTACTCAAACACTATTAATTTTTTTTAAAAAATAAAATATAAAAAATATTAAAACATATAATAGTTAATAAATATAATACAATAAGTTTGAATAAAATTTTACGAAGAGACTATAAGAAACATGAAAATTCAAATTAAAATTAAAATTAAAATATAAAAATATATAAACTCAAAATAAATTGCACAAAGAAAGCAAAAATGATTAAAAACACATTAATATAAAATAATAAAAAAAATTATAGTAAACAGGCCAGGGTTAAGTTTGAAACCGTGAATCAAAGCTTAGTCTATTTTTTAACGAGTCTCAATTTTCAAGCCTAAGCCCATTTAACGTGCTTAATATTTTTGTCTAAACCTACTAAAAATATGAACAAGTGTGAAATCCCATATATTTAATTACAATTTACTTTTATTATTTAATTAAGAATATTGAATATTTTATAATTAAAAAATTGTTAAATATATTCAAGGCCGATAGTAGGTATAAAGGGCAAAATAGTAGGTGGGCCTCACTGATCCTCTAGAGTTTTGATGGAGGTGAAACTTTATTGATTTGATATTCAAGGCCGAAAATTATGATGGTAAGAATTCTAGCCTTAATCTCGATTATTTATGCATATTTTGAAAAACGTGCAACAATTTGAGAAATGACGGTTTAGTCCATAGGTTGTAAGAATTTTTGTGAATTACAGTCAAATTAAATGGATTTTTGACCTACTATCTGTGATAAATAATTTCTCATGAAATAAAGTCTTAGACCATGTAGACTGATGAAATAAAATGGGTGTAACAATATAAACTTACGCAATTTTACGGTCAGGGGTATTTCGGTAATTTCACCCAAATAAGTACTCGAACCTCAACAAAAGCCCCACCAATGATTAAAGCAAGTTAAATAGAGGTGATTTATGATTAAATGAAATATTTTGGAGATTAGATAAACTGTTTTTAACTAAGTCAAACTTTAGGGGCAAAATTAGAAAGTTTCTTTAAGTGTAAGGGCATTTTGGTAATTTTGCATGAGATATTTAAAAATGAAAATTTCAACACCTCTCTCCACACCTGGCTGGCCACCATCTTCAACCTTTCTCCCATCCACCATAGTCATAACTTGAGTGAAAATAAAAGCTTCCAAAACCTAAAGAAAAATAAACAAAAACCAAAAAATTCCTTAACAAACCCTGTCTTTTTTTTTTCAGTGCTCTTTCTCTTTGTCAAAACCCGAAGGCAATGATGTATACTTAACAGATACACTTATTCCATTCAACCAAATTTAAGAACTAAAATTTTCTTTTCACTTAAGGTTTGTATTCGGTGCCAATGTTATCGCTAAACAAGTTCCACCTTTCCCAATTTCGATTTAACTTAACGTTGTTATTTAAATGAATAACTCATAAGGCAAATCAACTTACTTCTTCAATATTTTAATTCAAGACTTAATTTGGTAAAAGAAAAAGATCAAAAACCTCCCCTTATATATAATCAATTTTCCCCAATTAATTAACCTGCAAAATATATGTATATATTCAACATCATATCTCAACTCCATAATCCACAATTTATATCATCATACATTACACATATTCCCATAATCATCAATGAACATATTCACATTCCATAAATTTCACAGTTATCATACCACAAACATATTTCGGATCGCACTCCATAATTATACTAGTCTATAATGACCCAAAGTGATCCTAAGTTACATCCCAACATTTCTAATAAACATGTACTGTGCATTACATAATGTCTACACATGATAACCAACATGATATACAAAATTTCATATACCTCATAAGTATCAAAACAGAGTTCAGAGGACCTAAACAAGTACCACTACTAGGTACAGTCCCCGAGGGCCCATACGAAACTCCAAGCGTTGACTTTAGCTTGTATGATCTGCGATGATGTTAGAAGGGGGTGAGCAAACCACGGCTCAGTAAGCAGCTTAAATAAATATAGACTAGGCTCATGTCATAAAATATGATTATGTATGCATGAACCGCATAAAATATTGTGTATGCATAATGTCATGATTAGCTACTAACAATTAATTTATAACAGATTGTACAGGCTCATTCAAACGTTTTCTCCAAATATTTAACCCACACAATTGCTTACCTTTCAATACTTAAATCGGTATGGTTAGGCATAATGTTTCTAACCATTACAAATAGCTAATGATACTATAGCGTCATACAAATAAAACTTAGGCAGTTATTCCGACTCACTATTGTTAGCTTTAAATTGACATATATATTTTGAAATGACAAAAACTTAAGTAAGCTATTATGTTTTAATTCATATTGTAAATTTGCCTTATCACACATGATTTTCTCAATACATTTCAAGTGTTCATATCAAACATTAAGACCATGACTTAATGATGCATACTCTTATTGGTCTTAATACCTTATAAATGTTTTGAATATTTTAGAAAATCACTTGATGATTTCTTGGACAATATTTTCTTTTGAGAAAGTCAAGAAAAACTCCCTTAAAGCTTATAAATGTTTTGGGTTGAATTAGGATCAAAGGTCATATCATTTCTAACCCAAAAGTGCAGGAAAAATGCCCTCTGGAAGAAAAGGATCGATTCCCACTGTAGCAGAATCGATCCCTTTTTGGCAGAAAGTCTTCCCAAGGTCCCTGAAGCCCAGAATCAAGATTCTGGACAAAAGGGATCGATCCCCTATGGAAAAGGATCGATCCCTTGGCTCGAAAATAGCCTATAACGGCTAGTTTTTGTGAGACAACAGTAATATCCGAGATTTGGCTCCACCCAATGGCTAGAATACATCCAAGGGACTATAAATAGAGGCTTAGAAGCTAAAGAAAGCAAGAGGAACTACTCAGCAACTCCATAACACATATTCCTCAAATCCTCAAGCCTCAAACAACAAATCAAGAGCTCCAAAGTCTTCATCATCTATCATTCATCTATTTCTTGTATTGCTTAGCACAAAATATTGTATAGGTTTTCATTGTGCTTAATTTCTGTAATCACTTGCCTACCTAGAGGCCTTTCTTTGATTACATTATTTGTATCCCATCATTCCTTGTAAAGGGGAGGTTTCTCTTGAGCCTAGAAAAAGAGGGAGGTTTCTCTTGAGCCTTAGAAAAAGAGGGAGGTTTCTCTTGAGCCTAGAAAAAGAGGGAGGTTACTCTTGAGCCTAAGAAAAAGAGGGATTGTAATAACAAATTCAAGATAGTGGATTTGGAGAAAATCCTTGGGAGCGTCTCAAGGTAGAGGACGTAGGCAAGGTTGCCGAACCTCTATAAATCGCAAGGTTGCCGAACCTCTATAAATCGCTTGTGTATATTTCTCTTTCCTTACTCTCTTTAATTACTTGCAATTATATTTGTGCTTATTGTATTGAATTTGGATTGCTTGATTAAATAGCCTAGAGAACTTAGAAATCACTCAAATAGGCTAGAGAATTTAGAGGAATAGAAAAACGAACCTAAGGGTAGTTAAAAACCGATTCACCCCCCTCTCGGTATAGCCTATAAAGCCAACAATTGGTATCAGAGCTTGGGCTCAAGATTGATTTAGACTAACCTCTATCGAGCAAAACGATCATAAATGGCTCTAGGTGATGATTTTGAGACTAGCTCACAAACTTTAGAAGAATATTCATTTGATGAGCTTCAAGATGCATTTAATGAGCTAAGTGATGAATATAAATCAATGCATGCAAGATATAAGAAAAAGTTAAATATACTTAGACAAGAAAATGAAATATTGGTAAATACTAAATTTGAGTTGGAGGAGAAAGTAAAAGATCTTGCTTCAAGGAATGAAGAACTAAACAAAGTGAAATTAGAGCTAGAAAAGAAATTAAAAGACAATGTAGACAAAGTAGCAAATCCTAGCATCTTGACTATTGAGGAAGAAAATGAGAAACCTAGCTCTAGTGAATGTAATGGCCATTTGCAAAATGCTTTTGATGAGCTAGCTAGTGAATTTGAATGCATGAATTCAAAATACAAGAAAATGGTTACAAGATTAGAAATGGAAAATGATGAGTTATTGAATGGCAAGCTTGATTTTGAAAAGAAATTAGAAGAAGCAAATCTAGAAATTGATGAAGTAAATAAAAAGAACTTAAATTTGCATAATTCATTTTCTAGATTCTACATGAGTCAACAAAAGCTAGATCATATGTTAGAGACCCAAAGAGCTTTCTTTGACAAGGATGGGTTAGGCTATAATGAAAAACAAAAAGAAACTCATCTTAGGAATTTCTTAGTAAGCAAAAATACTATGCATGATACATCTCTAACATGCTCACTTTGCAATATGATAGGCCACACCTCACAAGCATGAACATATAGAAAAATTACCTTTAGAGGAAAAGTGGTTAGAAAAATGGGGGTGCCAAAGCATGCTATGAGTAATGATGAATTGTGCTTGAAATGGATCCCAAAAGGATCAAAAATTGTGAACACTAACTCTCATGGACTCAAGAAAATTTGGGTACCAAAGCATGCATAAATTTGTTTGTTGTAGTAGTGTTAGAGCATAGAGTTACAAAGAAACAATGGGGATTGAATGCTCTACACACCTCATGGAGATTGCTTGTGCCAATGAGAAAAAGGAAAAGCTTGAGGATCCATCTTTGACAAGATCACAACAATTCTTCAAAGGATAGCTCAAGATAGACTCAACAATTCAAGGCAAAGCATACTCAAGCAAAGGAGTTTTGCAAGCTTAATTCTTTACTACTTAAAAATTTTATTTGATTTAATTATTTGTGCTTAGATGAGAAATTTGATTGATAATCTTTAATGCATTGTGATTGAGCAAAAAGGCATGATAAATGGTTGTTGAATGTTTGATTAACAATTCTTGATGCATTGAATGAAAAGCATGTTTAATGATTTTGAAAAGATTATTGGAATTTTGTAGTTTGAGCAAGTTTGATATGTTTAGATAATATATTTAGTTGCTCAAAAGTTGTCAAATATGTCATATATGCAAAATGTCATGTCATGAGCAATAATGAAGAACTTGTATGTTCACAATCATGACATGTTGTTCACAAGATGTATGCTTTAATGATATTTGTGCTTAAAACCTATGTGAACAAGTTTGTTTTGACATATTTGTGGTATCTAATGCATTGGTTTTGCCAAAACAAGCACAACTCTTAAAATGACCCCCTTTGAGGCCAAAAATGCATTTTATTGGTGAAAATCCTTCCAAAATTGCAAAATCTTTTGTAAAATGGTTTTTCATTCATGTTTTCATTCACACAAGTCCAAAATCATGTTTTACAAATGTTTAAACCCTTACTTGGACTTAAAACACTCAAAAACGAAGTTTTGGCACCTCAAAGGTTGGATTTTCTGTCAAAAATCTACAGAAACAGGATGAGGGATCGATCCCTCAACAAGAAGGATCGATCCCCCTTGAGCAGAATACAGAATTTGTGCATTCTGGAACTAAGGGATCGATCCCCCTCCTAAAGGGATCGATCCCCCCAGGCCAGAAAGGGCTTTTCTGCACTTTTTCAACCGAAATTGAGAAGAATTTTTCATTGTTTTGATACTTTCTCTCTTCTCAACTTAAAATTCATTGTTTTAACTTCTTTTTGATGAACTTTAAAATATAAAAATTCATTTTTCATTGATATCATGCCTCAACTCAATTAATTTGTATCATTCCCAACAAATGGTATTACCTTCAACAATCAATATAATTTTTCTTGAGCTCACAAGTGCAAAATCAGTTTTCTTATTAAAGATGGTCCTGAATTACATAAATCTTGAAATAATCTTGAAATATATTTTCAATGAATGCTTAAACATAATTTTTAAGATTTATTTCAATGATTTATGGATATATTTGAGAATTTGATGAACTTGTGCATAATGAATATTCTTCATTCCTTTTGTTCATCTTAGTCAAGCATGCTTATAGGATTATGTCTCTTAGCTTGACTTATCTATTCCACACTAGGTTTCATGATAATTATACATCTAGTGGAAGAATAATTAAAGCTTGACCTTAAGGATTGATTTCAAATGCAAATTCAACAATTGGTATAAGGTCATAATTTTCCTTGACTTATAATTAGTGATGATAAATGAATCCTAAATGTTGAGTTACATGAAAATTTATCATCCATGAAATTAATTCTTAATAGCCAAATTATTAAAGAACTTGGGCTTTAATGAATCTTTCCTTGCTCATAATTGGTTAAGATCTTGAATGGAAAATTGAGCATAGGATTCTTTAGTTTCATGGAAGAAAATGTGTTTACTTGAATACCTTGATTTTTTTGAATCTTCCATATGGTATAAATTTGTGAATATGAATATGGATTAATACTTTATGATAGTGGACTAATGATTAGTTGATCCATATGCATATTTGATGGTGTGTGATTGTGTTCTTGCATTTTTAGAATGATTATTTTCTTGACATGAACACACTACACATAGATATTGGATTCATGCAAAATGCCTAAGTCAACCATTAGTAACAATTGGTATTTAGATTGAAATAACAATTAGTATCATTGACAACCATATTTTCAATAATTGGTAAGCCAAATCTAAATTGCCAATTGGTATGAGCTTTAAATTGACAATTCTTCTCATGCTCTTTAGTTTGAAATGACAAATAGAGAAGAATTCTCTTAAGATATTTTTGCATGAAACTCTTATGTGCTAGAACTTGTAGTTAATTGCTATATGTTTTGATTCTATGCACACTCTTGATTGAACATGATTTATGAGCTCATGCATATGATATGTCATCTAATTCTAGCTCATAATCATGATGTATTACCCTGCACCTTAGTTGGACTTAAGAGAACAATTGATACACTTAAGTGCTTAGAAGGATTGAAATGAGCAAGTCATAGACCTTAGTAGATATTTATACACAACTTGCTTCATTATTTACCAATTGGGAACTTCTTGCAAAATTATTTATTAACAATTGGTATCAAAATTATTTATAAACAATTGGTATAGGATCATAAGTCATGTTCTTTGCATGAATATTTCATACTCTTTATGAACAGTTGACTTATTTATTTGTGCTATGAGTCCCATGTACTAACATGTTTCTTGTTGGATGGAGCATATTCTTTTCTTTATTCTCACATAGCCATAATTTTAGGGGGAGTATATTTTTTATTATTTTTCCTTTTTTTTGCTATGACAAAAAGGGGGAGAGATAAATATTAAAAGGGAGAGATATTAAGGGGGAGAAATAATGGGGGAGAAATAGTTTGAAAATTTATTTTCAAAACCCATGCTTATATTAAGGGGGAGCTTTGTAAAATCCTGCTTTATTTGAAGGGGAGTATTCTATCAAAGAATTTTCAAAGCAAATTTACATTAAGTTTTGTCATATCAAAAAGGGGGAGATTGTAAGCTTTAAATTGACATATATATTTTGAAATGACAAAAACTTAAGAAAGCTTTTATGTTTTAATTCATATTGTAAATTTGCCTTATCACACATGATTTTCTCAATACATTTCAAGTGTTCATATCAAACATTAAGACCATGACTTAATGATGCATACTCTTACTGGTCTTAATACCTTATAAATGTTTTGAATATTTTAGAAAATCACTTGATGATTTCTTGGACAATATTTTCATTTGAGAAAGTCAAGAAAAATTCTCTTAAAGCTTATAAATGTTTTGGGTTGAATTAGGATCAAAGGTCATATCATTTCTAACCCAAAAGTGCAGGAAAAATGCCCTCTGGAAGAAAAGGATCGATTCCCACTGTAGCAGGATCGATCCCTTTTTGACAGAAAGTCTTCCCAAGGTCCCTGAAGCCCAGAATCAAGATTTTGGACAAAAGGGATCGATCCCCTATGGAAAGGGATCGATCCCTTGGCTCGAAAATAGCCTATAACGGCTAGTTTTTGCGAGACAACAGTAATATCCGAGATTTGGCTCCACCCAACGGCTAGAATACATCCAAGGGACTATAAATAGAGGCTTAGAAGCTAAAGAAAGCAAGAGGAACTACTCAGCAACTCCATAACACATATTCCTCAAATCCTCAAGCCTCAAACAACAAATCAAGGGCTCTAAAGTCTTCATCATCTATCATTCATCTATTTCTTGTATTGCTTAGCACAAAATATTGTATAGGTTTTCATTGTGCTTAATTTCTGTAATCACTTGCCTACCTAGAGGCCTTTCTTTGATTACATTATTTGTATCCCATCATTCCTTGTAAAGGGGAGGTTTCTCTTAAGCCTAGAAAAAGAGGGAGGTTTCTCTTTAGCCTTAGAAAAAAAAGGGAGGTTTCCCTTGAGCCTTAGAAAAAGAGGGAGGTTTCTCTTGAGCCTAGAAAAAGAGGGAGGTTACTCTTGAGCGTAAGAAAAAGAGGGATTGTAATAACAAATTCAAGATAGTGGATTTGGAGAAAATCCTTGGGAGCATCTCAAGGTAGAGGACGTAGGCAAGGTTGCCGAACTTCTATAAATCGCTTGCGTATATTTCTCTTTCCCTACTCTCTTTAATTACTTGCAATTATATTTGTGCTTATTGTATTGAATTTGGATTGCTTGATTAAATAGCCTAGGGAACTTAGAAATCACTCAAATAGGTTAGAGAATTTAGAGGAATCGAAAAACGAACCTAAGGGTAGTTAAAAACCGATTCACCCCCCTCTCGGTATGGCCTATAGAGCCAACAACTATCATGCGTATAACATCCACCCTAACTAGTGATGGGTAAAACGTCATAAAGTCATAACCGTATAGCACTTAGTTCCCAAAAGACTCTAGAGGTGGCTCCCATAGTTCGAAAGGTAATTGTGTAACGCATAGCTCCTTTGGGGTCTCTAGAGGTGACTCACACGGTCCAAAAGCAGTCGCTCTTATTCAGCTGCCTTTTAGGCTTATGATTTCTAATGATTCATAGGTGCTCATGTAGCACTTAGTTCCCAAAAGACTCTAGAGGTGGCTCCCATAGTTCCGAAGGTAACTATGTAGCACGTAGCTCCTTTGGGGTCTGTAGAGGTGACTCACACGGTCTAAAAGCAATCAGTCTTATCTACTTGCCTCTTAAGTGTATGATTTCTAATGATTCATAGGTACTCATGTAGCACTTAGTTCCCAGAAGACTCTAGAGGTGGCTTGCACAGTTTCAAAGGTAACTGTGTAGCACGTAGCTCCTTCGGGGTCTTTAGAGGTGACTCACATGATCCAAAAGCAATCGGACTTATCTACTTGCCTTTTAGGCATATGATTTCTAATGATAATGTTCTAAATCAGTCAATTCCTTGAATCACATGTATGCATAGTTGTCATACAAATCCAATATTCAAGTTTCAATTAACACAAACTATGTGCTATTCGAGGCTCATGAGTTCAACATTGTGAGCTGTATATATCGTACACTTAATCACATACACATTCTCAAAAAATCACAATATACTAGCATGCTCACTTGGTGCAACTTAAGTACATCACACGCATTTCTCACAATGCAGGCACATACGATTTATACAAGTTTATATGTTCATTGAGCATGATCAAGTCATAATACACAACACACAAGGCACAAATAAAGTTTCATTCTAGCCCAAGCACTATTCACAATCACATCAAGTCGAATTTGTATCTTACCAGTACTTATCCTTATAGTCATTTTCGTGATATTTCACAAAACATAATATGAGATTAGATAAATGTTAGATAAAGATTCATTCATCTCTTACGAGATGATACTAGTAAGGTTTATTTAACCCACTTACCTCGAGATTTAACAATTTCTTCCCGACCTCTCAATTCGTATTCAAGTCCTTAACCGCTTCGATTCACTACATATAATCCATTAACATTTCAATAACTCTACGTCATCATGCTTAATCATACACCAAGAACAAGATCTTAAAACACTATTAAATTCAATTTACTACTAATCCAATACTACCTCTTTATTGTCATTTGCGACATACTCATTGTTACTCATCATTATATGTATGTGTATATATATATTTAAATGTTTAAACACATACATGCTTATATCTATGTGTATATCCCAATATTTTATATATATATTTCTATGTTCACCTTTTTCTTTCTCCATATAAATATTTATTACGCATAAGTATATATATTTATACATATATATATATATATATATCATTTTAATGACATATAAACATCTTGATCATCTTGATATATATATATATATATATAAATTTCAATCACTATTCTCATCCTTTAGCATGCTCATATGTCCACCTTAAGACCTTAAACTCCATTGATTTCAACCCTCTCTTTAAGACCTACTATGCCTCTCGGTTGGTTGTTATTTTCTCCCTTGAGCTAGTCCTATTGCTATGTTGAATACCCGATTATTTTATCCCTTATACAACCTCTCAAAACAGCCAAGAATTCCATCATATTTGCCGCATTTCACACCTTGTATAGTTCAACTTATTTTTTGTCCTAGCCAAAAAAGTCTTACCGCCATTTAAAACAGCTGCATTACTCACGATTTAGCCTCCAACAGCCGAGAACATCAACCTTTCAGCCTCTATTTCGCTGTCGTTCCTTGCTTCTTCGATGGTGGAAGCAGCCTTGGTTTGATCTTCACTCTGCCCCAATTCAATGTCTAACACATTTGTCTCCTTCCTAGTCGAACTCTGCCTCCTTTCTCCCTGTTCTTCCCTTGTCTGATGCCTAGGGAACCTAGCTTCTAGCGCTTGGTTCAGCCTTCCTCAATTAGCACTGACATTGCCAAGATTCCAGCCCGTAATTTCCTCCTCTGCTACCGTCCCCTGCTGCTCATAGTGGTGAGGCAGCAGCTACACTTTCCTTTCCCTTGTTCTCCCTCTTCTCTTCTTTCCCTTCAGCTTTTCTTCCCCTTTCTTCCAAGTTTATTTCAGCTTTTGGTTCTCTCTCGTGCCTCTCTTCCTCCCTTTCATTTTCATTTTCTTTCCATGGCTTTTTCTGAGCCACAGATGATGATGACGGTGATGGCTACTTAGTAGGGTTTGGTAGGAGAAAGTTCCATCAAACTCCACTAAGTATATATTTAACTTATTTAATTTTACAAATTTCAAATTGTTTGATTTTAATTTTATTCTAATCTCTAATATCTATATTCACATAATTTATAAATATATTTACACAACCAATATATATATATATATATTTATTTATTTTGTTATATTCCTTACATATAATATGTATATGTACATATATTTCCAATGTTAAATATAATATATATATATATATATATATATATATATTCATGTCTAAAGTATATAAATGTATATAATAGTAAATATATAATTACATATTATATGTTCCTTTATTTTAAATATCTATTTCATAACACAATGCTTGACACTTGTATATTTTCCTCTTTTTATTACATTTATATCTATTTAATTATATATTCATGTGTATATTACCTTTAATTCAATATATTTGTACTCTTTATTTAGTTAAATGAATATACACATGAATATATATATATATATATATCTATTTGTTCTTTTAATTATCTATGCACTTAGGTTTCGCAAGTGCATTTATATAATTTATCAGTTTACTTCACAATGTGCAAAATATTAATTCCTTTTCCTTATTGAATTAATATCTATATACGTCTCTTGAACCTATTTATACCATTTCTAATTATATAGGTGTACTAATCACTTAGTGCTAATTTACTAAACTTGTAACTTCATTCTCTTTGCTTGAAATAATAATAATTACAAACTTTATTTCAATACTTAACTTATACAACACCGTTGACTTGTTTACAGAATCGGTACGGAATTTGTAGCCTTCACATTATCCCCTCCTTAGGAAATTTAGTCCTCCAAATTTCCCATGTCCATCTGAAAGAGGTGGGGGTACTTTTCTTTCATTAGGCTTTCTAGCTCCCATGTAGCTTCCTCTGAAGAGTGATGTTGCCAAAGTACTTTAAATAAAGGGATTGTCTTAGACCTCAATATCTTATCTTTTCTGTCCAAGATCCGAATAGGTCTCTCAACATAGCTTATGTCCTCCTTAATCTCCAAAGGTTCATACTCAATAATATGGGATGGGTCCAGATGATACTTCCTTAGCATCGACACATGGAAGACGTTATGCACATCTGATAGCTTTGGTGGTAATGCTAGTCGGTATGCCACGTCACCAATCCTCTCCAGTATTTCAAACGGACCAATATACCGAGGGCTTAGCTTCCCTTTCTTACCAAATCTCATTATGCCTTTAGATAGAGAGATCTTCAAAAATACTTTATCACCAACTTGAAATTCTAAAGGTCTTCTCCGACAATCGGCATAGCTTTTCTGTCTACTTTAGGCTGTCCTCAATCTATCAGATATCAACCTCACATCTTCGGAAGCTTTCTCTACTAATTTCGGAGTAAATATCTTTCTGTTGCCTACCTCCTCCCAGCCAATAGGGGATCTACACCTACGTCCATACAACGCCTTGTAAGGTGCCATCCAAATACTAGAGTGAAAGTTGTTGTTATACGCAAATTCAGCTAGTGCCAAATGATCATCCCATGACCCTTGAAAATCCATGACACATGCCCTTAACATATCCTCAAGTGTCTGAATTGTCCTCTCTGACTGCCCATCGGTTTGAGGATGAAAGGCTATGCTAAAGCTCAATTTAGTTCCCAAGGCATCCTAGAAGTGTTCCCAGAAACGAGAAGTAAACCGAGAATCTCTGTCCAAAACTATGCTCACTGGGACCCCATGTAACCTCACTATTTCTTTGACATACATATTTGCTAAGGCACTGAGCGAATCGGTAGTCTTCATAGCTAGGAAATGAACAGACTTTGTCAATCTATCAACTATCACCCAGATTGTATCATGATTTCTACGAGTCCTCGAGAGACCCATGATAAAGTCCATAGTCACGTGTTTTCATTTCCACATAGGTATGCATAAAGGCTTCAATAAACCCGTTGGTCTCTGATGTTCAATCTTAACCTTTTGGCATACTAAGCATTTAGACACAAAGGTCGCGATATCCTTCTTCGTACCAGCCCACCAATACACTTTACGTAAGTTCTAATACATCTTTGTATTACCTGGATTCATCGTGTATTTGGAGCTGTGTGCCTCTTCCATAATTTGTCTCTTCAAGACCTCACTATTCGGAATACAAATCCTATCCTTATACCTCAACAATCCATCATCTCTAATCCTAAAATCTGAGTCTTGATCTAGTTATATCCTACTAGAAATCTCCACAAGTCTAGGATCCTCTCTCTGAGCTTGTCTAATTTGATCGATGATACTGGGCTCTATCCTCAAGCTAGCCATCAAACATTCACCTTTAGGCTCTAAGTTCAAATTCAGTTATGAGAATTTCTCCATCAAATCCCACTCTTTGACCATCATGTAACTGACCAAACCCCTGCTCTTCCTACTCAATGCATCGGCTACTCGATTTGCTTTACCCGAATGGTAGAGAATCTCGTAGTTATAGTCCTTGAATAGCTCCATCCACCATCTCTGTCTCATATTCAACTTGTCACATCCCGTGACCACATTTATCACCTTATTGTACACAACTTAACCGGTTGGGCTGTCTGTGATACTTCACTTGTACTAACTGATAAACGATTTTACATAATATTGTTTATATTATACACATCCCCTATCATATTTAATTAGATAAGTAGTACTGTAGACATGTCTAAATACAGAGAATAAATTATCATACCTCAAATAATTCAGTCGGTCTATCACTTTGTCCTTGGTGTACAGTCGTGACCCACAATCAACTGATCTCACAATCATCAAAAACCTGAAATGTTTAAAATTAAGGGGTGAGCAAAACCACAGCTCAGTAAGGGAATTATATGCCTCACTTGATACTCAGCTTCCTATATGCTGAAAATCTTTTTCATTTTTCCTATGGGCTCTAGGCTCGCATGTAGGAAGGATACTACAGTCGGCTAGGGATTCGGATGGAGTAAGGTAGGTATTTTAGAATACCATACTTGTTCCGGAACCTAGAAGCAACTGTAGAGAGAAATTTTCATTTCGTTTTGAATTAATAAATGCTTTTCTTTTTCATTCCTTAACCTTTTCATATTATTTTCAAAGTAATGCTTTTATGAGATAAAGCATTTAAATAAAATAATTAATATTCGTATATTCCTTGAAAACAATATTAGTTAAATCATCATCTTATTTCTTTAAAACTTATTTCATGTTTTATTGTACTATCTTAATTAGTACAGTACTTTAAATAGCAAAATAAGCTATTAAAATCTATTCCATTTATGAAATTAGCAAAGCAGTAATCACTTCGATAGATTGGTTGCTATACACGTTGATAAAGCGGTTACTATGTAAGTTAATAAATCAATCCATTCATAAAATGAAAATCCATAAACTTTAAGTGTATAGCTTAACTCATTGAAAACAGTTCCAATATAACCGAATTACTTAATCACTTTAGGAGTAAGCCCCAATTCACTGATTCAGTTACGGCATCCATCCTAACTAGCAATGGAGTTAAGTGTCATATCGAGGAACTCGTGTAGCACGTAGGTCCTTCGGGATTCTAGAGGTGGCTCCCACGGTCCAACTGGTATCCGTGTAGCACGTAGGTCCCTTGGGATTCTAGAGGTGGCTCCCACGGTACAGAAATCGAGTCTTCACTCGGTTTGGCCTTTAGGACACAGACTTCTTACTAACACATCGGAACTCGTGTAGCATTTAGTTCTCAAAGGATTCTAGAGGTGGCTCTCCATAGTTCACAAAGAATCTATGTAGCACTTAGGTCCCTTGAGTCTTCTAGAGGTGGCTCACACGGTACAGAAACTTCTTACTAACACATCGCAACTCGTGTAGCACTTAGTGCTCAAAGGATTCTAGAGGTGGCTCCCCATCGTTCACTAAGAATCTATGTAGCACTTAGGTCCCTTGAGTCTTCTAGAGGTGGCTCACACGGTACAGAAACTTCTTACTAACACATCGGAACTCGTGTAACACTTAGTGCTCAAAGGATTCTAGAGGTGGCTCCCCATAGTTCACTAAGAATCTATGTAGCACTTAGGTCCCTTGAGTCTTCTAGAGGTGGCTCACACGGTACAGAAACTTCTTACTAACACATCGCAACTCGTGTAGCACTTAGTGCTCAAAGGATTCTAGAGGTGGCTCCCCATATTTCACTAAGAATCTATGTAGCACTTAGGTCCCTTGAATCTTCTAGAGGTGGCTCACACGGTACAGAAACTTCTTACTAACACATCGGAACTCGTGTAGCACTTAGTGCTCAAAGGATTCTAGAGGTGGCTCCCCATAGTTCACTAAGAATCTGTGTAGCACTTAGGTCCCTTGAGTCTTCTAGAGGTGGCTCACACGGTACAAAGATTGAGTTTTTACTCGGGTTGGCTTTTATGCCATATATACCTTCCACTATCTTATCAGAACTCATGCAGTACTTATAATCTAATATTCCATTTAAGACCACAGTAAGAATCTTAGATTTATCATTTCTTCCTTTTTGAAAACATATTACATGCTCGTATCACATGTCTTATGAAAATCATCTCACAGTACTATAATCAGTACCGAAATGAGCATTTTGTAAAAATGCTATAAATCAATTGATTTTCTTCTCATAGCATATAAAACATGTTCTTTTCACATGTCACGCAATCATATATCACATTTTCCGTTTGACATATTCCATATCATGTAAAACACTTTCCTTTTTAACATATCACCTATCATTTATGGAGTCTAAGATAGACATCAATCTTATCATACTATAAACCCCCGGAGGGTAAAGAAATAAACCGATCAAATCTATGACCATAATCTATATTACCCTCGGTGGATCACGGATCAGGTGTCGACCGAGACTAAACATATCACATATCATGCATCAACATGATAGGAATGCCAACCAATCTCAAAACCGTAGTTTTCATCATAAAATAAACCTTTATGGAATTTATATAAATATATAATTCCATAATTTAAAACCATAAGGGTTAAAATCCTTTAGTGAATATTTATAAAAATATTCATAAAAATATTCACTGTATTTCACTTCATCTTTCACCTCGTATTACGTGTAATTTATCTATTTCGAGAATTTTCGGTGGTTTCATTATCACCATTCTCAAATACATGAATATTTTAAAATTCCATCTCATTATATTCATGTTTTATGAAATTTAGTAATTTCCTCATGTTTCATGATTTAATATCGATTTTCGGAAATAAAATCATTTAATATGATTTTATAAAGTTTTTCTAAAATTTTCGGCAGCATAACGGCTGCCGATTTACTAACCTTCTGCACAGAAAATACAGTTTTAAATTTCTAGCCAGTACTTCAACCCAAAATTTTCAGCCAATCATGCATCATAATAATTTTCGTAAAATATTTGCATAAAATATTTCAAATTAAAATATGCAGACTGAATATCCTTACAGTGCTGCACATGCATCCCTTACCTTTTTCCGAGTCGGCGACTTCCTCTTATCGATCGTGCTCGCACTCCATCTCTCTCGATTCCTTATCCCGATCGCTGAAAATAATTTCTGGAAATAAAAATTCTAAATTTTAGAATTTTTCCATAATTAATTACATTTTTCTGAAATTTAATTTTCGGGAATTTCTTACCGAATTTTCGGAATTTTCGGGTTGTCGAATTTTCGGAAATCTCTGAATTCCCAAATTCTCCTTTTTCCTCTTTTCTTTTTCTTTCTTTCTTTTTCTTTTCTTTCTCTTTCTTTTTTTTTCTTTTGCTTTTTCCTTTTTCCCATTCCTGGCCGGACCGGTTTAGTGCCTCCCCCGGCCCGTTTGACCGCCGGCAATCCTCCTTTCCGCCGGTTCGCGCCTCCCACAGCTTGCCGGAGTTGCAAAGACGCCGGATCTAGTCTCCGTTTCTCCCCATCACAGGCGACGGAGCCGGATCTGGGTCCGTGGGTTTCGGTCCCTTTCCTTCCTCTCTTCTCCTTCCTCCGCCGGATTCTCCTTCGCCGGTGGCTCCTCTCACCTTCGTCGAGCTTCGCCGGTGTCGGGAGTGGCGGTGGCAGTGCTCGGATCGGCCGGCACCGCCGATCTCCCTTCTCCTTTCTCTTCGGTTCTCCTCCACTTCAGTTTTCCATTTCTGCTTCTGTTTCTATTCCGTTGCCGGCTGTTTCTTCCTTTCACGTCGCCGGTGCCGCCTCTTTCTCCCTCTCCGGCGGTGGCAACTCCGCCACCGTCAGCTCTGGCTGGAAGGGATCGGGCTCTGTCCCGATCCTTCCTTTCCTTTTCTATTTTGTTTTACTTTTTTGGTTTATTTTCTATTTTTAGTATATAACATACTATATACTTTACACTATATAATATATTTTATACATATAATATATACTATATATTATTTCATATATAATGTAATACAATATACATTATATATAAATTATATATATATATATTGCATATTACAAAACATATATCTAGTATATATATATGTATATTTATATACTTTAAAATACATAACATTTACATATACAAATTATATAAATGTTATAATTCAACATATATACATATAAACTTTAATATAAGATCATATTTACATTTCTTCTATATGTATTTATATAATTATATATACACATAAAATATTATGTTTATATACATATGTATTATTTAAATTTATGAAATAGTATATATTTCCATATATATACCAACGTATATTAAAATATACTGTATAGTATTTTAAATACATATGTATTTGTATAAAATACATTTGTAAAATTTGTAATTATATAAACATACTTTATTTTCATTTCTCATTTTCCTTATTTAATTTGGATTTTAATTTATCCCAATGAATTTTTCCTCTCTCTATTATTTTTATCTTCACTTCCAATTTAATTTCCTTTATACGAATCTCCCAATTCTTTCACTTCTTCAATTCTCGGGATTTTCACCAATATCCCGTTCTCGCAAATTTTTATTTATTTCCTCTAATTTATTTTCTCCAATATTTATTTTCAATATTTATAATTTCCAATAAATGGAAAATTTACGGTTATCACACAACTCTTTATGCGAGAATAAGTACTTCAAACTTTTATGATCCATGTAAATCTGAAACCGTTCACAGTATAAATAGTGGTGCCATATCTTTAGAGCAAATACTACTACTGCCAACTCCAGGTCGTGTGTAGGGTATTTTCTCTCATGGTCCTTTAACGGTCTCGAACCATATGCCACTACTTTACCATTTTGCATTAGTACACACCCTAAACCTTATAGAGAGGCATCACTATACATTGCAAATCCCTCAGATCCATTCGAATTTGTCAGAATAGGAGCTATAGTCAATCGTTACTTCAATTCTAGGAAACTACGCTCACACACATCACTCCACTTGTTATACACATTAATCTTAAAGTTTAACTATCCGATTAATGCTCAACTTGAATGTATATCATTTATTCACATATTATAACCTTACCCTTCAAAATAATATATCAATCTTATGTGTCTTACCTCACCAATCGTAACTTTTATATCCCTTTGTCATGTCCAAAGGGTCCCTAAAAATTCTTTTCAAGATTCGCTTTCTATAATCAGTCATGTTTAATCTAACTTTATGATAGGAAAAGTTAAAAGAGTCTTCTAGTTTTCCAATTTCACATGTTTCTAATTTTCATAGTTCAATACCATATATCTTAAATCGTCAAGCTTTCAAAATCCTTGTAGCTCAAACTGTATAATTTCAAGGGTCCATATAGTTTCTAGACCAATTACTTCTCAATCCTTATGGTTTTCAAGGTCATATAGTTTTCAAAGTATATGGACTTTTGAAAATATTTTTCCAAAATACACATGATTTAATACATTTTTCAAGTTGGAAGGAAGATTAGGTATTAATTCCTCTTGGAAACATATCAAAAGTCCACTTCTTGTCTCACATGGTGGACAAATCTAAACCTTTACTAGTAAAATCTAGTAGACTTAGTCGCACAATACTTTATGGAAGCTCACTAAAAATGCCTAATCTCTCAAAATTCAAAATTCTATTATTCCAAATCATAATTTCAAATTCCAACAGTCTTGAAAACTAAGGTGGGATCATGCTTTCAATCAAATCATATACTTCTATTCGAACAATTTCTATTGGCGTAAGGCTACAAGTTAGATGACTTTAGAAAACAAAACCCTTGAATTAAGCTCATGTACAGCTCAAGTTTCAAACCATCACATGACCTATCTTAGGCTAAACTATGTTAGGTCATTCCACTATCATCTTTATCAAACATGACTTCATTCCTCATTCATGAGTCATGACAGGTAAACCACATCCATCTCCAAACCATATAGACCATCGTGCCTCTTAATGATATAAATTGAATACGTTTAGAACACAACAAATAAGCACTTATCGCTTTATTACTTATCAAGACATATCATAAAAGGATTAGGTAAGGAGAAGGTTACAGTTTTTTTTATAGTAGTGTGCACTAGCACGATGGGTAGCTATCTAGTCCATACCCAAAATGAAACCAATGTCGTAAATGTGCAATAATATCGTATCTATTATTACTTCTTTATCTCCTACCTTCATTTTACACTGACGATATGCACACTCTTTCGTCTAAAATTTCCTTGAAAGAGTGTTAAAATACAATAGATAATATAGAGGTTTTGACTCGATATGCAACCCACTGACAAGTGTAGTTGATGAAGGTGATAGAAACAGAAGTCAACTTGGCTGTTTCCGAGCCAGTCCCCCAAGCTTACTTTTACGCCCAATCTTTTCATTTTTGAACTAAATCAGAATAAAAACTTATACTAAGAGCAGATCAATCTTAGTATAAGTAGATAATGGTAAGTTACATGTAGACATTACACAGTATAAGGGATGTAACACTAATAACGATCTCTATAACACTGACACGTACTAGACAAATATTGCTCTGATACCATTAAATCTGTCACGATCCGAAGGCCATGATGTATACTTAACACATACACTTATTCCATTCACCCAAATTTAAGAACTAAATTTTTCTTTTCACTTAACGTTTATATTCGGTGCTAGTGTTATCGCTAAACAAGTTTCACCTTTCCCAATTTCGATTTAACTTAACGTTGTTATTTAAATGGATAACTCCTAAGGCAAATCAACTTACTTCTTCAATATTTTAATTCAAGACTTAATTTGGTAAACGAAAAAGATCAAAAACCTCCCCTTATATATAATCAATTTTCCCCAGTTAATTAACCTGCAAAATATATGTATATATTCAACATCATATCTCAACTCCGTAATCCACAATTTATATCATCATACATTACACATATTCCCAGAATCATCAATGAACATATTCACATTTCATAAATTTCACGGTTATCATACCACGAACATATTTCGAATCGCACTCCATAATTATACTAGTCTATAATGACCCAAAGTGATCCTAAGTTACATCCCAACATTTCTAATAAACATGTACTGTGCATTACATAATGTCTACACATGATAACCAACATGATATACAAAATTTCATATACCTCATAAGTATCAAAACAGAGTTCAGAGGACTTAAACAAGTACCACTACTAGGTACAGTCCCCGAGGGCCCATACGGAACTCCAAGCATGGACTTTAACTTGTATGATCTGCCATGATGTTAGAAGGGGGTGAGCAAACCACGGCTCAGTAAGCAGCTTAAATAAATACAAACTAGGCTCATGTTGTAAAATATGATTATGTATGCATGAACCGCATAAAATATCGTGTATGCACAATGACATGGTTAGCTACTAACAATTAATTTATAACAGATTGTATAAGCTCATTCAAACTTTTTCTCCAGATATTTAACCCACACAATTGCTTACCTTTCAATACTTAAATCGGTATCGTTAGGCATAATGTTTCTAACCATTACAAATAGCTAATGATACTATAGCGTAATATAAATAAAACTTAGGCAGTTATTCCGACTCACTGTCATGTGTATAATATCCACCCTAACTAGTGATGGGTAAAACATCATAAAGTCATAACCGTATAGCACTTAGTTTCCAAAAGACTCTAGAGGTGGCTCCCACAGTTTCGAAGGTAACCGTGTAGCGCGTAGCTCTTTTGGGGTCTCTAAAGGTGACTCACACGGTCCAAAAGCAATCGCTCTTATTCAGCCACCTTTTAGGCGTATGATTTCTAATGATTCATAGGTACTCGTGTAGCACTTAGTTCCCAGAAGACTTTAGAGATGGCTCTCATAGTTCTGAAGGTAACTGTGCAGCACGTAGCTCTTTTGGGGTCTCTAGAGGTGACTCACACAATCCAAAAGCAATTAGTCTTATCTACTTGCCTTTTAGGCATATGATTTCTAATGATTCATAGGTACTCGTGTAGCACTTAGTTCCCAGAAGACTTTAGAGGTGGCTCCCACAATTCCAAGGTAACTGTGTAGCACGTAGCTCCTTTGGGGTCTCTAGAGGTGACTCACACGTTCGAAAAGCAATTGGTCTTATCTACTTGCCTCTTAGGCGTATGATTTCTAATGATTCATAGGTACTCATGTAGCACTTAGTTCCCAGAAGACTCTAGAGGTGGCTCCCACAGTTCCAAAGGTAACTGTGTAGCACGTAGCTCCTTTGAGGTCTTTAGAGGTGACTCACAAGGTCCAAAAGCAATCGGTCTTATCTACTTGCCTTTTAGTATGATTTCTAATGATAATGTTCTAAATCAGTCAAGTCGTCAAATCACATGTATGCATAGTTGTCATACAAATCCAATATTCAAGTTTCAATTAACACAAACTATGTGCTATTTGAGGCTCATGAGTTCAACATTGTGAGCTGTATTGATATGGACCTCACCGAAAGAAGATGAGGTTCAATGAAGAAGACGAAGAACACTTGAAGAAAAACAATAACAAGTTAAAAACGCAGCAAAAGAAAACAAAAATTAGAATTAAAACCAAGACCCGTTGTGTAGAAACACAAGAACCTATGGTATTGGACCAAGACCCGTTGCTTAGAAAAGCAAGAACCTATGGTATATATTGGTGGAAGGTAGAAGAACGCCACAAGGAAGGCCTTGATTAGTTCAAGAGTTCTCAAGAGAACCAAAGTGAAGAAGTCTCTCAATTTTATTACTAAAATCAATTGTGTTCTCCCCAAAGGGTTACATAACTATTTATAGGCAAATAGCTAACTTGCAGCACAAGTAATAGGAATCCTACTTTCCTAACTTGCAGAATAAGAAATAGCAAACTTGCAGAACAAGCAATAGGAATCCTACTCTCCTAACTTGCAGAACAAGTAATAGAAGTCCTACAAAATATATTATTTAAAAAGGAATTGGGCTTAAATTAAATTAAGACAATGTTCAACCCAATAATACTTAATTAAATAAAATATGCATCTAGCCTAATTGAATTTTGGCCCAATACTTGTGTGTCTTCAAGACGGTTGAACTTGAGCTTGGATCATGTTGTAGAAGACTTTATCATCCTCAATGCTCAAGCTTTGTTGGGCTTTCTCTCTAGTAATATTAATGAAACCAGCCAAGGCTTGTTGCATTATCTTTGATTTAGCTCTTGTAATTGGACCTCCATGGATGCTCAAAGGATCACGAACATCACGAACATGACTTGAGCTGTGTGAGCTTGATGGTTCTCCATCATTCCCCCTCTCCTCGAAAGGATTTGTCCTCAAATCAGAATCACCTACATCAATATCAAAGGAAGAAAGATCAGAAACATTAAATGTAGCACTAACATTATACTCACCTGGAAGATCTAACTTATAAGCATTGTCATTGATCTTCTTAATCACTTGGAATGGTCCATCTCCTCGAGGTTGTAACTTGGAGCGACGTTGAGCAGGAAATCTCTCTTTATGCATATGTACCCAAACCCAATCACCAAGTTCAAAGACGACTTTCTTGCGATGCTTGTTGGCTTGAGTAGCATATTGCTCAGTCCTCTTTTTAATGTTTTGATGTACCTTCTCATGTAGTTGCTTAACAAAATCAGCTTTCTTTTCCCCATCCAAACTAGCTCTCTCTTCAATAGGTAGTGGTAAAAGATCCAATGGAGTGAGTGGATTAAAACTATAGACAACTTCAAATGGAGAATAACTAGTAGTAGAATGCACACTTCTATAGTAAGCAAACTCCACATGAGGCAAACAATCTTCCTAATTCTTCAAATTCTTTTGAATAATGGACTTCAACAAAGTAGACAAAGTACGATTGACTACTTCAGTTTGACCATCCGTTTGTGGATGGCAAGTAGTGGAAAACAATAGCTTTGTTCCTAACTTTCCCCATAATGTTTTCCAAAAGTAGCTAAGGAACTTCACATCACGGTCAGAAACAATGGTCCTCGGAACACCATGTAGACGAACAATTTCCTTGAAGAATAAATGGGCAATGTTGCTTGCATCATCTGTCTTGTGACAAGCAATGAAGTGAGCCATCTTAGAGAACCTGTCAACAACAACAAAAACAGAATCTCTACCTCTTTGTTCTTGGTAACCCCAAGGAGTAGTAGGAATAGGCAATGGAGTATACAGACCATGATTCATAACTCTAGACTTAGCTTGTTTACAAGTGACACATCTTTCACACAATTTTTGAACATCTCTTTTCATGTTAGGCCAAAAGAAGTGATCATGCAATATATCTAAAGTTTTCTTTACTCCAAAATGTCCCATTAACCCACCACTATGGGCTTCTCTAACAAGTAATTCTCTTAAAGAACTCCTAGGCACACATAATCTATTTTCCCTAAATAAGAATCCATCATGCCTATAAAACTTTCCAAAACCAGTTTTCTCACATGCATTGAACACATTTTCAAAACCCTTATCAATAGCATACAAGTCTTTAATATACTCAAATCCAAGTAGTTTTGCATTAAGAGTAGTGATTAGAGTATACTTTCGAGACAATGCATCAACCACGACATTTTCTTTACCTTGTTTATATTTGATCACATATGGAAATGTCTTTATTAACTCCATCCACTTGGCATGACGCTTGTTCAACTTGCTTTGTCCTTTCAAGTGCTTCAAAAACTCAAGATCAGTGTGGATGATGAATTCCTTGGGCCATAAATAATATTGCCATGTTTCCAAGGTCCTCACTAATGCATTCATCTCTTTATTGTACATGGGATTGTTAAGGGCAGCTCCACTTAACTTCTCACTGAAGAAAGCAATGAGGCGCTTCTCTTGCATTAAAACAACTTTGATACCTATGCTTAAAGCATCATACTCAATCTCAATTGTTTTCTCTTTTTGCCTAGCCTCAGCTTCACTCACTATTCTTTTCTCACTCTCTTTTAATCTCAATTGATTCTCATCTTTCACACTTGAAGCTTGACATGCTATAGATACCTTTCCATCCATAGGTAGTTCCATACTATCCTCATCATCTTCTAATGGCAGTATAGAATCATCATTGGATTCTTCCACGTAGTTGCTATCCAACTTATTATTAACAACAATACCACATGCATGAGAGGTATTACCTTGGTTTACCTTAGCTAGGGTAGCATCATGTTTCTCCAACTTATCATATTTAACCAACTTCGACTCTATCCTTGAAAGTTGTTGTTGCATGGCTTGGAACATGATCTCAATCTTACTCAAATCAAGCTTTTCATTATTAGAAGACATGATTGTAACTTGCAAGAAACGTTAAAAAAAGAAAAGGACTTCACAAGTATGACCTCATGTGTTTACACTCAATACACACAAGAACGTAACACTCACACTCGTGTTTCACACAATTTTAATATGGCTTTTCTCTACTAATGTTTCACACACACACTTGCCTTTTTACCTCACACAACTTTTCTCTATAGGTTCTATATTGAACTCAAGACTCAATCAAAAATCAGCTTATGGAATTCAACTATCAACCAACAATAAACAAGCTGAGCACAAGATTTTAATCAAGAGAAAACAAAACAATGAAGACTCAACAAGACTTTGCAAGACTCAATAAGGCTTAAGAAGACTCTAATGAAACTAAACCTCGAAGGAAATATGTGTGTTTTGGGGTGTTTAATTAGGGTAGGGTTTAGCCAAAGGTGGGCTAGTTTTATCCTTTTATGTAGTAGGGTCAAAAAGGTAATTTTAGGCAGTAGGGTAGAATGGTAACAATGAATTTTCAAATTAGGCAAATAAGAAATCTCAGAGCTCAAGAAAGAATGATTGCCTTAAGATTTTGATGAAGCACACCTCCACGAATTGCCTTTGATGTTGCACTTGCTACACACGATGTAATAAATCCCTTCTTGAATTGATATTTTCTTTTCTCTTTTTTTTCTTTTTTTTTCTCTTTTTTTTCTTTTTTCTTTTTTATATTTTACTAAAGTAAACAAACAATGAAGAAAAAAACAAAAAGTCTAAATAATAAGAAGAGGTTTACATGAGGAACAAGGCAACTTTTGACAAAAACAAGCTAGTTTTAGTAGTAGCTTGTGTGGCAAGGAACGAGAGGGAACGGTGGCTTGTGAAACAAGTAGTCTTTATGTGATGTAGAGCTTTTGAAGGTTTTTTGTGAGCAAGAAAACCTTTGGGATTTGGTTGCTTGGAGAACAAGATAGGGTTTACTTGGTGGCTAAGTAAAGGTAGGTTATTTTAATGAAGACAATAGGTTTGAGGGACAAACAATATTAGTGGTGGCTTGGAAAAGGATTCAAGATCAAGGTTTGTCCATGACAAGAAGACAAAGAAAAAAAAAACAAAAACGAGACTCCCACGAATTGAACCTAAGCTCTGATGCCAAATGATATGGACCTTACCGAAAGAAGATGAGGTTCAATGAAGAAGACGAAGAACACTTGAAGAAAAACAATAACAAGTTAAAAACGCAGTAAAGGAAAACAAAAATTAGACGTAAAACCAAGACCCGTTGTGTAGAAACACAAGAACCTATGGTATTGGACCAATACCCGTTGCTTAGAAAAGCAAGAACCTATGGTATATATTGGTGGAAGGTAGAAGAATGCCACAAGGAAGACCTTGATAAGTTCAAGAGTTCTCAAGAGAACCAAAGAGAAGAAGTCTCTCAATTTTATTACTAAAATCAATTGTGTTCTCCCCAAAGGGTTACCTAACTATTTATAGGCAACTAGCAAACTTGCAACACAAGTAATAGGGATCCTACTTTCATAACTTGCAGAACAAGTAATAGAAGTCCTACAAAATATATTATTTAAAAAAGAATTGGGCTTAAATTAAATTAAGACAATGTTCAACCCAATAATACTTAATTAAATAAAATATGCATCTAGTCTAATTGAATTTCGGCCCAATACTTGTGTGTCTTCAAGAAGGTTGAACTTGGGCTTGGATCATGTTGTAGAAGACTTTATCATCCTCAATGCTCAAGCTTTGTTGGGCTTTCTCTCTAGTAATATTAATGAAACCAGCCAAGGCTTGTTGCATTATCTTTGATTTAGCTCTTGTAATTGGACCTCCATGGATGCTCAAAGGATCACGAACATCACGAACATGACTTGAGCTATGTAAGCTTGATTGGTCTCCATCATGTATATATCGTACACTTAATCACATACACATTCTTAAAATATCACAATATACTAGCATGCTCACTTGGTGCAACTTAAGTAGATCACACGCATATCTCACAATGCAGGCACCTACGATTTATACAAGTTTATATGTTCATTGAGCATAAGCAAGTCATAATACATATAACACAAGGCACAAATAAAGTTTCATTCTAGCCCAAGCACTATTCACAATCACATCAAGTCGAATTTTTATCTTACCAGTACTTATCCTTATAGTCATTTCCGTGATATTTCACAAAACTTAATATGAGATTAGATAAATGTTAGATAAAGATTCATTCATCTCTTATGAGATGATACTAGTAAGGTTTATTTAACCCACTTACCTCGAGATTTAACAATTTCTTCCCAATCTTTCAATTCGTATTCAAGTCCTTAACCGCTCCGATTCACTACACATAATCCATTAACATTTCAATAACTCTACGTCATTATGCTTAATCATACACCAAGAACAAGATCTTAAAACACTATTAAACTCAATTTACTACTAATCCAAGACTACCTCCTTATCGTCATTTATGACATACTCATAGTTACTCATCATTATATGTATGTGTGTGTGTATATATTTTTATATATATATATATATATATAAATGTTTAAATACATACATTCTTATATTTATGTGTATATCCCAATATTTTATATATATATATATATATTTCTATGTTCACCTTTTTCTTTCTCCATATAAATATTTATTACGCATAAGTATATATATATATATTTATACATATATATATCATTTTAATGACATATAAACATCTTGATCATCTTGATATATATATTTATATATATATATATATATAAATTTCAATTACTATTCTCATCCTTTAGCATGCTCATATGTCCACATTAAGTCAAATTATTTACCTTAAACTCCATTGATTTCAACCCTCTCTTTAAGACCTACTATGCCTCTCAGTTGGTTGTTATTTTCTCCCTTGAGCTAGTCCTATTGCTATGTTGAATACCCGATTATTTTGTCCCTTATACAACCTGTCAAAAAAGCCAAGAATTCCATCATATTTGCCGCATTTCACACCTTGTATAGTCTAACTTATTTTCTGTCCTAGCCAAAAAAGTCTTCCGCCATTTAAAACAACTGCATTACTCATGATTTAGCCTCCAACAGCTGAGAACCTCAGCCTTTTAACCTCTATTTCACTGTCGTTCCTTGCTTCTTCGATGGTGGTAGTAGCCTTGGTTTGATCTTCACTATGCCCCAATTCACTGTCTCATGTTTGTCTCCTTCTTAGTCGAACTCTGCCTCCTTTCTCCCTGTTCTTCCCTTATCCAACGCCTAGGGAACCTAGCCTCTAGTGCTTGGTTCAGCCTTCCCCGATTAGCACTGACATTTCCAAGTTTCCAGCATGTATTTTCCTCCTCTGCTACCATCCCCTGCTGCTTACAGTGGTGAGGCAGAAGCTACACTTTCCTTTCACTTGTTCTCCCTCTTTTCTTCTTTCCCTTCAGCTTTTCCTCCCTCTTCTTCCCAGTTTATTTTAGCTTTTGGTTCTCTCTCGTGCCTCTCTTCCTCCTTTTCATTTTCATTTTCTTTGCATGGCTTTTTGCTAAGCCACAGAGGATGATGACGGTGATGGCTGCTTAGTAGGGTTTGGTAGGAGAAAGTCATCAAACTCTAAGTATATATTTAACTTATTTAATTTTACAAATTTCAAATTGTTTTATTTTAATTTTATTCTAATCTCTAATATCTGTATTCACATAATTTATAAATATATTTACACAACCAATATATATTTATATATATATTTATTTATTTTGTTATATTCCTTACATATAATATGTATATGTACATATATTTCCAATGTTAAATATATAATATATATATATATATATATATTTTCATGTCTAAAGTATATAAATGTATATAATAGTAAATACATAATTACATATTATATTTTCCTTTATTTTAAATATCTATTTCATAACACAATGCTTGACACTTGTATATTTTCCTCTTTTTATTACATTTATATCTATTTAATTATATATTCATGTGTATATTACCTTTAATTCAATATATTTGTTCTCTTTATTTGGTTAAATGAATATACACATGAATATATTTATATATATATATATATTTGTTCTTTTAATTATCTATGTACTAAGGTTTCGTAAGTGCATTTATATAATTTATCAGTTTACTTCATAATGTGCAAAATATTAATTCCTTTTCCTTATTGAATTAATATCTATATACGTCTCTTGAACCTATTTATACCATTTCTAATTATATAGATGTACTAATCACTTAGTGCTAATTTACTAAACTTGTAACTTAATTTGTAAATACACTCATTCCTTGTAAAAGGGGAGGTTTCTCTTTAGCCTAAGAAAAAGAGGGAGGTTTCTCTTGAGCCTAGAAAAAGAGAGAGGTTTCTCTTGAGCTTGCAAAAAGAGGGAGTGTAACACAAATTCAAGTATAGTGAATTTGGGAAAAATCCTTGGGAGCGTCTCAAGGTAGAGGACGTAGGCAAATTGCCGAACCTCTATAAATCGCTTGTGTAAATCTCTCTTTCCCTACTCTCTTTACTTGCAATTATATTGTGCTTATTGAATTGAATTTATATTCCATGCTTGAGTAGTCTAGAAAACTTAGAAAATATCAATCTAAGCTAGAGAATTTAGAGGAACCGAAAAACAAACCTAAGGTTAGTAAAAACCGATTCACCCCTCTCTCGGTATAGCCTATAGAGCCAACAATTGGTATCAGAGCTTGGGCTCGAGATTGATTAAGACTAACCTCTATCGAGCAAAACGATCTTAAATGGCTCACTTGAATATAGGCACATCCCTAGGAGAAGAGGGATACTCATTAGTTAGACCTCCACTCTTCAATGGTGAGAATTACTTCTATTGGAAAATTAGAATGATGTTATTTGTGCAATCCAATGACTATGAAGTGTGGAGAGTAATTGTTAATGGCCCTAGAATCCCAATAAAGAAAGTAGATGGAAAAGATGTCCCTAAGAGTGAAGATGAGTGGGACACCAATGACATGAGATTGGCACAATTGAATGCCAAGGCTATGCACACCCTCTTTTGTGCTTTAGGTCCCAATGAGTATAATAGAGTATCCTTATGTGAGAATGCTAAACAAATATGGGATAAACTAGCCATCACACATGAAGGGACAAATCAAGTTAGAGAGACCAAAGTAGGAATGCTCACACATGATTATGAGCTATTTAGGATGAAAGAAAATGAGTCCATTAGCGAAATGTTCACTAGGTTTAATGATATAATTAATGGACTTAAGGCTCTAGGCAAGGCTTATTCCAATGTTGAAATGGTAAAGAAAATTTTGAATAGCTTGCCTAAGTCATGGGAGGCAAAGGTAACCGTAATAGAAGAGTCTAAGGATCTAAATACCTTATCTCTAGATGAGCTTATGGGCTCCCTACTTACATATGAAATGAAAATGAAAAGAAATGAAGTGCCTTCAAAGAAAGTAGGGGTAGCACTTAAGTCTTCCACTCATGAGGTCCTTGAAGATGATAGTGATGAGAGTGGAAATGAGGAAGAAAAGGAAATGGCAATGTTTGCCAAAAGATTCAATAAGTTCATGAGAATGAATGAGAGAGAGCAAAATATGAGAAATCATAGGGGAGAGTCAAGTAGAAGAGAAAAAGACCCCTTAGTGTGTTATGAGTGTAATGAACCAGGTCATACTAAGTTAGATTGCCCCTTACTTAGGAACAAAAAGGATAGGAAACCTAAGAAGAAAACATTTGTGGCTGCATGGAATGATAGTGATAGCTTCGATGAGGAAAACGTAGATAATGAGGTAGCCTACACATGCTTTATGACTATTAGTGATGATGAGGCTAGTTGTAGTTCTAGTAAAAATAATGATTATACCTTTAGTGAACTACAAAATGCCTTTGATGATTTAGCAAATAATTTCAATGCATGAACTCCAAATATAAGAAAATCATTGCTAAATTAAAAATAGAAAATGAAGCCTTGACTAATACTAAGCTAGAATTTGAAAAGAAATTAGAAGAGGCTAACTTAGAAATAAATGAGTTAAATAAAAAGAATACAAATTTGCATAACTCATTCTCTAGGTTCTATATGGGTCAACAAAAATTAGATCACATGCTTGAGACCCAAAGAGCTTTCTTTGACAAAGATGGGTTAGGATATAATGCAATACAAAAAGAAACTCATCTAAATAATTTCCTAGTGAGCAAAAATACTATGCATGATTTATCTCTTACATGCTCACTATGCAATAGAATAGGACACTCTTCACAAGCATGCACTTATAGAAAAACTACATTTAGAGGAAGAGTTGTTAGAAAAATGTGGATGCCAAAGATGCAATAAATAATGATGATTTGTGCTTGAAATGGATCCCAAAAGAATCAAAAATTATTTGCACTAACTCTCACGGACCCAAGAAAATTTGGGTACCAAAACATGCTTAAATTGTTTGTTGTAGGAGTGTTAGAGCATGAGAATACAAAGAAGCAATGGAGATCAAATGCTCTACACACCCCCCATGGAGATTGCTTATGCCAATGAGAAAGAGGAAGAGCTTGGAAATCCATCCTTGGTAAGGTCACAACAATCCTTCAAGAAAGGCCTAAGGTGGATTCAACAATTCAAGGCAAAACATTCTCAAACAAAGGAGTTTTGTAAGCTTAATTCCTTACTCTTTAAAACTATTATTTGATTATTTGTGCTTTGATGAGAAATTTGGTTAATGATTCTTGATGCATTGTGAGTTGAATGATTGAACAAAAAGGCATGACAATGATCTTTGAATGTTTGATGAATAGTACTTGATGTATTGAATGAAAAGTATGATTTATGATTTTGAAATGATTATTGGATTTTTGCATTTTGAGCAAGTCTTTTATGTGTTGATAATGTATTTACTTGCCTCAAATTGCCAAATATGTCATATATGCAAAATGTCATGCCATGCGCATTAATGAAGAACTTGTATGTTAGAAATCATGGCATAATGTTCACAAGTATGATGATTTGATGTTATATGTGCTTAAAACCTATGTGAACAAGTTTGTTTTGACTTATTTGTGGTTTCCAATGCTTTAGTTTTGTCAAAATATGCTTAACTCTCAAAATGACATCCTTTGAGGCCAAAAATGCATTTTATTGTGTAAATTCTTCCAAAATTGCAAAATCTTTTGTAAAATGGTTTTTCATTCATGTTTTCCATTCATACAAGTCCAAAATCATGTTTTACAAATGTTTAAACCCTTACTTGGACTTAAAATACTCAAAAACGAAGTTTTGGTACCTCAAAGGTTGAATTTTTTGTCAAAAACTGTAGAAACAGGATAAGGGATAGATCTCTCAACAAGCAGGATCGATCCCCCTTGAGCAGAATACAGGAAATCTGCATTCTGGAGTTAAGGGATCGATCCCCCTCCTCTAGGGATCGATCCCCCCAGGCTAAAATGGGTTTTCTGCACTTTTTCAACCAAATTTGAGAAGGATTTTTCACTTTCTTGATATCTTCTTTCTTCTCAACTTAAAATTCATTATTTTAACTTCTTTTTGATGATCTTTACAACATGAAAATCCATTATTGATTAATATCATGCCTCAACTCCATCAATTTGTATCATTTCCAACAAATGGTATCACTTTCAACAATCAATATCATTTTTCTTGAACTCACAAGTGCAAAATCATTTTTCTTGTTGAAAACATTCATGAATTGCATAACTCTTGAAATAATCTTGAAACATACTTTCAATGAATGCTTAACCATAATTTTGAGAATTATTTCAAGAATTTATGGATATATTTGAGAATTTGATGAACTTGTGCATAATGAATATTTTTCATTTTTTTTGTTCATCTTAGTCAAGTATGCTTATAGGATTATGTCTCTTAGCTTGACTTATCTATTCCACACTAGGTTTCATGATAATTATACATCTAGAGGAAGAATAATTAAAACTTGACCTTAAGGATTGATTTCAAATGTAAATTCAATAATTGGTATAAGGTCATAATTTTCCTTGGCCTAAAATTTGTGATGGTAAATGGATTCTAAATGTTTAAATGCATGAAACTTTATCATCCATGTACTTAAATTTTTCTTATGGCCAAATTATTAAAGAACCTGAGCTTTAATGACAACACCAACTTTCAAAGATAAATGCAAATTTGAACAAACATCCATGCATTTATTATTTGAATCTTTCCTTGCTCATAATTGGTTAAAGACTTGAGTTGGAAAATGAGCATAGGATTTTTGTACTTGAAACCATGGAAGAAAATGTGTTTGCTTGAATACCTTTATTTTTTGCATCTTCCATATGGTATAACTTTGTGAATATGAATATGGATTAATACTTTATGATAGTATACTTTTGTTTAATTAATCCATATGCATATTTGATGATGTGAGATTGTGTTCTTGCATATTTGATGATGCAATGATTATTTTCTTGACATGAACATACTACACATAGATATTGGATTCATGCAAAATGCCTAAGTCAACCATTAGTAACAACTGGTGTTTAGATTGAAATAACAATTAGTATAATTGGGAACCATATTTTCAATAATTGGTAAGTCAAAACTAAATTGCCAATTGGTATGAGCTTTAAATTGACAATTCTTCTCATACTCTTTAGTTTGAAATGACAAATAGAGAAGAAGTCATTTAGGATATTTTTGCATGAAACTCTTGTGTGCTAGAATTTGTAGTTAATTGCTATATATCTTGATTCTGTGCACACTCTTGCTTGAAAGTTAATTAAACTTTAGAAAGAACAATTGATATACTTATGTCCTTAATAGGATTGAAATGAGCAAGTCATAGACCTTAATAGATACTTATACACAACTTGCTTCATTAATTACCAATTGTGAACTTCTTGCAAAATTATTTATAAACAATTGGTATAGGATCATAAGTCATGTTCTTTGCATGAATATTTCGTACTCTTTATGAACAATTGACTTATTTATTTGTGCTATGAGTCCCATGTACTAACATGTTTCTTGTTGGATGGAGCATATTCTTTTATCTCTTCTCACATAGCCATGATTTTAGGGGGAGCATATTTTTTATTATTTTTCCTTCTTTTTGCTATGACAAAAAGGGGGAGAGATAGAAATTAAAAGGGAGAGATATTAAGGGGGAGAGATAATGGGGGAGAGATAGTTTGAAAATTCATTTTCAAAACCTATGCTTATATTAAGGGGGAGCTTTGTAAAATTCTGCTTTATTTGAGGGAGAGTATTTTATCAAAGAATTTTCAAAGCAAATTTACATTAAGTTTTGTCATATCAAAAAGGGGGAGATTGTTAGCTTTACATTGCCATATATATTTTGAAATGACAAAAACTTAAGTAAGATTTAATGTTATAATTCATATTGTAAATTTCTTTTATCATACATGATTTTCTCAATCCATTTTCAAGTGATCATATCAAACATTAAGACCATGATTTAATTACATATTCTTATTAGTCTTAATACTTCATAAAATGTTTTGAATATTTTAGAAAATCACTTGATGAATTTTTGGACCATGTTTTCATCAAAGAAAGTCAAGAAAAACTCCCATAAAAATGCCAAAATGTTTTGGGTTGAATTAGGATCAAAGACCACATCATTTCTAACCTAAAAAAGTGCAAGAAATAGCTTTCTGGAGGCATGGGATCGATCCCCTAAGGGAAGGGATCGATCCCTTCAAGGCAGAATGATCCTCAAGCTTAGAATAAGCAATTTGGAAGCTTGGGATCGATCCCCTATGGAAAGGGATCGATCCCTTTGCCCGAAAATAGCATGTAACAGCTGGTTTTTTTTAGACAACGGTCATATTCAAGTTTTGGCTCCACCCAACAGCTAGAATACATCCAAGGGACTATAAATAGAGGCTTAGAAGATAAAGAAAGGAAGAGGAACTGTTCAGAAATTCTATTCATCATCTTCTTCATTTTCCTCAAGCCTCAACAACAAATCAAGAGCTACAAAGTCTTCATCATCCATCATTCTCATATTCTTTGTATAGAATAGCACAAATCTTGTATAGGCTTTTTCCTTGTGCTTAAACATTGTAATCACTTGCCTATCTAGAGGCCCTTCTTTGATTACACAACTTGTAAACACACTCATTCCTTGTAAAAGGGGAGGTTTCTCTTTAGCCTAAGAAAAAGGGGGAGGTTTCTCTTTAGCCTAAGAAAAAGAGGGAGGTTTCTCTTGAGCCTAGAAAAAGAGAGAGGTTTCTCTTGAGCCTGCAAAAAGAGGGAGTGTAACACAAATTCAAGTATAGTGAATTTGGGGAAAATCCTTGGGAGCGTTTCAAGGTAGAGGACATAGGCAAGTTGTCGAACCTCTATAAATCGCTTGTGTAAATCTCTCTGTCCCTACTCTCTTTACTTGCAATTATATTGTGCTTATTGAATTGAATTTATATTGCATGCTTGAGTAGTCTAGAGAACTTAGAAAATATCAATCTAAGCTAGAGAATTTAGAGGAACCGAAAAACGAACTTAAGGTTAGTAAAATCCGATTCACCCCCTTTCGGTATAGCCTATAGAGCCAACAGTATGATTTTGATGTAATTTTAGGGATGGATTGGTTAGCTACGAATTATGTTAGTGTAGATTGTTACACTAAATATATAGTGTTCTCTTAACTTGAAAAATATATTGTAAAACTTTCTACAGAGGAATGAAATTAGTCTATTTTGTTGAAATCAGTTTACTTCGAAATACACTGAATTTAAGAACTTAAGATTGTGAAGGGTTTATTGCATATGTGGAGGATGTTGAGAAAAGACATTCAGAGTTATACGAGATCTTGGTGGTCAAGGATTTTTCAGATGTGTTTCCGGATGAATTACCGAGACTTCCGCTTGATCGCGAGATTGAATTTACTATTTATTTGGTGCCCATTATTAAGCCTATTTCGAAGCCCCCTTATCGATTGCACTAGTCGAGCTAGATAAGCTCAAGAAGCAGCTCCAGGAGTTATTAGATAAAGATTTTATCTATCCTAGCGTCTCTCCTTGGGTGCACCAGTCTTATTCGTCCAAAAGAAGCGTGGTAGCCTGTGACTCTGTATTGATTATTGATTGCTTAATAAGGCTATTATCAAGAATAAATATACTCTTCCCTTATCAAGAATAAATATACTCTTCCCCGGATAGATGATTTATTTGATCAGCTCAGGGGTGCCCAAGTATTTTCAAAGATTGATCTTAAATCAGGTTATCATCAGTTGACAATTCAGGAGAGTGATGTCCCTAAAACAACTTTTAGAACTCGGTACGACCACTATGAGTTTCTGGTGATGCCATTTAGGCTTACAAATGCCCCTACAACATTTATGAATTTGATGAGTGAGGTTTTGAAGCCTTATCTGGATAAATTCATCATCGTCTTTATCAATGACATTTTGGTATACTCTAAATCCCGGGAGGAACATGAGCAGCACCTATATACTATTCTACAGATCTTCAGAGATAAAATGCTGTATGCTAAGTTCAACATATGTGAATTCTTGCTGGATCAAAACACTTTTTTGGTGCATGTGGTCTCTAAAGACGGAGTGTCAGTTGATCCGTCTAAAGTCGAAGCTATAGTGTAGTGGGAAAGACTGAAGATAGTTACTGAGATTCGGAGTTTTTTATTTGTTGAGGGTTTCTCAGACTAGCTGCTCCCTTGATGCATCTCATAGACAAGGGTGTAAAAGTTTGAGTGGACTGATCTTGTGAGCACAGTTTCTATGAGTTGAAGCGGAGATTAACTACAACACCGATCCTTACTAATCCAAGTGGTTCCGAAGGATTTTCAGTGTACAGTGATGCCTCTTCACTAGGTTTGGGTTGCGTGCTGATGCAGCATGGGAAAGTAGTTGCCTATAAGTCCCATTAGTTAAAGGACCATGAGAGGAATTATCCTACACACGACCTAGAGCTTGCTGTCGTGGTGTTTGCTTTGAAGATATGGCGGCACTATCCGTATGGTGAGAAATTCCAAGTATACGCTAACCATAAAAGTCTGAAAATATTTATTCTCGCAATGTGAATTAAATATGAGATAACATAGATGGATGGAGCTGCTAAAAGACTATGATTGAGAGATACTTTATCTCTCGGAGAAGGCAAATGTAGTAGCGAATGCCCTGAGCAGGAAACATTTGGGCATGGTTTCATACATGATGGTTTGGGAATGCAAGTTATTGGAGCAGTTTGCGAGCCTCAGTTTGAATGTTTCTCCTTTTGAGAGATATGGGTTAGTGGCTAGTTTCCGAGTTGAACCGAACTTGATGGATTAAATTAGAAGTGCTCAGAGGGAGGATCTGAGTTGTATTGAAATTGCTGGTCAATTGTAGTTGGGAATTTAGTCAGAGTATGTGATTGGCACAGATGGCATTCTGAGGTTCCAGAATCAAATTTGTATTCCTGAGAATAGGCAGTTGTGAGAGTTGATTTTAGCAAAGGCTCACAATTCTAAGTACACCTTGCATTCAGGTAGCAATAAGATGTTTCAGAATCTGCATAAGGTATACTGGTGGCTTAATATGAAGAGAGACATCGTCGAGTTGGTTGCAAGATGTCTCACTTATCAGCAGGTGAAAGTAGAGCATCAGAAACCAACTGGATTACTTCAGCCTCTAAGATCTCGATGTGGAAATGAGAGCACATCACCATGGATTTCATCATGGGTTTACTGAAGACCAGATGGAATCATGATGCGATTTGGGTGATTGTTGATAGATTGATTAAGTCCTCCCACTTTCTAGCTATTAAGCTTACAAATTCTCTGAGTGCCCTACCCGATCTTTATGTCAGGAAGATAGTGAAGTTACATGGGGTTCCAATGAGCATTACTTCCGACAGAGATTCTTGACTTACTTCTCATTTCTGAGAGAGATTTCAAGAGGCTATGGGATCTCGTTTGAATTTCAGCATAGCTTTCTATCCGCAAATTGATGGTTAGTTCGAGCACACTATCCAAACGCTCGAGGATATGTTGAGAGCTTGCACATTGGACTTTAAAGGCTCCTGGGACTATCATATTCCACTAGCAGAATTTGCCTACAATAACAGCTATCATTCTAGTATTGGCATGGCACCCTATGAAGCATTGTATGGTTGGAGATGTCGTTCCCCTATTGCATGGGAAGAAGTGGGAGACACAAAAATTTTAGCTCTTGATTTGGTTGAGCAGGCTTGTAGAGATGTTTAGCTGATATGTGACAGATTGAAGACTGCTCAAAGTCGATAGAAAAGTTATGCTGATGTCAAACGCAGACATTAGAATTTGCTGTGTGAGATTCTGTGTTCCTAAAAGTTTCACCTTCTAAGGGGATCATGGGATTCGATAAGAAAGGTAAATTGAGTCCCCAATGTATCAGACCGTTGAGATCTTAGACCGAGTGGGAGACATGGCATATCAGTTAGCATTACCACTAGAGCTTTCTAGTGTACATAATGTCTTGCACGTGTCCATGCCTCGGAAGTATCATCCAAATTCGTCCCTTGTGATTCAATATAAGCCATTGGAAATTCAGGAGGATATGAGTTATGTGGAGAAGCCGTTTCAGATTTTGGATTGAAAGGACAAGGTGTTACGATTTAAGATGATTCCTTTGGTAAAAGTTCTCTGGTAGTACCACACAGAAGAGCAAGCTACCTGGGAGCTAGAGAGCTTAATGAAAGAGAAGTATCCCAAGTTATTCGTCGGACAGGTCTGATCAAATTTGAAGGACCAAATTTTCGAAGGTGGGGAAGATGTTGGACCCCGTATATTTAATTACTATTTACTTTTATTATTTAATTAAGAATATTGAATATTTTATAATTAATAAATTGTTAAATATATTTTAGTATAAAGGGCCAAATAGTAGGTAGGCCTCATTGATCCTCTAGAGTTCCGATGGAGGTGAAACTTTATGGATTTGATATTTAGGGTCGAAAATTATGATGGTAAGAATTCTAACCTTAATCTTTATTTTTTATGCATGTTTCAAAAAACATGCAACAATTTGAGAAATGACGGTTTAGTCCATAAGCCGTCGAAATTTTTGTGAATTATGGTCAAACTAAATGGATTTTTGACCTACTATCTATGATAAATAATTTCTCATGAAATAAAGTCATAGAACATGTAAACTGATGAAATAAATTGAGTGTAATAGTAGAAATTAATTTCACTCAAATAAGTACTCGAACGTCACCGAAAGCCCCACCAATGATTAGAGCAAGTTAAATAGAGGTGATTTATGATTAAATGAAATATTTTGGAGATTGGATGGACTATTTTCAATTAAGTCAAACATTAAGGGAAAATTGGAAAGTGATTTTAACCATAAGGGCATTTTAGTAATTTCGCATGAGAGATATTTAAAAATGAAAATTTCTACACCTCTCTCCACACTTGGCTGGCCACCATCTTCAACCTTTCTCCCATCTACCATAGCCATACCTTGAGTGAAAATAAAGGCTTCCAAAACTTAAGGAAAAATAAATCGAAACCAAAAAATTCCTTAACAAACCCTGCCTATTTTTCAGTGCTCTTTCTCTTGATACCCAAATCATAGCCCATAGAGGCCATTTGCATAGAAAGAGCTCTCCCAAGTGATTCAACCAAGGTGAGTGGTGGAAGAACCTTATACTTTTTCACGGTTTTCTAGTTATTTACCATGTGTCTAAGATGTTTCCATGCTTCTTCTAGCTCGAATCAAATTAGAATCATGACTTTGTGTACTTGAGGGTTTCGGCCTACATTCCTTGTGTATGGGAATGATGTGTTTTGATGAGAAATTAATGTGGAAATGGTGTAGAAAATTAGTAGAATTAGTTTAAGACAAGTAAGGAAGCTTAAATTGTTGAAATGCGAAGTATTACATGATAAGGGTGATTCGGCCATGAAAACGGAAGGATGAATTTGTGCTTATTTCAATGTATTTTAGGTTCTAAAATAATGTACAAATTATTTTGAGATTGTAGGCATGATCGGAATAAAAAACAGAGGTGTTTAGTGCAAGATGTAGTTTTTGCACCAATAGAAACTAGATTGCATTTTGGAGCTACAACAAACAATCTACTAGTATTTGAATAGTTAGATATTCTTTTAATTACAATATGGTAAATTTACCAAGTTGGAATGATAATTTGTAGCCCCAAGATCGGAAGGTGCTATCGGTGCTGACGAACAGGATACCAGGAAACTAAGAGGTAAGGGATATATGTATAAAGCATAGGGATACCTCGTTGCATGAGTAAATAAATTTTGGCTTTTATGGAATTGAAATTGATATTTTGGATTGAATTTGGAAACTAGAAATTGTGGTTTGAAGTCGTGTTTTCTTGTAGATTAAATCATTATGCTGTCGAAATTTTTCTAAAAATATCCTAAACCGCTTCAAAATATTATTTAGCATGATATTTAAATAAAAGAAATAAATTTTAGGAATTTAAATATTTAAGTTCCTAAATATAGCTTTAAGTAAATTAAATCACAAATTCGGTCTCTAATTTGATTTGTATGAAAATTATATGTTTTTCCAATATTTGAATATTTTATATCTTTGTGTTATTTGAATAAAATATTTTGCATGCAAAATATTGTTTTGAGATTATGTTGTATATTTTCATATCTAAATATGTTGAATTTATGAATTAAATTCTTATGAATTTATTTAAGGTATGATTTATTAAATTTATCTCCGTAAACAACTTTGAAAATGATTATGAAATGTTTTAACTACCTGTGGGTACATGTATTTCGGTTTCACTTTGATGCTACTGACTCTAGCCCAGTCTTTAGCTCCCACAGGTGACACCTGGTTAGTGCCTCACACTATGGCCCATTGACTCTGGCCATACGTATACTATAGTGCATGTGTCTATTGGATGAAGCCTAGTCTCCATTAAACTTATACTAGAATGGTAAATCCTTTGTTAACTTAGATCCAGGCACTATTGGTTTTGATTTGATTTCCTATTTCGTTTATATGCTGTATATATTTTATGGTTTTATAACATGTTTGGTGAATTATACTTATTTGAATTATCTATTCGTAAATGATACAAATATGATTTAATATTGTTTACAGAGTAATTTATGTTTTCTGAATAATTTAAGAAATGTTTGACACACTATTGAATATTTACTGAATTTGTGATTAACTTAAATATTTCTAAACTCTCTATAGTGGACTTGGATGTCGAGACACGCAAGGTGCTCTAAAGCATCCTTCTGTACTCTATCTAGTTGTCTGATCCACTCTAGTATTCTTCCGACATCCGTGCCCTAAAGAATTTAAATCATGGTTTTTGAATTTTGCATAAAAATATATTATTTTTAAACTACATATAGGATACGTTGTATCAGCATTCGTACATGTATTTCTTACTAAGCAATTAGCTCACCCCCTTATTTTTCACACTATCAATTTATCTACAATAGTTGGGTTTGCTTTCGGAGGACCTGATTTTGGTATCCCTCAAGCGAGCCTTCTAAATTCATCGAGGTATACAATAGTTTTCTTTTATGTATTCAAACTTTTGTATATTTTTGTTTGTGTATTTGGATTTCGAATCCTGGGTTTGTATAAAGATAAATATTACATTATATTTTGAATTTAAGTGGACACTGCAAACAGCTCAACCATAAGAGGTTTGATTTTGTGAAAGTAGTGAAATAAATGATATTTCGGTACATGACAATCGGCCTTCGGATTTGGGCAAATATCTCGACCCTTGAACAAGTTTAGTTTGGGGTTATGTTTTACTATATATTTTTGCCCAATTTAGGTTCATTAATTTTGGCTTTTTGGGGACCTAATTTTTATATTTTTTAATTTTTTTTTGCATATTTGTTTATTTTTAATTCATGTCAATAATACTTAAAAAAATTTTGAGATAAAAATGTTTATGAAAATAAATAAATTGTAAATAAATGTGTTATTTTTAAAATACTTTTTATTATGAAATATTTATATATGAAGTGACACATTTTAAATAAATATGGTAAAATATTTTTTCATATAAATCCATTAAAAAAGAGTTTTTACATTTATAATTATAAAGATAACTATCTAATATATTGTCAGTAGAGTTTTTAGATTTTACAAGTGAGATTAGAACGATAACACATATCTTTTAAAAAAATATTAAAAATAAAATATAAATAATTATCCTAATTATAATAATCGTTTTACGGTAATTTATGCAAAATTGAAAAGATTTTATAAGTGTGATAATCCCAATCACTATAATAACAATCATTATGTCCATAATCATGATAAATATGACGCGATTGAAAGCGTGATTGAGACATTTAATAATTTTATAGTCCTCAATATACAAAATTGGCTGTAATATCAATTTTTTTAAAACAAAAAGTAGGATATATTATTTATTTAGTACGCAAAGTACATGATACAATAGATTTTAAAAGTCCAATTTTAAAGCCAATACAAAAATCAAAATGTAAGAGCAGTTCTAGTAATGCCTGGATATCACTATAAAATGTCGATATATAGTTGGTTGTCACTCAAATAGCTAGACAATATGTTGCATAGTTTGCTTCACAGTAGGTAAAAGTGCATCACACCATTCAACTCCTACCACCAGCTCAGGATATCAGTAATGAAAGTCTCCTGGAGTTGATGTGGAACTTGTCTCCTGTGTAACAAATGTAAACAACAAAGGGAGTCAATTTCCACTAGCAAGGAAGCAATCCCTAATGATCGTGCCATAGTAATTCCAATAAGAATCCATGAAGTTCTACAATGATGTTGTAGTAATTTTCAAATAACATGAATATACAAAGACAAAGTTACCAGTATCATCACGTAGAATACCGCTACAACCTGCTTGACCTAGATTACCTAAGTTGGATCCATTAGTATTGAGTTTTATAAAGGGAGTTTGTGGTGGGGTCCAGTAGGTTAGGGTAAATTGAGGTATACCTGGAGTGGTAGGAGTCGAGTACAAAATGTAAGAGTAGTTCTAGTGATGCCTGGATATCACTTTATAATGTCGATATATAATTGGTTGTCACTCAAATAGCTAGACAATATGTTGCATAGTTTGCTTCACAGTAGGTAAAAGTGCAGCACACACATTCAAATCCTACCACCAGCTTAGGATATCAGTAATGAAAGTCTCTTGGAGTTGATGTGGAACTTGTCTCCTGTGTAACAAATGTAAACAATAAAGGGAGCCAATTTCCACTAGCAAGGAAGCAATCCCTAATGATCGTGCCATAGTAATTCCAGTACGAATCCATGAAGTTCTGCAATGATGTCGTAGTAATTTTCAAATAACATGAATATACAAAGACAAAGTTACTAGTATCTGTAAGGTTTCGTTGTCTCGGTTTATCATGTCATACACGAAAATAAGCAGTGGATTAAAAATCAACAAAACCAAAATCACCAGGATCATGCAACAAGATTAATTTCGGGATAAAATCTAACCTTTTGGTGTACTCGTGTAGGAATGTTCGACTTCTGAATATGGCAACCCACGAACAACCCTTGATTTATCGTTAACTCGAGACTCCTAGCTGAGAGAAGCCCTCTAACGGTATCCACACAAGTAAGACGCAAAACAAGATCTTTGCCTGAGACAAGATGTGATCAGAAGCAAAGGGAGGAGGAAGGGAATTGTTTTATGAGAGTGCTAGCTCCAAGAGGCAGAACAGCTATAAAAATATTCTGTTCTCTTATATCTAACTTTTAGACATAATGTTGTTTTTATAGTGCCTCTTAACAAAACCCTAAAAAGGCCTTAGCCTTAGTCCAACTAAATTAGGTCTTTTGGGCCTTTTAAAATTACTTAATCCAAATCCAATTAATTGTAGGGCATACTCTAAGAATCTCCCACTTGCACTACAACCAATTGGTTATGCATTTGGATTAATAATTTGGTATGCCCATGAATTATTATATTAATAATTCATAATTATAATCTCATTATAATTGAAAAGACCAAAATACCCTTTAGTAATCTCGGGCTTAAATTACTATTAATTAAATCCCGAATTGTAGTTGGAACAGGATTCTAGTCCCACTAGAAATCCTTCTTGTACTAGGATTCATCACATGAATCCAACTCCATTTACCTTGTCTTGGTCATACCCTTATTGTGTGTGACCCTTTAGGTTTCCATTACGTTGGCAGTGATTTAGAATCTCATTCATAAATCACAAGCCAAGATTGGCATCTAGCAATGCATCATGGCTACCCAAGTAATGACAATGTCGGTGAGTTGACGTCAACCTTTCAATGAGCAATTATCGTATAATTCGATCCTTTTGTCACCTAATATCTCAGTTGAACATAGAGTATGGAACATGTCATCTCTATTAAAGTTCAACTCCATTGTTTCTCAATCTTAAGATAAATGATTTAATCAAATGAATTCAAGATCTTATCTTAAATCTCATTTGTACTGTGGCCACAGATTTTCAATCATTAATCTCTATCGAGAGTTCTTGAGATATAGACTCTTGTTACCAAGAGGGACAAATCCTATCTTGATCACTCACAACCCTCATATGATTCATGATGTACCCAATTACTGTCTTACTTGCAACCCTTATTCAGCTACGTTTACCAGCATCAAAGTACACCAATCCACACATAGGATACCATGGTGATCTCAAGTCTAAGGATCACATATACCATTGCCATTTGAGAACATCTAATGACACTCAATGTAACGATCCACATAGAGTTCTCAAGATGGGTCAATCCAGTGTATTCATTCACAATAATCACCCATGTGTTGATCTGGATATCACCATATCCATGACTTATGAGATCAGTCACCCAAAGGAATCTAACACATGTTAGTCTTACCATATCACTGATGTCCCTTCTCAGTGATACTACGACTAGGATATTTAAGAATAGTATCTTTGTATAATAAGGATCTCATTATCAAAGTTACTACTTTGATTCCTTTGATACGAATCAACTATTCTAAGGACTTTATCATTTGATTATGACTTGATCAAATTAAATATAGTCAATAATGATAAATAATTGCCATGTATTATTAAATAACATAAACAATCACAATGTAATACAAATCCAAATCTGATTGGCTCTCAGGGCTCACACACTAATAATCTCCCACCTGCACTACAACCATTCGGTCATGTATCTAATACCAAATGACCTAACATGTGCATCATGCTTTTGCTGTGATAGTGCCTTCGTAAGCAGGTCAGCAATATTATCATCAGTGCGTATTTTGCATATCTTCACCTCGCCTCTTTGTATGATCTCCCTGATCAGATGGAAGCGCCTGAGTATATGTTTGGACCGCTGGTGAGACCTGGGTTCCTTAGCTTGTGCAATGGCTCTATTGTTGTCAAAATAGAGTGCCATTGGATCAGCAATGCTAGGGACTACTCCAAGTTCTGTGATGAACTTTTTGATCCAAACAGCTTCCTTAGCTGTATCTGAAGCCGCTATATACTCAGCCTCGGTCGTAGAATCGGCCACTGTCTCTTGTTTTGAACTCTTCCAACTTACAGCGCCACCATTCAGGCAAAACACATAGCCAGATTGCGACTTAAAGTCATCTTTATCTGACTGGAAACTAGCATCAGTGTAACCATTTACAATGAGCGCATTCTCTCCTCCATAGACTAAGAAAGCATCCATAGTTCTTCTTAAGTACTTAAGGATGTTCTTAACTGCTATCCAGTGACGCTCACCTGGGTAAGCTTGATACCTACTCACCATGCTTAAAGCATGCGAGACATCAAGCCTCGTACATAACATGGCGTACATGATAGATCCAATAGTTGAGGCATATGGAATCTTAGCCATTTTATCTCTCTCATCTTGTGTTTTAGGACACATGTCCTTTGAGAGATAAATGCCATGAGACATAGGTAAAAATCCTTTCTTGGATTCTTCGATGTTGAACCTTTTCAACACTTTGTCAACATATGTACTTTGACTTAGACCTAGCAACCTAGTCGATCTATCTTTATAGATCTTTATTCCAAGGATATAGGCTGCTTCTCCTAAGTCTTTCATGGAGAAGAAATTCCTTAGCCAAGTTTTGATAGATTGTAGGGCAGGAATGTCATTTCTTATGAGTAGTATGTCATCCACATATAACACTAGGAATATGACAGCACTCCCACTAACCTTTTTGTAAACACAAGGTTCATTTTCGTTCTTGATGACTCTTTGACTGTCTCATCAAAACGAATGTTCCAGCTCCAAGAAGCTTGCTTCTCAAGCTCTCGACGTATCCTATTAGACTTACGCGGGCTTTGTGTTTCTGGAGCTATTTCCTGTTCCACAACATCTTGTGGGACTTGCTTCTGTTCCACTAAAGGTTCAGTGACATTTTGTGGTTCTTGAACCTTTTCAAGCTCTATTTTCTTCCCACTAGTTCTTCTAAAAGGAAGTCCTTTTCTAGAAAGACACCATACCGAGCCACAAACACTTTGTGCTCTGTGCAATTATAGAAATAATATCCTTTTTGTCTCTTTAGGATACCCCACAAATATGCATTTATCAGATTTGGGTCCTAATTTGTCTGAGACTTGTCTTTTGACATAAGCCTCACAACCTTAAATCTTTAGAAAAGACAGATTAGTTTTTTTTTCAGTCCACATCTCATGCGGTGTCTTTTCAACAGCTTTAGTAGGAACACGATTTAGTGTGAATGCTGTTGTCTCTAAAGCATAACCCCAAAAGAAGACAGGGAGGTCAGATAGACTCATCATGGATCGAACCATGTCCAACAAGGTCCGATTCCTCCTCTCAAATACACCGTTCCATTCAGGTGTACCAGGTGGAGTGAGTTGTGGAACTATTCCAAACTCCTTTAGATGATCTTATAAATTCTAGGCTCAAATACTCTCCACTGCGATTTGATTGGAGTGTCTTGATATTCTTGCCTAGTTGGTTTTGTACTTCATTCTTGAATTCTTTGAACTTTTCAAAGGATTCTGACTTATGTCTCATTAAATAAACATAGCCATATCTACTGTAGTCATTAGTAAATGTGATGAAGTATTGGAACCCTCCTCTAGCTTGTATGGTTAATGGACCACATACATTTGTATGTATGAGCTCTAATAAACCACTAGCCCTTTCACTTATTCCTGTAAAAGGGGCCTTTGTCATTTTACCAAGCAAACAAGATTCGCATACATCATATGATTCAAAATCAAATGAATCTAAGTGTCCCTCTTTGTGGAGCTTAGATATGCGTTTCTCGTTTATGTGACCAAGTCCACAATGCCAGAGGAATGTAGGGTTAATCTCATTACCCTTTGACCTCTTGAAATCAACACTGTATATGTGATTATCTAAATCTAGAACATACAATCCATTCATAATGGAAGCATTGCCATAGAAAATATCATTAAAGTAAATTGAACAACTATTGTTCATTATTTTAAAAGAAAAACCTTTCTTATCCAAACAAGAAACAAAAATAATGTTCTTGGCAATTGCTGGAACATAATAACAATTATCAAATTTTAGAATTAGGCCCGAAGGCAACGATAAATTAAATGTTCCTACAGCTAACGCAGCAACCGTTGCTCCATTTCCAACTCGCAAGACCACCTTGCCCTTGGCAAGTTTTCTACTCCTTGTTAGTCCCTGCACATTCATGCAAATGTGAAAACCACATCCGGTATCTAATACCCAAGATGAAGAAGTAGACAAATTTATCTCAATCACATATATACCTGAGATGGAAGTCTCACTTCCTTTCTTTTTCTTCAGCTCCTCAAGGTACACAGTGCAATTTTGCTTCCAATGACCAGTCTTACTATAATGGAAGCATTTTCCTGTCTTAGCAACTCCACTAGATGGCTTGAGTTTCTTGGCCTTTTCCTTCTTGTTATCATTGGGCTTGGGCTTACCCTTAAGCTTGCCTTTGCCTTTGGATTTGGTCTTGTCAATCACCATAACAGAAGTAGGCCTTGACTTCTTCAAGTCCTGCTCAGCAGTTCTCAACATATTAAGCAATTCTGCCCGTGTCTTATCCATAATGTTCATGTTGTAGTGTAACACAAACGAACTATAGCTATCCAGTAAGGATTGGAGGATGAGATCAACTGACAACTCTTTATGCATGGTGAAGCCTAGTGCTTCCAGCCTCTCAATGTACCTAATCATATTAAGTACATGAGTGTGCACCGGAGCTCCCTTAGCCATCTTGCTGTGGAAGAGCGCCTTAGACACCTCATAACGTTCGTGCCATGCTTGTATTGGAACATTTCCTTGAGATGTTCGATCATATCAAACGGTTTCATATTCTCATGTTGCTTCTAGAGTTCAGAACTCATGGAAGCTAACATCAGGCACTGTACGTCAATGGCATCATCCAAATGCTTTTGATAAGCTTGCTTATCAATAGCGGAAGCATTCTGTCGGGGTTGAGCAGGGATCGCATGCTTTAGAACATATAACTTCTTTTCTTGCGTGAGGACTATCCTCAAATTTCTGTACCAGTCTAAGAAGTTTACCCCAACCAACTTGTTATCCTTCTCAAGGATAGAATGAAGGGATAAATTGTTGTTTGCCATGATAATTCTACAATCATAAAATATGCAAGTAAGTAACATTGTGATTAAAATCATTAATTATGGTCTTTTAATTAAATGAACCCACTATTTTCCTTAAGCTAATAGCCCTCACTATCAACTCGGGAAGCCTTTTCGCCTAGACTTCCTAGTGGGCCAGGATCCATATTTGGTCCCATTATGACTTTAGCTGAGATAGTCCAATGAGATTATTTAGGTAGACAACTCTTGTCAATTGCATCTCATACAACTCCTGGATAGTTGGGTGAACAACTCTTATTCTAACTCATGATATGGGTTAAAGCCCAACCTATGCCTCTAAATCTTATTAGGTTTGACTGAGCCAATGCCCTAATTTAATTTAGTTAAGTCTGACCCAATACACTTGGAGATAACTATTATCCATGCAATGTGAATTCCTAACGTAGGTATGGCCTTGACTGAGCCAAAGTAGCACAATACCGAACAAAGTCTCTTTCACATGCATCGTATTGGAAGGCATCTTTATTTGTTATCTTTGACTTAATATTTATTTTGAGGGATTTTTAATTTTACCGTCTCACCTAGCATGCTTTTCTAACATATATATCAACATATATAAGTAAAAGCGTAAAATTAAACGTGACATGGTTATGGCCTTTCTATTACAAAAGAACCTAGGGATACATTAATTTTCTAAATGCCTTCTCCTTAATTTCATTTCAAGCGTCACCTCGGTTCGCCTTGGCTCCGAATCATCTTGGCTCCAAATGTTGTGCATTTTACAAGATAATCCTAATTTATCTATATAACTATTACATAAATAAATTACAAATAAATCAAGGCTCACAGGCCCAATTTAAATTTATTTAAATAAATTACAACTTATGTAAACCTAGGCCCATAACCATACACCATGCAATCATCCATATCACATAAGAATCAAGCATCAAGCATACACAGTAATATCACATATTAATTTGCATGCTTCCTAATTAAAATCTAATTTTAATTAATCAAATTTTAATTAATTATGGGTATCAATGGCTGTTTTAATTTAATTTTAATTCTCAAAATTCAATTTGGGCTTAATTAAAATTTTAATCTTATTAAAATCTCAAACCCATTGGATAACTCTTATCTATTTTAAAATATTTTATTTTAAAACAAAAATTTATAAAGATAACTCCTTTTGAAATTTTAATCTCATTAAAATCTCAAAAGTATTGGATAACTCTTATCCAATTTAAGATATAAAATATTTAATTTAGAATAAAATTTTATCAAGATAATTCTTTTTGAAATTTTAATCTCATTAAAATCTTAAAATTATTGGATAACTCTTATCCAATTTAATACAGGATATATTTTATTTTAAAACAATTTTATCAAGATAATGTTTTTGAAATTTTAATCTTATTAAAATCTCAAAACTATTGGATAACTCTTATCTAATTTAATAAAGGATATATTTTATTTTAAAACACTTATCAGGATAACTTTTATCCTAATTTATTTTATATATTTTAAATAAAATAATAACAAGTATTAAATTTTTTTTAAATCTATAATTGTCTTACAATTGTTTTAGGTCGCCCAAACAAATTTTGAAAATTAAAATCAAATCTGTAACAACTTACAATAAAACAGCATCATGACGAATCGAATTCACTATCCCGAAAGCCGTTTGCACACTGGCTCGGATACCACTGTAAGGTTTCGTTGTCTTGGTTTATCATGTCATGCACGAAAATAAGCAGCGGATTAAAAATCAACAAAACCAAAATCACCAGGATCATGCAACAAGATTAATTTCGGGATAAAATCTAACCTTTTGGTGTACTTGTGTAGGAATGTTCGACTTCTAAATATGGCAACCCACGAACAACCCTTGATTTATCGTTAACTCGAGACTCCTAGTTGAGAGAAGCCCTCTAACGGTATCCACACGAGTAGGACGCAAAACAAGACCTTTGCCTGAGACAAGATGTGATCAGAAGCAAAGGGAGGAGGAAGGGAATTGTTTTATGAGAGTGCTAGCTCCAAGAGGCAGAATGGCTATAAAAATATTCTGTTCTCTTATATCTAACTTTTAGACTTAATGTTGTTTTTATAGTGCCTCTTAACAAAACCCTAAAAAGGCCTTAGTCTTAGTCCAACTAAATTAGGTCTTTTGGGCCCTTTAAAATTACTTAATCCAAATCTAATTAATTGTATGGCATACTCTAACAGTATCATCACGTAGAATACCGCTACAACCTGCTTGACCTAGATTACCTAAGTTGGATCCATCAGTATTGGGTTTTATAAAGGGAGTTTGTGGTGCGGTCCAGTAGGTTAGGGTAAATTGAGGTATACATGGAGTGGTAGGAGTCGAGTATGGGGCAGTATAGTATAGGGAAGTATGTAACTGTCGACATAATTGGAATGTGTTGTATAAGAGTAAATATGGCGCATTTGACCTTTGGAACACCTCCTCATTCCTAGCTTTTCAGATGTACTATAACAAGGTTGGTAAAAACGAGGAGTATGGTAGAGATTAAGTGAGATGGTTATAGTATAATTTGGTATGAGAAAGCTCAGTAAATAAACTTGTTAGGTGTATATAGTTAAAATTTCAATTCCATTGGATATTTTGCCATAGAGTGTTGAATTTAGGGCAGCTATTAAAACGATGGTTTGGTGTTTCATTTGATTGTTTACATAGTGTACATAAGGCCGATGGAATGGCATGTTTTTAGTATAGATAAGAGGGAATGGGTAGTCTATTATGAGCTAACATCCATAGAAAAAATTTTATTTTAGGCAATGTTTGAATATTTCGAGTATGTTTTCAAGGAAGAGCCGGCTATTAACATTCTGATTTATCTAGAATTAATGCATTATATAGTGATTTGGTAGAAAATTTTTTATTTTTGGATAAAGACCAGTACCGTGTTTCATTTTTTTTTTTGAATTGATAGCTCAACTACAATCACTTAATCATTTGAAGTTGTAATCTGATTGCAACCCCTCTCCACCGCGCAAAGTTACTTTGCGAGGATCAATCACTCTGAAGATACTCAGAATACCCAGCCACTCTTCCTTTTTCTGTCGACCACAAAACTATAACCAATGAAATTGATTTCAAAGTTTGGCCAAAAAAAAAAATCTAAAGACCCAATTCACCAAATCATGAAATGTAACAAACCCAGACAGCAAAACATCAAAGAAAACAAACTTGAAAATGATCAACGGCTTGATTTGAGATTAGGACCTATCTAAGGATATTGTCATATATTGGTGGTTGTTTTTTTTTCCTCATAATTTATGTTTCCTCTTTTATTTTAAGGTGGTTGAATTCCTTTTATCTTAACTATGTTATATAAATAAAGAATTAATTTTACTTTTCAAATAAGATAAATTAATCATTAAAATTTTTTAATTAGGATTAATTAAAGGATAATTATTCTATATATCGCTAGTTGAATTTTTTGACTTTACAAGCGGGATTAGGATTATAACACATATTTTTTTATTTTTTTTCTTAATAATTTAAAGGACATGTGTCATTATCCTAACCTTTCTTGTAGAGTAAAAACACTTCACTGATGGTGTATAGAATAATTATTCTTAATTAAAAATATATCTTTATTTTAGAAAACACCGTTTTATTATTTTTGAAAAAGTTTGAGATATTATTTATTACGCTAATTTTAAAAGAAAAAACAAATTTACCCTTTATTTTTTATTCTTTCTTTTACCTAATTTTTTAACCTTCAAATTAATAAAGAAAATTAATTAATTTTAAAATTACGTTTAATTTCTATCAAATAAATTTTAATTAAGTTATGCTCTAATTCAACTACATCTATAATCTATCTATACTATATACTATTTTTGTCTCCTCCTCTACCTATGCTTGACACATGTCATTTTATTTTTTCCCCTCAACAACTTTTTTTAAGCCCTTTTATTGTTTTTTTCTCAACAACTTTTTTTAGTTAAGTCCTCAACATGTTTTTTACATGTCTCTTTTAACTCTTTTTAATCCAGTCTTCTATTATTGTTTTATGGTATTTCTTTATATTTTTATCTGTTTTCCTCTTCTACTTGCATATATTTTGTTTACAAATGAAAATTATTATGTGAAAGTGTTTTTTTACATCTAACTTTTCCAAGAAAATATGTTTTTACTTTATATATTGTACTTTGGAGTAAATATAAATAATTCAATTAGTTATTCTTAAAATAAAAATGCTTACAGATGAGTTTAAAACTTTACACTTAATTAATAATATAAATAAAGCATTCTTAGCTATTTTTTCTTACCTCTTTGTTAAATTGTCTGAATCACTGTACTGTATATATATTTTGGTGCTCTTACTTTTTATTGTTGTTGCGTCATTATCTTAATTTGTTTGTTTTTAGCACAAATTATCTATTTGTGATACTATTTAACTTAAGTATTGAGAATTTTTTTTAATCCAAGCTGATCCAAAGTTTTCAAAAAATTATTTATGGACATTTGGTTTGATATATAAACTCTTCCATTAGTAAACATGTTTCTCTTTTGTACTAAACAATATGAAGGAAATAAATATTTCTTATGACCAACAACTCTTATCTAATATTCAATTTTACTAACTTTAAGAATTGCAAAATAAAAACAGACCCATAGCATCGCGCGGATTTGTATCTAGTTACTTATATTTTTGTCTCCTAGACCTTTGTGAAAACCCTAAATTCTTCAACCCTGATTTGGTACTCAAGTGTAATTTGTACAGGTACTAAGTGTGATAAAGTGATTTTGGAAATTTGATTGTACCTACCTTGTCCTAATACACGAGAATAAAATTGTAAATATATAATTTAGGAATGCAAGGGAGAGGTGCACGTATACCATATATATGTTGTACTGATTTTATATGAATTTTAACGTATGCACCAATTAGCACATGCAATGTACACATATACCCGCGTACATACTTAGAAATATATAAACAAATAATTGAGTGGAACAAAAATAATATAATGAACATGTATATATACAAATATACATGTATAAGGATATGCATATATACATGTATATATATATATATATATATATAAAATCAAGTGAAATGAAATAAAATAAAAAGATAATAGAATGGGAATACATAAGTAGATCACAAATATAAATAAAATAAAATAAAATAAAAACCTAAATATATCTATTGTATATATGAATTATATATTATACGTATTTATACTTATATACTAAAATATATAATAGTATCAAAAATAACAAAATAGATAAAGAATATATATATATATATATATATAACTATTTAGGTATAGTAAGATACGAGATATAATATATGCATAATATTTTATAAAAAGGCATAATATATATATATATAATAAAATAAAGGCTTTTGATTGGCTTCTTGAGGAAGCCAATCAAAAAGCCACCTGCTCCCACTAACAAGGGAGCAGGTCGTTTATACCAAATGAAAGAACAAAAAGGGGATAGGCTCCTTAGAAATAGAAAAAGAGGAGCAGAAAGATGACGGGAAAGAGAAAGTAAGGAGTGCCGAAGAAACGAGAGGAAGAAAAGAATAGAAACTGCAACAAGTAAGGAAAGGATAGTTGAGACCGAGAGAGAAGAAGTAGGTGTTGCGATCGGGAAGAGAAGAGGAGCTCGAGAAGGTAGGGTTTTCAGTTAGTCTATATGCTGATTTGAGCTGCATTGGTTGATGATTTTATGGCTTGAGAAACAGAGGAGTAAAGGTGTGAAAGGCAGCCATTTCTTTGATAACCGACTGAACAAGAAGAGCAAAGCAGGCCACGCACAAAAAGGGGACCTGAACATAGCAAGAAAACATGATCTGGCAAGGCAGATGGATGGCTACTTAGGCTGGAAACTTGACTGGAATGAAGACAGAATTGGGGCTGTGTTGGTGGAAATTTGGGTATGCGAATAAGGTAGAATAAATCAACAAAGTGGGGCAGTTTTGAGAATTGAAATGAGGCTGTTTATAGCCTATATTTGGTGGCCAAAAACAGAGTTGGAATAAGGGATTTGTTGCTGTTTTGGTGATGATAAGGAGGGAGGATGCTGTTGATGAGCAGGGGAGTAACACGTGCTTCAAGGGGCTGAGTTGGGGTGTTTCAAATGTTGCTGCAAGACTAATTCTGGTGGCTAGCAGTGGCGTTGTTGGGCATTATGTGTGACGCCTAGAAGCAACAAAACTGGGGTTCCAAGGAGGCTGGAACCAAAAGGTAAAAGCCCTTCTAGTATTAGATTTAAAAGTCATTTATATATATATATATATATCTATATATGAAAAGAATATGTATGCATATATATAAAAATATATTACTGAGTAAGATTTCATGATGAAGAATGAATAAATTTCTGGTGTAGGAATCTCGAAAATTTTAAAGAGAGTCTTGGAAATTCTGAGGTTGGCAAAAAGCTTGGTTTGAAGATATCTTAAAGGTAAGGGATTATATAAAAAGAATGTAGGATGATATCATGATCATACCATTTAGGTCTTGGTCCTAAGAAGGAAGGTTATATTTACTTACATATGTTTTATTAGAAACATTATAGTTATGATTTATTGTGGTTTAACGTAGTGAATCACTTTTGGATTTAGAAATGAATTAATTTGAATTTAAAGTAATTGAACTATTTGTGATCTTGTAAAATGAATTGCTTCAAATGTGGTGGATTTAAACTATTTTGGAATTGTTGAGATTTATAGATATCGCTTATAGGAAGTTTGAATTTTTGAAACTTTATGTTGTCGGAGCTTATATAAAAAAAAAACATGATGCAAATAGTTGCTATTTTTCGCATAATTGGATTTTTGTAGAAAGAACAATTTAAAGGTGCGATTCTGGAAGCAAATGGGTACCTTGGTTAAAAAAAATGGGTACATGTATAAATATATCTATATCTATATCTATATATATAGAGATATATTTATATATATAGATATATTTATATATATATATATATATATATATATATATATATATATATATCAAATGTATACACATGCCTAAATACATACATGTGCATATATATATTACATGTATATTGAAGTTACGAGATAGTAAAGAGTTAAGTGCAGGCATACGAATTTAGATGATTGTGATTTTAAGATATATGCCTTAGCATATGACTAAGCATGGTGAAGTCAAATTATTGAGATGATATTAAAATGATTGTAGTGACTTTGACTAGAGTGGAAGAGTAGATTTTGATCGAGGACTCGAAGAAAACATTGACTAAGGGTGTAAGGTAAGTGGGTTAAGTAAAGTTTGTTAGCACCATCTCGTAGGAATGGTTTAATTTTATAAATTCATTTATGCTTGGGCTGGACTGAAACTTATTTTCTGCTTTGCGTGTTGTGGCCAGCCAAGCATGCATGTTAAGTGAAATGAACCGATGCATGTATGTATTTACCTATAGCATGTTTTGAGTTTAATTACTTAATGTTTATGTTTTAATGACTTGCATCATGTTTTATATTTGCAAAGGCTTGGTTTGAACCGACATTTGAAATAAATTGAAAGTTCTTTATATCTCGAACTCAAAACTGATTTAATAGTGATTTTGGAATTCGTGGAAGCCAAGTGCTATATGAGGAAATTGATTTCAAACTGTTTTTGAGTGCAGGCATGTCCTACGACCTTTAGGTCATTTGTAGCTTATCGAGCTTAGCTCTAGACCTTATTGCCCGTCTATCGAGCTCTATGCTCTAGACTATCGTATTGTACCATCGAGCCTAATGCTCTAGGTAGATTGCTACTTGTCTGGAAAACCAACAGGCAAGTTCTAGATCTCGACTGATCAGCGAGACTGGACATTGTTCTATGGCCATAGATTTAGTGTTGCTTGCGACACCACTCCATTGCTAGCTAGGATGGATATTGAATGATTGATTGAGGATCATTGCCTAAACTCTACTCACTATTGTTACATTATCAGTACTGCTTTCAGTGAATCGAGGCAATATGCCTAACCGTTATTAATTTCTTGATTTATGACTCATAGATTATTGAAATCCATATTGATCGAAATGATTGTAGTGCATATTGATCGTTTTATCAAGTGTTTATTGATTGCTTTATCAAAGTGGCCATTGATTGATTTATCGAAATATATTAATTGTTATTTGAAATGCATAGCGTATTGAGTTTAACCGAATGTATAACGAATTGATTTAGCTAAACTGCATGGTAAGTTTGTTTTAATTAAGTGCATATTGAAAGCGTTTTACAACTGAAGTGCACGAAGAAGTGTTTGACTTAATACCATGCTTAAATACCAAGCTTTCTTATTACTCTAGCATTGTTTTCTACACGTGCATGTAGATTGACATGAGTCTAACATGCATTTACTTAAGCTACTTACTGAGCCGTGGTTTTGCTCACCCATTTCTAACAACATCACAGATCATACGAGCTAGACTCCACAGTCAGTGTTTTGGAGCAAGGCCTCAAGGACGATCTTTAAGTAGCGATATTAGCCTGAGTCCTCCGAGTGCTGTTTTTGTTGCACTTGAGGTATAAAAACAATTATCTTGTTATTCATGTATGACATTTTAAATGCACAACACATGCTTATAGAATTTTTGGGATGTAACTTAGGATCGTTCTAGATTATTATAGACTCATATGATTATCGAGTGCGATCTAAGAAGTGAATTGTGACAACTATGAGTTGTGAAATGCCATATATATGTAATTGATGACTTTGGAAGTATGGGTAATAAATAGTGAAATAGACTGAGAATTGTGGATTGGAATTATGCTGTTGGAAATAGTTGATTATTTTGCAGGTTATTAAGCTGGGGATGTCACGACCCGTGACCACATTTTTCATCTTCTTATACACAACTTAACCGGTTGGGCTGTCTGCGATACTTCACTTGTACTGACTGTTAAACAATTTTACATAATATTGTTTATATTATACACATCCCCTATCGTAATAAATCAGATAAATAGTACTGTTGACGTGTCTAAATACAGAGAATAAATGATCATACCTCAAATAATCAATCGGTCTGACACATTGTCCTTCGTGTACAGTCAGGATCCACAATCCACTGAACTCACATTCAGTCAAAACCTGAAATGTTGAAAATTAAGGGGTGAGCAAAACCACGGCTCAGTAAGAGAATTATATGCCTCACTTGATACTCAGCTTCCTATATGCTAAAAATCTTTTTCATTTTTCCTATAGGCTCTAGGCTCGCATGTAGGAAAGATACTACAGTCAGCTAGGAATCCGAATGGAGTAAGGTAGGTATTTTAGAATACCATACTTGTTACGGAACCTAGAAGCAACTGTAGAGAGAATTTTTTTCTTTTTGTTTTGAATTAATAAATCCTTTTCCTTTTAAACTTTCATAACCTTTTTGTCAGTTTCTTTTCAAAATAATGCTTCTACGAAATAAAGCATTTAAATAGAATAATCAATATTCGTATATTCCTTGAAAAGAATATTAGTTAAATCATCATTTTATTTCTTTAAAATTCATTTCATGTTTTAATGTACTCTCTTAATTAGTACCGTCCTTTAAAAAGCAAAATAAGCTATTAAAATCTATTCCATTCTTAAGTTCACAAGGCATCGTTCTTTTTATCAGTATGATTAAGTGTGAAAGAGACGAACATTCAAGTAGCACATGTTTGAGTGGCATATATAAACATAATCCGATATATCACACACATCATATGTCATGTGCACAAGATCTATTTCATCCTTCGACATTTGTCGCATCCCCATCAGAACTTAGACTGATTATTAACACATCAGAACTCGTGTAGCACTTAGTTCCCGAAGGATTCTAGAGGTGGCTCACACGGTAAAATCATCGAGTCTTTGCTCGGTTTGGCCTTTACTAACACATCAGAACACATGCAGCACTTAGTTCTCGAAGGATTCTAGAGGTGGCTCACACGGTAAAATCATCGAGTCTTTGCTCGGTTTGGCCTTTACTAACACATCAGAACACGAGCAGCACTTAGTTCCCGAAGGATTCTAGAGGTGGCTCACACGGTAAAATCATCGAGTCTTTGCTCGGTTTGATCTTTACTAACACATCAGAACACGTGCAGCACTTAGTTCCCGAAGGATTCTAGAGGTGGCTCACACGGTAAAATCATCGAGTCTTTGCTCGGTTTGGTCTTTACTAACACATCAGAACACGAGCAGCACTTAGTTCCCGAAGGATTCTAGAGGTGGCTCACACGGTAAAATCATCGAGTCTTTGCTCAGTTTGGCCTTTACTAACACATCAGAACACGTGCAGTACTTAGTTCCCGAAGGATTCTAGAGGTGGCTCACACGGTAAAATCATCGAGTCTCTGCTCGGTTTGGCCTTTATGCGATATGTAATTTCCACTGTCTTATCAGATCTCATGTAGTACTTATGATCTAATATTCCATTTAAAACCATAGAAAGAATATTAGAATTATCATTTCTTCCTTTTTGAAAACATATTACATGTTTGTATCTCATGTCTTATGAGAATCATCTCACGGTACTATAATCAATACCTAAATGAGCATTTTGTAAAAATGCTATAATTCAATTGATTCTCTTATCATATTATATAAAACATGTTCTTTTCACATGTCACCCATCATGTATCACATTTTCCGTTTGTCATATTCCATGTCATGTAAAACACTTTTCTTTTTACATGTCACCTATCATTTATGGAGTCTAAGATAGGCATTAATCTCATCATACTATAAACCTTGGAGGGTAAGGAAATACACCGGTCAAATCTATGACCATAACCTATATTGTCCTCGGTGGATCACTGATTAGGCGTCGACCGGGACTAAACATGTCACATATCATGCATCAGCATGATAGGAATGCCAACCAATCTCAAAACCGTATTTTCATCATAAAATAAACCTTTATGGAATTTATATAAATATAAAATTCCATAATTTAAAACCATAAGGGTTAAAATCCTTTAGCGAATATTTATAAAAATATTCATAAGAATATTCACTATATTTCACTTCATCTTTCGTCTCGTAATTTGTGTAATTTATCTATTCCCAGAATTTTCGGTGATTTCATTATCATCATTCTCGAATACATGAATATTCTAAAGTTCCATCTCATTATATTCACGTTTTATGAAATTTAGAAATTTCCTCATGTTTCGTGATTTACTATCGAAATTCGGAAATAAAATCATTTAATATGATTTTATAAAGTTTTTCTAAAATTTTCGGCAGCATAACGGCTGCCGATTTACTAACCTCCTGCACGGAAAATACAGTTTAAAATCTTTCAGCCAGTACTTCTTCCCAAATTATTTTCTGCAAATCATGCATAATAATAATTCTCATAAAATAATTGCATAAAATATTTCAATTTAAAATATGCAGACTGAGTATCCTTACAGTGCTGCACATGCATCCCTTACCTTTTTCTGGGTCGGCGACTTCCGCTTATCGATCGCGCCCGCACTCCATTTCTCCCGATTGCTGAAAATAATTTCTGGAAATAAAATTCTAATTTTTTAGAATTTTTCATAATTTATTTAATTTTTCTGAAAATTAAATCTCAGGAAGATTTCTTACCGAACTTTGAAAAATCCCGGGTTGTCGAATTTCCGAGAATTTTCTGAATTCCCGAAATTCTCCTTTTTCCTCTTTTTCTTCCTTTTTCCTTTTTTTCTTTTCTTTCTTTCTTTTCTTTTTCTTTTTCTTTTTCTTTTTCCATTTTCTTTTCTTTTTCTTTTCTTTTTTCTTCTTCCTTTCCCAGTCAGATTGGTTCAGACCGATCCAGCTCCTTTCCTCGCCGGTTCCTCGCCGGCGGCCGGTTCTCCGACGGTTCAGGCGTCCCTCAGCTGGCCGACTGTACGACGAACTTGCCGGTGCCCTCCGTTTGCCCTGGATCGGTGGCACGGCGGCGGATTGAGGCGGTTTTGCCTCGGTTTCTTCTTCCTCTTCGCCGGCCTTCCTTCACCGTCCATTGCGCGTCGGGTGACCTCCATCGTGTTCCTCTCCCTCCGGCGGTGCTTCGGTGGCAGTGGTGGCCACCGATTTGGCCGGCACCGCCGTCGACATTTTCCTTTTCCTTCCCAGTTTTCCTTCGTTTTCTGCCTCTGTTTCCTTCTTTTCTTCCGCCGCCGACAACTTCCTCCCTCTCTTCCTTTGCCGGCGACGTTGTCTGCACCTTTTTCTCTCGCCGGCAATGGCATCTCCGCCATCGATGGTTGCGGCTGGGAGGGTCGGGATTCCTTCCCCCGATCCTTCCTTTTGTTTTCTGTTTACTTTCCTCTTTTTGGTTTTTATTCCCTTTCTATATTTAGTAAATAATACACTATATATTATACACTATGTTTTATATTTTATACATATAATATATTTTATATATCATATATATATCATTACATATATAATGTAATACAATACATATTATATATAAATTATATATATAATGTATATTACCAAATATATATCTAGTATATATATATATATATATGTATATATGTATATTTATATACTTTAAAGTAAATAACCTTTATATATATAGAATTACATAAATGTTATAATACAATATATATACCTATAAACTTTAATATAAAATAACATTTACATTTTCTTTATATATATATATATATGTATGTATATATTTATATATACATAAAATATTATGTTTATATATATATGTATTATTTAAATTCATGAAATAGTATATATTTCTATATATATACCAACGTATATTAAAATATACTATATAGTATTTTTAAATACATATGTATTTATATAAAATACATTTATATAATTTGTAATTATATAAATATATTTCATTTTATTCTCTTATTTTCTTAATTAGATTTGGATTTTAATTTATCCAATTTAATTCTTTTCCTCTCTCTATTATTTTTATCTTCACTTCCAATTTAATTTCCTTTATACGAATTTCCCAATTCTTTCACTTCCTCACTTCTCGGGATTTTCACCCATATCCCATTCTTGCAAAATTTTATTTATTTCCTCGGATTTATTTTCTCCAATATTTATTTTCAATATTTCTAATTTCCAATAAATGGAAAAATTTACGGTTATCACAGGGGAAAATCGATTTTATATAAGGGGGAGCTTTCGACCTTTTCCTTTTATCAGTTTAATATTGAATTAGAGTATTAAGTAAGTCAGGTGGTCTTAAGAGATAACAAATTAAACAGTGAATGTAAATCAAATTAAGAATGCAAATTTAGTGTAGAGGCGACACTGACACCGAATACAAACCTTAAATCAAAAAGAAAAATTTAGTTCGTAAATTTGGTAAATAGTAAATAAAGTTTGAGTGTTAAGTGTACGTCACAGCCTTCAGGTCGTGACAACCTTACTTTGCATGACACTTGTCTTTTTTTCTTTTGACTAAGGGAAAATCATAATTAGCCCTTGAGAATTTTTTAAAAATTGAAATAAAATATCCCAAAATTTTGGTTTGCAAAAATTCAAATAAAATACTAATACCAAATATCCAAAAAATTTCAAATCAAATTATAATTCCCTTTTTTATTTTTATAATTCTCAAAATTTAAAAATTACAAAAACTATAAAAATCTAATAAATAATAAAAATAATATAAAAATTCAGACAATGATAAAATTATATAATAAAGCAAAAAAATTTCAAAGATCATTCTTTAAAAATTAAAGACAAATAAACAAAAAAATTTATAAAAGAATAAATCTAAAAATCAAATTCAAAAAATTTTCATTAAAAGAGGAAATAAAATAATAAGTAGATAATTTTAATGTTAAACACTTAAAAATTACGAAAAATAAAAAGAAAGAGTGGTGACAGAAGATTAGCCTAATTTGAATTTATCTTGATATTAACAAATTTAGGTCAAACTCAATAAAAATTAAATGTCTATAACTTTTTTCTTATTTTGGTTTATTCAATTTTCTAACTTTGTGTTTGAATTTTATTTTATTTTACTTTTTAAAAAAAATATAAGAATAAAAAATAAATAAAATGTTTATTCGATAAATTAAATGTTATTATTTTTATTTAAATTTAATATTTTAAAAATAATTATCTTGATTCACTATTATTTTTTTAATAAATACTATTTATAGTATTTGTTAAGAAAAAAGAAATCTTGCGTAGCAGGGGGCATTATGCAAGTGATTACATAATTTCGTCTATGCAAAAACACTCACGGTCTTCAGGTGATTAACCATGACATCATCGTCAATCATCAAACGAGGTGGCATATCTCGATTGACTGTTAAATCAAATGGAATAATATGATTGGCTAGAATCCACTTCACTAGACCTCATGAGGTGACTCACACATGGTAACCACAAATGGAATAAAGAAGTGCCTATTTAATAGATATTGATCTTGATGAAATTATAAAAATCCTATAAAACAATTTGTTATACATCAATGTAAGTGGATAATTCATCACATTAAAAAACGATTTGGTATACACTAATGTAAGTGGATAATTCATCACATTAAACTTTAACATTTCAATATTAATTAAATTTAGTATAAATGCTAATTGAAACAAAGGTTTAAGATAAATAATTAAACAAAATCGATACTATTAGTAGTATTTTTTTTAAATTATCATACAATTAATCCATTACAGGGATTAAGGATGTGTTCGATAGAATAAAAAGATTGAAAGATGAATAAAGAAAAGTGTAAAATTGAAGAGAATAAATTTTGATTGTATTTAATATGAGAAGAAAAAAAAAGAAAAATAATCATTTTATAACATCATTCTTAAAAATAAATCATTTCAAAATAAAAAATATGAAAGAGAGAAAATGGGAGAAGTATGAGCACATAATATAATATTCTATAATACAAAAAATGCGATGTGGCAAAGGTGCTATATTTAGTGTTACCACACTCCAACAGCAGCAGTGAGAGTACATTCCATGAATTCAGAAACAAATATGAATTCACAAGAATTTGCTGAAAACAGTTTTCCTCAAGGGAGTCTCCTCGTTCTCCTCATCATTTTCATTAGCAGAACTCACATATGTGTTGAGAGCGCAACGTATTACTGAGTTCATCTGCTTCTTTAGTCTTGCATTATCAACAAAAATATCTTTTATCATCTTCCATAACTCATCATAGCTTCTTTTTTCACTCTCATCCGATCTAATCACACAATTTTCTACATCTTGCGCAAGGAGTTGTGCCTGCCAGCAACAACAATCAAACATTGTTTCATTTCAGACAACTCTAGAAACAACAACACGCCAACCAATTCACAGAAGTATGTAAATGCAAAGCTCAAAAAACTGAACTTGAGAGCAAAGGATACCTCAGCAAGGAGGAGATCGATCTGATTATCCGATGTTGTTAAGAGATCTAGAGCATCAGATGGAGATGAAGTATCCACAATCAATTTATCCTCCTCCTCACTTAAGAAATTAATGCCACATTTTTGAAGTCGATCACGTAAAAGATTACATTCGTGAAGAAGTTTTGTATTTGCAGCATTGCTATGCTCCATCCTTTGCTTTTCCTTCTGCAAAACCCTCTGAAAGTTGAACATGGGACAATAGAATAAGAATTTCTATCTGTTAAAATAAATCAAACCTACAAAAGAACAACCAAGGCTACAGAAAATTTGTTAGGATAATTTTATTTTAAGTATTTGACAAGATTTAATGGTTTATCTCTTTGTTGGTTATATTAGTTGATAAGGTTGAAAACGTTAGCTCTTGTTCCTAAACCTTTCCTATATATGTAATCTGTCTCCTACAATCAATAAAATGAAAAAAAAAGTTTCTCTTTCTTATAAAAAACTTCATGGCATAGTAAAAGGTCAGCTTCTTCTGGAACTACGGCATCTTCTACACCACTAGTATCAACAACCAGTGTTGATTATGCATCTGCTACGAATTCCTCTCTTCAATTAACTGTTCACAAATTGAACGGTAAAAATTATCTAGGACGGGCTCAATCTGTGAAGTTGGCAATTGACGGCAGAGGACAACTTGGACACCTGACCAGAGAGGTGAAACGACTGGCCATAGATGATCCAAATTTGAAAGCATGGGGGTCTGAAACCCATAGGTGACTGCATGGCTAATCAACTCTATGAAACCTATGATTGGAAAACCATATTTATTTTTACCAACTGCAAGAGAAGTATGTGAAGCTGTACGGGAGACTTATTCTAATCTGGAAAACTCTTCTTAGATTTTTGAATTGAAGATAAAACTCTAGCAATTCAAACAGGTTGATCGAGATGTTACCATCTACTACAATGAGATGGTGACATTATGGCAAGAGCTAGACCAGTGTTATAATGACGAATGGGATTGTCCTGCTGATAGCTTGAGGTACAGGAAAAGATAGGAAAACGATTGTATCTACATGTTTCTTGCAGGCCTAAATCGAAATTTGGATGAAGTATGGGGGTGTATTCTTGGAAGGAAACCATTACCATCCATTTGTAAAGTTTTCTCAAAGGTTCGTAGAGAGGAAGCTAGACAGAGGATTATGTTGAAACATAGCCCAAAAACAGAGAGTTATGCTCTTGTCTCAAGAGGTCCAGATTTCGAAGGAGAAAAGAAGCGGCCATGGTGTGATCACTATAAGAAACCCTGGCACACAAGGGAGACATGTTGGAAAATTCATGGCAAACCACCAAATTGGAAAAACAAATCTGGTAGTGATGGCCAAGCCTTTCAAGCAACAAATAAAGACTCTCAAGGATAAGAAGTCAAATCAGAAATGACCCCATTCACAAAGGAATAGTTAGAACATCTACAAAGACTCTTTCAATTTCCACAACTTTCTGTAAATCCATCTAGTTCTCAAGCCCAAAAAGGTAATTACCTTGCTGCAGGTCTCTTTAGCATCAATTCTAGTCAAACCTACTCGTGGATTATTGATTCTGGAGCAACTAACCATATGATAGGTTGCTCAAATCTTTTTTCATCTTATAATCCATGTGCAGGAGATAAAAAAATCAAAATTACAAATATGTCTCTTTCAACCATAGCTAGAATAGGATCAATTTCCATCTCTCCATCTCTTACATCACACAATGTCCTTCATGTTCCTAAATTACCCTGTAATTTGTTGTCTATAAGCAAGTTAACTCATGATCTCAAGTGTCAAGCTAATTTCTATTCCTCTCGGTGTGAGTTTTAGGAATTAAGCTCAGGGAGGACGATTAGCAATGCTAGAGAGAATGGAGGACTCTGTTTCTTTGAAGATGGAATAGAATCAAGAAAACAGGTTCAGGATACATGTCTAAAATCTATTGTTGTTTCTGATGATCATGAAATATTGATGTGGCATTATAGGTTAGGCCACCCAATTTTTCACTATTTAAAGTATTTGTTTCTGGGTTTATATAGAAATAAAAATCCATCTTCATTTCAGTGTGAATTTTGTGAGTTAGCAAAAAATCATCGTACATCTTTCCTATCACAACCATATAAGGCTTCTAAACCTTTTTCCTTGATTCATAGTGATGTCTGGGGACCATTAAGGATTTCCACACAATTTGGAAAAAAGTGGTTTGTCACTTTTATTGATGACCATACAAGGGTGAGTTGGGTGTATTTGCTAAAAGAAAAATCTAAAGTGGAGAAGGTGTTTAAAAATTTTTACACCAGGGCACAAACGAAATTTCAAGGAAAAATTCAAATTTTCAGAAGTGATAATAGAAAAGAGTAATAATCTTTTGAAAAATATTTTTTAGAAAAAAGGAATTGTACGTCAAAGTTCTTGCAATGACACCCCCCAACAGAATGGGGTTGCTGAAAGAAAAAACAAACGCTTTTAGAAGTGGCTAGGGCATTACTTTTCACAAATAAGGTTTCTAAGTATCTTTGGGGTGAAGCTATTCTCCCTGCTACTTACCTAATAAATAGAATGCCCGCTAGGATTTTAAACTTCCAAACGCCTTTACAATTCTTTCATAAGTGTAATCCCACGTCTAGGTTGTCATCAACATTACCATTAAAAATTTTTGGGTGCATTGCCTTTGTCCATATACATGATCAAGACCGTGGGAAAATTGACCCGAGAGCAAGAAAATGTGTATTTGTAGGATATGCACCAAATTAAAAAGGTTATAAATGCTACGACCCAATTTCCAAAAAAATGTTTGTTACCATAGATGTAACATTTTTTGAATCAAAATCCTTTTTTAGGACTCATCGTCAAGGGGAGAAAGAATATGAAGATTCGGAGTATCTAGATGTGTTTCAACTTGAAAATTCTGACAAAACAGTTTTGATTCCTACAAACTCTGAAAATTCTGACAAAACAGTGTTGATTCCTACAAACTCTGTCCAACCTATTGAATCAAGCATTATTATAACTACTGAAAATCCAAGTCCATCATCATTGCCATCTCATGCTGAAAATCCAAGTCCATCATCACTGTCATCTCATGATCATGATCATTTGGACATTTGCAACGGTTCAAAGACAGGTACAAGAAAACCAAAACTTATCGTCTACTCGAGGAAGAACCAAACTCATAGAAAAGAGTCCATTGCTCCTTTACAATACCATGAATCTGAACCAAGGCATGACCGGAACTCTAACAATTCTTCAGGTAATAGTCAAACTGAATCTGTCCAAATTATTCAACCTAGTCTTAGTTCATAGTTTGGGTCCACAAATGATCTTGATATTCCTATTGCTACCTGAAAGGGTGTTAGATCATGCACCAAACATCCCATGTCCCACTATGTGTCTTATAAAAATCTTTCACCAGCCTTTCTTGCATTTTCTTCACAACTTTCTTCTGTGGAAATTCCAAAGACTGTGCAGGATGCTCTACAGGTTCCTGAGTGGCAGAAGGCCATTCTTGCGAAGGCAAAAGCCCTTGAGAAAAATAGTACATGGGAGATAGTTGATTTACCAAAAGGTAAAAAGACGGTTGCAAATGGGCGTTTACAATCAAGTACAATTCAGATGGGTCACTTGAAAGGTATAAAGCACGATTGGTAGCTAAGGGATTTACTCAAACCTATGGCATTGACTATCTTGAAACTTTTGCACCTGTGGCAAAGTTAAACACTGTAAGAGTACTCCTATCGGTTGCAACCAAAAATGTCCTTGTATGGACTAAAACAGTCTCCAAGAGCTTGGTTTGAGAAATTCGTGCAATTTGTGACAAATCAAGGGTACATTCAAAGGCAAACCAATCACACCATGTTTATGAGGCACTCAAAAGATGGCAAGATATCTGTGTTGATAGTATATGTGGATGATATCATCCTTACTGGAGACAATATACCAGAAATGAATTGTCTAAGACAATGTCTATCATCAGAATTTGAGATTAAGAACTTAGGCTCCTTGAGATACTTTCTTGGAATGGAGGTGGTTGATCAAGGAAAGAATTGTTGTTTCGCAACGGAAGTACATTCTTGATCTTCTTAAAGAAACAGGAATGAGTGGATGCAGACCTACCAACACTCTTATTGATCCGAATCAGAAATTAGGAGATAGCAAGGAAGGAGATCCAGTGGATACATCTCGGTACCAAAGACTAGTGGGAAAACTGATTTACTTAGCACACACGTGACCGGATATCTCATTCGTTGTAAGTTTGGTAAGTCAATTCATGCATTCCCCTTATACAAAACATATTGAAGCTGTGTACTGAATTCTAAGATATTTAAAGAGTACACCAGGGAAAGGTCTATTCTCTGGAAAAAAATGAGCAGAGAAATATTGAAGCATACACAGATGCAGATTGGGCAGGTTCAATTACTGATAGGAAGTCCACATCAGGCTATTGTACTTATGTATGGGGAAACTTGATTACTTGGAGAAGTAAGAAACAAAACGTGGTAGCACAAAGCAGCGCAAAAGTTGAGTATAGAGCAATGGCTCATGGGGTATGTGATATGTTGTGCTTGATATGAGTGATGGAAGAACTCAAGAGACCATTAAATATGCCTATGAAGCTGTACTGAGACAACAAGGCTGCAATTAGCATTGCATACAATCCAGTGCAACACAATAGAACTAAACATGTTGAAGTTGACAGGCATTTCATAAAGGAGAAGATTGAGTCAGGTGCCATTTGTATGCCATTTGTTCTAATAACGTAGCAAGTAGCAGACATACTCACAAAGGGACTCTTCAAACCAAATTTCAAGTTTTTCATAAGCAAGTTGGGCATGATTGACATCTATGCACCAACTGGAGGAGGAGTGCAGAAAATTAGTTAGGATAATTTTATTTTGAAGTATTTGATAAGATTTTATGGTTTATCTCTCGGTTTATCTCTTTGTTGGTTAGATTAGTTGATAAGGTTGAAAACGTTATCTCTTGTTCCTGAACCTTTCCTATATATGTAATCTGTCTCCTACAATCAATAAAGTGAAAAAAAATAAAAAACAAAAAAAAGTTTCTCTTTCTTATAAAAAACTTCAAAGGCTTATCCTAACGGTTGTTAACCCTCCTTAAAAGTATTTAGGTCCAAGCCCCCACTCCCCCCTTGTACCTCTCATGAATAAAAATAAATAAATAAATAAATAAATAAATAAATAACCTACAAACATAGTTTCCTTTTGAAGAGGAAGTCATGTAAGAATATGACACCCTCGCAACAGCTTTGTAAATCACTTTTCTTTCCATCTACCTTTCGATACTCCATTTTATATAACATGCTCAACATAGCAAAAATTTAAAAATAATTCAAATTCTATCGTGAAAGATCACATTCCTAACAGAACTTTCCAAGTCTCAGCAGTGCCTTTAAGATAAGGTTTTAAGAGCCTCAAATTGTCTAAACTAGAAGAAAAATACTAAAGTGCAAATCTTCACTCATTGACTTTTGAGAAAATGTTTCTCTTCTACCTCTACCAAAAAGATAACAAAAATCTCTATGTACTTGGGTAGTCATCACCCACGACAATTCAGTCATTCTCTGAAAACTTTCTTACTACACATGACTTTGCAATAAGGTTCTAAAGTAGGTGAACCACATTCCAATCAACATGCATTTAAAGCTAACATTTCGCTCTGGAATGTGTGAACAAATAACTGGGACAAGAAAATTAACAAGCCCATAAAGACCGAGGAAAATTCTACTACAAAATTGAAAAATGAACTTTTATTTTTTATTTTTTTTTGCTAGAAGAGCACTCAAAGAACAACAAATCAAGAATGACAAAAATTGATACAAGGAGCTTGATACATACTGTACCATGAATCCTTTGAAGCCAGTTGACTGAATAGATTATATATATTATATATAGGCTCCTTCATTATACTTTTTGCCATAAGAGAAAAAAAAAGGTGGCAAAGAAACAATAAGATATAATATCAAAATTTCACAAAAGGGGAAACGATCAAGTACCTCCAATTCTAGTTTTTCTTTCATCACACAGCTCAGTTCTTGCTTCAATTCGAACTGAGAACTTCGAAGAGATTTCACCTCCTTAACAAGGAGCTTTACATCTGCTTTTGATTTCACCTCTAACTCCTCATGTTGTTTATGCAAGTTAGCAAGCTCTTCTCTAGCAGCATCTAACTCTTGCAGCAACATTTTGCTTTCATTCATGATTAATAACTTTGCTAACTCAACATGTGCCTTTTCTTCCTGGTATATTTTAGCACTAATTAACTAAAGCTTATCACTTATTCAATAATTTGTTATTATAAGGAAATGTTAATGTCAATGTTTAGGGTTTCAATTGTAGTTTATTGAATAATATGTTTGTTTACATACACAAGGGCTCTAGCACTAAATCAGGAAACTACTCCTAATACTAATTGAAATCCCTAAACTTACGGGATCTCAATAAATACATAATTACAACTAAATATAAACACTTGATTCTAAGAAATATTTATTTTCCTAAAATAACACGGTTTCCCACACTCTCCCTCAAGCTGGTGAATAGGAATTTTCCATTCTCAGCTTGGATACAATTCTCTCAAATGTCGTGCTACTCAACCCTTTGGTGAGGATATCAGCAAGTTGCCTATGTGTTGACACATATGGAGTACATATCAAGCCACTGTCTAACTTCTCCCTGATGAAATGTCTATCCACCTCGATATGCTTCGTTCGATCATGCTGTACTGGATTATGAGCTATGCTGATTGCTGATTTATTGTCACAGTATAGCCTCATAGGCCATTCCCATTTAATCTTTAAGTCTTCTAGGATGATTTTCAGCCAAAGTAGCTCACATACGCCTTGTGCCATTACATGAAATTCTGCCTCAACACTAGAACGTGCTACTACACTCTGTTTCTAGCTTCTTCATCTCACAAGATTCCCTCCAAGAAAGGTACAATACCCGAAGGTTGATCTCCTATCAATGATTGATCCTGCATAGTCAGCATCACTATAAGCTTCAAGTGTCGTACTCCCATTCCTCTTGAACAGAATTCCTCTTCCTGGTGTTGCCTTAAGATACTACAAAATTCGGTAGGCAGCCTGCAAATGAACCTCTCTTGGACTATGCATAAACTGACTGATTAAGCTCACCGCATAAGCTATATTTGGTCCAGTATGTGATAAGTAAATCAGTCTTCCCATAAGACGTTGACACATTTCCTTGTCCACTGTGGCATCTTCCTCTGCTTTTCCTAGCTTAAGGTTTGGGTCCATAGGAGTACTTGCGGGTTTGCATGTAGTTTTGCCCGTTTCCTTGAGCAAATCCATAACATACTTCTGTTGGGATATAAAAATCCCTTTTCTAGAGTGCGCAACTTCAATTCCCAGAAAATATTTCAATCTTCCCAAAGTCTTAATTTCAAACTCTTTAGCCAAGCATTGACTCAATATTTGCTGCTCCCTTTTGTCATCTCTAGTTAATATAATGTCATCCACATATACTAACAGTGCTGTTAATCCCCCTGAAGCAGAATGTTTGATAAACAATGTGTGATCCCCCTGACTTTGTTTGTATCCCATGGCCAACATGACTCTAGCAAATCTTCCAAACCAAGCTCGAGGAGATTGCTTCAGGCCATACAAAGCTTTATTCAACTTACATACAGTATTGGCAATTACATTCCTTCCATAACCTGGTGGAATCTCCATATAAATCTCCTCCTTAAGAGCCCCGTGTAAGAAGACATTTTTCACATCAAATTGCTGTAGTTCCCAACCAAAATTGGTAGCTAGAGATTAGATTACTCTGACTATATTCATCTTAGCAACTGGAGCAAACGTCTCTAGGTAGTCAATCACATAAGTCTGTGTATACCCTTTAGCTACCAACCTAGCCTTGTATCTCTCAATTGACCCATATGCCCTGTATTTCACAGTATAAACCCACTTGCACCCCACCGGCCTTTTTCCTGCTGGTAACTTCACCAACTCCCAAGTTTTATTCTTCTCTAGAGCCTTCATCTCCACATCCATGGCTTGTTTCCATTTTTCATTAGACAATGCCTCAGATAAGGTAGTAGGAATGGTGGTGTTCTTTAGGCTTACAAGGAAGGCTTTGTAGGTTGGTGAGAAATTTTTAAATGACAGGTAGTGTGAAAGAGGATATAATGGTTGTTTTGTGCACTTTCTGGTCCCTTTTCTAATAGCAATTGAAAGGTCCTGGTCATCTTCAGTAATTTGGGCTTTGGTTTCACTCTATAATTCTGGAAAGTTAGTAATTGTTACCTCATTTGAAGCACTTGAGTTGGACTCTTGAACTTGCATAGATCTTAGATTGGCCTTTTTCTGCCTTGAGTACACCAAGTTTTTACCAAATCTCACATCTCCAAGAGCATATTCGGGGTTAGGTACTAGTTCGGGTTCAGACATATTTGGTGCAGTAGGGGTGGTCTCATTTGACTCAGGTTCAAGTTCACCAACAACTAGGGCATTTGACTCAGGTTCAGACTCAACAGATGGCTCAACAGACAGTTGGGGCATATGATTGGGTCGAGACAAAAGTGAAAGATCAGGCAACTCAAGAAAACCTTCTTTATCTTCCCTAAGACTCTCCTCCTAAAGATAAGGTTGAGTGAAATAGGCCTCTTGTTCATTGAATGTTACATCTCGTGATACATAAAATTTCTTGGACGGAGGATGGTAACACTTATATCCTTTCTGAGTTGAAGAATACCCAATAAAAACACACTTTAGAGCTTTAGGGTCTAGCTTCCCCCTGTCTTGATTGTGGATATGAACAAAGGACACACACCCAAAAATGCGAGGTGTAAGATTGTTTGTGGTAGAGAGGTTCGGATAGAATGAAGAAAGCACATCCATTGGACTTTTGAATCCTAGAACTCTAGAGGGTAATCTATTAATGAGATGAGTGGCTGTGAAAACTGCTTCCCCCCCAGAAACTTTTTGGCACATATTTTTGATACAACAGTGCTCGGGTTTGGTCTAGAAGGCGCCCATTTTTTCTTTCGGCAACTCCATTTTGTTGTGGTGTTCTCACACAAGAAGACTCGTGAATTATTCCCTCTCTTTGACAAAAAGAGGTAAGAATTTGATTGAAATAATCCTTGGCATTGTCTGACCTAAGTTTTTTAATACTCACACCAAACTGGGTTTTTACCATAGAGAAGAAATTAGGGAACACAGTGCTAACATCTTACTTATGTTTAAGCAAGAAAACCTAGGTAACTCGGGTACAATCATCAATAAAAGTCACAAACCATCGTGCCCCTGTCACATTAGCAATAGTAGAGGGACCCCAAATATCAGTGTGAACAAGATAAAAAGGAAAAATGCTTCTTTTATTGCTTTTTGGAAAAGGTATACGCTTGTGTTTGGCAAGTTCACACACCTCAATATAAAGACTCTCAATATCCAACTTTGTAAACAATGAAGGAAACAGAATTTTAATAACCCTAAATGATGGATGTCCTAACTGACAATGGTAAAGAAAAACTTTCTCCTTACTAGATAACATAGACTCAGACATGAATGAGTGGGGTGATCTACTCTCAAATATGTTTGACTTGATTGATTCTGCGAGGTAGTAAAGACCATCCCGTTCTCTAGCACGTCCAATCGTCCTCCTCGAATCCTTGTCCTAAAACAAACAATAACTACTGTGAAAAATTACATTACAAAGCAAGTCTTGTGTGAGTTTCTGTACAGAGACAAGATTGGTGGATAGCTTAGGAACATGAAGGATATTTTTCAAGGTTATGCATGGGTTTATTTGAACATCTCTTATACCAGCTACGGTTGCTAAGAATCCATCAGCTGTTGCTATTTTCTTATAGCTTGAACATGGTGAGTATGTGGAAAAATGTTTGGATGAGTGGGTCATGTGATCGGTGGCTCCTGAATCCATGATCCAAGATTGAGTAAAGGGTGTTTCTGAGGCATTTAATCCAAATGAAAATAGACGCTTACCTGAATACGCCAAAGTACAAGTATCTGTAGGTTTCTCGAGGTTACTTAAGAATGATCTCACCTTTTCCACCTCCTCTTGGTTAAGACTTGCTGGTTCCTACTTGGCTTCTCCATGCGGTGAGTTGGTAGCAACATGGGCCTGCCCATTACCCCTCGATGGATTATCTCTTTAACCCCACTCACGGCTGGGAGGTTTCCCATGCAGTTTCCAGCATTTCTCACGAGTGTGGCGCCCCTTTGTGCAGTAGGTGCACCATAGTCCATCACAGCCTTGAGCCTTGGGTTGACCACTCTTGCCTACTTCAATGGCAACCTTCCTTTCCATGCTTGTTGAACCATTTTTTACACTTTCAGCTACCATGGCTGAACCATCTACAGTTTGAGGATCAAGCATTAAGCTCCTTCTACTTTCTTCACTTCGAATAATAGCCACCACTTCATTGAAGCATGGAATTTCCTGCTTTCCGAGAATTTGGATCCTGACTTGATCAAACTCAGGGTTTAAACCAACAAGAAAGTCATAAACTCTATCTCATTCAATAAAATCCTTTAGTATGGCTGCATCATCCGAGCATTTAGTTTGAATCACCCTATAATGGTCAAGTTCTTGCCATAGAGATTTCAATTGGTTGGCATATTCGGTCATAGTCTTGCTTCCTTGCTTCGCAGCCATAGTCTTGACCTTCACCTCGTACACTTGAGCTACATCTTTGGCCTTTGAGTAGGTCTGTTGGATCGCATCCCAAATGTCCTTAGCCGTAGCCATGAACATAACTATATCACTTATCTCGGGTACCATAGAATTCCATAGCCACGCCATAATCATGGAATCCTCTTCATCCCATACTCCAAAACCTGAATCTCCTAGCTTCGGTTCCATACCTAACAGATGGCCGATCTTCCCTTTGCCTTTCAAGATTGTATGAACAAGTTGGACCACTTGAGGTAATTCTTTCCATCCAATCTGTAGGCAGCTTGGATGGCTTGCAATTCTCCATGCGATTGAGTTTTGCCTCCTTCATCCAATGGAACTACAGCAGCCGTACCAATCTCCTTGGTCTCTGACATCGTCCTTGGTCTCTAATGGACAGAAACTAACAAATTACTTGGAGAAGAAAGGAAAAAATAGCAATAAAGGTTGATAAAAAATTTCCAGCAATAAAGACTGGTATAGCACAGTAAATGCTCTGTTTTGACAGTAGAAAAACAGAGCAAAACAGAAAAGAAAAACTATGATAGACCAAACAACACCTAATTTCTCAAAAATATCTTACTGCTCTGATACCATGTCAATGTTTAGGATTTCAATTGTAATTTATTGAATAATATGTTTGTTTATATACACAAGGACTCTAGCACTAAATCAAGAAACTACTCTTAATACTAATTAAAATCCCTAAACTTACAGGATCTCAATAAATACATAATTACAACTAAATATATACACTTGATTCTAGGAAATATTTATTTTCCTAAAATAACACGGTTTCCCACAGTTAACAACACAAAAAAGAAACCTGTTCAGTTTTTAATTTCAATTCCATCTCCAAACACCTCTTTTGAATTCCTCCATATCCCAGTACATTTGAGTAAAATTTTCTCCTTTGTGCAAAACAGCTTGATGCATGTTTTCATCACAATTTTCTCTAGTGGTTTCAAGCTCCATTTCCAAATCCTTGACCTGCAAAAGAAAAGCCAATCAAGTCAGTCATATTAATGATGCTAGTCAAATTAAATTAAGCTTCATTAGCATGTTAAGACAACCTTTTTTAGTAAATACAAAAAGTATGACTCCAATCCTAGCAGAATGGAGGGAAAAAATTCATGCACAAGCCTAACTGATTTGAGATAAAAACTTAGTTGAGTTGAGTTGAGGGCAGTGGAGTGCTCAGTTTCAACACAGTTACTCATAAAAACATAAACTAGAGCATCCCAGTTCCCAATGATTGAAGCTGCAAAGAAAGGGTTTCCCAGTAGCAATTTCTCATTCTTAAAAACAGTTCACAAACCTACTAAACTGCATTACTAAGTCCATAAATCTGACAAATCAATTTAGCATAATGTTTGGTTTATAAGGAATCCAGTTTGAATCTTCTAATCCGTTCCAAATATCAACATATTATCAGTCTTCTTACACAGAGCAGCTAGTTAGTTTTCTGGCTTTCATCACCAAACATGAGTTGCAATGATTGCCCATACCGACTTCAACAGTTAGTATTAGGCAGTTTATTTTGTGAAATTATTTTCCAGGCCTGAAATGGCCGATACTTCAGACAAGAAATGTTTTAGTTGTTCAGGATTACTATGGAAATAAGACAGCCAAAGCCTAATTGAACTACCCCAGGAGCAAATTGTTCACTGAATTAACTGCCTCTTCAAAATAAGGAATTATTCTTCGGACAATGCCAAAACATCCGGCATATTATGTTTTGAAATCGCAAGAAAATGTTCTTTTTACATACCCATCCTTGCAAATAAATAAATAAATAAGTTGTTTTTGGCTAGTAGGAAGTTGATTAATAGAACAAGTGATGTTCTGCGTAAGGTAATCTAATGAGAGCCTACACTCTTAGCAATTCCACACATGTTCTCTCTTGAGAAAATTACCAATATCAAACACAGACTGGATTGAAAGTTCGAGCACAAAGGCCATTTTATCAGGTGATCATTAACATAAAAGATAAGCCTCACCAGCTAATCACTGAGCAATGTCAAGATCACAGATCACAAAAAGTTACCATCTGTTTCTATCATATATTTGTAAACTAACACCTTAGATTTCTAATAGAAGTCTTTTCCAGCATCTTGAGAAGGTAAGGATTGGATTGTCACAATTTAAACCAAGTAAATCCAAGTTCACAGCAGTAAGAAGCAATTGTAGGATCCTTAGTCTTATGATATCACGGGTCAGCCTCTAGGCATTTGCGAAGAATAAAAATAATATCAATGAGTGTCTTAAAGATTCTCACGCCACGTAGATATACAAACTAAACCAACACAATTAGATAAGTACTATCATGGACATTGAAAGATCATAAAATGAAATAAATTGGAATAAAGTTAACAAGCCATAACAAAAGCAAATATACCAAAGAGCATAGAAGAATGAATTTAATACACATTTCTTGATCAACACAATCACAAAAAAAGAAATTCCATTCAAACGGCTTTACATTCTAACTATATCTGAAAAATACCTTTGTTGCCAGGAACCGTCTAACTGCGACTTCTTGATTCAACCGTGCTATGAGGTCTTCCATGTCTGTTATTGCTGTAGCTAGTCTCTTCTGCAGCATGTTAAGCACCTTTTAATTTATGGCGCTATCTGATAGAAAAAGGACAAGCAAATCTCTATGGAATTGTAAATCTGAGGTAAGAGAATCCAAGGTTCGAGGACCTTCAGCATTTTCAGGCAGGTCAGTTAACCCATCAGCAAACAAACTAGCTATCCCTAAGTTTGATATTTCACTAGCTCTCGTAGAACTTGAGTCACTTCCAATTCTTTCTGTTGACAATCTTCTAACATGGCCATCCATTTTGCAAAACTATAGTTCAGACAAATGCTCTGCTCCATCTACACGAAGAAATCTACTGTCAGTAGTATTTTCGGTAAGTTTATCTCCTGCAATGTCACTTTCTGTTCTGGAACGCTTTTTTCACCCGGAAAATTTTTCTAGGTTTTCCAGAATGAAGTTCTTGTTAAATATGCCATACTTAATACTTTTTTCAAAAGGTTCAATGAAATTCGGTTCAGAAGTTGAAGATTCCATGGAAGGATCAGCAGAATTATCTTTTTCTCGCCTTGGTGTTCCAAGCTGGAATGTTTCCTCAGAAGGAGCATTATCATGATCTGATGCAATGAACTACCAATAATCAGGGAAGCATCTGAGTTGGCCTTGGACAGAAATGAAGGAACCAGACCACCAACAGAAGAAACAGCATCTGACTGATTCATGTTGTCGAATGCTGTAACAAGACAAACAGATTTAGATCATGGAGCATAATTTAATGTGAATTTACAATCTAATCCTAACTATAAAGACAGATTGCAGGTAAAGGTGCAAAAACATATTCATCCATTTGCAAGTGGAATTAAGGAAACACCTACAAAACCTAACAGCAGCTTCTAGCTCAAGAAACATTGCCACTGAGGCACTTCTGGAAATATCAATATCTGATAAAAGTTTTTCCATCCAATCCTCCAAAGAACACCTTCTCTGCAATAAACTACACTTTTTGAGAATATTATTATTCAAAATGTTGTATTATTCCTAAAAATATATAGACAAATAAAGTTCATTTCAAGCATTACAAAAGGAGAATGCACACCAATGAATATCAACAAAATAACAGAAGTGAATGATCACTTTTCAGATTTCCAATAAATAATGAGAGAAGGGTTAAAGCTGGACATGTACCATTCAACATTCATCCAGTTTATCAGCCCGACCAACAGCACTAGGGTCGTTAGTTGCTTTTTGCATGGATTGTTATGGACTGACCCATGTATGCAGAGAATGTACAAGATAAACTTTTAACTTTTTTAGGTTGCCTAACATAATTAGTTTTTTTTGCAGTGCATGTTCAGGAAAACACAAAGGAACCTATTATTATAACATTTATATTGTTTCCATGGAAAATAAGCAAACATATCTTAGCTTAACTCCTCCAAGAGTATTCTGTTTTTCATCCTCAAAATCTTCTTTGGAGGAGCTGGGGGAAGATTTTTCTTGGGAAATATCTTCTTAAGCTGCAGAAGAAAAAAATGAGAATGAACTAAACCATTTTAACAAACAAGGCAGAAAATGGCATGCTTTTCCGATTCTGAAAATATACAAATACTTTACCCCAAAAATAAAACTTGAAAACACATTGCAAAATTTTAAGGCATATTATAATATAGTGGTGTTACCTAAGCATGAGTATTTTCAATATCTGGGCTTGATAGTACAAATGAATGGAGAAATTGATGGTGATGTGAACCATAGGATCCAGGTTGGATGGAGTAAGTGGAGAAGTGCCACAAGTGTGCTGTGCGATAAAAAGGAATTTCTATATGGTTGAAAGGCAAGTTTTACAGGACAGTTGTTAGACCAATATTGCTATACAGTAGTGAATGTTGGGTGACTAAGAGACTGCAAACACAAAATGTGTAGCAGAAATGCGAATGTTGCGGTGGATGTGTGGATATATAAGAATAGATAAAATGAGAATTGAAGACATCCGCAAGATTGTTGGAATAGTACCTATTGAAGACAAGATGTGTGAAAGTCATTTACGTTGGTTTGGATATGTACAACGTAGATCTATAGATGCTCTAGTTAGGAGAGTAGAGGCTATGAATGAGGAAAGAAGGGTCAGGACTAGAGGAAGATTGAAAAAGACTTGAAAGGAAGTAATTCGGAAAAATATGGTAATATGAGAGTTGGATAAAGGCATTGCTTTGGATAGGAATGCGTGGAGGCGAAGAATTCATATGGACGATTTAACGTGATTTTAAATATTGGTTTATATAGCCTACCTCAATCTATTAGGATAAAGGCTTTGATGATGATGATGATTATAATATAGTGGCCAACAGAGGATAACAGACGCAAAGAAAATAATACACTTTCTCAGGTGATAAAAGTAGAGTACCAAAACTTACTTCGGACAGTAGCTTTAAGAAATCACTAAATCTTTGTAATATTCCATGGGTGCAAGTGACACCTTTTGGTGATTGAATGCCAACTTCAACCCTGTAAAACTGTCCTCAATGAATGTTAAAAAGGAAATACTTGAAGCAACTATTTCTTAGCTAGAACTTAACAACCACATCAAGTAAGGAAAAAAGTCACCAATACAGTAGGAAAAAAAATCCCTACAGAGAATACATTTCTCTTATCATTATTATCATTACAGATAATACAATAACATGCAAAAGGAAAAAAAAATCATAATAACATCATGTAAGTAATGCAGATGGCAAGACTTAAACCATATATATAATACCCAATATCCCAATAGAATTTTCTAACATATTTTATAAAAATTGGGAGACAATATTAGGGAGAGAACCTATTTTAATTTTATTACACACTAATTACAAGAGAATTAACCTCTACTTATAGCAGTGGAGAGCACAAAAAGTAGGAAACAAAATAACAAGACTAATTACAATTCCGAAAAAATCTTTTAACCCTTATTTCTTTTTAATTTCAAACTTTCCTAGCTTAAAAGGAAAGGAAAAGATAACTGTAGAAAATAAGGAAACTAGGATTGGGTAATCAAATCCAAATTTCCCTCTTTTCCACACTCCCCCTCAAGCTAGCCTCGATGGCCAGCTTGCTAACTAAGTTGTCAAATTGTTTTTTGTGCAGCCCCTTAGTTAGAACATCAGCTACTTGGTTGGAATATACGGCATACAAATCAGTCAACTATCAATCTTTTCTTTAATGAAGTGCTTGTCAACCTCCACGTGCTTTATCCTATCATGAAGAACTAGGTTGTGAGCAATTGCAATTGCAACTTCTTTGTCACAGTAGATCTTGATTGGAGAAGGAGTAGAAACTTTCAATTTTTGCTAGCATCCTTCTTATCTACAAGCTTCACAGATTCCATGAGCAACTGACAAAAACTCAGCTTTGGGATCCAATTTTGGTCGAAAAATATGGAGAATGTAGACAAAACAAGTACATCTGAAAACCTTTAAAGGTATATCTGAGTACAGCCAAAACAGACCCCTACCAGGAGTCCCTTTTAAGTACCTCAAGATCCTGTACACAACATCAAAGTGTTCCAAACCTGGTGAATGCATAAATTGACTCACTATGCTTACTGCAAAAGCTATATCTAGACGTATGGGACAAATAAATTAGTCTTCCAACAAGCCTTTGGTACTAGTCCCTATTCACCACATCTTTAGTTTTGGCAGGTTGTAGCTTTAAGTTGGGTTCAATCGGTGTTTCAGCTGCTTTGCAACCAAGCAAACCTCTCACTAAGCAAATCGAGTATGTACTTGTGTTGATTGACAAATATACCTTCCTTAGACCTAGCAAACTCCATCCCAAGGAAATATTTCAACATACCCAAGTCTTTGTAGTATTTCTCCCCCTGTTTGTGATACATCCATTCCTTGCAATGGTTGATTAGAATTTCCTTTATTCTTTATATCTCGAACAGATTTTTCCTGAATTTTTGTTTCGAAAAAAATAAGATAAGTGGTATCACAAATGATTGTATTAGGTAGAGAAATGTTCCAAAAATTGTCTTCTCTTTCTTTCTCCCCTTGAAGATAATTTTTGCTAAAGGTTGATTTTCCAAAAAAGAGACATCCATACTGAGATGGATTTTATAACACTTGTACCCCTTTTTATTTGGAGCATAACCTATGAAAACACATTTTTCAGCTCTAGAATCAAGTTTAGATCTAAGTTTGTTGGTTATATGAACAAATACTGTGAAGCCAAAAACTTTTAAAGGCAAATCAAATTGTATTCTAGATTCTGGAAAAGTTTTTTTGAGGCACTCTAAAGGTGTGATGTAGTTTAAAACTCGGGTAGGCATCCTATTAATCAAATAGGATGCTGTTAAAACAGCTTCTCCCCATAAATACTTTGGAATATGCATAGAAAACATGATGGCACGAGCCACTTCAAGTAAATGTTTATTTTTTCTCTCAGCAATTCCATTTTGTTTAGGAGTATCACAACGTGTAGATTGATGTTGGATACCTTTTTCTTTAAAAAAATTTCCCAAACATTCATTAAAATATTCCGTTCCATTATCGGAGCGGAATATACTAATTTTTGTTTGAAATTGATTTTCAACCATATTGTAAAAATCTTTGAACAACTTTTCCATCACAGATTTGTCACTTATCAAATATACCCAACACAATCGTGTGTGATCATCTATGAATGTCACAAACCATTTTTTTCCAGATAAAGTGGTAATCTTTGAAGGACCCCAAACATTAGTATGAATCAAATAAAATGGATTGGAAGCATGATGTGGTTTTGAGATATAAGTAGCACGATGGCTTTTTGATAAATGACAACTCTCACACTGAAACGATGAACAATCCAAATTTTTAAATAAAGCAGGAAATAAATGTTTAAGATAAGGAAAACTAGGATGTCCTAGTCTAAGATGCCAAAGCATTATTTGTTCACGAACAGAAATTGAACGAATACTACCAAAACCTTGAGCTTTCTTATTATTGCAGAGGTTGTCATCAAAACAGTAAAGGCCGTCTATCATTCTAGCACTGCCAATCATCCTCCTCGAGTTCAAATCCTGGAATTCACAACAAGAATCAAAGAAGGTAACACGACAATTAGAATCTTTGGATAATTTACTCACAGACAAAAGATTACAGGCAAGTTTAGAGACATGAAGAACAGATTTAAGATCTATATTCTCTGAGATTTTTATTGATCCTTTTCCTGCAATAGGTAAGAAACTACCATCGGCAATTCTAATTGTTTCATTACCAGAACAAGGTACATAAGAATTAAATAGATGACACAAACTAGTCATGTGGTCAAATGCACCTGAATCAATGATCCAAGGAGCAGAATTTGAATAAAAAGATAAAGCATTAGGGTTACTACCTGTTTGAGCAAGGGAAACACTAGGAATACTAGATGATGAATTGGACTTTAGCAGTTTAAGAAGATGATCCATCTGCTCTTTACTGAAGGGACTTGTCTCAGCTTCATTTGTTGAAGGATATGCACGAGTGGGTCTATCACCTTGTTTGCTGCATTTCCAATTTGCTGGTTTGCCATGAATCTTCCAGCAAGTTTCTCAAGTATGTCGAGGCTTGTTGCAATAGTCACGCCAAACACGAGGTCTTTCATCTGTCCTTCGCTGATTCATCTGTCTTGCATTAGAGGCAGCCAATGCTGAGTTTTCGATAGATACAGTGGCACCCTTTTTTCCAAGCATTACATTCCTGCCACTCTTCTCTTCGTACTTCAGAAAATACTTCACCAATTGGGGGAAGAGGTTGTCTGCCAATTATTCTCCCCCTCACTTCATCAAATTCAACATTGAGCCCAGCAAGGAACTTGAAGATGCGGTTGTCCTCCACCATTTTCTTGTTGTGTTTGCAATCTTCTGTAGATTTCCATTCATAATCATTGAATAGATCCAAGTCTTGCTACAACCCTTTCAAAGAGTTGAAGTACTTAGTGACACTATCTTCTCCTTGTCAGATCTCACTAAGTTTTAGTGTTAATTCATAAACTTGGGACTGATTACCCAGATCTGAGTACAATTGGTTGATATTGTCCCGAAGATCCTTGGCTGTTGGATAGCACATATAGTTGGAACTGATTTTTTCATCCATAGAATTCACGAGCCATGTCATTGAAAGCAGAGGTTGATGGACAGTAGGCTAGTAAAAGAGAAAATCTCTAGGTCTATTTATTCATGTCAAATAATTACAATATATAGACTAAAAGCTTAAACAGAAAGTAAGCTTTTAGAAATTCAAAATAGGAAACTAGATAATTATAAAAATCTAATCATACCCCTAAAAATAAGGAATCTGCAGGTAAACATTAAAACAGAAAGTTGACTAATAAACAATCCTGATATTGGCATTTATTCTACTTTCCAACACTCCCCCTCAAGCTGGTGAACAGATATCAATCATTCCCAGCTTGCTGACATTCGAGTCAAATTCTGACTTCAATAAGGCTTTTGTGAGAATGTCTGCTTCTTGTGACTTGGTTGGCACGTAGTGTAAACTAAACGTTCCATTCTCAATTTCTGACTTGATGAAATTTCTGTCAATGCGAACATGCTTCATTCTATCGTGCTGGACTGGGTTATGAACTATGCCAATGGCAGATTTGCTATCACTATAAAGACTCGTAGGTTCTTCCAATGGAATATGCAAGTCTTGTAGTAACCTACTTAGCCAAATTAGTTCACACACTCCTTGAGCAATTGCTCGGTATTCTGCCTCTGCGCTACTTCTTGCAACAACAGTCTGCTTCTTACTCCTCCAAGTGACCACATTCCCCCATACTTTTGTGCAGTATCCAGTGGTGGACTTTGTATCTTCAACCGAACCTGCCCAATCTGCATCTGCAAAACATTCAACACTTCGATGATCATTCTTCCTGAATAGTAGTCCTTTCCTTGGAGTCCCTTTTAAGTAGCGAAGAATATGATTCACAGCCTCTAGATGTCTCGTGGTGGGAGAATGCATGAATTGACTTACTACACTAACACTATAGGCAATATCAGGCCTAGTTAGTGATAAGTAAATCAGCTTTCCCACTAAGTGTTGATCTCTTTCCCTCTCTACAGGAGGATCTTCCTCAGTTATTTTGTGCTTCCAACTCCGATCTAGAGGTGTCCCTGCAGGTTTGCACCCTAGTTTTCCTGTCTCTCTTAGCAGATCAAGAGTGTACTTCCTTTGGGAAATGAAAATGCCTTTCCTGCTCCTAGCTATTTCCATTCCAAGGAAGTATTGAAGGTGGCCAAGATCCTTTACCTTAAATTCAGTCTGTAGTCGACTTTTAAGGCTGTCAATTTCATGAGAATCATCACCTGTGATAACAATATCATCCACGTATACTATGAGAATAGATTTCTTCCCATCTTTTCCTTGCTTCACAAATAGAGTGTGATCAGCTTGCCCTTGTGTGTAGCCAAATTGTTTCATGGCTGTGCTGAATCTAGTGAACCAAGCTCTGGGAGATTGTTTCAGTCCATATAAGGATTTCTTCAACTTACACACCTTACCGGTTTTACTCTCTTCTTCAAACCCTGGTGGTAGCTTCATATACACCTCTTCTTCTAAGTATCCGTTGAGGAACGCATTTTTAACATCCATTTGGTGCAATTTCCAGTCAAGATTAGCAGCAAGAGAAATAATTATTCTAATGGAATTTAATTTGGCAACAGGAGCAAAGGTTTCTTCATAGTCTATACCATGAGTTTGAGTATAGCCTTGAGCAACTAACCTTGCTTTGTATCTGTCTATGTTCCCATCTGCACCAAGCTTTATAGCAAAAATCCATTTGCATCCCACAACTTTCTTCCCTTCGGGTAGATCCACCACATCCCATGTCCTGTTTTCATTCAAGGCAGCCATCTCTTCCATTACAACAGCTCTGCACTTTGGATCTTGAAGTGCATCATGAACATGTTTTGGAATCTCCATGTGATCTATTTTTGTTGTAAATGCCCTGTACTTTGGAGACAGCTTAGAGTATGTAAGATAACTTGAGATAGGATGCTTTGTGCAAGACCTAACCCCTTTTCTAATAGCAATAGGAACATTAAGATCATCAACTGTACAATTACATTGCTTAGACAGTGTGTCTTCCTCTGGATTTGGCATCAGATCTAATGTTTGGCTTTGTTGAGGAACTCGTGGTCGCCTAGAGTAGACTCGAAGTTCACCTTGGAATGTCTTCTCGGATTCTCCCCCTTGATTTGTCACCTGTATGGGTTCAAACTGTTGGATAGATGACTCTTCTAGAGATGCAATAGGAGAAGGGTATGAGATTGGGAGAGAAATAGATGGATCCCAATGATTTTCTTCACTTGAATTCTCCCCTTGAAGAGAAGCATTGGGGTAAAAGGATTGGTTTTCAATGAAGGTGGTGTCATAGGATATATAGAACCGTTTAGATGATGGACAATAACATTTATACCCCTTTTGTGAAGGAGAATACCCCAAGAAGATGCATTTTATGGCTTTCAGATCAAGTTTTCCTCGAGTGGGATTAGAATTATAAACAAATACAGTGCACCCAAATATTTTAGGAGGAAGAGAATCAAGGATTCTTACATGGGGAAATAATGTTCTTAGACAACTGAGAGGAGTTTTGAATTGAAGAGCTTTGGAGGGAAGTCTGTTAATAAGGTATGTAGCGGTTAACACGGCCTCACCCCAAAAACAATTTGGAACATGAGAGAACGAGCTACTTCAAGAATGTGACGATTTTTTCGCTCAGCAATGCCATTCTGTTGGGGAGTATTTGTGCAAGAGCTTTGGTGGAAGATACCATGCTCAATAAAATAATTTTTAACATCATGTGAAAAATACTCTCCACCATTGTCAGTTCGAAGAATCTGAATAGGAGACTGAAAAATGTTTGTGATAAGTTTGTGAAATTGTTTGAATATGGGACTTGCTTCAGATTTTTCTTTCATGAGATAAATCCAACACACACGAGTATGATCATCAATGAATGTAATAAACCACCGTGTTCCAGTGACATTTGGAAATCGTGCAGGACCCCAGATGTCACTACGAATAAGATGAAATGGTTTTGAGGCTTGATAAGTATGAGCAGGATGATTTTTTCGTGATTGTTTTGCATAAATACAATGCTCACATTGGAAAGAACGAACATCTTTATTGATAAATAAATTTGGGTACACATACTTTAGGTAGTTGAAACTAGGATGACCAAGGCGTTTATGCCAAAGAATAACATCTGAATTTGAAGAGGTGGACAAAGAAAATTTTTCAGGTGACAAAGATCTTGAAGGAGAACTAGAGAGATAGTAGAGACCATTTCGTTCCTCAGCACTGCCAATCATCATCCCCGAGGACAAATCCTGAAATTCACAATGAGTAGGAAAAAAAGTTACTGCACAATTTTGATCTTTAGTTAATTTGCTAATGGAAATAAGGTTATATCTTAGATTAGGAACATGGAGAATGGATTTTAAAGTTAACCCAGAGAGATACAAATCACCCAAACCAACCACTACGGAGGATTTACCATCTGCCATAGTAATTTTTTCTTCACCATTACACCTTTTATATGATGAGAAACCAGCAGAGGACTCAGTCATGTGGTCAGACGCCCCTGAATCAATGATCCACCCTTCATGTATTTCCTTTTTTGACAAAAAAGATGACTGTGTGTTACCTTTTTGAGCAACATTAACAGTAGAAGTTGCTAGGGCAGGCGACTCATTTCTAGGCTGATTTAGCAGGTTTTTTAACATCTCCATTTATTCTGCTGTGAATGGGGAAGTGGCTGCATTTAGCTTCTTGGTTTCTGCAGTGGTTTCAGCTATATTTGCTGAAGAGTTCTTCTTTCGTTGACTCCTTGGCTTCCAATCCACAGGTTTCCCATGAATATCCCAACATGTTTCTTTAGTGTGGTATGGTTTGTTGCAGTGTTCACACCACAGCTTGTTTTCCTTTGACTGGTGGTTTCGGAAATTATGGTTGGAGTCTCCTCGAGTTGTTGCGAAGGCTGAGCCAAGTTGAGTCTCCTCGGTAGTGTTCGAATGCAACATGACTCTTTTTCTGCTTTCTTCCCTTCTAACTTCAGCAAATACTTCACGGATAGATGGAAGTGGCTTCGTTCCAAGGATCCTCCCTCTAACTTCATCTAACTCTTTATTCAGCCCCTAAAGAAAATCAAAAACTCTTTCTTTTTCAAGCATTTGGTTATACAATTTACTGTCATCCGGACATTTCCAGTTTACTGTATAGAACAAATCCATTTCTTGCCATAATTCAACTAGCACATTATAATACTCAGTGACTGACCTACTGCCTTGCCTTGTATTGCGGAGTGTGGAGCGGATTTCGAAACACTGTGATGAGTTCTGTAAATCAGAATACATCTCTTGAACAGTCACCCAAATTTCATGGGCAGTCTTGTAGAATAAGTAGGTCCTCGCAATTCTAGGCTCCATGGAATTAATTAACCAAGCCATGACAATTGAATTTTCAGCCTCCCATGTCTTATAACTAGGGTCTGCTGAATCAGGTGCAGGGACATCACCTGTGAGATAGCCCATCTTCCCTTTGCCTTTGATCACAAGAAGAACTGATTGAAACCATTCCCGGAAATTTAACCCATTTAATTTATGTTGGGTTATTTGAAGAGAGTGATTAATTTCAGAGGATGAGAAGGAACCAACGGCATTGGATGAAGGAATTTGAGTGGGTAAACCCCTAGATGACACAGCAGAGGAAGATGACTGGCCGCTACCAGCCATGGAAGCTGTTTTGGATTTCTGTTGGTGTTATAGAAATAATCTGCCAGCAGGAAAGCCTGGCTCGGATACCATGAAAGCAGAGGTTGATGGACAGTAGGCTAATAAAAGAGAAAATCTCTAGGTCTATTTATTCATGTCAAATAATTACAATATATAAACTAAAAGCTTAAACAGAAAGTAAGCTTTTAGAAATTCAAAATAGGAAACTAGATAATTATAAAAATCTAATCATATCCCTAAAAATAAGGAATCTGCAGGTAAACATTAAAACAGAAAGTTGACTAATAAACAATCATGATATTGGCATTTATTCTACTTTCCAACAGTCATGACCATGGAATTTTCTGCATCCCAGGTAGCATGCATTGGGTCCTCCTTTGTTGGTTCCTTCGTATCTCCAATTAAATGCCCAATCTTCGCTCGCCCCCGAATATACATTCGAACGGACTGAGACCATCGTAGCAATATCACCATTCAAACGGATAGTGGTGATTTGGAGGCAGCCAATGCTGAGTTTTCGAACGGACTGTCCTTCGCTGATTCATCTGTCCTTCGCTGATTCATCTGTCTTGCATTAGAGGCAGCCAATGCTGAGTTTTCGATAGATACAGTGGCACCCTTTTTTCCAAGCATTACATTCCTGCCACTCTTCTCTTCGTACTTCAGAAAATACTTCACCAATTGGGGGAAGAGGTTGTCTGCCAATTATTCTCCCCCTCACTTCATCAAATTCAACATTGAGCCCAGCAAGGAACTTGAAGATGCGGTTGTCCTCCACCATTTTCTTGTTGTGTTTGCAATCTTCTGTAGATTTCCATTCATAATCATTGAATAGATCCAAGTCTTGCTACAACCCTTTCAAAGAGTTGAAGTACTTAGTGACACTATCTTCTCCTTGTTAGATCTCACTAAGTTTTAGTGTTAATTCATAAACTTGGGACTGATTACCCAGATCTGAGTACAATTGGTTGATATTGTCCCGAAGATCCTTGGCTGTTGGATAGCACATATAGTTGGAACTGATTTCTTCATCCATAGAATTCACGAGCCATGTCATGACCATGGAATTTTCTGCATCCCAGGTAGCATGCATTGGGTCCTCCTTTGTTGGTTCCTTCGTATCTCCAATTAAATGCCCAATCTTCGCTCGCCCCCGAATATACATTCGAACGGACTGAGACCATCGTAGCAATATCACCATTCAAACGGATAGTGGTGATTTGGACAGAGTGAAAACTAGAGTTGGAGGCTTGGATTTGGGTTTCAGTGGTTTTCCTTGAGTTAGTAGGAGGACTGGATTGAATTGAAATATCAGACATGGTAAAAACTATAAGTTGGCTAAGGTTTATGTGGAATAAGTCCTAGGGTTTTTTAGAAAGAGTCAATGATCAAAATCCAGCTCTGATATCATGAAAACAAAGAGAGATATTTGAAGGAATAATTTTTATGTATTGACTCACTTTTGAAAATACTTTACAGCTTCCTTCTTATAGAAAATACACAGCACACTTCTAAGAACCACATAATTACTGCAGCTAACCTACAAGGAAACTTTCCTAATTTACATAAGTTGACTAAATATTTTTACAGAAAAATCAGCTAGCAAATCTCTAAGACTCTAGCAAAATCTCAGCAGAATCTTCCATCTTCCAACAAGAAGATCCATAAAACTTCCCCTTCCAAATCTCCATTCAACAAGGCATTTTTTATATCTAGTTGACATAATGACTAGTTATAGTTCACGGCTAAGGAGAGGACTCATATAGAGTTTATCTTGGCAACTGGAGCAAATGTCTTCTAATAGTATATCCTAAAAGTTTTAGGAAACGTTTGCCACAAGTCTTGCCTTGTACCTCTCAATACTTCCACCAACATTACATTTCACAGTAAATACCTACTTGCGGCCCACTATAATCTTATCTCTATGTAAGTCAACAATCTTCTAGGTTCCATTTTTTTTAAGACCATCCATCTCCTCCTTAATTGCTAACTTCAAATCTAAGATAGCAAGTGCTTCTTGAATTGTTCTAGGCACAAACTAGATCAAAGATTTTTGAAAAAAAGGCTTTGTATTTATTGGACAACTTTGGATAGGATAGGTACTTTGCAATAGGGTGACTAGTACAAGATCTTACTCCTTTTCAAGTGGCAATAGGAAGATCTAAATCAGACAGATCAAGAAACAATGACTTTGACGAAGATGTAGGACCAAGTTTAGAAATAACCTAAGTATCTAAAGGACCTCTCCTCGGATTTTGTGATTGGCTAGTACAAGAATAATAGATGGATCGATATTCTTATGATACCTTCTCCAAGTATAAAACAGCAGCTTAGAGTTTGGATGCAATTGATCCTTTTGTAATAATTCTCTCCTTGTTTTAGATACATCAACACTTGGTACCTGTTGACTAAGAGTTTCCTTATTTCCACTATTTTGAACATCAATTTCCAACTCTTGTTTATCAAAGTAAATTGGTGATAAAATCAATTTTGGTAATGGTTCAGATGCTTGCCAAAAATTGTCATCTTTTACATTATTCTCCCCCTAAAGATAATTTTTGCTGCAAAAAGGTTGTTTTTCCATGAAAGACACATCCATACATATATGAATTTTTGTTAACAAGATTAAAACATTTATACCCCTTTTTATTATAAAAACACATTTTTCAATAAAAATTATCTTCAGTGGGAGAATGCTGTAGAAGAAGATAATTTTTGGCAAATATCTTAACCATTACCAAGATTGATTTTGTCACCAATTCACTCTGATAAATAAGAGCTGAAAATTTATGTTCAAAATAATGGAAAAAAGGAACTCTGAGTCAACAAGTACCAAGTATTGATGTATCTAACAGAGGGCAAATTACTACAAAAGAATCAACTGAATCCAAATTTCGAGCTATGATACCAGTTGTTAGGATTTTTCAAGCAGATACGTATTCCAAATTACAATTAGATCAACGGAGAATTAAATCACACACACACAAAAAAATAACATTTAATGTTGTTTGGTTCACATGCCTACATCTACGGACAAAAGAGAAAAATCTACTATTAACCATAGAGATTTAAAAGATTACAAAACACCCCAAAACACTATGCCAAGCTCCGAAACAAACCTAGTTTTTCTTAACTCGATGTTTTCTCCATCTCTTCCCCAAATCCCATAAACCCTTTTGTCACGTAAAGATCACATAGTAATTACATTTCCTTGTGTCTCTAATTTTAGAGACCACTCTATATTTATAAAGCCTCATTACTTAGTCACCAAGTTACTCATTAAGTATATTTAATGATATATTTATAACAAAAAAAAAAATTCATTAATATAGAATTTGAGTCAATATCTTGCAAATCCCCACCTTAACTCAAGTTCCTCCAAAATATTTGCTTCACCTGCAACTGCCACCTTGTTACAGCAACTCTTCTTGCATGTCCTCAATCTCACGAACACAACTTGCAACAAGAAATCTCTTGAATCGGATCAAGATTGCATCATGCTTCATGATAATTCTTGAACCATTGTTCTGATACCACTTGGATCTAAATGAAATTTCCGACATGGTGGTGATGGGCAACAACAACTTAAAGGGGCAGCCTAGTATGATGAGTGGTAGGAGGAAGGAAAAAAAGTCTAGGGTTTTACAAGAATCGAAAAAGCTCCCTAATTTGATACCATAAAAATTGGAAGACAAAACTAGGGCGAGAACCTTTTTTAATTTTATCACACACTAATTACAAGAGAATTAGCCTCTCCTTATTGCAGCGTAGAGCACAGAAAATAGGAAACAAAATAACAACACTAATTACAGTTCCTAAAAATCTCGTAACTCTTATTTATTTCTAATTTCAAAGTTTCCTACCTAAAAAGGAAAGGAAAAGATAATTGCAAAAAAAAAAACTAGGATAGGGTAAAAAATCCATATTTCCCTCTTTTCCACATTTTATTTGTCAAAAAAAAAAAAGGCTGAGATGGCTGAGTTGGTCTAAGGCACCAGATTAAGGTTCTGGTCCAAGAGGGCGTGGGTTCAAATCCCACTCTCAACAATAAGTTTGTAATAGAAATGTGAATGTTGCGGTAGATATGTGGATATACAAGAAAGGATAGAATGAGAAATGAAGATATTTGTAAGATGGTTGGAGTAGTACCTATCGAAGACAAGACATGTGCAAATCGTTTATGGTGGTTTGGACATATACAACGTAGACATGTAGATGCTCTAGTTAGGATAATAGAGCCTATGAATGTTGAGAGAAGGGTTAAGACTAGAGGAAGACCGAAAAACACTTGGAAGGAAGTAATTTGGAAAGATATGGAGGTATTAGAGTTGGATGAATAAATGGCCTTGGGTAGGAATGTGTGGAGGAGAATATATATGAATGATCTAACGTGAATTCAGATATTGGTTCATATAGCCTACCCTAATCTCTTGGGATAAAGGTTTTGATGATGATGAAGGGCAAGGGGCGTCTCAAGTCCCAACTCCTAAAGTAGCTCCACTACTGATTGGACTCCTATTAGTTGGTGACACACTAAGCACCGCCTAGTGCCTCTAAATACCATAGTCTTTTTACATACATATTTCATAAAACTCATATCAATCCCACTCGAATCTCTAGATTGATTCACTCCCATCTTAAGTATACATCTCTTGTTTCTTCCCAGCTAATTTTCCAACAAATCACAAGACCCCCAAATATTTGCCACCTTAGAATTTTTTCATGGAGGTAATCTTTGGGTAGCAAAAATAAAGACACAGATGTTGCTAGAGAACACATGATTAAAAAAAAATGACAATCATATCATATTGCGCATTTCCTTCCACCCAATTAATGTATAACTAAACATCCTAGCAATCTACCATGTATGCTAATATATGTAGTACTATGGCTACAAGGAAAGAACAATTACTGCATTGAAAATGACAATTGTGATCTAATTTAAAAAATTTAAATACTCCCAAGAAAATAAAAGTAGTACCACAATAGAATCTGAACCTCGGGATGTTGGTAGAAGAATCCAAGAAGGAATTGTAATGCAGTAACTCCACCCTGTCTGAGGGTCATGAGGCCAAACAGTGTCCCGCCCATCCTACATTGGAATTTGAAACCCAAATTAAAGAATGTCATAGGTGAACACAAATCGAATTTCCAAAAAAATATTCTAAAATAAATAGAACATTTCACCAACTGATTGTGTTAATGACATGCTCCAATGCAACCAAATGGATGGTTCCACACCTATTCAACGCTAACCATAAAATGAAGTGGAAAAGATTATGTGTGCATAATATGCAATTTCACGAGGAAGCACTTATTAACAGATAGAACTTCATTTTCCTAGCCAGTCAGACATTCCAGAATGATTCACTTCGTTCACAAGAACTTAGCAAGCTTATATAATAATCAGCAAAACAAAGAGAAAAAACAGCTGTAGCGCATCAATCTTCCATACTCATGAACCAAAGAATTAAAAATATCCGTTCTTATAGCAAGCAGCTTGACTTGTTCTTATTCTTTTTCAGTAAGATAAGCAATTCATCAAAAAAAAAAAAACAGCAAAGCCTTTCAAGGGTTACCTCTTGTGCCGATTCAAACTTCAACGTTTACCTCTAAAACGATCCTCATTTGCAAGAACATATTTTATTTAGCTCAGAATAATTCAAAATTAAACCTTTGAGTTAACTAATATACATTTTTTTGAGCTAACTAAAAGTAATAAAAGAAGATAAAAAAAAAAAACATCGCGCACATCGAAATTTACGTGAAATGAGAGGTGAAACCCAGAAGAGAGGAAATACCCATTTGCCAGGAGGTGGAGACCAGTCCATCCCCCAAAGGCAAGGCGAAGTCCCGTCGTGGCCGTGCTTTGGTGGGCTCCTACGACTCGCCACCGAAACTCGTTTATTTCCATCATCAAAAGCATCACCATAATCACTGCCATTAGAATCATTCTGAGCTCTGATGAAAGAATCGGACGAGGTTGGTGATCGATTATAGGATTATCAGAGAAATTGGCAAAATCAAATAAAGATAGATAGTGAGCGTAAAGATTCATCTTTTTTTTTGTTTAGGATTCTTAGTTTCTAAAAAGGTAATCAGAATTCTTCATCTTTTTTTTTTTGGTTACAAAATTCTTCATCTTTATTTTTTCTCTTTTGCTTTAACTTTACGTTTCTGGGTTTGGGACAGGTTGAAAAAACAAAGAGAAATAGTTGAATTTTGAACTTAATATCTTCTAGAATGAATAGTAATTATTATATCAAATTTTGTTCATTTGTAAGAAATTATTATATCAAATTAATAAAAGAAATTAATTAAAAAAATCAATTAAATTCATATTAGTGACCCAAAAACAAATGTAGAACTAAAATTACAAAGCAAAATAAAAAGGAATGAAATACAAAATTGTTTGTTCTTGTTTATCTTCTTTCATTTTCCTCCTTTTTCAATAGTGGTAGATTTCGAAATCCTACTTCAATGAGTTATGTTAACTCAAAAATAATTCAATTCAACAAGAAGCCATTCAAGAGATTTAGATTGTTTTGTGGAGTGAGGACTTCAATTCGGACCTCAATGACAACTAAGCATCGAGATAGAAAGTTTTATGAGTATGGTATTTCTTTTCATAGGTTTTGATAAAAGTTCAAAATTTTAAAGTTCTTTTCTTTATTTATATATATTTATTGGAAAGTTTTGTTATGTAAAATTTGTGTTACTGCAATGAAAAACTGTGCTGTACGGATTTGGATGTGATTTTTTTCAAATGAGTTAAAAGTAGTGGATTCCTATATCATGAATGATTTGGATAGATTGGTTTAAGAAATGAGTTATCAAATTTGAAAAAAGAGAACAAAAATTTGCTTGCTAAAAAATAAGGAGCTGAGAATTGAGGTGAAAATGATATAAGTGAAAAATAAAATCATATAAGGATATGGTTGTGAGATGTAGAAGGGCGATTTGATGCTGGATATTAGGGTTGCCATTTTCTTGGATTGTGTTCTTCATTTGTATAGCAAAAATGTTGTCATTATGATAAATGATGCATGAAATGCTGTAGTAGTGTTATGTATGAACTACTTTAATCTATAGTTGATCGAATATAAGAAGATTTAGGAAGCTTATAAAATATTCTGTTTCTAAAAGCATTTGCTTGAAATGCCAGTTATGCATAATTATGCATGTGCAGATAAATATGATATAATCACTATTTTCCAGCAATCCCAAAAATCAGTAACACTGGCATTGAACTCATAAAAATTTCATATTATAATCGTAGCATTAAAAGAAGATTGCATCATAATAGATAATCCATTTAAGTCATAACAATATCATACAATTTTTTTGTCATATATTTGTTATTTAAAAACAAGCTACATACAATTGAAGGTTGCAGAATCCCATGAATACAAAAAGTTGTCATCCAGAAGTCCAAACTATTAGTAGCATTGTTACTTCCGGGGCTTGGAATCTTTGTCTTGTCCTTTTTCTTGGCTTGGTGTTTCTTTGGCTTGAGTTTCTTAGGCTTTTTTTTGGGTGTTTTCCTTTCTTAAGCCAATTGTAGTTCTTCATGTACAAGGCTTTTTCTTTGAACTCCCAACAAGCCATCTCTTAGATCCTGACAAGAACGTAACATAAAATCAATATACATAACGATTAAAATGTTGTCATATAAACATGAACTAAGCCTACAAAAACTGAACTAACTACGAAAAAATCAGCCTACTAATCTTTATAGCCTTAAAAATTATCACATTGAGTTCCATTTTGATTCTTGACAGAGGTCCTTGGAGTTAAATTAGTGTAAAGACTACAAAATTCTGTACTGAGTTAGTAATAAATAAAAGATATTGAATAAACTAAGTATTAAAATGTAGTTGTAATTCTTGTTATTTCAAGTAATGAGATAAAAATATATAATTTAGAAATTTGATAAATAAGTTAAAGATAAATATATATCCATATATATGTTAATTCATTAGAGAAAACAAAGGGATGCCATGCACATTAAGGATACAAGTATATTAAAGGAGATGTAGTATACTTGAGTATTAAAAAATTTGAAATAAATTAAATAAGGAAAATATATATACATATTGAGTATTAAATATGTGTATAAATATATATGTAAGATTTAAAACAAAAGAAGAATAATATATATATATATATATATATATATACATGTATATATCACCATAATAATAATAATAATGTTAGACACACACACACACACACACACACACACACACACACACACACACACACACACACACATATATATATATATATATATATATATATATATATATATATATATATACACATATACACATACACACATAGAAGTAAGATGCATTGTTTTAAATTGTGGTCGCGGTCACGTTTTCGGTCGCGTTGCGTTTATTGCGGTTGCGGATATAACGGATGCTATCGCGGTCATTGCGGTCATCGCGGTCGTGAATTTTTTTTTTAATTTGCACAACTTTGTATAAAATATAATAATTGTAATTATAATTATAAAAAAAATCTTATTTATGGTTTTTAAAATAATTTATGATACCTCAAATCTATTATTTATGTAAAAAAAGTTAATTCATAATTTTTGAATTATAATAAAGTATTCATATTTAAAAATTATTTATGATATTTGACAAATAACAATATTGAAAACAGAGATAAATTAACCTAAGCCATCTCATTTACATTATTAAATATCAATATTTTTATTTTTCTCTTGAGTTTCAATAATATTTAATATCATATATATTTTTTAAACATTAATAACATATATTTATCTACATTAAAAATTTTACTAAAATAAAATACAATAAACATTTAATAGGACTTTCCGTAATCCATTGTTTCTAATTCCTAAATAATAATAATAAACAACTTCAAATCCTAAATACCCAAGCCAAGTCTCCCTCAGTCATTCATTCAACAATCGATTCCCTCAATCCTCATCTTCACTCTCGCAGCCTCACCATCTATTACAGCTATTCATCACTCAATCCTTCCTCAGCCATTCATCATTCAATCCTCAGTCACCCCATCGTCTCTTGCTCTGTTTTTCTCCCAAGTCACTCTTGGCACTGCTCTGTTTTTCTCCCAAGTCCCAGTCCCAGTCCCAGATTTGTTCATCAATGGCGTTGCCGTTGAGACAGAGCTCGACAGCCGTGATGCCGACGCCCATGCTGCCTACCAGTCGACTGTCTTCGACTCTTCGTTTCTTCTCTGCTCTGTCTACTCCACTTCTACGAAGTCCACAACCATAATAAAATCCCCTTCTCTGGCCCTGTTGCAACAGATCCTAACTTGGATGGATGGTTGTGTTGTGCTACTGTTTTCTATGAATTGATGTTGAATTGCTGATGATTGAGGTTGAAATTGAGTTTATGGTTGTAATTTGCTGTGTGAAATTATGATTTTTCTTCTTTTTGGCTTTCTGTCCGTACTCACGCCCGTTTTTCCATCGATAGCGGTGGCGGCCACCGCCGCTACCGCGAGATAGCGGCCGCTATTTCGTTTTGCGGTCGCTATTTGAAACACTGGTAAGATGATCAAATATATATTATGTATAATATATATAAGGAGTATTATTAAATAGAAATTAGATATAAAAAAAGAGAAAGTGGGAAGAGAAAGAGTAGAGTGGAGAGAAAAGAGAGGGAGCTGGTAAGAAGGAATTGAGCAGTGAAGGCTGAACCAACGTTGATTTAGAGGCTGAAAAATTTGGGTACCAAGACAGAAGTAAGGGACCCTTGGAGGCTGAAAATACAGGGGATTCTCGAGGGGCGTAGAAGGGTTTTAGGCATTTAACCAACGCTCGAACATGGCTCAAAACAGGGCTCAACTGAAAGCTGTGTAGTGCCTGAAAGCAAGGGCTGTTCTGGCTGAGAAACAAGGGAGGAGAAGCCAAGAGTGAGTTGGGTTATTGGATTGAAATAGAGGCTAGAAAATTTAGGTTTTTGAGGCACTAAAGAACAGAGTTGGATGCTGATTTGAGACTGGAAATGGATGGATTTTAGGAGGCTGAAACAAGGCTAAAGATGGATTTCTTTAAGTGCTGGAAGGTAAAAAAAAATGAGGTTGTGTCGTGGCTTTTTATGGCTGAATATGGCTCTTTAGGTTTTGTTTTTTTGGCTGTCATTTTGGCTATATATGAGGGCCGAAAGGCAATGCCTTTGAGGTGTTTTAAGAGCTTTTGTGAATTGTAGAAAAATAGGAGAAGAAAGTGGTTGAACCAAGGCTGCTGCCACCATCGAAGAAGCAAGAAATGATAGCGAAGCTGAAAGACTGGAGTTGTCGGCTGTAGAGGTTAACCCGAGAGTATTGTAGTAGCTTTAAGTGGCGGTAAGATTTTTTGGCTAGGACAGGAAATAAATTAGACTATACAAGGTGTGAAATGCGGCAAATATGATGGGATTCTTAACTGTTTTGATAGGTTGTATAAGGGACAAAATAATCGGGTATTCAACATGGCAATAGGACTAGCTCAAGGGAGAAAATAACAATCAATCGAGAGGCATAGTATGTCTTAAAGAGGGGGCTGAAATCAATGGAGTTTAAGGTAAATAGTATTGACTTAAGGTGGACATATGAGAATGCTAAAGGATGAGAATAGTGATAGAGATTTATATATATATATATATATAAATATATCAAGATGATTAAAATGTTTATATGTCATTAAAATGATATATATATATGTATAAATATATATACTTATGCGTAATAAATATTTATATGGAGAAAGAAAAAGGTGAACATGGAAATATAGATATATATATATATATATAAAATATTGGGATATACACATAGATCTAAGCATGTATGTGTTTAAATATATATATACACACCCATACATAATGATGAGTAACCATGGGTGTGTCGCAAATGATGATAAAAAGGTAGTCTTGGATTAGTAGTTAATTGAATATAATAGTGTTTTTTTTAAGATTTTGTTCTTGGTGCATAATTAAGCATAATAACAAAGAGTTATTGAAATGCTAATGGATTATGTGTAGTGAATCGGAGCGGTTAAGGACTTGATTTGGATTTCAAAGGTTGGTAAGAAATTGTTAAATCTCGAGGTAAGTGGGTTAAATAAACCATACTAGTATAATCTCATAAGAAATGAATGAGTCTTTACGTAGATGAATGAATCTTTATCTAACATATTTCTAGTCTCTTATTAAGTTTTGTGAAATATCATTGAAACGACTATAAGGATGAGTACTGGTAAGATACAAGTTTGACGTGATGTGATTGTGAATAGTGCTTTGGCTGAAATGAAATCTTGTCTATGTTTGTGTGTTGTGTGTTACGACTTATTTGTGCTAAGTGGATATATGAACTAGTATCAACCGTAGGTGCTTGCATTGTGGGTGATGTGTGTGATCCACTCAAGTTGCTTTGCACGAGCATGCTAATATATTATGATATTGCGTGGATGAATAGATGATTGTATGTATAATTTATTTAGTTCACGTTGTTGACCACATGAGCTGTGAATAGCACATATTAGGTCCTAAATTGAAACTTGGATACTGGATTTATGTGTTATATGTGTAGACATGTGAATGGTGGACTCGAAATTGATTTCGAAAAACTTCACTAGAAATCATATATTTAAAAGACAACTGAATAAGAATTGACTACTGTGGGTTGTGTGAGTCACCTCTAGAGACCCCAATGGAGCTACGTGCTACACAGTTACCTTCAGGAACTGTGGGAGCCACCTCTAGAGTCTTTCGAGAACTAAGTGTTGCACGAGTACCTATGAATCATTGGAGATCATATGCCAAAAAGAAACTGAATAACGCCAACTGCTTTTGGACCGTGTGAGTCACCTCTAGAGACCCCAACGGAGCTACGTGCTACACAGTTACCTTCGGCAACTGTGGGAGCCACCTCTAGAGTCTTTCAGAAACTAAGTGCTGCATGAGTACCTATGAATCATTGGAGATCATATGCCAAAAGGCAACTGAATAACGCCGACTGCTTTTGAACCGTGTGAGTCACTTCTAGAGACCCCAACGGAGCTACGTGCTACACAGTTACCTTCGGGAACTGTGGGAGCCACCTCTAGAGTCTTTTGGGAACTAAGTGCTACACGAATACCTATGAATAATTAGAAACCATACACCTAAAAGGCAACTAAATAACACTGATTTCTTTTGGAGCATGTGAGTCACCTCTAGAGACCCCAACGGAGCTACTTGCTACACAGTTACCTTCGAGAACTATGGGAGCCACCTCTAGAGTCTTTTGGGAAATAAGTGCTACACGAGTACCTATGAATCATTAGAGATCATATGCCAAAAAGGCAACTAAATAACGCCGATTGCTTCTGGACCGTGTGTGTCACCTCTAGAGACCCCAAGGGAGCTACGTGCTATACAGTTACCTTCGGAACTGTGGGAGCCACCTCTAGAGTCTTTTGGGAACTAAGTGTTATAGGATTATGACTTTGTGACGTTTTACGCATCACTAGTTAGGATGGATGTTATAAGCATGACAGTGAGTCGAAATAACTAGCTAAACTTTATTTGTATTATGTTATAGTATCATTAGCTATTTGTAATGGTTAGAAACATTATGCCTAACCATACTGATGAAAGTATTGAAAGTTATGCAATTGTACGAGTTAAATATATGGAGAAAAAGTTTGAATGAGCCTATACAATCTGTTATAGATTATTTGTTAGTACCTAATCATGGCATGGTGCATAGACAATATTTTATGTAGTTCATGCATACATGATCATATTTTACGACATGAGCCTAGTCTGTATTTATTTAAGCTACTTACTGTGCCGTGGATTGCTCATCCCTTAATTTAACTCCATGCAGATCATCCGAGTTAAACTCCAGCTTCAGATTTTTGTATAGGCTCTTGGGGACTGTACCTGGTTTGGTACTCGTCTACGTTCTCCAAGCTTTGTTTTTGTACTTTTGAGTTATACGAATTGTATATCATTTTGATAATTATGCAAACTTTACTTTCACAGTACTAGGAAGTGAAATGAGATGTAACTTTGGATTGCACTAGATCATTATATAGTTTCATATGATTATCGAGTACGATCTGGGATGAAATCATATTTTGGTGTATGTATAAATTGCAAAATGTGGAAGTGTTGTTGTGTTGAATCTTGAGGAACATGTAATGTATGATGGTACAAATTGTGGAAACTAGAATTAGCTGTATTGTGAAAATAAAAATGTGTTTGCAAAGCAGGTGATTTACTAGGGAAATGGATAAAATATAAGGGGGAGATTTTTGACCCATTTCTTTTGGATAAGTGAATATGAGTCTAAAATAACTATAGTCAACCTTGAGACTTATGATATAGTTAGTGAAATAATATTATATCAAGGTAGGATTGGTTTAGTTACTACGTTAACACCGAATACAAACTGCAAATAGAAAAAGAAAAATTTAGTTCATAATTTTTCTAAATGAAATAAAGGTAAGTGTTAAGTGAACGTCATGACTTTCAGGTCGTGATAGATTTAATGGTATTAGAGCAGGGTTTGTCTAGTACATGTTAGTGTAGTTAAGATCGTCTGTGGTGTTACATCCCATATACTGTGAAATGTATGTTTGAAAAATTATCTATTAATTGACTTATACTAAGATTGGTCTACTCTGGGTATAGGTTATCTTAATTCGAATTAGAATGAGGAGGACTAGACGTAGAGGTGGGCTCGAAAAACCACCTTGGAGGCCAACAATACCACCATCGACTCCATCACCCTCTGCACCTCCATCGCCTCCACATCCGACTCCTCCACCCTCGGACAGCATGGAGGCGAGGATGGCTAGAATGGAGCAAAACTATGAGGTTATGACAGCTTTACTACAACAATTAGTAGCCAACCAAACCGGTATACATCAGGCTTCACCGACTTCACCTGCACCTCTAGTGCCCCCTCCTACACCACCACAGTAGGTGCCACCTCCACCAACTCCCGTAGAGTCACAATCTGCTCTTTCTCCAAATGTACCTCAAGCAGTTGTGCCTCAACCAGTTACTACTCAGACTGGAAATTAGGTGATCAGAATATGACCCTTCTTAAACAATTCCAGAAAATGAATCCCCCACAATTTAAAGGAGAAAAAGATCCATCAAAGACTGAGGAGTGGATAGAGGAAATGGAATTCCTCTTTAAGTATATGGGCTGCAATTCCACCGAAAAAGTATCCTTAGCTGTGTACATGATGAGAGGCGAGGCTCAAAAATGGTGGAAGACTATTGTACCATTTATATTGGCCAAAGACCCCATTATTACCTAGGAGAAATTTGTTGAGACCTTCATGAGTTATTATATTTCAGCAGTGGCAAGGCGAAAGATAAAGAAGGAATTCCTTGAATTAACTCAAGGGTCTATGAAGATTGATGAATATGAGACCTGATTCACTACCTTAGTCAAATACGACACTGATTATGCTAATAATGATGTGAAGAAGGCAGAGAAGTTTACCTTGGGTTTGAGGCCAAACATTAGGGGTAGAGTTACCCCCTTTGAGCTCACGGAGTATGTTGCTGTTGTGAGGAAGGCCTTGACAGTTGAGCAAGAACTTAAGACTACACAGGCTGAATATGAAGGTAGGAAGTAGCCTAAATCCAAACAACCCACTGATAGGAGGTTGGATAGAAGGAGGCCAGGGCAGGGTCCTAGTAAGAGGCAAAGGTTTGTTGCACCTCAACCACAGGCTGTTAGGCCTAATGCTATGGCTACTCCTGCTACTTGAGTCATAACCACAGCACCTATTATTGCTTCTCTACCGTGTACCACTTGCGGCAGATATCTTGGAAACCAGCCCTGTTATAAGGCAGTGGGAGCTTGTTACAAGTGTGGTAAGACGGGTCATCTAGCTAAAGATTGTCGTTAGCTTAAGGCCACCAAGAAACAAGCTGATAAACAATCAATGTCGCAATAGAGAAAGACCCAAGATAAGGGCAAAAGACCCGTGGAGCATGGTAGGGTGTTTTCACTTGACCAAGAGACAATTGATGCTTCTAGTTCGGTTATTAAGGGTAAGCTCACTATCTGTGATTTAAAATCATTTGTACTCATTGACCCAAGCTCAACTCACTGATTTATTTCACCTACATTTGCTAGTAGATTGCATATAAAGTCTGAGCCTTTAGGTTATCTATTACGTATTACTACTCCTTTCAAAGAATCTCAAATGACCAAACATGTGTATTGTCAGTGTAAAGTGAAGGTGGGAGATAAGTACCTAGTGGCAGATTTGGTGTTATTAGATATGTATGACTTTGATGTAATACTAGGCATGGATTGGTTAGCCAACCATCATGCTAGTTTAGACTACTATAGGAAGGTTGTTACGTTCTCCTTACTTGAAAAGTTTGTATTACATTACGCCTTGGAAATGATAAATATAATGATTATAATTTTATTTATGTCTCACTAATATGAGATTAAATTGTTTATGAAAGCTATCTCGTGTTTGTCAAGGATGCTGAAAAGAGCCATCCGTAACTGTCTGACATTCCAATTGTCAAGGACTTCTCCGATGTGTTTTCAGATGGGCTACCAGGGCTACCTCCCAAAAGAGAGACGGAGTTCACTATAGAGCTACTCCCAAGCACTCAACCGATATCAAAGCCTCCATATCGAATGGCCTTGGTTGAGTTAGAGGAACTGAAAAAGCAGTTGCAAGAGCTGCTAGATAAAGGGTTTATAAGACTGAGTGCATCACCCTGGAGGGCTCCAGTGTTGTTTGTGAAAAAAAAGGATGGCAGCTTGAGGCTGTGTATAGATTATAGGCAGTTGAAACAAGCGACAGTGAAAAATAAGTACCCACTGCCTAGGATTGATGATTTGTTGGATCAGTTGAAGGGTGCCCAAATATTTTCAAAGATTTATTTGAGGTTAGGGTACCACCAACTAAGAATTAGAGGGGAAGATGTTTCGAAGATGACCTTCAGGACTCGATATGGCCACTATGAGTTCTTAGATATGCCGTTTGGTTCAACGAATGCTGCTACAGCATTCATGGGATTGATGAATGAGGTGTTTAAACCTCACTTGGATAAGTTCGTCATCGTCTTCATTGATGACATACTAGTGTATTCCCGATCTCGTGAAAAAAATGAACACCACTTCTGCACGGTACTCTAGACTCTCCGAGAGAAAGAACTGTATGCAAAGTTCGATAAGTGTGAATTTTGGTTAGAGCAAATCAGTTTTCTGGGGCATGTAGTATCAAAGGATGGTGTATCGGTTGACCCAGTTAAGATAGAGGCCGTGATCAATTGGGAAAGGCCTAGGACAGTGACTGAAATTCGTAGCTTTTTAGGGCTTGCAAGATATTATAGGAGATTTGTATAGGGATTCTCCAAACTCGCTGCTCCATTAGCCCGCCTCACACACAAAGATGTTATGTTTGAGTGGAGTGATGCATGTGAGCGCAGCTTTCTAGAATTGAAGCAGCGATTGACTACAACTCCTGTGCTAACAATTTCAAATGGATCTAAGGGATTTGCAGTATATAGTGACGCCTCTCTACAAGGTCTAGGGTGTGTATTGATGCAAAATGGTAAAGTAGTAACCTATGGTTCGAGACAATTGAAGGACCATGAGAGGAACTATCCCACACATGACTTGGAGTTGGTGGCGGTAGTGTTTGCGCTAAAGATATGGCACCACTATTTGTACGGTGAACGGTTTCAAATTTACACGGATCATAAGAGTTTAAAGTATTTATTCTCACAGAAAGAGTTGAACATGAGACGAAAACGATGGAAGGAGCTATTGAAAGACTATGACTGCGAGATTATCTACCATCTGAGTAAAGCAAATCGAATGGCTGATGCATTGAGTAGAAAGAGTATGGGTTTGATCAGTTACATGATGGTCAAAGAGTGAGATTTGATGGAGAAATTCTTGGAACTGAATCTAAACCTAGAATCAAAAAGTGAGTGTTTGATGGTTAGTTTGAGAATAGAGCCTAGCATTATTAGTCAGATCAGACAAGCTTAAAGAGAGGATCCTAGACTTGTGGAGATTACTAGTGGAATACAATCGAGGTAGGACTCGGATTTTGGGATTAGAGTTGATGGTTTGTTGTGATACAGGGGCAGGATTTGCATTCCAGATAATGAGGTATTGAAGAGACAAATTATGGAAGAGGCACACAGCTCCAAATACACAGTGCATTTGGGTAATACAAAGATGTATTAGAACTTACGTAAAGTGTATTGGTAGGCTGGTATGAAGAAGGATATCGCAACCTTTGTGTCCAAATGCTTAGTATGCCAAAAGCTTAAGATTGAACATCAGAGACCAGCGGGTTTATTCAAGCCTTTATCCATACCTACGTGGAAATGGGAGCACGTGACTATAGACTTTATCATGGGGGCTCCTGAGGACTTGTAGGAATCATGATACAATCTGGGTGATAGTTGACAGATTGACAAAGTTCGCTCACTTCTTAGCTATGAAGGCTACCGATTCCCGTAATGCCTTAGTGAATACGTATGTCAAAGAAATAGTGCGGTTACATGGGGTCCCAGTGAGCATAGTTTCTGATAGAGATTCTCGATTTACTTCCCGTTTTTGGGAACACTTCCAAGATGCTTTAGGAACTAAACAGAGCTTTAGCACAGCCTTTCATCCTCAAATCGATGGGCAGTCAGAGAGAACAATTCAAACTCTCGAGGATATGTTGAGGGCATGTGTCATGGATTTTCAAGGCTCATGGGATGACCATTTGGCACTAGCTGAATTTACATATAACAATAGCTTTCACTCTAGCATTGAGATGGCACCATACGAGGCGTTGCATGAATATAGGTGTAGATCCCCTATTGGCTAGGAAGAGGTAGGTGAAAGAAAGATATTTGCTCTGGAATTGGTAAAGAAAGCTTTTGAAGATGTGAGGCTGATATGTGATAGATTGAGGACAGCTCAAAGTAGACAGAAGAGCTATGCTGATAGTCGAAGAAAACCTTTAGAATTTCAAGTTAGGGATAAAGTATTCTTGAAGATCTCTCCATCTAAGGGCATAATGAGATTTGGTAAGAAGGGAAAGTTGAGTTCCCGGTATATTGGTCCATTTGAAATACTAGAAAGAATTGGCGAAGTTGCATACCGACTGGCATTACCACCAGAGCTATCGAATGTACACAGAGGCTTCCATGTGTCTATGCTAAGAAAGTATCATCTGAACCCCTCCCATGTCATTGATTATGAACCTTTGGAGATTAGGGAGAATTTGAGCTATACAGAGAGACCTATTTGGATTTTGGACAAAAAGGATAAGATATTGAGGTTTAAGACAATCCCTTTAGTGAAAGTACTCTAGCAGCATCACTCTTCAGAGGAAGCTATATGGGAGTTAGAGTTTAATGAAGGAGAAGCACCCTTACCTATCCCAGATGGATGCGGAAAATTTGGAGGTCCAAATTTCCTAAGATGTGGAGGATGTAAAGACTACAAAATTCTATACTAAGTTAGTAATAAATAAAAGACATTGAGTAAACTAAGTATTAAAATGTAGTTGTAATTCTTGTTATTTCAGGTAATGAGATAAAAATATATAATTTAGAAATTTGATGAATAAGTTAAAGATAAATATATATCCATATATATATATATGTTAATCCATTAGAGAAAATAAAGGGATGCCATGCACATTAAGGATACAAGTATACTAAAGGAGATGTAGTATACATGAGTATTAAAACATTTGAAATAAATTAAATAAGGAAAATATATATGCATATGGAGTATTAAATATATGTATAAATATATATGTAAGATTTAAAACAAAAGAAGAATAATATATATGTATATATCACCAAAAAAATAATAGTAATAATAATAATAATAATAATACTAATAATAATAATAATGTTACACAAGAAAAATACATATATATATATATATATATACATAGAAGTAAGATGATCAAATATATATTATGTATAATATGTTGGATTATGCCCTTAGAACCATTCATTAGATGATTGACTTTGGCATTTTTATGTATCATGACATTTTTATTTATAGTTCATTATTATATTTGTCTTATAACTGCGTAATATAATCTTATATGATAATGTCCTTAGAATAGTAATAACACATTATTCTTAAAATATCCCTAGTCAAGTATTATTGTGAACAAGGATAACAATGATACGATAAGACTAGTATGTGGTTGACTGATGGCCATTGTCATGGATATAGGATATCAAGTCATTACATAGGCACATGTTAGAGAACTATGTACTAGATCGACCCTCCATGAGAACGCTACATGGATTGTTATATGGGTGTCATAAGCGATTCTCATAGTGATGATGGTGTATGTGATCCTTTGACTTGAGATCATCAGAGATCCCAACATAGAGAATTGCATACTTTAATGCTGCTAGATGTCATTCGTAACAGGATGGACTATAAAGGTAGTAATTGGGTATGCCTTGATCTATGTAGAGGGATGTTGAGTGATCAAGATAGGATTTATCCCTTTTATATAACAAGAGTGATGTCTTGGGCCCTTTGATAGAGTGAGACTAAAAATGCATGGCCGTGCTCGAATAAGTCAATATGAGATATTGATTTTATTTGTTTAATTAGTCTACTCAGGAATCAAGAAACGCTGATTAGACTATACAAGTGTGACACATTCCATGACTTGTGTCTAATCAAGACATCAAAGGATAAAGGGATTAGACTACACGGTAACATCTATCACGAGTAAGGTTATGTCGAGTCATTGACATTCTCGTTACATGGGTAGCAATGATGTGTTGCTAGATACCGCTCATTGCCTGTGACAATTTTGTCATTGCCATTGTTTTGAGAACCTATTGGGTCGCACACTTAGAATGGATCAATGAGGAGCTTAATTAATCCTATTCTGAATTGGATTAAGGATATATCTAATCCTATTCTGAATTGGATTAAGGATATAGTTAATCCTATTCTAAGTAGGATTAGAGTTCTGTTTGGCAGTAAATTTTAGGGTAAAATTTACTGCTTATAAAAGGATGTTTTTCTAAAATAGAGCCGCACAATTAAAAAAACAGAAACGTTATTCTTTTAATCGAAGCTAGCAAATCGATTATAAGAATCAAAAACGCTCTTTAAGGCTTCTGATTGTGAGACGTTCAAGAGTTGTGAGATCCGTTCGTGTGGACACCATAGAGGCAGGAACGAAAAGTTGTTGCTTGTGACTAGACCAACGATAGAAATCAGAGAAAACGTTAGGTAAAATCTCGAAACCCTAATCAAGCAACTCTCCAAATCGATCCTGGTGGAGGCCGAATGATTTAAATTCCGCTGCATGTTTGTTTCGGTTTCCTTCATAATATATATAAGGAGTATTATTAAATAGAAATTAGATATAAAAAAGGGGGGAGGGGGGGGGGAAATCAGGATTTGGCTTCCAAAGGAAGCCACCCATTTTCCTTTACCTGCTCCCACGTCAAAACTGAAAAAGAAGCAGACTCCTCGGCAAAACCAAAAACAAAAGGAAAAAAGAGAAAGTGGGAAAAGAGAGAGCAGAGCAGAGAGAAAAGAGAGGGAGATGGTAAAAAGGGAACTGAGCAGTGAAGGCTGAACCAATGCTGATTTAGAGGCTGAAAAATCTGGGTACTAGGGCAGAAGTAAGGGACCCTTGGAGGCTGAAAATACAAGGGATTCTCTAGGTGCGTAGAAGGGTTTTTAGGCATTTAACCAACGCTCGAACATGGCTCAAAACAGGGCTCAACTGAAAGCTGTGTAGTGCTTGAAAGCAGGGGTTGTTCTGGCTGAGAAACAAAGCAGGAGAAGCCAAGAGTGAGCGGGGTTATTAGATTGAAATAGAGGCTAGAAAATTTGGGTTTTGAGGCATTGAAGAACAGAGTTGGATGCTGATTTCAGACTGGAAATGGATGGGTTTTAGGAGGATGAAATGAGGCTAAAGATGGATTTCATTAAGCACTGGTAGGTAAAAAAAATATGAGGTTGTGTTGTGGCTTTTGGTGGCTGAATATGGCTCTTTAGGTTTTGTTTTTTCGGCTGTCATTTTGGCTATATATGAAGGTCGAAAGGCAATGCCTGTGAGGTGTTTTAAGAGCTTTTATGAATTGTACAAAAATAAGAGAAGAAAGTGGTTGAACCGAGGCTGCTGCCACCATCGAAGAAGCAAGAAATGATAGTGAAACAGAGGCTAAAAGGCTGGGGTTGTCGGCTGTAGAGGCTAGCCTGAGAGTATTGTAGTAGCTTTAAGTAGCGGTAAGATTTTTTGGCCAGTGCAGAAAATAAATTGGACTATACAAGGTGTGAAATGCAGCAAATATGATGGGATTCTTGGCTGTTTTGACAGGTTGTATAAGGGACAAAATAATCGGGTATTCAACATAGCAATAGGACTAGCTCAAGGGAGAAAATAACAACCAATCGAAAGGCATAGTAAGTCTTAAAGAGGGGGTTGAAATCAATGGAGTTTAAGGTAAATAATATTGACTTAAGGTGGACATATGAGCATGCTAAAGGATAAGAATAGTGATAGAGATTTATTTTTATATATATATTTCAAGATGATCAAAATGTTTATATGTCATTAAAATGATATATATATATAAAAATATATATACTTATGCGTAATAAATATTTATATGGAGAAAAACAAGGTGAACATGGAAATATAGATATATATATATAAAATATTGGGATATACGCATAGATATAAGCATGTATGTGTTTAAATATATATATATGTACACACTCACACATAATGATGAGTAACCATGGGTGTGTCGCAAACGACAATAAAAAGGTAGTCTTGGATTAGTAGTTAATTGAATTTAATAGTGTTTTTTTTTAAGATTTTTTTCTTGGTGCATAATTAAGCATAATAACAAAGAGTTATTGAAATGCTAATGGATTATGTGTAGTGAATCAGAGCGGTTAAGGACTTGATTTCAAATTCAAAGGTCGAGAAGAAACTATTAAATCTCAAGGTAAGTGGGTGAAATAAACCATACTAGTATCATCTCATAAGAAATGAACGAGTCTTTACCTAGATGAATGAATCTTTATCTAACATATTTCTAGTCTCTCATTAAGTTTTGTGAAATATCATCGAAATGACTATAAGGATGAGTACTTGTAAGATACAAGTTTGACGTGATGTGATTGTGAACAGTGCTTTGGCTGAAATGAAATCTTGTTTGTGTTTGTGTGTTGTGTGTTACGATTTATTTGTGCTAAGTGGACATATGAACTAGTATCAACCGTAGGTGCTTGCATTGTGGGTGATGCTCATGATCCACTCGAGTTGCATTGCATGAGCATGCCAATATATTATGATATTACGTGGATGAATAGATGATTGTGTGTATAATTTATTTAGTTCACGATGTTGACCACATGAGCTGTGAATAGCACATATTAGGTCCTAAATTGAAACTTGGATACTGGATTTATATGTTATATGTGTAGACATGTGAATGGTGGACTCGAAATTGATTTTGGAAAACTTCATTAGAAATCATATATTTAAAAGACAACTAAATAAGAATTGACTACTCTGGATCATGTGAGTCACCTCTAGAGACCCCAACGGAGCTACGTGCTACGCAGTTACCTTCGGAAACTGTGGGAGCCACCTCTAAAGTCTTTTGGGAACTAAGTGCTACACGAATACCTATGAATCATTAGAAACCATATGCCTAAAAGGCAACTGAATAACACTGATTTCTTTTGGACCATGTGAGTCACTTTTGGAGACCCCAACGGAGCTACGTGTTACACAGTTACCTTCGAAAACTGTGGGAGCAACCTCTAGAGCCTTTTGGGAACTAAGTGCTACACGAGTACCTATGAATCATTGGAGATCATATGCCAAAAAGGCAACTGAATAACACCGACTGCTTTTGGACCATGTGAGTCACCTTTAGAGACCCAAACGGAGCTACGTGCTACACAGTTACCTTCGAGAACTATGGGAGCCACCTCTAGAGTCTTTTGGGAACTAAGTGCTACACGAATACCTATGAATCATTAGAAACCATTCGCCTAAAAGGCAACTGAATAACACTGATTTCTTTTGGAGCATGTGAGTCACCTCTAGAGACCCCAACGGAGCTACGTGCTACATAGTTACCTTCGCGAACTGTGGGAGCCACCTTTAGAGTCTTTTGGGAATTAAGTGTTACACAAGTACCTATGAATCATTGGAGATCATATGCCAAAAAGGCAACTGAATAACGCCGAATGCTTTTGGACCGTGTGAGTCACCTCTAGAGACCTCAACGGAGCTATGTGCTACACAGTTGCCTTCGGGAACTGTGGGAGCCACCTCTAGAGTCTTTTGGGAACTAAGTGTGATAACCTGGAATTTTCCTATTTTTGGTATTAATTACCAGAAAATTTAATTTTAATGTAAATAGATAAGCGAGATTAAATAAATAAATTTATTTACGAGATCCGAATATTGTTGGAATTTTAGTAATTTATGAAGTGACGGATCTGAAAAGTCGTACGGAGGAATTTAATTTAGATATTATGAAATTTAAAATTAAAGAAAAAAATGTGTATAAATATATATTTATATAATTATGTTATACAAATATATTTTAAATGTTAAAGAAATAAAAAATGTGTATATTTATATATTTATATAAGTATATTATAAATATTATATAAATATACATATGAAATATATATTATTTTATATTAAAGTGTATAGGTATGTATATAAATTTATATACAAAAATACATGTCTATATATATTGTAATATAGTATATTTATATATATTTATAAATATAAATATATAAATAAATAAATAAATAAATAAAAAGAGAAAACGGGATCGGGAGAACCCGACTCCGTTTCTTCTCCTCTGTTAGTAACAGAGGAGAACCCAGATGGAAGCCGACCTTGTCGGCGAGAAGAGAAGGAAGAGAAGGGAGAGAGACGCATCGCCGGCGAGACGAGGGAGAGAGAGAGGTGTCGCCAGTGACGGAAGGAAAGAAAAAGGAAAGAAACGAAGCGAAAACAGAAAAGAGAGAAGAAAAAAAACAAAAAAGAAAGGGGCAGTGCCAGCCGATTCGGGCACCACCACCGCCACCTTCGTCGCCGGCGAAGGTAAACCAAGGTGAAAGGAACAGCTGGCTGTGAAAAGGGAAAAGAAAAGAGAAGGAAAAGAGGAGGAAAAGGGTCTGGCTACCACTTCAAGATCCGCTGCCGCCGCCGCTACCGATTGCGAAGAAAAAGAGACCAGAAATGGCTTCAGCACAACCTCGGCCAACTATGGAGAGGCTGAACCAGTGGTGATGACGACCTATGGTGGCTGAACCAGCCAACAAAGGGTGAATCGGCTAGAAAAAAAAAGAAAAGAAAGAAAAAGAAAAAAGGAAAAAGAAAAAAAGAAAAGAAAGAAGAAAAAGAAGAAAGAAAAAGGGGTAGGAAATTGTTATAATTTTATAAATTTATTATTATTATTGAGTAATTGTGAAAAATTCTAAATTGAGTATGGAATTGGATTTGTAGAAATCATACAAGGTGAATTGAGATTGATGGAAATCGAGAGAAGTGGATGCGTGCGTGACGTTAATGAGAAATTCGCTAACACTGAACAGGTAAGGGATGCATATGTAGCCTGTAAGGATATCTCGATTGCATGATTTGAATATGCATTATTTTATGAAAATATTGTGGAATCAATTTGGTTGGAAATTATGGATATTGGATGGCTGTGAAATATAAATCTGTCTCTTTTGTGCAAGGAGGCTAGTCATCGGGCAGTCGTTATACTGCCGAAAATTTTAGAAAATTATTTAAAATCATCATAAATGATTTTCTTACATGTGAAATATTTTCCAACCACGGAAAAGAGGAATTTATTTTTTTTCATAAAACATGAATATTTCGAATTTTATTTTTAAAATATTCATGTTATTGAAATTGGTGGAAATGAGATCACCTAAAATTCTTTTAATATATGAATTATATGTGATATGAAATGGAAAGATGAAAAAGGGATAAAGTGAATATTTTATAAATATTTTCTTAAATATTCACTTGATTTATTATATAACCTTTATGGTTTTATTTATGAAAGTATTTATTTTTATAAATTCCATAAAGGTAAATTAATGATGAAAAACACTGTTTTGAGACTAGTTGGCCCCTTTATCATGCTGATATGTGATATGAGGTCCTAATCGACAACTGATCAGTGATCCACCGAGGACGATTATAGACTATGGCCATAGATATGATATGTTTATTTCTTTACCCTTCGGGGTCTATAGCATGATATGATTTGGGTGATTGCCTCAGTCTCCACTATGATATGTGATATGTTAAAAGAAGAAATGTTTTATATGATATGTGATATGTTAAAGGAAATATTTTACATGATATGTGGAAAATCAAAATGAATTACAGTACTTTTACATAGTGCTTATTACTATACTGAGCACAATACTGTATGATGATTTTCATAAGACATGTAACATGAACATGTGATATGTTTTCAAAATGGAAAGAGAAGTTTATAAATCTAATATTCTTATTATGATTTTAAATGGAATATTAGATTATGTGTGACATGAATATGTGATACGTTTTCAAAAAGAAAAGAGGAGATTATAAATCTTATATTCTTATTATAAATTGAAATTGAATATTAGATTTAAATAATGTAAATGTTATATGGAAATGATTTCAATAGCTTATTTTGCTATCAAAGTACTGTACTAATTATGATTTATAAAGTAAAAAATGAAATGAGTTTAAATGGGAATAATGATGATTTAAACTAATATTTTTCTTAAAGAATATATGAATATTATTTATTTTATTTAAATGCTTTAATTCATAAAAGCATAATTTGAAAATGATATGAAATGAAAAGGAAAAGGATTTGACTTCAACGAAAATAATTACTCTCTACAGTTGCTTCTAGGTTCCGGGACAAGACAAGTTTTTCAAAATACCTTCTGTACTCCATCCGGATCCTTAGCCGACTGTAGTATCCTTCCTATATGAGCCTAGCATACTTATATGAATATGAAAAAGGTTTTGACAGCATATAGATATCTGGATATCAAGAGTTACATATAATTCATTTACTAAGCCGTGGTTTGCTCACCCCCTATTTTTAACATTTCAGATTTTCAATGACTGTGAGATCTTGCATTCGAGGATCTTGGCTACCCATCTGGATGAAATGTGACAACTTGATTGTTTCTAAAGGTACAATTATTTTATTTTATATGTTCAGACTTTTGATTTACAGTACTACGACATTGTATTAATAAGGGGATGTAAGTATTGTTTAAAAATACAAATTGTAAATATGTAATTCCGTTACTTTTATGAAATTATGGATTTAGAGGGAGAGAAAATGGGAAGAGAGAGAGTAGAGCGGAGAGAAAAGAGAGGGTGCCGGTAAGAAGGGAACTGAGCAGTGAAGGCTGAACCAACGCTGATTTAGAGGCTGAAAAATCTGGGTACCAAGGCAGAAGTAAGGGACCTTTGGAGGCTAAAAATACAGGGGATTTTCGAGGGGCGTAAAAGGGTTTTTAGGCATTTAACCAACGCTCAAACATGGCTCAAAACAGGGTTCAACCGAAAGCTGTGTAGTGCCTGAAAGCAGGGGCTGTTCCGACTAAGAAACAAGGGAGGAGAAGCCAAGAGTGAGATGGGTTATTGGATTGAAATATAGGCTAGAAAATTTGGGTTTGTGAGGCACTGAAGAACAGAGTTAGATGCTGATTTGAGACTAGAAATGGACGGGTTTTAAGAGGCTGAAACAAGGCTAAAGATGGATTTCTTTAAGTGCTTGTAGGTAAAAAAAATGAGGTTGTGTCGTGGCTTTTGGTGGTTGAATATGGCTCTTTAGGTTCTGTTTTTTTGGTTGTTATTTTGGCTATATATGATGGCCGGAAGGCAATGCCTTTGAGGTGTTTTAAGAGCTTTTGTGAATTGTAAAAAAATAGGAGAAGAAAGTGGTTGAACCGAAGCTACTACCACCATCGAAGAAGCAAGAAATGATAGCGAAACAAAAGCTGAAAGGCTGGGGTTATTGGCTGTAGAGGCTAACCCGAGAGTATTATAGTAGCTTTAAGTGGCGGTAAGATTTTTTGGCTAGGACAAAAAATAAATTGGACTATACAAGGTGTGAAATGAGGCAAATATGATGGGATTCTTGGCTGTTTTGACAGATTGTACAAGGGACAAAATAATCGGGTATTCAACAAGGCAATAGGACTAGCTCAAGGAAGAAAATGACAACCAACCGAGAGGCATAGTACGTCTTAAAGAGGGGGCTGAAATCAATGGAGTTTAAGGTAAATAATATTGACATAAGGTGGACATATGAGGATGCTAAAGGATGAGAATAGTGATAAAGATTTATATATATATAAATATCAAGATGATCAAAATGTTTATATGTCATTAAAATGATATATATATATATGTATAAATATATATACTTATGCGTAATAAATATTTATATGGAGAAAGAAAAAGGTGAACATGGAAATATAGATATATATATATATATAAAATATTAGGATATACACATAGATCTAAGCATGTATGTGTTTAAATATATATATATACACACCCATACATAATGATGAGTAACCATGGGTGTGTCGCAAATGACGATAAAGAGGTAGTCTTAGATTAGTAGTTAATTGAATTTAATAGTGCTTTTTTTTTAAGATTTTGTTCTTGGTGCATAATTAAGCATAATAACAAAGAGTTATTGAAATGCTAATGGAGTATGTGTAGTGAATCGGAGCAGTTAAGGACTTGATTTCGAATTCAATGGTTGGGAAAAAATTGTTAAATCTCGAGGTAAGTGGGTTAAATAAACCATACTAGTATCATTTCTTAAGAAATGAATGAGTCTTTACCTAGATGAATGAATCTTTATCTAACATATTTCTAGTCTCTTATTAAGTTTTTTGAAATATCATTGAAACGACTATAGGGATGAGTATTGGTAAGATACAAGTTTGACGTGATGTGATTGTGAATAGTGCTTTGGTTGAAATGAAATCTTGTCTGTGTTTGTGTGTTGTGTGTTACGACTTATTTGTGCTAAGTGGACATATGAACTAGTATCAACCGTAGGTGCTTGCATTGTGGGTGATGTGTGTGATCTACTCGAGTTGCATTGCACGAGCATGCCAATATATTATGATATTGCTTGGATGAATAGATGATTGTGTGTATAATTTATTTAGTTCACGATGTTGACCACATGAGCTGTGAATAGCACATATTAGGTCCTAAATTGAAACTTGGATACTGGATTTATCTGTTATATGTGTAGACACGTGAATGGTGGACTCGAAATTGATTTTGAAAAACTTCATTAGAAATCATATATTTAAAAGACAACTGAATAAGAATTGACTACTCTGGATCGTGTGAGTCACCTCTGAGACCCCAACGGAGCTACGTGCTACATAGTTACCTTCGAGAACTGTGGGAGCCACCTCTAAAGTCTTTTGGGAACTAAGTGCTACACGAATACCTATGAATCATTAGAAACCATATGCCTAAAAGGCAACTGAATAACACTGATTTCTTCTGGACTGTGTGAGTCAACTCTAGAGATCCCAATGGAGTTATGTGCTACACTGTTACCTTCGGGAACTGTGGGAGCCACCTCTAGAGTCTTTTGGGAACTAAGTGCTACATGAGTACCTATGAATCATTGGAGATCATGTGCCAAAAAGGCAACTGAATAACGCCGACTGCTTTTGGACCCTGTGAGTCACCTCTAGAGACCCCAAAGGAGCTACGTGCTACACAGTTACCTTTGAAATTGTGGGAGCCACCTCTAGAGTCTTTTGGGAACTAAGTGCTATAGGATTATGACTTTGTGACGTTTTACCATCACTAGTTAGGATGGATGTTATACGCATGACAGTGAGTCGGAATAACTAGTAAACTTTATTTGTATTATGTTATAGTATCATTAGCTATTTGTAATGGTTAGAAACATTAAGCCTAACCATACTGATGACAGTATTGGAAGGTATGCAATTGTACGAGTTAAATATATGCAGAAAAGGTTTGAATGAGCATACAATCTGTTATAGATTATATGTTAGTAGCTAATCATGGCATGGTGCATACACGATATTTTATGTGGTTCATGCATACATGATCATATTTTACGACATGAGCCTAGTCTGTATTTATTTAAGCTACTTACTGTCACGACCCGAAGGCCAATGACGTCCACTCAACACTTACCTTATTGCTTTGGAAAATTACAAACCAAATTTTTCCTTTTTCTATTTACGGTTTGTATTCGGTGTTAGTGTAGTAACTAAATCAAATCTTGTCTGAATAAGATTATTTCTCTAGCTATGTCATACTTCTCAAAATGGATTTTCATCATTTTAGCCTTATTTTCACTTATCCAAAAGAAACCGGTCGAAAACCTCCCCCTTGTATTTTATCAATTTCTGCAGTAAAATCACCTACATTAAAACACATTCTAAACTTCACAATACAGCCAGTTGTTTTTCCCAGAATTCACATCATCATACATCACATGTTTCTCAAGGATCTAAACTAGTGATAATCCCACATTCTGCAGTTTATACGTATTTCAAAATATATATATATATATCTAATCTTGGATCATACTTGATAATCACATAGGCTTACATAATAATCTAGTGCGATCCAAAGTTACATCCCCTATTTCTTCCTAGTACTGTGAAATTAAAGTTTGTATAACTATAAAAAATGATATACCATTGTATACCTCAAAAGCACATAAGCAAGGCTCGGAGAACATAGACGAGTACCATAGCTAGGTACAGTTCCCGAGAGAGCCTATATGAAGCCTAAGATGGATATCAACCCCGTATGATCTGTAGATGTTAAATTTAAGAGGTGAGCAAATCCACGGCTCAGTAAGTAGCTTAAATAAATACAGACTAGGCTCATATCGTAAAACACGATCATACATGCATGAACTCTATAAAATAGCATGTATGCATTATATCAAGATTAGCTACTAGCTTATATGTACAATAGATTTCATAAGCTCGTTTATGCTTTTCTTCATTTCTTTAACTCACATAATATCATTCTTTTTGTCTCTTGTTATCGATATAGTTAAGCGTGAAAGAAACAACCATTACAAATAACACATGATTCTATGGCATAATATAAGTATAGTTCAATAATTATTCCTGTTCTTTGTATTATGTATAAGATCTATTTTATCTAACGATAGTAATCACATTCACAGATCACAATCATTTATTCATTGTCTCAATGGCATATGATTTCCCATAATTCATCAGTACACGTGTAGCACTTAGCTCTCAAAGGATTCTAGAGGTGGCCCTATAATTTCAAAGAGTTTATGTAGCACGTAGGTCCTTTGAGTTCTCTAGAGGTGGCTCACACGATACAAAAGATCAAGTTTTACTCGGGTTTGCCTCTATGGCTTATGTTTTCAAATGGTTCATCGATACACGTGTAGCACTTAGCTCTCAAAGGACTCTAAAGGTGGCTCCCGTAGTTCACGAAGAAAGCTGCGAGCATGTAGTTCCTTTGAGTTCTCTAGAGGTGGCTCACACGGTACAAAGGAATGAGTTTTACTCAGGTTGGCTTCTATGGCACATGCTTTCAAATGGTTCATCAGAACTCGTGTAGCACTTAGCTCTCAAAGGACTCTAGAGGTAGCTCCCGCAGTTCACGAAGAAAGCTCTGTAGCACGTAGTTCTTTTGAGTTCTCTAGAGGTGGCTCACACGGTACAAAGGAATGAGTTTTACTCGGATTGGCCTCTATGGCGCATGCTTTCAAATGGTTCATTAGAACTCCTGTAGCACTTACCTCTCAAAGGACTCTAGAGGTGGCTCCCGCAGTTCACGAAGAAAGCTGCGTAGCACGTAGTTCCTTTGAGTTCTCTAGAGGTGGCTCACACGGTACAAAAGAATGAGTTTTACCTCGGATTGGCCTTTATGGCGCATGATTTCTGGACCTAAGGCTCTAAAATAGTTCAATTCCTCGAATCACATGAGTACTTCGGTTATCATACGATTCCATTATTCTAGTTTTCGATAAATGCAACTAGGTTCTATTTGAGGTCCATGATTTACACATCATAGGTTGTATGCATATTGTACACTAGTGCGTATATACATTTCCTTAAGTTTAACAATGTAATGGCAAGCTTACTAGGTGCAACTTAATTAAATCACCTACATTTCACATGATACAGGCACCTACGTTTTATACGAATTTGTATTGTCATCGAGCATAATAGGTTATAACACACCACGTATAAATCACGACAAATTCAGAAACTATTCACGACACATCAAACCCAACTTGTATTTTACCATATTTACTCTTATAGTCTTACACGCAATGTTCCACCAAACTTGATGTGAATTTGGATAAGCATTTTAATAAGAATTCATTCATCTCTCACGAGATGATACTAGTAAGGCTTATTTAACCCACTTACCTGTACGGTGTTATTTCATTCAAACCATACACTTTGTGGGCTTGAACCAATGATTATGTCCTTATTCGTCTCCTTTCCCATTTCGTTTATTTAGCTTCGGAGCTTTCCTTTCTTCCTTCTCTTTTCAATTGCACCTTTCTTTCCTTCCCTTTCCTTCTCGGCTACAGCTTCCCCTTTTCTTCTTTTCTGGTTTGCGTCCGAGCCTCCTCTCCTCAGCTACACTTTCTTTTCTTTGATTTTTCAAAGCTTCTTCAAGAAGCTTTTGTTTTTGTTTTATCTGAGAATTGCTAGTGGAGTTTGATGGGAGAAAGTCCCATCAAACTCCACTAACTCTTATTTAATTTATCTAAATTTTATTTTTTTTAATTTTCTATTCTTATTTTTAATTATCTATAATTCATATAATGTATATTTGTCTTTTAATAATATATACATATATATACGAACATATATTCATATGTAATTTATTTATTTTATTATATTTTCTACATGTAATATATATTTACCCAGAGTTCAAATCTTAATTATAAAATACATACATACACATGTCCATATATATATATATGTATAATATATATGTTTTCATGTCTAGTATACTTTTAGTGTAGGTATGTGTATATATATATATATATATATATATTCTTCATTTCTTTTAAAATTTACATATATATATATATATATATGTATACATATTTAACAGTCAATATATGCATGTATATGTATTCCTTATTTATTTTATTTTTAACTATTTTAATATTCAAGTATACTTCATTTCCTTTAGTATACTTGTGCCTTCGTCTTTGTCAAAATAAATATACTTGTATGTTGTGGAATACATGTATCTCTTTGTTCTCATACATCTCTTGAACTCATTATTAGATTTTCTAAATTATCTCGAGGTATTAATCATCTATTGTTAAATTTACTAAACTTGCAACTTCATTCTCATTATTTGGAATAACGATAATTACAAGGTGCATCATAGTACTTAGCTTATTCTATGTCTCTTATCTATCCACTAATATGGTACAAAGTTTGTAGTTTTTACATCCTCCCCACCTTAAGAAATTTGGTCTTCCAAATTTTTCGTGTCTATCTGAAATAGGTGAGGGTACTTTTCTTTTCTTAAGTTCTCTAACTCCCATGTGGCTTCCTCTGAAGAGTGGTGCTGCCAAAGTGCTTTAACCAAAGGAATCGTCTTAGACCTCAATGTCTTATCTTTTCTGTCTAAAATCCGAATAAGTCTCTCGACATAGCTTAAGTCCTCCATGATCTCCAATGGCTCATACTCAATAACATGGGATGGGTCCAGATGGTATTTCCGTAGCATCGACACATGAAAGACGTTATGCACACCCGATAGCTCTGGTGGTAATGTTAGTCAGTATGCCACGTCACCAATCCTCTCTAGTATCTCAAACGGACCAATGTATTGAGGGCTTAACTCCCCTTTCTTTTCAAATCTCATTATGCCTTTAGACGGAGAGATCTTCAAAAACACTTTATCACCAACTTGAAACTCTAAAGGCCTCCTCCAACAATCAGCATAGCTTTTCTGTCTACTTTGGGCTGTCCTCAATCTATCACATATTAACCTCACATCTTCAGAAGCTTTCTCTACAATCTCTTATCATGTAGTAGTCATTCCATCCCTTATTCTCATGGTATACTCAATATCCCTTAAGTTTTAGAATATACCATAGAATATAATCCTTTCATAATTTAGAGTCCATAGATGACTAATCAAATCATCAATTTAATCACCACATTATCTATATAATTTCACCATTTCTATCATTTCGAGGTGGTTATATCTATATAACATTTTTTTTTCATTCACATTACTAGCAGTAAAGATGTAATTCATTTATTTACTCCTTTGAATATCATTAAATTTCCTCTATTGAGTTTGGTTCGATCTTACATCTAGCCATAATCATGTGATAACCAAAAGAAATCACTTTAAGTCTTAATTTGGGAATTGCTTCATACTCATGTTCCCTAGTCCTCATGTAATTTTATCTTCTTATTACATTTTCATCTCTTCACTCTCATCACTTTATCCATGTATAGTTTAAAAACCTCATTCATTAGGCTTACATACCTCACATGATATGTCATTAATCTTGTAAACCTCAATAGGAACTTGTAAGAATTTTATTGAGTTCTAATCATTATCTTAAAGACATCAATCTCCAGCTTTTTGTCTAATGATGTCCTGTATAGAGGCTGATCTTAGGAATTCCTTATACATCTCTGACCAAATCTAGTAAGATATCAACTCCATGCAGATGAATATTCATTCTTAATAAGAATTTATTAAATAATTAGAATTCAATTCATAATTATAAATCATCCTCAAATCACATCTGTATTTCCATTATTTACACTTATACAAGTGAATTTCATTGTCCACACATTTTCCAAGTTGATTCTTAAGCTTTTCAAGCTCTTTCAATGTTCTCCGATGCAAGCTTAGTTATAGATTCCATATCAACAGTCGAGTCAATGTTAACCCAATCTCTCAAATCTATATTACTAAAAAAAATCAAGAATAACATCTGATACTTTTTAATTATAAATCTCATACCATTTTGGACATTTTGTTTCTATGTCCTATCATTCCACTGTATAACCTCAAGGTAGAGACATTTAACATTCATTTCATTTTCATATATATTCTAATTTGATCCACTTGTTTACTTATACTACACAACATATCACTCATCTTAATTTGTATGCTGTATCTGGTATAACCATTTAACTAACACATTTTATAGCTATCCGATTCATTACTGTAATTCACTTTGAAATCATTTTCATTTAATAATTCAGGTTAGCTATCATCTTTTTCTGCTCTTACAGTTACTTTACGGTTCTTATACATATTTTTCAAATTTATAATACTCCAATCAACATCCAATTCTACAAAGCATATCTCAAAATGCTCCGGTTCTAAAAATATCTGTTTTATACTTAGGAAGCAAATCGAATGTATAGAACGAAAATCAACAGTATTGATGTGAATTTCATCAACTATACATATCACTTTCTCAATCATCTTCAGTAATCATCTCATCTTTCATAATATCCTACGATCCCTTAATAAATATCCCGTCAATACACTTTTAATTCAGACCCTTAAGGATCAATAACAAGGCCAATCATCCTGCAACTTCCCACTATAAACATTTTGAGTCGCATTCGTAGTCTAAGTGTAGATAGGATTAATAATCGGAACCGTTATACACATATTACATTTCTTTATACCATCAATAACTTCATCATTACCAATGACTTCAAGATCAAATTGGTTTTATCACAATTTAAAACATAGTCTAACATAGGGACACATTTGTCATTTCAAAATTTATTTCTTTCTCTTTAATATAAATTTAACCAATGATCTTAATATCCATATAGTTTCTAAATCGTAAAACTTTAATAGTATGATATTCAAACTTCTACATCCTTCAAACTCCAACTCATCACATAGCTCATTTCTCATTCATGAGTCTTGACCGGTATATCACGTCAATCTCCGACCATGTAGGCCCTTATGCCTTTACTGGTATTACTCCAATATATTTAGAACAAAACAAATGAGCACTTATTACTTCGTCATCTATCAAAACATATTATATGTGGATTAGGTAGGGAGAAAGTTACGGTTTTCTTATAGCAGTGTACATTAGCATGATCAGTGGCTATCCCGTCCATATCCAAGATGACACCAAGGTTGTAATTGTGCAACATCAGCAAATCTGCTATTAAGTCTCTATCTCCCACCTTCACTTTATACTTATGATACATACTCATTCTTGAAAGGCGTGCTAGCAACAACCGATAACTTAGAAGTTTTGACTCTATATGCAGGCTACATGTAAGAGCACATGTGATAAATAAAGGAGTTGAGCTTGTTGCACTAGCTCGATTAACCACTAACTACTATAGTAGGGTTATCATTATCTCATGATCCTGCTCCATTCTAGCCATCCTCAACACCCTAGTATCTGGGTGGGAATGAGTCGAATATGATAGTAATAGGGGTGATAATAGTGATGGGGTTGGAAATGAAATCAACTATCTTTAAGCTGATCTTCTCGGTTTAATTCTATGCCCAATCCCCCCTCAATTTCGAATTAAATCAGAATAGAAACCTACACCAAGTGTAGACCAATTTCAGTATAAGACAATTAATAGATAATTTTTCAAACATATATTTCATAGTACATGGGATGTAACACCACAGACGATCTTAACTACACTAACACGTACTAGACAAACTCTGCTCCGATACCATTAAATCTGTCACGACCCGAAGGCAAATGACGTCCACTCAACACTTACCTTATGCTTTGGAAAATTACGAACCGAATTTTTTCTTTTTCTATTTACAGTTTGTATTCGGTGTTAGTATAGTAACTAAATCAAATCTTGTCATAATAAGATTATTTATCTAGCTATGTCATACTTCTCAAAATGATTTTTCATCATTTTAACCTTATTTTCACTTATCCAAAAGAAACGGGTCGAAAACCTCCCCCTTGTATTTTATTAATTTCCCCAATAAAATCACCTGCATTAAAACACATTCTAAACTTCACAATACAGCCAGCTTTTTTCCCAGAATTCACATCATCATACATCACATGTTTCTCAAGGATCTAAACTAGTGATAATTCCATATTCTACAGTATATACGTATTTCAAAATATATATATCTAATCTCGGATCATACTCGATAATCACATAGGCTTACATAATAATCTAGTGCGATCCAAAGTTACATCCTATAATTCTCCCTAGTACTGTGAAATTAAAGTTTGCATAACTATCAAAAATGATATACCATTGTATACCTCAAAAGCACATAAGCAAGGCTCGGAGAACGTAGACGAGTACCACAGCTAGATATAGTTCCCGAGAGAGCCTATATGAAGCCTGAGCTGGATATCAACCCGTATGATCTGTAGATGTTAAATTTAAGAGGTGAGCAAATCCACGGTTCAGTAAGTAGCTTACATAAATACAGACTAGGCTCATATCGTAAAACACGATCATACATGCATGAACTCTATAAAATAGCATGTATGCATTATATCAAGATTAGCGACCAGCTTATATGTATAACAGATTTCATAAGCTCGTTTATGCTTTTCTTCATTTCTTTAACTCACACAATATCATTCTTTTTGTCTCTTTTTATCGATATAGTTAAGCGTGAAAGAAACAACCATTACAAATAACACATGATTCTATATCATAATATAAGTATAGTTCAATAATTATTCCTGTTCTCTGTATTATGTATAAGATCTATTTTATCTAACGATAGTCATCACATTCATAGATCACAATCATTTATTCATTGTCTCAATGGCATATGATTTCCCATAATTCATCAGTACACGTGTAGCACTTAGCTCTCAAAGGATTCTAGAGGTGGCTCCCACAATTTCCAAGAGTCTATGTAGCACGTAGGTCCTTTGAGTTCTGTAGAGGTGGCTCACACGGTACAAAAGATCGAGTTTTACTCGGGTTTGCCTCTATGGCTTATGTTTTCAAATGGTTCATCGATACACGTGTAGCACTTAGCTCTCAAAAGACTCTAGAGGTGGCTCCCGCAGTTCATGAAGAAAGCTGCGTAACACGTAGTTCCTTTGAGTTCTCTAGAGGTGGCTCACACGGTACAAAGGAATGAGTTTTACTCGGGTTGGCCTCTATGGCACATGCTTTCAAATGGTTCATCAGAACTCGTGTAGCACTTAGCTCTCAAAGGACTCTAGAGGTGGCTCCTGCAGTTCACTAAGAAAGCTGTGTAGCATGTAGTTCGTTTGAGTTCTCCAGAGGTGGCTCACACGGTACAAAGGAATGAGTTTTACTCGGATTGGCCTCTATGGCACATGCTTTCAAATGGTTCATTAGAACTCGTGTAGCACTTAGCTCTCAAAGGACTCTAAAGGTGGCTCCCGCAGTTCACGAAGAAAGCTGCGTAGCACGTAGTTCCTTTGAGTTCTCTAGAGGTGGCTCACACGGTACAAAAGAATGAGTTTTACCTCGGATTGGCCTTTATGGCGCATGATTTCTGGAGTTAAGGCTATAAAATAGTTCAATTCCTCGAATCACATGAGTACTTCGGTTATCATACGATTCCATTATCCTAGTTTTCGATAAATGCAACTAGGTTCTATTCGAGGTCCATGAATTACACATCATAGGCTATATGCATATTGTACACTAGTGCGTATATACATTTCCTTAAGTGTAACAATGTAATGGCATGCTTACTAGGTGCAACTTAATTAAATCACATACATTTCACATGATACAGGCACCTACATTTTATACCAATTTGTATTCTCATCGAGCACAATAGGTTATAACACACCACGCATAAATCACGATAAATTCATAAACTATTCACGACACATCAAACCCAACTTGTATTTTACCATACTTATCTTGTAGTCTTATCCGCAATGTTCCACCAAACTTGATGTGAATTTGGATAAGCATTTTAATAAGAATTCATTCATCTCTCACGAGATGATACTAGTAAGGCTTATTTAACCCACTTACCTGTACGGTGTTATTTCATTCAAACCATACACTTTATGGGCTTGAACCAATGATTATGTCCTTATTTGTCTCCTTTCCCATTTCGTTTATTTAGCTTCGGAGCTTTCCTTTCTTCCTTCTCTTCTCGGCTGCACCTTTCTTTCCTTCCCTTTGCTTCTCGGATACAGCTTCCCCTTTTCTTCTTTTCTGGTTTGCGTCTGAGCCTCCTCTCCTCAGCTACACTTTCTTTTCTTTGATTTTTCAAAGCTTCTTCAACAAGCTTTTGTTTTTGTTTTATCGAGAATTGCTATTGGAGTTTGATGGGAGAAAGTCCCATCAAACTCCACTAACTCTTATTTAGTTTATCTAATTTTTTTTATAGTTTCTATTCTTATTTTTAATTATCTATAATTCATATAATGTATATTTGTCTTTTAATAATATATACATATATCTTTATATATATACATATACCAATATATATTCATATGTAATTTATTTATTTTATTATATTTTCTACAAGTAATATATATTTACCTAGACTTCAAATCTTAATTATGAAATATATACATACACATGTCCGTATATATACATTTATGTATAATATATATATATATATGTTTTCATATCTTGTATACTTTTAGTGTAGGTATGTGTATATATATATATATATTTATATATATTCTTTCTTTCTTTTAAAATTTACATATATATATATATGTATACATATTTAACAGTCAATATATACATGTATATGTATTCCTTATTTATTTTATTTTTAACTATTTTAATATTCAAGTATACTACATTTCCTTTAGTATACTTGTGCCTTCGTCTTTATCAAAATAAATATACTTATATGTTGTGGAATACATGTATCTCCTTGTTCTCATACATCTCTTGAACTCATTATTAGATTTTCTAAATTATCTCGAAATATTAATCATCTATTGTTAAATTTACTAAACTTGCAACTTCATTCTCATTACTTGGAATAACGATAATTATAAGGTGCATCATAGTACTTAGCTTATTCTATGTCTCTTATTGATCCACTAATATGGTACAAAGTTTGTAGTTTTTACACTTACTGAGCCGTGGATTGCTCATCCCTTAATTAACTCCCTGCAGATCATCCGAGTTAAACTCCAGCTTCAGATTTTTGTATAGGCTCTCGGGGACTGTACCTGGTCGTGGTACTCGTTTACGTTCTCCGAGCTTTGTTTTTGTACTTTTGAGGTATACGAATTGTATATCATTTTGATAATTATGCAAACTTTACTTTCACAGTACTAGGAAGTGAAATGGGATGTAACTTTGGATCGCACTAGACCATTAGATAGTTTCATATGATTATCGAGTACAATCCGGGATGAAATCATATTTTGGTGTGTGTATAAATTACAAAATGTGAAGTGTTGTTGTGTTAAATCTTGAGGAACATGTAATGTATGATGGTACAAATTGTGGAAACTAGAATTAGCTATATTGTGAAAATAAAAATGTGTTTGCAATGCAGGTGATTCACTAGGGAAGTGGATAAAATATAAGGGGGAGGTTTTCGACCCATTTCTTGTGGATAAGTGAATATGAGACTAAAATAACCATAGTCAACCTTGAGACTTATGATATAGTGTGAGACCCGATTTTACAACGTTGTACACCATATTTGTATATGATTGCTAGTGAAATAAATTATTTAGTGGAATTAAATAAATATTGAATATGAAATTCCACTTTAAATTATGAAATTTTTGGAATTATAATTTGTAATATGGTGTGTAAGAGTTGGAATAAATATGGAATGATGAAGTAAAAGAATAGAATGAAGGAAGGAAATGAAATCATAAAATTTTAAATGGAAGTGTTATTTCATGACATAAAATAACAAATAAATTATTTATAAAAGGGGAAAAATTTATGTCTTGGACAAGCGATTAAATTTTTCCTTGGAGGAATATACAAAAGAAATGAGTAGTATAATGCAAACCATGCATCATCTTTCCACTGCTATGATATATGGTTAGAAGTAGTTTTTAGTGTGACAAATTTTGGTGAAAAATTTGATAAATAATTTTAGATGAAGGGGATTTATTAATAGGATATATGGTGAAATTTTATTGGCTGAAAATATACAAAAAGAAAAGTCAAGGTAGTGCAGCCAACTAGTGGATGGTACGCCACCCTCCATGAATTACCATGTACGTTGCAGCTAGACAGAATTGCTGGGAATTCAGCCATAATTTTATAGAATAAAAGGCAATATAAATAATATAAAAGAGAAGAGAAGAGAAGTTACAATTTAACAAGTGAATAATTTTTATTGGATGAAGTCTTCAAAAAGGATAGGTGAACTTGGTCAAAAACGGGACAGCAAAGGAACCATTCCAGCCGTTCCTTTATGCTGCCAAATTCTTCAGCAATTTAATGCAATTTAGACCTAAAATGATGAGTAAAATAAGATAAGAAGCTAGGTGGCCATTTCCTATTGGATACTTTGAATAAAATGGAGACTAATTGAAGAAGACCTGCAGCAAATTTCCATCTTCTTTACCAATTTTTTGCTACCAACGAGAACCAGAATTTGCGTTTTATTTGGTGTTCAGTTTGACCTTCATTTATCCAAGAAAATTCAGCAAGATAACATACTTGGATAGCTAACCCCTTCACCTTCACCATCAATCTTTCCTTCCTTATTTAAATACCCAAGAACCAAGAGAAGAGGGCTGAAATTGAAGCAGAAAACTTGTTCTGTTTTGGAGGAGCCATTCGGTCAAGGTGTGTTCTACAAGTCTATGGTTTTCTAGATATTACATGAAGAAATTCTATGTTCCTTAGTATGAGAATTATGATTTTAGACTTGTTTTTAGTTAAATCTTGTTAGATTATGAAATTGGAATAAGTTGAGATCTTGATGTAGATTGAGAACAAGAAAGGAATTGGGCTAGAAATTATATAAGGATGATAAGAAATGAATTATAGAGTATAAATAAAATGAAGAGAAAGCTTAGAAACTTGGAATGATGAAGAACCAAAATTTGGTTAGTGACAGGGGAGTTTCGGTTTGGCATGGGAAAGTAGAGAAATTGAATGTGCATGCAGCAAAACGATAAATGAAAGGCTCATGTAGACAACCCTTAGCCAATTGACAACAATAAATTGAACAAAAGATGGAAAAGCCAATGAAATGGCCAAAGAAAGGTTTCGGCCATGACTTGATTCTTACATGAAAATGTGCTGAAAATTAGGGATTTTGATGAAAATAATTATAGAAATTAAAAGAGAAGGATTGGTGAAATTAAAACCGAAAAAGAAGCTAGAATGAGGAAGTTGAGTTTTAGCACCAGTATAATTTATACTGGTTGTGCTTATAATATGACAGTGGTGGTTGCATTTTATGAGTATTAGTGGCTTAAAAATAAGAAGAAGAATATTAATAAATTTTGATAAAATTATTTTGCAGCTCGAGTTGACAGATTTCGGTTAGTGTAACCGGGAAGCTCAGCTTCATAAGACTGGTAAGGGGGGAGTGTGTGAGTTGTAGTGATATAATGAATTGCATGTTTTCTTAAGCTAAATTTTATGAGAATATTGGATGCATGATTTGGTTTGAAAACATGCAAATTGTGGTTGATAAGCTGGTTTATATACTGCAAATTGTGTGTAGGAGGTTAGGAATCTGCAGTCGTTATGCTGTCGAAAAATTTCCAAAAGTATTCTAAAATATTATAAAATATTTTAGATGCATGAAATGATTTAAATGGGAAATTTTGAATTTAATTTCCACCAATTTTCCATACATTGGAAATTATGAGAAAGTTATAAAATTAAATATTCATGTTTTATATTTTCATTAAAGTGAGTAATTAGTTATGTTTTATATGATATTAAATATTCAAAATGAATATTTATTGTGTTCTCACTTAATACATGAATATTTACCGATTGAATTATGGTATGTGGAAATGAGAAATAAATACCTTTTTGGAAATAATTACTTAAATAAATGATTTAATTCACGGGATTTCCTTAAAGGTATTTTTATGGGAAAAGAAATGATTTTATACCTTTATGGAACTAAATATTGATCTTATTTATTTTATAAATTCCATAAAGGTGATGATATATGGAAATGTGAGAGCCTTATGGATAAACATGAAATATTTTAAATTATTTTGAATAAGATCCATAAAGGCGGTGGTATGATTTTTATACTGTTTTGAGACTTAGGCCCCGAGATTCATGCTTACTACTGTTATTGTTACTGTTACTGTCACGTGGCTGATTGACCCACCAGTCATCAGCAGTCATAGATGTCACCGGGCAAGTGTTTTCTGAGGACCCCCTATAGATCATGGCCAATGATCTCACTGTATACTGTTACTGTGTCCCTTAGTGGATGATTACTGTGTCCTTTAGTGGACGATGATAGCATGATATGATGTAGGGTGATGCCTAGTCTCAACTTACTGATTACTGTTTACTGACGGGATTTACTGAATCCTATTTTACTGTACTGCACTGTAAATACGTTTTACTGAACTGGACCATACTGAATACTGTTTACTGAACTGTACCGAAATATTGTTTTACTGAACTGTACTGCATTGGAAAATACTATTTTACTGAACTGTACAGTACTAAGAAGTACAGTTCACTGAACTGTACCGTACTGAGAAATACTGTTTACTGAATTGTATCGTACTAATTATTGTTTACTGAACTGCACTGATAGTCACTATTTATTGGAAAAGGATATTATGAAAATTATTTCTAATATAGAAATAATTAAGGAACTGTTTATCCAACAATTTTGGATATTTACAAACTATTGTATTGAAAGTGACTGATTACTGTTTCTACAGTTTTATATCTATAGTTCACTGTACTGTTTGATCACTGAAATTGTCACATGTTTTGAACTGTTACTGACGTGGTGGAAATTAAATAATTTATTGCATTTAGATTTATGAAAAAAATAAATATTTTCCAGTATATAGATTTCATTATATCAAGCAGCATACGACTCCTTTACTGAGCACGTGGTTCGCTTACCCCCTTATCTTTCAACTTTCCAGATTTAATCACAAGGATTATCTTGATGACTTTCTCGAATAAATATAGCTGCGAATAGAACACTGAGGCAAAGAGAGTTGAAATTTTAAGGTACAATCAATTCTCTTATATATTCAAACACATGTATACAGTACTACTTTATGACAAAATAGAAACAGGGGATGTAAAGTGTACGGAATATTATAAAAATTTTATATTCTGAATTAATTAAATAAATAAATGTTTATAATTTATTACTGTATTGTACAAGTGTTAAAAGCATCACAAACAGCCTAACCGTAAAATTGTGTAAAATATGTTATTTACCGTATTGTGCACTGTTACAGTTTTAATGGTATTAGAGCATAGTTGACCTGATGTCTGTTAATGCCTATAGAACAAAAAGTGTTTAAAAATGGTTAACATCCCTTGTAGTACTGTATAGTCTGAATGGATAGAGAAACCAAGTGACTGTAAATTATGTCAAGTGTTTAAAATGGTGTGAAAGTTTACGAATCAAGGGTTACAAATAGGGATTATAACCCGAGAATTTTGCATGAAAGAGGTGATCTTCTGGTCTTATTAGAGGTCTGTTCGGTATGGTACAAAGAAGAACTCGGTGAGGGCCCCACCAGGACTTCTCTGTCCAAATCGAACTAAGACCTTGAAATGATGATTTTGGAGTGGAATAAAATATCATCAGTTTATAGATCTTAAGATTGCCCGTTTAAAGGTATCTTGAAGAGAGAGAAACAAAATGGGAAATGACGAACATGCCCTTATATTGAAACAATTCCCCGAATCGAAGATGATTAAATTGGTTCGGAATTGATTGATGGTGATAGAGTAACTGATGGTGTAAAGAACATATTACATGATTAATGATCCCTACTGTGAGCCCCATTTATATTTTGATGAGCAATGTAACCCAGAATGTATACCGAGGAGGTCGCGAGATAGTCGGCCCTGTTTTGATTTCTTTAGGGCCTGAGTTAAATGTGAAAAGATGGGGTATTTGATTGAGGATTAATAGATATTATGAAAAGTGACACACTTATTGATTGTAAATGAAAAGTTGAATTATGTATTGATGATTTAATATCAGTGTTATTAATCTGGTTCTAAATAGTCCTTCTGTTTCTTATGGAAATAAATCAGATAATTATAGAACTAGAATATTTTGAAATATGCTTGACAGAATGGTATATTATGAAGTGAAAACATATATATATATATATATATATATATATAAAAGTGAATCAATTGAAATATATGTTAAATGATTTGAAAGTTATACGTATGTGTTTTGGGGATACATAGTGGATTTGCAGGATGTAAATAATGAAACATCCAAGATGATATGAGGTTATGATTTAGAAGTTATTGGGTGAATTTCTAAATAAATTTTCAGAGTAATGTGGATTTGAGAGATTATTGACATGATTCGCAATATCGATTCCATTTCTAAGCTCTTACCGGAGAATGCAAAAGAGTCTGAAGAGCTTAAGAAATTACTCCAGAGCTTAATGAATAAAGAATCCATCTGTATTAGAGTAACTAGTAAAAACACAGAAGATCTGATTCGAAAGAATAAGAATAGTTATGATTGTGAATTAAATCCTAAATGTTCAATAGTGTTATTACGGGAAATGAACCTTCATTTGTTCAGGATTAATGTTTTATTTGAATTCATTCAACGATATACATATATATATCGAGTTTTAAGACCAATCTCTGAAGAAGATGTTATTGAGTAAAAAGCTTATAGATAGGTGTTTATGAGATGATGTTCAAAACTCGATATAACTCCTACGAGTCCTTCGTGGTACTTAGGAGATTTATGAAATATCATGTGACGTATGTAGAATTAATGAATGAAATATTTCAATCACATACGGATAAATTACAATGGCATGAAACCACGAAATGTGAATATGTATATTTGTTTGAAGAATATAAGCAGCATCCTTGATTAATTTCACAACTTCTGGAAACCGAATAAAATAAATGATTGATTGAGAAGTTTGTGGAATTGGTTGCTTCACGGATATGATACATACATGTGAGAAAAAAAAAGAGTGGATGATTATATGTGAGTATAGTATTCGGAAATGTTAAAAGATTTTAACGAAAGAGTACTATACCATTTGGAAAAGCAATTGAAGTGATAAATGTGAAAAGATGAAAATGTATTAAAAGACAAATCATATGATGATAAGGGAACACGAATTATGAGGTTGTTCCCAAATCAAGATTGTATGTGATTCCTCTGACTATCATAGTGTCACGACTAGATTTAAGATCGAGCCAAATTGACAAATGAAATTTTCTTATACTCAGAGGAGTAAATAAATGAAGTACTGCCAGTCATGTAAATGGATATATAGATATACATATATATTGGAATAGTGAAATTGCATGGTTAATGTGGAGAAGGAATTGGTATTTTGATAATTCTGATTACAGAATTGGATTGTGAAAAGATTATATCCTCGGGTACATTCTAAAATTAAGTGATATTACATGTACCATGAGAATGAGGGATGTAATGATAACTTTATATGAAAAGAGATATTGAGAAAAATTATTACCTAATGCCTCATTCACTGTAAGTGAGGGTTAATATTAAGGTTTGCAAGTGAAGTGCAACCTTAACTAAATTAATGTGAAATTGAGTATTATGGGATAATAAAGAATCCGAAAGAACCATGATGTCATAGAAGTGACTACAGATTGATTGACCAAATTGATTCACTTCTACATCATCATGATCTTGATCTCTTGAGTGCCCTAGTCGACATATATCAGTGAAATGGTGAGAATGTATATGAAGTTCTAGTGAGCAAGTACATGTGATATGGATCCCTGATTTGCCATATGCTTTTAAAAGAATAGCAAAAGGCTTTGGGATTCCAAATTTACTATCAACATCGCTTCTTATAGATGTAAATATCCGAGCGCATTGTGTATACGCTCAATGATATGTGGAAAGCGAGTGCACTGAATTTAAAAAGCTACTGGGACAATTACATACAATTGATTAAAATTGTTTAAGTGATAGTCACAAAATTATTATCGATTTGGCACCAAATGAGATAATATACGATAAATAGCGTGAATTATCTACTGTATGAAGAGAAAATGAAAATTGTTAACTCCCAAAGATGATAAATAATTACAGGGAGTATAAATTAATTATGCAAGAGGAAATGTGGGATTTAAAGGAAATTCGAATTGTAAAAGTATACTAGCAGTCTCATCTTAAAGACAGGATTAACTGAAAGTTAGAAATTATAAAAGGAAGAAAAATACCTATATTGGTGGTACTTCCTAAATTAAGTGAAATTCGGAGAACCCGTAAAGGATCTAATGCTATCTGGATAATTGTGGATAAATTAACTAGATTTGCCCAATTTCTTGATTATGAAATCTACTGATCCAATTATTACCTTAGCCGAATTATATGTCAAGGAGATAGTGAGAGTATATGGTGTTCCAGCGAGCATTATATCTGACAAGGAGTCCCGCTTCGCATCTCATTGTAGAGAAAGACTTCAGGAAGCTATGGGATTCCAACTGAGTTTTAGCACTGCGTTTCATCCATAGACTGATGGACAGTCCGAGCATACGATACAGACGCTCGAAGATATGTTATGAACGTGTGCACTTGATTTTAGAGGCTCCTGGAATGATCATCTACCCTGACAGAATTGCTTATAATAATAGCTAACAGATGACTATCGACATGGCATCTTATGAAACTATATATGGCAGGCGATATCGATCCACGATAGCATGGGAAAAAGTGGGAGATCGTAAATTATTAGCTCCCCAAGTGGTCGAGCAGATTCCCTAGATGTACGGGTAATAATTTATTTTGGAGGTCTCACTCTCTAAAGGTACAATAAGATTTGGTAAGAAAGGAAAACTGAGTCCTCAATACCATGGACCTTTTGAGATATTAAGTCACATGGAAGAGGTGGCATACCAGTTAGCACTGCCTCTAGAATCGTCAGGAGTGTATAGTGTATTCCACGTCTCGATGTTGAGGAAATAACATCCAAATACATCTCACATAATTCGACATGGGTCACTGAAGATTAGAGAGCTTTGTACGTGAGAATATCCAGAGCTTTTTCAGTGATAGGTCCAAGCGAAATTTGGAGGACCAAATTTCCTAAGGTGGGGAGAAAATGTGAGACTCGATTTTACAACACTGTACACCATATTTGTATATGATTACTAGTGAAATAAATTATTTAGTGGAATTAAATAAATATTGAATATGAAATTCCATTTTAAATTATGAAATTTTTGGAATTATAGTTTATAATATGGTGTGTAAGAGTTGGAATAAATATGGAATGATGAACTAAAAGTATAGAATGAAGGAAATGAAATCAGAAAATTTTAAATGGAAGTGTTATTTCATGACATAAAATAACAAATAAATGATTTATAAAAGAGGAAAAATTTATGTCTTGGACAAGTGATTAAATTTTTCCTTGGAGGAATATACAAAAGAGATGAGTAGTATAATGCAAACCATGCATCATCTTTCCACTGCTATGATATACGGTTGGAAGCAGTTTTTAGTGAGACAAATTTTGGTGTAAAATTTAATAAATAATTTTAGATGAAGGGGATTTATTAATAGGATATATGGTGAAATTTTATTGGCTAAAAATATACAAAAAGAAAAGTCAAGGAAGTGCAGCCAATTAGTGGACGGTACGCCACCCTCCATGAATTACCAGGTACGTTGCAACTGGATAGAATTGCTGAGAATTCAGCCATAATTTTATAGAATAAAAGGCAATATAAATAATATAAAAGAGAAGAGAAGTTACAATTTAACATGTGAATAATTTTTGTTAGATGAAGTCTTCAAAAAGGAGAGGTGAACTTGGTAAAAAACGGGACAGCAAAAGAACCATTCTAGCCATTCCTTTATGCTACCAAATTCTTCAGCAATTTAATGCAATTTAGACCTAAAATGATGAGGAAAATAAGATAAGATGCTAGGTGGCCATTTCCTATTGGATATTTTGAATAAAATGGAGACTAATTGAAGAAGAACTGCAACAAATTTCCATATTCATTATTGATTTTCTGCTACCAACGAGAACCAGAATTTGCGTTTTATTTGGTGTTCTGTTTGACCTTCATTTATCCAAGAAAATTCAGCAAGATAACATACTTGGATAGCTAACCCCTTCACCTTCACCATCAATCTTTCCTTCCTTATTTAAATACCCAAGAACCAAGAGAAGATGGCTGAAATTGAAGCAGAAAACTTGTTCTGTTTTGGAGGAGCCATTCGGTCAAGGTGAGTTCTACAAGTATATGGTTTTGTTGATATTACATGGAGAATTTCTATGTTTCTTAGTATGAGAATTATGATTTTAGACTTGTTTTTAGTTAAATCTTATTAGATTATGAAATTGGAATAAGTTGAGATCTTGATGTAGATAGAGAACAAGAAAGGAATTGGGCTGGAAATTTTATAAGGATGATAAGAAATGAATTATAGAGCATAAATAAAATGAAGAGAAAGCTTAGAAACTTGAAATGATGAAGAACCAAAATTTGGTTAGTGACAGGGGAGTCTAGGTTTGGCATGGGAAAGCAGAGAAATTGAATGTGCATGTAGCAAAACGATAAATGAAAGGCTCATGTAGACAACCCTTAGCCAATTGAAAACAATAAATTGAAGAAAAGATGGAAAAGCCAATGAAATGGCCAAAAAAAGGTTTCGGCCATGACTTGATTCTTGCATGAAAATGTGCTGAAAATTAGGGATTTTGATGGAAAATAATTATAGAAATTAAAAGAGAAGGATTGGTGAAATTAAAACCAAAAAAGAAGCTAGAATGAGGAAGTTGAGTTTTAGCACCAGTATAATTTATATTGGTTGTGCTTATAATATGACAGTAATAGCTGCATTTTATGAGTACTAGTGGCTTAAAATAAAAAGAAGAATATTAATAAATTTTGATAAAATTATTTTGCAGCCCGAGTTGATGGATTTCGGTTAGCGTAACCGGGAAGCTCAGCTTCATAAGACTGGTAAGGGGGAATGTGTGAGTTGTAGTGATATAATGAATGGGAGTGTGTGAGTTGTAGTGATATAATGAATTGCATGTTTTCTTAAGCTAAATTTTATGAGAATATTGGATGCATGATTTGGTTTGAAAACATGCAAAATTGTGGTTGATAAGCTGGTTTATATACTGCGAATTGTGTGCAGTAGGTTAGGAATCCACAGTCGTTATACTGTCGGAAAATTTCCAAAAGTATTCTAAAATATTATAAAATATTTTAGATGCATGAAATGATTTAAATGGGAAATTTTGAATATAATTTCCACTAATTTTCCATAAATTGGAAATTATGAAAAAGTTATAAAATTAAATATTCATGTTTTATATTTTCATTAAAGTGAGAAACTAATTATGTTTTATATGATATTAAATATTCAAAATGAATATTTATTGTGTTCTCACTTAATACATGAATATTTACCGATTGAATTACGGCATGTGAAAATAAGAAATAAATATCTTTTTGGAAATATTTACTTAAATAAATGATTTAATTCATGGGATTTCCTTAAAGGTATTTTTATGGGAAAAGAAATGATTTTACACCTTTATGGAACTAAATACTGATCTTATTTATTTTATAAATTCCATAAAGGTATGATATATGAAAATGTGAGAGCCTTATGGATAAACATGAAATATTTCAAATTATTTTGAATAAGATCCAAAAAGGCGGTAGTATGGTTTTTATACTGTTTTGAGACTTAGGCCTTGAGATTCATGCTTACTACTGTTATTGTTTCGTGGCTGATTGACCCGCCAGTCATCAGCGGTCCTGGATGTCACCTGGCAAGTGTACACCGAGGACCCACTATAAATCATGGCTATTGATCTCATTGTATACTGTTACCGTGTCTCTTTGGGGATGATTACTGTGTCTCTTAGTGAACGATGATAGCATGATATGATGTAGGGTGATGCCGAGTCTCAACTTACTGATTACTGTTTACTGAAGGGATTTACTGAATCATATTTTACTGTACTGCACTATGAATACTGTTTACTGAACTGAACTGTACCGAAATATTGTTTTACTGAACTGTACTGCACTGGGAAATACTGTTTTACTGAACTATACGGTACTAAGAAATACTATTTACTGAACTGTACCGTACTGAGAAATACTGTTTACTGAACTGCACTGACAATCATTGTTTATTGGAAAAGGATATTATGAAAATTATTTCTAATATAGATATAATTAACGAACTGTTTATCCAACGATTTTGAATATTTACAAACTACTGTACTAAAAATGACTGATTACTGTTTCTACAGTTTTAAATCTACAGTTCATTGTACTGTTTGATCACTGAAACTGTCACGTGTTTTGAACTGTTTCTGACGTGGTGGAAATTAAATGATTTATTCCATTTAGATTTATGAAAAAATAAATATTTTTCAGCATATAGATTTCATTCTATAAAGCAGCATATAACTTCTTTACTGAGCACGTGGTTCGCTCACCCCCTTATCTTTCAACTTTCCAGATTTAATCGCAAGGATTATCTTGATGGCTTTCTCGGATAAATATAGCTACGAATAGCACACTGAGGCAAAAAGCATTGAAATTTAAAGGTACAGTCAATTCTCTTATATATTCAGACACATGTATACAGTACTAGTTTATGACAAAATAGAAACAGGGGATGTAAAGTGTACGGAATATTGTAAAAATTTTATATTCTGAATTAATTAAATAAATAAATGTTTATCATTTATTACTGTATTGTACAAGTGTTAAAAGCATCACAGACAGCCCAACCGTAAAATTGTGTGTAAAATATGTTATTTACCGTACTGTGGAGTGTTACATATAGTTAGTGAAATAATATTATATCAAGGTAGGATTGGTTTAGTTACTACATTAACACTGAATACAAACTGTAAATAGAAAAAGAAAAGTTTAGTTCGTAATTTTTCTAAGTGAAATAAAGGTAAGTGTTATGTGAACGTCATGGCCTTCAGGTCGTGACAATTAGAGGCTAAGGTAGAGGTGGTTAATTGTCCAGGTTGACCTACCTAGTTCAAAATCGGATTAGGTCAACCCAACCTGTTAACTAGAACTGGTATTATCAGTTCCAAAACCAACCCAACTCCATTTCAAAGCAATTTGGGTCGATTCACGATTTTACCGAGCCTGGCCTATTAAGGATCAGGACCACCAGTCCTAGTCCTATGCTAGATTGATTGGCAAAATTTTTTTTTAAAAAAAATCCTGCTAGTGCAAGCCTTGTTGCAACTAGACCTGCTGAAGGGCCGAGCTCTACCCCCCCAAGCCCAAAGGCCCACCTGATATTTGATAGGGCTTGGACAAAAATATCTAATACAATTATCGGCTTGGGCAAAATTTTATGCTGGTTTAAAAATTAGGCCAGGCCTAGGCTTTACCTTTCAAAGCTTTAGCCTGGCTTGACCCGAATATTAGAATTAATACTAATATTAATTAAATTTTTTTTAAATATGTTTACTAAGTATAATATATTTATATATATAAAACATTATTGATTAATAAACATGATTATAAATGTTTAATATGGAAATTGACATACAAATTTTGACAAAATAAATTAAATTTTAAAGGGAATAAAAAAATAAAAATAAATAAATAAAAAATTAAAATATAAAAATTAAATAAAATATTATTCGGGCCATGCTTGGGCTTATATTACTAAAATGAAAACGAGCCTAGATTAAAAGTCAAGTCCAAATTTTTAGGTAAGGGCTAGGCTTAGGCACATATATAAACTATTATTATCTGTCATAGGCCCGGCTCAACCCATGATCAAGTTTAGTTGCTGCATGAGTAGCTTGCTACTATAATAGTTGCATTTAAGTTGGGGAGGAAGAGAAAAAAAGGGGGGGGGGGGGGGGGGGCTACGGCTCCCTCCCTCCAAGTTTTTTAAAAAATTTTTCTTATTTTTTCTATAAATAAATTTAAAAAATTTAAAAATTTAAAAAAATTTATTTTTTTAAACTAATAGCTTTATTAAATAAATTATAATATATAACTTCATTATAATATCATTATTATTATTTTATTATAACAATAGTTTTATAATAACTTTATCTTTATTACAATTACTTTAATCTTGAATAAGTTATAATAACTTTATTTACTATAAATTTATATTTACTATTAAAATTATTTATTTTAAAAATAAATTTATTAAATTAAACCATAAAATTATATTAATAAATATTTATTTTGATAAAATGAATTAGTAAATAAATTTAAAAATACAAAAAACCGGGCCAGTCGGTTTGGCCAGGCTTGGTTTGACCCACAATCACCTCTAGGTTAAGGCTATTTTTTTACTAGTTTTTGGACAAGAAATCAATGTTTGCCCTTTCAAACTAGACTGTTGGTGAGGAAAAAACACAAAGTAAAATTATAGAATGTCAAATAATAATAAGGTTTGCATAAAATATTTAGGGATAGCTAGATCTCATACTTAAAAATTTGCGGTCTAGTTTCTTCATTTTAATAAATCCTCATCTCTTGCATGATTTGTCTCCCTCTTATTGCAAGTGCATACAACTTTTCATAAACCTTTTCTTTCAACTTTTGTTGTTGTTGTTATTGTTGAGTTTGGGATTAGTGGGGGGCAACTTACGAGTGTTGGAGTGCTTGGGATTACTGTGAGGGCTAGGGTGCTTAGGATTGATGAAGAGGTTGTTAGTGCTTAGGTACTCGTGGCTATTGAATAGTTTAAAGTGTTGAGTAGCTTGGGGTTGGTGTGATGTTGGAGACTATTGAGGAGTTTTGGGCTTATGAAATGCTTGAGACTATTAAGGATATTGTTGGGGCTGGCCATATGCTTAAGACTGTTGAGGAGATTGAGTCTGGCTATATCTTCATACTACTAAGGAGCTTAGGGCTGGTTATGAGATTCCTACTTCCCATTACTGTTACTTTATTGTTTATGAAGTTAAGATCAATGGATGTCTCATGACAATTCAAATGCCATTTGTTTTGTAGGCATAATGGGGAATCGGTTGGTAGGCCCCATCGGATTTTGAGTGTTCTAATGGTGGTGAAACTCAACAGATAGGATATTTGGAGCCAAATACTGAGATGATAAGAATTTGTATCTCAAACTCATCAGTTTGGTCATATTTTGAAAAGCATGAAACAAATTTGAAAAATGATGGTTTCGTCCATAGGCTGGCGAAACTTCCGTAAATAACATTCATAGGAAGTTGACTTTGTACCAACTAAAAGATGTAAGATAATCCTCATGTGAAGAAGTCCTCTGCTATCTTAATAGGTCGATTGAATCACACGAAAAAGTAGAAAACTACGCGATTTGACGATTAAGGGTATTTTGGTAATTTCACCTATTTGACAATCAAATTTGAACAAAAGCTTGTCCAACCATAAGGAAATTTGGAGTAGATGTATTTTATGACTAAATGAAATATTTTTTTGATTAGACTGATTGTTTTTAACAAAGTCAAATTGTTACAGGCAAAATGGTCACATTTTAATGTTTTAAGGGTAAAATGGTAATTTGCACATTAAGATATCATTATTTTAGAAATTTCCAGCCTTTTCTTCATCCATTTTTGACAGCCATCATCTTCATCCTCATTTCCACCATTGTTAACACTTTGAAGAGAGAGAAAGCTTCAAAAACCCTAGTCAAACAATCTCCAAACTGAAAGCAATCTTCACCAACCCTACCTAGTTTTTAGTGCATTATCTTTTGACACTAGAATCAAGTGCTAAAGTGGCCAAAATCCAAGCATTGGGTCTTCTTCAAGATTCGGCCAAGGTTAGAGAAAGAGAAAGCTTGTGTTTTTCATGGTTTTATGACTGTACACTATGTATTTAAGATGTTTAGGCTTGTATTTAAGCTTGAATTGAAGTAGAACCATGAGATTTTCTCTGCTAAGGTTTCGGCCAAGCATGAATGTCCATGAATGTGATGTTATTTGATGTGAAGATGATGTAGAATAATTATAGAACATGAATTTAAGCTTGAATTGTTGAAATGAGACATGTAGGAGAGAGAATGAATTCGAACAAGGTGAAGGGGACATTGAAAGAGTGTTCAATTCAATGTGTTTTGGGTCCTAGAATATTGTACAAATTAATACGATACTGTAGGAGCAGTTAGAATTGAAAATGGAAGTGATTTGATTGTAGTTGCAATGTTAGCACCAGTATGAAATAGACCGATTTTTCAGCTGCAGTAGGCAATGTAGTATGACTAGTGGTGTTGAGAAACCTTGGTAACTGAAGTATGGTGATTTGACTGCATCTGTATTGTGTTTTGCAGCTTGGGAGGCAGAAACAAAAACTGGTGTTAAGTAGTAATACTACATAATTCGGGAGGTATGGGAGGTATATAAAAGCGTAGGGATATTGTGTTGCATTTGAAATGAATTTGATTTGAGGCTTTGGGTTGAAAATTGTGAAACTAAATTATGGATACAAATTGCTTTTTTGTGCAGGGAGGCTAGAATAGATAGTACTGTTATGCTGCCAAAATTTCCTAAAATCCTTAGATTTATGTTTTAATATGATTTTAAAGGTTAGAAATGAAATCAGGATAAGATTTGGATATGTTTTGCTAAGAATGCCTTAAGTGCACACCAGTTTTGTAACTCAGGTTCCGAAGGCAATTTGATCAGTTTTCACTTATTTCATGATATATGCATGTTTTTTGTATATGTTGTACGTAAATAAAATATTTTGAATTCTGAACTTGGAATATTTGGTGAATTTTTATAATTCGAGGATAATAAATTCTGTTCGGATTCCTTTATGAATTGATTGAAGATATAAGCTATGATTTGACTTCTTAAAATAAATATGATTTGATTTATGAACTGTTTTGAAACAGTTGTTCCCATAGCTACCTGCGGGTACATGCACATCCATTCTATTCTGTTATATTACTATTTGACACTGATCACATTACTAGTATCCACAGTTGTCACCTGATCAGTGCACTTTGTGGACTTTTGACTATAGCCATAAGTTTTTATTATATTGCATGAGTCATTGGGTGATGCTTAGTCTCCCCGATGTTTCTTTACTAAGGTGGTAAATGCTTTGCTAATCTAGGTACTCCCAGATGATTATTGCTTTTCTATTTTATTAAGATTTATAATAAGTTTTGTTTTGATCTCCGTACTATTTTTGAGCATGTTTGTTAAGTTTTGATTTTGAACATGTAAACTATTCTAAAGTGACTATTTCGATGGTTATCCGAATGATTCATGCACAACTTGCTAACAACTATCTGATTAGGTTGCTGAATTCCATGAACTCACTATAGCTGGAATTAGATGCTGGGATAAGTGAGGTGTTTTAAAGCATCCTTCTGTACTCAACTTGGCGACCTAACCAACTTAGTATCTTTTCTGATTTACGTATCTTTAGATACTTTGACTTTTGTTTTTTGAATAAAATGCATGTTTTCGTAATACCTGCATATAGTTATGCATAGTATCAGCTCTTTATATATGTTTCTTATTGGGCATAAGCTCACCCCTTTATTCTCCTTTTTCAGATTATCTACAGTAAATAATTATTTTGCTCAGGAGGAATTCGTACAGTATCTCTTAGGTGACTATCACCGTTTATTGAGTTATACTATTTTGTTTTATATATTCAGACTATGTATAGGTACAATACTATGCGTATGTAATTAGAGCATGGGATGTAAATTAAATGTAGAATGGTTAAAGATTTCATATATGTATTCAGTATGTGTGAATCTATACAATGTAGTTCTTGGGATACTTAATGAAATAAAATACTTAAATATTGTTAAATGTGTGTGTGACACTGTAGACAGCTCAACCAAATATGTGAAAGTATAAGAAAATGATGTGATCATTCGATATTCCGGACGTGACACTAGTTATGTCCATGTTCTTTATTTACCGATTGAGTACCATATTAATTAACATTTGCCTAAAAAATGATGGCATTTTTATAAGGTTAACTAATGTAATATAAACATCAAATAATTAAAATTGATAGAAGTACCATCAAAGCTTGAAACAGAAATACATGTTATATTATTATTCTTCTTCATTTTATTTGGACATTTATTTAATTGTGTCTAAGCTTGAAACATACTTGACACTTGTCACAGTCCGTATACACAGTGATTCACACATTTTCACACTCACAGCGATGGTTGGGCTGTTTGCGATGCCTTTATTTCCCACTCTCTTTAAACAATAAATACTTTACAAGGTAATTTTGTAAGGACCCGAGTGGCACTTTGCTCCCTTAGGAATCAAGAGGTGGCCCCCTCGGCGACCTTAACATCTGTAAAGGCCTCACCCGTTTATCTACTGTCGACGAGCTCCCCTAGGCATCCTCCCCCCAAGTTTGCCTTGACTGTGAGGTTGGTGGTCGCCCAAAATCACTACGTATTGTCCGCTATGGCGGTCGCCCACCTCACAGTCAAGGCAAACCAAGGGTGAGGATGCCTAGGGGAGCTCTCCGATGACAGATAAACAGGCGAGGCCTTGACAGATGTTAAGGTCGTCAAGGGGGCCACCTCTTGATTCCTAAGGGAGCAAAGTGCCACTTGGGTCCTTACAAAAAAAAACGTGCGTTTTTATGTAAGAGCCTCGCCTGTCTCACCAGGCTGTCGGTGAGCATCCCCTAGGCGCCTTCACCCCAGGTTTACCCTTACACGTGAGGTTGGCTATCACCCACACCCACTTACGTATTGTCCGTTTTGGCGGTCGCCCACCTCACGGCTTTGTCTCAAGGGTCTTGAAGAACTCAAGAATAATCCCTTGAGCGCGTTTCACGTGAGATGCTCAAACCTTGGTACTTCTCATTAAGTACCCGAGCCTTACACTCATGTTACCATTGAGACAACTTGTCTAAATGGTATGATGAGTGTAAGGCTCGGGTATTTAAGGATACCAGGGTTCGAGCCTCAGAAAACAAGCTTGAGGGAATTAATCCTGAGTTCTTCAGGCCCCTTGAGACAAAGTCGTGAGGTGGGCGACCACTAACCTTACAGTCAAGGCAAACCTGGGGCGAGGATGCCTAGGAGAGCTCACCGACGGTAGATAAACGGACGAGGTCTTAATAGATGTTAAGGTCGCTGAGGGGGCCACCTCTTGATTATTTAAGGGAGCAAAGTGCCACTCGGGTCCTTATAAAAAACGCGCATTTTTTTGTAAGGACTCAAGTGGCACTTTGCTCCCTTAGGAATTAAGAGGTGGCCCCCTCGGTGACCTTAACATCTGTCAAGGCCTCGTCCATTTATTTGCCGTCGGTGAGCTCCCCTAGGCTTCCTTGCCCCAGGTTTGCCTTGACTGTGAGGTTGGCGGTCGCCCACACTCACTATGTATTGTCTGCTGTGGCGGTCGCTCACCTCACAACTTTGTCTCAAGGGGCCTGAAGAACTCAGGATTAATTCCCTCGAGCGCGTTTTCTGAGGCTCGAACCCTGGTATCCTTAAATACCCAATCATTACACTCATCATACCATTTTGACAACTTCAGGCCCCTTGAGACAAAGCCATGAGGTAGGTGACAGCCACAACGGACAATACGTAGTGAGTGTGGGCGATCGCTAACCTCACAGTCAAGGCAAACCTGGGGTGAGGATGCCTAGGGGAGCTCGCCGACGGCAGATAAATGGGCGAGGCCTTGACAGATGTTAAGGTCGTCGGGGGGGCCACCTCTTGATTCCTAAGGGAACAAAGTGCCACTTGGGTCCTTACAAATTTAATTTAATTTACATAAATAGGAATATTTACGTAATAGTATTTTGTTTATCGTTTACATCCCCTGTTTATAATTACAATACAATAGTACTATATAAACTAGTCTGAACATATAAAGAAAATAAATATACCTCCAAGATCCACACTAAGTTGCCTCAGGGTAACCAAAAATGTAGCCGAAATCCTCGGATAGGTATATCATGCAGTCATTGTAAATAATCTATGGAGGTGGAAAATAAAGGGGTGAGCAAAATGCGCTCAGTAAGGGAGTTGTATGCAGAATTGATATTATGAAATCTATATGCAGAAAAACATTTATTTTCCTATTGGTGCACTACAGTCGATAAGGAAGGATACTATAGTCGGCTAGGGATCCGAATGGAGTATGGGAGGTATTTTAGAATATTTGTCGTGTCCCTAAACCTAGAGGCAACTATAAGGAGTAATTGTTGACTTTGATATGAAATCACATTTAATAGAATTTCAACAAATAAATAAATATGAAATGGCATTATAAAGCCATTTATATAAAATACTTAAATAAGTATTTATCAAACCACTTTAAATATATGTCACACACATCAATAAATTTTAGTATATAGTAGTGACAATAAAAATTCGGTAATCAGTATGATAAGCAGTTCAGTAAACAATGAACACTTCGATAATAGTGAAAATTCAATAAAATAGCACAGTAAATAGTAATAGTAGTGGAGACCAGGCAACACTTGGAATATATCATGCTATAATCCTCGTAGGGACAGTAATAGTAACACGTGAGACATATGGCCATAATCTATAGGTGTCCTCAGTGTGCACTGATCAGGTAACCACTAGGACATTAAAGATAGAATCAGTATCAACAGCAAGTAACAGTAATAATAACAGTAACACGTGAGCATGATAAGGAGCCTAACAGTCTCAAAATAGTATATAAACAGTAATATCACCTTTATGGAAATTAATAAAAATAGATGAAATCTTCAGTCAGTCTATAAAGGTTATTTTATAGCACAGTGAACAGTACAGTGAAAACAATTTATAAAATATTGACACTTCAATAATAATTTTTATAAACCTTTTATTACACTGTAAAACACTTATAGGAATGTATCGATAGCTTCGTTTTAATTAAATTCGATAACATGAATATTTAAATATTGTTTTTCGATAAATCAACCATTTTATGAAAAATATTAGATATTTATTTTCTAAGGCTAGGGATCACTTAATTATGCAATTAAAATATTTCATGACATTTTTAGATAATTTTCTAAAAAATTTAGCAGCATAACGACTGCTATTTTCCTAACCTCCCTGCACAAAAAACACAGTTCCAGTCCAGCCAAAAACCATAATTTTGGACAATTCCAATGCAATTGAGTACCAAAATATTCTCATTAAATTATTCTCAATGAAACCATGCATTCATAATATCCCTACGGTCTACATATGTATCCCTTACCTGTCTGACGGTATCGACATTCTCGATAGCACCACACTTGATTCACTTCTCCCGGGTTGCAAAGAAATTCACCAACAATATTTATTAACCTCAATTTAATTTTTAAACTAATTTCTTTCAATAATTGCAGCCGCATTATACACCGGAAATATTAAACCAATATAAATTCTACTGGTGCTAAAACATAACTTCCCCGTTTTAAGTCCGATTTTTAATCCGATTGCACCGATGGACTCCTCATAATTTCTACAGTATTATAGCACCCTAAATTCATCAAATTCAGCCACAAAACCTCTTCCCCTTTCAATGGCCGAAATCATCATCATGCCAAATTCATGGTTTTTCAACTTTTTAAGCTTACATTACTACACATTCATGCTCACTCTTTAATTTGGCACCATTTTCATGCAAGAAACAACATTTTTTCTTATGTCCTTCTCGAGACCGAAACCCCAAGGCGTGCATTGAGCATGATTTGATAAGATTCAAGCAAAACTAACACTAGATTTAAGTTTAGAATGCTTAAATATACCAAAATCTATCATTAAAATCAAATGAAACTTCATGCATGGTGAAAGTTACCTTTGGCCAAATTCTTCCCTTCCTCTTTTCTCTTTATTTTGTCGTTTACTCAATGAGATTTTGGTATGGGTGGATAGAGCTTGCTGAATAGAACAAGTTTGGAGAAATGATTTTTGCGAAATAAGGTAGTTTTGATAAGGTTTAGGAAGCTTAAAATGAATTAATTTTAATTTGAATTCTCCCACAATTAGATATTCACTTTTAAATTTTGCAAAATAATTTCACCCCAAAATATGTGCATTAAATTCATTATGCTTTAGAGTAAAGGTAATTCATCTTCTCACTTCTCCTCTTTTTTGTTATAGCAAAAAGACTAAGTATTTCAAAGTTTACAAGATGACAATTGGTGCTTAAGTGAAACAAGCATAAGATTGGCATTAATATATGAATTTCATGAAGCTCAAACAATGTCACTACTAGAAACAAAGGACATTTAAGAAGTATGAATAGCATTGTGGTACTAATGTCCATGATTAACAAGTAAAGACATAAGTAATATTGAAAAACAAGAATAGTTACTATCGAAAATCATGCAAAAGTAGTTATCTTGTTGAGTCAAAACAATGCATGTGACAGTTCACAGTACAGTAAAATAATATATTTTATACCTAATTTACGGTTGGATTGTCTGTGATACCTTTAACATTTGATCAGTAACAGTAATAAATGGTAAACATTTATTAAACAATTTCGAAATATGAAATGTTTACAATATTCCTTACACATTACATCCCCTATTTCTATTTTTCAATAAAGTAGTACTGTATAATATATCTGAATATATATAAGAGAAGTGACTGTACCTTTAAAATTTAACGCACTTTGCTCCAGTGTGCTTACTTGGAGCTATATTTATTCGAGGAAGATCTCAAATAATCCTTACAATAAATCTGGGGAGCTGGAAAATAAAGAGGTGAGCGACAACGTGCTTAGTAAAGAAGTCGTATGCTGCTTGATACAATGAAATCTATATGCTGGAAAATATTTATTTTTCCATAAATATAAATGGAAAAAACATTTAATTTTCCATCACTTTAGTAACAGTTCAAAACACGTGACAGTTCAGTAGTAAAGCAGTACAGTGAACAGTAGATGTAATACTGTAAAAACAGTATACAGTCATTTCAGTACAGTATGTTATAATTATCTAGAAATCAGTGGATAAACAGTTCAGTAATTATTTCTAATTTTAGAAATAATTTTCATAATATTCTTTTCCATCAAATAGTAGTTCTCAGTACGGTTCAGTAAATAGAAATCAATATGATACTGTTCAATAAATAGTATTTCTTAGTACTGTACAATTCAATAAATAGTATTTCAGTAGGTTGAGACTATGCATCACCCTAAATCATATCATGCTATCATCATCCCCTAAGGGACACAGTAACAGTATACAATAAGATCTATGGACATAGCCTATAGGGTGTCCTCGGTGTACACTTGCCAGGTGACTTCGGGATTGCTGATGACTTGGCAGGTCAATTAGCCACGTGATAGTAACAGTAATCAGTAAGCATGAAATTGGGGCCTAAGTCTCAAAACAATATAAAAATTTGAAATGTAGCCTTTATGGATTTTATTAAAAAATAATTTGAAATATTTCATGTTTATCCATAAGGCTCACAATTTCATATATTTCCTCTTTTCAGGAATTTTCATCATTTTCACATTTTTCCCAAAATCATCTCAATGCATTTTATTCACCATCTCATCACCCTTATGAAATTTATAAAATAAATAAAATCATTAATTAATTCCATAAAGGTATAAAATCATTTATTTTCCCATAAAAATACCTTTAAGGAAATCTAATGAATTAAATCATTTATTTAAATAAATATTCCAAAAAAGTATTTATTTCATATCTCCAAATACAAAACAGTCGATAAATATTCATGTATCAAGTGAAAATCTCATAAATATTCTTTTTTTGAATAATTAATAGTAAAAAGAATATATTTCATTCTCACTTTAAATAAAAATCCATAACATGAATATTTAATTTAGCATTTTTCAACAATTTCCACTTTATGGAAAATTTATGGAAATGATTTCCAAAATTCATGATTAATTCCATTTATGCATCTAAAATATTTCATTATATTTTAGAATAATTTTGATAATTTTCCGGCAGCATAACGGCTACAAATTCTTATACTTATTATGATTTGTACAGGAAATATGAAATTTTATAGCATATAGATTTCGAGATATCTAATTTACATACAACTCTCTTATTGAGTCGTGGTATGCTCACCCTTTTATATTCAACATCTACAGATTATTTTTAGTGACTACGTGATTTGCATCCGAGGATAGTTGGCTGCGCATTGAGTATTCTGAGACAGCGAGCTTATGTCCTGGAGGTATAATCATTAACTTTATATGTTCAGACATATTTTTACAGTACTATTTCAGTGTAAAGTAAACAGGGGATGTAAATGATAATTATATTCTTAATATATAATTTTTCTTTAATTATGGAGTTAAATTTTAAATTTTAAATAGTTATCAAATAAAGGAAAAAAAGAATAAGATATTACAGACAGCCCAACCATAGAAAATGTATGGAAAAGCACTAAAAATGTGGTCACGGACTGTGACACTTACTCTACCAAATCAGGAGCTAACAATTCTCACTTCTTTCCATACAATAGTTGATCTCACTATTTACCATATACTGCCTCGTTTGGTGCCAAGCTGATATTAGATTGGTAACTATTATTTAAACATATTCAATCAACGGTAAGTGATTGTCCCAGGAGCTATTAAAATCCAGTGCACATGCTCTCGACATATCCTTGAGCGTTTAAATAGTGAGCTCAAACTACCTATTGGTCTGCGGATAGAAACCGATGCTGACAGTTAATTGGGATTCCAAAGCCTCATGATATCTTTCTAAGAGCATGAAGCAAATCAGGGAATCCCTATCACAAGTGATGCTCACTAGAACTCCACATACAATCTCACTATTTTTCGAATATATATATCGGCTAAGGCACTAAGAGGATTAATAAATCTGTCTACAATCACTTCTATAACATCATGATTCTTCTAGTTCTTTAATAACCCAAAATAAAATCTCTCATGATCGGCTCCTATTTTCACATTGGTTTGGTAGAGGTTGCAATGAACTTTTAGACTTTAATGTTTAACCTTCACTTATAGTAGGTGAGACATTTAGTATCAATCTCCGATATCTCTTTTCATATTGAGTTATCAATACATTCTCCATCCTTATGGTACATTTAGTACTGCTTGAATGCAAAATGTACCTAGAGATGTGATATCTTTCAAAATCATATTCTTTAACTGATAATTGTCAGAAATACAAATTTTGTCTCCAAACTATCTATGCCAATTTCATATTTCAAGTGCATATCCATTTATATGATTGGCAGTAAATTTATTTTTTTACTCCTTTGAGTATGACTAATTTTTATCTGTTAAGTCTGGCTCGATCTTAAATCTAGTCGTAAACACATGATCGTCAGAGGAAATCACATTCAATCTAAGATTCGGGAACTACTCCAATAATTCAGGTTTCCTAATCATCATATGAAATACCTTCTTAATACATTTTTCAACTTAGCACACTTTTTACTTTAGTTGCTTTCCCCGAGTGGTATAGTACTTCACAATTAAAATCTTTTAACAACTTTTGAATACTACACTCTCACATACCCATCCACTCACATTTAACTTCTTTACATATGAATCATATCAGTGGAGCAGCTGATCTAACAATCTCTTCCATAAACCGGCTATGATATTCAACTAAACTCAGTAAATTCCATATCTCAATTACTATCTTGGTCTCTCCCATTTAGTAATAACCTCAATTTTAGGCGAATTCATAGTCATTCCGTCATTCGAGACCACATGTCTCAGAAAGACATATGTCTAGCTAGAACTCATATTTACTCAACTTAACATACAACTTCTAATTTTTGAGAGTCTGCAAGGCCATGGTACTACTCATGTTCCTTTGGTGCCTTAGAATATATTGGCATAGCATCATTGAACACTATTACAATTTATCCAGAAATGATTTAAATACTTCATTCATTTGGCTCATAAACACAGTAAGGGCATTCATTCGTCTGAAAGGTATTACAACGAACTTGTAATGGTCTTACAGAGTCCTAAATGTTATCTTAACGACATCAGCCTCTCGGATTTTAGCCGATGATACCCTGATCAGTAATTGATCTTAGAGAACACTTGTGCACCTCTGAACTAATCAAATGGATCGTCAATCCTTTGGTAGGTATATATTTATGCTTGATAGTAACACTGTTATTTAATCGGTAGTTGATATACACTCGTAAACTACCATTATTATTCCAGACAAATAACACTGATGCTCCCATAGAAATACATTAGGATAGATAAATTCTTTATCCAACAATTTATGGAGCTGCTTCTTAAGCTTCTTCAACTCCGTTTATATCATCCGATAAGAGTCAGAAGTAGGCTCTATACCGAGAATCGAGTCAATGATAACTCGATCTGTCGAATCAATGATAACTTTAGTAATTTATCTGGAATTACATCCGGTAAATTTCAAATCACAAATCTTATACAACTTTGGACGTTTCGTCTCTATGTCCTTCACATACATCATATATCCTCGAAACACATGCACATAATACTCGAACAATTTCAAAACACATTTCACTTTGATTTATTTATTTATTTACAACTTCACAATATAGCTTTCAGTTTGAGAGGAGGTGATACACTGGGTATAACAATTTAAGCTAACACAATTCACAGCTAACTTATCCCTTTCTAGAATTACTTCGAAATCCTACATATTTGACAAACTTAGGTTAGCTGTTGTTTTCCTTTTCTCTTACAGTCACTTTACAGTTTCTATATACACTTTTTGGAAATTTGTGATACTCTAAATAGTATATTATTCTGTAGGATATACCTTAGAATTTTTCGGTTCTACAAGTATCTGATTAATACACACAGAAAACGGAAGGGATGTGTAGAACCAGAATTAACAGTACTGATATTGAGTTATCAAATACATAGATCACATTCTCAGTCACATTCACTATATGTATCACTTCTCATAACATCAAACAATCCCTAACCAGATACCCCATTTGTTCATATCTAAATCAGGCCCTAAGAATATATAACAAGGCCGACTATCACGCAACCTCCCATAATGCACACATCAGGTCGCATCACTCATCTGAGTAAAGGTGGGGCCAATAGTAGGGACTGTAATACAAGAGTTACTCCATCCCAGCATCATAAGGGACATTCTTTTCACAATGGTTACTCTATCACAATCGATGAGTTTAAGGTCAATTTGGTTTACCATTATTCAAAAGAGTTATTTCAGTGTAGGAACACGTTCGTCATTTTCGAATTTATTTCTCTGTTTTCAAGATACATTCAAACGGGTGATCTAAGGATCTATACACTAGTGATGTCCACATTTCATTCCAATATCATCATTTTAAGGTCTCATTTTGATCTGGACAGAGAAAGTCCTGGTGGGGCTTTCATCGAGTTTATTCCTGTACCTTATCGAGCAGACCCTTCATTAATATTGTAATATCACCCGTTTCACTTAAAATTTTTGGGTGATTACCCCTTTTGATAACCCTTAACTCACTAACTTCTGCACAATTCAGACACTTAACCCAATTTACAATCACTTGATTCATTTATACATTTAGACTATACAGTACTACAAGGGATGGACACTTGCTTAATTCTAAAGGCTCCGACAAACATCAGACCAACCTTGCTCTAATACTAATAAAACTGTAACAGTCTGCTATATAACACTATTCACTTAAACAGTAAAACACTTTACACAATATTTTATTCAAATATATAATTAATATTTACAACTGTATAAATCTGTTTACATCCCCTGAGATTAAAATTACAAGAAGTAGTACTATATAATAAATATCTGAATGTAGAAATGTAAACATTATACCTCTAAGATCCACTATAAACTGCTTCGGGATAACCAAAGCGCTGCCAACCCATGGACCGATATACCAAGTAACCACTTAGTGTAATCTGTGGAATGAAAAAATAAGGGGTGAGCAAAATGTGCTTAGTAAAAGAATAATATGTAATTCTTGATATTATGAAATCTTTATGCACAAAAGCGTTCAATTTTCCTAACAGTACACTAAGGGTAGTAAAGGATGGATACTATAGTCGGTCAGGCAACCGAATGGAGTGTGAAAGGTATTTTGAAATACCTGTCGTGTCCCGAAAACCCTGAAGCGACTATAGGAAGTAATTGTTAAATTGTCGATATAAAAACAATTTAATATATTCTAAATAAATAAATGGTAAGAAAACCATTTAATAAACATTCAGTATTATTTAAAACACATGTTAGTAAACAGTAACAGTGATAGTACTGTAAATAGTATTTTGAACAATAGTAACAGTATAGTGATAGTATAGGAATCAGTGGAAGTAGTATTAACACAATAAACACTTTAGTAAAATAGTGAGTAAACAGTTCAGTAAACCATAGCAGTTTTAGTAAACATTAACAATTCAATCACATTCAGTAAACATCACAGTGAAGTGAATAGTTTCAGCAAATAGTATTAGGTTTAGTGATGGTAAAAATTTTCACTTCAAAACATTAATAGTTCAATAAAGCACTTCAGTAACAGTTTGGTAATAACAATAGTCTTTTCAGTAATAGTAAACAGTTCAGTAACAGTAAATAGCTCGAGTACCAATAACAGTTCAGTAAAACAATAAGGTAACAGTAACACTTCAGTAAAACAGTACAGTAAACATTTCAGTAGCGGTAAACATTATCGCTTCGACAATAATAATAGCAAAACATTTTTATCTCAATGATAGAAATCCTTTTACTAATGGTATAAAAAATGTAACAACTACATGGCACTTTGTTCCCATATGACTCAAGAGGTGGCCCCCACAGTCTACATGATTTTGGAAACACTTTGGTGTCAATAAAACTGGTTTCAATAACAGTAAACAGTTTAAGTAATAGTGAACAGTTTAGTATCGATAAACACTTTAGTAGTTGTAAATAGTTTCACTTCAGTAATAGTAACAGTATATGGAGACCTGGCAACACCGAAGGTATATCATGCCATACAGTAATAGTAAACACGTGAGACGTATAGCCACAGTCTATGGGTGTCCTCAGAGTACACTTGCAAGGTGTCCCTGGGACTGCTGATGAGTTGGCAGGCCTATCAACCACAGTAACAGTACAGTAATAGTAAACACATGAGCATGATACAAGGCCTAACAGTCTCAAAAACAATTTAATCACATTTTAAACTTCATAAAGGAAATCATTTAATTTCCATAAATAAAATCATATTTAACTTCCATAATAAAATCATAAATAAAATCATTAAACAGATTATAATTGAAATTTCATAAAATATTCACATTTCAGTTTTCATTTCAGAGAACATTTTATTTCATTGTAATTAAACTAGAAGAACATGCTACAACTCTTTTATCAGTAAAATTTGATAACACAAATATTTAAATATTATTTTTTAATAAATAATAAAATAATGCAATTTAATTAATAAATTGCAAATTAATTATTAAATCTCACATTTTTCATGCTTAAAAAAGTATTTGAGAATATTTAGATTATTTTTAGAAATTTCAGCAGAATATCGGCTAGTTAAGTCCTAACCTTCCTACACGTACAACATAGTTTTTGATCCAACCAAAAACCTCAATTTCACCAATTTCAATGTCATTGGTTTTAAAATATTCTCATAAAATTATTTCCAATGAAATCATGCATTTACAGTATCCTTACAGTTTACACCTCTTCCCTTACCTGTCTAGCGTTATCTGACTTCTCGCTAGCACCACATGTAATCTATTTCTCCCGGGTTGCAAAACAATTAACCAAAAATATTAGCTCACTTAACATTTATTTTTAAACTACTTTTCATGCTTAATTGCAAGCACATTGTACACTACAAATATTAATTCAGTATAATTTCTTCTGGTAGTAAATCTAACTTCTCCGTTTTAAGTCAGAATTTAAATCCGATTGCACCGGTGGACTCCTCGTAATTTCTACAATCTAATGGCACCTTAAAATTCTTAAATGCAGCCATGAAACCCTTTCCCCTTGATTAGGCTGAATGCACCAACTTGCCAAATACATGGATTTTTGTCAATCTAACTTCATATTCACACTTAGTCATGTTCATTCATCAATTTGGCATCATTTTTAAGCATCAAACACTATGGTTTCATTGACTACTAAGCTTGGCCAAAACCCCCTCTCATGATGAAAATTTATTTGGCTAAATTTAATTCAATCTAATGCCATAAACATGTTTAGCACACTTAAATTAATCATTCTACACCATTGCAATCAAATGAAACATAATGCATGAAGAGCTCTTGCCTTTGACCGAAACTTCAAGCTTTCCTTACTCCAAATTTTGTCACTTATTCAATGTAATTTTGGTATGGGTGAATAGAAGAGGTTGAGTAGATTAATTTTTTAAAAGGAAATTTTGTGAGAAAATGTTTAGTTTAGGAATTATGGAAGCTTTCTTTTATTTTCTCTTCAATGGCGTGAAAGGGGGAAGACGAAAGGGGAATAGTGCCGGCCAAAGCTGATGGAAGAAATATTTAGAGCCTTCTAGAATGGGGCAAAATTACCAAAATGCCATTGGTTATGAATTTTTCGGCAATTTTGCCCTTAAGCTTCCGTAATTTTTATAACTATGTAATTGCACTCCAAAAATTCAGATTTCATCACCAAAAATTCTTATTCAATGTATTTTGATGAATCATGGTGGTTTCATCGACGTGTGGTTCACCGAACTTGTAAAATTACGAAATTATCCCTATCAGGCCAATCACGTAAATATATGATTTAACCATCGATTCTATAAATCTATTGACATAGCCTAGGGCTTATTTTCATGTAGAATATCATGATTGTTTTACTTGGTCCAAACTCCTTTTAGTTTGGGTACAATTTATGAAAATGCCAACAGGCTATATCTTTAATCATCATTTTCAAATTTGTTGGCACACATTTCAAAAATAGTCAAAATAGGGAATTTTGAATTTGAAATTCTTACCTTAGGCTTACTATACCCTTCGTACACTGTTTGGTCAGTCTCATGTTCATCCAAGCACTATAGAGCCGGTGGGGTCCATTTTATTGTTTCACTTATAACTTGCAAATTACACAGGAATTGAACAGTACTCGATCGTCTAACACATGTATAATAATGATGTAAGTGGCTCTTGAAGGAAATCGAAACAAAAACGCAGCGAAATTTAAATCATTCGGCCTCCACCAGGATCGATTCGGAGAGTTGCCTAATTAGGGTTTCGAGATTTTACCTAACGTTTTCTCTAATTTTCTGTCGTTGCTCGAGTCACAAGCAACAACTTTTCGTTCCTGCCTCTATGGTATCCACACGAACGGATCTCACGACTCTTGAACGTCTCACGATCAGAAGCCTTAAAGAGCGTTTTTGATTCCTTATAACCGAATTGCTAGCTTCGATTAAAAGAATATTTGTTTTCTGTTTAATTGTGTGGCTCTATTTTAGAAAACACAAAACATCCTTTTATAGGCAGTAAATTTTACCCTAAAATTTACTGTCAAACAGAACTCTAATCCTACTTAGAATAGGATTAGTTATATCCTTAATCCAATTCAGAATAGGATTAGTTATATCCTTAATCCAATTCATAATAGGATTAATTAAGCTCCTCATTGATCCGTTCTAAGTGTGCGACCCAATAGGTTCTCAAAACAATGGCAATGACAAAATTGTCACAGGCAATGAGCGGTATCTAGCAACACATCATTGCTACCCATGTAACGAGAATGTCAATGACTTGACATAACCTTACTCGTGATAGATGTTACCGTGTAGTCTAATCCCTTTATCCTTTGATGTTTTGATTAAACACAAGTCATGGAATGTGTCACACTTGTATAGTCTAATCAGCGTTTCTTGATTCCTGAGTAGACTAATTAATCAAATAAAATCAATATCTCATATTGACTTATTCGAGCACGACCATGCATTTCTTAGTCTCACTCTATCAAAGGGCCTAAGACATCACTCTTGTTATATAAGAGGGATAAATCCTATCTTGATCACTCAACATCCCTCTACATAGATCAAGGCATACCCAATTACTACCTTTATAGTCCATCCTATTACGAATGACATCTAGCAGCACTAAAGTATGCAATTCTCTATGTTGGAATCTCTGATGATCTCAAGTCAAAGGATCGCATACACCATCATCACTATGAGAATCGCTTATGACACTCATATAACAATACATGTAGCATTCTCATGGAGGGTCGATCCAGTACATAGTTCTCTAACATGTACCTATGTGATGACTTGATATCCTATATCCATGACAATGGTCATCAGTTAATGTGAGATCTCATTTTCTTATACTATAGTTGTACATGTATATGAACAAATTATCAATAAAGAAATTATTGATAATATTTTGAGGAATTAAATATATAAGAATAGTGTTTCTCACATAGAAAACTTTAATCCTAGATAAAATATATATAAGCATGGAAATTATTACATAAAGAATGGAATAAAAGAAGATTAAATAGCTTAGCAAATTTTGACTTGGAAAGTCAAGTATTGGGACGACATGGAGAAAGAAAAGAAGAATTTATTGGCCATATAGGTGAAGTTCGGTTGGATAAGTGAGTAGTAGAAAAACAAGAGAGAAAAAGAAAGATGAAATAAACAACAAAGGAAGATAAGAGAAAATCTCCCTCACGTGTTTCCTAAGTTGACAAAAAAAATATATAACATAGATTTTGTCTATTCTTACTACACTGAAGACAAACACAATAATAAGATAGGAAGGGAACAAAAACAAGGAAAAGGATAGAAAATTATGAGATTACAAGAGCTTAACTAAGAAGTCAACAAACGTGGGCTGCATGAAGAAAAATGGGTGTTAGTTTCGGCTGGAAGATAAGTAATAAACAAAAGAGAAGAAATAGGAATTTAAGAAGGATTTTAATGAAGCTGGCAAAAAGTCCAAATAATAAATTTTCTTGTGCTTTATATTCTTCCATCGTGACCTTCATCTCCAGCCAACATCATCACCGAAAATATTCTCTTCTGTTTAAGCATGCCGGACAGCTTTCCCTCTCCCTAACATAGCCTTCTTTTCTTCAACAATTAACCTAAGTTCTTGAGGCAAAATAAACCTGGATTTATGAGATTCAAAGAACCACTAAGGAGTTTAACCGAAACCTCAAAACAGAAACTGATTTAGGTGGACAGATCTGCTCCTTGTACAGGTAATGTCCAACTTCAGTTTTAAGCTTTTTATTCCTTACTTATGGCAGTACTGATCAAGAATATATTGTTTATAGCTTTGGTTTGGACTGAAAAATATTTATAATCTAAACCTAGGGTTCGATTGTAAGGGTTTAGAATGAAAATAAGAAGATGTAGATGATGATTTACGTGAACCATGAACAGAAAAGGAAGAAGCTGTCGGTTTGGACAGCAATGAAGCAGTAAATAACTTCTGTTTGAAGAAGTTTTGAAAGAGGTTAAAGTATGAATGAGGTTACGTGAGTTGAAGAAGAAGAAGAAGCAAAATAAACCAATAAAATGATGTTCCTTAAAGTCAAAGAAAATGGCTGGAAGAAAGAAAGTAAGTGGCTGGTTGTATATCCGAAAATGCAAAGGGATTATATGACAGATTCATGCAGCCGAAAATGAGGAAAATTGGGTAGCTTGGCTGACTTTTTGGCTGACTTTTAGGTGTGTGAATGCTAGATTATTAACAACCTAAGACATACTAGACATGACCATTATATAGAAACATAAGGAAGCTAACGTAAAATACAAACAGAAACAGAAAATGGAAGAAGGCTCACGTTGGTCAGTAAACAATAGGAAAGAAAGAAAATAAAAATGAAAGAGAGGGTTAAGTTTAGGTTGACTAAATAGCTAGGTATAGTACCAATGAAGTTAATGAATATAGACATTTTAAAGGAGTAAACTACCTAGCCAAAATAAAGCCAACTTGGGCAGGAAAATAAAAAGAAAAGGGAGCTCTCGGTTTGGATATAAGTGGCAGAAAAATAAAGGAAAAGAAAAGAACCAATAGAGGTTAAGTTGACCTACATGGAAAATAAGTGATACATATATACATTAAGTGGAGAAGATACCTACATTTATTCAAGGTCATTCGGCCACACTGTGAAATTTTAAGAAATTATAATATTCTAAGTAATAAGAATTTAATTAAGAATTAGACAAGGAGGAAATTTAATACCGAAAATTAATTATGTCAAATTTTGACTTGACAGTTTATAATTCGGAGAGATAAGAAGCATAAGGGTGCAACATAAGGCGTTGCTCTACAGTGTACTGAGGTAAGGGATGTAATTTAAAGTTGTGATGGTGTCCCTTACTTTCATCACAAATTTTAAAGAAATGCCTGAAGCATGAATTTTATTCCGAAGTTAATTGTCATGATCTTTTAATTTGTTAAATGAACTTTATAACTTCTATGTATATTTTTTTCATAATGTTTTAAGTATGATGTGAAATAAATATGTTTTCCGAAAAGGTATCGGAGTGGCAAACCCCAGGCTAACTTTGACCTTGGCACGCCCGGTCCTTACTATTTTATATCAGTTGTATGATTTAAGTATATGTTTTCCGAAAAAGGTATCGGAGTGGCACACCCCAGGCTAACTTAGACCCTGGCACGCCCGGTCCTTACTATTTTATATCAGTTGTATGATTTAAGTATATGTTTTCCGAAAAAGGTATCGGAGTGGCACACCCCAGGCTAACTTAGACCCTGGCACGCCCGGTCCTTACTATTTTATATCAATTGTATGTAAGTAAGTTTTGAGACTAAGGCCTTCCTATAGTTTATGTTACTGCCTGTCATGCTTGCCACATTGTGGCATAAGTTTAGCCACGTCGTGCATGTCCTCGCCCACATTGTGTATGTTTACATCCTTTGTGGGTATGTTGGTCCTTCGTGGTGCATGTTCGCTGTACGACTCTGATCAGGTCTACAGCCCATACCATGGCCATAGGTATTATGTTCCCTCTTCGGAGGATGATGTTCTGTTCCCTCTTCGGAGGAAGAAGTAAGTGTCATGACCGCATACTGGCTATATGATTCTGCCTAGTCTCCATGAACTGTATGATAAGTTTTATTAATTATGATGTGATGTTTATAAAGTATGATGCATGTTTGAAACAAGTATGAATTTTAGATATATGCATTAAAGAATTCTAGTATGAATTTTAGATATATATATTAAAGAATTCATACAATGATTTAAAGTATGAAATGCATTATTATGGTATTTGTTTTCTGCATATATAGATGCTATGACCATTTTAAATGCATTTCTTACGGGGCTTTCCAAAAAGCTCACCCCCCTACTCTACCAGATTATTTGCAGTGATCATCTCCTTGCCTGTTGCGCATATGATGTAGACTAAGGGATACGTCTCTCCTCCGACTACTTTTTGTGTATTTACGTAAGGTATACTCATATTTTAATACCAGACATCCTGTGTAGCACAGATATTTGTATATAAATAATACTTTTGGGATGTAATCGATATCTTATGAATGTAAGCGTTACCTGGAGAAATAAGTCAATATAATGTGAATGAAATATTTTATAAAAATATTGTGATGTTTCTGTAGTTGGAAAAGTATGATGAGATACTGGCAGGAATGCAACCCAAGTAAGAAAAAAAAAATTTAGCCCAAAACTTCCACGTTTCCGGGGTGTGACAGTCTTTCTTGGTATCAGAGCAAGGGTTGCTTAGTACTGTCAGTGTCGATAGTTAGGATAAGATTACATCCCATGTATCTGTGCTTGTTTGGTTATAAAATTGAGTATATCTGCTAAAGTTTTGATAAAACATAGGGTTTTATTAGACCAAGCGTATCTCCGTAGGGTGCTCCGGTATTGTTTGTGAGAAAGAAGGATGGTAGTCTCCGGTTATGCATCGACTATAGGTTACTACACAAGGCTACAATTAAGAATAAGTATCCCCTGCCAAGAATAGATGATTTGTTTGATCAACTAAAAGGGGCTTCGGTGTTTTCTAAGATTGATCTGAGATCAGGCTATCATCAGTTGAGAATTAGGAAGGAAGATGTACCGAAGACGGCTTTTAGAACCCGATATGGTCACTTTGAGTTTCTGGTGATGCCTTTCGGTTTGACTAATGCCCCTGCCGCATTTATGAATTTGATGAATGATGTGTTTCAGGAGTATTTGGATAAATTTGTGATTGTTTTTATAGATGATATTCTAATATATTCTAAGTCCCGGGAGGAGCACGAGCAGCATCTGAGGATTGTGCTCCAGACTCTCAGAGATAAGCAGCTTTATGGAAAGCTTAGTAAGTGTGAATTTTGGTTGGATCAGATAGCTTTTCTTGGCCACATAGTATCTAAGGACGGGGTGTCAGTTGATCCGTCCAAGGTTGAGGCAGTACTCCAGTGGGAGAGACCGAAGACAGTGACTGAGATTCGGAGTTTCTTGGGATTGGCAGGGTACTATCGGAGGTTTGTGGAAAGTTTTTCTCGAATTGCAGCTCCGTTGACTAAGCTTACACGCAAAGGAGTTCCGTTTCAATGGTCAAGTCAGTGTGAGCAGTGTTTTCAGGAGCTTAAGCAAAGATTAACTACAGCACCAATCCTAACCATTCCGAGTGGATCTGGAGGCTTCGTTGTATACAGTGATGCTTCTAGTTAGGGTTTAGGTTGTGTGCTAATGCAACATGGTAGAGTAGTCGCGTATGGTTCACGCCAGCTTAGAGACCATGAGCGCAACTACCCTACGCATGATTTAGAGTTGGCCGCAGTTGTTTTTGCTTTAAAGATATGGCGGCATTATTTGTATGGTGAGAAGTTTCAGATCTTTACTGACCATAAGAGTTTGAAGTATCTATTCGATCAGAAGGAACTTAATATGAGGCAGAGACGTTGGATAGAGCTTCTTAAGGATTATGACTGCGAGATTCTGTACCATCCGGGCAAGGCGAATGTAGTTGCAGATGCTCTAAGCAGAAAAAGTATGGTTTCTGTTATGATGGTTAGAGAATGGGAATTGCTGGAGCAGTTCGCCGAGCTTAATGTCAGTGTTGAAACAGTAGATGTCGGGTTTATGGCTAGCCTTCAAATTGAGCCAAGTATCTTAGACCAGATACGGTCAGGGCAAAGAAATGATCGAAGGCTATTGGACATGGTTAGCCAAGTAGAGCAAGACTTGCAGTCAGATTTTACGGTCAGTGATGATGGGTTATTGAGATTTAAGGGCCGTATATGTGTTCCGAACGATGATACCTTAAGACAAAGGATTTTGAAAGAGTCCCATTGTTCTCGTTACACTATGCACCCAGGCAGTACTAAGATGTACCATGATTTGCGTAAGGTGTATTGGTGGATTGGTATGAAACGAGACGTAGCAGAGTTTGTGGCCAAATGTCTGACTTGTCAGCAGATAAAGGCTGAACACCAGAAGCCAGCAAGACTACTTAAGTCTTTGCCGGTGCCTACCTGGATATGGGAACACATTACGATGGATTTTATTATGAGCTTACCGAGAACCCGGAGAGGTCATGATGCGATCTGGGTTATTGTGGATAGATTGACTAAGAGTGCCCATTTTCTTGCCATTAAGAGCACAGACTCACTAAATACATTGGCAGACTTGTATGTTAGCGAGATTGCTCGATTACATGGGGCTCCCGTGCGCATCACTTCTGATAGAGATTCCAGGTTTACCTCTCGATTTTGGACTCATTTTCAGGAAGCCATGGGATCTCAATTACATTTGAGCACCGCCTACCATCCTCAGACAGACGGTCAGTCCGAGCGGACTATTCAGACCTTAGAGGACATGTTGAGGGCGTGTGCACTAGATTTTAAGGGTTCATGGGATGACCACTTGCCTCTCGCAGAGTTTGCCTATAATAATAGTTATCATGCCAGCATCGGAATGGCACCATACGAAGCTCTATATGGCAGGAAATGTAGATCCCCAGTAGCTTGGGAAGAAGTGGGTGACCGTAAGATTTTAGCTCCTGATCTTGTTGAAGAGGCAGCTAAGGGTGTTCGGACTATTTGTGATAGACTCAAGGTTGCCCAAAGTAGACAGAAAAGTTATGCTGATGTACGTAGATGGCCACTTGAATTTCAAGTTGGGGACTCTGTATTTGTAAAAGTATCTCCGAGCAAGGGTGTCATGCGCTTCGGAAAGAAAGGAAAATTAAGTCCTCGTTTCATTGGTCCATTTGAGATATTGGAGAGAGTTGGGGATGTTGCTTACCGGTTAGCTTTACCACCACAGCTTTCTGGTATACATAACGTCTTCCATGTCTCTATGTTGAGGAAGTATAATCCGGATCCCTCCCATGTTATTGAATACCAACCATTGGATATTCAGGGAGATATGAGCTATGTTGAGCAGCCAATCCGGATCCTTGACAGAAAGGAAAGGGTACTTCGATCTAAAACTATTCCACTGGTCAAGATTCTCTGGCAGCACCACACAATAGAGGAAGCTACGTGGGAGCTAGAGAGCCTCATGAAAGAAAAGTACCCGCATTTGTTTAATGAACCAGCTTGAATTTGGAGGACCAAATTCTTATAAGGTGAGGAGAATGTGAGATTTCATTTTCTTATACTATAGTTGTACATGTATATGAACAAATTATCAATAAAGAAATTATTGATAATATTTTGAGGAATTAAATATATAAGAATAGTGTTTCTCACATAGAAAACTTTAATCCTAGATAAAATATATATAAGCATGGAAATTATTACATAAAGAATGGAATAAAAGAAGATTAAATAGCTTAGCAAATTTTGACTTGGAAAGTCAAGTATTAGGACGACATGGAGAAAGAAAAGAAGAATTTATTGGCCATATAGGTGAAGTTCGGTTGGATAAGTGAGTAGTAGAAAAACAAGAGAGAAAAAGAAAGATGAAATAAACAACAAAGGAAGATAAGAGAAAATCTCCCTCACGTGTTTCCTAAGTTGACAAAAAAAATATATAACATAGATTTTGTCTATTCTTACTACACTGAAGACAAACACAATAATAAGATAGGAAGGGAACAAAAACAAGGAAAAGGATAGAAAATTATGAGATTACAAGAGCTTAACTAAGAAGTCAACAAACGTGGGCTGCATGAAGAAAAATGGGTGTTAGTTTCGGCTGGAAGATAAGTAATAAACAAAAGAGAAGAAATAGGAATTTAAGAAGGATTTTAATGAAGCTGGCAAAAAGTCCAAATAATAAATTTTCTTGTGCTTTATATTCTTCCATCGTGACCTTCATCTCCAGCCAACATCATCACCGAAAATATTCTCTTCTGTTTAAGCATGCCGGACAGCTTTCCCTCTCCCTAACATAGCCTTCTTTTCTTCAACAATTAACCTAAGTTCTTGAGGCAAAATAAACCTGGATTTATGAGATTCAAAGAACCACTAAGGAGTTTAACCGAAACCTCAAAACAGAAACTGATTTAGGTGGACAGATCTGCTCCTTGTACAGGTAATGTCCAACTTCAGTTTTAAGCTTTTTATTCCTTACTTATGGCAGTACTGATCAAGAATATATTGTTTATAGCTTTGGTTTGGACTGAAAAATATTTATAATCTAAACCTAGGGTTCGATTGTAAGGGTTTAGAATGAAAATAAGAAGATGTAGATGATGATTTACGTGAACCATGAACAGAAAAGGAAGAAGCTGTCGGTTTGGACAGCAATGAAGCAGTAAATAACTTCTGTTTGAAGAAGTTTTGAAAGAGGTTAAAGTATGAATGAGGTTACGTGAGTTGAAGAAGAAGAAGAAGCAAAATAAACCAATAAAATGATGTTCCTTAAAGTCAAAGAAAATGGCTGGAAGAAAGAAAGTAAGTGGCTGGTTGTATATCCGAAAATGCAAAGGGATTATATGACAGATTCATGCAGCCGAAAATGAGGAAAATTGGGTAGCTTGGCTGACTTTTTGGCTGACTTTTAGGTGTGTGAATGCTAGATTATTAACAACCTAAGACATACTAGACATGACCATTATATAGAAACATAAGGAAGCTAACGTAAAATACAAACAGAAACAGAAAATGGAAGAAGGCTCACGTTGGTCAGTAAACAATAGGAAAGAAAGAAAATAAAAATGAAAGAGAGGGTTAAGTTTAGGTTGACTAAATAGCTAGGTATAGTACCAATGAAGTTAATGAATATAGACATTTTAAAGGAGTAAACTACCTAGCCAAAATAAAGCCAACTTGGGCAGGAAAATAAAAAGAAAAGGGAGCTCTTGGTTTGGATATAAGTGGCAGAAAAATAAAGGAAAAGAAAAGAACCAATAGAGGTTAAGTTGACCTACATGGAAAATAAGTGATACATATATACATTAAGTGGAGAAGATACCTACATTTATTCAAGGTCATTCGGCCACACTGTGAAATTTTAAGAAATTATAATATTCTAAGTAATAAGAATTTAATTAAGAATTAGACAAGGAGGAAATTTAATACCGAAAATTAATTATGTCAAATTTTGACTTGACAGTTTATAATTCGGAGAGATAAGAAGCATAAGGGTGCAACATAAGGCGTTGCTCTACAGTGTACTGAGGTAAGGGATGTAATTTAAAGTTGTGATGGTGTCCCTTACTTTCATCACAAATTTTAAAGAAATGCCTGAAGCATGAATTTTATTCCGAAGTTAATTGTCATGATCTTTTAATTTGTTAAATGAACTTTATAACTTCTATGTATATTTTTTTCATAATGTTTTAAGTATGATGTGAAATAAATATGTTTTCCGAAAAGGTATCGGAGTGGCAAACCCCAGGCTAACTTTGACCCTGGCACGCCCGGTCCTTACTATTTTATATCAGTTGTATGATTTAAGTATATGTTTTCCGAAAAAGGTATCGGAGTGGCACACCCCAGGCTAACTTAGACCCTGGCACGCCCGGTCCTTACTATTTTATATCAGTTGTATGATTTAAGTATATGTTTTCCGAAAAAGGTATCGGAGTGGCACACCCCAGGCTAACTTAGACCCTGGCACGCCCGGTCCTTACTATTTTATATCAATTGTATGTAAGTAAGTTTTGAGACTAAGGCCTTCCTATAGTTTATGTTACTGCCTGTCATGCTTGCCACATTGTGGCATAAGTTTAGCCACGTCGTGCATGTCCTCGCCCACATTGTGTATGTTTACATCCTTTGTGGGTATGTTGGTCCTTCGTGGTGCATGTTCGCTGTACGACTCTGATCAGGTCTACAGCCCATACCATGGCCATAGGTATTATGTTCCCTCTTCGGAGGATGATGTTCTGTTCCCTTTTCGGAGGAAGAAGTAAGTGTCATGACCGCATACTGGCTATATGATTCTGCCTAGTCTCCATGAACTGTATGATAAGTTTTATTAATTATGATGTGATGTTTATAAAGTATGATGCATGTTTGAAACAAGTATGAATTTTAGATATATGCATTAAAGAATTCTAGTATGAATTTTAGATATATGTATTAAAGAATTCATACAATGATTTAAAGTATGAAATGCATTATTATGGTATTTGTTTTCTGCATATATAGATGCTATGACCATTTTAAATGCATTTCTTACGGGGCTTTCCAAAAAGCTCACCCCCCTACTCTACCAGATTATTTGCAGTGATCATCTCCTTGCCTGTTGCGCATATGATGTAGACTGAGGGATACGTCTCTCCTCCGACTACTTTTTGTGTATTTACGTAAGGTATACTCATATTTTAATACCAGACATCCTGTGTAGCACAGATATTTGTATATCGATAATACTTTTGGGATGTAATCGATATCTTATGAATGTAAGTGTTACCTGGAGAAATAAGTCAATATAATGTGAATGAAATATTTTATAAAAATATTGTGATGTTTCTGTAGTTGGAAAAGTATGATGAGATACTGGCAGGAATGCAACCCAAGTAAGAAAAAAAAAATTTAGCCCAAAACTTCCACGTTTCCGGGGTGTGACAGTTAACCACATACTAGTCTTATCGTATCATTGTTATCCTTGTTCACAATAATACTTGACTAGGGATATTTTAAGAATAGTGTGTTATTACTATTCTAAGGACATTATCATATAAGATTACATTACGCAGTTATAAGACAAATATAATAATGAACTATAATAAATAAAATGTGATGATATATAAAAAATGCCAAAGTCAATCATCTAATGAATGGTTCTAAGGGCATAATCCAACAACTCTTAGAATGGGTGTTTAGCATTACTCCTCCTAGTGGCTGTTGATCATAACCTAATTAGAGCCATGATTCAATTTTGGGATCTTTCATATAGATGCTTTGTGTTTAATGAAGTAGATATAGTGCCAACTATTGAAGACTATTCGGCCTTACTCTAACTAAAACCTACCAATCAAGACAAGATCTATGTTAAGAATAAAACAGGTTGCCGAAAGAAGTTAGCTAAGTTGCTAGATCTTAGTGTCACCCAAGTTGATGCCATTGTAAAATTGAAAGAGAAAGTACTTGTATCCCTTGGAATTTCCTGCAAAACTTTATCATAAAACACCATGAAGATGTGCAAGGACTAAGAGCTATGGCTTTAGCTTTCTATGGATTGATTGTATTCCCAAAAATCTTGGTATATGTGGAAATAGCTGTGGTAGATCTTGTGGAACAAATTGAACATGATATTAACCCAGTTCCCACTATCCTGGTTGAGATTATTCGATCATTGAATTGTTGTAGGAGGAATGGGGAAGGATGCTTTCAAAGGTGTCTACAACTACACTACATTTGGATGAAGAGCCATTTTGAATGTGAAGAACCCAATTTTCAAGAAGTATTTGTTGGCTCTAGACTCCCTATCAAAGAATTTTGTGAAAGTAAAAGGTAGGAGCCAAGATCAAAAGATATTTAGGTTACGCTTCTACGCAAGCTTCGACATCGAGAAGTTGTTTGGAAAGCACCATGAATGGCTCATGGATCAGTATTATATAAATGTGGTGGCCACCCTTGGGTTCCTCTCTTAGGGATATGTGGTGCTGTTAGTTATGCTCCAATGATGATACGAAGATAGGTTGGAAGAGAAGAATTCACCCAGCAATGCATGGACTTAATCAGTTAGAGTTTGCTCACACTGAAGTAAGGGCACAAAGGAAGATAGCAAAGATTGGAAGCAAGCTATAAAGGTCAATCCAAGAGGTATCCTAATGATATCACTCTTGAGTATTCTATTTGTCATCCAAGATGAGTCAAGGATATTAAGATCCCACCTGAAAAAGATGAAGAAATCCCCAAGAATCATATACCCCAAGATCCCATGATTGGCATAAGGATTACAAAAAGGAAGTTGAAGAAGAGAAGAGGGAATTAGAACAAGAATACAAAAAATTCAAGTACAAAACAAATGTGAGGATAGGGAAAAGAGATCATGCATACTCAAAGGTCCATCAAGAGAAGAACAAGTTGTTGGATGAGATTAGCTACTTGAAGAAAAAACTTGCAATCTGAGATGGTCGCTTGATGGAAGAAAATGAACGACTAAGGGAAGAGGCTCGAAAAGACAAAGAAGAAACTGCACAACTCAAGAAGGAAGCATAGAAAAGAAAGAGTGAGCTTGATAAGGCTTAGAGGGAGATAATACAATGGAAAATTCAACTACAGGGGGTTCTCAACCAAGCTCAAGAAGATCTATAAAAGATGAAGAATATGGCTCAAAGTATGCAAAACTTACAGAAGGAATAAGAAGTTTCCAAGAAGGATTCACAACTTCTATGTACCATGTTTCATCAAATTAATTGGGTGGCTTATAGGGCCCAACAAATTAAAGATGAAATAAGGGAGCTGAAGCTTGGAGTTAACCCAATAATAGAGCATGGAGTGAGGCTGCTACAATTGTTGGAAGAGATGGAAGGCCACTATAGTACTATCAAAAGACTCATGTGGCATCATTAGATTTCTTTATGGATGTATTAGGATTTTAGTTTTGTTAAATAATTGTTATGAGACAAGTTTTTTTTTTTTACTTCTTCTTATGCATTGAGGTTGTAAAATTTCATTTATTAATAAAATACATCTTTGAATCCTTTCAAGTCTTTGCACATTTTTTTTTTAAAATAATTTCAACTTAATTGTGGCATTCATGTTGTCAAAATTGCATCTACTAGACGGTCCACCCTCCACAAATATCATACAAGGTATCAAGCATGCATAATGGAAGAGGATCAAAATAGTAGGATAGAGAAGCTAGAGAGAGATAATGCAAAAATAAAAGGGCAATTGAGTGAAATTACTTAGTTGTTAAAGAACATGATCAAAGGAAAGGAGAAGATGGACGAATGTGTCTAAGAGACTCAATAAAACATGTGAGACAACCCCATCTTCATCCTTGAAGGAAGTACTGTCAAAGCTCCAACACCTCTACAGATACAAGCTTCAAACCCAGTCAAAGTACCAAATTTGGATAATCCCAAGGAGTTAGAAAATCTAAGACATAGGGAGAAAGATAGTGATACTAAAGCTCAACTAAGCTTGATAAAGAAAAGGTTAAGTGCCGTAGAAGGAGTTGGCTATTTTGGACCGGTTGATGCTGAAAGGTTATGTTAGGTACCTGGTGTCGTTCTTCTACCGAAATTCAAGGTACTTGAATTTGAAAAGTTCAATAGAAATTCGTGCCCAAAAGACCATCTTTCCATGTACTATAGAAATATGGCAGATTATGCATGGGATGACAAGCTATTAATTCATGTTTTTCAAGACAGCTTGACTTGGTCGACTCCTAATGGTATAACTAATTGGAAAGGAGTAAAATTCCTTCTTGGTCTGAGTTGGCAAGAGCTTTTATAGCTTAATACAGACATGTGTCTGATGTATCTCCTGACCGCTTATCTCTCCAAGGTATGGAAAAGATGAGAGCTTCAAAGAATATGCCCAAAGGTGGAGAGACGTGGTGTTGCAAGTTTAACCTCCTTTAACTGAAAAGGAAGTCACCATGTTCTTTTTGAATACTCTCAAGTCACCTTACTATGAGCGTATGCTTAGCAGTGTTATTAAGAATTTTGCAGACACGGTGTTAACTGGTGAAGTTATTGAAAATGCTATCAAGAGCAGTAAGATTTAAACACAAATAAATGATAACAAAAAGGGTGGATTCTTAAAGAAGAAGAAAGGAGATGCACAAGTTGTTTCAAACCACTCACGTCACCCTTATATGCCTTACCTACCTTTGGTAAATTATGCTTATTCTCAACATTACCCACAAACTCATTCCCAAAACACTTATCAGCCTGTTTTCCATCGACAAGCTCCTATAACCTCGACAAATCCCACTGTCTTGCTTAATGACCAAAGGTATACCCGACCTGGCCGAAATACTACCATAGACCCTATACCCATGACATACACAGAGTTATTCCCAAAGTTGGTAGAGGGTTATCTTATTTCCCTTATTTATAAAGAGCCCTTGAAACCTCCTTACCCAAAGTGGTATAACCCTAATGCAAAATGTGTCTATCATAATGGCAATATTGGCCATTCTATTGAGAATTGTATGGGTTTGAAGGTGAAAGTCCAATCGCTTGTCAAATCTGGACACTTGAGTTTCGGGAGGAAATGTGAGCCAGATGTCAATGCAAACCCATTACTCGATCATGCTGAGGCAACGATGAATGCTTTTAAGGATGAAAGGATAGGTACAATCAAAAGACTGTGGCTGAATTAAAAACTCAATTGGAGAAGGTGTTCGAGGTTTTGGTTAAATCTGACCTATTACAACTAGTGGTGCTTGTCCTAAACTCTTATAAGGGACGACATGATAGAAGAATGACTTACAAGTACCATTATGGAGCAATAGGGCACTTTATTCAGTATTGTGAGGATTTCAAAAGGAAGTTGCAAAAACTAATCAATGAATCTCGTGCAAAGTTCTATAAAGAGGTTAAGAATGAAGAAGTCGATGTTTTTGATGAGGAGTTTGTTTTAAAGCCATTGAAAATATTTTATGAAGAGAGACCTATGCCTATTATTCAAAGGCCTAAGTTGGTGATAAATGTCCTGACCCCTTTTCCCTATAAGAGTGATAAAGCCATGCCTTGGAAATACGAGTATGATGTAATAATCAGAGATGGAGCAAATGTTAAATTAATGGTAGATAGTCCTGATTCCGTCAATATAATTGGAGTTGGGCTAATAATGCGTAGTGGACGTTGCTATACTCTTGAGATGTTACAACAAGGTAGAAGAGAGAAGGCCAAAGTGGAAGAAGAAGAAGAAGTGGCACCAACCCCAGTTCTTGAGGAGAATCGACAAAGACTTGTAACAGATGAGGATGCTTGTGAATTCCTGAGACTCATTAAGCATAGTGAGTATAGTGTGGTAGAACAATTGAATAAGATGCCAACCCGAATTTCATTATTGTCTTTGCTTTTGAACTTAGAACCTCATAAGAGGGCGTTATTGAAGGTGTTGAGTCAAGCTTTTGTGGCACATAATGTATCTGTAGAAAATATAGACCACCTAGTAGGCAATTTGGTAATGGACAATTTCATATCCTTTAGCGATGATGAAATTCCAGCTGAAGGAAGGGGGAGTATTAAGGCTCTTCATATAAGTGCAAAATGCAAGGGCATCACAATTGGTCGGGTGCTGATCTAAAATGGTTCATTTATCAATATCATGTCAATGATTACGTTGACATGGATGCCAATAGATGAATCTTACATTAAGCCAAGTAGTATGGTGGTGAAGGCATTTGATAGAGCTCGTAGAGAAGTTTTAAGGGATATAGAGCTTTCGATGCAGATCGGTCCATGCACTTTTAATATACAATTCCAAGTGGTGGGTATTACACCAACTTATAGTTGCCTTTTGGGAAGACAATGGATTCATATGGCAAGGGCAATTCCTTCATCTCTTTACCAAAAGCGAAAAGTTTGTTGTGAATGGCTAAATAATTAATGTCTTAAGAGAAGAAGATATGATAGTAGCTTAAACTTCTGCTATACCTTATGTGGACATTGGAAATGAAGCTGTGGAATGCTCATATAGATCATATAGATCCTTTGAGGTTGCAGAGGCACTCTATATGGGTGAAGGATCAAAGTTGTGTACTCCTCACTTGTCAATTATTACTGATATGATTGTGAAGCAGATATTATGGAAAAGATGGTGTCCCAGTTCTGGGTTGGGTAGAAGCCTACAAGGAATGTTGGAACCACCAGAAATCATTTGAAACAAAGATAGATTTGGGCTGGGGTATAAATCGATAAGGATAAAGATGATGAAGATGATGACCGAGAAGAAAAAAAGGAGGACTACTCACTTGCATGGTCGTGATTTCGAGTTTGAGAGATTAATTATACCACAGTTGTATGACTTATTTCACTCAGCTGGGTATATTTATTCGAATTTGATGATGGAGACTGAGAAAAGATTGCTAAAGGTTTTTGCAAATTTGTCTGTTTCTGCAGTTAATGAAGAAGGAAATGGAGGGTTTGATATTGATCAGTTTATGTACCCTTCAGATGCAGAGCTAGGAAATTGGACTGTTTATGAGATGCCAATTGTTTATGCCACCCAAGAGTAATGGATTTTTCTTTATTTTCTTATTTTCATTTTCAGTTGTCTTAAATGTTCTTAGGATCTTTCAGTTTTTAAGTAATATATAAGTGCTTGTGCCCAAAAGCACTGAGATTTTCTTTTATGTATTAGGCCAACTTTTATTCATTTTCATTTTAATAAAAATTTAGTAAGATGCATTTTTCTCAATTCCTCAAGTGCAAATTTCATTTCTTTTTCCATTCCAAGACACAATTACCCATAATCTCCATTTTACTAATATTCAGGGGTCCAAATAATGAAAATGATGATAAAAATGACAACAATCCAAAATTTAATTTTGAGAATCTTGTTCAGAGGATTATATTGTGCCTTCTGAGTTATTAAAATTGGTGGATCAAGAAAAGAAACCTATTGAGCCTTATCAAGAAGAAACAAAAATAGTCAATTTGGGAAGTGATGAAAATAAAAAGAAGGTTAAGATTGGAACTTCCTTATCATCTAATGAGAGGAAAGAATTAAAGGAACTACTTCTTGAATATGTAGACGTGTTTACTTGGTCCTATCAAGATATGCTTGGACTTGACACTAGAATTGTGGAGCACAAGTTGCAACTGAAGCCAGAATGTAAGCATGTGCAGCAGAAGCTAAGGTGCATGAAACTTGACATGTTATTGAATATTAGAGACAAAGTGAAGAAGCAATTTGATGCTAGTTTCTTAGAAGTGGACAAGTACCCTGAATGGGTAGCCAATATAGTTCTAGTTCCAAAGAAAGGGGGAAAGTGTGACTGTGTGTAGACTATAGAGACTTGAACAAAACAAGTCCTAAGGATAATTTCCTTTACCCCACATTGAGACACTTGTGGATAATACCGCCAAGTACTCCACGTTTTCAGTCATGGATTTTCATGCTATAATCAAATAAAAATGGCTCGTGAAGAAATGGAAAAAACCACATTTGTAACAATGTGGGGAACCTTTTGTTACAAAAGCCTTTTGGACTAAAAAATACTGGGGCTACATACCAAAGAGCAATGGTGACTCTCTTTCATGATATGATGCACAAAGAGATAGAGGTCTATGTGGACGATATAATTGCAAAATTGTGTAAAAGGGAGAATCATGTCACTAATCTTAGAAAACTATTTGATAGATTGAAGAAGTATCAATTGAAGCTAAATCCGACTAAGTGTACATCTGGGATTAAATCTAGAAAGTTATTGGGCTTTGTAGTTAGTGAAAAGGGGATGGAAGTGGATCTGAATAAGATACAAGCTATCCAAGACTTAACTCCACACACCCAAAAAGAAGTGAGAGGATTTTTGGGCAGATTAAATTATATCTCTCATTTCATTTCTCCATTTACCCTCAAATGTGATTCAATATTCAAATTGCTTCATAAAAATGATCCAGGGGAATGCAATGGAGAATGCCAAGAAGCTTTCGATAGAAGAAAGGAGTATTTGTCAAGCCCTCTTGTATTGGTACCATCAGTGACTAGAAGACCTTTGATTTTGTAGTTGATAGTCCACAAGAAGTCAATAAGATGTATGTTGGGACAAAGAGATGAATCTGAGAAGAAGGAACATGCAATTTACTATCTGAGTAAAAAGTTCACTAATTACAAGTCCAAATATATTGAGTTAGAAAAAATGTGTTGCCCGTTGGCTTGAACGGCTCATTATCTCAAACAATACATGTTGTCTCATACCACATGGTTTATTGCAAAATTGGATCCTCTTATGTACATCTTTGAAAAGCCTGCATTATTTGGAAGGATCACAAGGTGGCAAGTAATGCTTTTCGAATATGATATTACAGATATAGCCCAAAAAGCAATCAAAGGGAGTGCAATTGCAGAATTTATCACTGATCGTAATGCAGATGATTATGAACCGATGAAACTTGAGTTCCTATATGAAGATTTGATGTTTGTGGTAAAAGAAAAATGTGAGAAAAGATCTTGGAAGATGTATTTTGACAGGGCATCAAATGCCTTAGGGCATGGGATCGAAGTGATTCTTATATCTTCTGATGGTAGTTACTATTCAATTACAGCAAGATTGGATTTTAACTACACAAATAGTGTAACTAAGTATAAAGCATGTATCATAGGTCTATAAGCAGCCATAGAAAGAAAAATAAAGGTACTTGAGGTGTACGGTGATTCAGCTCTGGTAATTTATCAACTAAAAGGAGAATAGGAAACTAGAGATGCAAAATTAATCCAATACCAAAAGTATATTATTGATTTGATTGATTATTTTGAAAATATCCAATTTGAACACTTGCTAGAAGAGGAAAATCAAATAGCTGATGCTTTAGTTATCCTAGCAGCAATGTTCAAATTGGATGCAAATGTTGAGATCCAATTGATTAAGATGGAAGTGAAGAGTTCCCCAGCACACTACTTGAGTGTTGAAGAAGAAATAGATGGGAAGCCCTGGTATCATGATATTCTACAATATATAAAAAATCAGAGAGTATCCAGAGTATGCTACTGAAAATGACAAAAGAACCATAAGAAGATTGGCTATAGGATTCTTCTTAGATGGAGAAATTCTATACAAGCGAAGTTGAGATCAAGTACAATTGAGATTTGTGAATTCGACTGAAGCTGCGAAGATACTTGAAGAAGTGCATGATAGAGTTTGTGGAGCTCATGCTAATGGTCACATGATGGCTCGCCAGATTTTGAGGGTAGGTTACTACTAGCTGACTATAGAGAGTGATTGTATTAACTATGCTTGAAAATGCCACAAGTGCCAGATTTATGCTGATAAAATTCATGCGCCTCCAAATGCTCTAAATGTATTAGCACCTCTATGGTCTTTTTCTATGTGAGACATGGATGTTATTGGACCAATTACCCTAAAGGCTTCGAATAGGTATCGGTTCATTTTTGTGATGATTGACTACTTGAAGTCACTTCTTATGTGACTGTAACACAAGCAGTGGTTTGCAAGTTTATTAAAAGAGAGATAATTTGTCGATACAAGCTCCCAAAAAGGATTATCTCTGATAATGCTCGAAATTTGAACAACACAACGATGAAAGAAGTGTGTACTCAGTTTAAAATCAAGCATCATAATTTAGTGCCATATCATCCAAAGATGAATGGAGCAGTAGAGGCAGCAAATAAAAACATCAAGAAGATAGTAGAAAAGATAATTGAGACATATAAAGATTGGAATGAGAAGTTGCTATTTGCCCTACATGCTTATAGAACATATGTTCGTACTTCTACTGGGGCAACACCATTTTTGCTAGTGTATAGGATGGAAGCCATGCTACCTGTTGAAGTTGAAATTCCATCCTTGAGAGTCCTAATGGAAACAAAGTTAGAAGAGGCTAATTGGGTGACAGATCGTTATGAGCAACTCAACTTCACCGAGGAAGAAAGAATGGCAGCATTTTGTCATGGTCAATTCTATCAAAGAAGGATAATGAAAGCGCATGATAAGAAGGTTTGACCAAGAAAGTTCAAAGAACGAGAATTAGTCTTGAAGAAGATTCTCTCAAATCAACTAGACAAAAGGGAAAATGGGCTCCAAATTAGGAAGGTCCTTATGTTGTGAAAATGGCACTTTCTGGGGGGCATTACTTTTGGCTGATATGGATGGGGATGATTTGCCAAACCTAATAAATTCAGATGCTGTGAAGAAGTATTATGCTTAAAAAAAGGAAAAAAAGAGAAAAAAGAAGGAAAAAGAAGAAGAAAAAAAGAAAAAAGAAAAAGAGGATTCAAATTGAAAACCCAAAAAAAGGGTAGTTTAAGTTAGTTGGGGGTGAATTCGAACTGAAAACCCGAAAAGGGCGGTTTGAATCAAGGAGGCATATCTAAGTTGAAAGCTTGACAAGGCGACTTATGTATAAGTAGAAAAGGCATTAAAAGGTCTTGATACAGAGGCATTAATATGATTCGATGGGACTCTACATGGTTAGATGAATTGAAGAGAATGAGATTTTTAGATGAGAATTTTGTAATTGATCAGAGTTATTTGAATTTTTATTATTTAGATGATATTACCTAGAGCCTAGTTAGTTAATCCTTAGAATTTCTGTTTCACTTTCAACCGTGCTTTGCTTTCAAACTTGGCTATTTCTTATAATATTTTTCAGATATTGAATAATACCATTCCTTTCATTTTTACCTAGTATTTCTTTGTTATATCCTTATCTTGAGGAATTGAGAAATTGCATTGTTTTGATTTTGAAATCAGATAAATAATGAATGTTTGCTTGGCAAAATGTGTAAAAGACTCCTATATTATTTAGTAAAAAGAAAGAAAAGGAAATCTATGAATGAATAGGAAATGGAAATTAAGAAAAAACTAATGAATAAGAAAGAGTGAATTATGATGGAAGAGGAAATAAGGGATGAAATATGATAAAGAGGGTACAAAGACAGGATTTTCATTCGGCAAAAAGTGAAGGAGAGAAAATGAGAAAGAGGAGGCAGAAATATAATGACAAGAAAATAAATGCATTGAGAAAGAAAAACCTTGTTATTGCCACAATTAAAGTTGAAATGTTTTTCAAAGAAAACATTGCATGAGCAGAATAGATTGTGTGAGTGATATTGCATGAATGGCATTGCATAGATAGAATAAATTGCATGAATAGGATAGATTTCACAAATGACATTGCATAGATAGGATAGAATGCATGCACAGTTGCATACATGATGCATCATACAAGAAAAAGAAAAATTACAAAAAAGGTTCCTTGAGTACAATCTATAAGACCTTCAAGCATGATTCCTCTAAATTTTTTTAGGACAAGATTTTAAAGTTTGACTACCCATTTGTTTAGAAGGAGCATTTTTAAGACATGATTTTTAAAGTTTAACTGCCCATCTGTTTAGTGAAAGCTTTTTTAAGACAACATTTTTAAAGTTTGAATGCCCTTTTGTTTAGAGGGAGCTTTTTTAAGATAAGATTTTTAAAGTTTGATTGCCTTCCTATTTAGGGGCAGCTTTTTTAGACAAAATTTTAAAGTTTGACTGCCTTCCTGTATAGGGGAGCTTTTTTAAGACAAGATTCTTAAAGTTTGACTGCCTATTTGTTTAGAGGGAGCTTTTTTAAGACAAGATTTTTAAAGTTTGACTGCCTTCTTGTTTAGGGGGAGCTTTTTTAGATAAAATTTTAAAGTTTGATTGCCTTCCTATTTAGGGGATTTTTTTATAAGATTTTAAAGTTTGAATGTCTTCCTGTTTAGGGGATTTTTTTTACAAGATTTTAAAGTTTGAATGCCTTCCTGTTTAAAAGGAGCTTTTTGAAAAAAATGAAAAACTGAAAAAAAATAAAAAAAATTAAAAAATTAATTAAAAATAAATTAAAAAAAAGAGTCAAGCAAAATAGGTGTCTATGTCTTTGTGCAATTACTGTTTCACAACAAATGCACAAAGAGGGGCAGCTATAGTGTGAGACCTGATTATATTATACTGTACACAAAATTTTTGTAAATATTTAACAATGGAAATAAATTATTTAGTGAAATTAAACAAATAGTAAATGTGAGTCTTACTCTTAGACCTTATGGTTTTATTGGACTTATGACTGATATTATAGTGTACTGAAGGTGAAATAAATATTAAATAATGAAATGGAGGCATAGAAATAAATCTGAAATTTGGAATTAGAAGTGATATTTTAATAGTATAAAATGTAAAGAAATGATATTTAAAAGGGGAATTTTTATATTTGAACATATGGTTAATTGTTATTGGTTGGAGCACACAAAATGGGGGGAAAATAAGCCAAAACCGAACAGGAAAATTGGTCTTCGCCGCCTCTCCTTTTGGTGTTGTTTTGCTGCATGTGTAAATCCACTTACAAGAAAAGAAATGGGTTAGTTAGCTAGGTGGCACATATCTATTGGATAATATGATAAATAGAAGACTAAATGGAATAAAACTTAAGTAAATTGACTTCATCTTGCCGACATACTCTGCAGCACCACGATTTTTCTGTATTGGCTACAAGTTTTGCTCTGTTTTGCTCCCGTTTCCTCCAAGATTATTTAGCAAAAATCTCATCCTCTTGCTATCTAACTGTTTAACCCTTTTCAATAAACATTTCCGCCATCTTAAGACCATCTAAGAACTAAGAAAAGAGAGGCTGACGTGAACGGAAACAGCTTTGGTTTGGAGCTGTGTTGGTTTGATTGAACAAAGGTAAGAGGGTTTTGGTGTTGGTTGATCTTTATGATGACCTTTATTTGTCAGAGCATGGATGGCAAGTTTAAGGCATGGGATTGAACTAAATAAACAAAGAGAAAAGAGGCTAAAGAAGGCTCGGTTAGAGTAAGGGGATATCATTTTCTATTGTTTTAATTAAATCTAAAGTTGTGTTATAGCCTAATTTAAGGTATAGAAAAACATTATGAAGTTAGTTTTCCATAATATTGGCTAGATAAAAATTAGCCATTGAAGAGGGGTTTCGGTTGGCATGAGAATGTGGGAATACTTTATGGTTTCATGCAAGAAAATAATAGGAAATAATCAAGTGAGCAAGGATTTAAAAGCTAGAAACAATAAATTATGGAAAAAGATTGAAAAATCAAAGATGGCACCAAATGGGGGTTTTGGCCATGGCACTTTCTTTTCCAATGCCAAAGTAATATATTCGCCTAATGACCCATGTAAGGCGGTGGGAATTCAATCGTTTGTTATGGGTCGGGATGTTGAAATCACCAAATATTCTCTCTCCTATGCCTTTCGAATTCCGGAGCATGGTCTTGTACGCGAAAATGTCAACGTCCCATTAGAATTCAATATCGTCAATGACCGTGCGGGTGACCTTCCCGTCTTTGCTCGCCTTCTCCACATCATCATCTCTTGGAATCTTCGCCCACTTGGCACCAAATATTCCCAACTCCGGAGACCTGATCGTTTTTGGCTTCATCACATTCACTCACCTGAAGGCGATCGACCGGATCTTCTTCATTTCATTCTTCACAATTGGATAAAAATTGTTCTTGGCAAAGTTCAAACAATTGTCTTTCCACAGCCACTTGCTTTCTACCGAGGACGCCCTATAAACTATGGCCATAGATCTTACTATATACTGATACTATGTCCCTTAGGGGATGATGATAGCATGATATGATTTAGGGTGATGCCTAGTCTCAACCCACTGAAATATTGTTTACTGAACTGTACTGTACTGAGAAATACTATTTACTGAACTATATCTTACTAATTACTGTTTTCATAACCGTATTGAGAACTACTGTTTGATGGAAAAGAATATTATGAAAATTATTTCTAAAATTAGACATAATTACTGAACTGTTTATCCACTGATTTTTTTGGATAATTATAACATACTGTACTAAAGTGATTGTATATTGTTTTGACAGCATTACACCTACTGTTCACTGTACTGCTTTACTACTGAACTATCACGTGTTTTGAACTGTTACTGAAGCGATGAAAATTAAATGGTTTATTCCATTTATATTTATGGAAAATGAGTATTAAATTGTTTTATCATAACAATTTATACATTACTTCTTATAGTCACTTTGAGTTTCCGAGATAAGACAGGTATTCCAAAATACCTTCCATGTTCCATCTGGATTTCTCAGCTGACTATAGTATCCTTCCTCTACTGTGCTTAGTACAATATTAGGAAAATAAATATTTTCCAGCATATAGAGTTCATTGTATCAAGCAGCATACGACTCCTTTACTGAGCACATTGGCACTCACACCTTTATTTCCACCCCACAGGTTATTATATTGGATTAAGGGATGTACCATCCTGAGTTATCGGCTGCTATATCAGTTACCTGAGTCAACAAATTTACGATATTGGAGGTACATTATTTTTTTATATATATTCAAAAATTTTGTACAATGAAATGTGAACATTCTGAATTTGTACTGTAAATGAAATTTATTGTTTATTACTGTGAATGATAAGTGTTTTAAAGCATCGTAGACAGCCCAACTGATAAATGTGTATAAAAATGAGTAAATTACTGTATACTCAGACTGTTACAGATTTAATGGTATCAGAACAGGATTGGCCTGAACTTTATCGGTGCTTTAAAATAAAAAGTGAATAGTAAACATCCCATATAGTACTGTATAATCTAAATGTATAATAGAAATACTAATGGAAAGTGAAATAAATGATTTCTGTAGTGCAGATATGAGTGGAAGGAGGGTAACGCACTCAGTTAGAGGTAGAGGTAGGGCGGCACAAACTCCGGAGTCACATACACCCGAGCCAGCACCGAAGCCCGCCCCAAGACCTACTTATCCTTAGTAGCCGGAGAGTCCTAATACTCGTATGACCAGGATGCAGAGGATGTTAGTTGATTTCATGGCTATGTACCAGGTGGATAGAGCTGCGGATAGGACGGAGAGAGAGAGTAGCAACTCCCGTAGCCCTTGCAATAGCACCACCCCCACCTCAGTCGATACCAGCTACACCTGAGCCACAGCCTATTCCACCACCGGCACCTTAACCACAGATAGTTCCAGCTTAGCCACCTCGAGATCTGGAGTAGTACTGTGATGTTACCCTAGTACGATCATTCAGGAAGTTAGATCCACTAAAATTTAAGGGTGCTAGGGATGCATTGGTGGCGGAGTAGTGGATTAATGCCATTGAGAATTTATTTAGATATATGAGGTGCATGAAGACCGAGAGAGTGGGTCTAGTAGTGTTCCAGTTGACAGATGATGCAGAGCACTGGTGGAAGGCTACACAGATAGTACTGCTCGCCCAACATCAGATGGTGACTTGGGATACTTTTGTTGAGGCTTTTCGGAGACAGTACATCCCTGATATTGCTCAGTAGAGATTACAGCGAGAGTTTATGGATTTAGCTCAGGGGAGTATGTCAGTGGATGAGTATGAGGCTAAGTTCACCACCTTGAGCCGATTTGATACACAGACTAGTGTTGATGAGAGGCATAAGAGAGAGAGGTTTAAGGCTGGTTTGAGACACTCCATCAGATCGAAGCTTGCCCCATTTGATATACGGACCTACGATGAGGTAGTACGGTGAGCTTAGCTTTGTGAGAGGGACTTCAAGCAGTATCATTCAGAGGTTAGTTGTAAGGGTAAGGGTAAAGGTAAAGGCAAGGCTAAGAGATTTCCGAAGGACAGACATGGTAGGGAGCAGCCTAAGAAGGTTAGGACTTCAGGCATACAGATCACTGAGGGGCGATTTACGAGATCAGCAGCTTCTACCCCTACTACTGGCCCCGCCTCTACTCAGAGGAGTACTGCGACCAGATGTGGACACTGTGGTAGGTCGCATGGTTCACGCCCTTATTATTTATTGTCTAAGGCATGTTTTCAGTGTGGACGATGGGACATATGGTTAGAGATTACCCGATGCTCAGGGAGTCCGCTGCTTCCATTGTTCCTCCTGCAGTGCCTCAAATACCAACATCAGCAGCTCCGAGTGAGTCGGAGAAGGCGACGCCCTCACAGCCTAGGCGAGCTACAGTAGTAGAAAAGAGGAAGAAGGCTGTGACACAGGGACGGATGTACGCATTGGATCAGGAGACTGCCGATGCTTCAGCCGATGTGATTAAAGGTAAAGTATATCTTTTTGATATTCTAGTACTTACCTTATTAGATCCAGGTTCTACCCATTTGTTCTTATCACCTACATGTGCTAACAGAACCCATATAGAACCGGAGATGTTAGGATTTAATTTGCAAGTAAATACCCCTTTCAAAGAATCCCAGATGACGTATACTATATATAGAGTTGTAAAATAATTGTAGGAGAGAAGGATACGACAGCTGACCTAATTTTGTTAAATATGTATGATTTTGATATAATTTTAGGTATGGATCGATTAGCTGCGAATCATGTTAGTTTGGACTGTTATACTAAGTTCATTACCTTCTTTCATCCTAAAAAGTACATTGTAAAGTTATTTGTAAATTAATAAAAGTGATGTAAATATATGTTTATGGAATGACATGTGTACTGAATTTTGTGATTATGTATGTATGTATGTGATGGTTTTCTTGCTAGTGTGGAGGACGTAGAAAGAGAACGTCCAGAGATACAAGAGATTCCTATGGTCAGGGACTTCCTGGACGTATTTCAAGAGGAGTTACCAGGGTTACCACCGGATCGATATATGGAGTTTACGATGATTTGGTACCTGGTACGAAGCCGATTTCAAGACCCCCACATCGGATGGCACTGACTGAGTCAGAAGAGCTTAAGAAGCAGCTCCTAGAGTTACTGGATAAGGGATTCATATGTCCCAGTGTGTCACTGTACCAGTATTATTTGTCCGAAAGAAGGATGGTAGTCTTCGATTGTGTATAGATTATCGGATGTTGAATTGGGTTACCTTTAAGAATAAATATCCTCTACCTAGGATTGACTACTTATTTGATCAGCTCAGGGGTGCACAGGTATTTTCCAAGATAGATCTTCAATTAGGCTACCACCAATTGAAGATTAAGGAGTCAGATGTTTATAAGACAGCATTTTGGACTCAGTACAGTCACTATGAGTTTCTGGTGATGCCTTTTGGGTTGACAAATGCCCTTGCAGCATTTATGAGCTTAATGAATGAGGTATTCAAGCCATATTTGGATTAGTTTGTTATAGTGTTCATTGATGATAATTTGATTTATTCTAAGTCTCTGGAGGAGCACGAGCAGCATTTGTATGTAGTGTTACAAACCCTCAGGGATCGGAGGTTATATGCCAAGTTCAGTAAGTGCGAGTTCTGGCTTGACCACATTATATTTTTGGACACGTGGTGTTGAAGGACAGGGTGTCAGTTGATTCGTCCAAGATAGAGGCCATTGTACAGTGGGAGAGGCCTATCACTGTTACTAAGATACAGAGTTTTTTGGGTCTTGCCAGATATTATCCCTGGTTCATGGAGGGATTTTCCGGACTTGCTGCTCCATTGACACGACTCACATGTAAGGATATGAAGTTTGAGTGGGATGACACGTGTAAGCACAGCTTTCAGGAGCTTAAGCAGAGATTGACTACTGCCCCCGTATTAGCCCTTCCCAGTGAATCTGGCAGATTTACTATATATACTGATGCTTCCGCTTTGGGATTGGGGTGTGTACTTATGCAGCATGGTCGAGTTATAGCTTATGATTCTCGGCAGTTAAAGGATCACGGGAGGAATTACCCGACGCATAATATAGAGCTAGCCGCAGTAGTGTTTACACTGAAGATTTGGCAGCATTATCTATACGGGGAGAAATTTCAGGTATATACAGACCATAAGAGTCTGAAGTACTTATTCTCATAGTGAGAGTTGAATATGAGACAATGATGATGGATGGAACTGTTAAAGGATTACGACTGCGAGATTTTATATCACCCGGGTAAGGCAAATATAGTAACGGATGCACTGAGCCGTAAACAAGTTGGCATGGTATCTTACATGATGATCAGGGAGCATGATTTGATAGAGCAGTTCTCTAGCCTCAATCTGAAGCTTATTTCCTCTTATCAATAATGATTTACGGCTAGTTTTCATATAGAGCCAGATTTGATAGATCGGATCAGGGAAGCTCAGAGGAGAGATGATTATTGCATCAGGGTTGCCAGTCAAATTCAGATGGGAGCACAGTCTGATTTTGAGATTGGCACCGATGGGATACCGAGGTTCAGAGGCAGAATATGTGTTCCTAGTGATCAACAGACTAGAGATTTGATTTTGTCAAAGGCCCATACCTCCAGGTATACACTACATCCGGGTAGTACTAAGATGTATCAAAATCTCCGGAGGGTATATTGCTGGCCTAAGATGAAAAAGGACATCGCTGAGTATGTTGTGAGATGTCTGACATGCCAACGGATTAAGATTGAGTATCAGAAGCCTGCAGGTATGCTTCGACCCTTATCGATTCCTACATGGAAATGGGAGCACGTGACTATGGATTTGATTATGGGTTTACCACGAACTCGACAAGGGTATGACGCTATCTGGGTGATTGTGGATAGATTTACTAAGTTTGCTTATTTCTTGGCTATGAAATCTACTGATCCAGTTAGTGCCTTAGCCAATTTGTATGTCAGAGAGATAGTGAGGTTACATGGTGTTCCAGTGAGTATCATATCTGATAGGGATTCTCACTTCACATCTCATTTCTAGGAGAGATTTCAGGAAGCCATGGGATCCTAACTGAATTTTAGCACTGTGTTTCATCTGCAAACTAACCGACAGTTCAAGCGTATGATACAGATGCTCGAGGAAAGGTTGAGAGAATGTGCACTTGACTTTAGAGGCTCTTAGGACGATCACCTACCTTTGGCAGAGTTTGCTTATAATCATAGCTATCATGCGAGTATCGGCATGGCACCTTATGAGGCTTTATATGGCAGACGATGTAGATCCCCGATAGCATGAGAAGAAATAGGAGACTGTAAGTTATTAGCTCCCGACTTCGTCGAGCAGGCTTCCCGTGATGTACAGGTGATTTGTGAAAGGCTAAAGACGGCTCAAAGTCGGCAGAAGAGCTATGCAGATACTAGATGCCAACCACTAGAGTTTTCAGCAGGTGATTATGTATTTTTGAAGGTCTTACCATCCAAAGTCGTAATAAAATTTGGGAAGAAAGGAAAGCTGAGTCCTCGATACATTGACCTTTTGAGATCTTAGATCGCGTGGGAGATGTGGTATATCGGTTAGCACTACCACCAGAGCTGTCAGGAGTGCATAATGTATTCCACGTTTCGATGTCAAGGAAGTACCATCCAGATCCTTCTCACGTAATTCGACACGAGCCATTAGAGATTAGAAAGGACATGAGTTACGTTGAGAGGCCGATACGAATCTTGGATAGGAAGGATAAAGTGCTGCGATCTAAGACTATTCCGTTGGTTAAGGTGCTCTAGTAGTATCACACGAAGGAGGAGGCTACTTGGGAGTTAGAGAGCCTTATGCATGAGAAGTATCCAGAGTTTTTTCAATGATAGGTCTAGGTGAAATTTGGAGGACCAAATTTCCTAAGGTGGGGAGAAAATGTGAGACCTAATTATATTATACTGTAAACAAAATTTTTGTAAATATTTAATAGCGGAAATAAATTATTTAATGAAATTAAGCAAAAATTAAATGTGAGTCTTACCTTAAACCTTATGGTTTTTTTGGACTTATGACTGATATTATAGTGTACTGAAGGTGAAATAAATATTAAATGATGAAGTGGAGGCATAGAAATAAATAAAAAAATAAATCTGAAATTTGGAATTGGAAGTGATATTTTAATAGTATAAAATGTAAACAAATGATATTTAAAAGGGGGATTTTTATATTTGGACATATGGTTAATTGTTATTGGTTGGAGCACACAAAATGGGGGGAAAATAAGCCAAAACCAAGTAGGAAAATTGGTCTTCACCGCCTCTCCTTTTGCTACTATTTTGCTGCACGTGTAAATCCACTTTCAAGAAAAGAAATGATGAAAGAACTGGGTTAGTTAGCTAGGTGGCATATCTCTATTGGATAATATGATAAATAGAAGACTAAATGGAACAAAACTTAAGCAAATTGACTTCATCTTGTTGACTTACTCTGCAAGACCATGATTTTTCTATTTTGGCTGCAAGTTTTGCTCTGTTTTGCTCCCGTTTCCTCCAAGATTATATAGCAAAAATCTCATCCTCTTGCTCTCTAACCGTTTAACCCTTTTCAAAAAACATTTCCTCCACATTAAGACCATCTAAGAACCAAGAAAAGAGAGGCTGACATGAACGGAAACAACTTTGGTTTGGAGCTGTGTTGGTTCGATTGAACAAAGGTAAGAGGGTTTTGGTGTTGGTTGATCTTTCAGATGAACTTTATTTGTCATAGCATGGATGGCATGTTTAAGGCATGGGATTGAACTAAATGAATAAAGAGAAAAGAGGCTAAAGAAGGCTCGGTTAGAGTAAGGGGATATCATTTTCTATTGTTTTAATTAAATCTAAAGTTGTGTTCTAGCCTAATTTAAGGTATAGAAAAAGATTATGAAGTTAGTTTTCCATAATATTGGCTAGATAAAAATTAGCCATTGAAGAGGGGTTTCGGTTGGCATGAGAACGTAGGAATACTTTATGGTTTCATGCAAGAAAATAATAGGAAATGATCAAGTGAGCAAGGATTTAAAAGCTAGAAACAATAAATTATGGAAAAAGATTGAAAAATCAAAGATGGCACCAAATGGGGGTTTCGGCCATGGCATTTTGGGGCATGAATTCATGCTGCATTTTATGATTTGATGGTAGAAAATGACTATAGAAATCGAAAGAGGAAGATTGGTGAAATCAAAATCGAAAAAGGAGCTAAAACAGGAAAGTTTAGTTTTAGTACCAGTATAAAATATATTGGTTGTACATGTGTTGTATATGTAGTGGCTGCATTTTATGAAAGTTAATGGCTTATAATTAAGAGAATAAGTATTGATAATTTTTGATAAAATTATTTTGCATCCGGGAATTACGGATTACGGTTGGTGCTACCGAAAGACTCGGTATCACTAGACAGGTAAGGGAGAAGTGTGTGACTTGTAAGGGTATGATAAATTGCATGACTTATCAAGTTTAATTTTATGAAATTATTGGAAGCTTGATTTGCTATGAAAATCATGCAAATTGTGGTTGAAAGTTGGTTTTATATACTGTGATTTTCGTGCAGGAGGTTAGAAATTTACAGTCGTTATGCTATCGGAAAATTATCGAAATTATTCTAAAATATCATGAAATATTTTTGATGCATGAAATGGATAATTTGTGAACTTTGGAAATTATTTCCATAAATTTTCCATAAATTGGAAATTATTGAAAAATGCTAAATTAAATATTCATGTTAAGGATTTTTATTTAAAGTAAGAATAAAATATATTCTTTCTACTATTAAATATTCAAAAAGAATATTTATGAGATTTTTCACTAGATACATGAATATTTATTGACTATTTTCACTGTCTTTGGAGATGAGAAATAAATACCTTTTCTGAAATATTTTTTTAAATAAATGATTTAATTCATTTTATTTCCAAGACTAGGTATTTTTATCGGAAAATAAATGATTTTGAGACTTTAGGCCCCAATTTCATGCTTACTGATTACTGTTACTGTCACGTGGCTGATTGACCCGCCAAGTCATCAGCAGTCCCAGAGTCACCTGGCAAGTGTACACCGAGGATGCCCTATTGACTATGGCCATAGATCTTACTGTATACTAATACTGTGTCCCTTAGGTGATGATGATAGCATGATATGATTTAAGGTGATGCCTAATCTCAACCCACTGAAATTCTGTTTACAGAACTGTACTGTACTAAGAAATACTGTTTACTCAACTGTATCTTACTGATTACTATTTACTGAATAGTATTGAGAACTACTGTTTGCTGGAAAAGAATATTATGAAAATTATTTCTAAAATTTGAAATAATTACTGAGCTGTTTATACACTAATTTTTCTGGATAATTATAACATACTGTACTGAAGTGACTATATACTATTTTTACAGTATTACACCTACTGTTCACTTACTACTTTACTACTGAACTGTCACGTGTTTTGAACTGTTACTGAAGTGATGAAAATTAAATGGTTTATTCCATTTATATTTCTAGAAAAATGAGTATTAAATTGTTTTATCATAACAATTTATACATTACTCCCTATAGTCGCTCTGAGTTTCTAGGATAAGACAGGTATTCCAAAATACCTTTCATGTTCCATCTGGATTTTTCAGCCGACTATAGTATCCTTCCTCTACTGTGCTTAGTACACTGTTAGAAAAATAAATATTTTTCAGTATATAGAGTTCATTGTATCGAGCAGCATACGACCCCTTTATTGAGCACGATGTCGCTCACCCCTTTATTTCCACTCCACATGTTATTATATTGGATTAAGAAACATACCACCTAAGTTATCGGCTGCTATATCGGTTACCCGAGTCAGCAGATTTATGATATTGAAGGTATATTATTTTCTTTTATATATTCAAAAATTTTATACAGTTCTACTTTAAGTTTAAGTAAAATACGGGGGATGTAATTATAAAAAGGTGTTGGCTCTTATAGGCTATACCGAGAGGGGGGGTGAATCGGTTTTTAACTAATCTTAAGCTCGTTTTTCGGTTTCTCTAAATTCTCTAGCCTATATTGATATTTTCTAAGTTCTCTAGGCTAGACAAGCATGCAATTCAAGTTCAATGAAATAAACACAATATAAGTGCAAGTAAATAAAGAGTAAGGAGAGAGAGATTTACACAATCGATTTATAGAGGTTCGGCTACCTTGCCTACGTCCTCTACCTTGAGATGCTCCCAAGGATTTTCCCCAAATTCACTATACTTGAATTTGTTACACTCCCTCTTTTCAAGGATCAAGAGAAACCTCTCTCTTTTCTAGGCTCAAGAGTAACCTCTCTCTTTTCCTAGGCTAAAGAGTAACCTCCCTCTTTTTCAAGGCTCAAGAGAAACCTCCCCTTTACAAGGAATGAAATGAGTTTACAAATGAGGTAATCAAAGAAGGCCTCTAGATAGGCAAATGATTACAGAAATTAAGCACACTGAAAAGCCTATACAATATTTGTGCTTTTCTATACAAAGAATATGAGAGTGATAGAAGATATTGAATTCTAGCTCTTGAATTGTTGTTGAGGCTTGAGGATTTGAGGAAAATGAGTATTGGAGTTGATTGAGTGGTTCCTCTTGCTTTCTTTAGCTTCTAAGCCTCTATTTATAGTCCCTTGGATGTATTCTAGCCGTTGGGTGGAGCCAAATCTCGGATATTACCGTTGTCTCACAAAAACTAGCCGTTATAGGCTATTTTCGGACAAAGGGATCGATCCCTTTCCATAGGGGATCGATCCCTTTTGTCCAGAATCTTGATTCTGGGCTTCAGGGACCTTTTCTAGCCGTTGGGAGCTTACTGCCAAAAGGGGATCGATCCCTTCTCTCCAGAAGGTGATTTCCTGCACTTTTTGAGTTAGAAATGATGTGGTCTTTGATCCTAATCCAACCCAAAACATTTTGGCATTTTTGTGGGAGTTTTTCTTGACTTTCTCAAATGAAAACATGGTCTAAAAATTTATCAAGTGATTTTCTAAAATATTCAAAACATTTACAAAGTATTAAGACCAATAAGAGTATGCATCATTAAATCATGGTCTTAATGTTTGATATGATCACTTGAAATGTATTGAGAAAATCATGTGTGATAAGGCAAATTTACAATATGGATTAAAGCATTAAGGCTTACTTAAGTTTTTGTCATTTCAAAATATATATGTCAATTTAAAGCTAACAAAAAGGAATAGTGAAATGTTCAAATTCTGAATTTGTACTGTAAATGAAATTTATTGTTTACTACTTTGACTGATAAATGTTTTAAAGCATCGTAGATAGACCAACCAATAAATGGGTATAAAAATGAGTAAATTACTGTATACTCAGACTGTTACATGTAGACACCCTATTTTGTTCGGGATCTTAATTTGTAAAAAAGATTAATGGAGTTAGGTGACATTGAATTTAATTTAACAATTTAGATTAATATAATTATTTAATATTAGGATTATTAGAATTAGGCTAGAATTAAATTACGATTTTTAGATATAGAATTAACATTAACTAGGAGATTAGAATTAAATAGGATTCAAGAATAATAAAAAAAGAGAGATAAAAAAATAAAATTGATTTTAGGATCAGATAATTAGATTATTAGATTTTTTGGATAATTATTAGAATTTATTAATAGGAGAGTTATTATTAGATTAATATTAAATTTTGTAGAGTTAGATTAAGATTAACATACAAATTAAATGGATAAAATATGAAAATAGGAGATAATTAATAGAATAAGTATAGTTGCATTAGGACTCTAACAAGTTTGTGATTATAAAAAAGGGTTGAACCTATAATTTGAAAGGAACAATCAAGATTCTTTAAACCGTATTAGCATTCTATTGCAAAAAGCCTCAGTCACTTTCCCTACTTACACCGACACCATCACCATCCATTAACTGAGCACCTTCAGCTGCCTTGCCGCCGATCCCTCTGTCCATCACCGTCACCCTTAGGGCCTTATCATCATCTTTGCGTCGTACCTGCATTCCTTCTCTCCTCTGCATCAGTCCGCACCAAGATCTCAGCCCCACCATTCTTACATCTTTAACACAGAGCTGTAGCCGTTTCTAGTTGCCTCCACCAATTGCACTAGCCCCTGCTCCGACCAAGACTTGCTGTTGTCGTTCCATCCCTTTGCTTTTTGGTGCACCATCGTTCGCCTCAGTATTGTCTTGCATTGACTTGGCCACCTGCCCTACACTGTCCTTGCCGCATTATCCTTGCTTCACCAACAATTTCATCATTTGCTCATCCTCTTGACAAGCGGGTATCTCATACCTGTGTACCCTGTACCAACCAGCCGTGCTTCTTGCGTCTTTGCTTGTTGCCAGAGCTTGCTTTCTGTCTCCATAAGCCATTGCACTTCAAGGAAAGGAAGAAAGAAACTGAACATTCGAGAAAGAAAGAAACGTAATGTTGCTCAAGAAAAGGAAAAGAAGCAAAAAAATTGGTTAAAAGGTATATTCTAGTCTTAATCAATGAACTGACAGTAGGATTATAGGGACTATTGGCTTGAATGACTTACGGGATAATAGTCAAACTTAATAATTCAGTCTGACTTAATAATTTAATAATCAATTAATTTGATTTAATCATTTGTATGTTAATGATTTGGTTTAATAAATTGGTTTAAATAATGAAATCCAGTTAATACAAATTTGCATGATAATTAGATTAGTAATTTGATGTATAAAATGTTAATTATGTATATAATTTGTATATTTGTGATTTGTTTGCATGATGATTAATATGATATGTTATTTAGTTTGCATGTATACTTAGGATTTAATTAAATAATTTGTATGTCTGGAGTAATTTATGCAGTAGAATTTATGAAATTTATTTTAGAAAACTAACCGTTTAAGAAAATGTTAGAGGAGTCTTGAGGTTATAGAAAGTCAATAATAAATAAAATAATGAATAAAGATAAATAAATAATGATAAATAGAAATTAGATAAAATTATAAAGATAGACATAATAGAAATTAGAAGATTAAATAAATCATAAAATATGGAGATGAGCTGAAATTATTCTGAGAATGGAATTCTGAGTGTCACGAATGGTTGCCATTTTGAAAATTCCTAGGTGAGAATATTTGCCTTGAATTTTGCCAGCATGATGGAAGATTAAGGTAAGTGTTCAATATTAATAATCGATACTTGTTTCTAAAAACATAAATATATATTAATAATCAATCTATTTAAAAATAATAATATAGAATAAATATTAATAACAAGAAATTAGGAGATAATGAAATTAAAAATGATAATAATAAGTTGAGAATAAGTGGATATTATCCCGATAATGGAATTATAAGGTGTCACGAATGGTTAACATATTAAAATTCTTAGGTGAGATGTTTTCTTTAAATTTCGCCAGCATAATGGAAGATTTAACGAAAATTTTGAATAAGAATAATCGACATATATTTTCAAAAAATAAATAATATTAAAATAAAATAAAAAATAAAACTTAGGAGATAAAAAATAAATAAAGGAAAACTAAATAGAAATTAAAGATAAGATAAAATAAAGATAAAATATATATAAGCTAGGAATAAAAGATAGGAAATAAAATTAGGATTGTCATAAGAAATTAACGAATCCAATGATGGAGCCTCTCCGAGAAAGACGAATGGGATTTCTTGGATACTCTTGAGGTGAGAACAAAATTTAAAAAATTCTGCTAACATGATGGAGAGTTTCTTAGAGATTGTCCAATATTTAAATATTTGAATTTAATAAGATTAACGACCATTTAGTTAAGAATTCTTTAAGATATCACAAAATTAGTTAATACCATTTTAGGATGGGCGTTGTAAGGGTGTTAATCCTTCCTCACACGTAACCGTACTCCCGAGTCTAAGAATCTTTAAACGTAGACCAAGCCTTATCTTTAGACAAGAATAGGTGACCAATCACACCTTAGGTTAGAATGGTTGGTGGCGACTCTTGAATTTAAGTCTAGAGGGTTAGGTTCTAAGATTTGACACATTATGACATTATATGTTTCCTTTAATTACATCCCTATACTATAAAAGTACTGAAATACAAGTTTAAATACAAAATGAATAACTATACATCATATCCCTTCAAGGGCGGTACAAAAGCCTCGAAGGACGTGTTAGAATCCCTCATACAAGAACGTCTATTGCATATAATTTGGAAAGGAGAAGAAAGGATGAGCTTATAAGGCCTAGTAAGAAATACATATAAAGAGACAGATACCACAACTATATGCAAGTTTCTAAAACACATATTCAATACGAAATTTAAAAGAAAATTCGAAATCAACATTTGGAAGGAGTTTTCCTCTATAGCTCGTTAGGGATTTAGGGCTGAGTAAGAAAGGATGCTTTAAAACATCTCACTTGTCCCTTGTGCCTAACACCTAAGCTATAGAGAATATCAAAGGAGTTTATCAGAAAAGGAATTCATGCGATTCAAAAAGTCAAATCATGTTAATGCAATGCATCAGAAAATAAATCATTTAATTCTGATAAAACAATCAAATCCGAAACCCAAATTAAAACATGTATATTTATCATAATTCAAATTCAAAATATGAATATTCGAAATAAACCATTTTGGTTTCGAAATTCAGATATCAAAAGTCTTTAGAGTTCATATACAAAATACATATACATACTAACATACACATATTAAGAATTCGAGACATAGTAACAACTAATTAACAATCATGCAATTCATATATTCCCACAAGGAAAAGTGCAAACCAGATAGACATATGGCCATAATCCAAAAGAGGTCCTCAGTGAACACTGATTAGGTGTCAACTGGGCCCGCTGCAGAGTAGATGAAGGTCACACAACAATTCGAAAGTTCAAAGTTCTAATACTACAGTGATCTTAGTTAGTCAATGCTCAAAGCATATATGTATTTTTGAAATCCAGAAATTCAAAATAGCATTTTTGAACTTCAATGAGGTTCACAAATAAATAATTATAAATTCTTTTAAAATTAGGTAATTTATAATTATTTGTAAATATTTCTAAAATATTATATTTTTGGTAATTTTCCATGAAACCAAAATTATGGATAAAAATTCGTAAATATTCCAAAATCATGTAAATTACTATTTTCAAAATAGAATTCCCTAAAAATTTCTATTCTTAAAGCGTTAGCTAAATTCTAGCATAAATCGTGAAAATTAGTATTTTTACTACAATTCGGTAGCATAATGGTATAAAGTTTCTAAAACCTCCCGCAAGGCAAAAATAATTTATAAACCCAAGGTAGTTGATTTTAAAATCATTTTAGTATCTCCTACATTCCTTATATATATTCCTTGCCTCAATTCAGCAAAACCGTAGCTTAATCAGGCAATCCTATAGTCGGTATCCTAAAATTGAACTTGTAGAATACCAATCACCAGTCACTCTTGAACTGCAAAAAAATCATTTAAAACAATTAAATTTCCAAAATTATCTTCTTATAATTTTTATAAGTCCTAGGAGTATCTCCAAATTCCAATATAACATCATTTCGGTCTAATTCCAAATGAGCAGTAAAATTACAACTACAACTAATACATCTCCGTTTTAAAATCTGACTTCCCCATCTATCTTTTATTACTCTATACATTCTTTTAGAACCCATTTTGTATCAAATTGGGCATGATTCCATATGCCCCTTCACTTGGTTGAACCAAAAAACACACACTTTCCTTAGTTTCATGCAAGCATAACACCACAATCATGCTTTTCCTATTCTCTACTTCATTATTTCTTCAAGACCTAATCAACATAGTCATGATATCAATGAAAACCCCATTTGGCTGAATGTACACAAAGCCTAACACCCTTGTTATTTTGCAAATTTGGTTCCATATTCATGCTTTTGATTTTCTCCACACTTAAATATATTGAGATCTAATTGAACAAAGCATCATACTAACCAAACCCTAAGTGTCTAAATCCTTCATACCATCCTAATCATGAATTTTTTTCATTCTAAGCCTATACACACCTTTGAACAACCATAAAACTACAAAATATTCAAGTAGAAAAAAAAAATGTAAAGCCTTTCTCTTAAGCCCCCTTGGACAGAATCTTTGTGCCTTCCTTTCACCAAGCAAATGGCTTCTCCTAGACTTGATCTCAAGATATGTGGTAGAGGAGTTCAAGCTGAACAAGTTTGCTTAAAGGAAGTTTTGGATTTAAAGAGGTTTTGATGGGGTTTCTCAAGGTATGCTCACTTAGACCTGTGAACCAAGAATGGTGGAAGTGGCTTAGATGAAGAGGAGAATGATGTGCACAGCTTGAAGATGAAGAGAGTGATGAAGTGGCCGGCCTTAGATAAGAAAACTCAAAGAGAAATATTCAAATTTTTAATTATTAAGGACATACCACTTGCCTTTATTTATTCATTCAATTTTCTTCTTTATTTCTTCTCAAAACCGTAAGCTTATGGGAGACATGGGAGTGTGGCTAGCAATAAGAAGAAAATGTGGAAAATATCATGTACCATATATTATTTATATTTTAATGTAACTGGGGGTAACTATGCTTGAATAGTTCTCCCACTTATTCACCTTTAAATATGTTAAATTCATAAATTTCCACACTTTTCTTAAGGAAGAACGTGAGAAAAGATGTAATGGGTAGTATGTGGCCGGAAATATAAGAGAAATATGGGGAAATGTCTTGTACTATATATATATATATATAAATATATATATTATTTACATGATAATGTAAGTGGAACTATACATGTATAGTTACTTCACTTAAGTAATATTTCTAAAATAATATTTCATATATATAATAATTATTTTCTCTTAATTTTCTTTATAAGTTTTATTTTATAATATGTATTTGTGAGTCAAAATTCGACTCCCTTAATGAGGTGCCGGCCATAGGTATGGATTTACTAAAATACCCTCTTTAATTCCATTAATGCCATTTATATCCTAACCTTTGCAATTTCATTTAAACTATTTAATTAAAGGCTTAATAGCCAAATAGACCCTCAACCTTTAGCATAAAATGGAATTAAGCCCTCAATGTTTTATTTCGTGGAAATCAATCCATAAACTTTTATTTCACTGTAATAAACCCTTAACCTTTTAAAATTATGCAATTAAGTCCAAATCTGTTAAATGACACTAACTTTCGTTAGTATTGCACATGTGGCATGCCACGTTACAGCCAACTAAGCTATCCACGTCAGCTTTCACGTTAGATGTCCAAAAGGCAGTTAGTGTCCTTTAACAGATTTGGACTTAATTTCATAATTTTAAAATGTTGAGGGTTTATTTACAATGAAATAAAAATTTATAGATTGATTTCTACGCGATAAAACGTTGAGGGCTTAATTCCATTTTATACTAAAGGTTGAGGGTCTATTTGGCTATTAAGCCTTACTTAAATTACCATATATTGTTATTCTACCACTAAAAATACTTATTTAACATAATGTGACTCAAACCTTGACTCTTATGGAAGTTTGACAGGTCAAAATGCAAAATCACTAAAATACCCCTATTAGTGTTCTTAGGCATTTTCGTGTGATTTAGTCTATAATTTGAATTGGAGTGAGACAACTTCACACAAAGGTTCAATTATCACATTTTGTGTGTCTAAGTTCAAATCATATTGACCTATGTTTAAAGTTTACGTTTTCAGACCTAGGGGCAGAATCATCATTTTGCACAACTTTTGGCGCGTTTCCCCAGACATGCACTAATGAAAGGATTCATGGTGTGAGTTCTTACCATTGCCATATTTCACTCTAAAAATCATTATTGTGAGATCTGTACCCCTTCATGCCTTAGAATTCTCATTGGAACCCACGATCCGCTTGTCTCTTATAACACCAATTTATAAGAAATTCATTTACTATCTTTAAATTTATTTATTCTAACTCCATAATTAACTTATATAGAAAGAAGAAATTGGGAATCTCATGTCCTCCCCACCTTAAGAAATTTAGTCTTCCAAATTTGCATCGGGCAAACTCTAATCAAACAGCTGTGGATACTTTTCTTTCATAAGACTCTTTAGCTCTCATGTTGCTTCCTCAGCAGCACTTTCTCTTTCCTGTCCAAGATCCCTATTGGCCTATCCACATAGCTCATATCCTCTCTGATCTCCAGAGGCTCGTACTGAATTACATGTGACGGATTAGGATGGTACTTACGTAGCATAGACACATGAAACACATTATGTACTTCGACTAACTTAGAAGGTAAGGCTAACCAATATGCTACATCTCCTACGTGGTCCAAAATCTCAAAAGGCCTGATGAACCAAGGAATTAGTTTTCCTCTCTTGCCAAATCTCATGATACCTTTTGAAGAGGAAACTTTTAGAAATACAAAATCTCCTATAGAGAACTTTAAATGTTTGCGTTGACTGTCAGCATAGCTCTTCTGTTGACTTTGAGCTGTCCTAAGTCTCCCACAAATCAAACAGACATCCTCAGAAGCCTGTTCCACTAAATATGGAGCAAGTATCTTTCGTTCACCTACTTCTTCTCAAGCAATCAGAGAACGGCACTTTCTACTATACAAAGCTTCATACAGGGCCATCCCAATGCTCGAATGATAGCTATTATTGTAAGCAAACTTGGCTAAAGGAATATAGTCATCCTAAGAGTCCTTAAAATCCAAAGCACACACCATTAATGTATCCTCCAAAGTCTGAATGGTACGTTCAGACTATCCATCTGTCTATGGATGGAAAGTGGTGCTAAAATTCAATCGAGATCCCATAGCATCTTAGAAATGCTCCCAAAAGTGGGAAGTGAATCAGGAATCTCATCAGAAGTGATGCTCACTATAACTCCACAAAGCTGTACAATCTCCTTAACATACAGATCTGCTAGAGCATTGAGAGTGTCAGTAGATTTCATAGCCAAGAAGTGAGCAGACTTAGTCAATCTATCAACGATAACCCAGATGGCATCATGGTTCTTTCTAGTCTTGGGTAATCTCATGATCAAGTCCATTGTAATATGCTTCCATTTCATGTAGGTATAGATAGAGGCTTAGTGAACCTGCTAGTCTTTGATGCTCTACCTTAACCTATTGACAGGTGAGACACTTAGTAACAAAATCAATAATCTCTCTTCATTCTTGACCACTAATACACTTTACGTAGATTGTGGTACATCTTTGTATTACCAGGGTGTAAAGTGTACCCAATAGAGTGAGCTTCTAACAAAATAAGATCCTTGAGAAATCTGTCATCCAATACGAATTTGTCCTTTAAACCACAACAGACCATAAGATCCAACTCCAAAGTCAGTTTGCTCCCCAGTCTGAACCCGACTAGCCATATCCACACAACATAGATCCTTCCTCTGAGCACGTCTAATAAGCTCCATCAAATTGGGCTCAATTCGTATACCAGCCACCATACCATACCTTTCAGAAGGAGGAATGCTCAAACTCAAACTTGCAAACTGCTCTAACAAATCAAACTCCCAGACCATCATATAAGAAACCAATCTTAAGTACTTCTGACTAAGAGCATTAGCAACTACAATAGCTTTACTTGGGTAATAGAGGATCACACAGTCATAATCCTTTAGAAGCTCCATCCATCTCTTTTGTCTCATATTTAGTTCTTTCTAAGAGAACTAATAATTCAAACTTTTATGATCTGTGAATATATGAAATATTTCCCCATAAAAATAATGTCACCAAATCTTCAAAGCAAAAACCATTATGGCTAACTCCAAATCATGAGTGGGGTAATTCTTTTCATGGTCCTTGAGCTGTCGGGAACTATAAGCCACTACTTTTCCATTCTGCACAAGCACACAACCTAAACGTTAAGCAGATGGATCAATATACAATAGGAAACCTCTTGAACTATTAGGAAGAATAAGGATCGGTGTTGAAGTCAATCTATGCTTCAACTCATGAAAGCTACATTCACAGGCATCATCCCACTCAAACTTTACATCTTTGTGTGTGAGGTGTGTCAAAGGAGCAGCTAGTCTAGAAAATTACTCAACAAATATCCGATAATAACCAGCTAGACCAAGGAAACTCTGAATCTTAGTGACTGACTTTGGCTTTTCCCATGCATTATGGCTTCTATCTTGGACGGATCAACAAACGCCCCGTCCTTATTTACTACGTGACCCAGGAAAGAAATCTGATCCAGCAAGGAGTCACACTTACTTAACTTGGTGTACAATTTATGGCCCCTGAGAGTCCAGAGTACAATTCTCAAATGTTGCTCATGCTCTTCCTAGGACTTCAACTAGATAAGGATATCAGCTATGAACACAATGATGAATCTATCCAAATAAGGCTTGAATACTGCATTCATCAAATTCATAAAAGCTGCAGGTGCATTTGTAAGCCTAAATGGCATCACCAAGAACTCATAGTGTCCATACTGGGTTTTGAAGGCTGTTTTTGGAATATCATCACTTATGATCTTCAACTGATGATACCCCAATCTAAGGTCAATCTTAGAAAAGACCTGAGCACCTCTAAGTTGATCAAATAAGTCATCGATCGTAGGAAGTGGACACTTGTTCTTGATAGTAGCCTTATTCAACCATCGGTAATTAATACACAACTGTAGACTACCATCTTTCTTGTAGACAAATAATACTGGTGCGCCCTAAAAATACACTCAGTCGGATGAACCCTTTGTCTAAAAGTTCCTAGAGATGCTTTTCAATTCATCTAGCTTAACTAAGGCCATCCTATATGATGGCTTAGAATCGGTTCTATCCCAGAAATCAAATTGATAGCAAATTCTAACTCTTTATCAGGAGGAACTGGCAACTCATCCTGGAACACATCAGGAAAGTCCCTTACCATAGGGATCTCGTGTAATTCTAGACAGCTCTTTTCTACGTCCTTAACACAAGCTAGAAATCCTTCACAATTGAACATACATTATAAGTTATCATTTAAACATTCAATCAGTAAAAACAGTGCATTTTCATTACTTAGAAACAAAATTTGCAATGTATCTTTCAGAAAATATGAAGGTTATAGTCTTAGAGTAGCAGTCTAAATTAACTCGATTGGCAGATAGCGAATCCATACCCAAAATCACATTAAAATCATACATATTCAATAACACTAGATATGCTGCTAACTCCTTCTTTACTACCGTTAGTTTACAATTTCTATACACTGTATCAGTCATGTGGGATTCCTTTAGAGAAGTACTAATTTGCAATAGATGTCCTAAAGGTTTTGATTTTACAGGTATTTTCATAGCGAAAGTAGGAGATATGAATGAATGTGTAAAACCAGGATCAAACAATGCAAGTGTCATAATATCAAATATAAAGATCTTACCCTTAATAGTATCTGAAGAGGTATTAGTGGACCCCTGATCCAAAGCATAAACTCTGCCCTAAACCATTGCCTTCTTGCCTTTATCTGCGATGGTGGCTCATCTTTGGAGCTGGGCAGGACGCTCGGGTTCTTTCTCTATAGTCTTCTCCGGTAGACAATCTTTAATCATGTGCCTTTTCTGTCTGCATTTAAAGCAAGTGCATGTAGCCCAATAGCAAGGCATACCCATATGAACCTTCCCATAAATACCATATGCAACCCCCAAATATTCCCTTTTTGATTATCAGTACTCTTATAAAAAATAGTAGACCTAACCAATCGGTCCTCAGGAGTCTTATCCACACTCTATCTCCTACCAAAGGACTCATCTCTCCTGACTTGTATTGATCCATCGTCTGATTCCCCTGAGTCAAATTCAAATACTTGGCCTGCATCCTTTTCTGTCCATACGGGGAATACACTACTTGCGAAAATAGTCCAAGGATACACCCCTAGTAACTGCAGGATATCTAGCTTTCAAGATAGTCTCAGTGGACTTCCACCAATGCTCAGCCTTGTCAACTAATAGGAATGTAGCCATGCCCATCTTTTCCATCTCCGAGCATGTCATGTATCCAAATAATTTCTTGATGGCATTCACCCAGTTCTCTACCACCATCGGATCCTTCTCTCCCTTAAACTTAAGAGGATCAAACTTCTTGAACTATCGGAGCTGATTAAGGTCACAATCAACCACTGGACCTGCCTAAGGCTACACTGGAGCCTTACATCGGGATTAAGCTTGAGGTTGAACTGGCTAAGTCGGAGACTGTAGGGCAGGTGGTGGAGGGTAGGTGGTGGTGGGCACAGGAGGGGGTACTACTTGAAGGAAACCGAAAAAACACGCAGCGAAATTTAAATCATTCGGCCTCCACCAAGATCGATTCGGAGAGTTGCCTGATTAGGGTTTCGAGATTTACCTAACGTTTTCTCTGATTTTTTGTCGTTGGTCGAGTCACAAGCAACAACTTTTTGTTCCTGCCTCTAAGGTATCCACACGAACGGATCTCACGACTCTTGAACGTCTCACGATCAGAAGCCTTAAAGAGCATTTTTGATTCCTTATAACCGAATTGCTAGCTTCGATTAAAAGGAATATTTTGTTTTTCTGTTTAATTATGCGGCTCTCTTTTAGAAAACACAAAACATCCTTTTATAGGCAGTAAATTTTACCCTAAAATTTACTGTCAAACAGAACTCGAATCCTACTTAGAATAGGATTAGTTATATCCTTAATCCAATTTAGAATAGGATTAGTCATATCCTTAATCCAATTCAGAATAGGATTAATTAAGCTCCTCATTGATCCGTTCTAAGTGTGCGACCCAATAAGGTCTCAAAATAATGACAATGACAAAATTGTCACAAGCAATGAGCGGTATCTAGCAACACATCATTGCTACCCATGTAACGAGAATGTCAATGACTCGACATAACCTTACTCGTGATAGATGTTACCGTGTAGTCTAATCCCTTTATCCTTTGATGTCTTAATTAGACACAAGTCATGGAATGTGTCACACTTGTATAGTCTAATCAGCGTTTCTTGATTCCTGAGTAGACTAATTAAACAAATAAAATCAATATCTCATATTGACTTATTCGAGCACGGCCATGCATTTTTAGTCTCACTTTATCAAAGGGCCCAAGACATCACTCTTGTTATATAAGAGGGATAAATCCTATCTTGATCACTCAACATCCCTCTACATAGATCAAGGCATACCCAATTACTACCTTTATAGTCCATCCTGTTACGAATGACATCTAGCAGCATTAAAGTATGCAATTCTCTATGTTGGGATCTCTGATGATCTCAACTCAAAGGATCACATACACCATTATCACTATGAGAATCGCTTATGACACTCATATAACAATCCATGTAGCGTTCTCATGGAGGGTCGATCCAGTACATAGTTCTCTAACATGTACCTATGTGATGACTTGATATCCTATATCCATGACAATGGTCATCAGTCAACCACATACTAGTCTTATCGTATCATTGTTATCCTTGTTCACAATAATACTAGACTAGGGATATTTTAAGAATAGTGTGTTATTACTATTCTAAGGACATTATCATATAAGATTACATTACGCAGTTATAAGATAAATATAATAATGAACTATAAATAAAATGTCATGATACATAAAAATGCCAAAGCCAATCATCTAATGAATGGTTCTAAGGGCATAATCCAACACTACTAGTGGTGGAGGTGGTGTTGCTAGTGCTAACAGTGGGACTACCTGACCATGATTATTATTATTATTATTATTATTATTATTGTTATTATTATTAAAGCTTGCCATGAGCTGAGTAAACATCGTAGACATGGCGTCCATATTCTGAGACATAGTGTCTAAACTCTTTTCAAGCTGAGCAATATGATCCCTATCAATATCGAGCCAAGGAGAAAGAGGTGGCTCTGTAGTTGGTGTCTCAGGAGTCGACTCCTCTTGCCTCCTATTGACCTTCTATGTCCTCTCATCTTAGTAGAAACCTAAACAAAATAAACATATTTAGTACCATTTATACACATATATACAATATATATTCAGATATGTACAGTACTTAAGAAATGTAAATAGTTCCGGACCTACCAACACTAACGCACATCAGACCAATCTTGCTTTGATACCAACTTTTGTAACGTCCATTTTTACCAAAAATTCGAACCAATTTTTGTCCTTTTTCATTTACATGGTTGGGTTGTGTTTAGTGTCTTAGATTCGTTGTAAAGCTATATTTACATTAGCTAAATCAATAACCATTAATCTTTTGGTCCCAATTCAAATTTTCTGACTAAGCATGCAATCACATTTTTAAATTGTATTACTTAACAAAATTTATATCCATCAAAGCTCCATGCATCATTACAAACCATAAATGTATTATATATTTCTTTTAATTATATCTCCATACTACTGAAATACAAGTTTGAATACAAAATGAATAACTGTATATCATATACCATCAAAGACAGTATAAAAGCCTCGAAGGATGTGTCAGATTCCCTTATATAGGAACGTCTACTGCAAATAATTTGGAAGGGAGAAGACGAGGTGAGCGTATAAAGCCCAATAAGAAATACATATAAAGAGACAGATATCGCAACTATATACAAGTTTCTAAAACATATATTAAATACGAAATTTAAAAGAAAATTTAGAATCGAAATTCGAAAGGAGTTTTCCTCTATGGCTCGTTAGGGATTTAGGGCTGAGTAAGAAAGAATGCTTTAAAGCACTTTACTTGTCCTTTTTTTCTAACACCTAAGCTATATAGAATATCAAAGGAGTTTATCGGAGAAGGAATTCATGCAATTCAGAAAGTCAAATCATGTTAATGCAATGCATCAAAAAATAAATCATTTAATTTTGATAAAACAACCAAATTTGAAACCCAAATGAAAACATGTATATTTATCATAATTTAAATTCAAATTATGAATATTTGAAATAAACCATCTCTGTTTCGAAATTCAGATATCAAAAGTCTTCAGAGTTCATATACAAAATACATACACATGCTAAGAATTGGAGACATAGTAACGACTAATTAACTATCATGCAGTCCGGATATTCCCATAAGGGAAAGTGCAAATCAAATAGACATATGGCTATAGTCCAAAGGGGTCTTCAATGAGCACTAATCAAGTGTCAACTCGGCCCGCTACTAACAAGATCAAGGTCACACAGCAATTCGAAAGTTCAAAGTTCTTATACTACTGTGATCTTCGTTAGTCTATGTCTCAAAATATATATATATTTTTGAAATTCAAATTAGCATTTTCGAACTTCACAAAGGTTCACAAATAAATAATTCTAAATTCTTTCAAAATTAGGTAATTTACAATTATTTGTAAATATTTCTAAAATATTATATTTTTGGTAATTTTCCAAGAAACCAAAATTATGGATAAAAATTCGTAAATATTCCAAGATCATGTAAATTACTATTTTCAAAATAGAATTCCCTAAAAATTTCTATTCTTAAAGCGTTACCTAAATTCTACCCTAAATCGCAAAAATTAGTATTTTTATGGAAATTCGACGGTATAGCAGTATAAATTTTCTAAAACCTCCTCCAAGGCAAATGCAATTTATAAACCTAACACAGTTGATTTTAAAATCATTTTAGCATCTCCTACGTTCCTTATATATATTCTGTGATAACCGTAAATTTTCTACTTATTGGAAATAAATATTGGAGAAAATAAATCAGTGGAAATAAATAAAATTGTGAGAACATAATATTTGTGAAAATCTCGAGAATTGAAGAAGTGACGAATCGGGAAATACGAGTGAAGGAAAATAAAATTGGAATTATGAAAAATAATGGAAAGAGGAGATTTAATTTGGATAAATGAAAATCCAAATTAAATAAGAAAAAGAGAAATATATTTATATAATTATAAATTATATAAATGTATTTTTATACAAAAAATATGTATCTAAATACTATATAGTATATATTAATATACGTTTGTATATATGAATATGTATATATACTATATCATAAAGTTAAAAAAAAATACATATGTATTTCAGTATAATCTCTTATGTATATATAAATATATATACATATAATTGAGAAATGTAAATATTGATTTACATTAAAGTTTAAGAAAATATGTGTAAAGGTTATTTAAATTTAAAATGTATTAATATATATACTATATATATATTGTAATATACAATATAAATGTATTTTATATATAATATATATTGTAGTATATTATATATGAAATAATATATGTATAATGTATAGTATATATTATATGTATAAAATATAGTATATAGTCTATAGTATATTATGTACTAAATATAGAAGTAAAATAAAAACAAAAGAGGAAAGAAACAAAAAATGGAAAGGAAGGATCGGGGAAGGATCCCGACCCTCCCAGCCAAAATCGACAGTGACGGAGTTGCCACCGCCAGTGCGGGAGAAAGGAGGAGGGAGAGAGAAGGATGATGCCGGTGACGTGAGGAACAGAGACCGGCGAAGGAAATCGGGAAGAAAACAGAGTCGGAGGAAGGGAATTTTTGGCGAATCCGAGGAAGAAAATGAAAAAGGGATCTGGCGGTGCCGGCATAATTGGCTGCCGCCATTGCCACCGAAGCTTCGTCGGAGGAAGAGGAAGATGTGGGAGGCCACCAATCAGGCGGAGAACGACGGAAGAGGGCTGACAAAGAGGCAGAAGGAGGCCGACCTAAATCGAGTCAATTCGCCACTGTGCCGCCGATTCAGGATGAATAGAGGCTAGATCCAAACTCGTCGTGGTGCCAGCCAGCTGCTGAGCCACCGAACTGTCGAAGAACCGACCACCGAAGAAGAATTGGCGGTGAGGGAAGGTGACCGGTCCGGCTGGAAAGAAAGAAACAGAAAAAGAAAGGAAAAAAAAAAAGAAAAAGAAAAGAAAAGAAAAGAGAAAAAGAAAGAAGGAAGAAAAAGAAGAAAGAGAAAGAGAAAAGGAATTCCTGGAATTTGAAAAATTCTCGAGAATTCAAAAATTACGGGAAATCTCGAGAATTGCAAGAATCGGTAAGAAATCTCGGAAAGTGTTAAATTATTTAAATAATTTTTATTTAAATAATTAGGGAAAAATTTTAATTTTTAGAATTTAAATTTCAGAAAATTCCCTCGATGACCAAGCCAATGAAATCGGGAGAGGTGAACACGGGCGCGACCTTCGAGAGTCAGTCGTCGACCCGAGACCGGTAAGGGAGGCATGTGCCGCCTGTAAGGATATTCGGCCACATGTTTTAAAATTGCTTTTAATTTTATAAATGCCGTTGAAATTAATTGGTTTGAAATTATAATGATTTATTGGTTGGAAATTTGTGATGAAGTACCGGTTGAGTTGTAAACTGTATTTTTCGTGCAGGAGGCTAGCCAATTGGCAACCGTTATACTGCCGAAAATTATCGAAAATTACTGAAAAATCATAATAAATTATTTGATTTCAGGATAAACGATTTCCAGCCACAAAAATCGAGAAATCGATTATTTTTCATAAAACATAAATAAACAGAAGATTAATTTTAAAATATTTATGTTTTCGAGAATAGTGAAAATGAAATCATCAAAAATTCACCCGATAGGTGATATTTCACGTGAAACGAGATAGAAAATAAAAATGATTGAAGTGAATATTTTATAAATATTTCTTAAATATTCACTTGATTTTATATAAAACATTTATGGTTTTATTTATGAAAATAATTAATTACATAAATTCCATAAAGGTTAAGAAATGATGGAAAACTATGAATTCGAGACTAGAGGTCTCTACATGTGTTTTTAGAAGAAAATATGGTTACGGGATTTATAAATTTGGAAAATAAATATTTTATTTTTCCATAAATTATGAGATTATGTGAATTAAATTCCAATAATTTTAAAAACCATGTTTTGGATACAAAGCACGGAAAAGCGTGCGTATATGTTTTTACGGTGGAAAAAGACACAGTCATGAGATGTGTTTTCAGTGTGACTATTTTATAACTGTTTTCACCGTATGGAAAACATGATTTATACCTTTGTGAAATGTTTTGAAAATGTTTATTTATTTTATAAATTTCATAAAGGTGATGATTTATACATGTGAGCCTTATGGATAATTGTGAAATGTTTTACATTACTGTATTTAAAATCCATAAAGGCTATGGTACGGTTTTATACTGTTTTGAGACTTAGGCCCCGAGCTTCATGCATCACAGATACTGTTACTGTCACGTGGCTAATTGACCAGCTAATCATCAGCATCCCGGATTGTCACCTAGCAAGTGTATATTGAAGACATATTATAGATCATGGCCATAGATCTCATTAATGTTACTGTTCCTTAGTGGACGATGATAGCATGATTTACTTGTAGGGTGTTGCCTAGTCTCACTTATTGCTTACTGTTTACTGTTTACTGATCAGTGAAAGGATTTATGGAATCCTATTTACTGTACTGAATTACTGTACTGTTTACTGTTTACTAATTACTGAAAGGATTTACGGAATCCTATTTACTGTACTGTATTGTTTACTGTACTGAATTACTGTACTGTTTACTGATGAAAAATCGTACCAAAACACTGTTTACGAAACTGTACTGTATACTGAATGGTAGCCACTGATTACTTTTTTACTGAACTGAAAGCTACCATTTACTATTTACTGAACTGAAAGCTACCACATACTGTTTTCTGAATTGGTAGCTACAATTTACTGTTTTATGACTGAACCGTATCGAAATACTGTTTTACTGAATATTATTGTTTTATTGAGCTATAAGATACGGTTTTACTGAGTACTAAGGTACTGAATCAATAAATAGTACCGAAAACTACAGTTTACTGATCCAACGGTTTTGGATATTTATAAACCACTGTACTGTCACGTGTTTTAACTATACTGATGAGAACAGAAGTAAACCATTATTTTACTACTAAACTGTCACGTGTTTTAAGATATATTGAAGTGAAAAGAAATAAATGGTTTACTTTACAGAAACGAATATTATATCGTTTTGAGAACAATTGATATAGTACTCTCTACAGTTGCTTCTAGGTTCAGGAACAAGTCAGGTATTTTAAAATACCTGCCTTACTCCGTCCGGGTCCCTAGCCGACTATAGTATCCTTCCTACATGTGAGCCTAGAGCCTCTAGGAAGATTTAAAGAAAGTGAAAAATTATTTTCAGCATATAGATAGCTGAATATCAAGTGTGACATATAACTCTCTTACTGAGCCGTGGCTTGCTCACCCCTTAATTTTAACATTTCAGATTTTCGAAGACTGAGAGTCTGATATCAAAAGATTTCAGCTGTGCATTTGGGGACGATGCAACAACTTGTTTTACTACATGAGGTACGATCATTTATTTTCCGTATTTAGACTTATTTACAGTACTACTTTCTTGTTAAGTAAGATAGGGGATGTAAATAATGTTAACAATGCTGTATAAAATTTGTTTAACATTTAATGAAAAGTGAAATATCATAGACAGCCCAACCGTCAAAATTGTGTAATAATATGTGTATTATTGGGTTATTGGACTGTTACATATTCCTTACCTCAATTCAACACAACTGTAGCTTAATCAGATAGACATATGGTTATAGTCCAAAGGGGTCTTCAATGAGCACTAATCAAGTGTCAACTGGGCCCGCTACGAACAAGATCAAGGTCACACAGCAATTCGAAAGTTCAAAGTTCTTATACTATTGTGATCTTCATTAGTCAATGTCTCAAAACATATATATATTTTAAATTAAAAATAGCATTTTCGAACTTCACAAAGGTTCACAAATAAATAATTATAAATTCTTTCAAAATTAGGTAATTTATAATTATTTGTAAATATTTCTAAAATATTATATTTTTGGTAATTTTCCATGAAACCAAAATTATGGATAAAAATTCGTAAATATTCCAAGATCATGTAAATTACTATTTTCAAAACAGAATTCCCTAAAAATTTCTATTCTTAAGCGTTACCTAAATTCTAGCCTAAATTACGAAAATTAGTATTTTTACGAAAATTTGGCGGTATAGCGGTATAAATTTTCTAAAACCTCTTCCAAGGCAAATGCAATTTATAAACCTAACGCAGTTGATTTTAAAATCATTTTAGTATCTCCTACGTTCCTTATATATATTTTACCTCAATTCAGCACAATCGTAGCTTAATCAGATAGACATATGGCTATAGTCCAAAGGGGTCTTCAATTAGCACTAATCAAGTGTCAACTGGGCCTGCTACGAACAAGATCAAGGTCACACAGCAATTCGAAAGTTCAAAGTTCTTATACTATTGTGATCTTCATTAGTCAATGTCTCAAAACATATATATTTTTTAAATTCAAAATAGCATTTTCGAACTTCACAGAGGTTCACAAATAAATAATTATAAATTCTTTCAAAATTAGGTAATTTATAATTATTTGTAAATATTTCTAAAATATTTATTTTTGGTAATTTTCCATGAAGATAAAAATTTGTAAATATTCCAAGATCATGTAAATTACTATTTTCAAAACAGAATTCCCTAAAAATTTCTATTCTTAAAGCGTTACCTAAATTCTAGCCTAAATCGCGAAAATTAGTATTTTTACGAAAATTCGGCAGTATAGCGCTATAAATTTTCTAAAACCTCTTCCAAGGCAAATGCAATTTATAAACCCAACGCAGTTGATTTTAAAATCATTTCAGTATCTCTTACGTTCCTTATATATATTCCTTACCTCAATTCAACACAACCGCAGCTTAATCAGGCAATCCTCTAGTCAGTATCCCAAAATTGAACTAATAGGATACTAATCACCACTCACTCCTGGACTGTAGAAAAATCATTTAAAATAAATAAATTTCCAAAATTACCTTGTTATAATTTTTATAAGTCCTAAGAGTATCTCCAAATTCCAATATAGCATCATTTCAATCTAATTCCTAATTAGTGGTAAAATTACATTTACTACTAATACATCTCTATTTTAAAATCCGACTTCACCATCAGTCTTCTATTACTCTATACATTATTTTAGAACACTTTGTATCAAATTGGGCATGATTCCATATGCCCGTTCACTTGGCCGAACCTACACACATACACATTCCTTAGTTTCATGCAAGCATAACACTACAATCATGCTTTTCATATTCTCTACTTCATTATTTATCAAAATAGACATGATATCAATGAAAACCCCATTTGACCGAATGTACACAAAGCCTAACACCCTTGTTATTTTGCACATTTGGTTCTATGTTCATGTTTCTCATTTTCTTTGCACTTAAATTGAGATCTAATTGAGCAAAGCATCATACTAACCAAACCCCAAGTGGCCGAATCCTTCATACCCTCCTAAACGTGAATTCATTTCATTCTAAGCCTATACACACCTTTGAACAGCCATAAAACTACAAAATATTCAAGTAGAAATAAAAAATGTAAAGCTTTTCTTTTACCCCTCCTTGTACTGAATCTTTGTGCCTTCCTTTCACCAAGCAAATGGGTCCTCCTAGGCTTGATCTCAAGATATGTGGTAGAGGAGATCAAGGTGAACAAGTTTGCTTAAAGGAAGTTTGGATTTGAAGAGGTTTTGACAGGGTTTCTCAAGGTATGCTCACTTAAACATGTGAACCAAGAATGATGGAAGTGGCATAGATGGAAGAGGAGAATGATGTGCATGGTTTGACGATGAAGAGAGTGATGAAGTGGCCAGCCTTAGGTAAGAAAACTCAAAGAGAAATATCCAAATTTTTTAATCATTAAGGACATACCACTTGCCTTTATTTATTCATTCAACTTTCTTCTTTATCTCTTCTCAAAACCATAAGCTTATGGGAGACATGGAAGTGTGGCCAGCAATGAGAGCAAAATGTGGAAAATATCATGTACTATATATTCTTTATATGTTAATGTAAGCAAGGGTAACTATGCTTGAATAGTTCTCCCACTTATTCACCTTTAAATATGTTAAATTCATAAATTTCCATCCTTTTCTTAATGAAGAATGTGAGAGAAGATGAAATGGGTAGAGTGTAACATCCGAAATTAGAAAATTTCGAACCAAAATTTTCCTTTTCACTTCTATCTCTCTTTTTCAATTATTCGATATCAGTCGATTTGCGTTCGGTGTCGATGTATGTTCACTATACAATTTTCATTACAACTACATTATTATACCATTTGATTAATTAATCCAAAAATAATAAATAAAAAAGTAAAGTAAATTCTGCGATTTAAAAATTCTAATTCTATTTATACAGTTCAATGTAATTTACATCGCACGAATAATTTACATTCTTCAAACTTAATATCTCATCATTTGCATCACAAATAAATACATCTGATGTGCATACACTAGTTTGAATATAAATATAAAATTCTACTTATACCTGGTCACTGAGCACTTTAAACTTCTAGTAAGCTTCTTCAATTATCATATTGTACGGATGGTGAGTAAAGGGGTGAGCTTTGGGGAAAGCCCACTAAAAAATAATTTATTTTACTAATCATGAATAAAAGATATATTAAATATAAATATTAAAATGCAATAAAAGAATTTATTTCCTAACGGCTCACTAGCGTATGCTATAGGAAGGATACTATAGTCGGCTAGGAAACCGGGTGAAGTATGAGAGGTACTTTGAAGTATTTGTTGTGTTTCGGTCCCTAGATGCGACTATAGGGAGTAAATAGTTGATAATAAAATCAATATGAAACATGTAATAATTGTGCAATGAAATTTCAAAATCGGTATCAGTACATAAACAATTTATTTAAATAATGCTATAAAAATCATCCCATGAATTATTTCAGTATATAAACAGTTTATAAACAATTATTTGAAAAACACTACAGTAACCAATTCAGTATTGGTAAATAGTTCAATATCAATAAACAATTTAGTATTGATAAACAGTTCAGTGTCAGTAAACCATTCAGTATCAATAAGAAATTCAATATCAGTAAACAATTCAATTCAGTAAAACAGTACAGTACAGTAGAGACAATCACATCCAATAGAATCTTACACGATCAATGACAGTATCCCCAAAGGGACGATCAATAACAGTATCCCTGTAGGGACAAAACAGTAACGACTGGCCATCGTCGAAACAGTGCACACAATTCGCACTGGTCAGGTACTTGCTGTGGAAACCTATAAGTTTGACCATTATCCCACAGTCATGTACAATAAACCTGCAGATTGGACCAAGTATGTAGTCATATAACAATATGTATGATCACCAAGGTACGACTGTCTCAAAAATAATTTCATAAATCATTTCATTTAATAGTAGAAATCATTTTCAAATAGCAATTATCTTTAGTCAGTCGAAAATCATGTAAAATAGTAATAAAATTTCATTTTATGCAATTTAAATATTTCATGTAAATAGTCTCATGTAAATCAGTGCATATAAATTATTTTATGTAAATCAGTGCATATAAATTATTTTATGTAAATCAATTCACATAAATCATTTCATGTAAGTTAATTCATATAAGATAAATACAATAAATAACATATAATATTATGCAATTTTAAAAAATATAAAACCCATATGAATTTAAAATAATCTATATTTTCTTGCTTAGGAAAATTAGGTGGGAGACGATTAAATTCGATTTTTGTGAATTTTCAAATGTAAGTAAAATATTTCCTAAGCAACTTTCATACATGTTCCTTACCTCTATTTTTGTGCAGTATAAAAATCCAAAAATGCCAATTACGTGTCTTTATTTCACGTATTCTACACTGCATAATGATACTAAGTTATATTTAAATTTCTATATTATGATGCTAATAAATATTCTATAATTTTCTATTTTCTATTTACCATTCTCAATAACTAATTTATCTTATTTTCTACTAAATAACAAAATATAATTTCAATTAAATCCCATTCTTCCTTTAATTTTCATGTCACCCATAATTTCAATTTCCAGTAAAATCCTAAATATATATAACTAAAATGAATATTTTCATAATTTCCCATTTTCCATTTTGTAAATCTCAATAATTTATTTCCTAACATTTATTTACAACAAAATGTCTTAACATAACTATACTTAAATTGAAATCTTTTCTCAATTATAATTCTACTAATAATTTCATATTTCCAATTTAATAATTATTTTATTAGTTCTTATTTCTATTTTATTACTTTTCATGGTAAAGTTATTTTATTCCTTATTAATTACCCAAATGTAACTATAATTAAACTAACTTATCTTCCTATTTTAATTTCATTAGAATTCTATTATCTTTGATTAATTATTATAATCAAATATTTCCTTCTTGTATTATACTTATTATTTCTCAATTTAAATTTTTCAAATAAATTTTATTCATTATTAATATTAATTCCAACTATTTGCTTATATCCAAATTACTTCCATTTCCTTAATTTCCATGACTATTTTATTCTATCCCATATTAAATACTATCATATGTCCACAGTTAAATTTTATATTCTTTTCTAAATTTAATTCTATACCATGGCTTTTAATAATTTTCTTTCAATTCCTTATCTTCTACCTTATTAATTTCAATAATTACTCTATTTATTTTCATACTAAATGCTACAATGTAATTACTCTTAAATTACAATTCTTTTCTAAGTCTGTGTTCACTAATAATCTTATTAACCCTTGTAAGCATTCTTTTGATCATATATTATGAAAATTTTCCAAGAAATCACTCCACATTATACCTTAGTAAATTTTCATACTTACCAAATTGTATTCTTTTCCCAACTTTGGCTCTACAAGTAGTTTCAATTGTGAGAACCGATTATTTTGTACTGTACATGTGTATTTATATGTAATTTTGATTTATTTTGGAATATATTTGTAAATTTCAAGTAAATAGTGACGTGGGCCCCACTTAGATTTTGTGCCCAAATGTATATATGATTAAAGAAACAGTGTATAAATGCTGTAATAGTGATATTATGGAAATTTGAGACCCAAAATACCTAATTTGCATTATTTTTGGAAGTATGGCAAACAAATTGGGAAATGATGGTTATGTCCCAAGGGTATTTTCGTAAATTGTATCCAAACTAAAATGAATTGGGACGAAGTAAAAATACCATGTTATTCTAAATGAAAATTAGTTTAAGATAATGTCAAGAGATTTAGCAACACAGTGGTGAAATTGGAGAAATTTGCTGGCGAGTCGTGGGGGTAAAATTGTAATTTCTCACTATTCGTGAACCGTGCGTTGACGAAACCACTTCTAATCATCAAGATACATTAAATAAGTTTGATTGGTGCTGGAATTCAGAATTTTGGAGCTCAATTACACGGTTTTTAAGATTACGAAAATTAAAGGAAAAATTGTCCAAAAGTTTCATAATGAGGGCCATTTTGATCATTTTTGAAATTTCTAGACAATTCTATATTTTTATTACAACTCGGCTGGCCACTATTGAAGTATCTTCAACCTCCATACATGTCTCCATAGCTAAGAAAAAGGAAGAAAGAAAAGCTTGCAAAACTAACATCAAACAACACAATCTCAACAAAAATTCTACTACAACCCCACCTAATTTTTCATTCTGTATCTATCTACACCAATATTTCTTTGTCAAGTGAGCAAAATCAAGAATTTTGGCAGCTTTCATAGTTGGTCAAGGTAAGGATTTATTATGCCTTTAATTTCTTTGAGTTTTGATGGTGTAAAATAACTAAACCAAGCTTGTTAAACATGTTTATAATTATGGATTTAATTAAATCTTGGAAAATAAAATTTGCCATTGAAGAACCATTCGGCCAAGCCTGAAATATTGGGTATCCAATTTGTTTCATGCCAAAAAATTATGCTATATTAGAAAATAAACATAGGCAAAGAAGAATATAGAATTAAATTGTTGAAATTCCAAAGGAATTTCAACATGGGAATTTCAGCCAAGGCAAGGGGTGGATGATTCATGGCCGTTTTTGATGGTTTGAGGGTAGATTTAGATTGTAGGAATTACAAGGATTCTGCCAGTATGCTCAGATTTAAAATCCGATGCAAAATGAAGAAGTTATGTTATACTACCGGTAGAATTTATACTGCAAAAATATTTGCAGTGTCCAATGTGGCTGCACTGAGACATGAACAATAGCTTAAAAATAAGTATTTCATAAGCTAATATTTTTGGTAAAATGATCTGTAGCCCGAGAGTAACGGATTACGGTGGGTGCACTCAGAAGAGTCAAAGATATCAGAGAAGTAAGGGATGCGTATGCAATCTGTAGGGATATCCTGAGTGCATTATTTCGATATGCATGATTGTATAAGAATATTTTTGAAATGATATGCTTTGGAAAATATGGAATTGTGGCTGTTTGTGAAATTTGGAACTGTTTTGAAATTGCAAGAGGGCTAGTGAAATAGCAGCCATTATGCTGCTAAAAATTCTTAGAAAATTCTTCAAAAATATCATGAAATATTTTAATGCATATTGGGATAATTTCCTAGCCTTGGAAATGATGAATTTAATATTTTTCATAAAACATGAATATGCTAAAAAATATATTATTTAAATATTCATGTTAGTGACAATGATGAAAGTGAGATTACCGAAAATTCTCCCTACATGTTTTATAATATGTGGAATGGTTTGTAAAGTGAAAAGAGGAAAAGTGAATATTTTATAAATTATTTTCCAAAAATATTCACTATATGCTTTTATAAAACCTTTATAGACTGAATGTTGATTTTATCTATTTTATTGATTTCCATAAAGGTAATATTATGATGAGAACACTGTTTTGAGACTGATAGGCCCCTTAATCATGCTGATATATGATATATGATATGTGATATGTGACATGTGATATGTATTCAGTCCCGGTTGACACCTTATCAGTGTACGATCGAGGACGATTATAGACTATGGCCATAGATCTGACATGCTTATTTTTCTACCCAACGGGGTTTATATCATGATATAATTTGGGTGATGCCTTAGTCTCCATTATTTTCATGACATGACAAGTGATAATTTTACATGGATGATAACATTAAAAGATGAATGATTTCTATATGTTTTAAATGAGATGAACAATGGTTTTTTAAATAGTTTTACTGTACTAAATTTAGCACAATACTGTTTATAAATTTTCCATGATATACGAGATATGTGATATGTGATATGTTTCCAAAGAGAATATGGAAAAACTATTTATCTAATATTCTTTTATGATTTAAATATGAATATTAGATTATATGATTAAATATTTTATCTTATGAAAATGTTGATTTGAGATGAATATGAAAAATGATGGAAAAGTGATTTCTTTTAAAAAATAATGCTTACTCCCTATAATCGCTTTTAAGTTCCGGGACAAGACATGTACTTCAAACTACCTTACTTACTCCATCTAGATCATTAGCTGACTATAGTATCCTTCCTATTAGGGTCCCTAGTATACCTATAGGAATTAAATGATTTTATAGCATATAGTTATCGCGATATCAAGTATTACATACAATTCCTTTATTGAGCAGTGGTTTACTCACTCTTTTATTTTTAACATCTACATAGTATTTCCAATGACTGCTTGATTATCATTTGAGGATTTTGGCTTCTCATTTGAGTACCCTGAGGCAGGTAACTTATATCATGGAGGTATAATCATTTATTTGATATGTTTAGGCTTTCTTTATAGTACTACTGGTTTGTATTATAAACAAGGATGTATAGAACAAATGAATTATGATATATATATATATATATATATAAATATTTGACCAAATGGTCAATTACAAATTATAAACGTTTACTATGTAAAGGAAATGGGAAATAAAGACATCACAAACGGCCCAACCATTGTAAAAGGTGTGGAAAAATGTAAAATACTATATATTCAGGATGTGACAGTATTTATTGGTATCACAGCAAGGTTAGCCTATGTCTGTCAGTGTCTTTGTGATAAAGTGACGTGATTAACATCCCTTGTAGTACTGTATAGTCTGGATATATAAATAAGTCACTAACAAAAAATTGATAAATGGTTTGTGCTATGCAGAAATGAGTGGACGACGGGTTACTCATGCGACTAAGGGTAGAGGCAGAGGTAGGGCGAAGCCGAATCCGGAGCCACATACACCTGAGCTTGTACTGGAGCCCCCCCCCCCCCCCCCCCCAAGACTTACTCACCCACCATAGCCTGAAAACCCAAACACTAGGATGTCTCGGATAGAGTGTATGTTGGCAGACTTCATTGCCATGTATCACGCAGATAGAGCTGTTGATAGAGCAGACAGAGTGCATGCAGCTCCAGCAGCTCCACCAGTTGCACCACCTCCACCACCTCTTGTACAGCCTACTTTCGAGCCTCAACCTGCATCGCAGCCAGTACAACAGACACCGATTATTCCCTTACTGCCACTAGTACAGCCGCCTAAAGTTGTAGAGTCCTACTGTGATGTGACATTAGTGTGGCAGTTTACTAAGTTAAATCCATTGAAGTTTAAGGGTGATAAGTATCCACTAGTGGCTGTGTAGTGGGTGACAGCTGTAGAGAAGCTATTCAGATATATGAGGTGTACCGATACGGAGAGAGTCAAACTAGCTATGTTCCAGATGACAGATGATGCGAAGCACTGGTGGAAGTTCGCATGGACAGTGCTATTTGCCAAGCACTCAATGATTACTTGGGAGATCTTTGAGGATGCATTTCACCAATAGTATATACCCGATATAGCTCAGAAGAAATTACAGCAGGAGTTTATGGAGTTGACACAGGGTAGTATGACAGTGGATCAGTATAAGTCGAGGTTCACTACACTGAGTAGATTTGATCCACTAACAGGAGTAGACGAGCGGCATAAGATCGATCGATTTAAGGCTAGGCTGAGAGCATCTATCAGGTCTAATTTGGCTTCATTCGATATACGTACTTACGATGAGGTAGTTAGATGGGCTCAGTTATGCGAGCAGGATTTCGAGCAGTTTCATTCGGAGTCTACATTTAAGGGTAAGTCTAAAGGAAAGGGTAAAGCTAAAAGGGGCACGGAGGATAGATTGGGTGAGACCAGTCTAAGAGGGCTTGATCATTGAGCATATAGATTTCGAAGGGACGATCTACGAGATCAACTACTACGGCCTCTACTACAAGTCCCACCTTGATATCGAGGAGTACTACAATAAGGTATAAGCTTTGTGGTTGGTCGTATGGTACACGCCCTTGCTACTTGGTGACTAAGGCTTGTTTTAGATGTGGACAGACGGGACATTTGATGAGAGATTGCCCGATGCTTTCAGAGTTCACAGCTTCCACTGTTCCAGCCTTTATACCATCACTATCGGCACTAGCAGCTTAGACGGAGAAAGAGAGAGCTACACCCTCGCAGCCGAGACGAGCGACTGCAACGAAAAAGGGTAAGAAGCTTGTGACTCAGGGCAGGTGTATGCGTTAGATCAGGAGACTGCTGATGCCTCCGCGGATGTCATTAAAGGTAAAATTTATATTTTTGACATACCTGTAATTGTATTGTTTGATCCCAACTCTACTCATTCGTTTATATCACCTGCTTGTGCTAACAGAGTCTCAATAAAACCGGAGCCATTAGGATATACGTTACAAGTAAATTCACCTTTTAAAGAAGCATAGATGACAGATGTAGTGTACAGAAATTGTAAAGTAACTACAGGAGAGAAGAAAATGACAGCTAACCAAATGTTTTTAATGATGTATGACTTTGATGTAATATTAGAGATGGATTTGTTAGTTGTGAATTTTGTCAGCTTAGATTGCTATACAAAGTTCGTCATCTTCTCTCAACCAGAATGATATAATGAAATGATATGTTATAATGAAATGATATGTTTACTAAATTGTTTGAATGTTATGTGTGGATGTGTTAAAGGTTTCATTGCATATGTGGAGGACGTGGAAAAGAGACGTCTAGAGTTACATGAGATACCTATGGTCAGGGATTTTCCAGACGTATTTTCGGAGGATTTGCCAAGGTTACCGTCGAATCGGGAGATCGAGTTCACTATTGACTTGGTAACTGGCATGGAGCCCATTTCTAAACACCCATATCGAATGGCATTGATGGAGTTGGAGGAGCTTAAGAAGCAGCTCCATGAATTATTGGATAAAGGATTCATCTGTCCTAAGGTGTCTCCATAGGGTGCACCGATTTTATTCATCCGAAAAAAGGATGGCAGTCTTCGATTGTGCATTGATTATTGGTTGTTGAATAGGGCGACCATCAAGAATAAGTATCCCCTACCCAGGATTGATGATTTGTTTGATCAGCTCAGGGGTGCACAGATATTTTCCAAGATTGATCTTCGATCGGGTTATCATCAGCTTAAGATTCGAGATTCGGATGTTCCTAAGACAATGTTCTGGACTCGATATAGACATTATGAGAATCTAGTGATGCCGTTCAGGTTGACTAATGCCCTTGCAGCATTCATGGGCTTGATGAATAAGGTGTTTAAGCCCTACTTGGATCAATTCGTGATCATATTTATAGATGATATCTTGGTATACTATAAGTCTTCAGAGGAGCACAAGCAGCATCTTCGTATAGTTTTACAGACCCTTTGGGACCGGAAGTTATACACTGAGTTCAGTAGGTGCGAATTTTGGCTAGATCATACTACATTTCTGGGACACAATGTCGAAGGACGGGTTATCTGTTGATCTGTCCAAGATAAAGGCCATAGTACAGTGGGATCAGCCTAAGACAGTGACCGAGATTTTGGAGTTTCTTAGGTCTAGCTGGATATTATCGCTGGTTCGTTAAGGGATTTTCTAAACTTGCTGTTCCACTTATGCAACTCACACGTAAGGATGTTAAGTTTGAGTGGTTAGACGCGTGTGAGCACAGTTTCCAAGAATTGAAGCAGAGACTTACTACAGCTCCAGTACTTGCCCTTCCTAACAGATCTGGTGGATTTTTAGTATATACAGATGCTTCCGCTCAGGGATTAGGGTGTGTTTTAATGTAGAATGGTCAGGTGATTACATATGGTTCTCAACAGCTTAAAGAGCATGAGAAGAACTACCCGACTCATGATCTTGAGTTAGCCGCCGTGGTGTTTGCACTGAAGATATGGCGGCACTACCTTTGTCACATCCTTTATATACAGTATTTATATATTTTCACACGTATTATAAGGGTTGGGCTATCCTCGATGCCTTTATTTCTCAATTTCATTTCACCATATACATTTCTTTAAATAGTAATTTATATATTAATCAGAATATTCACATATCATAGTTCAAATATCATTTACATCCCATGTCTAAATACAACATAGTAGTACTGTAATATAAGTCTGAATACATAAAGTAGATGATTATACCTCCAGGATATAAGCTAGCTACCTCAGGGCACTCAAATGCGCAGCTAAATCCTCGGATGATAATCATGTAGTCACTAGCAACAATATATAGATGTTAAAATAAAGGAGTGAGAAAACCACGACTCAGTAAAGGAATTGTATGTAATACTTTATATCATGACATCTACATGCTATAAAATCATTTAATTCCTATAGGTGTACTAGGGACCCTAATAGGAAGGATACTGTAGTCGGCTAGGGATCCAGATGGAATAAGGAAGGTATTTTGAAATACCTGTCTTGTCTTAGAACCTAGAAGCGATTATAGGGAGTAAGTGTTATTTTTGAAAAGAAATCGCTTTTCCATTACTTTTCATATTTATCTCAAATCAACATTTAATCATAAGATAAAACATTTAATCATATAATCTAATATTCACATTTAAATCATTAAAGAATATTAGATTGATAATTTTCCATATTCCTTTTGAGAACATATCACGTATATCATTGAAAACTCATAAACAGTATCGTATTGGATTTAGTACAGTAAAACTGTTTAGAAATCATTGTTCATCTCATTTAAAACATATAGAAATCTTCATCTTTTCATGTCATTATCCATGTAAAATCATCTCATTTCATGTCATGGAAATAATGGAGACTAAGGCATCGCCCGAATTACATCATGCTATAAACTTCGTAGGATAGAAAAATAATCACGTCAGATCTGTGGCCATAGTTTATAATTGTCCTCGGTCGTACACTAATCAAGTGTCAACCAGGACTGAATACATATCACATGTCACATATCACGTATCACGTATCACATATCACATATCAGCATGATAAAGGGGCCTATCAGCCTCAAAACAATGTTCTCATCCTCATATTACCTTTATGGAAATCAATAAAATAGAAAAAATCATCAGTCAGTCCACAAAGGTTTTATAAAAGCATATAGTGAATAGTTTTGGAAAATAATTTATAAAATATTCACTTTTCTTCTTTTCACTTTACAAACCATTCCACATACTATAAAACATGTAGGGAGAATTTTCGATAATCTCACTTTTATCATTTTCAGTAACATGAATATTTAAATAATATATTTATGTTTTATGAAAAATATTAAATTCATCATTTCCAAGGCTAGGAAATTATCCCAATATGCATTAAAATATTTCATGATATTTTTGAAGAATTTTCAACAACATAACAGCTGTTATTCACTCGCCCTTCTATAATTTCAAAATAGTTTCAAATTTCACAAACAGCCACAATTCCACATTTTCCAAAGCATATCATCTCAAAAATATTCTTATAAAATCATGCATATCAAAATAATGCACTCAGGATATCCCTACAGATCGCATATGCATCCCTTACCTGTCTGATATCTTTGACTCTTCCGAGTGCACCAACTGTAATCCATTACTCCCGGGCTGCAGATCATTTTACCAAAAATATTAGCTTATTAAATACTTATTTTTAAGCTATTGTTCATGTCTCAATGCAGCCACATTGGACACTATAAATATTTTTACAGTATATATTCTACCGATAGTATAACATAACTTCTTCGTCGGATTTTAAATTCGAGCATAATGACAGACTCCTTGTAATTCCTACAGTCTAAATCTACCCTCAAACCATCAAAAACAGCCATGGACCATGCATCCCTTCATGAGGCTAAATTCAACATGTTGAATTTCTTAAACCTTGTTTTACTATGCTTAATCTTCCATTTGGCATTCATTTTATGCATAATTCCACATGAATCAATGAGAAACCATGCTTGGCTAAATGGTCCTTCAATGGAAAAATTCATGTTGTAAGATTTAATCAAATCTATGGTTATAAACATGTTTAGCTTGTAAAGATCGCCAAATTTCTATACTGAGTTTATAAATAATTACACAAAGGAAGTAGATAAAATATGGATATGTATTTTTGGAGTTTTATTATTTAAGCGATGAAATCAAGAAATTGAGTTTGGTACACTTGTTGAGAAACAACCAAAAATAAATGATTAAGAATTATGTATATAGATAAAGGATATATATATATATATATATGAAATAAAGAATATATATATATCCATTCGAACATTAATTAAAATAAGGAAATGATTATATATATACGTACCAAACCTGATGTGTGTATATATATGTTTAAGACTTGATAAACCAGAAAATTAATGCAGAAATGTAAATGTATATAAAAATATATATTTATAAGATAGTTAGAAAAAAAATGTAAATGCATATTAATCAAGTGGAAAAGGCACTTATAAGAAAATAAATATGATATATATGTATATGTATAAAGATTAGATAAATAAGAAAATATACATATATATATTAAGTACATAGTAAGATATATATAGATTAATATATATGGATATGTAAGTTTAAATTAAAAGGAACTAATAGTAGTAATAAAATAAATATATATTATGATATAAATATATTATATATATATATATAAACTGAAATTAAAAAAAAAAACTATTCTCGATTGGCTTCCTGAGGAAGCTAATCAGGATCCAACAACCCCTACTAACGTTGGGGCTTTGCTTAGAAACAGATAACTTTAGCCTCTACGAAGGAGAGGGAAAATGAGAGATATGGAGAGAAGAGTTGAATGACTTAAAAAAAAGGAGAAATTAGAGCAAACTACACGAAGGAGAGAAGAACGATAAGGACTTGGTAACATGCCCCTACAGTGCGATTTCGATTTCTGTTGGCTGATCTCTAAGGCTGAAAGATAGGGTAATTGGAGGGTTGAATGGTGGCTGCTGCAACACTTGATCAGGCGTGAAATGGTAGTAAAAGGGCTGAGTTCTCTCGGCACAAATTAAAGCTAGAAGCCGAGCCTTCTTACTGCTGAAAACAAAGGCGTGAAGAGAAAGAGAAGGAGTTGTTGGTGTCCCTCGTTGGGCTGGATCAAGGTAGTATTTCAGCTGCTATGTTGAAGTCTCATTGTAGGCCAAAGGAAGAGCAACAACTTCCCTCACTCTGGCCAGAAACAGAGGAAGAACAAATTTGAAACAAGAAGTGGAGTACCAACTGTAGCAAGGTGGCGTGAAAGGTAGTCCCTTTCTGGTGAGAAAATTGATTGAACAAGGGAGCAATCGAAAGACGGAAACCTGCTGTTGTACAGAAAAATAGGAGGAAAAACAACAAGAAAAAACTTTGAAAAAAAAAGAAAGAGCGACTGAACTGTAGGACGTGGGGGTTGCCAAGGGAAGGAGAATGGAACTCCAGTTTTGCTTATACTGAACAGAGAAACAGGGGACTAGTGAAAAAGCTATTTTTGGCTAGAAATGGGCAAGAGAAAGACAATAAAAGCGTGGCTTAAAGCTGAATTAGTGAAGAACAGAATTGAAGCACTAAATAGTGAGAGCAAAGAGCTGAAAAAAGCTTTGTGAGGTTTCACGTGGGGTTAACTCAGGCGCGACAGATCAACCTTAAAGGATTTAGGGGCTGATTTTGGCTGAGATTTTGGGAGCTAAAATGAAGGAGGAACAAGGCGCTTTTAGGCTTCTTTAAGGGTTAGTTTAAGCCTATAAATAGGGCCAAATCAGGGGCTGCTTCGGGTAGCCTAAAACGAGTTGTAAGTTCAGCGAACAATGGTTTCAAAGGTTGATTGAGGGTCAAATTGTGTGACTTTTTAGAATAAAATGGGTAAGCAAATTTTAGCAAAAATTTTATATTTTCTAGGAAATTTTTATAAGATCGTGTTTAATTGTTTTCTAAGAAAATGTGTATGTGTATTAAATTGTAGAAATAGTATAAGTGTGCTCAATAGAGACTTGGCCATGCTTGAAATTTTGCTGGAGCGTTAGTTTTGGGATTTAGAAAGAAATGTGTGGAATGCTATTTGTTTTATAAAAATAAATGAGAAATTTATTTGGTTGATACTAAGTCATTCGACAACGTTTGAATATGTAGTGCGACACTAAGGCAACGACACTGTTTCGGCTAAGCTTGACGTGCAAGCACTAAGCGTAGGAATTGGTAAGACTTTTATATATAAGTTTGTGGTAGTTTTATATTGTACAGTCATATAAAAATGTTGGATTTAATGATTACATGATATTGGATAAAGTTAGTCATCGAGTCAGAAATGTTTGATTTAATGTCGATATGTGGCATTATTAATGGATTTGAATATGTGATTGAAATGATTTGTAGTGACTTAGAGTAGTGTAGGAGCATAGTTTTTGATTTGGAAGCTTGAGGAAGATAATTTCTAAGCATTGAGGTAAGTGGATTAAGTAAAGTTTCGCTAGTATCATCTCGTAGGAGATGTTTAAATTTTATAAATAATTTACCTAGCTTTTGAATTTAATTGTTGCGATGCTATTGATCGAGTGATTAAGGTAAGATACAAGGTATGATAAAATTGTGAATCTGAATGATGCTTGGGCCATGATTGAAATTGTGTTTTCTGATTTGTGTGTTGTGGCCTTCCAAGCTTGCCTGTTGTGTGAAATAAAATATTCAGGTGTTAAATTATTGCATGAATATTGTCTGTCTAATCTGTTTAGTCTAAGTGTATGCGTGCATGGTCTACATTAAAATCTCACTAGAGTGAAGGAAACCGAAACAAACATGCAGCGGAATTTAAATCATTCAGCCTCCACCAGGATCGATTCAGAGAGTTGCCTGATTAGGGTTTCGAGATTTTACCTAATGTTTTCTCTGATTTCTGTCGTTGGTCGAGTCACAAGCAACAACTTTTCGTTCCTGCCTCTATGGTATCCACACGAACGGATCTCACGACTCTTGAACGTCTCACGATCAGAAGCCTTAAAGAGTGTTTTTAATTCTTATAATCGATTTGCTAGTTTCGATTAAAAGAATACCGTTTCTGTTTTTAATTCTCTCTCCGGCTTTGTTTTAGAAAACATCCTTTTATAGGCAGTAAATTTTACCCTAAAATTTACTGCCAAATAGAACTCTAATCCTACTTAGAATAGGATTAGCTATATCCTTAATCCAATTCAGAATAGGATTAGATATATCCTTAATCCAATTCAGAATAGGATTAATTAAGCTCCTCATTGATCCGTTCTAAGTGTGCGACCCAATAGGTTCTCAAAACAATGGCAATGACAAAATTGTCATAGGCAATGAGCGGTATCTAGCAACACATCATTGCTACCCATGTAACGAGAATGTCAATGACTCGACATAACCTTACTCGTGATAGATGTTACCGTGTAGTCTAATCCCTTTATCCTTTGATGTCTTGATTAGACACAAGTCATGGAATGTGTCACACTTGTATAGTCTAATTAGCGTTTCTTGATTCCTGAGTAGACTAATTAAACAAATAAAATCAATATCTCATATTGACTTATTCGAGCACGGCCATGCATTTCTTAGTCTCACTCTATCAAAGGGCCCAAGACATCACTCTTGTTATATAAGAGGGATAAATCCTATCTTGATCACTCAACATCCCTCTACATAGATCAAGGCATACCCAATTACTACCTTTATAGTCCATCCTGTTACGAATGACATCTAGCAGCATTAAAGTATGCAATTCTATATGTTGGGATCTCTGATGATCTCAAGTCAAAGGATCACATACACCATCATCACTATGAGAATCGCTTATGACACTCATATAACAATCCATGTAGCGTTCTCATGGAGGGTCGATCCAGTACATAGTTCTCTAACATGTACCTATGTGATGACTTGATATCCTATATCCATGACAATGGTCATCAGTCAACCACATACTAGTCTTATCGTATCATTGTTATCCTTTTTCACAATAATACTTGACTAGGGATATTTTAAGAATAGTGTGTTATTACTATTCTAAGGACATTATCATATAAGATTACATTACGCAGTTATAAGACAAATATAATAATGAACTATAAATAAAATGTCATGATATATAAAAATGCCAAAGTCAATCATCTAATGAATGGTTCTAAGGGCATAATCCAACATAGAGAACCATGCAGAGTACGTAGAGGTACTCCATTAATGCATAAGTAAATTCACATACAGCGTGTTTTGACTAGAATTGTTGTATGCATAAGCTTTATAATACTCGACATTTCCCTTTGGTTTAAGAAGCATAGTTTTGAACTAGCTCTATAAGGAAGAGCTTTTACACGTATTTGGAAACCTTAAAATTGTTTGATTTGTGTTTTGAAAACCATGTGTACAATTGGTATAATGTTGTACCTTTGAATTTTGACAATACACTCCGTCTTGCTAAGTTAAGTTTTGATTAGTAATTCGACTTCTAAATCAAGGGATTTCAATCAGTACTCAGTAGTCCGTTTTCTAAACTAAAGGATTTTGATCGGTACTCAGTTTTCCTTTCTATATTTGATTTTAGGTAGATTCATTGACCTTCGAGTCACTTAGAGCCTATCAAGCTTTGCTCTAAGTTCCTTTACTCATCTATCGAGCTCTGTGCTCTAGACTTTCAGTATCAATATCTACGCCTTACAAGCCTTGTGCTCTAGGCATTATCAGGCTTGTCTGGAAAATCAGCAAACAAGTTTCAGTTCCTGACTGAGTAGTAGGGCTGGAGTAACTCTATGGCTATAGATATTACTGTAGGAGCCACCTCTAGAATCCTAAGGGAACTACGTGCTACACGATCGCGTCCTTGTGATGTTTTATCCATCATTAGCTAGGATGGACATCAATATCAGTATCAGCTATCAAGGAGTATCAGTTTTCAGTGATTTGAGGCTCTATGCCCAAACTTATCAATATTCGTTTTTAATTTTAGTAACAATTCAGTATTTGAGGCTTTATGCCTAAACTTTATCAGTATCCATTTTGGATTTTAGTTTCAGTTTAGTATTTGAGGCTTTATGCCTAAACTTTATCAGTATCCGTTTTGGATTTCAGTTTCAGTTTAGTATTTAAGGCTTTATGCTTAAACTTTATCAATATCCATTTTGGATTTCAATTTCAGTTTAGTATTTGACGCTCTATGCCAAACTTTATCGGTATTTGTTTTGGATTTCAACTTCAGCCTAATATTAAAGGCCTTCTGCCAAACTTTATCAGTATTTGTTTTGGATATCAGTTTTAATTCAATATTTGAGGTTTCATGCCTAAACCTTATCTATTTTGATTTCAGCATCAATTTTCAGTATTTATAGGTATTTTGCCTAACTCCATCAAGTATCTATTTGCATAAGATTATTTGTTTTGAATTTAGTGCATAATGACCATGTTTGAACTCATATGCATAGTTATCATGTTTTAAACTTATATGCATAATGACCATGTTTGAACTCGTGCATAGTGATTGTGTTTTGAACTCGGTGCATAATAGTTGTGTTTAAACTAAGTGTATTAGAAAACTGTTTTGTTATTGGAATCAGTTCTCAACATTTTGAGATTTTATTCCTAAACTTATTGATTTTTTAGTTTTACTACGATTATTGGTTTTGAACTAAATGCATCAAAAAATCTATTTTTTTCAGTATTTGGTTTTAGTATTCAAAGGCTTTAGGCCTAACCTTATCAGTATCATTTCAGTACAATTATCAATTTTGAACCATGTGTTTAAAGAAGTGTTCTATATCAGTATCGACTTTATTATTTCGGGGTTCACGCCTAAAGTGATTAGTAATCTGTTTTGAACGAGTGTATAGTGATTTTGGTTTTGAATAAATATATTGTGAATCAGTTTTGAATTGATCGGTTTTGAACTAAGCACATTACCATTGTAATGCTATGCATCCTATTAACATTGTAGTATTGTGATGAGTGATCGTGTTCTTTAGTATCATGTTGAGGCTTAAAGAAATGAGGTTCGTAGGGTATCATTCAGACTAATACCTTGTACAGCTTTAACCTTAAAGTATGAGTCCAGATAGATAGATCCGGCATCAGGACATAGTATCACACATACATGTTACTTTATTTTCTGTTCATGCATATATATGAATGTAGATCGACATGAGCCTAGCATACATTTACTTAAACTACTTACCAAGCCATGGTTTGCTCACCCATTTCTAACATCATCGTAGATCATAGGAGCTAGAGTCCCCATTTGGAGTTCTATGTAGGCCATCAGGGATTGTACCAAGCTTAGGTACATACCAGCATCCTTTGAGTCTACTTTCGCTATTTTATGAGGTATACAGATAACGTATTATTTTGTTTACATGCACATTCTGTAAAGATTACACAGTATAGTTTGCTTGTGTCATGGGATGTAACTTAGGATCATTTTAGATTATTTTGAGAGTGATATGATGATCGATTGTGATCATGGATTTGATATGTATGTGATAATTAATGATGGATATTAGGAATGTTGACATGATAATTATTTGATGAATTACACTATGATGTGAATGTGTGGATAGCGGAATTGATTTGGCATGATTGGATTATGATAAGTGATAATGTTTTACAGGTTCTTTGTCTGGGGAAATATCTAAATATAAGGAGGGATATTTTCAATTTGATTTTTAGGTAAGAGTACATTATGGATTAAAAATGATTATTATATGCCTTAGAGAGTTATTTTACTTACTTTTGGATCAAAGAATAAATTAGTAAAGTTGAATCGAAATGAGAAAAGATAAGTGAAAATTGTTTAGTGACTACACTGACACCGAATACAAACCATAAATCGAAAAGGAAAAATTTAGTTCGTACATTTGCCAAGTGTAATAGGTGTAAGTGTTAAGTGTACATCACGGCCTTCGGGTCGTGACAAGAAGAAGCATGCAAACATCTTAAACACATGGTAAATAACTAGAAAATTGTGAAAAAGTGTAAGGTTCTTCCACCACTCACCCTGGCCGAATCACTTAGGAGAGCTCTTACTATGCAAATGGCCTCTATAGGCTATGATTTAGGTATCAAAAGAAAGAGCACTGAAAAATATATAGGGTTTGTTAAGGAATTTTTCGATTCTGATTTATTTTTCCTTAAGTTTTGGAAGCCTTTATTTTCACTCAAGGTATGGTTATGGTGGATGGGAGAAAGGTTGAAGATGGTGGCCAGCCAAGTGTGGAGAGAGGTGTAGAAATTTCTATTTTTAAATATCTCTCATGCATAATTACCAAAATGCCTTTATAGTTTAGGAAACTTTCCAATTTTCCCCTTAATGTTTGACTTAATTGAAAACAGTCCATCCAATCTTCAAAATATTTCATTTAATCATAAATCACCTCTATGTAACTTGTTCTAATCATTAGTGGGGTTTTTGTTGAGGTTCGAGTACTTATTTGGATGAAATTACTGAAATACCCCTAATCGTAAAATAGTATAAATTTCTACTGTTACACTCAATTTATTTCATCAGTCTACATGTTCTAAGACTTTATTTCATGAGAAATTTTTTATTACAGATAGTAGGCCAAAAATCCATTTAGTTTGACCATAATTCACAAAATTTCCAACGGCCTATAGACTAAACTATCATTTCTCAAATTGTTGCACATTTTTTAAAACATGCATAAAAAATCAAGATTAAGGCTAGAATTCTTACCATTATAATTTTGGACCCTAAATATCGAATCCATAAAATTTCACCTCTATCGGAACTCTAGAGGATCAGTGGGGCCTACCTACTATTTGGCCCTTTATACCTAAATATATTTAATAATTTATTAATTATAAAATATTCAATATTCTTAATTAAATAACAAAAGTAAATAGTCACAAGGGACGAATCTAGATGATACTTCCGAAGCATGGACATATGGAAGACATTATGTACACCGGAAAGCTTTGGTGGTAATGCTAACCGATATGCAATATCTCCCACTAGGTCTAAGATCTTAATGGTCCAATATATTGGGGACTCAATTTACCTTTCTTACCGAATCTCATGATCCCCTTAGAAGGTGAAACTTTTAGGAACACAAAATCTCACACAACAAATTCTAATGGTCTACGTTTGATATTAACATAACTCTTCTGTCGACTTTGAGCTGTCTTCAATCTCTCACATATCAGCTAAACATCTCTAGAAGCCTGCTCAACCAAATCAAGAGCTAAAATTTTCATGTCACCCACTTCTTCCCATGCAATAAGGGAACGGCATCTCCGACCATACAAAGCTTCATAGGGTGCCATCCAATACTGGAACGATAGCTGTTATTGTAGGCAAATTTCGCCAGTGGAAGATGATAGTCCAGGAGCCTTTAAAGTCTAATGTGCAAGCTCTCAACATAACCTAGAGAGTTTGGATGGTGCACAAAACTAACCATCAGTCTGCGGATGGAAAGCTATGCTGAAATTCAAACGAGATCCCATAGCCTCTTGAAATCTCTCTCAGAAATGAGAAGTAAATCGGGAATCTCTGTCGAAAGTAATGCTCACTGGAACCCCATGTAACCTCACTATCTTCCTGACAAAAAGATCAGCTAGGGCACTTATATTATCTGTGAGCTTAATAGCCAGAAAGTGGGCAGACTTAGTCAATTTGTCAACAATCACCCAGATCGCATCATGATTCCATTTGGTCTTCAGTAAACCCATGATGAAATCCATGGTGATGTGCTCTCATTTCCACATCGAGATCTGTAGAGGCTGAAGTAATCTAGTTGGTTTCTGATGCTCTACTTTCACCTGCTGATAAGTGAGACATCTTGCAACCAACTCGGCAATGTCTCTCTTCATATTAGGCCACCAGTATACCTTACACAAATTCTAATACATCTTATTACTACCTGAATGCAAGGTGTACTTAGAATTATGAGCCTTTGCTAAAATCAACTCTCGCAACTACCTATTCTCAGGAATACAAATTCGATTATGGAACCTCAAAATGCCATCTATGCCAATCACAAACTCGGATCCTCCCTCTGAGCACTTCTAATCTAATCCATCAAGTTCAGTTTAATCCAGAAACTAGCCACTAACCCATATCTCTCAGAAGGAGTAACATTCAAACTGAGGCTTGCAAACTGCTCCAATAACTTGTATTCCCAAACCATCATGTATGAAACCATGCCCAAATGTTTCTTGCTCAAGGCAATCGCTACTACATTTGCCTTCTCCGGGAGATAAAGTATCTCTCAATCATAGTCCTTTAGCAGCTCCATCCAACTATGCTACCTCATATTTAATTCACGCTACGAGAATAAATATTTCAGACTTTAATGGTTAGCGTATACTTGGAATTTCTCACCATACAAATAGTGCCGCTATATCTTTAAAGCAAACACCACGGCAGTAAGCTCTAGGTTGTGTGTAGGATAATTCCTCTAATGGTCCTTTAACTAATGGGACCTATAGGCAACTACTTTCCCATGCTACATCAGCACGCAACCCAAACCTAGCGAAGAGGCATCACTGTACATTGAAAATCCTTCAGAACCACTTGGAATAGTAAGGATCGGTGCTGTAGTTAATCTTTGCTTCAACTCTTAGAAACTGTGCTCACGAGATCAGTCCACTCAAACTTTTACACCCTTATCTGTGAGATGCATCAAAGGAGCAACTAGTCTAAGAAACCCTCAACAAATCTCCAATAGTATCTGGCTAGACCCAGAAAACTTCGAATCTTAGTAACTATCTTCGGTCTTTCCCACTGCACTATAGCTTCGACTTTAGACGGATTAACTGACACTCTGTCTTTAGAGACCACATGCACCAGAAAAGTGTTTTGATCCAGCCAGAATTCACAATTGCTAAACTTAGCATACAACTTTCTATCTTTGAGGGTCTGCAGAACAGTATACATGTGCTGCTCATGTTCCTCTCAAGATTTAGAGTGTACCAAAATGTCATTGATAAAGACGATGATGAATTTATCCATATAAGGCTTCAAAACCTCATTCATCAAATTCATGAATGTTGTAAGGGCATTTGTAAGCCCAAATGGCATCACCAGAAACTCGTAATGGCCGTACCGAGTTCTAAAAGTTGTTTTAGGGACATCACTCTCCTGAATCTTCAACTGATGATATCTCGACCTGGGCACCCCTGAGCTGATCAAACAAATCATCTATCCTGGGAAGATGATTTTTATTCTTGATAGTAGCCTTATTAAGCAATCGATAATCAATACAGAGTCGTAGGCTACCACCCTTCTTCCAGATGAATAAGCTTGGTGCACCCAAGGAGAGACGCTAGGACAGATAAAACCCTTATCTAAATCTAATAACTCCTGGAGCTACTTCTTGAGCTCATCTAGCTCAACCAGTGCCATCGATAAGGGGGCTTCGAAATAGGATCAGTACCGGGCACCAAATAAATAGTAAATTCAATCTTTCAATCAAGCGAAAGTCTTGGTAATTTATCCGAAAACACATATGGAAAATCCTTGACCACCAGGATCTCGTATAACTCCGAACGTCTTTTCTCAACATCCTCCACATATGCAATAAACCCTTCACAATCTTAAGTTCTTAAATTTAGTGTATTTCGAAGTAAACTGATTTCAACAAAATATACTAATTTCATTCCTATGAAGAAAGTTTTACAATATATTTTTCAAGTTAAGAGAACATTATATATTTAGTGTAACAATCTACACTAACATAATTTGTAGCCAACCAATCCATCCCTAAAATTACATCAAAATCATACATATTCAACAAAACTAGGTTAGCTACAGTTTCTTTTTCTCCTATTTTCAGTTTATAATTTCGATACACAACATCAGTCATTTGTGATTCTTTAAAAGGAGTAGTGATCTATAGTAAGTATCCTTAAGGTTCAGGTTCTACAGGTATCTTAGCAGCACATGCAGGTGAAATAAATGAATGCTAGAACTTGGATCTATTAATGCAATTATAGTTATATCAAAAATGGAAATCTTACCCCGTATAATGTCAAAGGAGGTATCTGCAGTCTCCTTATCAAAGGCGTACACCCTGCCCTATGTCATTGTCTGCTTTCCTTTCTCAGTAGTTGTTGCTCTCCTAGGTGAGAACAGTGTTGCCTTTTCTTGTTCCTTAGCTATTGATGCTATTGTTGTTGAGGTATTGAGGCTGCTGGCACTAACTCCCTATCCTTAGGGTAATCTTTTATCATATGACCCCGCTCTTCACACTTATAACAAGCTCCCATAGTCCAATAACAAGGTCTGTCACCATGCGACTTACCACACTGCTTAGACTGAGACACAAAGCCCCTCTGAGGAGTAATAGATCTCCCAGTGCCAGCAGATCTCATAGATCTGTCTCCCACAACTTTCTCCCTAATCATAATACCTTAGGCCTCTTACCTGGCCTAGTATCTCCTCTGTCATCAAATCCCCATCGAACTTTCTATTTACCTTTACTCTTAGCTTGAAAACAATACTCTGCCTGTTGAACCTCGTAATTCTGCTAGCACAACTAGGCTCGACGGACTGCTTCTTTGTAAGTAGCAATGTCAAACGGGGCCACACTGTTCCTAAAAGATACCTTTAACCTAGATACAAATTGCTCAATCTTATGCTTTTCACTTCTAGCTACCTCTAGATCGAAATGGTTGAAAGTAGTGAATTTGGATTTAATCATCAAGATACATTAAATAAGATTGATTGGTGCTGGAATCCAAAATTTTACAACTCGATTACATGGTTTTTATGATTACGGAAGTTAAGGGAAAATTGTCCAAAAATTTCATAATGAGGGGTATTTTGGTCATTTTTGAAATTTTTAGACAATTCTATATATATTTTTCTTTACAACTCAGCCGGCTGCTATTGAAGCATCTTTAACCTCTATACACGTCTCCATAGCTAAGAAAAAGGAAGAAAGAAAAGCTTGCAAAACTAACATCAAACAACACAATCTCAACAAAAATTCTACTATAACCCCACTTAATTTTTCATTCTCTATCTATGTACACCAATATTTCTTTGTGAAGTGAGCAAAATCAAGACTTTTGGCACCTTCCATATTCGGTCAAGGTAAGGATTTATTATGTCTTTAATTTCTTTGAGTTTTGATGGTGTAGAATAACTAAACCAAGCTTGTTAAACATGTTTATAATTATAGATTTAATTAAATCTTGGAAAATAAAAATTTGCCATTGAAGAACCATTCGGCCAAGCTTGGAATATTGGGTATCCAATTTGTTTCATGCCAAAAAATTATGCTAAATTAGAAAATAAACATAGGCAAAGAAGAATATTAAATTAAATTTTGATATTCCAAAGGAATTTCAACATGGGAATTTCGGCCAAGGCAAGAGGTGCAAGATTCATGGCTGTTTTTGATGGTTTGAGGGTAGATTTAGACTATAGGAATTACAAGGAGTTTTCCAGTATGCTCGAATTTAAAATCCAACGCAAAACGAAGAAGTTATGTTATACTAATAGTAGAATTTATAGTGCAAAATATTTGCAATGTCCAATGCGACTGCATCGAGACATGAAAAATAGCTTAAAAATAAGTATTTAATAAACTAATATTTTTGATAAAATGATTTGCAGCTCGGGAGTAATGGATTACGGTGGGTGCACTCGAAAGAGTCAGAGATATTAGACAGGTAAGGGATGCGTATGCGATCTGTAAGGATATCTCGAGTGCATTATTTCGATATGCATGATTGTATAAGAATATTTTTGAAATGATATGCTATGGAAAATGTGGAATTGTGGCTGTTTGTGAAATTTGGAACTGTTTTGAAATTGCTGGAGGGCTAATGAAATAGTAGCCATTATGCTGCTGAAAATTCTTAGAAAATTCTTCAAAAATATCATGAAATATTTTAATGCATATTGGGATAATTTCCTAGCCTTGGAAATGATGTTACTGAAAATGATGAAAGTGAGATTATCGAAAATTCTCCCTACATGTTTTATAGTATGTGGAATGGTTTGTAAAGTGAATATTTTATAAATTATTTTCCAAAAATATTCATTATATGCTTTTATAAAACCTTTATAGATCGACTGATGATTTTATCTATTTTTATTAATTTCTATAAAGGTAATATTATGATGAGAACATTGTTTTTAGACTGATAGGCCCCTTTATCATGCTAATATATGATATGTGATACGTGATATGTGATATGCGACATGTGATATGTATTCAGTCTCAGTTAACACCTGATTAGTGTACGATTGAGGAGGATTATAGACTATGGTCATAGATTTGACATGCTTATTTTTCTACCCTACGAGGTTTATAACATGATATAATTCGGGCGATGCCTTAGTCTCCATTATTTTCATAACATGACAAATGATAATTTTACATGGATGATGACACGAAAAGATGAATGATTTCTATATGTTTTAAATGAGATGAACAATGGTTTTCTAAACAATTTTGCTGTACTAAATTCAGTACAATACTGTTTATGAATTTTCCATGATATACAAGATATGTGATATGTTTCCAAAGGGAATATGGAAAAACTATTTATCTAATATTCTATTATGGTTTAAATGTGAATATTAAATTATATGATTAAATCTTTTATCTTATGAAAATGTTGATTTGAGATGAATATGAGAAATGATGGAAAAGTGATTTCTTTTAAAAAATAATGCTTAGTCCCTAGAGTCACTTCTAGGTTCCGGGACAAGACAGGTATTTCAAAATACATTCCTTACTCCATCTGGATCCGTAGCTGACTATAGTATCCTTCCTATTAGGGTCCCTAGTATACCTATAGAAATTAAATGATTTTGTGGCATATAGTTATCGTGATATCAAGTATTATATACAATTCCTTTACTGAGCCGTGATTTGCTCACTCATTTATTTTTAACATCTACAGAGTATTTCCATTGACCTCTTGATTATCATCTGAGAATTTTGGCTGTGCATTTGAGTACCTTGAGGCAACTAGCTTATATCATGGAGGTATAATCATTTATTTTATATGTTCAGGCTTACTTTACAGTACTACTAGTTTGTATTATAAACAGGGGATGTATAGAACAGATGAATTATGATATATATAAATATTTTACCAAATGGTCAATCACAAATTATAAATGTTTACTGTGTAAAGGAAATGGGAAATAAGGGCATTGTAGACAGCCCAACCATTGTCAAAGGTGTGAAAAAATGTAAAATACTGTATATTCAGGATGTGACATTAATTCATCATTACATTAATTTTACTATTACCATTTATTGAAATTACTTAATATTTCTTTTCTTTTCTTCTCTGTATTGGTTTTCCTTCCTTTTCTTTTTTGTTTTCCGTTTCTTTTTTTTTTTGGTTTTCCTTTTCGTTGTAGACAACTTCTTATTTCCTTTTTATGGCCGGCAACCTCCCATGGCTTATTCTAATGGTTTTCATCCCTTCTTTTCTTAATCCAATTTATGCCCATCTTCAATTTTACTTAGGATTTCCATCAAACACCATTAGTTCATCCAATTCATCATCTTCATTCAGCCCAAATCATTATTCGGTTACTGCCCATTCATCATTCATGCCACTTAGCTGTTTTCAAATTTTATCATTAAATCCAAATTCAATTCAAGCTTAATTCATCTTCTAATCCATATTTTAAGCAAGTTTCATTTATCATCTCTACAAAATTCTACCAAACACAGTAAAATCATCATAAATCCCCCCCCCCCCCCCATAGTCGAACATCCATGGCTACCAAAACACATTTTTATTTCAAATTCAAGCTTCCAACATATTTTTCATGCATAAGTAGATCAATTACCATAGCTAAAGCTTGGAGAAAACATCATTTTTTCTCACCTTTGGCTCAACCGAACTGTTCAACATCTCTCAAACTGATTCTGCCAGCAGCCATTTCACGTCTATTTCCTTCAATTCAGTCTCTAAAATTTTGGATTGAAGGTGTTCTTAAAATGAAAAACAAGTTGGGTGAAGAAGCCAAGATGATTTGATGAAGAAGAATGGAGTTTTTGTAAGGAGACGTGAAGGATTCTACAAGGAGAAGAAAAACAGAAACATGTGACAGAATAGGGGAGAGTCTATGTGGAGCTAATGAAAATGGTTGAATTTGATCTGATTTCTATCCTCTTTTATTAATATTCAGCCAATGAAAATTTGCCACATGTCTAAATTAATTAAAATCCCCATTTAATTCTCATAATTTACAATTTTGCCACATAAAATATCTTATAATTTATAATTTTCAGATTTTTAATTTCAATTAAATTAAATTTAATTAATTTAGGTCAATTGTGGCCAACTTTAACTAATTAACCTGCCCCTATGTTAAATGACTATTTTACCCTTATAAGATTTCATTATTTTCATTTATGTCCTATATTAATTTAATATTTTTAAATTTAATTTCAATATTTAATTTTATTATTTTAATATATTTGAGTCAAACATGGTCAATTATTGACCTCAAAATGGTTTGACCATGTGTGGGTAGTGAAATTACCAAACTACCCCTATACGATTGCTTTTTGTTTTGTTCACATTATCTTTAGCACTTTCGCGTAATTCGATTCATGGACAAGATCCATGTGAAACTTCTTTACGCGAAGATCATCCTATGACAGTCTGTGGGTTCAAAGTCAATTTGTTTTACCGTTATTCAGGAAAATTCTTTCAAGGTATGGACACGATCGTCATTTTCGGATTTGTTTCTCGCTTTTCAAAATACGCTCAAATAAGGTGATTTTGAGTTATAGATTCTTGCTATGTTCATATTTCACCTCAAATATCATCGTTCTAAGGTCTCATTTCGATAGCCCTAGTGGAGCCCTCATCTAGTATCTCTCAGAACCTTATCGAACAGACCCTTTTATTTAAATATTTTAACAATTAATATTTTCTTTTTAAATTCCTACGCTCTGTAGCTTATATCGAATATTAGAAAATTGGAGTTCTCACATTCTCTCCACCTTTAAGGAATTTGGTCCTCTAAATTTGATACAAGTACTCCGATAATTCAGTACTTGGAGACTTATCATTTTCATAACTACTCGTTGCAATCAATCCTATCACTCATTCATATCAATATTCTCATACCATATTTACACCATTTTCTATCAATTCACTTGCCTTTGTTAATTCATATCGATTTCCAGATCAGTCATTTTCCATAAAATCATTCTGTTATCCCTTGAACAATACATATCTCAATCAATCTTTTTCGATCATTCAATACCTATTTTATCCATTTGTATCCGTATTTCCATATAATCTCTGTATCATTCACTAGAAATTCTTGTTTCTATTCATTTCATTCATCTCCACTACAATCATTCAATCATCTCCAATTAAACAAAGACCATTAATCACTTCTAATCATTCGAACTCCGTTAATCATCGTTAATCATTCAATGCTCATGTTACAACATTTCTATACAACATCCATATTTACCACTATTATTCTTCCCATCAATCATCGATATTCCTCTACCAATCGACATTTTGTTCCATTTTCTAACTAAATTTCACAATTTATATTCAGATAATGCACAGCAGTGTAGGATGTATATCAATTCTAACTTGCTTACACCGACACGTACTAGGCAAATCTTGCTCTGATATCACTTTTTGTAACATCCGAAATTAGAAAATTTTGAACCAAATTTTTTCCTTTCACTTCTATCTCTCTTATTCAATTATTTGGTATCAGTCGATTTGCTCTTGGTGTCGAATTAAGTTCACTGTACATTATTCATTACAATTACATTATTATACCATTTGATTAATTAAACCAAAAATAATAAATAAGAAATTATAGTAAATTCTGTAATATAAAATTCTAATTCTATTTATACAGTTCAATGTAATTTACATCCTACAAATAATTTACATTCTTCAAACTTAATAGTTCATCATTTGCATCTCAAATAGATACATCTGCTGTGCATACACCAGTTTGAATATAAATATAAAATTCTACTTATACTTGGTCACTGAGCACTTTAAACTTCTAGTAAGCTTCTTCAATTATCATATTATAGCAGATGGTATGTGCACTAGTGAGCTATCTGGGATGATGAGTAAGGGGGATGAGCTTTGTGGAAACCTAGTAAAAAGAACATATAAAAGTACGCACTATAGGTAGTTAAATATTATTTTACTAATCATGAATAAAATATATATTAAATATAAATATTAAAATGCAATAAAAATATTTATTTCCTAATGGCTCACTAGGATATGCTATAGGAAGGATCTATAGTCGACTAGGAAATCGAGTGGAGTATGGGACGTACTTTGAAGTACCTATCATGTTCTGGTCCCTAAATACGACTATAAGGAGTAAATAGTTGATAATTGTCACAGTCTGTTATATGCAGTAATCATCCACATTTATCGTATATCACACAAATACAGTAGTTGGTTAGGCTGTCTATGATGACTTTCACACTGTTCTCTTACAACAGTAAAACACTTTAGGCAATATTTATTTATTAATAATTAATAAATACAACTGTATAAATCAGTTTACATCCCCTGAAATTAAATTTACAACAAGCAGTACTGTATAAAAATGTCTAAACATATAAATATAAAAACAGTACCTCTAGAAATCCACTATAACTTGCTTCGAGATAACAAAACACAGCTAATCCATGGATCGATACACCAATTAACCAATTGATATAATCTGTGGAGGGTGAAAAATAAAGGAGTGAGCAAACCACGGCTCAGTAAAGGAATTGTATGCAGAACTTGATATCACAAAATCTATATGTAATAAAATAATTTATTGTCCTATAGGTGCACTAGGGACCATAAAGGAATGATACTATAGTCGGCTAGGGATCCGGATGGAGTATGGAAGGTATTTTAGAATACTTGTCTTGTCCCAGAACCTAGAAGTGACTAAAAGGAGTAGAAATTAAATTTGATATAAAACTCATTTAATAATCCTCCATATATAAATAATTTACAAAAAAAATGGTATAATAAACCATTTAATAAATCATTTAGGAAATAATTTAATTCCATATTAAAATATCACTTTCACAAAAAAAAAACCACAGTGATAAGTACTGTAAACAGTTCAGCATGATAAACAGTTTAGTGAGATCAACATTTCAGTAAATAGTACGAAAACCTATTAAGTAAACTGTACTAATTAATTAAATAAATAATCACATAATGGTTTATAAAACCAATTGAACAAAATACCTTAATTAGTATTTTACCAATCACTTTGTACATGTTTTACACCTTTTGATAAACCATGTAAATAATAATAGTTCAGTACGGTAAACACTTCTCTTTAGTAACTATAATCCATAACAGTTCAGTGAAAACCATAGTATTAAATCAGTAACATGTGAATGGAGACCAAGCAACACCTTCAATATATCATGCTATAATCCCCATAGGGAACATTATTAGTATCATATGAGACCTATGGCCATAGTCTATAATTGTCCTCTGTTGTACATTGATCAGGTGTCAACCAGGACGCTGAAGATAGGATCAATATCAATAGCTTCACACAACATGTACCTATCACATATCACATATTACATATCAGCATGATACAGGGCCTATCAGTCTCAAAACAGTTTATAAGTAATCACATCACCTTTATGGAATTTAGCAAAATAGACAATATCTTTAAGAAAATCCCTAAAGATATAAAATCACACAGTATACAGTACAGTAAAAACAAGGGTATAAAATATTCACATTGTAGTAATAATTTCCATAAATATTTGATTTCACCGTAAAACACATATACACATTTCAATACTTTCATTCGGTGAAATTCAATCTTCAGGACTACTGAATTATCATTTTCAATAATTTCACACTTTATGAAAAATAGTAAATATTTATTTTCCAAAGCTAATATTAGTTTTCATATACCCATTGTTTCATTGTGAAATACATTTAGGAATATTGCAGTCTCAAAACAATATTCACATAGTAGTATCACCTTTATGGAAATTAATAAAATAAGTAAAATCTTCAGTCAGTCTATAAAGGTTAATTTATAACACTGTGAATATTATAATGAAAATAATTTATAAAATATTCACTTTTCAACATTTCACTTTATAAAACACTCATTACACTGTAAATCATTTAGGAGTAATTTTCGGTAGCTTTATCTTAATTAAATTCAATAACATGAATATTTAAATAATATTTTTTGGTATATTTATATTTTATGAAAAATATGAAATATTACACTTCCAAGGCTAGGAATTCACTTAGTAATGCACCTAAAATATTTCATGGCATTTTAGAAAATTTTCTAAAATTTTCAGCAGCATAACGGCTGCTAACTCCCTAGCCTCCTTGCACTTCAAACATAGTTCAAACCAGCCAAAAGCCACAATTTTCGCAGTTTTCAAGGCATTTCACTTCCAAAATATTCTCATAAAATTATTTGCATCAAAAGCATGCATTCATAATATACTGTGAAAACCGAGAATTTCCAAATAAATATTAGGTATCCGGAGAATTTGATTGGGACAAATTGGAATCGAGATGAAATAAGAAATAAAAATGGAGAAAATAAATTTGGATATAAAGAAATCCAAATTTAATAAGAAATAAAAATATGTAATTTTATATATTTATATAAGCTTATTATATAAATATATTTTTAAATAAATATATACATTCATATATGAAATATATGTGCATATCATATGTTAAAATGCTATTTTATATCATAGAATGAATACGTATGTATTTTATTATACAATTACGTATATATGATATACATATATAAGATATATATGTATAGTATTTTAAAATAAAGTATATATATAAATTGTTTATATGAAATATGTATTTATTTATATATATATAAATATGATATATATATGAAATATATGTATAGTATTTTAAATTAAGGTATATATATATATGGTTTATACAAATTATATATATTAATATATATATCAAATATAGTAATTATATATATAATTATATGAATATAATTATATATACATTAATAAATATATGTTAATTAAAAAAAAAGAGAAGTGGGAATCGAGGAACCTGATTCCCACATTCCTTTTCTATTAACCAAACAGAAGAGGAAAACCAAAGTGAACGCAGGACGACACCGACCAGCAAAAGGAAAAAGCGCGAGTGGGCGTCGCCGGCGAGCCAAGGGGAAGAGAGTAGTGACCGGCGACGGCCCAAACGGAAAAGAGAAAAAACGAAAAACAGGAAGAGAAGCAAAAAACTCGAGAAGAAAAAGAGAAGAGACACGGCGGTGCCGGCCGATCCGGGCACCGCCACTCCCCCCACGAGACCGGCGAGGACCAGGGGAAGGTGAGAGGAGCCACCGATGAAGGGGAAATCGATGGAGGAAAGAGAAAAGAGGAAGGACAGGAGCCAAGAGCCACGGACCTAGATCCGGCGTCGCCACCGGTGATGGGGCGAAACCGAGGCCAGATCCGGCGTCCTTGCAATCGTGGCCAATAGAGGGAGGCCCGAACTGGCGGTGATGCTGGCGGAAAGAGGCCGAACCGGTCGAACCGACAGAACTAGCCCGAACCGATCCGAACCGGTTCAGGCCAGAAAAAAAAAAACAAAAAAATAGGAAGAAAAAAAAAGAAAAAAAGGAGAAAGAAAAAGAAAAGAGAAAGAAGAAAAGAAAAGAAAAAGAGAAAGAAGGAGAAAGAAATAGAAAAGAAAAAGAAGAAAAGAAAAGAAAAGAAAAAGGAAGAAGAAGAAGAAGAAGAAGAAGAAATGGGTAAGGAACACTTAAAAGGTTTCGCTATATTTCTATGAGATTTATTAGAAATTATTGGACTATCTTCTAAATGAAAATATGTGTTAATTATTGAAATTGTAGCAAAAACGGAAATGAGACGAATGGTGGAGTTCGGCAAGGCTCGAAAATCGGAAAGTGCACTAAGCTTTGGTGCATAGGTAAGATACTTTTATAAAGCATTAGTAGCATTATATTGTATGAGGGATTATGATTTTATATAATGCATTGATGGAACGATTTTTAACGAAATTTTGATTTTTTTATATGATGCATTAATTGAATTGATGTTAAAAAATGCTAAGAGGACCCACAACTGATGGTGGGGGTCTTAGTAGAGACATAGGAATTGTGAGAAACAACGGCTGTGGTATAAATTGTGTTTTCCTTGCAGGAGGTTTAGTGAAAATTAAGCCGTTATGCTGCCGAAATTCTTAGGAAAACATTGAGGAAAAAGATTTAAGTTTCTCAAGTAAATGGAATTTTGGAAATAATTATTGAAAAATAAACATTGAAAGGACTTTAAGGTATTACCGGAAAAGTTTGATATTGAAATTGATAAGAAGATATATCGTTGAACACGATAATGTGATGAATTATATGGTTTAAACCTTATAGAATCGATAAATCAAGTATGTTTAATACCACAAATGGTATCAAGTTGAGATTGAGGTAGAATTATTTATTAGACGGATCACGGATAAAAGTGACGATTTTATGATACAACTTAAAAGAGAAAAAATAAAAGTTGTGATTTAGATGGTCGAATGATAGAATCGCGGAATTATCAATCGATTAATGATTATAGAATTGATAGATTCAAATAAATGGACCGTCTTAGTGGTATGATTGAGACAATGATAATAAGAAAGTAGATTGTGATATCTTATGGACATTTGATAGACCAAACGTTTACATAAAAATGTACTTGTACATATCGATGTTAAAGAGATGTGAACTGAGATTTTTGCAATAATATGGATAGTCGCAAGGGGACTTAAATGATTGAAACACTGTTGATAGTGGAAATTGGAAAATTCCTTGAAGTGGGTAAATTGCCAATCAAAAATTGAATTGATGATGTTTTATAGATAATTCTAACATGATATTACATTCTACAGGCCATACGAAAAGTGAATTGAGGATTGTGATCTGATTTTATTATAGTGAATGAAATTGAACCACAAGTCGAAAATTCCGAATATGAACCAATAGGTCAAACCATAACTGGATTTGATAAGCAATTATTAATCTTGTAGTTCTATGATCCTCGATGTCGACTCTGGAATAGATATCGAATGAGGATTTTAGTATTGCATAATTTTGGTATCATGATGGCTATATGAAAACACGGTATTTAAATGCTCATAGATACTAAGAGGATTCACACTGATGATGTGGTTCTAGTATTGATAATGAAATGTATAAATGATTGTTATAGTCGATAATTATCGAAAAAGGATATTGAATACCGAATGGTTTGAATACCAAGTGATCTGATTATTAAATAATTAGAGTACTGAACAATCTGAATACTGAATGAAATGAATCTTGAATGATTTGAACAGTGATTTACTGATTGGACAGAAAGAAAGTCTTGAAATCGAATAATTGATGGTGATAAAGTTAAATGAATCGCTTCACTGTATTTGATAAAATATTACCGAAGTTGCATACTGAAATGTTTTATAACATCGCATTTAAGCATGCCTTCTTACAACTTGAAACATTATAATAATGTTTATATGAATACCGAAAAGTATTGATTTGTTTTGAAATGAAAGTATATGGTAGATATATATATTTTGATATATGGAGTCTCATACAGAATTTTACCATATGCTTTACATGATATTGAAAAGAAAGCTAAAGATTTAAATGTTTTATGAGACTGTAGGCACCCTAAAAGAATTAAATTCAACAAAGCATAGTGGAAACCACCTAATTGGAGCTTTGCTCATTAGGCAGATATGCTTGTCCAACAATAGTCGTGGACAGGTCTCAGTCACGCTTGATCAGTGGGGCTGAGAGAGATGAGGTCTATGGTCATAGATAGCGCCCTAGTTGGTTTCCAGGGGACGATGACATGATTTTCACTGCTAGCTACAGTGATTTAAGTGTTTATTGATAGAGATGATAGAGATCTAGCCTAGTCTCTAACCGATATGATATGAAGTCTAGAGTATGATTTTATTGATATGAATTCTAGACTTGACATGATTTATACAGTACATGAGACATAATTGAAATGAAAAATATTTTGAAATAGTACATGTCTTAAACATGTTTTAAAAGTACATGTGATATGATTTCGACACTTATATGATTTATATATGATTTTGTGTCGAACATGACATGATATGCGGTCTAGAGTGTAGTTTGATTTGATATGAACTCTAGACTTGATATGACTTACAGTATATGAAAATTGTTTTGAATTGACATGATATGAAAAGAGAAATATGCACGTTTTGCTTTGAAATGATACGAAAAGACATGTTTTGAATTGACATGAAATGAAAAGAGAAATGTGCACGTTTTGATTTGAAATGATATGAAAGACATGTTTTGAATTAACATGATATGAAAAGTGAAAAGACATGTTTTAAATTGACATGTTATAAAAAGAGAGTTATGCATGCTTTCAACTTTAAATACGAAATGAATTGAAAATTCATATGTTTAGCATGTCTTAAAGTATATATGATATGATTTGAAATAATAGCGGTTCATACTGTGAAATTACATAAACTGTTTTCTTAATCATGACATAATAGTATGCTTCTTACATAAGATATGTCATGACCTTATATGGTACAAAAAAATGAAAAGTATATGAGGAGTATCATGACTTAGTGGTAACGATATTTCATCTGCATGATGTCATGATATGGTATGATATGATACATGAATATAGAATATGCACGAAGAGAATTATGACTTCGTACCACCGTGATTGTAACCTCCATATGGAAAGTGATACGAGATGATAGAATACAGGAGTATGATTATGAAACATAAAGTGATTTGATACGATATTTCAATTGGACATGAAGTACTCTGAGATTGAGGAAAGTATAGACTAATAGTATAAGACATACAAATTTGATACGTCATATTGTTGTGCGATGCACTATAGTATAAGGATGAGAAGATTGAAAAAGTGATTATGATGATTTGTTTAAAAGTATAAGTGATATACAAATGACAAGAACTGAGATAATGATATTTTGTCGATGAGAAAGGATTAACTGTAATTGCAAACTTGCAAGTTTTAAGCATTGCAGTTTAAGACAGTATAATCCTACTCTTGTATTTATATTAGTATCTTACTGAGCCGTGGTTTTACTCACCCCATTAAATTTCATCTCTTTCAGACTATTAAAGTTAACATCTGTCATGTGAGCTGCTGAGTGGGCATCGGAGACGGTGTATGGACTTGGTACTAGTCTTCTGAGGTATATGTTCCTTATAAAATACTTGTTTACATGTAAGACTTAAATTGATGCACAGTACATATTCTGTTTAACAAGTCGGGATGTAACTAAGAACTGTTTCCTTGTTAGTTTAATATTTAAATGAAATGACCATAGGTCACCTAGATAGTATAGTAACTACACTGACACCGAATACAACCTTAAAATGAAAAAGAAAAATTTAGTCCATAAATTTGTAGACTAAGAAAAGGATAAGTATTAAAGGAAAGTCGCGGCCTTCGGGTCGTGACAGATTTAATGGTATCAGAGCACGATTTGTCTAGTACTTGTCAGTGTAGTTGAGACTATAACAGTGTTACATCCCGTTTACTGTGTAGTGTCTACATGTAAACTTGTTGATTTTCAATGTATACCAAGATTAGTCAGCTATTAGTATGGGCTGATATGGATTGTGGACAAGAAGGAGAAAGCTATGAGGTCAAGTCCCCTCCCCAAGTGAAGGTTCTCTAGTAGCATCATCCATGCAAAGAGATTACGTGGAAACTTAAGAGCTTAATGAAAGTGAAAGATCTTTACCTTTTCCCAATTGAACAGAAGAAATATAGTGATATGGAAACGATTTAAGACTGATTGTTTAAATAGAATTACTCTTTCATTATCAGACTCTTAGATTCTCTCGTGCCACCGTCAAAATGTGACTATGAAATGAGAAGAAGGTATGTGAAGTTCTAGTGAGCATTACATGTGATAGGAGTCTCTGACTTCCCATAGGCTCATGGAAAATAGCAAAAGGCCCTGAGATTTCAAATTTATAGACAGCACCGCTCAATACTGATATCAATATCTGAGCGTAGTATGGAAACGCTCGAAGATATGTTGAATGAGCGGATGCACGAGATGTGAAAGCTACTGGGACAATTACATACTACTGATTAAATTGCTAAACGATAGTTACTAAACTTCATCGACTTGGCACCAAATGAGAGAAACGGATGATAAATAGTGTGAAACAAATTTTATGTGAAAAGAGATGAAAGTGATAACTCTCAAAGTAATAAGAAATTTTAGGGAGTATGAATATATGGTGGGAAATGATATGTAATGGTTTAAAAGGTGATTCTGATGTTGAAAACATGCTGGCGGTATTATTTAAAAGATGATTGACAGGACAGGAATCATAAGTATACGAAACAGTATCACCTCTAAATATAAATTAAATTCGGAGGACCGAATTTCTTAAGGTAGGGAGAATGTGAAAATCGAGAATTTTCAAATAAATATTAGGTATCTGTAGAATTTGATTGGGACAAATTGGAATCGTGATGAAATAAGAAATAAAAATGGAGAAAATAAATTTGGATATAAAGAAATCCAAATTTAATAAGAAATAAAAATATGTAATTTTATATATTTATATAAGGTTATTATGTAAATATATTTTTAAATAAATATATACATTCATATATGAAATATATGTGCATATCATATGTTAAAATACTATTTTATATCATAGAATGAATACGTATGTATTTTATTATACATCTACGTATATATGATATACATATATAAGATATATATGTATAGTATTTTAAAATAAAGTATATATATATATAAATTGTTTATATGAAATATGTATTTATATATATATAAATATGATATATATATATATGAAATATATGTATAGTATTTTAAATTAAGGTATATATATATGGTTTATACAAATTATATATATTAATATATATATCAAATATAGTAATTATATATATAATAATAAATAAATGTTAATTAAAAAAAAACAAAAGAGAAGTGGGAATCGGGGAACTCGATTCCCACATTCCTCTTCTGTTAACCAAACAGAAGAGGAAAACCAAAGTGAACGCCGGACGACACCGGCCACCGGAAGGAAGAGGAGTGAGGGGGCATCGCCGGCGAGCCAAGGGGAAGAGAGAAGTGACTGGCGACAGCCCAAACGGAAAAGAGAGGAAACAAAAAACATGAATAGAAGCGAAAAACCCGAGAAGAAAAGGAGAAGAGACACGACGGTGCCAACCGATCCGAGCACTACCACTCCCCCCACGAGACCAGCGGGGACTAGGGGAAGGTGAGAGGAGCCACCGTCGAAGGGGAAACCGACGGAGGAAGGAGAAAAGAGGAAGGAAAGGAGTCGAGAGCCACGGACCCAGATCCGGCGCCATCGTCGGTGATGGGGCGAAACCGAGGCCAGATCCGGCATCCTCGCAATCGTGGCCAGCAAAGAGAGTCAGTAAAGAGAGTCCCGAACAGGCGGTGATACCGGTGGAAAGAGGCCGAACCGGTCAAACCGATAGAATCGGCCTGAACCGGTCCGAACCAGTTTAGGCAAAAAAAACAGAAAAATAGGAAGAAAAAGAAAGAAAGAAAGGAGAAAGAAAAAGAAAAGAGAAAGAAGAAAAGAAAAGAAAAGAAAAAGAGAAAGAAGGAGGAAGAAAAAGAAAAGAAAAAGAAGAAAAGAAAAGAAAAGAAAAGAAAAGAAAAAGAAAAAGAAAAAGGAAAAGGAAAAGGAAGAAAAAGAAGAAGAAGAAGAAGAAGAAGAAGAAAAAGAAATGGGTAAGGAAAACTTCAAAGATTTAGCTATATTTCTATGAGATTTTTTAGAAATTGTTGGATTATTTTCTAAATGAAAATATGTGTTAATTATTGAAATTGTAGCAAGAACGGAAATGAGACGAATGGTGGAGTTCGGCAAGGCTCGAAAATCAGAAAGTGCACTAAGCTTTGGCGAATACGTAAGATACTTTTATAAAGCATTAGTAGCATTATATTGTATGAGGGATTATGATTTTATATAATGCATTGATGGAACAATTTTTAACGGAATTGTGATTTTTTTATATGATGCATTAATTAAATTGATGTTAAAAAAAGCTAAGAGGACACACAACTGATGGTGGGGGTCTTAGTAGAGACATAGGAATTGTGAGAATCAACGGCTGTGGTATAAATTGTGTTTTCCTTGCAGGAGGTTTAGTGAAAATTAAGCCGTTATGCTGTCGAAATTCCTAGGAAAACGTTGAGGAAAAAGATTTAAGTTTCTCAAGTAAACAGAATTTTGGAAATAATTATTGAAAAATAAACATTGAAAGGATTTTATGGTATTACCGAAAAGTTTGATATTGAAATCGATGAGAAGATAGATCGTTGAACACGATAATGTGATGAATTATATGGTTTAAACCTTATAGAATCGATAAATCAAGTAAGTTTAATACCACAAATGGTATCAAATTGAGATTGAGGTGAAATTATTTATTAGACCGATCACGGATAAAAGTGACGATTATATGATACAACTTAAAAGAGAAAGAAATCGAAGTTGTGATTTAGATGGTTGAATGATAGAATTGCAGAATTATCAATCGAGTAATGATTATAGAATTGATAAATTCAAATAAATGGACCGTCTTAGTGGTATGATTGAGACAATGATAATAAGAAAGTAGATTGTGATATCTTATGGACATTTGCTAGAACATACGTTTACATAAAAATGTACTTGTACATATCGATGTTAAATAGATCTTATGGACATTTGCTAGAACATACGTTTACATAAAAATGTACTTGTACATATCGATGTTAAATAGATGTGAACTGAGATTTTTGCAATAATATGGATAGTCGCAAGGCGACTTAAATGATTGAAACACTGTTGATAGTGAAAATTGGCAAATTCTTTTAAGTGGGTAAATTGCCAATCAAAAATTGAATTGATGATGTTTTATAGATAATTCTAACATGATATTACATTCTACAGGCCAAACGAAAAATGAATTGAGGATTGTGATCTGATTTTATGATAGTGAATGAAATTGAACCGCAAGTCAAAAATTCTAAATATGTACCAATAGGTCAAACCATAAATGGATTTGATAAGCGATTATTAATCATGTGGTTCTATGATCCTCGATGTTGACTCTGGAATAGATATCGAATGAGGATATTAATATTGCATAATTTTAGTATCATGATGGCTATATGGAAACACGGTATTTAAATGCTCATAGATACTAAGAGGAGTCACACTGATGATGTGGTTCTAGTATCGATAATGAAATGTACAAATGATTGTTATAGTCGATAATTATCGAAAAAGGATATTGAATACCGAATGGTTTGAATACCAAATGATCTGATTATTAAATAATTAGAGTACTGAACAATCTGAATACTGAATGAAATGAATCTTGAATGATTTGAACAGTGATTTACTGATTGGATAGAAAGAAAGTCTTGAAATCGAATAATTGATGGTGATAAAGTTAAATGAATCGCTTCACTGTATTTGATGAAAATATTACCGAAGTTGCATACTGAAATGTTTTATAGCATCGCATTTAAGCATGCCTTCTTACAACTTGAAACATTATAATAATGTTTATATGAATACTGAAAAGTATTGATTTGTTTTGAAATGAAAGTATATGGTAGATATATATATATTTTGATATATGAAGTCTCATGCAGAATTTTACCATATGCTTTACATGATATTGAAAAGAAAGCTAAAGATTTAAATGTTTTATGAGACTGCAGGCACCCTAAAAGAATTAAATTCAATAAAACATAGTGGAAACTGCCTAATTGGAGCTTTGCTCATTAGGCAGATATGCTTGTCCGACAATAGTCGTGGATAGGTCTCAGTCACGCCTGATCATGGGGCTGAGAGAGATGAGGTCTATGGCTATAGATAGCACCCTAGTTGGTTTCCAGGGGACGATGACATGATTTTCATTACTAGCTACAGTGATTTAAGTCTTTATTGATAGAGATGATAGGCATCTAGCTTAGTCTCTAACCGATATGATATGAAGTCTAGAGTATGATTTTATTAATATGAACTCTAAACTTCACATGATTTATACAGTACATGAGACATGTTTGAAATGAAAAATATTTTGAAATAGTACATGTCTTAAACATGTTTTAAAAGTACATGTGATATGATTTCGACACTTATATGATTTATATATGATTTTGTGTCAAACATGACATGATATGCGGTCTAGAGTGTAGTTTGATTTGATATGAACTCTAGACCTGATATGACTTACTGTATATGAAAATTGTTTTGAATTGACATGATATGAAAAGAGAAATATGCACGTTTTGCTTTGAAATGATACGAAAAGACATGTTTTGAATTGACATGAAATGAAAAGAGAAATGTGCACGTTTTGATTTGAAATGATATGAAAGACATGTTTTGAATTAACATGATATGAAAAGTGAAAAGACATGTTTTAAATTGACATGATATAAAAAGAGAGTTATGCATGCTTTCAACCTTAAATACGAAATGAATTGAAAATTCATATGTTGAGCATGTCCTAAAGTATATATGATATGATTTAAAATAATAGCGGTTCATACAGTGAAATTACATAAACTGTTTACTTAATCATGACATAATAGTATGCTTCTTACATAAGATATGTCATGACCTTATATGGTACAAAAACATGAAAAGTATATGAGGAGTATCACGACTTGCTGGTAACGATATTTCATCTGCATGATGTCATGATATGATATGATATGATATATGAATATAGAATATGCACGAAGAGAATTATGACTTCGTACCACCATGATTGTAATCCTCCATATGTACAATCCTCCATATGGAAAGTGATACGAGATGATAGAATACAGGAGTACGATTATGAAACATAAAGTGATTTGATACGATATTTCAATTGGACATGAAGTACTCCGAGATTGAGGAAAGTATAGACTAATAGCATATGACATACAAATTTGACACGTCATATTGTTGTGCGATGCACTATAGTATAAGGATGAGTAGACTGAAAAAGTGATTATGATGATTTATTTAAAAGTATAAGTGATAGACAGATGACAAGAAATGAGATAATGATATGTTATCGATGAGAAAGGATTAACTGTAATTGCAAACTTGCAAGTTGTAAGCATTGTAGTTTAAAACAGTATAATCCTACTCTTGTATTTATATTAGTATCTTACTGAGCCGTGGTTTTGCTCACCCCACTAAATTTCATCTCTTTCAGACTATTGAAGTTAACATCTGTCATGTGAGCTACTAAGTGGGCATCGGAGACGGTGTATGGACTTGGTACTAGTCTTCTGAGGTATATATTCCTTATAAAATACTTGTTTGCATGTAAGACTTAAATTGATGCACAGTACATATTCTGTTTAACAAGTCGGGATGTAACTAAGAACCGTTTCCTTGTTAGTTTAATATTTAAATGAAATGACTATAGGTCACCTAGATAGTATAGTAACTACACTGACACCGAATACAAACCTTAAAATGAAAAAGAAAAATTTAGTCCATAAATTTGTAGACTAAGAAAGGTATAAATATTAAAGGAAAGTCGTGGCCTTCGAGTCGTGACATATCCCTATGGTCAACATACGTATCCTTTACCTGTCTCATGATATCGGACTCTCTATAACACCACTCTTAATCTGATACTCCCATGTTGCAGATAAATTCACCAAAAATATTAACTCACGTAACACTTATTTTTAAGCTACTTTTCATGCTTAATTATAGCTACATTGTACACTACAAATATTTATGTAGTATATTTTTTACCGATAGTAAAGCTTAACTTTTTTGTTTTAAGTCAGAATTTAACAATGATTTCACCGATGGACTCCTTATAATTTCTATAGTTTAATGGCACCCTAAAATCATCAAATTTAGCCATGAACATAGGTCCCCTTATGTTGACCGAATGCTTCATTGTCGACCCTAAACAGTGTCTACACGCAAGTGCACGTGGTCTTCAAGTAATACGGAGGTAAGTCTAGAAATATTGTCCCACAAGGATTAGTTAGGTTATTTAGCTAATTACTAAAATTGTATCACTCTAGGTTTATTCAAAATAAGCAAGTCATCTTAATTAGAATAAAATAAAATAAAATAAAACTAATTTGCAAATAATTAAAAAGCATGTAAATTAAAAGGCAAATATTTAATTAGCAAAGAAACTAAAAATCATAAACATGCTAATAATAAAAAAATAAAAATGCATAAAAAAACAAATGAAAATAAATTGAAAAATTAATATGCATAAAAAAATAAAAATAAAAATAAAGGCAAAATTAAATTGATGATATGAATTAAGTTACCTAAGCATAATTTACTCTCTAAATACCTAAAGCTAATTCTACTTAAACTACAGAAAAAAAAAGAAAAAAAACTATAAAACTAATGAATTAATGAACTAATAAACTAATTAATATGTGAACTATTATAAAATAAAATAATATATTTAAACTACTTAATTAATAAAATATGTAAAACATTAAACTAATGAAACAATAAAATTAGTATAAACTGTGGCCTTCATCATGTAATCTCCTTGCCCTTACAGCCACGTCCAAGCCGAATGCCACACGCCAGCACCTGCCAGTGCACTACTCGACACTCACAACAAAAGATCTTTAAAGCAACCAGTGGTAGCTTCAGCCAGTGCATCGATACAACAAACCAACAGCTTTAGCAGCAAAGCCTTGCGGTAGCAACATGATGCGGAAAAGAAGGATCAGAGCATTCCTCTTGAACTAAAATAGGGAAAAAACCCAAGCACAGTCGAGTTTTCTTTCGTCGAGCAATCAGCAACCAAGAACAATGAAACAGAAAATAGAAGGATGCAAGAACGCAGAAGAAAATCTAAACCATAAATTAAAGAAACAAAGTATAAACTATCAAAGAAAATTTTATAACGGTAACTAAGCAACAAAATAGAGTATTGAAATAGAAATTTAAAACTGTAACTTTTACTGATTCTAAATTTAAAACAACTGTAGTTTAATGTAAAACTTAAATGTTTAAACAAAAACTAAATTAAAAACTTAAAACAATCTGAGAAAACTAGAAACTAAAAGCATGAAAAGAACACGCAGCAATAAAACTGGAGACGAGCCGCTGTCACCGACTCTCCTTTCTCTAAATCTAAGCTAAAGCTATATAAAAAAAAATAACAATGTTCTAAGCAACTACTCTAAACTAGAAAAAATAGTAAAGAAATTTCTAGTAAAAGGTTGAAGATGATGGTCTCCTGTCACGAGCCACCTCCTCCACCTTCATACGGCTGCTGTCCTCTTGTTGTAATAGGTAGGGTTCCCTTCAAGTCTTGGGCTGCCTCCTTTCCTTCACTTTGCGCTCTTCAAATCCAGCCTCTTGAAAATTCATTTTGAGTCAAGATATCATGTAAGAAAAATGGTTAGTTTGGGTTATTGCGTTTTGGGGTTTAAGATGAGCTTAAAATGTATTCATGAGATAGGGTTTTAAGAGGGTTATGGTAGAGAAGGGTTTATGTTTAAAGTTTAAATAAAATTTTGGGATTTTTTTTAAAGGTAATGGGTATAAGGTTTAGAGTTTAGAGAAGGCTAAGTCTATGATTTTTAGGTATTAAACACCAAATCTAACCATTTTTCCTTGATCTTCTTGCCATTTTCTTGATTTCCTCATTATTTTTGAATTTCCTACACATGAAAACAATTTAATTAAATTAGGAAGAAAATACATTAAAATTCCAAAATTTAATTAAAATTGATGCAATAATATACTCTAAAAAGTGAATATTTTAGAGACTTATCACACCCCCAAAATTAATATTTTGCATGTCCTCAAGCAAAACAATCTCAAAATATGCCAAAAGATAACATATACTTGATAGATTTATTCTCCACAGACATCTCATAGAAAGAGTACCTATCTAATCTAAGGAAATTCAAAATTATTAATTAGCATAGAGTTTCCTCCAATCAAATGCGTAAGTCCTAATTAGATTCTCCGTGTGTTTGTGAAGTATCCATCACATATCAAAGTATACATATCCGGATAAGATTATGCAAGCATGAAAAGCATAGTCCCTAAAGCATGAACAATCCCATAGGTTTGCTTTTCACTTCTCTTTATACTAATGTAGCCATACTCAATTAAGAATCAATAGGACTTCATTAAGCTTGTAATATAAGGCTAAGGTAAAGGTATGATAAAAGAGAATTTAGGCTCAACAACCCCTAATCATGCATTACACGCTAGGATCTTTCTGTTTTGAACTTCAATTAACTCCCCCAAACTTAGTTTCTTCTTACTTTGTTATACACCTTATTCTATTTTTGCCTTTTTTTTCATTTTTCATTCATTTTCTTTTTTTTTTCATTTTCTTTTTTTTTAATTTTTCTGTTTCTCTATTTTTTTTATATCCTATCTATATACCCAAATATGCACACAGCTCATGATATATCGTAGTAAAACACATGCTTTCGAGGTAAGTGATAGGAAAGTGTATTTATTTGGCTAAAGGAATTTAACTTGTAGGTGTATAAACAGAGATAGGCTTGTTTGGCACAGAGGGGTGACTAAGGACAAATATGTACAAAGTTAGCTTGAAATGCTCAAACGATCCAAGGATGGCCTAAATCATTTTCCTAACTAAGCATGAGCTAAAAATTTCACCTCGAGAGGAGATCAAACGAATTCTAGAATATGCTCCCAACTTCAAAGAAAAATCTTCACATAATCCTTCTCTAAACATGCATACAAATCCATGATCAAGACATAGTGCACAAAGGTGGACAAATCATAATCAGAACAGGCAAGTTCAAGAATTCAACTTATGCTTCTCAATAATCATGTTTTTCCAAAGATTGGAATCAATCTCAATCATAATCTCAATCATGGGGACATGGGAAATAACCAAATCAAGCATAATATATCTCAAGGAAAAACATTTAAAGCCCAAAAAGTTTGAAAATTTTTTTAAAAAACTTAGCTCAAATTTCCTTCCCCCCCCCCCCCCCCCCAAACTTGAAGTGCACATTATCCTTAATGTGTAAGTGATTCAAGAATTAAGAAAAGATAGAAGGAAACTCCCCTAGATTTTTCGTTGACTCTCACCGCATGCCCAAAAAGTTTTTATTGCTCCCCCAAACTTAGACTCCAAACCTACAAAATAGAAAGAAAAAAAAATCAAAGCTACAAAATACTAACACTAAAACTAGTAAAAGAAAGAAACAACAAATAAATTAATAATAAGCTGGGGTTGCCTCCCCAGAAGCGCTTGATTTATAGTCATCGGCTTGACTATCTATGTCATCCTTCAAGGTGGTTTGAAAGGTCTGAAGATGGATGGATGCACATAGTGCACCACCAGGAAGGTGACTCCATCAGATACTTTGCTTCACAGAACTTAACTCCACAGTCTTCTAAGATATAGCCCATTTCACACTCTTGTGGAAAGTTCCATGAAAAAATAATGAAGGATGCCTCTGAGTGTTTCTTGTCAACCTCTGGAACTTGGACTTCAATCTTAAATCCTTTCTCTTAGACTTTTTCCTCACCCTTACTATTCTCCATTTCTTTTTCTTCAACCACACTTTCAATTTCAATAAGCTCGAGTGGTTTAAGCTTTTCAACTTCTTCACTCAACACCTCTTGATGCAATGATTGCAGAGGAGCTTGTTGAAAAAGGTCACATGTCTCCATAAGCTCCGAAGAAGGTGATGAAAGCTTCTCATAGTTGCTCGAGGAACAGCTTAGATGACTCACCCAACTCAGATTGATAGGACAATTCTTAGTGGCATGGCTACCTTCACATATCTCATAGGAAATAAAAGGACTCATGTAAACTTTTTCAAACAAGGTGGCTTCAGGAAAAGACAAGGTTTCAACAAGATCAAGCTTTTGAGTGTTGATGTCTTCTCTGGTGTATCTCTTATATACTGCCATTGGAAGTCATTAGAAGCCGTTAAATCTATCAACTTATATGCTTCTTCAACAGACTTCCCCATAAGAGCTCCACCCACTGTCCCATCAACCACTACTCTCGATGGATCACCCAAACCATTATAAAAAGTTTGAACTTGTAGCCACATGGGTAATCCATGAGAAGGACATCTTCGAATCAAGTCTTTAAATCTTTCCCATGCTTCACAAAAAGGCTAAGAGTCATATTGTTCAAAGGATAAAATTTGATTCCTCATCTTCGTCATATACTCAAGTGAAATGAATCTGGCTAAGAACTTTTCAGCCAAATCTTCCCACGTACGTATAGCATGATGAGGAAGTGACCGCAACCAATCCTTTGCCCTATTTCGGAGTGAGAATGAGAAGAGTCTCAATCGAATGGCATCATCAGAAACACCATCGTACTTGCATAAGTCACATATCTCTAAAAATTTGATAAGATGAGCATATGGATCTTCACTGGGCAAACCTCCAAATTCAACTAAATTCAAGATCATTAGGATGAAGTCTAGCTCTGTCACGTCCCGATTTCCACTTAATCCTTCATAATATCTTATGGAAGCTTAAATTTGCGGGATAAATTTTTTTTTATATCCCTTTACTTCGCATATTCATTTGTAGGTGACTGTATAGACCACAATTCAGTTTTAAGCGATCTTTGATCACTAAGGTCCCATTTCTATTTCTCTTTAATTGATTCAATTATGATATTGATCTTAAACCATCAAGTACTAGTGATTTATATATACTTTATTATTGCACATATCAACACGAACACCATCTTGAACAACCATCAAACCATTTCATCCTGATAGTAAAATAACATAGCCTACATCTCGGACTTTGTTTATACAACCCATCAAAATATAAGTAAATACACTGTGTCATACTCAATCTGTGTCTATCTAGTGTGCTGGAAGACATATACCTAAAACTACACGTGGGAATCACTCCCGAGGAGCTTCCTGAGTCAAAAACATGACGAAAGTGATCCTCAATCTGAAAGGGAGGGAAGGAGGAGGGGAGTGAGTCATAAACTCAGTAAGTAACTACAGAAGCAACTTAAAAATCATAACCTGCATCTCTCAGTTTTCAAACTTATAACTCATATACATCTGCTAAATCAAATCCGATATGCTGCAGTATAAAACATGACTGCATTTTAAAAACATACGGAATAGCATCTCAAATCATATAATGCGTAATATAAACCTTGTTTAAATCATTCAGTTTCAATCATTTCAGATATACTGTAAAAACATGCAACGTCTAGAGTTTCATATAAAATAAACCATACTCTAGACAACATTTAACATTCAGTGAGAGACTAGGCATGAATCCCTATTCTGGTATCATATCATCTCTAACCCATTATAGCTATCAATGGGATAGTTTCCCTCGAGGGGCATCTATCTATGATCATAGATCGTCCCAGTTCCATTGATCAGTTGGAAATTGAGGAATGTGTCTACGACTATTGTCGGACATCTTGGAATGGTCTCATCAGGCAACATTTTCATATATATATATATATATATCACGTATGTAAAAATGGGGTTCCATGCCACACAGGCAGAACCACACACATTATATACATACTCTGTGCCACAAAGGCATATGCCACACAGGCATTCCATAGGGTACCTGTCATCTCTAAATCGAAATCTTTGCTTCAAATTTCTTTTCAAATCTTTTAAAACAGCCAATCATCAATCGTCAAAACATCATCATAAATCATACTGTCCAATCGATAAAATAGATTGTAGTACCAAGAGATAAGGCATAGCATCATCAAGATACTTAGAGCTAACACAATAACGATCTACCGTAACAATCTCCGGAAAGGACACTTCTTATGCATAGACCAATTAAACACCGGTTCATTGATCAAATGACACCGAGACCTGTCCAAACGTAATATAAGGGACAAGCCGATAGTTCCCGAGAGCTAGTCAGCGAGACATAGTGTTCTAAGTCAATTAAGAACACTTACACAATTCTCAAGGTACGGTGCCTTAAGGTCTCAATACCCCGGGTCTAAAACAATTTCCAATATCAACTTATCAAATCAGCCTTCCAAGACTTCGTATCAAAATCATGCTGCATAAATATGAAGGTAACAATCAAGGGCTCACCAAGCTTTTAAAGCACTTTAAGTTATAAAACAAAATCGAAAAACCATATCAAACCAAAAGCTTAATTCAGTTTGGAAACTCAAAGTGTCAACATATTAAAGCAATAATACATGAAACCAAACATAGATTTGGCGAGCCTTTAGCATGCTTATAAATATTTCAGAAAAGTAAATCAATTAGTCAAGGATAGGATCAATGTGCAGCATTTTCAATACATGTCAAAATAGATTTCATATGTAGCATTTCATTTCGTTTCAATACCAAATCAGAATTTAAAACATCATACAATTTGGATGCAAGGTAGTTGCTTAGGGTTACTTATAGTACGTCCTTAGCTTATAGATTCAATCCTCGCGGCCCTATCAAGTTCCACACGAGCTATGTGAACTCTTAGTCAACTTCAGTCCTTAGGATTACCCTCTACACAACACCTGGCAGATCGGGTTACTCATTACCCCAATGAAATGCTAGGATTAAGAGTTATACAATTCAATAAGAAATGACACCAATGAGTAATTCTGAATTATTCACATATTGAGCCTCTCATAATCTACTTGGTTCAATTTCTGCATTTTATGATTTCTAACCTTTGCACAAACTGTCTCATATTTCAACATAGGGATTTTCAATTTATACAAACCCAAAACCATATCATTCCCGACTTATTTACTTTTCTGGAAATGTAAAGTTTGCAATCAAACTCAATCTAGACTATTTTCTAGGCATTTTTGAAGTTGACACTAGGCTGCTCATCCCTTGCAGTGAGTGTTCTGCATTCATATATACATATCTCAAGCTACATAATTCCAAATCCACAATTTCCAGAACGAGATGAAAGCTAACTCATTTCCCTATCCAAAAATGTAAGGTTCATAATTTAATTCTTTCTAGATCATCATCAGCAAATTTCCAAAGTTGCACAATGTTCTAGCAGTTTTTAGGCACAGTGTTACACTAACCTACTTGCACAAAATACTTCATATTTAATTAGAGGCATATCCAAATTGGTGCAATGCCAGAACCATCACAATCCTAACTTAATTACTTTTCTAGAAATGTAAGGCTTGCAACCTAATTCAATTTAGGCTATTTTCTACAATTTTTCAAAGTTAGAACCATGATTCACGTTTCTGGACAGAGTACCCTGCACTCATTTGTACATATCTCAAGTTAGAGAAATCCAAATCAAGAAATTCCAAAGCTGAATTTCTCCTAACTTAAAAGGCTATGTACCATAGTTTTTCCATAATTTTTCTCCCTGTATAACAATTAAACTGATCATTTTAATTACAACCCAAAAACAAAACATCAATTCCAGATTTGAACATCAAGCTGGACTTCAATTAATCCTTCATCCATACAACAGCCATTTGATTTAGTTCATCACAAATTCATTTTCATGCATAATAATCAAATATTATAAAGTTAGAACCTTACCCCTTAAATTGAGCAAAATCGAAAGCCCTTCTTATGTAGCTTGGATCTTTACTGTTTTGTAGCTGCCATGGACTTTAAGATGCAGCAACCTTCTTTCATTTTCAGCATTGCATGTTGTGTTTCCAAAAAGCCTCTACACACATATATAATCTGCCTTACATCATCATTCATTCCCTAAGTATATTTGCTAATTTAAATTTAATTTAAATCATGCATGTGGCTAGCCTTACCTCTTGTTACCAAACCATAAAGCTGTTGTTTCCTTCCTCTCCAAACAATGGCTAGCCCATACATTTCCAATAGCCCCTTGAAACATTTCCAAATCAAACTCTTTTCACCGTTCAGCTGCTGCAAAATTTCTTGCGGTTCTATCTTTAAGTGCCAGGAGCAACACCTATTTCGTGTGTTTTTCAACACAACACCAACCCAATCCTCCACCATGCCACTGCCCTATCTAGAACCAAAAGTAATGATCACTCTTTTCTTTACTGATTGGTTGGCTCTCCTTCACGATTTGGGCTGCTGTTTCACCCTTGCTTCACGCCTTTATCTCATGCATCATTGCTGCCCTATTTTTGACAGCCAAAAGAAAACTCCTGTTCAGCTTAAGGACCTGAGAATGAAGCTCCTTTTAGCCTCAGTTTACAGCAGCTTACACATCCTCCACTTGTCGATTCTTCCTCTACTGAGAGCCAACATGTGCAGCCACCAATTTCAGCCAATGTGCCTCCTTTTCCTCTCTTCTTCCTTATATTTTGCCACTGATCGACGCGCCTTTTTCTGCACGTCCTTTTAGCATCGAATTAGCCCTCTATTTCCTATTTAGTTCAGCCCTCACACTTACATTACACCCCTCAAAACCAACTCTGTTTCCAGTATCCAAAGTGACAACCTTACTTAAGTTTTCTCCCCTGTTTTTGGTTCTCAAAACCAGACCTAGGTTCTCTCTTACTGCACTCTTTTCTTCCTTGGACTCTTGCTGTCTACACTTTATGAAACCAGCTTGCAACAGAATGTGAGGAGGAGAATAGAGCTACTCTCGGTACAACAGAAAGCTACGGGAAGGAATTAAAAGGGCTGGCATTTAAGTTGAGGCTGATGATGTTGATGAACGGTAATGAAAATGCTATAGATGGCTGGTGGATTAGAGGTAGTGGCATTGGTATTGATGAGGCTTCTTCAAGAAGCCATTCCCCATATATTATATTTCATTTCCACTATTATTATTATATATATATATATTTATTCATTTATTATTAACTTCTTTTGATATTTAACAAAATATATTTCTAAATACTTTACTTTATTTCATATATATTATTTATCCCATTAATATCTCATACTTTCTATTTTTATTAATTTACATTGTCTATAGTCTCTTAAAGTCTAAAGTCCTTAATATTATTTAATTTCCAAAATTCTTCATCCACATATTAAATAATACATGTATCATCTATTAGCATTTTACTCCAACTAATAGATTATTAATTTTCCTTTATGATCCTCATCTTCAAACCACCAACAATAATTTCCATAATCTTAATTTTCCATAATTTCTCATAAGTTCAATTTAATGATTCCTTGCCATGCTCATTATCAATTTACATTCTTAATCATTATAACTTCAAGTTAAATTCTCAATATACAAATTTGTCTCCAAATTACATTGTTTAGTCCTCCAAAATAAATAATTTGCAGTTGGTACATCCTCCCCACATTAGAAAATTTGGTCTTCCAAATTCACATTGGGTAATCTCTAATCCAACATCTCTGGATACTTTTCCTTCATAAGGCTTTCAAGTTCCCATGTTGCTTCCTCAGTTGTATGATATTGCCAGAGCACCTTTACCAATGTAATACTCTTAGACCGTAGTACTCTCTCCTTTCTATCCAAGATCCATATTAGTTTCTCCACCTAGCTCATATTATCTCTGATCTCCAGAGGTTCATATTGAATAACATGTGACGGATCAAGATGGTACTTGCGTAGGTTAAATACATGAAATACATTATGTACTCCGGCTAACTCAGGAGGTAAGGCTAACCAGTATGCTACATCTCCTACACGGTCCAGAATCTCGAAAGGCCTGATGAAATGAGGACTTAGTTTTCCTTTCTTGACAAATCTCATAATCCCCTTAGATGGGAAAACCTTCAAAAACACGGAATCACCTACAAAGAACTCCAAATCTTGTCCATCTTTTAGACAAATCTAATATGTAGTTCTTCTCTTACGGATCCATGAATCTTTATCTAGTAAGCTTTAATCAAAACTCTTAACTGTCCTTTATCTGATAACGAAATCAACAAAAACTTTATTTAAAATTCTATATAGTCCAAGAAAGTAACATTCCAACTTTTCAATCTCCAAACCCGTAACTTAATTCATACTTTTGCTACACACTCTAATATCTCATTTCAATATAACCCCAAAACACCAATTGCATATCGAGTAGCCTTTGCACTAACAAAATCTCTTGTCTATAACAGTACTTAAAATCGAGTTTCTAATTCATTAATTGGGCAATTCAAAATCCATTTCACATGTTACCATTTATCCATGAATCAAATTCATTTTACATTAGACCTTAAATCTCAATATTCAATCAACTCACAAATTGTGTGTATCTCATTAGTTTATACATTACAAACATACATCATTTTACAAATCCATAACCCTTAAGTTAAGCTATCAATGTCATTTTATGACGATCTTGAGTATAAGTCTCATGAAATCCTAACTTTCAAATCAATTTACCACCTTACTTCACATTCCTTAAAGGTCTCCAGTAGTACTCAAAGATTTATATTTCTACAATCAGTCATATTCAATATCAACTCTACTAAAAGCTTCTCCATTAGTAAAGGTTGAAGACCAAAGGACTTTCCAAAGTTCACAGAGTTCTCAAAATCATGTAATTCATTTTCATTTTTTTGTCAAGCGTGGTGAACAAGTTCAATAACCGTTTCTTGCCACTATTGTGGACAAGTCCAAACCTTATTGGTCAAATCCAATAAGCACAATTGATATCACACTTGGGACTCTACTAAAGCTCATCAAGAATGCCCAATCCTCAAAATTCAAGTTTCATTGTTTAAAATTGCAATTCAAATTTCATATAGTTCTCAAAACAAAAGTCAGATCATGTATTCGATCAAATTTAATACTCTCTTCATAAAAAATAACGTTGGCATAAGGCTTTAGGTTTGAATGGCTTTATAAAACAAAAAGTTCAATGCATAGTTTGATTTCTTTTCCTGTCAATCAAAACAGCCCACATATTTAAGATTTCCAAATGTATTAACCCTCAAATCCATGCATGATCAAAATCAAATGATTCTAAAAGCTCAAGGCTTATGCTAAATATGTCCATGTGTTACATCAAGACACATGTTGAAATACTTAAGGTTCGTCGCTGTGTCAATGAATTCAATATGCAATTAAGCATATTCATCACATGCCATTCTCTCATGGTTATCCAAAACTCACCCAAATATATACAAGCATGATTGAATGTTCTTAGTTCTACACTTTGCATGTTTAGGCTGTTTGCACTAAAGTATGTTTTCAGATGTCTCAGTTTCAAAGTCATGTATAAATATGGCCTAGGTATGATCATTAATCATTTTCATATCCACATAACCTATTAGGCCTTCATTAGTATCATTTCAAATCCATTATTATTCCACAAAGTTTAATATCATTCTCGAGTTATGCATGCGTACTCAAGCTAACAATCAATCAAGGTTCACTATTACTATGTTATTTCCATAGATAATCCTGAGTGCTATAACAATTCCTCATTAAATTTAGTGGACTCAATAGATCAATACATTATCGTTGTCACAATTATACTTTGCCACATTCCAACATCATATTTTTATTCAACAAGTTACGACATTTAGTATTTACTAGCGAAATTGAAATCACTAGGCAATCATATCATCACTCAATTACCATCAAAATCTTTATTTTCACAGACAATCTCTCTTAATCGGGGGTGGTCTTTTTGCTTTTAATGAATTTGATCAGTTAGTTCAGGCTATATTGTTTATTACTGCTTGATCCACTCCTTAATTACCTCCGGATCTTTCACACCCTTAAGGGTATACGGGTTCATCTTCTAGAATAGCCACAATCTATTCCAATTCTTATCCACCTATTCTCTAGTCTGCGATGGAGGCATTAGAGATGGCATTGGCGACACTAGTGGCTGTGATGTCGTAGCCTGCTACTGTGGAGTAGCCTAAGGCTATGGCGCATAAGGAGGGGTTAGTGCTCGTGATGGAGACTGAGCTGGAGGCTAATTAGGGTTGCCTCCAAATTGATGAGCCATAAAGGCTGTCATGTTCTATATGGTCTATTGCAATTCTCCTACAGCCCTTGTTATTTGGCCCATTTTGGCATTGAGATCTGGGGCCTGAGAAGGTTGTGGAGGAAGTAGAGAGGTCGGAGACCTAGATCGCTCTCGAGGAGGAACTCGTTGTAGTCTACCACTCATCCTCATTTTCACTATGCTTCCCTTAAACATAAACAAACAGTTTAGTACAGTTTATATGGCAACCACAATTCAAGAACAAACACAAGCACAGTGTACTGGGATGTAAGCTAACTTTATCGACCTACACAGACACGAACAAATTTGCTCTGATACCAACTTGTCACGTTCCGGTTTCCACTTAATCCTTCATAGTATCTTATGGAAGCTTAAATTTGCGGACTAAATTTTTTTTTATATCCCTTTACTTCGCATATTCGTTTGTAGGTGACTGTATAGACCACAATTCAGTTTTAAGCGATCCTTGATCACTAAGGTCCCATTTCTACTTCTCTTTAATTGATTCAATTATGATATTCGTCTTAAACCATCAAGTACTAGTGATTTATATATACTTTATTATTGCACATATCAACACGAACACCATCTTGAACAACCATCAAACCATTTCATCCTGATAGTAAAATAACATAGCCTATAACCCAGACTTTGTTTATACAACCCATCAAAAGATAAGTAAATACACTGTGCCATACTCAATCTATGTCTATCTAGTGTGCTGGAAGCCATATACCTGAAACTACATGTGGGAATCACTCCCGAGGAGCTTCCCGAGTCAGAAGCAGCACGATAGTGATCCTCAATCTGAAAGGGAGGGAAGGAAGAGGGGAGTGAGTCATAAACTCAGTAAGTAACTACAGAAGCAACTTAAAAATCATAATCTGCATCTCTCAGTTTTCAAACTCATAACTCATATACATCTGATAAATCAAATTCGATAAAACATGACTGCATTTTAAAAACATACGGAATAGCATCTCAAATCATATAATGCGTAATATAAATCATGTTTAAATCATTCAGTTTCAATCATTTCACATATACTGTAAAAACATGTCACGTCTAGAGTTTCATATAAAATAAACCATACTCTAGACAACATTAAACATTTAGTGAGAGACTAGGCATGAATCCCTATTCTTGTATCATATCATCTCTAACCCATTGTAGCCGTCAATGGGATAGTTTCCCTCGAGGGGCATCTATCTACGATCATAGATCATCCCAGTTCCATTGATCAGTTGGAAATTGAGGAATGTGTCCACGACTATTGTTGGATAGCCTGGAATGGTCTCATCAGGCAACATTTTCATTTACATATCACGTATGTATAAATGGGGTTCCATGCCACACAAGCAGAACCACACACATTATATACATACTCTATGCCACAAAGGCATATGCCACACAGGCATTACATAGGGTACCTGTCATCTCTAAATCGAAATCTTTACTTCAAATTTCTTTTCAAATCTTTTAAGACAGCCAATCATCAATCGTCAAAACATCATCATAAATCATACTGTCCAATCGATAAAATAGATTGTAGTACCAAGAGATAAGGCATAGCATCATTAATATACTTAGAGCTAAAACAATAACGATCTACCGTAGCAATCTCCTGAAAAGGACGCTGCTTATGCATAGACCAATTAAACACCGGTTCATTGATCAGATGACACCGAGACCTATCCAAACATAATATACGGGACAAGCCGATAGTTCCCGAGAGCTAGTCATCGAGACACAGTGCTCTAAGTCAATTAAGAACACTTACACAATTCTCAAGGTACGGTGCCCTAAGGTATCAATACCCTGGGTCTAAAACAATTACCAATATCAATCTTATCAAATCAACCTTCCAAGACTTCGTATCAAAATCATACTGCATAAATATGCAGGTAACAATCAAGGGCTCACCAAGCTTTTAAAGCACTTTAAGTTATAAAACAAAATCGAAAAACCATATCAAACCAAAAGCTTAATCCAGTTTGGAAACTCAAAGTGTCATCATATTAAAGCAATAATACATGAAACCAAACATAGATTTGGCGAGCCTTTAGCATGCTTGAAAATATTTCAAAAAACTAAATCAATTAGTCAAGGATAGGCTCAATATGCAGCATTTTCAATACATATCAAAATAGATTTCATATGTAGCATTTCATTTCGTTTCAATACCAAATCAGAATTTAAAACATTATACAATTTAGATGCAAGGTAGTTGCTTAGGGTTACTTACAGTACTTCCTTAGCTTATAGATTCAATCCTCGCTGCCCTATCAAATTCCACACGAGCTATGTGAACTCTTAGTCAACTTCAGTCCTTAAGATTACCCTGTACACAACACCTGGCAGATCGGGTTACTCATTACCCCAATGACATGCTAGGATTAAGAGTTATACAATTCAATAAGAAATGACACCAAGGAGTAATTCTGAATTATTCACATATTGAGCCTCTCATAATCTACTTGGTTCAATTTCTGTATTTTAGGATTTCTGACCTTACTGCACAAACTGTCTCATATTTCAACATAGGGATTTCCAATTTATACAAACCCAAAACCATATCAATCCCGACTTATTTACCTTTTTGGAAATGTAAAGTTTGCAATCAAACTCAATCTAGACTATGTTTTAGGCATTTTTGAAGTTAACACTAGGCTGTTCATCCCTTGCAGTGAGTATTCTACATTCATATATACATATCTCAAGCTACATATTTCCAAATCCACAATTTCCAGAACTGGATGAAAGCTAACTCATTTCCCTATCCAAAAATATAAGTTTCATAATTTAATTCTTTCTATATCATCATCAACAAATTTCCAAAGTTGCACAATGTTCTAGCAGTTTTCAGGCACAGTGTTACACTGACCTACTTGCCCAAAATACTTCATATTTAATTATAGGCATATCCAAATTGGTGCAATCCCAGAACTATCACAATCCTAACTTAATTACCTTTCTAGAAATGTAAGGCTTGCAACCTAATTCAATTTAGGCTATTTTCTACAATTTTTCAAAGTTAGAACCATGATTCACGTTTCTGGACAGAGTACCCTGCACTCATTTGTACATATCTCAAGTTATAGAAATCCAAATCAAGAAATTCCAAAACTGAATTTCTCCTAACTTAAAAGGCTATCTACCATAGTTTTTCCATAATTTTTTTTCCCTGTATAACAATTAAACTGATCATTTTAATTACAACCCAAAAACAGAACATCAATTCCAGATTTGAACATCAAGCTGGACTTCAATTAATCCTTCATCCATACAACAACCATTTGATTTAGTTCATCACAATTTCATTTTCATGCATAATAATCAAATATTATAAAGTTAGAACCTTACCCCTTAAATTGAGCAAAATCGAAAGCCCTTCTTATGTAGCTTGGATCTTTTCTGTTTTGTAGCTGCCATGGACTTTAAGATGCAGCAACCTTCTTTCATTTTCAGCCTTGCATGTTGTGTTTCCAAAAAGCCTCTGCACACATATATAATCTGCCTTACATCATCATTCATTCCCTAAGTATATTTGCTAATTTAAATTTAAAATAAATCATGCATGTGGCTAGCCTTACCTCTTGTTACCAAACCATAAAGCTGTTGTTTCCTTCCTCTCCAAACAATGGCTAGCCCATACATTTCCAATAGCCCATTGAAACATTTCCAAATCAAACTCTTTTCACCGTTCAGCTGCTGCAAAATTTCTTGCGGTTCTATCTTCAAGTGCCAAGAGCAACACCCATTTCTTGTGTTTTTCAACACAACACCAACCCAATCCTCCACCGTGCCACTGCCCTGCCTAGAACCGAAAGTAATGATCACTCTTTTCTTTGCTGATTGGTTGGCTCTCCTTCACGATTTGGGCTGCTGTTTCACCCTTGCTTCACGCTTTATCTCATGCATCATTGCTGCCCTATTTTTGACAGCCAAAAGAAAACTCTTGTTTAGCTTAAGGACCTGAGAATGAAGCTTCTTTTAGCCTCAGTTTACAGCAGCTTACACATCCTCCACTTGTCGATTCTTCCTCTACTGAGAGCCAACATGTGCAGCCACCAATTTCAGCCAATGTACCTCCTTTTCCTCTCTTCTTCCTTCTATTTTGCCACTGATCGGCGCCCCTTTTTCTGCACGTCCTTTTAGCATCGAATTAGCCCTCCATTTCCTATTTAGTTCAGCCCTCACACTTACATTACACCCTCAAAACCAACTCTGTTTCCAGCATCCAAAGTGACAACCTAACTTAAGTTTTCTCCCCTGTTTTTGGTTCCTAAAACCAGACCTAGGTTCTCTCTTACTGCACTCTTTTCTTCCTTGGACTCTTGCTGTCTACACTTTATGGAACCGGCTTGTAACAGAAAGTGAGGAGGAGAATAGAGCTACTCTCGGTACAACAGAAAGCTACGGGAAGGAATTAAAAGGGCTGGCGTTTAAGTTGAGGCTGATGATGTTGATGAACGGTAATGAAAATGCTATAGGTGGCCGATAGGGCTGATAACGGGTCGGATCGGATCGGGTTTTTGAAGTTTTTTTTCAAAAACCCGATCCGATCCGAATTAAGCGATTTTTTTTTGTTTTGTGATCCGATCCAATCCAAATTAAAAAACTATTCGATCCGATCCGATCCGAATTTATACGGATCGGATCGGATCGGTCATTCGATTTTTTTAATGTAATTTTAAATTTTATTTCAATTTTTTAAGGCATTTTAAGCACTTTGGACTTTATTTCAAATTTTCCTTAGGGTTTTTAATTAAATGTAAAACTTGAGCTTTTAATTTAAATAGTAAAAATTACAAAATACCAAATAACAAAGTATTCGGATATTATCCGTATCCGAATCCGATCCGAACCGATTTTATTCGGTTCAATGATGTCATGATCCGAATCCGAACCGAATTTGTCTATTATCCGAACCGATCCGATCCGAAATCCCCGGTTCGAGGCGGTTTTTCGGTTTTATCAGTTTTTTTTCTCAGCCCTAGTGGCCGGTGGATTAGAGGTAGTGGCATTGGTATTGATGAGGCTTCTTCAAGAAGCCATTCCCCATATATTATATTTCATTTCCACTATTATTATTATATATATTTATTCATTTATTATTAACTTCTTTTGATATTTAACAAAATATATTTCTAAATACTTTACTTTATTTCATATATATTATTTATCCCATTAATATCTCATACTTTCTATTTTTATTAATTTACATTGTCTATAGTCTCTTAAAGTCTAAAGTCCTTAATATTATTTAATTTCCATAATTCTTCATCCACAAATTAAATAATTCATGTATCATCTATTAGAATTTTACTCCAACTAATAGATTATTAATTTTCCTTCATGATCCTCATCTTCAAACCTCTAACTATAATTTCCATAATCTTAATTTTCCATAATTTCTCATAAGTTCAATTTAATGATTCCTTGCCATGCTCATTATCAATTTACATTCTTAATCATTATAGCTTCAAGTTAAATTCTCAATATACAAATTTGTCTCCAAATTACATTATTTTGTCCACCAAAATAAATAATTTGTAGTTGTTACAAGCTCGATCTCAAAGCTATCAGCTTCAATTTTGGGCTTCCTAATGCTTGAATGTATCGTAGGCACACGAGGCATAACGTAGTCTCTTAAGGTTCTGGGCTTTACCAGATCTGCCTGAAGGAAACCGAAACAAACACGCAGCGAAAATAAATCATTCGGCCTCCACCAGGATCGATTCAGAGAGTTGCCTGATTAGGGTTTCGAGATTTTACCTAACGTTTTTCTCTGATTTTTCTTTTGTTGGTCGAGTCACAAGCAACAACTTTTCGTTCCTGCCTCTACGGTATCCACACGAACGGATCTCACGACTCTTGAACATCTCACGATCAGAAGCCTTAAAGAGCTTTTGATTCCTTATAACCGAATTGCTAGCTTCGATTAAAAGGAATGTTTTTGTTTTCTGTTTTAAAAAGTGTTATGCGGCTATGTTTCAGAAAACATCCTTTTATAGGCAGTAAATTTTACCCTAAAATTTACTTCCAAACAGAACTCTAATCCTACTTAGAATAGGATTAGTTATATCCCTAATCCAATTCAGAATAGGATTAGTTATATCCTTAATCCAATTCAGAATAGGATTAATTAAGCTCCTCATTGATCTGTTCTAAGTGTGCGACCCAATAGGTTCTCAAAACAATGGCAATGACAAAATTGTCACAGGCAATGAGCGGTATCTAGCAACACATCATTGCTACCCATGTAACGAGAATGTCAATGACTCGACATAACCTTACTCGTGATAGATGTTACTGTGTAGTCGAATCCCTTTATCCTTTGATGTCTTGATTAGACACAAGTCATGGAATGTGTCACACTTGTATAGTCTAATCAGCGTTTCTTGATTCCTGAGTAGACTAATTAAACAAATAAAATCAATATCTCATATTGACTTATTCGAGCACGGCCATGCATTTCTTAGTCTCACTCTATCAAAGGGCCCAAGACATCACTCTTGTTATATAAGAGGGATAAATCCTATCTTGATCACTCAACATCCCTCTACATAGATCAAGGCATACCCAATTACTACCTTTATAGTCCATCCTATTACGAATGACATCTAGCAGCATTAAAGTATGCAATTCTCTATGTTGGGATCTCTGATGATCTCAAGTCAAAGGATCACATACACCATCATCACTATGAGAATCGCTTATGACACTCATATAACAATCCATGTAGCGTTCTCATGGAGGGTTGATCCAGTACATAGTTCTCTAACATGTACCTATGTGATGACTTGATATCCTATATCCATAACAATGGTCATCAGTCAACCACATACTAGTCTTATCGTATCATTGTTATCCTTGTTCACAATAATACTTGACTAGGGATATTTTAAGAATAGTGTGTTATTACTATTCTAAGGACATTATCATATAAGATTACATTACGCAGTTATAAGACAAATATAATAATGAGCTATAATAAAATGTCATGATATATAAAAATGCCAAAGTCAATCATCTAATGAATGGTTCTAATGATCAAAATCCAACACTGCCATGGTACCTCGCAAAGTAACAGAATTAAAATATTAGGAAGGAGAAATATTTACAAAAATAAGAAAAAGAAAAGGCTTGAATTAAACCTAGGCATGATTGATTCTAATATTAACTAAGAATAACCTAGACTAATCCTTGGCAATGGTGCCAAAAACTTGTCAACCCTAAAAGGTGTCTACACGCAAGTGCACGTGGTCTTCAAGTATTATGGAGGTATGTCTAGAAATATCGTCCCACAAGGATTAGTTAGGTTATTTAGCTAATTACTAAAATTGTGTCACTCTAGGTTTATTCAAACTAACTAAGTCACCTTAATTAGAATAAAATAAAATAAAACTAATTTACAAATAATTAAAAAGCATATAAATTAAAATGCAAATATTTAATTAGCAAAGAAACTAAAAATCATAAATATGCTAATAATAAAATTTAAAATGCATAAAAAAATAAAAATGAAAATAAATTGAAAAAATAATATGCATAAAAAAATAAAAATAAATGCAAAATTAAATTGATGATATGAATTAAGTTACCTAAGCATAATTTACTAACTAAATACCTAAGGCTAATTCTACTTAAACTACAAAAAAAAGAAAAAAAAACTATAAAACTAATGAATTAATGAACCAATAAACTAATTAATATGTGAACTATTATAACATAAAATAATATATTTAAACTACTAAATTAATAAAATATGTAAAACATTAAACTAATGAAACAATAAAATTAGTATAAACTGTGGCCATCATCATGTAATCTCCTTGCCCTTACAGCCACGTCCAAGCCAAATGCCACACGCCAGCACCTACCAGTGCACTGCTCGACACGCACAGCAGCAGATCTTCAAAGCAACCGGTGGTAGCTTCAGCCAGTGCATTGATACAACAAACCAACAGCTTCAGCAGCAAAGCCTCGCAGCAGCAACGAGATGTGGAAAAGAAGGATCAGACCATTCCTCTTCGGCCGAAACAGGGAAGAAACTCAGGCACAACCGAGTTTTCTTTCATCGAGCAATCAGCAACTAAGAACAATGAAACAAAAAAGAGAAGGATGCAGAAACGCAGAAGAAAATCTAAACCATAAATTAAAGAAACAAAGTATAACCTATCAAAGAAAATTTTATAACGGTAACTAAGCAACGAAATAGAGTATTGAAATAGAAATTTAAAACTGTAACTTTTACTGATTCTAAATTTAAAACAACTGTAGTTTAATATAAAACTTAAATGTTTAAACAAAAACTAAATTAAAAACTTAAAACAATCTAGAAAACTAGAAACTAAAAGTATGAAAAGAACACGCAGCAAGAAAACTAGAGACGAGCCGCTGTCATCGACTCTCCTTTCTCTAAATCTAAGCTAAAGCTATATAAAAAAAAATAACAATGTTCTAAGCAACTACTCTAAAATAAAGGAAACAATAAAGAAATTTCCGGTAAAAGGTAGAAGATGATGGTCTCCTGTCACGAGCCACCTCCTTCACCTTCATACGACTGCTCTCCTCTTGTTGTTATAGGTGGGGTTCCCTTCAAGTCTTGGGCTGCCTCCTTTCCTTCACTTTGGGCTCTTCAAATCCAGCCTCTTGAAAATTCTTTTTAGGCCAACATATCATGTAAGAAAAATGGTTAGTTTGGGTTATTAGGTTTTGGGGTTTAAGATGGGCTTAAAATGTATTCATGAGATAGGGTTTTAAGAGGGTTATGGTAGAGAAGGGTTTATGTTTAAGGTTTAAATAAAATTTTGAGGTTTTTTTTAAAAGGTAATGGGAATAAAGTTTAGAATTTGGAGAAGGCTAAGTCTATGATTTTTAGGTGTTAAACAGCAAATCCAACCATTTTTCCTTGACTTCTTGCCATTTTCTTGATTTCCTCATTATTTTTGAATTTCCTACACATGAAAACAATTTAATTAAATTAGGAAGAAAATACATTAAAATTCCAAAATTTAATTAAAATTGATGATGCAATAAAATACTCTAAAAAGTGAATATTTTAGAGACTTATCATTCATCTAGCCAATTCCATGGAAATTCAACAATCTAAGCTTACGTACTTGTCTATCCATGCTCACTAAGCAATTTGGCACCATTGTCATGCATGAAACACTAAGTTTTCCTTAGGTTCTCATCATGACCAAAACCCCCATTCATGGTACATTTTCATTTTGTTCAATTAAATCAAAACTAATGCTACCAACACGTTTAGGAAGCTTAAATGAATCTTCCTACACCATTGAAATTAAATGAACCACCATGGATAAAGAGAACCTTACCTTGATCGAAACTTTAAGCTCTCTTTTCTCCTTATTTTCTCACTTATTCAATAAGGTATGGGTATGAGTAGATTGATCTTGAAGAGAGGAAGAGGTTTGTAGAAGAGATTTTTGTGAGATAAGGTGTGTATGTAAAGTTATGGAAGCTTTCTTTTGTTTTCTTCTTTCTTTCTCCCACGGAGGACGTGAGAGAGGTGAGGAAGATTAGTGAATAGTGCCAGCAGCTGATGGGGAGAAATATAAAGAGAATTCTGAAGGAGGTAAAATTACGAAAATGCCTTTGGTTATGAAAATTTCGAACAATGTTGCCTTTAAGCTTCCGTAATCGTAAAAACCATGTAATTGTACTCCAAAATTTCGGATTTCATCACTAAATGATCTTATTAGATGTATTTTGATGAATCATGGTGGTTTCGTTAACACACAGTACCTGGAAAGTGTGAAATTATGAAATTAACCCTAACGGACCGCCAACGAAATTTTTCGATTTAACCACCTATTCCATAAATCCAATGACACTATCTTAAACTCCTTTTCATGTAGAATATCATGATATTTTTTACTTCGTCCCAATTCATTTTTGTTTGGGTGCAATTTACAAAAATACCCTCGAGACGTAATCGTTATTTTCTAATTTGTTCACCACACTTTCCAAAATAATGAAAATAGGGGATTTTACTCTCAAAATTTCCACATTATAATTATTACACCTTCCATACACTAATTCCTCAGTCTTTTTATACATTTGGGCACTGTAACCAAGTGGGGCCCACATCACTATTTACTTATAATTTACAAATTTACCAAAAATGTAATTAATAAATAATTATTTATACATGTCCAGTACAATATAATCAGTTCTCACATTTCCTTCCCACCTTTAGGAAATTTGGTCTTCTAAATTTCGCCTGAACCAATCACTATCTGAGGGTAGAGATTCCCTCAAGTTTCGGCAAAGGTAAGAGAGAGAAGGAACTTGTGATTTTTCATGTTTTAAGGGTTTAACACCATGAATTTAAGGTATTTGAACATGTGTTTAAGCTTAAGTTGAAATAAAACCAAGAGATTCTCCCTATTCTGGTCATGGTCAATATTCTCCATGCATGAATGTGATGTGCTTTAATGTGAAAATGATGTAGAGTTAATGTATAGTCAAGGTAAAACATGAATTTAGGTTTAAAATTTGAAGAAATGAAGGAGAGGGTGAAGTTAGAGGATGAATTTTGAAATTCAAATAGAATTTTGTCTAGGAGAGGTCGACTGCACTGTATAGCAGCTGACTGCCCAAAGACAGAATTGAGCATTTTCATCGTAACTAACTTAAACCAGTCAATTGCCTGTAAAGCAGCCGACTGCCCGTGTAACCGACTAGAGCCAATCGATTGCATTTTACCCAAAAACATCCTGTTTGAAAGCCAGTCGACTGCCTACTGCATAGATAGCCTAGAGCAAAGAGATGCTAGGATCAACTTATGATTACAAGAATAGTATAATTTTCATAATTAAAGAATTGAAGTTGATTGAATTCGAATATTGAATTCCAGCTTTGAAATCTCAGGAGGAAACTGGTGCTAACTCATGACACAGTGAGAATCTAATTGGTGAGAGACATAGGGATAATATGGCGCATCTGGAATTTTAAAAATGCTTTCATGACATCGAACTTTGTGATTTGGTTTAGAATCAAATCACTGGATTTGTGGATTGTAAACCGTGTTTTCCTACTGGGAGGTTAGGATATGTATAACTATTATGCTACCAAAATTTTTTAGAAACAGCATTAAATCTTTGAAATTATTATTGGTATGATTTAGAATAGAAAATAAAGTGGAGAGAATAGCTTCCAAAGATATCTTATACATGCGAATTTTGTACCTCTGTTTTCAATAGTATTTTCATTAGTTTTTACACGTTTCTTGGCAGATATATGTGTACATGTTACTATGATATATAAATAAAATATTTTGAACAAGTGTTATTGCACTAGGAATATTTGGTGAATTTTATTCTTCAATTGTAATGGATTTATGATTTTAACACTTTATCAATTGATTGAAGATATATTTACTGAATTTATCTCCGTAAACACCTTGAAATGTTTTGGTAAATTATTTTTGAGACAGTTGGCTCCATAGCTATATACAGGCACATGCTTCTATGAGTGTATGATTGTATGACTAACTTTTAGGCTAATTGACCTTGATCCCATCATCAGTGTCCTAAATGGCACCTGATCAGTGCCACTAAGGACACCACTATGACTATGGCCATATGTCCTTCTATCGCATGAGTCTATTGGGTGTTGCCTTGTCTCCACCGTATTTTTACTAGAGTGGCAAATTCCTAGCATTCTGGGGACTCCCAAACCTTATTGATTTCTGATCTCAAAATTGTCATCGAGTATGATTTCTATAATCTTATATGTAATATTGCAAATTGATTTTGGATATTGTTGATGGGGTGTTTGGAAATTGATTATTTGAATAAATTATGAACTATATTATGGAAGCTATCTTCTGATTGCTTGTTAAATTCTATGATTGATTAAGCTTTAATGAACTCCCTACAGTTCGAATTGGATGCCAAGATAAATGAAGTGCTTTAAAAAATCCTTTTGTACTCAGCCTGATTATCTAATCCACTATAATATCATATTCTGAAACATTATGCCAAATAATTTCATAATTATTGTCTTGATTCTAAAGTGCATGTTTTTTTAAGATACCTGCATATAGTTATACATAGTATCAGTTTTATTATATTTATTTCTTATTGAGCATTAGCTCATGCCCCTTTCCCTCTTTCCAGATTATCTGCAATAGATTCCTACTTCTGCTTAAGAGGACTTTCGTTTAGGTATCTCTCAAGTGGATTTATATTACCATTGAGGTATACTAATTTCTTTCATGTATTCAGGCTATATTTCTATAGTACTACTATATGTAGTCTTCTTATATGGGATATAAATTGATTATTAAATTAATATATGTAAATTAAAAGTTTTACCTATACATATATATATATATATATTGGTATATGTGAAAGTGAAAACACTGCAAACAGTCCAACCGTAGATGAGTGAAATTTAAGATTAAGTACTGTTTGGCATGATCTTGGTATATGACAAAAGCACACTTTTGTTGTAAGCAAACACAACATGAGGGAAACAATCTTTCTAATTATTCAAGTTCTTTTGAATAATGGACCTCAACAAAGAAAACAATATGTGATTAACTACCTCAATTTGACCATCAATTTGGGGATGACAAGTAGTTGAAAACAACAATTTGGTTCCTAACCTTCCCTATAAAGTTTTCCAAAAGTAGCTAAGGAACTTTACATTGCGGTAAAAAATGATGGTCTTCAAAACACCATATAGACAAATAATTTACTTAGAGAATAAATCAGCAATGTTGGTTGCATCATCGGTCTTATGACAAGCAATGAAATGAGCCATCTTAGAGAACTTGTCAACAACAACAAAAATAGAATCTTTGCCTCTCTTTGTTATTGGTAAACCCAAAACAAAATCCTTAAAAATGCTAGTCCAAGGAGTAATAGGAATAGACAATAGAGTATAAAGACCATGATTTATAGCTCTACACTTAGCTTGTTTACAGGTGACACATCTTTTATATAACTTTTCAGCATCTCTTTCCATGTTAGCCCAAAAAAAGTGATCATGCAGTACGACTAACATTTTCTTAACTCCAAAATGTAACATTAACCCACCAATATAGGCTTCTCTAACAGGTAATTCTCTCAAAGAACTCATAGGTGTACATAATCTAATTTCTCTAAATAAGAATCTATCATGCCTACATAACTTTTCAAAACTAGTTTTTGCTCACATGCATTGAAAACATTTGCAAAATACTCATTAGTAGTATATAAGTCTTTAATATACTAAAATCCAAGTAGTTTAGCATTAAGAGTACCTTTGAGACAATGCATGTGATAACCGCAAATTTTCTATTTTTGGAAATTAGTATTAAAGAAAATAGATAAGAGGAAATAAATAAATTCTTCATGAGAGGGGAATACTGTTGGAATTTTCGTAATTGATGAAGTGAAGAAGTGGAAAAATCTAATTTGGATAAATTTGAGGAATTTAATTTGGATGAATGAAAATTCAAATTAAATGAGAAAAAGGAGAAAATAATGAGATATTAAGAAATCCAATTAAATGAAATAAAATGCGTATATTATATATTTATATAGTTAGATTATATAAATATATTTTGATATGTTTTATATAATTACATATGTATGTATATGAATTTTAGTATATATTATAAAATGAAAAATATACTATTTTGTCTTCAATAAATACATGTGTATATTATGAAATATATATTTATATACTTATAAATATATATGTATATGTATATATGAAATATGTATATATACATTATATACATTATTATTTTAAATAAAAGTATATAAATATATATATATATAAATAAAGGGGTTATATATATATATATTATATGTTATGTAAAAAAAAATGAGAATAGAAACAGGGAATCGGGATACCCGATTCCCGTTTCTTCAACAGAAATGGCAAGGAAGCCGGTCGACGCCGGCGGCGAGAAAAGAGAAGGGAGAGAGAGTGACCGCCGTCAGCGAGAGAAGGAAGAGGAAGGGCCGGTGATGACGAACGCAGAGGTAAACGAAAAGGAAAACAGAGGTGGAAACCGAAAGGAAAAAGGAAGGAGAGATCGGCGGTGCCGCTGATCCAGGCACCACCACCGCAACCTCGACGTCGGCGAAGGTAAGGGGAGAGGAAAGGTAGCCGTCAGTGAAGAGGAAATCGGCGGAGGAAGGAGAAAAGAGGAAGAGGAGAGCCGCCGGCGTCGCTCCTAGATCCGGCGCCGTCGCCGTCAATCTGGAGAAACGGAGGGCGGATCCAGCATCGTGGCCATCTCCGCCAGCCGAGGAAGTGCCGAACCGGTGAAGAACCGGCTGCCGGAGGCGGAACCGGCCAGTGAGTGCCAAATTGGTCTGAACCGGTCCGAACCGGTTCAGACCAGAAAAGGGGAAAAGGAGGAGAAAAAAAAAGAAGGAAAAAGAAAAAGAAAAAAAAGAAAAGAAAAGAAAGAAGAAAAAGGAAGAAAAAGAAGAAAAAAGAGAATTTCGGGAATTTGAAAAAATTCTCGGAAAATTCGGTAACTCAGGAATTACGGAATTTCGGTAAGAATTTCGGAAAACTAAATTCGAGTAAAATTAAATAAATTATTTATGAAAATTCTAAAATTTAGAATTTAAATTTCAGAAATTATTCTCGACGATCGAGATGAGAAATCGGGCGAGGTGAACACGGGCGCGACCTTCGAGAGACAGTCGCCGACCCAAAAAAGGTAAGGGATGCATGTGCAGCACTGTAGGGATATTCAGTCTGCATATTTTAATTTTGAATTATTTTATGAAAAATATTTTATGAAATATTTTGATGAATGACTTGTTGGAAATCTGGGATGAAGTACCAGTTGGAATTTATAAACTGTATTTTCCGTGCAAGAGGTTAGTCAATCGGCAGTCGTTATGGTGCCGAAAAGTTTAGAAAAATTTCATAAAATCATATTAAATGATTTTATTTTCGAAAATCGATATTTAAGCACGGAAAACGAGAAAATTATTATTTTAATAAAACATGAATATAATAAGATTTAATTTTAAAATATTCATGTTTTTAAGAACGGTGATAATGAAATCACCGAAAATCTTCTTCGAGAATGGTGATAATGAAATCACCGAAAATTCTCTTAAAATGTAAATTACACGTAATACGAGACAAAAAATGAAAAGAAGTAAAGTGAATATTTTTATGAATATTTTCATGAATATTTCTTAAATATTCACTAATTTGTTTTATAACCTTTATGATTTTAAATTATGGAATTATATATTTTATAAATTTTATAAAGGTTATTTTATGATGAAAACGTGGTTTTGAGACTAGTTGGCTCCTCTATCATGCCGACATGTGATATGTAATACGTGATATGTGATATGTAACATGTGATATGTAGTCCCGGCCGACACCTGATCAGTGATCCGTCGAGGACAATTATAGACTATGGCCATAGGTCTTACATGATTATTTTATACCTTCGGGTATTATTGCATGATAGGACTCGGTGGTTGCCACTGTCTCCACATATGATATGTTTTAAAATGAAAATGTTTTACATGATATGTGATATGTGAAATGTAAAAGTTTTATATGATATGTGATACGTGAAATGAAATGATTTACAGCATTTTTATAAAATGCTTATTTCAGTACTGTTTTTAGTACTACGAGATGATTTTCACATGATATGTAATATGAATATGTAATATGTTTTCAAAAGGAAAAAGGAGGAAAATAAATCTAATATTCTTATTTTAATTTTAAATTGAATATTAGATTTAAATGAGTTATATGTTATACGAAAAAGGTTTAATAGCTTATTTTGCTATTTTAAAGTACTGTACTAATTATGATTTTACAGTAAAACATGAAATGAGTTTTAAAGGAAAATGACGATGATTTAACTAATATTCTTTTCAAAGAAAATATGAATATTAGTTATTTTAATTAAATGCTTTATTTCATAAAAGCATTATTTTGAAAAGAATATGAAAAGGTTATGGAATAAAAAAAATAAAAGGATTTATTAATTCAAAACGAAATGGAAATTACTCTCTACAGTTGCTTCTAGATTCCGGGACAAGTATGGTATTCTAAAATACCTACCTTACTCCATCCGGATCTCTAGCCGACTGTAGTATCCTTCCTACATGCGAGCCTAGAGCCCATAGGAAAAATGAAAAAGATTTTCAACATATAGGAAGCTGAATATCAAGTATGCATATAATTCCTTTACTGAGCCGTGGTTTGCTCACCACTTAATATTAACATTTCAGGTTTTTGAAGACTAAAAGTCTAACACCTAAAGGATTTCGACTGCGCATTTGGGGACGATGCGACAGCTCGACTTATGACATGAGGGATGATCATTTATTTTCCGTATTTAGACATTTTCACAGTACTATTTTCTTATGAAGTAAGATAGGGGATGTATTTCATATTGTAATTTAATATGAAATTGTTAATATGTAAAAGAAAAGTAAAGTATCGCAGACAGCTCAACCATATAAGATGTATAGAATAAGGTGAAAAATAGGGTCACGGGCTGTGATAGATTTAATGGTATCAGAGCACGGTTGGCCTGATGTCTGTCGATACTTTGGAAAGAAAATGTGTTGAAAAAGTTAACATCCCCTGTAGTACTGTGTAGTCTGAATACATTGAGAAGATAAATGATTACAAATTTAATTAAGTGTTTAGAAGGGAGTGAGCAATTATGAAATAAGGAATGCTAAAAAGGGAAAACGGCTCAGGAATGTTACCTGAAATGGTGATCTTATGATCTAAATGAAGGTCGGTTCGGTACGGAACAGAAATGGACTCGGTGAGGGCCCCACCAGTACTTTTTTGTTCGGATCGAACTGAGACCTGAAAGTGATGATATAAAGGAGGGGACTGAAGTATCATCACTAAATAGACATTAATAATCATCAATTAAAGGTATTTTGAGGAGAGAGAAAATTTTTGACCAAAAATGACCAAAATACCCCTACCCTCAAAATTTTACCGGGAGTCAAAATAGATCACCAGAAGTTGAAATTGACCGATTTGATAGAGAAATTGATGATGTAAAGCTGCATTTCAGGCAAAATAATCCAATTATGGATTCTATTAGATTTCTCTGTCGAAAATCGAAAAAGATTTTAAACTGCTGATATTATTATGAGAAAGGGGTACTATCAGCAAATAGATAATAAGATCACTGATTTAAATGTATATTGAGGAGAAAGAAATAAATGTGGAAATAACGAAAATGCCCCTATATGGGATTATGGTTTGAATAGTGATAAAATCAAGTCGATTTTGAATATATTGATAGTAATGGAGTTATTGATGGTATAAGGACACCATATGGGTATAACGATCCCGATTATAAATTTCACTGTACTTAGGTTACCAACATGACCCGAATGGTTATAAGGAAGTCGCAAGATGAGCGACTTAGTATTGATTTTATGGGTCTAACTTAAAAGTGTATTAATGAGATGTTGATTACGGATCGTTGGATACGATGAAAAGTAATATGATTACTTGAGATCACTGACAAGGAGATCAGTATAGAGGATGAAATCCATAGCAGTGCTGTTAATTCTGGTTCTATACATCCCTACTATCTTTGAAGTATTAAACAGATAATTATAGAACCGGAATATTATGAATTATGTTTTAAGGAATGATATATTGTATGGAGTGATATAAAATTTGAGTATATGCATAAGAATAGTAAATGATGATAAGAGATGAGGAAGATAACAGCTAACCTGTATTATTAACGGAAAATGATTGCAAAAATAAATTACAAAAATAATAAATCGGTTAGCTGTGAAAGGTGTTAATCAAATAATTACACTTAATTCAACATACAAATTAAGATGATCGATATGTTGTGAAGTATGAGTAACTAAATGAATCAAGGTAGAGTATAAGTTAAAATAATTTTGACTATTAAATGTCTCTGTCTTGAGGATATACAGTGGAAATGATAGGACACAGAGATGAAATATCCAGAATAGTAAGAGACATGAAATTAAAAAGTATCGGATGAGATTCCTGATAAATTTTAGAGTTATATGGGTTGGAGACATCGAGCTAACATTGACTCGATTGATTATATGAAATCTATTCTAAGCTTATATCGGAGAACATAGAGGAATCTGAAAAGCTTAAGAAATAATTCTGGAAAATTAGTGAATAATAAAATTCACGTACATAAGGAAAATTAATGGAAATACAGATGATATGATTTAAGGGTGAATTAAATGAGATATTAAATTCTTATTATGAATAAAGTTCTTATGAAGAACAAATAATTATTTTTATGAAAGTGATGTCTTATTTGGTTTAATCGGAGATGTATAAGGAGCTTATAAGACAAATCTCTGTACAAGGCATCACTAGATGAAAAGTTGAAGACTAATGGTTATAAGATGATAATGATTAGAACTCGAGATAATTTTTACGAGTCCCTATTGAGGTTTACAGGATCAACGAAATACCTTGTGAGGTATATGAGCCTAATGAATGAGGCGACTATATATATGGATAATATGATGAGATAGCGATACAGTCTATGGCACAAATGGAAAGTGAGCAGCATAGTGGTATAACCCCGCAGACTCTTAAAGACAGTGATTTATATGATAAGATTGGCAAATAGTAGATTTAGCTAGACAGTATCTCTTTCTAAGATATGATCTCGAATGACAGAATGATGTGGATCTGTCTATGATGAAGAGATAACGATTGAGATACAGAATGAACTGGGTCTAGCTAAAAACTACTACCAGTCTATAAAAGAGTTTATGGGTTAGCTGCTCTACTGATGTGACTTAAATTTAAATAAGTTTAAGTCAGTGAATGAAGAAATGTAAATATGGTATATAAAAGGTTAAAAGAGGTAACAGTGGAATGTTTTACCACTGAAGAAAAGTGATTGAAATGATGATGAAGGAAACGATGAAAAGGTAATAAGAGGATAAGCACATGAAGAAGAGGGAACACGAATGTGAAGTAGTTCCTGAATTTAAAACTAAAAGTGATTTTGTGGTTATCACATGATTATGGTTAAATGTAAGATCGAGCCAAACTCAATAGGGGAAAAGTAATTATACTCAAAGGAGTAAAGATGTTATTTACATTCTACTACCAGTCATGTAAATGGAAAAAGGATATATATATATACCACCTTGAAATGATGGAAATAGTGGATTTATATGGGTAATGAGATGATTAAATTGATAATTATAGATTCAAGGATGAAGTTAAATAATGAGAGGATTAAATTATAATTTGATTATGCCATTATGGAATCTAAATTATCAGAATATACCATAAGAATAAAAGAGGTAATAAGAATATTACATGAAAGGAAAGACGATATGGAGAGAAAATGATTATCTCTTGATGAAATTATGGTAAAAGAGGATGAATGGTAAAGTCTGCAAATGAACTGCAGCAATTGGATGAAATAAATATGAAATGAAAATTGTGGATAAGGAAGAATCTAAAAGAGATATGATAATGTGAAAGTGATTATAGACTGATAGTCTAATGAAATCACTTTTCCATTATCAAACTCTTAGATTCTTTAGTGCCATAGTCAAAATATAATTATAAAAGATGATGAGAAGGTAAGTGAAGTTCCAGTGAGCAATATATGTGATTGGAATCTCTGAGTAGCTATATGTTATGGGAAATAGCAAAAGGCTCTGAGATTCCAAATTTATAGATAGCACCGCTCCGTACATGATGTAAATATCTAAGCGTAGAATGGAAACGGTTGATGATATGTTGAGTGAGCGGATGCACGAGATGTGAAAGCTACTGGGACAATTACATACTACTGAATACAGTTGTAAATGATAATTATCGAAATGTATCGACTGGGCACCAAATAAGAAAGATGGATGATGAACAATATGAATCATATGTGATACGAAAAGGAGTGGAAATGGATAACTCCCAATTGATAAGAAATTTAAGGGAGTATAAATATATGATGAGTAATAATATATAATGGTGTAAAAGGTGATTTTAATCTTATAGGTATACTGGCAGTATAATATGGAAGATGATCAAAAGGTCAAGAATGATGAGTATACAGAACACTACCACCTTATGAATTAAGTTAAATTCGGAGGACCGAATTTCTTAAGGTGGGGAGAATTTGATAACCGCAAATTTTCTATTTTTGGTAATTAGTATTAAAGAAAATAGATAAGAGGAAATAAATAAATTATTCATGAGAGGGGAATACTGTTGGAATTTTCGTACTTGATGAAGTGAAGAAGTGGAAAAATATAATTTGGATAAATTTGAGGAATTTAATTTGGATGAATGAAAATTCAAATTAAATGAGAAAAAGGAGAAAATAATGGGATATTAAGAAATCCAATTAAATGAAATAAAATGCGTATATTATATATTTATATAGTTATATTATATAAATATATTTTGATATGTTTTATATAATTACATATGTATGTATATGAATTTTAGTATATATTATAAAATGAAAAATATACTATTTTGTCTTCAATAAATACATGTGTATATTATGAAATATATATTTATATACTTATAAATATATATATGTATATATACATTATATACATTATTATTTTAAATAAAAGTATATAAATATATATATAAGAAATATATATATAGATATAAACAAAGGGGTTATATATATATATATATATATATATATATATATTATATGTTATGTAAAAAAAAAAAGAGAATAGAAACAGGGAATCGGGATACCCGATTCCCGTTTCTTCAACAGAAATGGCAAGGAAGCCGGTCGGCGCCGGCGGCGAGGAAAGAGAAGGGAAAGAGAGTGACTGCCGTCGGCGAGAGAAGGAAGAGGAAGGGCCGATGATGACGGACGCAGAGGAAGAAACAAAAAGGAAAACAAAGGCGAAAACTAAAAGGAAAAAGGAAGGAGAGATCGGCGGTGCCGCTGATCCAGGCACCGCCACCGCAACCTCGACGTCGGCGAAGGTAAGGGGAGAGGAAAGGTAGTCGTCAGTGAAAAGGAAACCGGTGGAGGAAGGAGAAAAGAGGAAGAGGAGAGCCGCCGGCGTCACTCCTAGATCCGGCGCCGTCGCCGTCGATCTGGAGAAACGGAGGGCGGATCCAGCATTGTGGCCATCTCCGCCAGTCGAGGAAGTGCCGAACCGGTGAAGAACCGACCGCCGGAGGCGGAACCGGCCAGTGAGTGCCAAATCAGTCTGAACCGGTCCGAACTGGTTCAGACCAGAAAAGGGGAAAATGAGGAGAAAAAAAAGAAGAAAAAAGAAAAAGAAAAAGAAAAAAAAGAAAAGAAAGAGAAAAAAGGAAGAAAAAGAAGAAAAAAGAGAATTTCGGGAATTCGGAAAAATTCTCGGAAAATTCGGTAACTCAGGAATTACGGAATTTCGGTAAGAATTTCGAAAAATTAAATTCGAGTAAAATTAAATAAATTATTTATTAAAATTCTAAATTTTAGAATTTAAATTTCAGAAATTATTCTCGACGATCGAGTTGAGGAATCAGGCGAGGTGAACACGGGCGCGACCTTCGAGAGGCAGTTGTCGACCCGAAAAAGGTAAGGGATGCATGTGCAGCACTATAGGGATATTCAGTCTACATATTTTAATTTTGAATTATTTTATGAAAAATATTTTATGAAATATTTTGATGAATGACTTGTTGGAAATTTGGGATGAAGTACCGATTGGAATTTATAAACTGTATTTTTCGTGCAGGAGGTTAGTCAATCGGCAGTCGTTATGGTGCCGAAAATTTTAGAAAAATTTCATAAAATCATATTAAATGATTTTATTTTCGAAAATCGATATTTAAGTACGAAAAACGAGAAAATTATTATTTTAATAAAACATGAATATAATAAGATTTAATTTTAAAATATTCATGTTTCTGAGAACGGTGATAATGAAATCACCGAAAATCCTCTTCGAGAATGGTGATAATGAAATCACCGAAAATTCTCTTAAAATGTAAATTACACGTAATACGAGACGAAAAATGAAAAGAAGTAAAGTGAATATTTTTATGAATATTTTCATAAATATTTCTTAAATATTCACTAATTTGTTTTATAACCTTTATGATTTTAAATTATGGAATTATATATTTTATAAATTTTATAAAGGTTATTTTATGATGGAAACGTGGTTTTGAGACTAGTTGGCTCCTCTATCATGCCGACATGTGATATGTAATACGTGATATGTGATATGTAACATGTGATATGTAGTCCCGGCCGACACCTGATCAGTGATCCGTCGAGGACAATTATAGACTATGGCCATAGGTCTAACATGATTATTTTATACCTTCGGGTATTATTGCATGATAGGACTCGGTGGTTGCCACTGTCTCCACATATGATATGTTTTAAAATGAAAATGTTTTACATGATATGTGATATGTGAAATGTAAAGGTTTTATATGATATGTGATACGTGAAATGAAATGATTTACAGCATTTTTATAAAATGCTTATTTCAGTACTGTTTTTAGTACTACGAGATGATTTTCACATGATATGTAATATGAATATGTAATATGTTTTCAAAAGGAAAAAGGAGGAAAATAAATCTAATATTCTTATTTTAATTTTAAATTGAATATTAGATTTAAATGAGTTATATGTTATACGAAAAAGGTTTAATAGCTTATTTTGCTATTTTAAAGTACTGTACTAATTATGATTGTACAGTAAAACATGAAATGAGTTTTAAAGGAAAATGACGATGATTTAACTAATATTCTTTTCAAAGAAAATATGAATATTAGTTATTTTAATTAAATATTTTATTTCATAAAAGCATTATTTTGAAAAGAATATGAAAAGGTTATGGAATAAAAAAAAGAAAAGGATTTATTAATTCAAAATGAAATGGAAATTACTCTCTACAGTTGTTTCTAGATTCCGGGACAAGTATGGTATTCTAAAATACCTACCTTACTCCATCCGGATCCCTAGCCGACTGTAGTATCCTTCCTACATGCGAGCCTAGAGCCCATAGGAAAATTGAAAAAGATTTTCATCATATAGGAAGCTGAATATCAAGTATGCATATAATTCCTTTACTGAGCCATGGTTTGCTCACCACTTAATATTAACATTTCAGGTTTTTGAAGACTAAGAGTCTAACACCTAAAGGATTTCGACTGCGCATTTGGGGACGATGCGATAGCTCGACTTATGACATGAGGTATGATCATTTATTTTCCGTATTTAGACATTTTCACAGTAGTATTTTCTTATGAAGTAAGATAGGGGATGTATTTCATATTGTAATTTAATATGAAATTGTTAATATGTAAAAGAAAAGTAAAGTATCGCAGACAGCCCAACCATATAAGATGTATAGAATAAGGTGAAAAATAGGGTCACGGGCTGTGACAATGCATCAGCCATGACATTCTCTTTACATTGTTTGTACTCGATCATATATGGGAATGTCTCAATGAACTCCATCCACTTGGCATAATGCTTGTTCAACATACTTTGTCATTTCAAGTGCTTCAAGGACTTATAATTAGTGCAGATGATGAATTCCTTGGGTCATAAATAATGTTGCCACATATCAAAGGCCCTCACTAATGCATAAATCTCTTTGTCATACGTAGGATAATTAAGGGCAATTCCACTTAACTTCTCATTAAAGAGAGCAGTGGGGCACTTCACTTGAGTTTAAACAGCTCTAAGACCTATACCTGAAGCATCACACTTTCAATTCTAAGAGTTTCAATAAGGTTAGTAAGGATAATAAAGGTGCAAAACAAAACTTCTCTTTAAGCAAGTTAGAAGCATGATCTTGCTTAAGACCCTATTTAAATCCAATATTCTTTTTAGCAACTTCAGTTAAAGGTGTAGCTATAGTGTTAAAGTCTTTACCAAACTGTTGGCTCTAACCAAGAAGGGGTGTGGATCGGTTTTCAACTAAAATTGATAATTTAAGAATTTTCTAATCAATTTACCCAATCATACACAATTTATATATCAAATTGAAGAGCTAAATGTAAAGAGTATAAGGAAAAGAGAAAGCAAACATAATGTTACACTTCCTTAAGCCAATTCGTGCTTATGTCCCCTCTCATTGAGCCTCTTATCAAGGGATAATTCCACTAATCCAAGTGAATCTTCTACACAGCTCTTTATAGGTTGGTGAAACCTCTCACACTTCCTTTTAATGGCTTAGGAAGAAACCACCTAAACCCACTTACTAGTGGTTACCCAAACTCTCACAAGTTTGCCTCTTAAGGGTTACACTCCCATTGATTACAAGAATTGAAATATAATGTTTGTGTAAAAAAGAGAACCTCACAAGGTAGGTGTTTACAAGGATGAAGATTATAATGAGAACGATGGAAGAATACAAAGTTTTAAGTACTAACAGATTGCTTTCAAGCTTGAAGATGATATTCAGATGTTTTTCTTCGCTCCAAACTCTTTGATGCAGGTATTTATATGCCCATATAAGTTGGCAAAGCATTTAAAGCTTTTCCTTCTATTGAAAGCCTCAAAATATAGCCGTTGGAAGCATTATGAGCACAAGGGGATCGATGCCTTTACCAAATAGATCGGTCCCTGCCTTTGAAACCTACCAAAATCATGCCTATTGAGCTAAGAGGATTGATGCCTAGAAAGGGGGATCAATCTCTCTATTCATCAATCCCCTATTTTGAATAGGATACTACCTTCATGGGATTGATTCCAATGGAGGAGGGATCGATCCCTTGTTCTTGAAATGCATTTTTTGGGCATTGTAATTAAAAAAATGAGTTTATAAACCAATTTCAATTTCATTTAAACATATCTTAACTTTAAGTGCATGAAATTGAGCCCAAAAGCTACCAAGTAATTTTCTCAAAATATATTCAATAATTATATGAGAAAATTACTAGGTTTGAATTTCTAAAATGAAATCCCAAAAAGATCAACACCAATATGAAAACAATTAATTAAATTATGGTCTTGAATTAAATAAAAGGCTTATCATATGGTTTGTCAAAATCATAATTAAATAAGCAAATTTACAATATGGATTATACATTTACTTAAGTGTTTGTCGTTTTTAATTTAAAACTAACACAAACCTAGAGTAGAAACTAGATAATCCATGAAAATTATGCACCTCAGAGATATTCTGAAGTATAGGCTAATCTTTAATTGCTTAAACTTTTCATCATCTATTGCTATACCCTTAAAAGGAACAACATATCCAAGAAATATGATTTTATCAGTGCAAAATGAACATTTCTTAAGCTTAGCACACATCTTTTCCTTTCTCAATACATCAAGCACATTCTTTAAATATTCAATATGTTATTCAAACTCTTACTATAGATCAAGATATCATCAAAATAAATAACGAAAGCACGCAAGATATAGTTCATTAAACTCATGAAAGTACTAGGTGCATTAGTTAATCTAAAAGGCATAATTAACCATTCATACAAACCATGCTTAGTCTTAAATGCAGTTTTCCATTCATCACCTTCTCTAATCCAAATTTGATAATAACCACTTTTCAAATCAATCTTAGAAAAGATGCAAGAACCATGTAACTCATTAAGCATATCATCTAATTAGGAATGGGATAACGATACTTTACAATAATTTTGTTGATGGCAAAACATTCAACACACATCCCCCTTGCCCTATCCTTCTTAAGAACAAGTAATATAAGAACAACACATGGACTCATGCTCTCCCTAACATAGCATTTCCTCACAAGCTCTTCAACTTGCCTTTAAAGCTCCTTTGTCTCCTTGGGATTACTTCTATAGGTAGGTCAATTGGGAATGGTAGCTTCAATAACAATAACTATTTGATGCTCAATTCTCGTAATAGGTGGCAAGCCGTTTTGAATCTCCTCAAGAAATATATCTTTAAATTCCTTCAAAAAAGACACAAAATCAATAGGCAAAGAAGCATTAAGATCATTAGAACTAAAACAAGATTCTTTATATAAAAATAAAAGGATTGGGCACTTGCTAGAAAAAAAGCCTTAACATCAGTTCCCTTTACATAGAAGCTCACATCCTTTCATACTTTTTTCTCAACATCTTTACCTTTATCTAAAGTCTTTGACCTTTATTGTGAATCATTGTGCTCTTTCAACCTTAATTGGTCCTCATAAATCTCCTTAGGACTTAAGGGTACAAGTGTGAATTTCTTACCATCTATGGTAAATGAGTAACGATTTGTGAATCCATCATGAATGACATGTCTATCAAATTGCCCTGGTCTCCCCGATTTGTGAATCCATCATGAATGACATGTCTATCAAATTGCCCTGGTCTCCCAAAAGCAGATGGCTAGCATGTATGGGCACAACATCACACAACACTTTATCTTTGTACTTTCCAATAGAGAATGGCACCAATACTTGCTTTGTCACATTTACTTCTCCACAATTATTGAGCCATTGAAGTTTGTATGGTTTGTGATGTTTTATAGTAGACAAATTCAATTTAAATAAGTGTTAACAACACTAGTGCAACTACTACCATTAATAATCAAAGAAACTGATTGTTGATGTGACATTTAGTATGAAAAATGTTTTCTTGTTTCACTTCCTCTTCATCCTTAACTTAAGTACTCAATACACGACGAGCTATAAGTGTTTCACCATAGGTAGCAAAACTCAACATAATCATCATCCTCATCAATGTCCACCAATGGTGGCATCTCATCATTAACATTAGATTCTTCACTTATAATGTCACCATTATCACGCATAACCATGACTCACTTGTTTGGATATTGTGATGCAATGTGACCTTTTCCCAAATATCTTAAACACTAAATGTCTATATTCTTACCTTAGGATGCTTGGGCAACCTCAGATCTCGATTTGTGGACACTCTTGGCCTTAAGCTTAAATGCCTTTGTCTAGGCTTGAATGAGGATTCAGTCCTAGGCTTGAATGTAGTCCTATCATCCCTTCAAAAGATGTTCGGCTTCCAAGAAAAAGACAAACTAAAACATTGCACAAAACGAGATGAACCACTCTTTCCTCTTGAGTTGCCTTTCAATCTTTATAAACATATATGATATTTCATCGAACTCCACATAGTAATGTAACTCCACCACGTTAGCGATCTCACAATTAAGTCTTTGCAAAAATCGAGCCATAGTAGCTTCACCATCCTTTTCAACATTAGCTTTAATCATGATAATTTCCATTTCTTTGTGATAATCCTAAACATTCTTAGAACCCTGAGTGAGACCTTGTAACCTTTGTTAAAGCTTTCGATAGTAGTGACTAGGAACAAACCTCTTTCTCATAATACGTTTTATTTCATACCATATACTATAAGTGGCTCTCTCTTCCTATGTCTACCAAGCAAAAGTTGGTCTCACCGAATAATGGCATAATCTATGAACTCTACATCAACAAGCTTTACATTTTTCTCTTCAGAATAGTTATGGCAATCAAAGACTATCTCCGCTTTCTTTTCTCACTCTAAGTAAGCCTAAGATCATTCTTACCTTGAAAGGAAGGTATCTTTAACTTGATACTTCCTAGATCTCCATCCATCCTATCATGATTCCAATCTCTTTTAAACCTATCTCTACGATCTCCTCTATTACCAGGGTTACCTCTAACATTTTTATTCATACTAGACTTATCATCATTAAACTCATCATCAACATTATAATCAAAACTGTTATTCACAACATTACCATGCACATGAGAAGAATCACCTCAGTTGACCTTAAATAGGGCAGCGTCATGTTGCTCTAACTTATCATGAATATTACTGAATCTCAACTTATGTACACTTTACTCTAAGTGGATTAACTCTATGAACTGCAAATTCCAATCTTCATTTAGTAATCATTTATTGCTCTAACTCCTTCAAAGGTAAAAGTTCTTGTATTCACAATTGAATTCATTATACTTATTGATTACATCCTTGTATTCAAAGTCCACTTGTTGTAAAAAAGAGAGTGAAACCATAGAAAGCTAATTTGTAAAGTTAGATTTGGGTTATTTTAGAGGTTTTCTCCTTAAACCTTAAAAAGTGAGATTATGAAAGGTTTCTTCCATGATCCTAAGAAAAAAAAAAGAGGTAAAGGTTTCTTTTTGAGCCTAAGTAAAAAAGTGGACTAAAAAAGGATACTTTTGAGCCTTGGAAAAAGAATGTCCATATTCAATAGTGAATTTGGCAATTTCTTAAGAGAAGCTCAAGGGAAAGGATGTGAGAACCGATTATTTGGTGTTGTACATGTGTATTTATATGTAATTTTAATTTATTTTGCAATATAAATTTGTAAATTTCAAGCAAATGATAATATGGGCCCCACTTAGATTTTCGTGCCCAGATGCATATATGATTGAGAAAATAGTGTACGGATGATGTAATAATGATATTATGGAAATGTGAGATCCAAATTACCTTGTTTGCGTCATTTTGTGAGGTATAGCAATCAAATTAGAAAATGACGGTTACATCCTAATGGTATTTTCGTAAATTGTACCCAAACTAAAAAGAATTGGGACGAAGTAAAAATACCATGTTATTCTAAATGAAAAGTATTTTGAGACACTATCAATGGATTTATCAAATCAAAGGTGAAATTAGAGAAATTCGCTGGTGGGTCGCAGGGGTAAAATTGTAATTTCTCACTATCCGTGCACCGCGTGTCGACGAGACCACTTCCAATCATCAAGATACATTAAATATGATTATTTGGTACTAGAATCCAAAAATTTGGAACACGATTACACGGTTTTTACGCCAACATAACCATGAGAGCAAAATTGTCCGAAATTTTCATAACTAGGGGTATTTGTTCATTTGGCCCACATCCAGAATTTTCTTTATAGTTCCATCAACAGCTAAAGGGAACTATTCATCATCTTCCCAAAAAGCCCCCCACACCACTTGAAGAAGAAAAGAAAAGAAAGAAAGGAAATTAAACTAAACACTACTAAATCTTCATTTTTGCCTTAAACATGTAACTACAAAATTGTTCATCTCTCTTTCCTCTATCAAACCATACCCATAGCACATTGTATAAGCCACTATACAAGGAGAAAAGAGACCCCAAAGTTTTAGCCAAGGTAAGTGTATTACTATACATTTTATTTTTTTGAATTTTAATGATGCAAAAATGTTCATTTAAGCTTGCTAAAGCTTGTTTCTACCATTGGTTTTGATTAAATTGGCCAAAATCAAATTTTGCCATTGAAGGACCATTCGGCCAAGCATGGTTTCTCATTGATTCATGTGGATTCATGCTTAAAATGGATGCCAAATGGAAGACTAAGCATAGTAAAACAAGGTTTAATCATTAGATTGTTGAATTTCCAAAGGAAATTCAACATGGGAATTTCAGCCAAGGCAAGGGGTGCATGATTCATGGCTGATTTTGATGATTCATGGGTAGATTTAGATTGTAGGAAGTACAAGGAGTCTACCGGTATGCTCGGATTTAAAATCTGATGCAAAACGAAGAAGTTATGTTATACTACGGTAGAATTTATAATGCAAAAATATTTGCAGTATCCAATGTGGCTACATTGAGACATGATTAATAGCTTAAAAATAAGAGTTCAATGAGCTAATATTTTTGGTAAAATTGTTTGTAGCTCGGGAATAACGAATTACGGTTGGTGCACTCGGATAAGTCGACTACGACAGACAGGTAAGGGATACGTATGTAGTCTGTAGGGATATCTCGAGTGCATTATTTTGATATGCATGATTTTATAAGAATAATTTTGAAATGATATGTTTTGTAAAATGTGGAATTGTGGCTGTTTGTGGAAATTGGAACTCTGTTAATTTTGCAGGAAGGCTAGTGAAATAGCAACTGTTATGTTGTTGAAAATTTTTAGAAAATTTTCTAAAAATATCCTGAAATATTTTAATGTATATTGAGATAATTTCCTAGCCTTGAAAATGAAGAATTTATTATTTTTCATAAAACATGAATATACCAAAAAATATTTTTAAAATATTCATGTTATTGAAAATAATGAAAGTGAGATTATCGAAAATTCTCCCTTACATGTTTTACAGTATGTGAAATGATTTAAAAAGTGAAAAGTAAAAAAATGAATATTTTATAAATGATTTCTCAAAAATATTCACTATATGATTTTATCAAACCTTTATAGACTGACTGATGATTTTATCTATTTTATTGATTTCCATTGTAACAGTTTGAGTGCACATTTTTACACAATATTTACTAGTAGTTTACACATCATTATCGGTTGGGCTGTCTGTGATGTCTTTAACACTTGATCATTAACAGTAATAAATGGTAATTATTTATTCAATAATTTCAGAATATAAAATTTTTACAATATTCCATAAACTTTACATCCCCTGTTTCTATTTTACAATAATGTAGTTGATATGCACGGACAAGAGAAAACGTAGATTGGAATTTGAAGGAGCTGAAACGCAACAGAACAGAAGCAAAGATGATGAATGACACCTTCTGAAACCTAGACCCAAACCCTAAAGAGACTCGAACCCAAAGGTATCAGACCTTGACCCTACGAATAAGAATTCGAGAACCTAAGGTATAGTAATGGTGGACGGTGAAAAAGGAGACGCCACAAGGAAGAAGACCTTGATAAGCCTAGTTGAGAAGGAACCCAAGAGAAAGGCACACTCAAATTTTGAAATTCAAAACTGATCTCTGTAATCAATAGCGTTTACAAGGTATTTATAATAATACCTAGCACTTAAGCCCATAAACAAGTGGGCTGGAATTAACACCAAACAGAAAATAAGACTAAACCCAAATTCATGCCTAAACCTAGTTACATAAAATAAATAATCCAGGACACAATAAGACTCAAATGTGAGCTATTCAAACACTTAACCTATCTTATCGTTAAGCTAAAATAAAACAGTAAACCATGCTCATATCGTTTGGGCTTCCAAGCAAGTATAGATGTCTTTGGACTCTTCATGGAAGCTTCCTTGACGCTTCAATGAGGCCAGAACTTGTTGCATTAATGAGGCCAGGGCTTGTTGCGTCTTCTTGGCTCAAGCTCGGGTAATTAGACCTCTTTGGATGACCAATGGATCCTTAGCATCACGAACATCACGATCAAGTGGATCTCCATCAGTAGTACTGTATACAAGTGTCTGAATATATAAGAGAAGTGACTATACCTTCAAAATTCAATACTCTTCATCCTTGTGGGCTACTCGCAGTTATATTTAACTGAGGAAGCCATTAAATAATCCTTGTGATTAACCTGGAAGATTTGAAAGTAAAGGGTAAGTGAACCACATGCTCAATAAAGGAGTCGTATGCTGCTTGATATAATGAAAACTATATGCCGTAAAACATTTATTTCTTAACGGTGTACTAAGCACAGTAAGAAAGGATACTATAGTCGGTCGGGAAATCCAAATGGAGCATGGAAGGTATTTTGAAATACCTATCTTGTCTCGAAAACCCAAAGCAACTATAGAGAGTAATAAATAAATTGTTTTATTTCAAAACAATTTCCTTCTCTTTTCTCAAAATTATGAAAATGGTATAAACCATTTTATTATATCACTTCAGTACACCAATTTCCAAAACACGTGACAGTACAGTGATAAAACGGTAGTTACAGTAAACAGTCTTTTCAGTACAATAGTTTATAAATATTCATATCACTGGATAATAGTTCAGTAATTATTTCTATTTAAGAAATAATTTTCAAAGTATTCTTTCTCGATAACAGTAATTTCCTTTCAGTTCAGTAAAAAGTATTTTGCACAATTCAGTCCAGTAAACAGAAATCAGGAGGTTTCATTTCAGTAAACATTAATCAGTAGCTTTCCATTCAGTAAATAGTAATCAATAGCCACAAGTTTAGAAATCAGTAATCAGTAGCTTTTAGTTCAGTTACCAATAATCAGTAGCTACCAATTCAGTAAACAGTATCTCTCAGTACAGTACAGTTCAGTAAAACAGTGTTTTGGTACGGTTCAGTCCAGTATACAGTAATTCACAGTGCAATACAGTAAACAGGATTCAGTAAATCCCTCTAGTAACGGTAATCAATAAGTTAAGACTAGGCATCACCCTACAATTAAATCATGCTATCATCGTCCACTAAGGGACATAGTAATCATCCCCCAAGGGACACAATATATAGTGAGATCTATGGCCATGATCTATAGGGTGTTCTCAGTGTACACTTGCCAAGTGACATCCGGGACGCTGATGACTGGCGAGTCAATCAGCCACGTGACAGTAACAGTAATAGTATGATGCATGAAACTCGGGGCCTAAGCCTCAAAATAGTATAAAAACCATACCATAACCTTTATGGATCTTATTCAAAGTAATTTGAAATATTTCATGTTTATCCATAAGACTCACAATTTTAAATATCATCACCTTTATGGAAATTTTAAATTAAATAAAATCAGTATATAGTTCCATAAAGGTATAAAAATTCATTTCTTTCCCATAAAAATACCTTTAAGGAGTTTAATTAAATTAAATCATTTATTTCAATTATTACTTTCGAAAAGGTATTTATTCCCATTTTCACATACCGTAAATCAGTCGGTAAATATTCATGTATCAAGTGAGAAGGTAAGTAAATATTCAATTTGAATATTTAATATCATATAAAATAAATCAAATTCTCACTTTAATAAAAATATAAAACATGAATATTTAATTTCTCATAACTTTATCATAATTTCCAATTTATGAAAAATTGGTGGAAATTATATTTAAATTTCCATTTTAAACCATTTCATGCTTCTAAAATATTTTATAATATTTTAGAATATTTTTGGAAATTTTTTCGAGAGCATAACAGCTGCGGATTCCAAACCTCTTGCACACAAGCACAGTTGATAAACCAGCTTTTCAACCACAGAATTTTGCATGTTTTAAACCAAATCATGCTTCCAATATTTCCATAAAATTTAACTTGATAAAACATGCATTTCACTATATCACTACAACTCACACACTCCGCTCTTACCAGTCTTATGAAGTCGAGTTTTTCGGTTACGCTAATCGAATTCCGTCAACCCGGGCTGCAAAATAATTTTATCAAAGATTATTAAAATTCTTCTTCTTATTTTTAAGCCACTAATATTCAAAAATGCAGCCACCAACGTCATATTATAAGCACAACTAGTATAAATTATACTGGTGCTAAAGCTCAACTTGTTCATTCAAGTTTCTTTTTCGGTTTTAATTTCACCAATTCTTCTCTTTTAATTTCTATAATTATTCTTTACCAAAACCCCTAATTTTTCAGCATATTTTGTGCCTCCAAGTGTCATGGCCGAATACCTTAATGGCCATGGTCATTGACTTTTCAACATTTTTCTTCTAATTTCTTGTTTTCCATTTGGTTCTTTATGGTTCACGGCTACATTCCTTGCCTTCTATTTGCATGAAACCACAATTTCTTTCATCCTTTCATGCCAACTGAACCTTCCCAAAATTTGTCAAATTTGGATTCTTCATCCTTTCCAATTTCCAAGCTTCCTCTTTATTTTATTTATACTCTATCATTTATTTCTCATCATCCTCATACCATTTCTAACATAATTTCTTTGTTTTTTAAAATCTATACCAAAATCACAACTTATGCTACTTCCATGATTTAATTTGATTTAACTAAAATTAATATTGCAATCATGCTTCTCATGTTTAGAAACATAGAAATAAGTTATTGAATATCGACAAAACCATGGAAATCTTTGAACTTACCTTGAACGATTGTCCCCTCCAAAACAGAACAAGTTTCTGTTTTCAAGTTCAGCCTCTTCTCTTAGTTCTTTGATGGTTTAATTGATGGAGGAAGGATTATGGTGAAGGATTAGATGGTTAGATATCAAAGTATAATTTTTGGTGAATTTTTTTTTGGAGGAACGATGGCCAAAACAAAGCATAAAACTGAAACACTTTCTGGTTCTCGTAAGATAGCAAAATTGGTGATGAAGGTGGCCATTTACTGAAGCTTTTCTTCACTTAGTCTTTATTTTATTCACTGTATCCAATAACCTTGTGCCACTTAGCTTCTTATCATATTTTTCTTCATCATTTCTTGCCTTAAATTGCATTAAATGGTTGAAGAAATCTGCAGCATAAAGCACGATGGAGTGACCCTCTTTTATTCTCTTTTTTGAAAGCTTCAGCTAATAAAATTTATACACATGATAAATTGTAATTTCTCTTATCTTTTATTTTATTTATATCACCTTTTATTCCATAAAATCATGGATGAATTTCTTTAAAACTCCAGCTGAAATTCACGACACCAAGGCAGCAACCCACTGACGTGTTGTTCACTCTTCTTGGCTGATCGGTTTTGTCATATATTCCACTCTTCTTTACTTTATTTCATCCAATAAAATTTCCTTATCTAGCACCTTTAATACTCCATCTTTGAAGCCATATTTCTTTATATTTTATACTATAAAATTTATATTTTTATCAGCCTTTTTATGGCTGAACAGAAATGGTACGATAGCAGTAACAAAATGGCGTTGAAGTCCACTTTGCTGCACCTTTTGTGGACTCATTCCACTCTTCTTATGTAGCCTTCATCCAATGAGAATTTATTCCTTATTTTATGTATTCAATTCTTGTAACATCCTGTTACTTCCTCTTTTAAGACAAATACCAACTACTTTTAACCAAACAACAATTAACTTTTTCTTCACATAAGGTTTGGTTAGGCTGTTCAACGGTGCATCCTTCTTCTTTCTTATATCTTATACTCCATTGTTAACACGATGATATATTTCTCATACATGTACAGGATCGTCTTACACATAGGTTGTAAAACTCTTATATAATTACATACTAATCTCTTTAACAATTTACATCCTAGACATGTCTATATACATCATTGTGCCATACTATCATCTGAGTTACATAACAAAATGTATATACCTTCAAGGAATTGGAAGCGTGTCTCGAAGGAATATCGTATAACCCAAAATATACGCTTCTCTACCAAGAGCGGGATTCACTGCAAATAGTCTGGATGAAAAATAATGTAAAGGACTGAGTTTACACTCAGTAAGAAATGTATGTTGTAGACACATAATTTTGTCCGAACAATTTCTCTAAATTAAAAAAATCAAAAAAATAAAAAAATGATAAAAAAATCAAAATCAATTTTGGTCAAATCTTAAGTTGGAACCCCATGCATCCCATGCAAACTCTAAAATTAAAAATTTCAAATTTGAAAATCTCATGTGAAGCACATGCAAAATTCACACCTTCAAGAGTTGACTAAAGTTGATATTGTTGCCAAAAATAAAAGAAATTTGTTGCCATAAGAAAGTAATAATAAAGAAATAATCACAGTGAAATAAAATCTGAAGATTGATTACCAAAAATAAAAAAAAGAAATGGAAATAAATTAAAAAAAAGGAAAGTCAAAGAAAATAAATGGAAGAATCCCATGATCATGGGATCAATAAAGGGCCTTTGATTTATTTTCTTTTAAAAAAATATATATAATAAAAAAAGGATATAAAAGAGGGAGCCACGGTTGATAAGGGGGGGGGGGGGGGGGGGACCTTAGAAACTTTGGGTGAAGAAAAGAGGGATCTTCTTTACTGCACCATCATCCATAGCAGCTGGTCATCACCACAACGACAAGCTCCTTGTTGCACCGATCCCTTCCCTGCGCACACCCCTGCACTAGCATCATCTTCATCGTGAAGCATCACAGCCGGAGCTCCCAGCCGCCTTGCACACACTTGCACCTCTGTCCACGTCCCCTGTTTGCAAGGTCCATTGCCGCACCAAGATCTCTACTGTAGTCGCTGTTGCTGCACCATCATCCCCAAGCCGTTGCACCGTTCATTGCTGCTCCCATACGCGTTGCATCAAGCCACGCCTGCTGCATCTCCTTTGTTTCATCCATGCTGGACACAACATCTAGCTGCCACCTGTAAGGAAAGAAGACAACAAAGGAGCTTTGATAAAAGATAGCAACGGAGATGACGAGAGGAATAGTGCCGTTTTGTTGAGTTCCTTCTCTGCTTCATCATTGACTGTCAGCACTGCCATTCTCCTGAGTTGTTGCTCTGTCAGTTGTTGCTAGCCTTCTATTGTTGCACACTGCTGCTTTCCTTCATTGCACCGTTCCAGCATCGGCAGGTAAATGCTTCCCATTTGTTTCATGTGTGTTTATTCATTTATATCTCAATTGTATGTTTTAGACATGTGTAAAGTAGCATTAATTTAGAGTAGCTTAATAAAATGATTAAATGGATTTCATTGAATGTTCTTTACATGCAATTTGTATATTCATTATAAAAAAAACGAAAAGACATATGAATTTAAGAATTAAGTGGGGATTATTAAATATTTTTTAAGATTTCAAATTTATAAATAGAAAATATAAATAAATAAAAAAAACTTTAATTGAAGGAAATAAATATTAATTATTTTGACGACGGAACTCTAAAAGGATTACACTTAAGTAATACCTTTAGAGATCTTGAGGTGAGAAAATTTCTATCCAAGGCCTCACCAGCTCAATGGAGGGTCTAAATGGGATTTTCAATAACAAATAATTTATATTCTTTTTAAAAATAAATTTATTATGAAATTACAATAAAAACAATTAGTTACAAAATGAAAAAAGATATTAATGGTTCGTAGATAACAAAATAAGGAAGGAAAATAAATGAAGAAACTAGAATTAGATATTAAAATGATAATGAATATGAATATGAATTACATTGATGATAAAATATCAAGAGAATTACGCTTAAGTAATTTTCTTGAAAGTTCTCTCAAGGCCTCACCAGCTTAATGGATGGTCTAAAGAGGGTTTTTGATAACTAATGACTTATATTAGTCTAAAAATAAAATAAGATATTTTATAAAATTAAAATAATTAGTAACAAAGATAAACTAATAAATATAAAGAAATAATAATAATAATAATAATAATAATAATAATAATAATAATAATAATAATAATAATAATAAATGATAAAATAGGATGATAATAATTAATAATAATTATTGAGATTGAGTATTGATTATTCCGATAATAAGATTCCAAAAGAGATTATGCTTAAATAATACTTTGGAAATCTTTAGGTCAAATAATTTCTGTCAAGATCTGACCATCTTAATGGAAGATCTAAAAAAGAATTTTTGAGAAAAATAATTCATATTCATTCTTTAATAAAATTAATTAATAAAATTAAACATTAATAAAATAATAGAAGTAATAAAAATGGTAAGATAGCAAGAATGAATTAAATAGGAGTCAAAATTAGAAGTTTTCATAAAACAATAAAATAAATCCGACGACGGAGCCTCTTCAAGCAAGTCACATAGTACTACTTGAATACTCTTGAGGTGAGGAGAATTTTTTTAAGTTGTCCCACCAGCTTAATGGAGGATGCTTAGAAATATTTTTCAATATTTAATTATTTAACTTAAGATTAACTAAGGGAAATTTGAGATAACCTAAAATTAGTTGGTACCATTTTAGGATGGGCGTTGTGATGGTGCTAATCCTTCCTCACACGTAACCGTACTCCCGAACCCTAAATTTGAGATGTAGACCAGTCCTTATCCATAGTTTGAATAGGTGACCAATCACACCTAGAGAATGGTTGGTGGCGACTCCATAGATTTTGTGTCTAGCTATTAGGTTTTTCTCTAAAACTTAATACGTTATGACAGTTTGGCGACTCCACTGGGGAATTAGAGAGTCAGGCCAATGGTTGGTTTTAGGTTATTTTAGGTTTGCCTTAGGTATGTTAATTTTGATAAAATTATAAGACATTAATAACTACATGTTTCTTCGACACACACTTCACGTGCATGTGCATGCATTAGCCCTCTACCTGGGCTCTATCCTTTTAGGTGGAAGTAAAGTAATTACGCTCTCGTGAGGTAATACCTCCTCAATGGCTAGCGAAATACTCCCACTCAAATTGAACCTTTCCATTTGTAACCTGTAATGGGTGAGGATTAGGTGCCTTACTAGTCTTGTGTGGACTACAGTGAGGAATAATTTGAGAACCTTTAGCCCTTTTATCTAAAGCCATGCATATAGTGAAATTAAGAAGACCAACTGTAAGATAAAACTGTATCAACCCATACTCTAGAAAATACCCATTACTTAGGACACATGTTTGATCAAGTTTGTTTGATTTTAATTTATAAATGAGACACTAAAAGGGTACCATGAGTTCTTCACCATAAACATTTCCATGCATCACTCATCCATTATTGTTACATGGCAACTTTTTACCATACCATTCCATTCATACACATATAGCATCATCTTGTTTTGTTCATCTTTAATCATTCTTTTTGAACAAAGTATTTTCAAACTTTTTCAAGCATCACCACACATAATGACTATAATTGTGGTAATGAAGGTTCAAAGATAGCTCGACCAAAAGTCTATTCATATCACAATCGTTATCAAGCTAGGATTATGGAAGAAGAACAAAACATTCGCATGGAGAAGATGCAAAAAGCTAAAGAGGATATAAAGGGGCAATTGGCCCAAATTACTGAGTTGTTGAAAAACTTGAGTAAGGGAAAGGGAGTAATTGAATAAGTTGTAGTTCAAAAAGAGTTTTGTCTTATGGGGGCATGAAGGGTTCTAGCCATGCGATTTTGAGGATTTATAAATTCTATTTTTTGCTTTCTTTTATTTCTTTAAGTAATGCAAGATAGTTTTTGAAAGTGCTTAAGCCCATAAGCACAAGATAAAGTTTTATGTATGGGCTAACTTTTATTTATTTCCCTTTCAATAAAACGACTAGTGTGATGCACTATCAATTTGTCATTCTATCTGTTCATTTGCCATTTCCCACATACTACCTTACCCTTTTATTCACAAGTATCCAAATAATGAACATGATGATAATGATGTCAATAAATTTGGGATTCAATTTTGAAAGAACTACTACTATTAATGAATTACTAGTCTACCAATATTGCCAAAGCAAGAAAATAAAGGAAAGGTTGCTCACCATCTTCACTTGATAGACGGTACAAGAAAGGTGAATCTCTTACAAAAGCTTCCAACAAGTTTGTCATTGTTCAATAAATGATCTTTAATGAGAGCACTTGCATTTGAAATGATAAATGGCCTTCTTTTACTATCTTTCAAGCATGAGTAAAATTATCCTTTGATTACCCCTTTTTGGGCCTATTATATTTTTGTAATATAACCCACCAAGGGATCACCCTCCACACTGGGGGCAAGAAGATGAAATAAAGAAATTTTGGGGGCACAAATGAAAATGTTCATGATGACTCGAGGGGCAAAAAAAAAAGGCCCAATTTTATGAAAAAAAAAAGAAGAAAAGAGAAAGGGTTTGAATTCAAAAAGAAAACCCAAAAAAAAGCAAGAAAAGAAATGAATGAATTAGAACAGGGCAAAATGCCTAAATGTTTTACTTGATAAAAAGTGATCCCTTGGTTTATAAACCTTGAAACACATTTTGGGCCTACTGTATCCTTCTCTTTCATAAGCCCTCACCCGAGCCTACATTATGTGCCTTTAAAAGCCCATTTTGATCAAATGTAAATGCTTAAATTGAAGAATCATGCATTGAATGAAGATATACTTGTACAATGAGATAATGATCCTTTGAAGGTTTGATGGAGATAAAAGAAGTAGATCAAGTTGAATGAAGAAACCCATGAGCTTTAGAAGATATCTTAGATCGAAATCAAGAACGCCTATTAGGAGCATGAATTTGGATTGAGCATTGAAGGTTGAAGTTTGTCAAAGCCAATGAAGTTGAAAATGAAGAAAAAAAATAAAAATATGGAAAAAAAGAAAAAAAGAAAGAAGGGAAAAAAAAGAAAAAGAAAAAGGAGGATTCAAATTGAAAACCCAAAAAGGGCAGTTTGAATCAATTGAGGGGGGCACCTAAGTTGAAAACCGAAAAAGTCGGCTTAGGAAAATATCAGCATCAAAAAGTTTTGATACGAGGGCAAGATTGGCAGACACTATATGAAAGAACATATCAACATAAGAGTGGGCTTTTGGAAAGGAATTTTAGATTGACTTGATTGAAATTGTCAGAATGTTCATTAAATGGATACTGAAAACATTATTCCAAACAGATTGTCCCATTGATTTTTCTTGATTTCATGTTCCTTTTCTAAGAATGAATATCTATATCTCTCTTGATCATTTTAAATTTATACCACCCATATAACAAATTGAGAATATGCATAAGTGCATTACATTGGTGGTCGAGTTGGAAGGAAAATAAATAAATGTTGGTAACCTTTTTTGGGTAAAATTTTTTTTAAAAAAATTCTTTTGAGAAATCTTGTATTACTGAGAGAGAGAAAGAGACAAAAATAAGAAATGATATGAAAGCATGATGCCTAGTCTTCGGGCATAATTGGACTAAGACTCAATAGAAGATGGGATGAGAAAGGAAGATAAAAGATTTAAATAAGGAGAATTCAATAGACAGAATGGACTTGAGAAAGACAAGATGAGCTTGAGAATCTTATTACCACAATTGAGAATGCATTTGCATACATTCATGGAATAATTCAGGGGGCATGACATTGACATGTGCATAACATTCCTAGCATCTATGGTATTCATGGCATTCATTATATCCATGACATGCATGACATTTCATTACTGCATTTTGACATTGAAATATTTCAGACATCGGGATAAGAAATTCTGAATAATGAAAAATTTTGAAGAAAAGAGAAAGTGTAAGAATACAATGTATAGGATAAAAATATAAGAGATGGTAATTTGAAAAATGATGAGAAGATGATGAGAAAAATATTTTTTTTTGAAAAACCTTAGATGAGAGGAAAGCCCAATATTGTTGGCATCAAAATGAAAGTTAAGCCCAGTCAAACCCATGTTAACTGGCATTCTGAAATGAAATTTTTATGTTCAAAGTTTCATTGCCTCTGTTGAGAGGAGCTCTTTATTTTTCAAAAAGTTCCAATGCCTCTGGTGAGAGGAGCACAAGATTGTTTTTCGAAGTTCCAATGCCTCTGGTGAGAGGAGCACAAGATTATTTTTCCAAGTTCCAACGCCTCTGTTGAGAGGAGCTTTTTGTTTTCAAAGTCTCATTGCCTCTGATGGGAGGAGCTTTTTGTTTCAAAGTTTCATTGCCTCTGTTGAGAGGAGCTCTTTATTTTTCAAAAATTTCCAATGCCTCTGGTGAGAGGAGCACAAGGTTATTTTTCAAAGTTCCAATGCCTCTGGTGAGAGGAGCACAAGATTATTTTTCGAAGTTCCAATGCCTCTGGTGAGAGGAGCACAAGATTATTTTTCAAAGTTCCAATGCCTCTGGTGAGAGAAGCATAAGATTATTTTACAAAAAGTTCCAATGCCTCTGGTGAGAGGAGCACAAGATTATTTTTCAAAGTTCCAATGCCTCTAGTGAGAGGAGCACAAGGTTATTTTTCAAAAGTCTTAATGCCTCTGGTAAGAGGAGCACAAGATTATTTTTCAAAGTTCCAATGCCTCTGGTGAGAGGAGCACAAGGTTATTTTTCAAAGTTCCAATACCTCTGGTGAGAGGAGCACAAGATAATTTTTCGAAGTTCCAATGCCTCTGGTGAGAGGAGCACAAGATTATTTTTCAAAGTTCCAATGCCTCTGGTGAGAGAAGAATAAGATTATTTTTCAAAAAGTTCCAATGCCTCTGGTGAGAGGAGCACAAGATTATTTTTCAAAGTTCCAATGCCTCTGGTGAGAGGAGCACAAGGTTATTTTTCAAAAGTCTTAATGCCTCTGGTAAGAGGAGCATAAGATTATTTTTCAAAGTTCCAATGCCTCTGGTGAGAGGAGCACAAGGTCATTTTTCAAAGTCTTATAGCCTCTGGTGAGAGGTTCTTTAAAATTGTAAATATTTTGCAAAAAAAAAAAGAAAAAAAGCAAAAAAAATAATAAAAAAATCCGGACAAAATAGTTGTCTAATTGTGCAAAAACTGTAGACACCTAATTTTGTCCGAACAATTTCTCTAAATTAAAAAAATCAAAAAAATAAAAAAATGATAAAAAAAAAACAAAATCAATTTTGGTCAAATCTTAAGTTGGAACCCTATATATCCCATGCAAACTCTAAAATTAAAAATTTTAAATTTGAAAATCTCATGTGAAGCACATGCAAAATTCACACCTTCAAGAGTTGACTAAAGTTGATATTGTTGCCAAAAATAAAAGAAATTTGTTGCCATAAGAAAGATAGTAATAATAAAGAAATAATCACAGTGAAATAAAATCTGAAGATTGATTACCAAAAATAAAAAAAATGAAATGGAAATAAATTAAAAAAAAAGGAAAGTCAAAGAAAATAAATGGAAGAATCCCATGATCAAGGGATCAATAAAGGGCCTTTGATTTATTTTCTTTTAAAAAATATATATAATAAAAAAAGGATATAAAAGAGGGAGCCACGGTTGATAGAGGGGGGGGGGGGGGGGGGGAACCTTAGAAACTTTGGGTGAAGAAAAGAGGGATCTTCTTTACTGCACCATCATCCATAGCAGCTGGTCATCAGCACAACGACAAGCTCCTTGTTGCACCGATCCCTTCCCTGCGCACACCCCTGCACTAGCATCATCTTCATCGTGAAGCATCACAGCCCGGGCTCCTAGCCGCCTTGCACACACTTGCACCTCTATCCACGTCCCCTGTTTGCACGGTCCATTGCCACACCAAGATCTCTCCTGTAGTCGTTGTTGCTGCACCATCATCCCCAAGCCGTTGCACCGTTCATTACTGCTCCCATACGCGTTGCATCAAGCCACGCCTGCTGCATCTCCTTTGTTTCATCCATGCTGGACACAACATCTAGCTGCCACCTGTAAGGAAAGAAGACAACAAAGGAGCTTTGATAAAAGATAGCAACGGAGACGATAGAGAGGAATAATGCCGTTTTGTTGAGTTCCTTCTCTGCTTCATCATTGACTGTCAGCACTGCCATTCTGCTGAGTTGTTGCTCTGTCAGTTGTTGCTAGCCTTCTATTGTTGCACACTGCTGCTTTCCTTCATTTCATCGTTCCAGCATCGGCAGGTAAATGCTTCCCATTTGTTTCATGTGTGTTTATTCATTTATATCTCAATTGTATGTTTTAGACATGTGTAAAGTAGCATTAATTTAGAGTAGCTTAATAAAATGATTAAATGGATTTCATTGAATGTTCTTTACGTGCAATTTGTATATTCATTATAAAAAAAACGAAAAGACATATGAATTTAAGAATTAAGTGGGGATTATTAAATATTTTTTAAGATTTCAAATTTATAAATAGAAAATATAAATAAATAAAAAAAACTTTAATTGAAGGAAATAAATATTAATTATTTTGACGACGGAACTCTAAAAGGATTACACTTAAGTAATACCTTCAGAGATCTTGATGTGAGAAAATTTCTATCCAAGGCCTCACCAGCTCAATGGAGGGTCTAAATGGGATTTTCAATAACAAATAATTTATATTCTTTTTAAAAATAAATTTATTATGAAATTACAATAAAAACAATTAGTTACAAAATGATAAAAGATATTAACGGTTCGTAGATAACAAAATAAGGAAGGAAAATAAATGAAGAAACTAGAATTAGATATTAAAATGATAATGAATATGAATATGAATTACATTGATGATAAAATATCAAGAGAATTACGCTTAAGTAATTTTCTTGAAAGTTCTCTCAAGGCCTCACCAGCTTAATGGATGGTCTAAAGAGGGTTTTTGATAACTAATGACTTATATTAGTCTAAAAATAAAATAAGATATTTTATAAAATTAAAATAATTAGTAACAAAGATAAACTAATAAATATAAAGAAATAATAATAATAATAATAATAATAATAATAATAATAATAATAAATGATAAAATAGGATGATAATAATTAATAATAATTATTGAGATTGAGTATTGATTATTCAGATGATAAGATTCCAAAAGAGATTATGCTTAAATAATACTTTGGAAATCTTTAGGTCAAATAATTTCTTTCAAGATCTGACCAGCTTAATGGAAGATCTAAAAAAAAATTTTGAGAAAAATAATTCATATTCATTCTCTAATAAAATAAATTAATAAAATTAAACATTAATAAAATAATAGAAAATAATAGAAGCAATAAAAATGGTAAGATAGCAAGAATGAATTAAATAGGAGTCAAAATTAGAAGTTTTCATAAAACATTAAAAAAATTCCGACGACGGATCCTCTTCAAGCAAGTCACATAGTACTACTTGAATACTCTTGAGGTGAGGAGAATTTTTTTAAGTTGTCCCACCAGCTTAATGGAGGATGCTTAGAAATTTTTTTCAATATTTAATTATTTAACTTAAGATTAACTAAGGCAAATTTGAGGTAACCTAAAATTAGTTGGTACGATTTTAGGATGGGCGTTGTAAGGGTGCTAATCCTTCCTCACACGTAACCGTACTCCCGAACCCTAAATTTGAGATGTAGACCAGTCCTTATCCATAGTTTGAATAGGTGACCAATCACACCTAGTAGAATGGTTGGTGGCGACTCCATAGATTTTGTGTCTAGCTATTAGGTTTTTCTCTAAATCTTAATACGTTATGACATATGTAAAAGAGCGTACTATACCACTATATGCAGTTTTCCTATTTGGCTCTATAATGTCATGTAAAACCATTATAAAGCATATATCATATAATTTCTTCAAATATCATATACACATAACATCAAATAAGTCAAATACTTTCAATTTCTTTCAATACACTTGAAATCACATGTACAAATACAATTAACTTCGATTTCAAATAACTTCAAATACTTTCAAATAGATAGGAGATGATTAACTTCCAATAGAATCATGCACCAAATAAATCTCATCAAGGATTCAGCACATATATCCCGTAAGGGATAATCCCAAGAGATATCAAATAAGTGGCGTAGCCACGCATGGGCTAGGGATCCTCCCCTAAGCCAAAACACATAAGAGACATATGGCCATTGTCTATAAACCACAGTGAACACTAGTCAGGTGACAACTGTGGTACTGGAAACCGGACTAAGGTTCCTCAGCCAAGTACAAATAATAAGCACATAATTATGCATGATTACCAAAGGAATCAATAATCTCAAAACATTTGGTGGCAAAACTACTTCTTGGAAAACCATTGATGTTTATAAACCTTCTTATATACTTTAATAGTAATCTGAATATATTTATATAAATAAGTTAAAATCATTATTTTCAAAAGGGGGCAGTTGACTGCTATTTTAAGGCAATCGACTGCTATAACATATAAAAATTTAATAAATTTATTTTCTTTTTCAATTTAAAATATTTAAACTTTCAGATGTGAGTAGGGCAGTCGATTGGTCCGCAAACAGAATGTTTTTCGAGAAAATGCAGTCGATTGGCTCTTTAGCAGTCGATTGGTTCGCAAACAAAATGCTTCTGGAAAAATGGCAGTCGACTGCTATATAGGGCAGTCGGCTGCTTTAAATCGATTTTGGAAAAACTTATGTCACGACTGTCTTTGAGCAGTCGGCTGCTATTTAGGGCAGTCGGCTGCCCCGAGCCAAATCTTACTGGGCGAAAAACCGAGATTTTAACTTCCTGCACTTAAAACAACTTTTATTTCAAACCACATATGCAACCAAAATGAACATAGTCTCCCTACGTCCGTTACACATATTCCTTACCTCAAATAGCCAAATAATGTTGTAGCTTGCTACACTAACACTTAGCTTTTCACTTCTTCAAAGCTGCAAATACCATCACAACTCAAACCTTTACGAAACCTTTATAAATGTACTCTACCAACTCAACGTAGCTCTAAACCATGGACAAAATCAGTTGAAACCATTTAAATCCCTTACCTTTGCTAGTCACCAAAATAACAGCAATTTAGATCTCCTCAAATACTTTGTTTCAACCTTTCATATTATAGGTATGAGCAGAGCTAGTGATAAGGAACGTTTTTCGTTTAAGGAGCTCGTTGATTCGATGGAGGGATAAGGTAGTTTGTCAAGGAAGTTAGAATGGAAAACTTAGAGAAATTTGGGAGAATAAGCTGCCATGGCTGCCAGCCATTAAGTGGGGATGATGACAATAAAGAGCTTCATTAATTTCATTTAATGCATAGCTATTCCTTTATTATTTCAGCCATTGACCCCATTTGACCATTAATTATTTGACCCTTCTTTCTTCCATTCATCACCCACATGTCATTTTAATTACTATAAAATCTGACATTAATTCTTTTACCATACTTCAATTATTCTTACAATATTAATTTAATCTCTTGACTATTTGACTATAAATTTCATTATTCCACATATGTCTCATGTATCATTTATGTATCCAAATCTCATATTTATTTAATCATTCCAATTGGAAATACTTTACAAACATGAGGAATGTACATGAATTTGGGGATTTCACATTCTCCCTACCTTAAAAAATTTGGCCCTCCAAATTTAAATCGGGTTACTACTCAAATAGCTCCGAATATCTTTCCTTCATTAAGCTCTCTGGCTCCCATGTAGCTTCTTCCATAGTATGGTATTGCTAGAGAACTTTAACTAATGGGATCATTTTAGATCTCAACACTTTCTCCTTTCTATCCATAATTCGAACCGGCTTCTCCACATAACTCATGTCTTCCCAAATCTCCAAGGGTTCATATTCTATGACATGAGATGGATCCAGATTATACTTCTGAAGCATCGACACATGAAAAACATTATGTACTCCCGATAGCTCCGGAGGTAGTGCCAACCTATATGCAACATCTCTGACTTGGTCTAGGACTTCATATGGCCCTATGTAGCGAGGGCTAAGCTTACCTCTTCGACCAAATCTCATGATACCTTTGGATGGAGAAACTTTCAAAAATACCGAATCCCTAACCAAAAACTCTAGTGGTCTCCGTCGAGCATCTGCATAACTCTTTTGTCTGCTCTGAGCTATCTTAAGTCTTTGGCAAATCAACTTAACATCCTTAGAGGCTTGCTCGACTAAGTCTGGAGCCAATAACTTACACTCGCCCACTTCTTCCCACCCAATTGGGGATCGACACCTTCTACCATATAGTCGTGCTAAAATTCAATTGAGATCCCATGGCTTCTTGGAAATGTTCCCAAAAATGAGAAGTAAACCTGGAATCTCTATCAGATGTTATGCTCACTGGGACTCTGTGTAGTTGGACAACTTCTTTCACATTCAAATTTGCCAAAGCACTAAGGGTATCAGTAGATTTCATAGGTAGGAAGTGAGCTGATTTAGTCAATTGATCTACAATCACCCAAATGCCATCATGATTTCTCTTGGTCCGTGGTAATCCCATAAGAAAATCCATCGTAATGTATCCCTACTTCCTTTTTGGTATAGGTAGTGGCTGTAACAACCTGCCTAGTCTTTGGTGTTCTACCTTAACCTGTTGGCATGCGAGACACTTTGCCACAAATTTTTCTATATCTCTCTTCATGCCAGTCCACCAATACACCTTGCGAAGATTCTGATACATCTTAGTATTTCCCGGATGCAACGTGTATTTAGTGTAATGTGCTTCATTCAAAATCAACTTCCTCAATTCCTTATCATCAGGAACACATATACGATTCTTAAACCTCAAAATTCCATCTTTACCAATATCAAATTCTGATGGCATACCTGAATGAATCCGATCTATAGCCTTATTACATAGAGTATCCTCCCTCATAGCAATCCGAATTCTATCCATCAACTCTGACTCAATTATCAAACTAGCTATCATTCCAAAATGCTCATAAGGCACAACATTGAGATTGAAGCTTGCAAACTGCTCAAATAGCTCATATTCTCTTACCATCATGTACGATACTATCCCCATATGCTTCCTGCTCAAAGCATCTACCACCACATTGGCTTTTCTCAAGTGGTATAGGATCTCACAATCATAATCCTTCAGAAGCTCGAGCCATCTCCTCTGTTATTCAATTCCCTCTGAGAGAACAAGTACTTCAGACTTTTATGATCCGTAAAAATCTGAAATTTCTCACCATACAAGTAATGCCTCCAAATCTTTAGAGCAAATACCACTACAGCTAACTCCAAATCATGAGTCAGGTAGTTCTTCTCATGGTCCTTTAATTGACGAGAACCATATGCAACTATCTTACCATGCTGCATTAGCACACAACCTAGACCTTATGCAGAGGCATCACTATATAATGAAAATCCTCCAGAACCACTAGGAATGGTGAGAATAAGTGCAGTAGTCAACCTGCACTTCAATTCTTGGAAACTACGTTCGCAGGCATCGTTCCATTCAAACCTCACCTCTTTTCGCATTAAGTGCGTCAAGGGAGCAGCTAACCTTGAAAAACCCTCTACAAATCGTCGATAATAGCCAGCTAGACCCAAGAAAATCCTAATCTCCGTCACTGTTTTCGGCCTCTCCCATTGCACCACAACTTCAATCTTCGATGGATCGACCAAAACTCCATCTTTACTGATTATATGACCGAAAAAGGAGATTTGATCTAGCCAAAACTCACACTTACTTAGCTTGGCATAAATCCCCGATCCTCGAGGGTTTGCAGAACTATCCTCAAATGCTACTCATGCTTTTCCCAGGATCTTGAATACACCAATATGTCATCGATAAAAACAATGACAAACTGGTCCAAATACTGTTTGAACACATCATTCATCAAGTTCATAAAAGCTGCAGGTGCATTGGTTAAACCAAACGGCATCACTAGAAATTCATAGTGACCCTACCGTGTCCTGAATGCCGTTTTAGGGACATCTTCACTTCGGATCTTCAATTGATGATATCCTGATCTCAAGTCTATCTTAGAGAAGACTTGTGCACCCTGAAGCTGATCAAAGAGATCATCAATCCTGGGAAGAGGGTACTTGTTCTTGATTGTCACCTTATTCAACCATCGATAATCGATACACAACCTTATGCTGTTGTCCTTCTTCCGGACAAATAGCATAGGAGCACCCTACGGGGATACGCTAGGTCATATGAATCTCTTATCTAGTAACTCTTGTAGCTGCTTCTTAAGTTCTTCTAATTCTACTAGGCCATCCGATAGGGTGGTCTCGAAATGGGCTTAGTCCCTAGCACCAAATCGATAGTAAACTCGATTTCCCTATCCGGAGGAAGTCTTGAAAGATCGTTCGAAAATACACCTGGAAACTCATTGGCTATTGGAATTTCATGAAGTTCGGGACGTTTCCTTTCTACATCCACCACATACGCTATAAATCCTTCACATAATAAATATATTCTCTATTAATTTTGTTTACAAATAAATCAATTAATAAGCATACTTTTGTATTAAACATTTGCAAAATTTACAACATAACTAACGGGAGAAGAGAAGATCACACTTTTAGCATAACAATCCAATATCACATGATTCTTAGCTAACCAATCCATTCCTAATATGACATCAAATCCATACATATTTAGTAGGATTAGGTTAGCTATCGATTCTCTCTCTCCTACCCGTAGCTTACAACTATAATACACTATGTCTATCATCTGGGATTCTCTAAATGGTGTACTTATTTGTAACAAATGTCCTAAAGGCTCTAGTTTAACAAGGAATCTCATAGCAATTATGGGAGAAACAAAGGAGTGCGTAGAGCCTGGATCATATAATGCAGTAACACTTATATCAAAGAGGTGAATCTTAACCTTAATCACCTTGGACGATTCATCTATAACAAATACTCGTCCTTGAGTCACAGCTTTCTTCCCTTCTCAGCAGCTGTGGCCTTAGGCTGTGGTTGGGTGGTCTCTTCAGATCCTTTCGATACCTTCTGACTCATCTTGGGACAATCTTTAATTCGGTGTCCCAGCTCACCACACCAAAAACATGCCCTAGTAGCCAGACGACATTCTTGTGACCCATGAAACTTCCCGCAATGCTCGCATCTTTGCATCATACTCCTCGGTGAGCTAGCGGTACTACCAGCTGAATATCGAGATTTCTCATCATTTATCTTAATCCCGGTAGGTCTAGGAGTCCCTGTACCATAATTATCATAAAACTCCAAAATTCAGTTTATTTCCATATAACCATTAAACTAAGATACAAGCCATTCCCTTATAATTTATTTTCTTACCTGCCGAAGCTCTTTCATATGCTCTACTTTTCCTAAATGGATATCTGTCACTAGAGGCTCTCTTATCTAACTTCCGCTTCATCGGTTCTTTGTCTTTACCCTTGGCTCGAAAATCAGCATGGTGAAAATCATAATCCTACTCAAACAACTGAGCCTTACGAACTGCCTCATTATAAGTAGTGATATCCATAGGATATAACTTCGATCTGATAGGAGACTTCAATCCCTCTATGAATCGGTAGATCTTATGTCCTTCACTCTTTAGGACTTCAGGGTCAAATCTGCTTAAAGATATAAACTTCGACTCATATTGATTAACTGTCATAGTCCCCTGAGTTAAGCTCAAAAACTCGATCTTCAACCTGGTCTATTCAGTGCGTGGGATGTACTGTTCATTAAAGGCCTCTAAAAATCTATCCCACGTAACCTAAGTATGTTGAGTCTCCAAAATGGCCCGAGTAGACTGCCACTAATGCTCGGCATTGTCTACTAACAAATAAGCTGCCAAACCCACTTTTTCTTTCTCAGAATAGGTCATCTACTCAAAAGATTTAGTGACAACCTTCACCCAGTTCTCGACAGTCAATAGATCTCTATCCCCCTTAAACTTAGGCAGATCCAGCTTCTTAAATTCTTTAATTAAGACAACACTGCAATAGGCCTTAGGATCTCGCCTCTTAGTAGCTTAGGCTGGTGGGGGCAGTTCAGGCTGTACCAGTAGAGGCTATACTGGAGGAGTAGGAGGTGTAGGATGAGCATTCCCAGATGGAATAGGAGGGGCTGTAGGTGGTGCTGTTGATGCATTAGTGGTCACGTTTGGGAAATTAAACATGAACTGATTAAATAGAGTGGCCATAGTCTCAATGCTTTGCACCACTCTCGATAGTCGGGTGTTAGGGCTACCCGATGGAGATGGAGGAGGAGACTATGTTGGGGGCAGTTCTACTCTGCCTCATCCTCCTCCTCTACCAGTACCCCTTCTACGAGTGCTCATTCTACCAATATCACCACAAGGTCAAACATTTAGTATAACTTTCAGTAGTTCTACCACATATATGTATTCAGACAAGTACAGTACATGGGGATGTACATTATTTCTAGCCTAATGACACCGTCAAACGTCAGAGTAACCTCGCTCTGATACCAATCTTGTAACATCCCGTTACTTCCTCTTTTAAGACAAATACCAACTACTTTTAACCAAACAACAATTAACTTTTTCTTCACATAAGGTTTGGTTAGGCTGTTCAACGGTGCATCCTTCTTCTTTCTTATATCTTATACTCCATTGTTAACATGATGATATATTTCTCATACATATACAGGATCGTCTTACACATAGGTTGTAAAACTCTCATATAATTACATACTAATCTCTTTAACAATTTATATCCCCGACATGTCTATATACATCATTGTACCATACTATCGTCTGAGTTACATAACAAAATGTATATACCTTCAAGGAATTGGAAGCATGTCTCGAAGGAATACCGTATAACCCAAAATATACACTCCTCTACCAAGAACAGGATTCACTGCAATTAGTTTGGATGAAAAATAATGTAAAGGAGTGAGTTTACGCTCAGTAAGAAATGTATGTAAAAAAGCGTACTATGCCACTACATGCAGTTTTCCTGTTTGGCTCTATAATGTCATGTAAAACCATTATAAAGTATATATCATACAATTTCTTCAAATATCATATACACATAACATCAAATAAGTCAAACACTTTCAATTTCTTTCAATACACTTGAAATCACATGTACAAATACAATTAACTTCGATTTCAAATAACTTCAAATACTTTCAAATAGATAGGAGATGATTAACTTCCAATTAAATCATGCACCAAATAAATCTCATCAAGGATTCAACACATATATCCTATAAGGGATAATCCCGAGAGATATCAAATAAGTGGCGTACCCACACATGGGCCAGGGATCCTCCCCTAAGCCAAAACACATAAGAGACATATGGTCATTGTCTATAAACCACAGTGAACACTAGTTAGGTGACAACTGTGGTACTGAGAGCCGGACTATGGTTCCTCAGCCAAGTACAAATAATAAGCACATAATTATGCGTGATAACCAAAGGAATCAATAATCTCAAAACATTTGGTAGCAAAACTACTTCTTGGAAAACCATTGATGTTTATAAACCTTCTTATATACTTTAATAATAATCCGAATATATTTATATAAATAAGTTAAAATCATTATTTTTAAAAGGGGGCAGTTGACTGCTATTTTAGGGCAGTCGACTACTATAGCATATAAAAATTTAATAATTTATTTTCTTTTTCAATTTAAAATATTTAAACTTTCGGATGTGAGTAAGGCAGTCGACTGGTCAAATAGGGCAGTCTACTGGTCCGCAAACAGAATGCTTTTCGAGAAAATGCAGTCGACTGGCTCTTTAGCGGTCGACTGGTTCGCAAACAAAATGCTTCTAGAAAAATGGCAGTCTACTACTATACAAGGTAGTCGACTGCTTTAAGTCAGTTTCGGAAAAAGTTACGTCACGACTGTCTTTGAGCAGTCGGCTGCTATTTAGGGCAGTCGGCTGCCATGAGCCAAATCTTACTGGGCGAAAAACCGAGATTTTAACTTCCTGCACTTAAAACAACTTTTATTTCAAACCACATATGCAACCAAAACGAACATAGTCTCCCTACGTCCGTTACACATATTCCTTACCTCAAATAGCCAAATAATGTTGTAGCTTGCTACACTAACACTTAGCTTTTCACTTCTTCAAAGCTGCAAATACCATCACAACTCAAACTTTTAAGAAACCTTTATAAACGTACTCTACCAACTCAACATAGCTCTAAACAATGTATAAAATCAGCTGAAACCATTTAAATCCCTTACCTTTGCTAGTCACCAAAATACCAACAATTTAGATCTTCTCAAAGAATTTGTTTCAGCCTTTCGTATTACTGGTATGAGCAGAGCTAGTGATAAGGAACGTATATGGTTTAAGGAGCTAGCTGATTCGATGGAGGGACAAGGTAGTTTGTTAAGGAAGTTAGAATGGAAACCTTAGAGAAATTTGGGAGAATAAGCTGCCATGGCTGCCAGCCATTAAGTGGGGATGATGACAATAAAGAGCTTCATTAATTTCATTTAATGCATAGCTATCCCTTTATTATTCCATCCATTGACCCCATTTGACCATTAATTATTTGACCCTTCTTTCTTCCATTCATCAGCCACATGTCATTTTAATTACTATAAAATCTGACATTAATTCTTTTACCATACTTCAATTATTCTTACAATATCAATTTAATCCCTTGACTATTTGACTATAAATTTCATTATTCCACATATGTCTCATGTATCATTTATGTATCCAAATCTCATATTTATTTAATCATTCCAACTAGAAATAGTTTACAAACATGAGGAATGTACATGAATTTGGGGATTTCACACTTCTCCTTATTATGTATTTTTAACTTGGCCTTTTATTGTATACAATTCATAATCAAACTCAAGAAAGTTTCCAGTTGGTCACGCATGAAGACAGAAAAAAAAAGGCTAGCCGTCCACACTTGGCTGCACTTTCTTGACTTTTCTTGTCCTCTTTTGCTAGCTATGTCATCCAATGAAAATAATTCACATACACAATAGATAATTTCTTTCTCTTATAATTATATTTGTTGACATTTTATGCCATGAAAATAACACTTCCATTCTAAATTTTCTGATTTCCTTTATTCTATACCTTCAATTCATTCATTTATATTCATTTCCACTCTTATACACCATATTATAATTCGTCATTCTAATAATTCCAAAATCCAAAGTGGAAATCCAAATCAAATATTTATTTAATTTCACTTAATAATTTATTTCCACTATCACGGATTTACGAACATACGGTGTACAATATTATAAAATCAGGTCTCACATCCATAAAGGTATTATGATGATGAGAGCAATGTTTAGAGACTGATAGGCCCCTTTATCATGCCGATATGTGATATGTGATATGTGATATGTGATATGTGATATGTGATATGTGATATGTGATACATGATATGCGATATGTGATATGTGATATGTGACATATGATATGTATTCAGTCCTGGTTGACACCTGATCAGTGTACAACCGAGGACAATTATAGACTATGGTCATAGATCTGACATGTTTATTTTTCTACCCTACGGGGTTTATAGCATGATATAATTCTAGAGATGCCTTAGTCTCCATTATTTTCATGACATGAAGTGAGATGATTTTACATGGATAATGACATTAAAAGATGAATGATTTCTATATGTTTTAAATGAGATGAACGATGGTTTTTAAATAGTTTTACTGTACTAAATTTCAGTACAATACTGTTTATGAGTTTTCAATGATATATGTGATATGTGATATGTTCTCAAAAGGAATATCGAAAATTAACAATCTAATATTCTTTTATAATTTAAATGTGAATACTAGATTATATGATGAAATATTTTATCTTCTGAAAATGTTGATTTCAGATGAAGATGAAAAGTGATGGAAAAGTGATTTCTTTTCAAAAGTAACACTTACTCTCAATAGTCGCTTATAGGTTCTGAGATAAGACAAGTACTTCAAAATACCTTCCTTATTCCATCCAGATCCCTAATCGACTATAGTATACTTCCTATTAGGGTCCCTAGTACACCTATAGGAATTAAATGATTTTATAGCATGTAGATGTCGTGATATCAAGCATTACATAAAATTCTTTTACTGAGCTGTGGTTTGCTCACTCCTTTATTTTAACATCTACAGATTGTTTCTAGTGAATGCCTGATTATCATCTAAGGATTTGGCTGCGCATTTGAGTACCTAGAGGCAGCTAGTTTATATCCTGGAGGTATAATCATCTACTTTATGTATTTAGACTTATTTTACAGTATTACTATGTTGCATTTAGACAGGGGATGTAAATGATATTTGAACTTTGATATGTGAATATTCTGATTAATATATATAAACTATTGTTTAAAGAAATGTATATGGTGAAATGAAAATGAGAAATGAAGGCATCGAGGATAGCCCAACCCTTATAATATGTGTGACAGTATTTATTGGTATTAGAGCGAGGTTGGCCTGATGTCTGTTGGTGTCTTTATGATAAAGTGAAGTGCTTAACATCCCCTGTAGTACTTTATAGTCTGGGTATATAAATAAGTCACTAATGGAAAATTGATAAATGGTTTGTGCTGTGCAGAAATGAGTGGATGATGGGTTACTCACGCGACTAGGGGTAGAGGCATAGGTAGGGCGGAGCTGACTTCAGAGCCCACCCCAGGACCTGTTCACCCACTGTAGCCTGAGAGCCCTAACACTAGGATGTCTCAAATCGAGCGTATGTTGGTGGATGTCATCACCATGTATCATGCAAACAGAGCTAGTGACAGAGCAGAGAGGGAGCGAACAACTCCACCAGTTGCACCACCCCCACCACCTCCTACACAGCCTGCTCCTGAGCCTTAGCCTACACCATAGCCAGTACAACAGGCACCAATTATTCCCCCACCACCACCAGTACAACCACCTAGAGATGTAGAGTTCTACTGTGATGTGGCATTAGTGCGATAGTTCACTAAGTTAAATCCGTCAAAATATAAGGGTGATAGAGATCCACTGGTGGCTGAGTAGTGGGTGACAGCTATAGAGAGGCTATTCAGATATATGAGATGTACCAATACGAAGAGAGTTGGACTAGCCGTGTTCTAAATGACAGATGATACAGAGCACTGGTGGAAGTCTGCACAGCCAGTGCTATTTGCCCAGCACCAGTGATTACTTGGGAGATCTTTGAAGATGCATTTCGTCGTCAATATACACCCGATGCAACTCAAAAGAAATTACAACAGGAGTTTATGGAGTTGACACAGGGTAGCATGACAGTGGATCAGTATGAATCGAGGTTCACGACACTTAGCAGATTCGATCCACTGACACGGGTAGATGAGCGGTATAAGATTGATTTGTTTAAGGTTGGGCTGAGAGCATCTATCAGGTCTAAGTTGGCTTCGTTTGACATTAGAACTTATGATGAGGCAGTTAGACGAGCTCAGTTCTGCGAGCAAGATTTCGAGCAGTTCCATTTTAAGCCGGCATCTAAAGGTAAGTCAAAAAGGAAGGGTAAAGCTAAGAGGGGCACAGAGGATAGATCGAGTAGAGATCAATCTAAGAGAGCTCGATCATCGAGCATACAGATTTTAGAGGGGCAATCTACAGGATCAATTACTAAAGCCCCTGTTACAGGTCCCACATCGACACCGAGGAGTGTTGTGACCAGATGTATGCTTTGTGGTTGGTCACATGGTACACGACCTTATTACTTGGTGACTAAGGCCTGTTTTAGATGTGGACAGACAGGACACTTAATGAGAGATTGCTTGATGCTTCGAGAGTTCACAGCTTCTTTATTCCAGCCCTTACTCCATTAGTACTTGCACCAGCAACCCCAGTTGAGATAGAGAGAGCTACACCCTTACAGTCTAGACAGGCAACAACAACGAAGAAGGGTAAGAAGCCCGTGACTCAGGGGTAGGTGTATGCGTTAGATCAAGAGACTGCTGATGCCACCGTAGATGTTATTAAAGGTAAATTTTATATTTTTGATATACTTGTGATTGCATTGTTTGATCCCAGCTCTACTCATTTGTTTATATCACCTGCTTGTGCTAACATAGTCCCAGTAGAACCGGAGTCGTTAGGATATACTTTACAAGTAAATATGCCTTTTAAAGAAGTACGGATGACAGATGTAGTGTACAGAAATTGTAAAGTAACTGTAGGAGAGAAGAAAACGACAGCTAATCTAATTTTGTTGACGATGTATGACTTTGATATAATATTAGGAATGGATTGGTTAGTTGCGAATTTTGTTAGCTTAGATTACTATACTAAGTTTGTTATCTTCTCTCAACTAGAATGATATATTGTAAAGCTTTTGATTAGTTATAATGAAATGATATGTTTACTAAATTGTTTGAATGTTATGTGTGGATGTGTTAAAGGTTTCATTGCATATGTGGAGGACGTGGAAAAGAGACGTCCTAAGTTATACGAGATACCTGTGGTCAGGGATTTCTCGGATGTATTTTCGGAGGATTTGCTAGGGTTACCACCAGATCAAGAGATCGAGTTTACCATTGATTTGGTACCCAACAAAGATCCTATTTCTAAGCCCCCGTATTGGATGGCATTGATGGAGTTGGAGGAGCTTAAGATGCAGCTTCAAGAATTATTGGATGAAGGATTCATCCATCCTAGTGTGTTTTCGTGGGGCACACCGATTTTATTTATCCGGAAGAAGGATGGCAGCCTATGGTTATGCATTGATTATCGATTATTGAACAAGGTGACCATAAAAAATAAGTATCCCCTGCCTAGGATTGATGACTTATTTGATCAGTTGAGGGGTGCACAGGTGTTTTTCAAGATTGATCTCCGATCGGGCTATCATCAGCTTAAGATTCGGGATTCGGATGTTCCCAAGACAGTATTCCGGACTCAATATGGACACTACGAGTTTCTGGTGATGTCGTTCGGGTTGACTAATGCCCCTGTAGCATTCATGGGCTAGATGAATGAGGTGTTTAAGCCCTATTTGGATCAATTCATGATCATCTTTATAAATGATATATTGGTGTACTCTTCGTCTCCGAAGGAGAACGAGCAGCATCTGCGTATAGTTCTACAAACCCTTCGAAACCGGAAGTTATATGCTAAGTTCGGTAAGTGCGAATTCTAGCTAGATCATAATACATTTCTGGGACACGTAGTGTCGAAAGACAGGGTGTCCATTGATCCATCCAAGATAGATGCCATAGTGCAATGGGAGAGGGCCTAAGACTGTGACTGAGATTCAAAGTTTCTTGGGTCTAGCCGGATATTATCGCTGGTTCGTTGAGGGATTTTCCAGACTTGTTGCTCCACATACGCGACTCACACGTAACGATGTTAAGTTTGAGTGGTCAGACGCGTGTGAGCACAGTTTCCAGGAGTTGAAATGGAGACTTACGACAGCTCCAATACTTACCCTTCCCAGCAGATCTAGTGGATTTTCAGTATATACGTATGCTTCCACTTAGAGATTAAGGTGTGTTTTAATGCATAATGGTCGGGTAATCCCATATGGGTCTCGACAGCTTAAGGAGCATGAGAAGAACTACCCGACCCATGATCTTGAGTTAGCCGCTGTGGTATTTGCAATGAAGATATGGCGGCACTACCTTTACGGTGAGACTTTTCAGATTTATACAGACCAAAAGAGTCTGAAGTACCTATTCTCACAGCGTGAGCTAAATATGAGACAGTGGAGATGGATAGAGTTATTAAAGGATTATGATTGCGAGATATTATACCACTTGGGGAAAGCAAACGTGGTGGCAGATGCTTTGAGCCGAAAACATGTGGCAATGGTATCATATATGATGGTCAGGGAGCACGAGCTATTGGAGCAATTCTCGAACCTCAGCATTAGTGTGATTTCCTCTGAGAGTTACGGATTTATGGCTAGTTTCAGGATTGAGCTGGATTTGATGGGACAGATCAAAGATGCTCAGAGGACAATAATTATTGCGTACAGTTTGCTAGTTAGGTACAGACGGGGGTACAGTTGGATTTCGAGATTGGCACCGATGATATTCTGACGTTCAGAGGCTGAATATGTGTTCCCGATAATCGTTCGCTCAAAGATTTGAATTTGATAAAGGCCCACTCGTCCAGGTACATTCTACACCTAGGCAGTACTAAGATGTACCAGAATCTACGGAGGATATATTGGTGGCCGAAGATGAAGAGAGACATTGCAAAGTTTGTAGCGAGATGTCTCACATGTCAGCAGGTGAAGATTAAGCATCAGAAACTTGCAGGATTATTGAAGCCTCTACCGATCCCTACATGGAAATGGAGCATATTACGATGGACTTCATCATGGGTTTGCCTAAGACCCGAAGGAATCATGATGCCAAATGGGTAATAATGGATAGATTGAAGAAGTCCGCCCACTTCTTAGCTATCAGATCTACAGATCCTCTCAGTGCCCTTGCCGATCTATATGTACTGGAAATAGTGAGGCTACATGGCATTCCGGTAAGCATCACATCAGACAGGGATTCTCGGTTCACATCCCACTTTTGGGAGAGATTTCAAGAGGCCGTGGGATCCTGACTAAATTTCAGCACCACCTTTCATTTGCAGACTGATGGGCAATTCAAGCGAGTGATACAAATGCTTAAGGATATGTTGAAGGCGGTGCATTGGATTTTAAAGGCTTCTAGGACGACCACTTGCCTTTTTGTGAGTTTTCATATAATAATAGCTACCAAACGAGTATCGGTATGGCACCGTACAAGGCATTATATGGTAGAAGATGTAGATCTCCAATTGCTTGGGAAGAAATGGGAGATTGAAAGATATTAGCTCCTGATTTGGTAGAGCAGGCTTCGAGAGATATACAGATTATATGTGAAAGATTAAGGACAGCACAGAGTCAGTAGAAGAGCTATGCAGATAAGAGACGCTGATTATGTATTTTTGAAAGTTTCCTTATCTAAAGGTATAATGAGGTTTGGTAAGAAAGGAAAATTGAGTCCTTTCTACATTGAACCATTTGAGATCTTAGATCGCATGGGAGATGTGACGTACAGATTAGCATTACCACCAGAGTTGTCAACATTATATAATGTATTCCATGTCTTGATGCTCAGGAAGTATCATTTATATCAGTCCCACGTAATCTGATACGAGCCATTGGAGATACAAGAGGATATAAGTTATGTAGAGAGACCTATACAAATTTTGGATCGAAAGGATAACATATTGCGATCTAAGATGATCCCATTGGTAAAAGTGCTAGTAAAAGTGCTCTGGCAGTACCATTTTGAGGAGGAGGCAACATGGGAGTTGGAGAACTTGATGCAAGAGAAGTACCCAAAGCTATTTCAGTGAGTGGTCCAAATGAAATTCGGAGGATCGAATTTCCTAAAGGTGGGGAGGAAATGTAAAAACCGATTATTTGGTACTATACATGTGTATTTATATGTAATTTTGATTTATTTTGATATGTAATTTTGATTTATTTTGGAATATAATTTTGTAAATTTCAAGTAAATGGTAATGTGGGCCCCATTTAGATTTTCGTGCCCAAATGCATATATGACTGAGGAAATAGTGTACAAATGATGTAATAATGATATTATGGATATTTGAGATCCAAATTACCTTGTTTGCATCGTTTTATGAGGTATGGCAACCAAATTCGAAAATGACGATTATGTCCTGAAGGTATTTTCATAAATTGTACCCAAACTAAAAAGAATTGGTACGAAGTAAAAATACTATGTTATTCTATATGAAAAGTAGTTTGCGACAGTGTCAACAGATTTATCAAATCAGTGATGAAATCGGAGAAATTTGCTGGCGGGTCATAGCGGTAAAATCATAATTTCTCACTATCCATGCACCGTACGTCGACGAAACCACTTCCAATCATCAAGATACATTAAATATGATTATTTACTATAATTCAAAAATTTGGAGCACAATTACATGGTTTTTACGCCAGCGGATCCATAAAGGCTAAATTGTCCGAAATTTTCATAACTAAGGGCATTTTGGTCATTTTGCCCACTTTTAGAATTTTCTTTATAACTCCATCAGCAACTGAATGGCACTATTCATCATCTTCCCAAAAAGCCTCCCACGCCACTTGAAGAAGAAAAGAAAAGAAAGAAAAGAAATTAAACTAAACACTACTAAATCTTCATTTTCTCCTTAAACACATAACTACAAAATTGTTCATATCTCTTTCCTCTATCAACCATACCCATAGCACATTGTATAAGCCATTATACAAGGAGAAAAGAGACCCCAAAGTTTCAGCCACGATAAGTCTATTGCCATACATTTTATTTTTTTTGAATTTTGATGATGCAAAAATGTTTATTTAAGCTTGCTAAGCTTGTTTTTACCATTGGTTTTGATTAAATTAGCCAAAATCAAATTTTGCCATTGAAGGACCATTCAGCCAAGCATGATTTCTCATTGATTCATGTGATTTCATGCTTAAAATGGATGCCAAATGGAAGATTAAGCATAGTAGAACAAGGTTTAAGCATTAGATTGTTGAATTTCCAAAGGAAATTCAACATGGGAATTTTGTTCAAGGCAAGGGGTGCATGATTCATGGCTGATTTTGATGATTCAAGGGTAGATTTAGACTGTAGGAAGTACAAGGAGTCTACCAGTACGCTCAGATTTAAAATCTGACGCAAAACGAAGAAGTTATGTTATACTACCGCTAGAATTTATATTACAAAAATATTTGCAATATCCAATCTAGCTGCATTGAGACTTGATTAATAGCTTAAAAATAAGAGTTCAATGAGCTAATATTTTTTGTAAAATTATTTGCAGCCCGAGAGTAACGAATTACGATTGGTGCACTCGGATAAATCGACTACGACAGCAGGTAAGGGATGCGTATGCAATCTGTAGGGATATCTTGAGTGCATTATTTTGATGTGCATGATTTTATAAGAATATTTGTGAAATGATATGTTTTGAAAAATGTGGAATTGTGGCTATTTGTGGAAATTGGAACTGTGTTAAGTTTGCAGGAAGGCTAGTGAAATAGCAGTCATTATGCTGTTGAAAATTCTTAGAAAATTTTCTAAAAATATCATGAAATATTTTAATGTATATTGGGATAATTTCCTAGCCTTGAAAATGAAGAATTTATTAGTTTTCATAAAACATGAATATACCGAAAAACGTTTTTAAAATATTCATGTTATTGAAAATGATGAAAGTGAGATTACCAAAAATTCTCCCTACATGTTTTACAGTATGTGAAATGAGTTGAAAAGTGAAAAGTTGAAAAGTGAATATTTTATAAATGATTTCTCAAAAATATTCACTATATGATTTTATCAAACCTTTATGGTCTGACTGATGATTTTATGTATTTTATTGATTTTTATAAAGGTATTATGATGATGAGAACACTGTTTTGAGACTAATAGGCCCCTTCATCATGCCGATATGTGATATGTGATACGAGATATGTGATATGTGACATGTATTCAATCTCGGTTGACACCTTATCAGTGTACGACCGAGGACAATTATAGACTACTGCCATAGATCTGACATGATTATTTTTCTACCTTACGAGGTTTATAGCATGATATAATTCAGGCGATGCCGTAGTCTCCATTATTTTCATGACATGAAGTGAGATGATTTTACATGGATAATGACATGAAAAGATGAATGATTTTTATATGTTTTAATTGAGATGAACAATGGTTTTTAAACAGTTTTACTGTACTAAATTCAGTACAATACTGTTTATGAGTTTTCAATAATATATGTGATATGTGATATGTTCTCAATAGTAATATGGAAAATTATAAAATCTAATATTCTTTTATGATTTAAATGTGAATATTAGATTATATGATGAAATATTTTATCTTATGAAAATGTTGATTTGAGATGAAGATGAAAAGTGATGGAAAAGTGATTTCTTTTCAAAAATAACACTTACCCTCTATAGTTGCTTCTAAGTTCTGGGACAAGATAGGTATTTCAAAATACCTTCCTTATTCCATCTGGATCCCTAGCTGACTATAATATCCTTCGTATTAGGGTCCCTAGTACACCTATAGGAATTAAATGATTTTATAGCATGTAGATGTCGTGATATCAAGTATTACATACAATTCCTTTACTGAGCCATGGTTTGCTTACTGCTTTATTTTAACATCAACAGATTGTTGCTAGTGACTAGGTGATTATCATCCGAGGATTTGGCTATGCATTTGAGTACCCCCGAGGCAGCTAGTTTATATCCTGGAGGTAGAATCATCTACATTATGTATTTAGACTTATTTTACAGTACTACTATGTTGCATTTAGACAAGGGATGTAAATGATATTTGAACTATGATATGTGAATATTTTGATTAATATATATAAACTATTGTTTAAAGAAATGTATATGGTGAAATGAAAATGAGAAATGAAGGCATCGAGGACAACCCAACCCTTATAATATGTGTGCAAATATAATAAATACTGTATATAAAAGATGTGACAAAGGATGTAGCCAAGGGAAACAAAACCTCTATGAACAACTTAAGTACACTTTTTTATTGCTACTCTTTTAATTTTTTATCGTTTACATATATATCTAATTGATTGATCTCTTAGTGAGATTGGTTAGAGTTATTGTGAACTTAGAATTTGAAAAACAAATCTAGTTGTTAGAAAAATCAATTAACCCCTTCCCTCTCGATTTAGTATTTGAGCCAACACTGCTCATAAGCTAGGCCAAGTTTGGTTTGGGCCTAGGAGGGTTTTTAAGGGATTACATGCAAGTCGGGCTTGATCAGATTATTTGGGCTTGATTTTCAATTCAAGCCTATTCTTACATGTAATGTAAAAATCTAAGCCTGGCCTGGCTCAACATTGTTCTTAAGATGTCCTGAGTAATTGAAGCCAAGAAAGTGTAAAATGTGGAAAAAAAGCTAGTTTTCTTTCTCTTATATCCTATATTAAGATTCATGCGCCAATGTAAAATGAAGATAAGTGAGCAATGAGAAAGTTAATAATAATGTCCTCAAAGCCTCAAGCTTTTGAGACCCTATCATCAACATGAAGATGATTAATTTTTCTCAAGCAAAAGTCCAATTCTATTATAATATAAAATCTCACTATTATTTCAAGGATTGGGACAATAAAGTTTGAAGAAACAAAGAGTCGTAGTTTCATATAACTCCATAAAATTAGATCTGTTCGAGTTGTGTCACAATCTATTGTATACTGTAATCATCTACATTTATCGCATATCACACATATATAGTAGTTAGGTTGGGCTATCTGTGATGCCTTTAACATTGTTCAATTACAACAATAAAACTGTAAGATTCGATTTTAATGTACTGTACATGTACGGACATATAAATTTTAATTAATAAATAAATTATTTTGTACATTTTTACAAATATTATATAAAAGGCTATGTGGGCCCCACTTAGATTTCGGTGCTCAGACAATGATATGAGCGAGAAAATATATTTTTGAAGGTTGAATTAAGGGTTAGAAATTGTGAGAATAAAAACATGAGGCTTAAATGACCAATTGATAGTGTTTCGATTATAAATTTTGATCGGAGTATCCAAATGATAAACCGTAAAATTCTTTGGAAATCTAACTTAATTATCTTTCCAAACATATAGGCCTCCTATTCTAGTTCCTTATGGATTAATACCAGGCATTTTGTAAAGTTATCTCATGAGCAGTAGATTCTACCAACCGACCCAACTGATCTATCTGTAAAGATTCACCCATAGCGATTGGTATGAAACTCTTATTAAGGTGATTCAAAATCCATTAGAAAGCTAACTTAAATATCTTTTTATCTATATATGGCTCCTATTTTAATTCATTATAGATTTACAAGAAGAAATTCTTACATTTACCTCACATGGAACTCAGAATTGAGCAATCAGTAAAGAGTCAGACATAACTTTTGATAGGGAACTCCAATTGAGGTGATTCAAATTGCGTTTGAAAGTTAACTCGAAGACCTTTCCGGCCATATATGGCTCATATTCTTATAAATTTTGGATTGGTCTTGGTGAATTTTTAAAGTTGGGCATAAGTGCATTAAAGTAATCAGAAAAATGAGATTAATGTTTTAAAGATATAATGCGGTAAAAAGTGCAAATTATTAATTTTTAGAGGGGGAAATTAATATGTTAACATGTGTTACCTTCCTATTTGTTAGAATAATTGTAAAACCAGATAAGAGGACAAGAAAGCTCAGCAAAATTATCTTTTCCAAACCGACTTTACCTGCTGCTGTATTTTGCTGCACTGCTAAATACTTAAAAGCAGAAAAGAAAAGCATAAACAAGAGAAAAGAGGAGGATTTTAATAGTGAGCCATCTGGCTATTTTTCATTGGCTGAAATAATAATAAAAGTGGACAAACTCAGCTATTTTCAGTCCATCACCGACTCCCATATCTGCTGGAAACCGATTCTTCCCTGCTGCTCATTCTTCCTTCGTTTTCTCCATTGGTTCCTCACGTTTCCTTGCCAAACCTCATCTCACCTTCATCAATTCACCTAAACTTCTTCACCAAACCTGTTCCCTACTATAAGAACGTCTTAAATTTGGGATTGAGGGGGCTGGAATGAAGAACTCAGAACTGATACAGGGGCTGTTCTGTTTCGATTGGGACAGGTAAATTCATATGGTAGTGTTTTGCTTAATTCTACTATGGTATTTGCCTACTTTATGCATTAATGAGAGGATTAGAGTTTTGATTTAATTAGGGGCTGATTATGGTGAATTGGTGGCGTGAAACGTGAAGAAGGTGGGGTTGATGTTGGCGTGAAAAGAGGGAAAATAAGGGCTGACCTTAATTAAATATAGTTATAAGACTTAGTGAAACAAAAGCAGAAAAATGACATGAAACATGGGTGAGTAACGTGAACAGGGGAGGCTATGCGGTCTTGAAGGTTTGGCTGAATGTTGATGATAAAAATTGATGAATTTAAGATGCTTGATAAAAGCCTAAGTGAATAGATGATAAGTGTATTAAGAAAGAAAACTATGAAGAAGAACCCATGCAAAACCGTTGGCCATGTAAGGAAAATAAGAAGCGGAACATACATGTATGTTCAGCCAAGAAAAGGATAGAACTATTAAAATAATTTTAAATGGATGAGTATTTATGAAATTAATATGAAGACAATATAATGAGTAGGTGGTTGAGGCTTGGAAATGAGATTACAATATGAACTTCCACAATCAGAGAACTAAGAGTTAAAATATATGGAGAAATAGTTAAGCCTTACTACTTGTAGAAAATATACTGCATAAATATTTGCTGTATACAATATGGCTGCATATAAACATAAATAATAGCTTAAAGATAAGCATTTATTAAGCTAATAGTTTTGGTGGAATTATCTACAACCCAGGAATAACGAATTTCAAATGTGCATCCGAAGAGTTCGATCACGCTATACAGGTAAGGGATGCATTTGTAAACTGTAGCGATATTTCGAATGCATAATTATTATGCATAAAATATTATGAGAATATTTTGAAATGACATGCATTGAAATCTGTGGAATTGAGGTTGTTTGCTATATGTGGAATTGAGGCTGTTTGCTATATATGGAATTGTGTTTAATTTGCAGGAGTGCTAGGATAATAGCAGTCGTTATGCTGCTGAAAATTTCTAGAATATTTTCTAAAAATACTAGAAAATATTTAATTACATGATTTGATGAATTCCTAGCCTAGAAAATGAGAAATTTATTATTTTTCATGAAACATGAATATACAGGAAAAATATTATTTAAATATTCATATTGCTAATTTGGCTGAAAGTGAGAATACAGAATATTATTCTTACATGTTTTACACCATATGATATGGTTTATGAGATGAAAAGATGGAAAGTGAATATTTTATAAATTATTTTCCATAAATATTCACTTTATGATTAAATAAAATCATTTATGGACTGATTGAAGAATTATTGATTTTCTTTATTTCCATGAAGGTGATATGATTATGAAAATATTGTTTTGAGACTAAAATGTCTCTACATGTGTTCCACAGTGAATAATATGTTTATGGAATTTTATTATTATTTTGAAAATTAAATACTTCCATTTTCCATAAATTATGAAAATTACTAGAAAATGATTTCCAGTAATCTTAAAGATGAGATGTTTGAAAAGAAAACGTGGAAATACACGGTGAAATAAAATATTTATGAGATTTATTACTACAGTGTAATTGTTTTATAACACTGTTTTCACCGTACGAGTTACTGTGATTTATACCTTTATGGATTTTCTGAAAGATATTATTGATTTTACTTAATTCCATAAAGGTAATAAGATTTCACATATACTGTTTTGAGACTAATAGGCATCATATCATGCCGATATGTGATATGTGACACGTGACATGTGACATGTGACATGTGATATGTATTTAGTATCGGTTGTCTTTCTCTCTTACAGCCATTCTACAATTTCTTTACACCCTTTTTCACATTTTGGTGACATTTAGAATAGTATATTGTTTCTACAAAGTATATCCTCATATTCTCCGATTCTACAAGTATCCCATTAGTACACACACGCAGAGGATATAAAAGAAAGGTGTAGAACCAGAATTTGCAGTGCCAATATGGAATTATGGGCTGCACAAATCACAATTTCAGTCACATTCAATAGATATCACCTTTAGGGTCTTATTTCGATTTCGGACAGAGGAAGTCTTGGTGGAGCCCTCACCGAGTTCCTCCCTGTACTTTGTCGAACAATCCTTCATGAAGATTGTAAGATCACCCATTTTACTTAGAATTCTTAGGTTACTACCCTTTTTAATAACTCAAATTCACTAGTTCCTACACATTTTCCAACACTTAATCCCGAATTTCATTCTTGTTTCATTTATACATTCAGACTATACAGTACTACATGGGATGTTAACCACTTTCAACACTTTCATAACTAAAAATATCAACAGATATCAGGTCAACCTTGCTCAGATACCATTAAATCTGTCACATCCCGTGACTACATTATTTCACGTTTTTTCACACATTTTATATGGTTGGGCTATCTACGATGCCTTACTTTCCTCTTTCTTTACACTGTAATCATTGAAAAACCGTAGTTTATAATTAAGGAAATATTTACATATCGAGATTTTATTCATTATTTACATCCCCTATTTAATTCACAACACTCTAGTACTGTAAAACATATTTGAACGTATAAAATAAATGATTATACCTCCAAGATTTAAGCTTGCTGCCTTGGGGCACTAAATGCATAGCCAACCATCCCCGGATGCTAATTCACACAATCACTGGAAGTATTTTGTAGATCTTAAAATAAAAGGGTGAGCAAACTACGGCTCAGTAAGAGAATTGTATGCAAAACTAGATATCCCGAAATCTATATGCATTAAAATCCTTATTTTCCTATAGGTGCTCTAAGAACTGCTATAGGAAGGATACTATAGTTGGCTAGGGATCCGCATGGAGAAAGGAAGGTATTTGAAATACCTGTCTTGTCCCGAAACCTAAAAGCGACTATAGAGAGTAAATATTTTTATCGAGATCAATCATTTTCCCTTTCATTTCATATCTTTTTCAGAATAATGCTTTTATAAAATAAAGCATTTATATAAAATAAACTAATACTCATATATTCTTTAAAAAGAGAATTAGTCTAAATAAATTATAGTTCTCTTTTAACACATTTCACATGTCACTATATCAATCATAACAATAAAATGCTCTATGTAGCACAGTAAACGGTTAGAGATCATTTTTCCTTTTCATATAAAACATATTCATATACTTTTCCATTTAAACACATTTTTCATATCACATATTATTTCATATCTCATAAAAGTGGAGACTAAGGCATCACCCAGAATATATCATGCTAGAGACTGATAGGCCCCGTATTATGCTGATATGTGATGTGATACGTACATGCTGTGTGAAGCTGTTGATACTGATTCTATCTTCAACGTCCCGGTTGACACCTAATCAGTGTATGACCAAGGACAATTATAGACTATGGCCATACGTCTCATATGATACTGATACTATTCCCTACGAGGATTATAGCATGATATATTGAGGGTGTTGCCTGGTCTCCATTCACATGTTACTGATTTAATACTACGGTTTTCACTGAACTGTTATGGATTACAGTTATTAAAGAAAAGTGTTTGTTGTACTGAACTGTTATTATTTACAGGGTTTATCAAAAAGGTGTGAAACAAGTATAAAGTGATTGGTAAAATACTAATTAAAGTATTTTGTTCAAATGGTTTTATAAACCATTATGTGATTATTTATTTAATTAATTAGTACGGTTTACCTAACAGGTTTTTGTGAAGACCGAGAATTTTCTAAATAAATATAAGGTATCCGAAAAATTTAATTTGGACAAAGTGAAATCCAAATTAAATAAGAAATAAAAAGGAAAATTAAATTTGGAAATAAGAAATGAAGGAGGAAATTTAATTTGGATAAATGGAAATCCAAATTAAATAAGAAAATGGAGAAATTTAATTGAATACCAAGAAATCCAAAAATTTGAGAAAATTAGAAATGTGTATATATGTTATTATTAATTAATAATTATATTTATAAATATATAAATATAATTATTAAAAAAAATAAAATAAAATAAAAAAAAATAGAAAACGGGCGGGAATCGGGTATCCCGATTCCCACCCATTTTCCTCCTCTGTTTACAACAGAGGAGGGATTTGCAAAGAAGAACCGGCCCCCTGCCGGCCAAAGGAGAAAGCGGAGGAGAGAGTGACGCCGCCGGCGAGCCGAGATGGAGGAAGAGAAGTCGACGCCGACGGCGGGAAAGGAAAAGGAAACAGAGCGAAGCGAAAACGAGAGAATGGCGAGGCGGAAAACCGAAAGGAGAAGGAAAAAGGAAAGGAGGCGACGCCGGCCGATCCACCGATCGCTGCCGCCTTGCGAAGCCCCGACGAAGCCAGATCTGGAGGGAGGAACGCCCGACGGTGGAGAAAACGGCGAGAAAAGAGAGGAAGAAAAGAGAGAAGGAGCCGCCGCCGCCCGTCCCAGATCTGCTACCGCCGGCGCCGCCGATCGAGAAACGGAGGCCAGATCCGGAGTCGTTGCAACCTCGGCAAGCTGTGGAGTGGCCGAACCGCCGGAATGGGTGGCCGCCGGTGACCGAACCGGTCAGCCAAAGTTGAACCGGCCAAGCCAAGCTTTGACCCGACCCGACCCGGTTTGACCCGACCCGACCCGGTTTGACCCGACCCGACCCGGTTCAGGAAAAAAAAAAAAGAGAAAGAAAAAAAAAGAAGAAGAAAAAGAAAAAGGAAAAGGAAAAGGAAGAAAAAGAAGAAAAGAAAAGAAAAAGGAAAAAGGAAAAGGAAGAAGAAGAAGGAAGAAAAGGTAAGAAAAATTGAGGAAAAATAAATTATTGATGTTATTGAATAATTTATGGTTATATTGATGTAGTGCATTAATATTGAAAATTGTAGCAAAACGGAAATGAGACGAATGGTGGAGTTCGGCGAGGCTCGGAAATCGGAAAGTGCGCTAAGCTTTGGCGAACAAGTAAGATACTTTTATAAAGCATTAGTAGCTTTATATTGTATGTGGGAATTATGATTTTTTTATGATGCATTTATTTAATTGACTTTAAATGGAATTATGATTTTTATATGATGCATCAATTTAAATAGATTTGCAAAAAAATGCTAAGAGGACCCACAACTGATGGTGGGGGTCTTAGTAAGAGGTAAAATTGGTGAGAATCAACGGCTGCAAGTATAAATTGTGTTTCCCTTGCAGGAGGTTAGGGAAAATTAAGCCGTTATGCTGCCGAAATTTTTAGGAAAATAATTGAGGAAAAAGATTAAGTTTCTTACATAAATGGAATCTTGGAGATAATTATTGAAAATAAATATTGAAAGGATTTTATAGTATTACCGAAAGAGTTTGATATTGAAATCGATGAGAAGATAGATCGTTGAAAACGATAATGTGGTGAATTACATGGTTTAAAACCTTATAGAATCGATAAATCAAGTAATTGTAATATCACAAATGGTATCAAGTTGAGATTGAGGTGGAATTATTAATTAGACGGATCACGGATAAAAGTGATGATAATTATATGATGTAGCTTGGAAGAGAAGATCACAGTTGAAATTTCGATGGTCGAATGATTGGATTGTGAAGTTATTAACGGAGTAATGATTTCCAGAATTTACCGAGTCCGGTTTCATGATTTTGAAATAATTTCGAAAGTGATAATATGGACAAATTCGAGAGACTGAAATGGAGATTTAATTACGACACAATCCGATCAATTATGGATTCAAAGAAATGAGTGATAAATATGTGAAAAGATGATTGTGCTTATAACCTTAGAATAGATCTTGAATAATAAGATCGACAATTGCATAAGTTCGGATAAAATCATAAAGGCCACATGAAAATGGATTTGAGGATTTAGATACGATTTTGTGATAGTAAATGAAATTGAACCTCAAATCAAAAATGATAAACATGTATCAATAGATCAAATCATAAATGGATTTGATAAGTGACTATCGATTTTGTGATTCTGTTATCCTCGATGTCGATTCTGGAACAGATATTGAAGGATGATATTATTATTTGCATAAATTCGGTAACTTGATGACTATTTTAGAAATTGATGTTTAAATGCTTATCAAAACTTAGAGGATTCATACTAATGATGCGATCCTAATATTGATGATGAAGTGTATAAATGATTATAATAGTCAATGACGATCAAGAAAGGGTATTGAATACCGAATGGTCTGAATACCAAGTGATTCGATTTCCAAATGAATTGAGTACTGAGCAAATTGAATACTGAATTAGATGAATAGTGAATGAATTGTATAGTGATTTATTGGTTGACAGAAAGAAAGTCTTGAAATCGAATAATTGATGGTGATAAAGTTAAATGAATCGCTTTAGCGTATTTGATGGAAACATTACCGAAGTTGCATACTGAAATGTTTTACAGCATCGCATTTAAACATGCCTTCTTGCAACTTGAAACATTTTAATAATGTTTATATGAATACTGAAAAGTATTGATTTGTTTTGAAATGAAAGTATATGGTAAATATATATATATATATATATATATTTTGATATATGAAGTCTCATACAAAATTTTACCATATGCCTTACATGATATTGAAAAGAAAGCTATAGATTTAAATGTTTTATGAGACTGTAGGCACCCTAAAAGAATTAAATTCAATAAAGCATAGTGGAAACCGCCTAATTGGAGCTTTGCTCATTAGGCAGATAGATATGCTTGTCCGACAATAGTCGTGGACAGGTCTCAGTCACGCCTGATCAGTGGGGCTGAGAGAGATGAGGTCTATGGCCATAGATAGCGCCCTAGTTGGTTTCCAGGGGACGATATGATTTTCACTACTAGCTACAGTGATTTAAGTCTTTATTGATAGAGAAATGATAGGGATCTAGCCTAGTCTCTCACAAATATGATATGAAGTCTAGAGTATGATTTTTATTGATATGAACTCTAGACTTGACATGATTTATACTGTACATGAAACAGATTTGAAATGAAATATGTTTTGAAACAGTACATGTTTTAAACATGTTTTAAAAGTCCATGAGATATGAATTCGACACTATATGATTTATATGTGATTTTGTGTCGAACATGGCATGATATGCGGTCTAGAGTATAGTTTGATTTGATATGAACTCTAGACCTGATATGATTTACAGTAGATGATTTAAAAGTATATGATAAATGATTTCGACACTTACATGATTTATATACGATTTTGTGTCGAATTTGAAACGACATGCGGTTTAGAGTATAGATTGATTTGATATGAACTCTAAACCTGATATGATTTATAGTATATGAAAAATGTTTTAAAACCGCACATGTTTTAGACATGCTCCGGAAACGAATACATGAATTGAAATTGAATATGTTTATATTATGCCTTAAAGGCAAACTTTTGAAAATGCATATGTTGAGCATGTCCTACAGTATATATGATATGATTTGAAATGATCGCGGTTTATACAGAAAAATTACATGAATTGCATATTAAACCCTAATATGACAATATGCTTAGTATATGAGAATTCCATGAGGAATGTCATGACTCGGTGGTAACGATATTTCATCTATATGAGGTCATGATATGTTATGAAACACGAATATAGAGATACACGAAGAGAATTATGACTGGGTACCACCGTGATTATGATCTACAATACGAGAATTGATAAGAGATGATATGAGAATTGATAAGAGATGATATGAGAATTGATAAGAGATGATAGAATACAGGAATATGATTATGAAATGAAAAGTGATAATGAGATGTATCGATGAGAAAGGATTAACTGTAATTGCATCCTTGTAAGTATTAAGCATTGCAGTTTAAGACAGTTTAATCCTACTCTTGTATTTATATTAGTATCTTACTGAGCCGTGGTTTTGCTCACCCCACTAAATTTCATCTCTTTCAGATTATTGAAGTTAACATCTGCCATGTGAGCTGCTCAGTGGGCATCGGAGACTGTATATGGACTTGGTACTAGTCTTCTGAGGTATATGTTTCTTATAAATTACTTGTTTACATGTAAGGCTTAAATTGAAGCACAGTACATATTCTGTTTAACAAGTCGGGATGTAACTAAGAATCGTTTCCGTGGTTGTTAAATATTTAAATGGAATAACTATAGGTCACCGAGATAGTATAGTAACTACACTGACACCGAATACAAACCTTAAAATGAAAAAGAAAAATTTAGTCCATAAATTTGTAGACTAAGAAAAGTATAAGAATCGAGTGAAAGTCGCGGTCTTCGGGTCGTGACAGATTTAATGGTATCAGAGCATGGTTTGTCTAGTACGTGTCGGTGTAGTTAAGACAGTGATAGTGTTACATCCCATGTATTGTGTAGTGTCTACATGTAAACTTGTTGATTTTTAATCTGTACCAAGATTAGTCAGCTATTGGTATGGGTGATACCAGTCGACGGCCTAATGAAACAGGCTGGGCTTTGACATAATGATACCTATCGATGACCTATTGAAACGGACTGGAAACCGTTAATGAATGGTATCGATATGGTATAAAAGATTTGTATATCACCTTAAAGGAATAGGATATGAATGATTGAGAATGATTGATTGTGGCAGTTTATATGGAAGATAATGGAATGATTATATAGAATATGATCGATATGTAAATTGAGAAGGATTGAAAGAGGTCAAGAAATGGCCAATGAAAATGATCGAACAAAAGTATACGGCTTGATTGAAAGTGCAATTCCATCTTAATTATGAGGACTATTGAAAATTGAAAACTAGGATTTCGAGTTATAAGGGAACACGAATATGAAGCAGTTTTCGAATTTAAGACTGGAAGTCATTTCACTTTGGTTATCACATCGAGATGTAATAAGAATACTACATGAAAAGAGATATAGAGAGAAAATGATTGATAAATGTTGCATTTATGGCAAAAGATGATTAACAGTAAAGTCTGCAATGAGGTGCGACTTTGATTTATCAATATGACAATGTGTTGTGGGATAATGCGAAACCCAAAAGAAATATGATATTATGAAAGTGATTATAGACTGGTTGATCAAATTGAATCACTTTTCCATTTTCAGACTTCTAGGTTTCTCTAATGCCTTAGTCGAAATATAAATATGAAACGGAGAGAATGTATGTGAAGTTCCAGTGAGCATTACATATGATGGAATCTTGAATTGCCATATGTTATGGAAAATAGTAAAAGGCTTTGGGATTCCAAATTGATTGACAGCATCGCTCCATACTGATATGAAAATTCGAGCGTAATGTGGAAACGCTCGAAGATATGTTGAGAGAGTGGATGCACGAGATTTAAAAAGCTACTGGGACAATTACATCCTACTGATTAAATCGGTAAACGGTAGTTACCAAATTATATCGACTTGGCACCAAATGAGAGAAACGAATGATAAATGGTGTGAAATAGCTATTATGTGAAAAGAGATAGAAAGTGATAACTCCCAAAATGATGAGAAAATTTTAGGGAGTACGGATATATGGTGAAAAAAAAAATGATATGTAATGGTTTAAAAAGGTGATTTCGATGTTGAAAGTATACTGTGAAAATACATAAAAGACGATTGAGGGGACAGGAATCATAAGTATACGGAACTGTACCACCTCTAAATACAAGTTAAAATTCGGAGGACCGAATTTCTTAAGGTGAGGAGGATGTGAAGACCGAGAATTTTCTAAATAAATATAAGGTATCCGAAAAATTTAATTTGGACAAAGTGAAATCCAAATTAAATAAGAAATAAAAAGGAAAATTAAATTTGGAAATAAGAAATGAAGGAGGAAATTTAATTTGGATAAATGGAAATCCAAATTAAATAAGAAAATGGAGAAATTTAATTGAATACCAAGAAATCCAAAAATTTGAGAAAATTAGAAATGTGTATATATGTTATTATTAATTAATAATTATATTTATAAATATATAAATATAATTATTAAAAAAAATAAAATAAAATAAAAAAAAATAGAAAACGGGCGGGAATCGGGTATCCCGATTCCCACCCATTTTCCTCCTCTGTTTACAACAGAGGAGGGATTTGCAAAGAAGAACCGGCCCCCTGCCGGCCAAAGGAGAAAGCGGAGGAGAGAGTGACGCCACCGGCGAGCCGAGATGGAGGAAGAGAAGTCGACGCCGACGGCGGGAAAGGAAAAGGAAACAGAGCGAAGCGAAAACGAGAGAATGGCGAGGCGGAAAACCGAAAGGAGAAGGAAAAAGGAAAGGAGGCGACGCCGGCCGATCCACCGATCGCTGCCGCCTTGCGAAGCCCCGACGAAGCCAGATCTGGAGGGAGGAACGCCCGACGGTGGAGAAAACGGCGAGAAAAGAGAGGAAGAAAAGAGAGAAGGAGCCGCCGCCGCCCGTCCCAGATCTGCTACCGCCGGCGCCGCCGATCGAGAAACGGAGGCCAGATCCGGAGTCGTTGCAACCTCGGCAAGCTGTGGAGTGGCCGAACCGCCGGAATGGGTGGCCGCCGGTGACCGAACCGGTCAGCCAAAGTTGAACCGGCCAAGCCAAGCTTTGACCCGACCCGACCCGGTTTGACCCGACCCGACCCGGTTCAGGAAAAAAAAAAAGAGAAAGAAAAAAAAAGAAGAAGAAAAAGAAAAAGGAAAAGGAAAAGGAAGAAAAAGAAGAAAAGAAAAGAAAAAGGAAAAAGGAAAAGGAAGAAGAAGAAGGAAGAAAAGGTAAGAAAAATTGAGGAAAAATAAATTATTGATGTTATTGAATAATTTATGGTTATATTGATGTAGTGCATTAATATTGAAAATTGTAGCAAAACGGAAATGAGACGAATGGTGGAGTTCGGCGAGGCTCGGAAATCGGAAAGTGCGCTAAGCTTTGGCGAACAAGTAAGATACTTTTATAAAGCATTAGTAGCTTTATATTGTATGTGGGAATTATGATTTTTTTATGATGCATTTATTTAATTGACTTTAAATGGAATTATGATTTTTATATGATGCATCAATTTAAATAGATTTGCAAAAAAATGCTAAGAGGACCCACAACTGATGGTGGGGGTCTTAGTAAGAGGTAAAATTGGTGAGAATCAACGGCTGCAAGTATAAATTGTGTTTCCCTTGCAGGAGGTTAGGGAAAATTAAGCCGTTATGCTGCCGAAATTTTTAGGAAAATAATTGAGGAAAAAGATTAAGTTTCTCACATAAATGGAATCTTGGAGATAATTATTGAAAATAAATATTGAAAGGATTTTATAGTATTACCGAAAGAGTTTGATATTGAAATCGATGAGAAGATAGATCGTTGAAAACGATAATGTGGTGAATTACATGGTTTAAAACCTTATAGAATCGATAAATCAAGTAATTGTAATATCACAAATGGTATCAAGTTGAGATTGAGGTGGAATTATTAATTAGACGGATCACGAATAAAAGTGATGATAATTATATGATGTAGCTTGGAAGAGAAGATCACAGTTGAAATTTCGATGGTCGAATGATTGGATTGTGAAGTTATTAACGGAGTAATGATTTCCAGAATTTACCGAGTCCGGTTTCATGATTTTGAAATAATTTCGAAAGTGATAATATGGACAAATTCGAGAGACTGAAATGGAGATTTAATTACGACACAATCCGATCAATTATGGATTCAAAGAAATGAGTGATAAATATGTGAAAAGATGATTGTGCTTATAACCTTAGAATAGATCTTGAATAATAAGATCGACAATTGCATAAGTTCGGATAAAATCATAAAGGCCACATGAAAATGGATTTGAGGATTTAGATACGATTTTGTGATAGTAAATGAAATTGAACCTCAAATCAAAAATGATAAACATGTATCAATAGATCAAATCATAAATGGATTTGATAAGTGACTATCGATTTTGTGATTCTGTTATCCTCGATGTCGATTCTGGAACAGATATTGAAGGATGATATTATTATTTGCATAAATTCGGTAACTTGATGACTATTTTAGAAATTGATGTTTAAATGCTTATCAAAACTTAGAGGATTCATACTAATGATGCGATCCTAATATTGATGATGAAGTGTATAAATGATTATAATAGTCAATGACGATCAAGAAAGGGTATTGAATACCGAATGGTCTGAATACCAAGTGATTCGATTTCCAAATGAATTGAGTACTGAGCAAATTGAATACTGAATTAGATGAATAGTGAATGAATTGTATAGTGATTTATTGGTTGACAGAAAGAAAGTCTTGAAATCGAATAATTGATGGTGATAAAGTTAAATGAATCGCTTTAGCGTATTTGATAGAAACATTACCGAAGTTGCATACTGAAATGTTTTACAGCATCGCATTTAAACATGCCTTCTTGCAACTTGAAACATTTTAATAATGTTTATATGAATACTGAAAAGTATTGATTTGTTTTGAAATGAAAGTATATGGTAAATATATATATATATTTTGATATATGAAGTCTCATACAGAATTTTACCATATGCCTTACATGATATTGAAAAGAAAGCTATAGATTTAAATGTTTTATGAGACTGTAGGCACCCTAAAAGAATTAAATTCAATAAAGCATAGTGGAAACCGCCTAATTGGAGCTTTGCTCATTAGGCAGATAGATATGCTTGTCCGACAATAGTCGTGGACAGGTCTCAGTCACGCCTGATCAGTGGGGCTGAGAGAGATGAGGTCTATGGCCATAGATAGCGCCCTAGTTGGTTTCCAGGGGACGATATGATTTTCACTGCTAGCTACAGTGATTTAAGTCTTTATTGATAGAGAAATGATAGGGATCTAGCCTAGTCTCTCACAAATATGATATGAAGTCTAGAGTATGATTTTTATTGATATGAACTCTAGACTTGACATGATTTATACTGTACATGAAACAGATTTGAAATGAAATATGTTTTGAAACAGTACATGTTTTAAACATGTTTTAAAAGTCCATGAGATATGAATTCGACACTATATGATTTATATGTGATTTTGTGTCGAACATGGCATGATATGCGGTCTAGAGTATAGTTTGATTTGATATGAACTCTAGACCTGATATGATTTACAGTAGATGATTTAAAAGTATATGATAAATGATTTCGACACTTACATGATTTATATACGATTTTGTGTCGAATTTGAAACGACATGCGGTTTAGAGTATAGATTGATTTGATATGAACTCTAAACCTGATATGATTTATAGTATATGAAAAATGTTTTAAAACCGCACATGTTTTAGACATGCTCCGGAAACGAATACATGAATTGAAATTGAATATGTTTATATTATGCCTTAAAGGCAAACTTTTGAAAATGCATATGTTGAGCATGTCCTACAGTATATATGATATGATTTGAAATGATCGCGGTTTATACAGAAAAATTACATGAATTGCATATTAAACCCTAATATGACAATATGCTTAGTATATGAGAATTCCATGAGGAATGTCATGACTCGGTGGTAACGATATTTCATCTATATGAGGTCATGATATGTTATGAAACACGAATATAGAGATACACGAAGAGAATTATGACTGGGTACCACCGTGATTATGATCTACAATACGAGAATTGATAAGAGATGATATGAGAATTGATAAGAGATGATATGAGAATTGATAAGAGATGATAGAATACAGGAATATGATTATGAAATGAAAAGTGATAATGAGATGTATCGATGAGAAAGCATTAACTGTAATTGCATCCTTGTAAGTATTAAGCATTGCAGTTTAAGACAGTTCAATCCTACTCTTGTATTTATATTAGTATCTTACTGAGCCGTGGTTTTGCTCACCCCACTAAATTTCATCTCTTTCAGATTATTGAAGTTAACATCTGCCATGTGAGCTGCTCAGTGGGCATCGGAGACTGTATATGGACTTGGTACTAGTCTTCTGAGGTATATGTTTCTTATAAATTACTTGTTTACATGTAAGGCTTAAATTGAAGCACAGTACATATTCTGTTTAACAAGTCGGGATGTAACTAAGAATCGTTTCCGTGGTTGTTAAATATTTAAATGGAATAACTATAGGTCACCGAGATAGTATAGTAACTACACTGACACCGAATACAAACCTTAAAATGAAAAAGAAAAATTTAGTCCATAAATTTGTAGACTAAGAAAAGTATAAGAATCGAGTGAAAGTCGCGGTCTTCGGGTCGTGACAGTTTTAGTACTATTTACTAAAATGTTGATATCACTAAACTGTTTACAGTACTTATCACTGTGGTTTATTTTATTATGAAAGTGATATCTTAATATGGAAATTAAATTATTTCCTAAATGATTTATTTAATGGTTTATTATACCATTTTTATGTAAATTATTTATATATGGAAAATTATAAAATGAGTTTTATATCAAATTTAATTTCTACTCTCTATAGTCGCTTCTAGGTTCCAATACAAGATAGGTATTCTAAAATACCTTCCATACTCCATCTAGATCCCTAGTCGACTATAGCATCCTTCCCTTGTGGTCCCTAGTGCACCTATTGGAAAATAAATTATTTTATTGCATATAGATTTCGTGATATCAAGTTCTACATACAATTCCTTTATTGAGCCGTAGTTTGCTCACTCCTTTATTTTTCACCATCCACAGATTATATTAATTGGTTAATTGGTGTATCAATCCATGGATTAGCTACGTTTTGGTTATCCCGAAGCAAGTTATAGTGGATTCCTAGAGGTACTGTTTTTACATTTATATGTTCAAACATCTTTATATAGTGCTACTTGTTGTAAATTAAATCTCAGAGGATGTAAAATGATTTATACAGTTGTATTTATTAATTATGAATAATTAAATATTGCCTAAAGTGTTTTACTGTTGTAAGAGAACAGTGTGAAAGACATAACAAACAGCCCAACCAACTATTGTATCTATGTGATATACGATAAATATGGATGATTACTATATATAATGGACTATGACAATTATGAATGTATGTTTTCAATGAGAATAATTTTATGAGAGTATTTTGATACTCAATTGCCTTGGAATTGTGAAATTTGTGATTTTTGGCTAGATTGTGAACTGTGTTTACCTATAGGAAGGCTAGGCAAATAGCAGCCGTTATACTGCTGAATTTTCTTAGAAAATAATCTAAAAATATGATGAAATATTTTAAATGCATTATTATGTGATTTCTAGCCTTGGAAATTAATTATTTAATATTTTTCATAAAATGTGAATTTATCGAAAAACAATATTTAAATATTCATGGAAAAGAAATTTATCAAAATAAAGTTAACGATGTGTTCTTAAATGTGTTTCACAATGATATAGAGTGTTTATGAAAATTACCATTGAAAGGTAAATATTTTACAGATTGTTTTATGAAATTGTGTATTATGTGAAATTATATTCCTTTATGGATAAATATAAAAATTTAATTTATTTTAATAAAATCCATAAAGGCCCTAATATTGTTTTTATACCGCTTTGAGGCTGATAGGCACCGTATCATACTCATGTGTTAATGTGTGTTATATGTGTTAAGCTGTTGATACTGATCCTATCTTCAGTGTCCCGGTTGACGCCTGATCAGTGTATGATTGAGGACATTTATAGACTATGGCCATATGTCTCATTTGATTATTATTATACCCTACGGGGATTATAGCATGATATATCTTGGGTGGTGCTTGGTCTCCACCATTTTAATATGATACTAAATTGTTTTACTGAATTGTGTTATTGAATCATAAGTTTTTATCGATGTGATTTCTGTGCAATGTGTGATTATTTCTAAACGGTTTACCGTACTAAAACTGTGTACAATACTGTTTATGGAACTTTCATCGATATATGTGAAATGTGTTTAAATGTGATTTTGAGATTTCATGATTAAATATTTTATTTTGATTAAATATGAGTTTAAGATTATTTATATAAATGTTTTAATTTTATGAATTATTTAAAGAAGTATTTATTTGAAATTCATTTATGACTATTATTAAAAATATTTTATTTCATTATAAGTACTTACTCCCTATAGTCGCTTCTAGGTTCCGGGACACGACAGGTATTTCAAAATACCTTCCATATTCCATACGAATCCCTAACCGACTATAGTATCCTTCCCTTATTGTGCTCAATGTGCGATTAGGAAAAATAAACATTTTGTGCATATAGAATTTCATAATATCAGTTTCTGCGTACGATTCCTTTACTGGGCATGTTTTGCTCACCCCTTATTTTTCCACCTCCACAAATTATTTCCAGTGATAGCGTTGTAGACACCCTATTTTGTCCGAGGTCTTAATTTGTATAAATAATTAATTGGGTTGGGTGACATTTGTATTTTAATTTAACAATTTAGAATTAGGCTAGAATTAAATTAGAATTTAGAATTAACATTAATTAGGAAATTAAAATTAAAATAGGATTTAGGAATAAAAAAAAGAAAAGAAAAGAGAGAGGAAAGATGAAAAGAAATAAAAATAAAATTAATTTTAAGATTAGATAATTAGGATAATTACATTTTTTAGGATAATTATATGGATTAATATTAAATTTGGTAGAGTTAGATTAGGATTAACATAAGAATAAAATAGATAAAATAGGAGATAATTATTAGAATAAGTATAGTTGTATTAGGACTCTAACAAATTTTTGAACTATAAAAAGGGATCAAGGCTCATGATTTGGGGAGACAGACAATCAAATTCAAAATCAAACACACAATCAAATACACAATCAAGCATTCAGCCTTAACAGAAACTTCCTACCACCATCATCTTCTCCCGTCTCGTTGCATAGATCAAATCGTGGCCATTTTCATCGTCAGATTCTCTTCACCGTGTCGCTTGTTCTGTGATCACCACAAAGTCGCGTGCCAAGTTATCCACTCTGTCCCATTGCCTCGTCATAGCCCTGTTATTGAACCATCATCTTCATCGCTCTGCAATGTCGCTGCTTGTCACGTTCCAGCTGTTAACTCTGTTGCTAGCCGCTTGCATCGCCGAAGACGCTTGGCTTTTGTTAACTACTGCTTTCCTTGTTCTGTCTCGTGTACACGCCACTGATCTTGCATACTTCCAGCTGCACCCTTGTTCCTCGTTATTCCCATTGTACACGTGAGTTGCAGTTGAAAGATACAAAGGAAAAGCTTGGTTTCCGTCCTCTACGGGTTAGTATAAATGTTTAATTAATTAATAATGGTAGATGATTGCTAAGTTAACATGTGTAACTGGGTGTTAACTGTTTCTATAATAATTACACAAATATATAATAGTTTAATACATGAATAACGTGGTAAGTGCATGATGATACTAACATTAATTGGATAATAAAAAAATTTATATTAATTTGATTGGCATATAATATTTGTAAGACATTAAATTATGTTTTTTTTGCATGATGTATGTCATACGATTTGCTTGCATGATAATCTGATTTGTTTTGCATGCGTGATTAATAGATTATAAAATAAGGATAAGACAAAATAAAAATTAGAAGAAATAAAAAAATCATAAAATATGGAGATAAGTTGAGGTGATTCCGAGGATGAAATTCCGAGTGTCACGAATGGTTGCCATTTCGAAAATTCTTAGGTGAGGATATTTGTCTTAAATTTCGCCAGCATGATGGAAGATTTAAGATAAGTGTTCAATATTAATAATCGATATTATTTCTAAAGAACATAAATATATATTAATAATCAATCTCTATTTAAAATAAAATAAAAATAAATATTAATAAGAAATTAGGGAATAATGAGTAAAAAAGTTAAAAGTATAATAATAAATTGAGAATAAGTGGAGGTTATCCCGATGATGGAATTATAAGGTGTCACGAATGGCTGACACTTTTAAATTCTTAGGTGAGATGTTTTCTTTAAATTTCGCCAGCATGATGGAAGATTTAAAGAAAATTTTCAAGAAGAATAATCGACATTTATTTTCAAAAGATAAATAATATTAAAATAAAGATAAAAAAAATAATATTAAAATAAAGATAAAAAAATAAAATAAAAAATTAAGGATAATTAAAAAGGAAATAAAAAATAAGAATAAAAGATGGAAAATAAAATTAAGATATTTCATAAACGATTTAACAAATCCGACGACGAAGCCTCTCCGAGAAAGACGAATGGGATTTCTTGGATACTCTTGAGGTGATGATGAAATTTAAGGAATTCCGCCAGCATGATGGAGAGTTTCTTAGAGATTGTCCAATATTTAAATATTTGAATTTAACAAGATTAAAGACCATTTAGTTAAAAATTATTAAAGATATCACAAAATTAGTTGGTACCATTTTAGGATGGGCGTTGTGGGGGTGCTAATCCTTCACCACACGTAACCGTACTCCCGAACCCTAGATTCTTTGAACGTAGACCATGCCTTATCTTTAGACAAGAATAGGTGACCAATCACACCTAGGATAAAATGGTTGGTGGCGACTCCTTGATTTTAAAGTCTAGCGGTTAGGTTCACGGACCTAGACGTTATGACAGTTTGGCGACTCCACTGGGGACATTAGAGAATCAGGCCAACATATATTTTAGGTCATTAGAAATTTGCTTAGAAATAGTGTTGATTTCATAATGCTTAATAATCCTTTAATAAACACACTTCACATGCATACATGCATAAGCCCTCAACCCGGGCTCTATCCTTGTTTGGAGGGAGAAAAGTACCTACGCCTTCGTGAGGTGATAACCTCCGCATGGGCTGGCGAAAAACTCCCATTCAAATTGAACCTTTCCGCTTGTAACCTATAATGGGTGAGGATTGGGTGCCTTACTAGTCCTGTGTGGATGATAGTGAGGAACAATTTGGGAACCTTTAGACCTTGAATTATCCAAACCCAGTATGTAATGAAACATAAGGCTTAGCCTTAGGGTGGAACCATATTAGATTGGAGTGTAGACTCAAACCTAAGATAAGACACATGAAGGAATAAGTTTTACTTCCTCTTTTGTACATTGTTTTTACAAAAAAAAAAATCAAAAAAAATATAGTTTTTTTTTCTTCCATTCTTCAAAATAAAAAAGTAAAAAACAAAAAAAAAGAATTTGTATGTATCATTAAGTCATGCATAGTTGTGTTTGATTTTGCATCACATAACATATCATTCATGTAAGTTTGCACCTGTCTTATCATGAGAATGAACACACTTTTAATTGTTAGGAGAGATTACTAGACCTAAGGGCATTCCATGTGCATTCATTTTTGTGCATAAACATATCACCACATGAAATAATTTCAACTTAATTGTGGCACTCAAGGTATCAAAATTGCATCCACTAGACGGTCCACCCTCCACAAATACCATACAAGATATCAAGCACGCATAATGGAAGAGGATCAAAATAGCAGGATAGAAAAGTTGGAAAGGGATAATGTAGAGATGAAGGGGCAATTGAGCGAAATTACTCAGTTGCTAAAAGACATGATTAAAGGAAAGGAGAAGATGGGTAATCAAGACGAGTCTGTCCAAGAGACTCAACAAAGCATGCAAGACAACCCCGTTTTTGTTCCCGAAGGAAGTACTATCAAAGCTCCAACGTCTCTACATATACAAGTTCAAAACCCAGTGGAGGTGCCAAATTTAGATGATCCCACAGAGTTAGAAAAGTTGAAGCATAAAGAAGAATATAGTGGTACTAAAGCTCAGCTGAACTTGATAGAGGAAAGACTAAGTGCCATGGAAGGATTTGACTATTTTGGACCCATTGATGCTGAAAGGTTGTGTTTGGTATCGGGTGTCGCGCTTCCACCAAAATTCAAGGTGCTTGAATTTGAAAAGTTCAACGGAACATTATGCCCAAAAGATCATCTCACCATGTACTGTAGGAAGATGGTGGCATATGCATGGGATGACAAGCTATTAATTCATGTTTTTCAAGACAGTTTGACTGGGTCAGCTGCTAAGTGGTACAACCAATTGGAAAGGAGCAAAGTTTCTTCTTGGTCTGAGTTAGCGAGAGCTTTTATAGCTCAATACAAACATGTGTCCGATGTAGCTCCTGACCCCTTATCTATCCAAGGTATGGAAAAGAAAAAGGAGGAGAGCTTCAAAGAATATGCCCAACGGTGGAGAGATGTGGCGTCGCAAGTTCAACCTCCTTTAACTGAAAAGGAAGTCACCATGTTCTTTTTGAATACTCTCAAGGCACCTTACTATGAGCGTATGCTTAGCAGTGTAACTAAGAATTTTGCAGACATGGTGTTAACCGGTGAAGCCATTGAGAATGCCATCAAGAGTGGTAAGATCGAAGCACCAATGAATGATAGTAGGAGGGGTGGATTCTTGAAGAAAGAAGGAGATGCACAAGCTGTCTCAAACAATTCATGTCACCCTTATAACTCTTATTTACCTTCAGTGAATTATGTTTATTCTCAACCCCACCCACAAACTCATCATCAAAATGCTTACCAACCCATTTCCCATTCACAAGCCCCTACTTTTTCACCTAATGACCAAAAGAACACTCGAGCTAGCCAAAATGTCACCATAGACCTTATACCAATGGCATACACAGAGTTGTTCCCACAGTTGGTAAGGGGTCACCTTATTGCCCCTGTTTATGTGGAGCCCTTGAAGCCTCCCTACCCAAAGTGGTATGATCCTAATGCAAAGTGTGCTTATCATAATGACAATGTTGGTCATTCTATTGAGAATTGTATGGACTTGAAGAAGAAAGTCCAAGAACTTGTCAACGCTGAAATTTTGAGTTTTGGGGCAAAGAATGATCCAAATGTGAATGATAATCCTCTAGCAGATCACACAAAGGGTAGTGGGTAATGCTATGGAAGAAAGTGGATGATATTGATTGATTCACTGAATTTGAAGATAATGGTTATTTCTTTGTGTCTAATTTCATTCATCTTATGACATTTTTAGGTAATATAGGAGTGCCTAAGCCCAAAAGGCATTAAGAATTCTTTTATGTATTGGGCCAGCTTTCATTTGTTTTCATTTCAATAAAAGATCAGTACAATTCATTTTTCTCAATTCCTAGTTCCAATCTTGTTCTTTTTTGTAAAACACTAATACCCATATTCTTTACATGTTACCAAGCTTGAAAGTATCCAAATAATGAACATGATAATGATAATGGCAATGAGTGTAAAATTCAATTATGAAAGAACCACTTTGTTTAGTTGGATGGATTTCTAGTTTGCCAAGATTGTTCAAGCAAGAAGAGAATAGAAGATATTTGTCTAAAATCTTCACCTATAGAATGTTACGAGTAAAGGTGAATCTCTACATGAAATTCTAATGAGTTTGTCTTTGTTCAAAAGATGACCTTTAATGAGAGTACTTGTAATGAGATGAGAAGTGGCCTTCTTTCACTACCTTTCAAGTGTGAGTAAAATTATCCATTGATTACCCCTTTTGAGCCTATTATATTCTTTTTAATATAACCCACCAAGAATCACCCTCTACACTGGGGGGCAAAGAGAATGGAAAATGAAGGATTAGTGGGGAAAGTGAAAAAAAAACATTTTGTGGAAAAAAAGAACAAAAAAAAAGAATGAAGAAGGAAAGAGGGTTTGAATCAAGAAAGTGAAAACCCTAGTCACATTAAAATGAAAAAAGGAGAGAAAAAGTAAATGGGGCAAAAGGCCTAAATGATTCATGAAAAATGATTCTTGGTTTGATAAACCCTGAAACACTTATTTTGGGCCTATTTTATCCTTTCTTACATAAACCCTCACCTGAGCCTATGTTACGTGCCTTAAAAGTCCATTTTGATCAAATATGAGTACTTCCATTGAAGAATCATGTGTTGAATAAAGGCATACTTACACTATGAGATGATGATCCTTTGGATGGAATTAGAAGAAGCAGATCAAGATAAACAAAGAGATCTAGTCTATATGGAAGTAATGGGATTCCAAAAATTGTCTTGAATCCATGAGAGCATTAAATTGGGTGAAGAAATATCTGCTGTTGGGGCATGTATTAGAATCAAGAACAAACAAAAGAAATTTCACGAAAAAAAAAAGAAAAAAAAGGAAAAGGAAAAGAAAAAAAAAGAGAAAAAAATGAAAGGAGGATTCAAATCGAAAACTCAAAAAGGGCGGTTTGGATCAATAGAGTGCGTCTAAGTTGAAAACCTGAAAAGGCAGCTTAGATACCAGAAAAACTGGATGTCAATGATACAGGGGCAAGAGGATATTTTAATGAACTCAACATGATCAGATAAGGTAGACCTTTGAAGGGAATTTTGTATTCATTGATCAGAATTGTTTGAATTGTTATTATTTGGATACTATTACCTAATCCTAAAAATTCTTACCTTTCATTCAAGCCTACTTTCCTTTTAAGCCTGACAATTTCTTGTTAAATCTTTTCAAATGTTGAATGATACCACTCTTTTCATTTCACCTATCATTTCTTTGCTATATCCTTACCTTGAGGGATTGAGAAATTGTGTTGCATTGATCTTAAAATTAGAATGGTAATGAATGTTTGCTTGGCAAAATATGTGAAAGACTCCTATATTATTTAGGAAAATGAAATAAAAGGAAACTTATGGATGAATGGAAATTGGAAATCAAGAAAAACCAATGAATAAGAAAGAATGAATGATGAGGTCTCAGTAAAAATTTTAATGAACAAATGAATGACCAAATAGAGAGGATAATAAAAAGAAGAAACAAGGGATAGGATAAGGTATATAGGGCACGAAGTCAAGAGCTTCGTTGGGAAAGAAAATTGGCAGAAGGAAAATGAGAAAAGAAAAGGAAAAATAAAGATAGGATGACAATTGAAAAGAGAAGAATGCATGAGATAGATTGATGAATAAGAACCTTGTTGTTGCTACAATTAAGGATGAAATGATTTTCAAAGAAAACATTGCATGAATAAAATGGATGAATGACATTACATATATAGAATAAATTGCATAGATAGAATAAATGGCATGAATGACATTACCTGAATAGAATAGATTGCATGAATGATATTACATGAATAGGATAAATTGCATGAATGACATTACATGAATAAAATAGATTGCATGAATGATATTACATGAATAGGATAAATTGTACGAATGGCATTACATGCAGAGGATAAATTGCAATTGCTTGAGTAGGATAAATTGCATAAAATCTCTGAAATTTGACAAAAAAGAAGTTTTGGAGGGGTTTCCCAAGATTTCATATTTTGACAAGAAAAGGAGTTTTAGAAGAGTTTCCTAAAATTCAAAATTTGACAAGAAAAAAAGTTTTGGAGGGGTTTCCCAAAATTTTAAAATTTGACAAGGAATGGAATTTTAGAGGGGTTTCCTAAAATTCAAAATTTAACAAGTAAAGAAATTTTAGAGGGGTTCCTAAAATTTCAAAATTAGACAAGGAAAGAAGTCTTGGAGGGGTTTCCCAAGATTTCATATTTTGACAAGAAAAAGAGTTTTAGAGGGGTTCCCTAAAATTCAAAATTTGACAAAAAAAATGTTTTGGAGGGGTTTCCCAAAATTTTAAAATTTGATAAGGAAAAGAATTTTAGAGGGGTTTCCTAAAATTCAAAATTTGACAAGTAAAGAAATTTTAGAGGGGTTTCCTAAAATTTCAAAATTAGACAAAAAAAAATTTTTTGGAGGGGTTTCCCAAAATTTCAAAATTGGATAAGAAAAGAAATTTTAGAGGAGTTTCCTAAGATTTCAAATTTTGACAAGAAAAGTTTTAGAAGAGTTTCCTAAATTTTCAAAAAAAAATCAAAGTTTTTAGACAAGATTTTAAAGTTTGACTGCCTTTCTATTTGGAGGAAGCTTTTTGAAAAATTAAAAAAATTAAAAAAAGGAGAAGTCAGACAAAATAGATGTCTATGTCTTTATGCAATTACTGTTTCACAGCAAATGCACAAAGAGGGGAAGCTGTAGACACCCTATTTTGTCCGGGATCTTAATTTGTATAAATAATTAATTGGGTTGGGTGACATTTGTATTTTAATTTAACAATTTAGAATTAGGCTAGAATTAAATTAGAATTTAGAATTAACATTAATTAGGAAATTAAAATTAAAATAGGATTTAGGAATAAAAAAAGAAAAGAAAAGAGAGAGAAAAGATGAAAAGAAATAAAAACAAAATTAATTTTCGGATTAGATAATTAGGATAATTACATTTTTTAGGATAATTATATGGATTAATATTAAATTTGGTAGAGTTAGATTAGGATTAACATAAGAATAAAATAGATAAAATAGGAGATAATTATTAGAATAAGTATAGTTGTATTAGGACTCTAACAAATTTTTGAACTATAAAAAGGGATCAAGGCTCATGATTTGGGGAGACAGACAATCAAATTCAAAATCAAACACACAATCAAATACACAATCAAGCATTTAGCCTTAACAGAAACTTCCTACCACCATCATCTTCTCCCGTCTCGTTGCATAGATCAAATCGTGGCCATTTTCATCATCAGATTCTCTTCACCGTGTCGCTTGTTTTGTGATCACCACAAAGTCGCGTGCCAAGTTATCCACTCTGTCCCATTGCCTCGTCATAGCCCTGTTATTGAACCATCATCTTCATCGCTCTGCAATGTCGCTGCTTGTCACGTTCCAGCTGTTAACTCTGTTGTTTGCGCTTGCATTGTCGAAGACGCCTGGCTTCTGTTAACTACTGCTTTCCTTGTTCTGTCTCGTGTACACGCCACTGATCTTGCATACTTCCAGCTGCACCCTTGTTCCTCGTTATTCCTATTGTACACGTGAGTTGCAGTTGAAAGATACAAAGGAAAAGCTTGGTTTCCGTCCTCTACGGGTTAGTATAAATGTTTAATTAATTAATAATTGTAGATGATTGCTAAGTTAACATGTGTAACTGGGTGTTAACTGTTTCTATAATAATTACATAAATATATAATAGTTTAATACATGAATAACGTGGTAAGTGCATGATGATACTAACATTAATTGGATAATAAAAAAATTTTATATTAATTTGATTGGCATATAAAATTTGTAAGACATTAAATTATGTTTTTTTTTTTGCATGATGTATGTCATACGATTTGCTTGCATGATAATCTGATTTGTTTTGCATGTGTGATTAATAGATTATAAAATAAGGATAAGACAAAATAAAAATTAGAAGAAATAAAAAAATCATAAAATATGGAGATAAGTTGAGGTTATTCCGAGGATGAAATTCCGAGTGTCACGAATGGTTGCAATTTCGGAAATTCTTAGGTGAGGATATTTGTCTTAAATTTCGCCAGCATGATGGAAGATTTAAGATAAGTGTTCAATATTAATAATCGATATTATTTCTAAAGAACATAAATATATATTAATAATCAATCTCTATTTAAAATAAAATAAAAATAAATATTAATAAGAAATTAGGGAATAATGAGTAAAAAAGTTAAAAGTATAATAATAAATTGAGAATAAGTGGAGGTTATCCCGATGATGGAATCATAAGGTGTCACGAATGGCTGACACTTTTAAATTCTTAGGTGAGATGTTTTCTTTAAATTTCGCCAGCATGATGGAAGATTTAAAGAAAATTTTCAAGAAGAATAATCGACATTTATTTTCAAAAGATAAATAATATTAAAATAAAGATAAAAAAATAATATTAAAATAAAGATAAAAAATAAAATAAAAATTAAGGATAATTAAAAAGGAAATAGAAAATAAGAATAAAAGATGGAAAATAAAATTAAGATATTTCATAAACGATTTAACAAATCCGACGACGGAGCCTCTCCGAGAAAGACGATGGGATTTATTGGATACTCTTGAGGTGAGGATGAAATTTAAGGAATTCCGCCAGCATGATGGAGAGTTTCTTAGAGATTGTCCAATATTTAAATATTTGAATTTAACAAGATTAAAGACCATTTAGTTAAAAATTATTAAAGATATCACAAAATTAGTTGGTATTATTTTAGGATGGGCGTTGTGGGGGTGCTAATCCTTCCCCACACGTAACCGTACTCCCGAACCCTAGATTCTTTGAACGTAGACCATGCCTTATCTTTAGACAAGAATAGGTGACCAATCACACCTAGGATAAAATGGTTGGTGGCGACTCCTTGATTTTAAAGTCTAGCGGTTAGGTTCACGGACCTAGACGTTATGACAAGCGTGATATACCATCCAAGGATATCGGCTGCATATTAGTTACTCGAGGCAGCATTTTGTGGATCCTAAAGGTATATTTATTTTCTTTATATGTTTAGACTATTTGTATGGTACTACTATATTGTAATGATAAACAGGGGCTGTAAATATTGAACTAATTATAGTTATGTGAATATTCATAATTGGTAAATTAAATAAATTTATTTCTATAAACTATTATGGATAAGTGTATTTATGAAAATAAAGGCATCGCAGACAGCCCAACAATCAATGTGATTGTGTGAATGTGTGATAGTACTGTATATTTGGGTCGTTATACTTAAAATATTTTGTGATATTTTTAATAAAATTTCCAAGAAATTTCAGCAGCATAACGGTTGTCATTTACCTAACCTTCTTGCACTTCAAACATAGTTTAATATACCAGGCAAAAGCCACAATTTCCACAATTCTAAATCAATTGAGCTCTAAAATAATTTCATAAATTATTTTCAATAAAATCATGCATTCATAACATCCCTACGGCTTCCACACTCATCACTTACCTGTCTAGTGTTAACGACCCTTCCGATAGCATCACACGTGATTCAATGCTCCCAGGCTGCCAAACATTTCACTTACATTATTAATTCACCTCACTTTAATTTATATTCTATTTTTCTTCACTAAATGCAGCCACATTGTACACTGAAAAATTAAACAAGTGTAAATTCTACCGATGCTAAAACATAACTTCACCGTTTTAAGTTCGATTTTAATTCCTACTTCACCAACAGTCTCCTTATAATTTCTACAATCTAATAGCACCCTAAATTCATCAATTGAAGCACCATAACATTCCCCTTAGCCATGGCCGAAATAGGCATGTAGCCAAATTCATGAAATTTCAACATTCTAACACTTGTTTCATGCTTATTCATGTTCCTTCTTCACTTTGGAACCATTTTTATAGATCAAAACACAAGGTTTTATGGACTTGCATCAATGGCTGAATACCCTCGGGAGTGATTTAGGGAGATTCAATCCAAACCAATGTCAAATTAATGCTTAGGAAGCTTAGATTTATCATTTTCTATTATTAAAACTTAAAGAAAGCACAAGCATGGAAGAACTTTACCTTGGCCGAATTCTTTAATGGTACTTTCCTCTTGATTTTGTCACTTTTACAATGAGCTATTGGTGTGGGTGGATAGAGCTTGAAGAGAAGAACAAGTTTGTAGAAGGAAATTTGGTGAAATAAGGTGGTTTTAAGGGAGGTTTTTAAGCTTTTCTTTTCTTTTCTTTTCTTTTTTTTTCTTTCTTTTTGTTAATGGTGCAATGAAAGAGAGGAAGAAGATGAGTGAATAGTGGCCGGCCAGCTTAGAGGAGTTATTTAGAATATTCTAGGTTGGGGCAAAATGACTAAAATGCCCTTGGTTATGAGATTTTAGGATAATTTTGCTCTTAAGTTTTCGCAATTTTTATAACTATCCAGTTAAACTCCAAAAATTCATATTTCATCACTAAAAATTATTATTAAACATATTTTGATGAATAAAGGTGGTTTCATTGATGTTCGATCTACTGTAAATGTGAAATTACGAAAATACCCCTATCAGGCCAATCGTGTATATTTCTAATTTAATCACCAATTCGATCTATCTATTGATATAACTATTTCTAACCTAATGACATCGACAAACATCAGACTAACCCCGCTCTGATACCAATCCTGTCACGTCCTCTTTTAATTCAAATACAAACTAACTTTTTCTTTCACATAAGATTGGTTAGGCTATTCGTCTGGTTATCCTTCCTTCTTCTTATACCTTATAGTTAATCGCTTAACATGGCAATCTCAATTTTAACAAAAAAGTATTTCTCATACATACACGAGTCATTTCACAAATAGCTTTAAAACTTTCATTCAAGTACATACTAATTCCTTTGACAACTTACATCCCCAAACATGATCTAATATACATCATAGTATTGTACCATAGTCTAAAATACATAACCAAATGAATATACCTTCAATGAATGCGTGCCTCGAATGAATACTATACAACCCAAAAGTAAGCTCCTTTACAAAGAGCGGGAAATCACTGCAAATAGTCTGGGTGGAAAAATAAAGGAGTAAGTTTATGCTCAGTAAGGAAGATATATAAAAGTGCGTACTAGGCCACTAGATGCAAGTTCCTACTTGGCTCTATCATGTCATGTAGGATCCTTATAAAACAAATACCAAATAAAATATGAGTTCGTCAAATACCATATAAACATATAATCAAATCTCATAAATCACTTGCATATATTCAAATAAATCAAATACTTGGTTATGCATCAATTCATTTGAAATCAAATATACAAAAAAACTTCCAAATAAATTGAAAAGACGGTTAACACCTAATAGAATCATGCATCAAATAAATCCCGTAAGGGATGCATTTATAAAGTGGCATACCCATGTATGGGCCAGGGCTCCTCCCTTAAGCCAAACACATATAAGAGACAAATGGCCATAGTCGATAGTCCATAGTGAACAGTAGTCAGGTGACAACTGTGGTGCTGAGGACTTGACTAAGGTCTAACAGCTAAATACAAATAATAAGCACATAATTATGCATGATCACCAAAGGAGTTAACAATCTCAAAACATTTTTTATCAAATTATTACTTTTTGAAAAACCATTGATAATCATAGACATTCTTATATACCTTAACGAAAATCGAAATACATTTATACAAAATAGTCTTAAACCACTATTTTAAAAAGGGGCAGTTTACTTCGACTGCTATGACATATATAAATTTATCAAATTTATTTTCTTTTTAAATTTAAAATATTTGAAAATTTGGATGCAAGTAGGGTTGTCGACCGGTGTGCAAACAGAATGTTTTTTGAGAAAATGCAGTCGACTGGCTCTATGGTAGTCGACTGGTGCTCAAATAGAATGCTTCTAGGAAAATGGCAGTCGACTGCTATATAGGGCAGTCAACTGATTTAAGTTGGTTTCAAAAATAAGTACGTCACGGCTTTTTCTGGCAGTCAGCTGCTATTTATGGCAGTTGGCTGCCCCTAGTCCAAATCAAAACTAGGAGAAAAACCGAGATTTAAACTTCCTGCACTTAGAAACAGTTTCATTTGATGCTCAAACATTTAACCACATGCAGACATAGTCACCCTACGTTCGTTATACATATTCCTTACCTCAGATAACTCAAAAACATTGCAGCTTGTTGCACCAACACTTTTCCCTTCACTTCTTCAAAGTTGCAAAACCATAATAACCATTAACAAATCAAACCATCACTTAGATCAAACCTCTCTAAAGCTTCTTTTAACACCTAAACTTTATCCTACAGCCTTCAAATAGCACAAACCCTCTCTTGACCAAACCCTTAAAAACCTCTACACTTGATCTTATTTCATTTCAAGGCTATAAATGTGTTATACCAACTCAACAGAACTCCAAACCTTAGACAAAATTGAAAGAATAACTTCTTCTCTTACCTTTGTTAGTAGTCCAAAATAACAACAACAAATTACTCCTCAAAGCCTTAGATTCAGCCCTCCAAATTACAGATATAGCTAGAGCTAGGGGTAAGGAACAATTTTTGTTAAAGAAACTTAGTGATTCGAGTAAGGAAAATGATAGTTCTACAATATGAGTGTAAAGGAAACTTAGAGAATTTTGAGAGAAGAGCAACAATGGCAGCCTGCCCTCTTTAGTGGAGAAGATGACAAAATCTCATTTAAGTTATATTTATCCATTTACACATCATCTTTTTGACTTTTAACTATTTGACTATTTGACCATTCAATTACTCATTTCTTTCATGTCCCACATATCACTTTAATATTTTAAGATTTTACATTTATTTTCTCAAAATCATAATCTTCTAATAATATAAAAGTCAATTCTTTGACTTTAAAAGCATAGGTTAGGCAGTAATAGGGGTGAAATGACTAAAATGCCCTTAATGGTACGATCATTTAATTTTCGACAATTCCAATGGATTCAACCCATGGCTTGGTATAGTCTAAGACATCTTCACCCAATGATTCATTTATACTAGTCTATTGGTCAAAAGTCAAACTATATTGACCATTATTTAAAAATATTCTTCTAGCCTATGGATAAAATCATCATTTCTAGATTTGTTTCATATAACCAAAGTATGCTTAAACAAAAGAATTTCAAGAAGTTGTCTTCTAACCACTTAGGTATTTTGAGCCCACGATTCACATTTTGCCATTTCAAGATCCATTCGGATTACAGATTATCTTGTGGGGCCCATTTGATACGTTTCTTCCTTTGCCTATAATACACAATGCAACTTCTCAATATAATTTATCCAATCATCCTAGTTTGGGATACTATACAAATATGGAAAGGTTAAAAGAAATTGTGGATTTCACAAGTTCTAACTCCATTGGAAGACTAAAAGGTTAGTAGGGTCCACCTCCTAATTTCTTTCCAAACCTATAATTTATTTAACATTTAAATAATTATAAAATGTCCCATATTCTTAGCAATATAGATAATAATTTACAGTGATTAGGGATATGGGATCTTACATGTTGGAGGGACTCTCTTTTGTAGTTAAAGAGCTTTAGGAGCTATTAAACCTTCATTTATAATGGAAAGAGATGTTGATTTGTACAAAATTTGAACATTGGTTTCCGTTAATGAACAAAGAGATAGATTCCTTCAGGTTGCACTTTCGAAAATATAAACATTATCTTTTTAAGGAGGGGATTGATCTCTTTAAACTTACTGTAAAAAAAACACCATTATTTTGTTTTAAAAATGATGGGTCCTTTCTTTCAAATTTAAAAAAGAGAATTTCTATTTGTACAACAATTTTTACTCTAATATTTGGTTGAATTCTCCCCTCTCTTTCTCTCTCTCGTAAATGTAAAACAAATTCTATAGCTCAATCTTGTATGATGAATGTTTGCTTTTTTGTCATTTGTTGCAGCAAAATTTGCTGTTATTGATTCCAGAAAGAAGTTTTTTTTTCCTTATTGCTTTGATCCCTAATTTAAAGGGCAATAAGTTTTGCATCCTTTGTTGGCATAAAACTAGTTGAAAGAAGATTCTGCAAAATTTGTACTTAGTTTTAGGTTCGAATGTGACACTCCGATTATCTAAAATCTGAACTAATTTTTTCCTTTTTATTTCGTTTGGTTAGGTTGCTCTCAATGTCCCAATTTCAGTATTAGCTAAAACTTAGCTAAATCAATATCCAACAATTCAAATCAATCCCAGTTTAATCATTCATAGTTTGCACACATTTCTTTTTTATTCCTATCTCAATTCCATCAAGTCCAATCAAAATCATTTCATGATTAAACTCAAGGTGAATAACCTCAAAGCAATATATATATATATCATATATCAACTATTGTAGTTAAGTTTACATTCATTTTATTTTAATTTTACATCCTTTTTACATAACTACAGTACTATGCAATAGTCTGGATACATAAAGAAAACAATACAATGTATATCTCCAAGGTACAAAATGAAAGCCTCAAAGGAATACGACCAAAGATCCTCCTTCAATTGTAGCAAATACTACTATAGATAATCTATAAAGCAAAAAAGGGGTGAGCTTTACGCTAGTAAGAAACATATATAAAAGAACAAATATCATGCAATCTATATGCAAGTATCCTATACATGTTTCTACATGACAAAATAAAAATCGATAACAATAAACAGTCAGATAAAGACTCAAACAAGGTCTCCACTATAGTTAAGTCAAGAGTTAAGGGTATTTTAGGAAGGATGCTTTAAAGAACCTCATTATCCTCGAATCCCAACTCTCACAACTACAGAGATCCTGTGTAACTGACAAAAAAAGAATTCATGCATATACAAATCAAAGTAAATCAAATTCAATATTTCTAAGAACACATATATATTTATGAATAGAAATTTTCAAAGCAGTCACATTTCAGTCAAATAATAATTAGAAATCAAATGCTAGAATTCAAAAATCAACAATTTTTCATTCAAAATGTTAAATATGGAGACAAGGCAACATTCCAATAAAAATTATGCAATTTTAGATCTCATATAGGGAGAATAAGTATAGACATATGTCCATAGTCAAAAAGGGGTCTACAATGTGCACTGATCAGGAGGCAACTAAGATGGTTGATGACTAGATCAATGTCAAACAACAATCAAATATGAGTTTAGAACAATACGGCATGATTACCAATAAGGCAACTATAAGGAGCCAACGGACTCAAAATAATCAGAAAACATTAAAACAAATTACAAAACAAACGTATAAACATATCAATACGTTATCGGATAATCAGTTCCAAAATCAAAACATTAAAATCATTCTTTTCCAATGACTAAATATCAAACCACGTTTAAAAGGCCTCACTTGAAAATCGATATACAAATCAATTAACTTACTGCTTCACAAAAACACCATGTTATACATTGAAAACCATAAACCATTCGAAAAATCATTAAACTTTTCGAAAACAGTGCAAAGTTGATGAAATGTCAAACTAAACCTAAGTACACTAGAACTTAATTTACATTATAACACTTATTTCAATTTATCCTAAACTATCATTTTTACGAAATTTTGATAGTGTAACGATGCGATATTAGAAACCTCTTGCATGTTTAAATACAATTTAAAATTCCACAATTTTAGTTGTTTCATGCACACACGATATCTTGTGAGATCCACATTCCTTATTACTTATTGTTAAAATCCACTATTCATGAAGTTAGAAATATTGGATACCTTCTATCTATTCAAATTGTTGATTTCTTTGTAGATATGAACGGGAAACCGAACAGTGGGTCCCACAGATCCTTGGTCTCTAGATGAAGGTGAAACTGTATGGAGTGGAGTTATAGGAGCTAAATAATGTGAAGGTAAGAATCTGTATCTTAAACTCAATTATTTAGGCATGTTTCCAAAAATGAGAAACAATTTAATAATGACGGATTAATCCATAAGCCGTTGAAATTTTCGTAAATAATTGTCAAACCAATATGACATTTGACCAATTATCAATGATGAAATATTTTCCATGTAACGAGGTGTATGGCTATGTGGGCTGATAGAATAAATCAAGCATAAAAGTAGAAATTTATACGATTCAACTTAGGGATATTTTAGTAATTTTACACAAATGACCAGTCAAACCTCAACAAAAGCTCAACCAATGATTAGAGCAAGTTAGATAGAGGTGCTTTATGATTAAATGAAATTTTTGGAGGTTGGGTAGACCTTTTTAACTAAGTCAATCGTTTAAGGCAAAATGGGAAGATTTCTTTAAGTATAAGGGCATTTTGGTATTTGCACAATAATGTCAATTTTTATGGAATTTTCCAGCCTTTTCTTCTTCATTTCGGCAGCCATCATTTTTATCTATTTTCCTTCATTGTTGAAAGCTTGGAAGAGAGAGAAAGCCATTAAAACATCACCTTAACCTCCTCAAAATGCAAAACAATCTTCACTAAACCTGTACAGAATTCAGAGCTCTACATCTTGGTACCTTAATCAAAGCCTAAAGTGGCCATTTACATAGTGAGAGATTCCTCAAGGAATTCAACCAAGATGAGAAAGGAAGAAAGCTTGATTTTTCTTATGTTTTTATGATTGTATACTAAGTGATTAAGGTGTTAGAATAAATATATGTTTGAGAATGAATTGAAGTGGAACCATGAAACTCTCTCTCTTAGTGTTTTGGCCAATGTTCCTCAAGTATATATGTGATGTGTTTTGATGTGAAAATGATGTAGAGTTAGTGTAGAGTCAAGGTAAGGCATAATTTTAGGCTTAAAAGTTGAAGAAATGAAGTAGATGATGAAATTTGAAGATGAATTTCAATGTTTGGAAAGCATGCTATCTGGAAGCGACCAACTGCCTTGTATAGCAGTCGACTACCCAGACACAGAATTCGAACATTTTTATCGTAACTGACTTAGACCAGTTGACCGACCTGAATAGCAGCTGACTGCCCCTATAACCGACTTAAGCTAATCGACTGCCTTCATAATAGTCGACTGCTTTTTACTTAGAAGCATTGTGTTTGAAAACCAATCGACTGCCCAAAGTAACTAGTCGATTGCCTACTGTAAAAGCAGCTTAGAAATAAGAAATGCTAGAATTAGTTTATGATTATAAGAATAGTACAATCTGTATAATTGAAGTATTGAAATTTCTGGTATTCAAATATTGAATTTGCAGTTTAGAAGTCAAGAATTGATATTGGTGCTAACGAGCAACGTTGCGAAAATTTAAAGAGGTAAGGGATATATGTATAAAGCATAGGGATACTACGTTGTATTGATTCAATGAATCTATCTTTTGTGGAATTGGAAGCATTGGTTTGATTTGGAACTATGAAACAAGATTTTTTGTTTAAGCTATCTTTTGTGCAAAAAGTTTAGGGTAGCAACTTAAATCTTCTATTTTATCACTTAGTGTAGTTTTAGACATGAAAGGAGTGTGAATACTTAATTTAGGATTAACTTCCAAAATGCTACATATGCATACTAAATTTGAAACTCAGTTTTTGAAAGGATTTTCACTACTTTTTATCTGTTACGTAGTACATTTATGTTTATATGATATCACTGTAAGCAAATAAAGTATTTTGAACATTTGTTCATCGAACTGAGAATGTTTGGTGAATCTTTATATTTCAAATATGAGTATTTCTGAATTTGCTACTTATGGACAGATTGAAGATATAAATTTTTGAATAGACCTCCGTAGACATATTTAGAAATTATTTATAAAATATGTTGAGACTGTTGCCCCTATAATTACCTGGGGATACATGCTTTTCCGTTCCGTTCTGATTCCTATTGACCCTAGCTCAATCTCCAACTCGCATAGGTGTTACTTGGCTAGTGCACACTATGGCACCTTTGACTATGGCCATAAGTCTATAGCGTGAGTTTATTGGGTGAAGCTTAGTCTCCACTGTATTATTTCTACTGGGGTAGCAAATCCCTAGTTAACATAAACCCAGGCACTCCCAGACTTGATAAATTTCAAATTTTGTTTTATATGTTAAATATGCATTATGAATTATGATATGCTTTATGTTTTACATCATGCCTTATGATTTATAATTTCTGAGAATTATTCACTTAAAAGTGATTTAAATTGTTTGCGGAGTGTTTTAGAATGAAATTCCTAAATATTTTATGAAATTACATGATAAAAACTATTAGAAATGAACCAAACTTGGTGATTAAATCAACATTACTGAAACTCCTTATAGTTGGAATTGGATGCCAAGACAAGTGAGGTGCTCTAAAGCATTCTTCTGTATTCAGCCTGGTATCTAATCCACTGTAGTATCCTTTCCAAAATTCATGCCAACATTAATGTTTTTCCAAGTATCAGAACATGATTTTATATTGCATATAGTTATGGTATGTATTAGCTTTCGTATATATATTTCTTACTAGGCGTAAGCTCACTCCTTTATTTTCCTTCCAAATTATCTTCAGTAGATTTTGGTCTGCTCAGGAGGACTTGATTATGGTATCCCTCAGGCAGGTTTCAGAATCCATTAAGGTATACAAGTTATTTTATGTTTTCAAACTTCTATGTACAATGCTACCTATATGTAAATAATACCTAGGATGTAAATTTTAAATTTGCTCATTCAATAGAAATTTTAAGATAAATTATATTCCTATGATACTGTGAAAGAATCTGAATCCTAGGTTTATATGAAATGATAAAATTTATTTTAAATATATGTTGACACTGCAGATAACCCAACCATAAGTGATTAAGTTATGTGAAATGGTAAATATATTAGGTATTTTCGGTATGTGACATATCTTCTATACGCCATTATACAAGTCCCTTACCAATTCCAATCATAATGCAATACTATATAAATCAATTCAGTAGTAGTAATAGAAGTAGGCAAGCAAATATTTGCCTATTCTCCTCAAAGTCTCTAATTCAGTTCGAAGCTACATAAACCAATTCAAACTCATTTAATATTAAATCTTCCTTCACGGAATATTTAAAGCACTTAAAGATCTTCCTAAATTTATAATACAATAGCATTTCTTATCTACTTTCTATTGAGACCTAAATTGCAGCTAGTACCAAAACTTATCAATTTTCAATTTTGACTTCACAAACATACTCCTCATCATAAAACACTAACGTATATTAATTTCATGAAGTTCTAAGCATCCTAACCCTAAGTTCTCATTGAGGCTAAAAACATAGCTTCCTTATATAGTTATTGTTTTCAAATTATGACTTCGTATTCTTGCTCTACAGTGTTCCTACATCAGTATTATATCATTTTGACTTGAAACGATACAACTTAACTTATAAACCCTAGGTGGCCCAAACCCTAAGGAGGTATTATACATTGATTTGTTTCAAAATAACACCACAAACATACAAAACAACTATAAAACTATAACATATGTCAAATAGAACAAAGTTTAATTTTTCTCTCTTTAAGTTACCTTAGTGGCCAAAACTTTGAGGTGATTTTTCACTCTCCAAATGGCTTCCAACAAAAAATTCGGATATGTTGTAGAGCTAATCAAGATGAAGAACTTTTCTTAAGGGTGTTTTCGGTTTTGGGGTAAGGAAGCTAGGGTTTTTCTTGGTTTCTCTCACAAAACCATGAAACACTTAAGCTTTTCTTTCTTTCTCTTATGGCTGGCACTTAAGTAGTGAAGATGATGAGGAATTTTCATTTACTTAGTTAATTATTAAATAAAAATATCATTTTAGCCATTTACCAAAGTAGCCCTCACTTACCATCATTTTTACTGTGGTGTGTTTGGCATGAAACTAAAGTTCTAAAGGCTTTAATACATTAATTCTACGTTGGCCAAACATGGCCTTAAGGAAATCACTTTATGGAAAAGTAACCATCATCTTTTTAATAATAATAATAATAATAATAATAATAATAATAATAATAATAATAATAATAATAATAATATCTTACAAAGATGAGCACATTAAACTCTTAATTCTTATAAGCATTACATGTGTAATATAAATACTTGTCTATTATTTAAAGAGACAAAATAATACTAAAATAATATTTCTCATACTTATCACATTTCATGAGCATGGTGATGGACGGGCCACAGCGGTGAAATTACCAAAATAGCCTCAAACAAAAGCTTTTAGGTTTGTTCGCATTGTTCTTGACATTTCCATATAAGCCAATTAATCGGGTTGAAATGATGTTTAACTTCTTCATACAAGGGTTTGATTATAACAATCTATGAGTCAAAAGTCAAACCACATTGACTAATATTTAAATATATTTATTTTGGCTATGGACACAACTGTCATTATTGAACTTGTTGCACGTAAACCTTGGTATGCTTAATTAGATGAATTCTGAGATGTGGTTTCTTACCCTCTCTGAGTTGAACTCTCAATATCAATAATCTACAATCTCACTCCAATCTGCGTTGTAGAAAATCCCATTGGGTCTATGTCGCGATTTTCTCCAACACCTGCAAAGCACAACACTACTATCACTATCATTCAAGTTAACAATTCTAACTTCGAAAATAGTTTAATATAAATGGAATTGATTTTTAATCATTTTAAACTTCAATTTCCAAATTTTGAAAACAATTTCTGTTAGTTTATTTTCACCAGTCCTGCACAGGAAATCTTACACGAGAGACAAGCCATCTGCTCTGTGCAGAGAGTGTGATTTTGCCGCACAAGACTGTCTAGTAAACACGGCCATGAGATGAAACAATGGAGAGGAAGGAAGAATGGAGATGGTGATGAAGAAACAATGGAAGGGTTGGGTTGAAAGGAGTAAGGTTAAAATTGTAAGTTTATGAAGTATATTTAGTAGTTTTGTGGTGTAATTAAAGGTGTAGGTGTAAAGATAAAAATGTAGGCCAATAAGTGGTTGGAAGGAGTGGAAGCGGACTTCTTCCTCAGGCATTTGAACATGGTTTGTGTTAGCTTTAAATTGACATATATATTTTGAAATGACAAAAACTTAAGTAAGCTTTAATGTTTTAATTCATATTGTAAATTTGCCTTATCACACATGATTTTTTCAATCCATTTTCAAGTGATCATATCAAACATTAAGACCATGATTTAATGATACATCCCTATTGGTCTTAATTCTTTATAAATGTTTTGAATATTTTAGAAAATCACTTGATGAATGTTTAGACCATGTTTTATCTGAGAAAGTCAAGAAAAACTCCCTTAAAGCTTATAAATGTTTTGGGTTGAATTAGGATCAAAGGTCATATCATTTCTAACCCAAAAGTGCAGGAAAAATGCCCTCTGGAAGAAAAGGATCGATCCCCACTGTAGCAGGATCGATCCCTTTTTGGCAGAAAGTCTTCCCAAGGTCCCTGAAGCCCAGAATCAAGATTCTGGACAAAAGGGATCGATCCCCTATGGAAAGGGATCGATCCCTTTGCACGAAAATAGCCTATAATGACTAGTTTTTGTGAGACAACGGTAATATTCGAGATTTGGCTCCACCCAACGGCTAGAATACATCCAAGGGACTATAAGTAGAGGCTTAGAAGCTAAAGAAAGCAAGAGGAACTACTCAATCAACTCCAATACTCATTTTCCACAAATCCTCAAGCCTCAACAACAATTCAAGAGCTAGAATTCAATATCTTCTATCACTCTCATATTCTTTGTATAGAAAAGCACAAATATTGTATAGGCTTTTCAGTGTGCTTAATTGCTATAATCACTTGCCTATCTAGAGGCCTTCTTTGATTACTTCATTTGTAAACTCATTTCATTCCTTGTAAAGGGGAGGTTTCTCTTGAGCCTTGAAAAAGAGGGAGGTTACTCTTTAGCCTAGGAAAAGAGAGAGGTTACTCTTGAGCCTAGAAAAGAGAGAGGTTTCTCTTGAGCCTTGAAAAGAGGGAGTGTAACAAATTCAAGGATAGTGAATTTGGGAAAATCCTAGGGAACGTCTCAAGGTAGAGGACGTAGGCAAGGTTGCCGAACCTCTATAAATCACTTGTGTACATTTCTCTATCATTTCTCTCTTTACCTTCTTGCAATTATATTTGTGTTTATTGCATTGAATTTATTTTGTATAATTGCCTAGCTAAGAGAACTTAGAAAGTATCAATATAGGCCAGAGAATTTAGAGAAACCGAAAAACGAACCTAAGGTTAGTGAAAAACCGATTCACCCCCCCTCTCGGTATAGCCTATAGAGCCAACAATTGGTATCAGAGCTTGGGCTCGAAATTGATTTAGACTAACCTCTATCGAGCAAAACGATCATAAATGGGTCTAGGTGATGATTTTGAGACTAGCTCACAAAGTTTAGAAGAATATTCATTTGATGAGCTTCAAGATGCATTTAATGAGCTAAGTGATGAATATAAATCAATGCATGCAAAATATAACAAAAAGTTAAATAAATTTAGAAAAGAGAATGAAATTTTGATGAATACTAATGTTGAGTTGGAAGAGAAAATAAAAGATCTAGGCTCAAGGAATGATGAACTCAACAAGGTGAAATTAGAGCTAGAAAAGAAATTAGAAGACATTAAAGATAAATTGGCAAATCCTAGCTCTTTTACTATTGAGGATGAAAAGGAGAAAGCTAGCTCTAGTGAATGTAATGACCATTCTTATGATGATTTACAAAATGCTTTTGATGAGCTAGCTAGTGAATTTGAATGCATGAACTCAAAATACAAGAAAATGATTACAAAATTAAAAATGGAAAATGATGAGTTATTAAATGCTAAGTTAGAATTTCAAAAGAAATTAAAAGATGCCAACTTAGAAATAAATGAGTTAAATAAAAAGAACTTAAATTTGCATAACTCATTTACTAGATTTTATATGGGTCAACAAAAATTAGATCACATGCTTGAGACCCAAAGAGCTTTCTTTGATAAAGATGGGTTAGGTTATAATGCAATACAAAAAGAAACTCATCTAAAGAATTTCCTTGTGAGCAAAAATTCTATGCATGATACATCTCTTACATGCTCACTATGCAATAGGATAGGACACTCTTCACAAGCATGCACTTATAGAAAAACTACATTTAGAGGAAGAGTAGTTAAGAAAATGTGGGTGCCAAAGCATGCAATAAATAATGATGATTTGAGCTTGAAAAGGATCTCAAAAGGATCAAAAATTATTTGCACTAACTCTCAAGGACCCAAGAAAATTTGGGTACCAAAGCATGCTTGAAAATGTGTTTGTTGTAGGAGTGTTAGAGCATGGAGTTACAAAGAAACAATTGGGGTTTGAATGCTCTACACACCTCTATGGAGTTTGCTTGTGCCAATGAGAAAAAGAAAAAAGCTTGAGGATCCATCACAACAATTCTTCAAAGGATGGCACAAGGTGGATTCAACTAGTCAAGGCAAAGCATACTCAAGCAAAGGAGTATTGTAAGCTTAATTCCTTACTCCTTTAACTTTTTATTTGATTAGTTATGCTTTGATGAGAAAATTGGTTGATGATTAATGATGCATTGTGAGTTGAATGATAGAACAAAAAGCATGATGAATGATTGTTGAATGTTTGATGAATAGTACTTGATGCATTGAATGAAAAGCATGATTTTGAAATAATTATTGGTTTTCTGCATCTTGAGCAAGTTTGATATGTCTAGATAATATATTTAGTTGCTCAAAAGATGTCAAATATGTCATATATGCAAAATGCCATGTCATGAGCATTAATGAAGAACTTGTATATTGGAAATCATGGCATGTTGTTCACAAGATATATGCTTTAATGATATATATGCTTAAAATCTATGTGAACAAGTTTGTTTTGACATATTTATGAAATTCAATGCATTGGTTTGGCTAAAATATGCATAACTCTCAAAATGGCCCCCTTTGAGGCCAAAAATGCTTTTATTGGTGAAAAGCCTTCCAAAATTGCAAAATCTATTGTTAAATGGTTTTTCAATCATATTTTTCACTCATACAAGTCCAAAATCATGTTTCACAAATGTTTAAACCTTTACTTGGACTTAAATTACTCAAAAACGGAGTTTTGGTACCTCACAAGTTGAATTTTCTGTCAAAACTACTGCAGAATCTGCAGGAAACTATGAGGGATCAATCCCCCTCCTAAAGGGATCGATCCCCACAGGCCAGAAAAGGCTCTCCTGCATGTGTTCAACAGAAATTGAGAAGAACTTTTCATTGTTTTGATACTTTTTCTCTTCTCAACTTAAAATTCATTGTTTTTAACTTCTTTTTGATGAACTTTAAAATATGAAAAATCATTTTTCATTGATATCATGCCTCAACTTCATCAATTAATATCATTTCCAACAAATGGTATCACTTTCAACAATCAATATCATTTTTCCTGAGCTCACAAGTACAAAAGCAGTTTTCTCATTGAAAATAGTCCTGAATTACATAAATCTTGAAATAATCTTGAAATATATTTTCAATGAATGCTTAAACATAATTTTTGAGATTTATTTCAATGATTTGTGTATATATATTTGAGAATTAACGATGAACATGTGCATGATAGATTATGATTTCTTTTGTTCATCTTAGTCAAGCATGCTTATAGGATTATGTTTATTAGCTTGACTCAACTACTCCACTATAGGTTACACGATTATTACTATGCAAGGATAATGGAAATGTACTCAATTATGTTATTTTGAAATGTTTAAGACTAATTTTCATATAATTAAACATTGAGAGTATAATTCCATTTTGTAGTAAACGTGAAGAGCATATTTAAGTATTAAGCCCACTTTTTTTGGTTCAAAATTAACTAGAAAAATCAAATTTTATTTATTAATAAAAATTATATATTTTGAAAAACTTGTATTAAATAAACATTGTCAAAATATAAGCTATTTAATTTAACGTCTTGTCATTTCAAAATAAGAATGAATTCAAAACAATGATTGTTTTATTTTCTTGCCCTCTTTTCTATTTTCTTTCTTTTATTTGCTTTTCTTTTTTCCCCCTTAAAACCAATTAATCTTCTTAGGGGCATTTTGATAATTTACTTTGAAATTTTTTTTCTTTTTTCCTTTTCCAAAAATATTTTTAAATATAATTAAATCCCTTAAATGTGAATTGACAATTTTTTTTGGCTAGGCTTAATACCCAAATATGTACTTCACGTTTGCCACAAAATGGAATTAAGTATTTAACGTTTAATTGCATAGAAATTAGTCCTAAACGTTTCAAAATAACATAATTAAGGACATTTCCATTAAATTCTTTAATTTCCGTTACCGTTGCATTATAATAAAACTTAACGGTGTTAGAGGGAATTAACGGAAATGTCCTTAATTCTGTTATTTTGAAACGTTTAGGACTTATTTCCATGCAATTAAATGCTAAGGACTTAATTCCATTTTCTGACAAACGTGGAAGACATATTTGGGTATGAAGCCTTTTTGCTAGAATGATTTGACAAATTTGTTGGAGGCCACCTATATTATAGTTCAATTTTATTACCAAAATAATTAATTAATCACAACTTATCAATTTTTAAATTAGCTACTCAATCTCATTAACGGGAGACTAGTTTGGATGGACGGTAAGATTGGCTCTGATGAAATTGAAAAAGATCAAAAAATCATTAAAAAAATAATTTTAATAAAATAATAAAAAATTGAATACAATGATGGAAGAATAATTTCCCTATCAACGAATTTTTGTCCTATATATTTGATCCAAACACACCGCAAAACATCAATAAGATAAAGATTGAAGAAAAGCAAGCCTCTTCATGCTATTCATGGAGGATACTTAAGTGGCTTGCTTCTTTCTTTTTGTAGGCCAACAAACGTCCTATCAAAACATTGTTTTTAATATTTTTTTTTTTAATCTAGAGCCTACGTTGTTTGTTTTGCCTACTTCTTTGTTTCTTCCGTCCAATCTAATCTCCCCTTTTCTCTTTCATATTATTTTTCTCATTCAGTCTCCACCATCAACAAACAAAAAAAAACACCACTAGTGTAAGAGCCTCGCCTATTCGAATCGGCCGTCGGCGAGCATCCCCTAGGCAATCTCCACTCATGCCCCAGGTTTACCCTTACAAGTGAGTCGGCGACCACATAGTTCACCCCGCCTCACAATGGATTGTCCTCTGTTGGTCGCCCATCACGGCTTTGTCCCAAGGGCCCTGAAGAACTCAAGTTTAATTCCCTTGAACGCGTTTCATGAGACGCTCGAACCCTGGCATCCTTGGATACCCGAGCCTAACACTCATGTTACCATTGAGACAATGGTAACATGAGTGTAAGGCTCGGGTATCTAAGTATGCCAGGGTTCGAGCGTCTCATGAAACGCGTTCAAGGGAATTAAACCTGAGTTCTTCAGGGCTCTTGGGACAAAGCCGTGATGGGCGACCCAGTGATGAGCGACCAACAACGGACAATACGTTGTGAGGCGTGGGCGAACTATGTGGTCGCCGACTCACTTGTAAGGGTAAACCTAGGGCGTGAGTGGAGATCGCCTAGGGGATGCTTGCCGTCGGCCGATTCGAACAGGCAAGGCTCTTACAATAAAAACGCGTGTTTTGAACTTTCCTTCGAAAGAAAAAAGGGAAAAAAAAAGAAGAAAAAAATGCAAAGAAAAATTTTAGGATTATCCAGGTTCTTTTAGTGATATAAAATTTAAATTAATTTTCAAATGTCTTCATTAGATGGCTTGTGTACAACTTTAATATATAAAAGATATTAAGATCTGGGTGATGATTATGAACTTATGCTCATAATGTTCTGAATCTCAAAGGTTAAACTGAAACAGCAGCTTCCAAAAGTTATGTTACTCGGCAGTCAATATTTAAAAGCTGCAAATGGAAATTAAGGAAAAGACCGTAAAGCTGCCACACTTCCTAGATAAAAACTGAAATTGAATGAAAAACTTTGGCATTTCCCCATTCTCAATGGATGGTATATTTACTTCAAAATCCGAAATTGGAATTTTATTGTACCAAACAAATAAAATTGAACGAGGAAAATACCAACTCTTCTTCAATGCAATAAATAGAATCAACTTCAAGATATATATCTATAAATATATATATATATATATATAATTATCTCACTTCCAAAGAACAAAAATAAATACTTAATGCAACCAAAACTGATAATGATAATAATCCAATCTTAGATGAAAAAAAATCAACAAATACAAAATGTTGTTGCAACATTAATCTTTGCAATTGCTAAACATTCATTGGAGATCCATCACACTTAAGAGATAAAAATGCAGATTTTTTGTCCAATCTTAAATGTAAGAAATTAGGCGAATTTAAATGGTATAAAGATAATTTTATCACCAACGTCATGCAAAGAACAGATAATAACCAACCCTTTTGGAAAGAAAAATTTTTAGTTGGAATACCAAATCTGCTAGGAGCAAAAGTTAGAAACAAAATAAGAGAAGATTTCAAAGGAATAATCCCTTATGAAAAATTTACATATGGTGAATTAATTAGTTACACCCAAAAAGAAGGATTAAAAATTTGTCAGGATATCAAACTACAAAAACAATTAAAGAAGGAACAAAGACAATATAAGAAAGAATTAGGAACATTTTGCAAACAATTTGATGCAAACAATTTGATACAAACTATAATCCAGAATGTTCTTCAACTAAATGTTGTAAAACAAAGAAATTTGAATACAAAAGAAACTTTTCCAAGGACAAATATAACCAAAAACCCAAAAGAAATAAAATTCAAGCTAAAAAGGAATTTAAAAGCCAAGAAAACAAACCTAAAAAGGAATGGAAAAATCCAAACATAAAATGCTATAGATGCGGGAAAACAGGACATATTTCAAAATATTGTAAAATAAAGAGAAGAATAAATCAAATACAACTTGATCAAGAAACAAACCAAAACATTTGTGAACTTCTGACATATACAACTTCAGAGACACAAACTTCAGATACTGAATCACAATATTTATCAAATATACAAGTTAATCAAATGGATGATATAGAGAAATCTTCAGATCAAGACACACTCAATGTCTTAACAAAAGACCAAGAATTGATGATGAAAATAATTGATAAAATACAAGATCTCCATCTTAAGAAAGATTATTTAGAACAATTAAAAAAATCCCTCTCTACACCAACTTTTATCTCATCAACTTCAAAATCTTATAATTGAAAAGATATAATTTTTGATAAAATACAAACATCCAACAAAGAAATCACTATCCAAGACCTCCAACATGAAATCCACAATATTAAAACAGAAATAAAATTGCTTAAACAACAACAACAACAGCACAGTCAACAACTAAAAACTTTAGCAAACTCAAATGGAGAAACTTCCAGTGAATCTTCTGATGAAGACAAACAACCATCATAGGAATTTTTAAATATCCTAACTGAAGTCTCAATCCAAAAATACTTAATAAAAATATCAATTCTAATCAATAATGAATTTTAGTAGAAACAATAGCTCTATTTGACACAGGAGCTGATCAAAATTGTATTAGAGAAGGAATAATTCCAACAAAATATTGTGAGAAAACTTTTGAAAGTTTAAAAGCAGCAAATAATGAAAAACTCCAAATCCAATACAAATTAACAAAAGCAGAAATCTGTAAAGACCAAATTACATTCAAAACACCATTTTTAATAATAAAAAATATTAGTCAAAATGTTATATTAGGATTACCATTTATATCCCTAATCAAACCATATAAAGTAACAAATAATGGAATATCTACAAAAATCCTTGGATCAAAATTAATATGGAATTTTATAGAAAAACCAAAGATAAGAAATATAAATTTATTAAAATCAAAAACAATTACAAATCAACAAATTAATATAATAATCAACGACAAACAAAATCAAATATTCTATTTAAAAGAAGATATTAATTTCAAAAGAATCCAACAGCAATTACAAAATCCTCAAATACAGAATAAGATAAAGTTATTACAAACAGAAATTGAGAAAACAATTTGTTCTGATTTACCAACAGCTTTTTGGCAAAGAAAGAAACATGTGGTAGAATTACCATATGAAAAAGATTATAATGAAAAACAAATTCCAACAAAAGCAAGACCAATCCAAATGAATCAAGAAATGACGCAATACTGTAAAAAAGAAATACAAGAACGGCTAAACAAAAAACTTATCAAAAAAAGTAAATCTACTTGGAGCTGTTCAGCTTTTATGTTAATAAAAATGCAGAACTAGAAAGAGGAACACCAAGACTTGTCATTAATTACAAACCTCTGAATGAAGCATTAAAATGGATTAGATATCCTATTCCAAATAAAAAAGATTTACTTCAAAAACTTTGCAATGCTCAAATCTTTTCAAAATTTGATATGAAATCAAGATTTTGGCAAATTCAAATTTTAGAAAAAGATAAGTATAAAACAGCGTTTACAATCCCGTTTGGACAATATGAGTGGAATGTAATGCCATTTGGACTAAAAAATGCTCCATCAGAATTCCAAAAGATAATGAATGAAATATTTCACCAATATTCTCAATTTATGATAATATACATTGATTATGTATTAATATTTTCAACAACTATTGATCAACATTTCAAACATTTATCAATTTTCGTTAAAGCTGTCAAACAAAATGGTTTAGTTGTTTCCAAATCCAAAATTAATTTATTTCAAATAGAGTAAGGTTTTTAGGACATTATGTCTATCAAGGAACCATTACTCCAATAGAGAGGTCAATCCAATTTGCTGATAAGTTTCTTGATCAAATCTTAGATAAAACCCCACTTCAAAGGTTTTTAGGGAGTCTGAATTATATTTTAGATTTCTATCAAAATCTAAATAAAATTCTTAAATCTCTTCATGAAAGACCTAAGAAAATCCTCCACCATGGACTCCAATCGATACAGAAGTAGTTCAATCTGTTAAAGCCCAAATTAAAGAATTACCATGTCTACATTTAATAGACCCAAATGCCTTCAAAATAGTAGAAACTGATGCTTCTGACAAAGGATACGGAGGAATCCTCAAACAGTTAAAAGATAACAAAGAAAGTATAGTTCAATATACTTCCAAACACTGGAATAGTACCCAGAAGAATTATTCCACAATCAAAAAAGAGATTCTTTCCATTGTTTTATGCATCACAAAGTTTCAAAGTGACTTGTTAAATCAAAATTTTCTTCTCAGAATTGATTGCAAATCTGCAAAAGAGATTCTTCAAAAAGATGTGAAAAATATGGCATCTAAACAGATTTTTGCAAGATGGCAAGTAATTTTATCAATCTTTGATTTTGAAATTGAGTTTATAAAAGGGGACTCTAACTCTCTCCCAGATTTCCTCACAAGAGAGTTTCTTCAGACTCCTTCACAATGTCTTCCAGATAAAGAAGAGAAAAAGAGAAAGAAAGAGAAAAAAGACAAGGGTAAGCAAAAGGAAACCCATTCTCCAACAAAATCAATCATCTCCCAATCCCCTATACCAACATGGCAGCAGATTTTTGCCCAAGAACACCAAAGACAGGAGTCATCATCCAATTTTGAAGAATCACAACTGGAAATGATTCGTAAATTCTCCGAGTCATTACCACAAACCTCTTCAGAGGTACAATCTATTTCAAAAATAGAGAGGTCATGATTTCAAAAAACCAACCTCTGCAAACTATTTTTCCAAAACAGGGAGTGGTGATTACATATCCACGACCCAAAACTGATCAAAAATATTTTTCAAAACAGTAATTTCAACATAGGGTTCTTGTTGACCCTGAATATTTTTATGAAAATCCAAACATTGTTATCAAAAAATTTTCGATGGTTTTCATTACAAATCATGAGATCAGTAAAAACCTAAAAGTTTTTTATGAAAATATTTTGATTGAAACAGGTTCCTTGGCAATCAAACATTATGCCAACAAAGACCAACCAGACTTTATCACCCATTCAACTACTCAAATCCTTAAAGTCCTCAAACCAATTAACTGGGATAATGATCCAAACAGTCTCAAAAAATTTCCAGCCAGCTACAACACCAGACTTCACCATTGTCCCACATTTAATTACTAGGATTATCAACAAGCTTGGTTCAACACCTTCACATTTGAAAACCAACACAATCGCCATTCATGGCTCATTTACTTCAAAAAAGACACCAAATACCAATTCCCAGTCTAGTTTACTCACTGGTGGTAGTCGTACGGACCAAATCATGAAATCCTTCCCCCTCAAATATGGGAAGCTTATGAATTTTTCAGTGAATATTGCCAAGAAGAACAAACTCAACAAGGATTCCAAAAATCATTGATGTTTTGCTCAATCTTTAATCTGTCTTGGATTTCTTCATGGCACTATGAATTCATGAATGATCCAATATCCAATCACAAACAAATCATTAGAAGATTCAAAACAAAGTGGTAGGAGAAATTTGACTATTCAAAATGTTTAAGAGATAATGTCAAAGACTGGTTTCAGAAACACCCAGAATTCTGCAAATCAGCTCAAACGTTAGGTACCACACAGTTTCTTCAAGCCAAATCACATGCCAGTGCACTGTTAGCACAAGCTAAAACAAAGAAAGAATACAAGGAATTGATTAAACAAATCCTCCAATCAGTCAATTCTGATGATGAAGAAAATAGTGATCAGAGTAGCAATCATGAAAGCAGCACAGGGTCTCTACTTTCGATGGATTTAGAGGTGAAAAACGGGCGAGCTCGGGCAGGTTCGGGTGAGTTATATTCGGGTTCGGGTTATTTCGGTTACAGGTTTTTTCTGTTTTGAGTTTTTTCAGTTTCAGTTTTTCTCGGTTTCAAGTTTTTCCAGTCTCGAGTTTTTTCGGTTTTGGGTACTTTCGGTTTCGGGTATTTTCGGTTATTTTCGATTTCAGTCCGGTTTTAATCGAGCGGGCTTAGCGGGCTTAGTCAAATTATTTTAAAATTTTATAAATTATAAGTATTTTTATAATTTTAAATGTAATAATTAATTTAATTTTATATAGTTAAATAAAAATATAATGGAAATGCTAAATTAAAGTTAAAATTTAATAAATATTTATATAAATATAAATTTTTACATTTTAATGTTTTTATTACTTGACAATTATTTTTTTTTTTAATTTCCTGTGATATTCACATGTGTTATAAAATATATAATTATATACTAATAATTATATAAAAATTTATTTTTTAAGTGAGCCAAAGATATATATAGTAAAACTAAAAGAAAGTAAAAATCCAAAAGTATTAGCTATACAAATAAATAATTAACAAATTATAAATAAATCACACTAAATTATTAAACATTTATATAAATAGCTTTATACTCTTAACAATAACTTATTAGGTTATTGTATTTTTTTAGGTCAACATTGGGCCATTGGAATTTAGACACTCTTAGTTCAATAAATTTCTTCTTTTTTTTACTTTGCTTTATTAGCTTTTTTAATAATTTATTATATTTTTAATAAAATTTTAAGTTTGTAAGAATTTTTTTACATTTATTTTGTCTTTTAAATACCAACATAATTAGTAATTAAATTAAATCTAACTGCATAACTAGTTAACTAAATTGTTCAATTACAATGTTGAATAAGATTATAGTATACATTAAAAAAAACTTAATATTATGAATAATTGGTCAATTAATTACCTCAATTTTATATTTATTTTGCTTTTGGTTTGTACATAAATCATAATATAACATTATTATATTAAATATAATCGTACTCATACATATTAATTAATCAAATATCTCATTAAAAAATTAGAACGTCAAATTAAACAAGTTATATACACCAATTGACATTATATTATAAATAATAACATTTGATATAATCATATCGTATAAGGTTATACACCAATTGAGTACTAATTTTTTCATGTTCACATTAACATAATAACATTATATACACACCAATTGATCGAATATCTAATTACAATGTTAAATAGTAGATATTATTAAATTAATTAATATAATATGAGTTATTTAAATATAATTAATAATAATATTAATAAAGTATAAAAAACAAATTTTATTAAAATTACCAGTTACACAGTAATACTACTATAATATATTATTAAATTACACTTTAATTTACTATTAGAATTATTATTTTTATCCACACTTTAATTTTACATTTAATAGATAATAAATAAATTATTTTTAATAAATACTTAATTCTATCAAAATAATACTTACACACTAAGAGATTACATAATTTATTCTTAAAAGATTATTATAATATAATATATAAATCATTATTATAAGATACCAAATTGGTTTATTCATGTATAAGATTATTATAATATAATAAATAATTAATTACCAATAGCTTGAATTATTAATGTCTTTTGTTTTAAGGCTAAAAATAAAATTACCACTAACTTGATTTACAATTTTTTCTTTTAATGATGCCCAAGCTTATAAAAAAAAAATTGTACTTGTATTGTTTAATTTAATTATTTAACTTTTTCTAATCTTAAGAACTTGAATTTTAATTTTAAGATTAGGTTTTTTTTAATCTAAATTTAATATCTTTCTATACTTAAAACTTTAAGAAAATATAGTTTAAATTTAATTTTATTAAAAATATTTTTAATGTGTTGCACAAAATATCAAATTCAAAATTTCAAACAAATATTGAAATTATATAATTTTTTATATATTTGATTTATTATTGTATTAAAATTAAAATTTTATTATAAAATAAAAATAATAAAATGTTAAAATGATATTTATAATAAAATCAAATGTTAAATTAATAATATATTTATTATTATAAATGCAATAAGTATAATATTAAAGATTATTTGATATCATATATTATGGTATTTTAAATTAATTTAATTTAATTTAATTAAAAAGATTCAATATTTATTTTGCTAGTAATACATAATTGATAAAATTGTATAATAAATAATAATTGTTTTCAAAATTGTAAACTTTTTAATTAAAAAAATGTATCAATTATTTATTTATTTTTAAATAATAATTATATAATTATAATTCACGTTTTCTCGGGTTATAAATTTGGTTTTTTACGAGTTTCGGGTCGGATCGGTCTCGGTCTCTGTTTGTATCGGGCTCGGGTTATGTCAGGTTCGGGTTGTGTCGGTTTTTTCGGTTACGGGCTTTTTCGATTACGGGCCTTTGACTTTTTTGGTCAATTCAGGCTTGTCTCGGGCGGATTTGGGCTAGTTTTTAGGCTCGAGCCAGTTTTTGCCACTTCTAGATGGATTTAGCCCAAGACAATGAAGATGACTGCTTTGGAATCTTACCTCAAATCAAAACTGACAAGAAAAAAAAACAAACAGTAAATATTCCACTAACAAGTACAGCCGTGAATCTACAGTAAAGATTCCCAGTCAAAGCTCCACCAACAGACAAGGCTTCATCACCTTTCAATCAATCCACAACAGAACGAAAACAGGCATGACTTCACATGAATATGTAGGCCATAGCTTGTTCAAACTTTGTAATTATGAGGCATCCTCTGTAAAAAAAATCCCCTCTATAAAAAAGGTTCTCAAACGATTGGAAGGCAGAGTTTTGGAGGACAAACAATTTTAATCTCTAAAAATTCTGAAAGCTCTCCTGCCTATTTTGCAAATCAAATTTTATCTTCAAAGAGTTTTTATCAATCAATTTAATCAATCTTCAATCTTTTATATTTCATCTTTTATATTATCTCTTTTATATTATCCAAATTCATCACTGCTACAGCAGATCTACCGGTGTTTAATTGATATCAGAGCCAATTAAACTCCGTCATTTAATTGATATATATATATAAAACACACACACATGTACATATAGCTTAAAGGCAATATTATAATAATGAGTAAACCAAATCACATTATGTTTAAAGATTGAGCATGAACTTCCATTAAAATAGAAACACGGTAATATATACAAATATTTTTATTACATATAAAGAGTTTTACAGCTTCCAACTGCTTCATATGGATGACAGTCACCATGACGGAGGGAGGAAAACTGTATCAATTTTTAAAATATTAAATTAGCATAAAAAATTAAAAGAATTTCCACTAGGTTGCCAATGAATATTTTCTCAATGTCCTGTTTTTCCTCTTGGCGTAAGGCCAACTAGAAATTGTACTTGCAGCTACCCCAACTAAGCAATCCCATAGCCTTCTTCAGAAGATGAAAAGCTATTTAGCAACATGGCACTCAAGGTGAAGGCCAGGTATTGCGGAGTTTAGGCTTAATATAATCCAGAAATCAGATCACAGGTTGCCTTTCACCCATTTAAGAGCACCATTTGCCACAGACCTACAAATATCACAGTTTTTAAGATTAAAAAACGTAAAACCAGCAATTAACAAAAGAATATATATATATATATATATATATATATATATATATATATAAATATAATAGGCAATGGACAAAGAAACATTTGAAATGAAAGACAAAGAAACGTCAACAAACAGTGATTTCGTTGATAAATCAGAAAGATGAAAAAACTGTAAAACTGGCTTGAGAAACTTTCAGATTGGGAGAATGTTTCAGAAGATGATGTAAAAGTTTTGTAATATGAGATGGTTTGTATGTAAAAGTTTTGTAATATGAGATGGTTTATACGGAAAAGTGGTAAAACATGTGACAGGAAGTATGAGCAGTGGATCACTGGATCTTGCACCACCATCATACCCAATGCATCAACCTTGAAAGTCGAGGCCTCAAACCAAAACATTATTGCAAGTTTTTTTAATAACAAAATACAGCTAACATATGGAGTTCGACTATTTTGAAGATATTATGTACACACACACTTAAAAATCTTGCAATAAGTGGTAACATTCATAGCAGCACATACAGGAACAAAGGCAAGCATGTGACCATACATAGAGAGAGAGAGAGCTTACCCTGCAAAATCTTTTAACTTTGTCCAGAGATCATTCTGATCTGCTGCGTTGTCAGTTTTCTCTGCATCTGTACCAACCTTAGTTTCGGTAGTTTTGGCTGCACCAGTAAATATGTACGCTTATTCATTCAATCCAAACAATAAGCAACTAATATGTTTCGGTAGTTTGGCTGCACAAGTAAATATGTACACTTATTCATTTAATCAAACAATAAGCAACTAATACCTCTGCTCACCACAGCATTGATCTTGCAGAACATAAGACAAAGAATACAACTTCACATAGCCCAGATTGGCTACAAAGTTATACTAGTATCATGATGTCTTTGACTACTAAAGTCTGAAAGTTTGGACCATAACAGGGTATCTAGTGCATACAACTTCATTACTTCAAAAAAAAACAAAATAGAAAGTCACTTTCACAAGGCAAAGAAATTACTTACTGGCAGGCTGAATTCTAGGGCGAGTTCGTGAACGGCTGCTAGTTGTGTTACTCAGAGATGCAAGTTCCTCAAGCAATTCTCGCTCTTTGGCACTGCAAATATAAGGAAGCATTACAGCATGAATTTTGTGGAAATAACTGATCTCAATTGAGCATTTGAGAGAACAGATTTGTACAGCCAGTAGTAGTCAATAACAGGCCATTATACTATACCACTAATAACTATTCAACTACATTCATAAAACACACAATTAACTTAGGGTAAAGCACCATTAGATTACATAATTTAATTGAATTCTCAAAATGAACTACTTTTATGTAACTCTTAACAAGATTCAAAACTCCAAATCACTTGCAAAAAAACTTTATATTGCACCAGTTGCACCATTCTCAACTCCAATTGGGCCACTAAAAAGTATATCTGTCCTTTCATCTAGGATTAAGGCCAAATTTGCCACTATACTATGGGTTAATGTTGAATTTAGCAATTATTTAATTTCATAGAATTTTGCTATTGTATTTTCAATTTTGTTCATTTTTGGACAAAAATTCATGAACTGATAAAATTTTTCCACTTGCAATAACATAATTATTCTTTTATCCAAAAACGAACAAAACTTAGTAGCAAAATTCAACTAAATTGAAGTACAATGTAAAATTCAATATCGAATCATAGTATAGTGGCTTTTTGATTAATTTAACTAAATATATGAAAAGTGAAAATCAACAAAAATCACAATCATCAACAATGAAATATCTTAATTCACAACGCAGTTTACCCATCCTTTTTCCATATAACTAAATGCAATAATATCCTACCTTATTCTATTTGGTATGGTAACTTTAATTGTGAATAAATGGTCACCGCGTATAGATGGTTTGTTCAGCTTTGGTACTCCTTTCCTTGCAAGGACTAACACATCGCCTGATTGAGTGCCAGGTGGGATCTGTAGTTCAGTTACCCCTTCCACTGCTTTCACCTGTTTTGGTGAAAAGGAATCAAATATTTGACAAAGCACAAGATGCTGATGAGGGGAAATAGGAATATAATTGTCTGTCACCAGCAATATATATTTATATCATGTTAACAAACCGAAAATTAGCATAAATGGCCAAGCAAACCAGAAAACAGTTTTTGTTAGATGTGCAGGGCAGTGATCAACTTTGCAACAACAGTCCTTATCGCCTAATGCCATATGCCAGCTCGCCACTCAAAATTATTCCGGGTTTTGCAGTGAATTTTATAACGACACCTTAAGAAGATGATTTGTATGGGAAGGGAACACATAGTAAAAAGGATTGCACAATAAACTAATGAAAATTAAAATACTGAAAACAATCTTCAACCAAACAAGAACCAACATATTAAAGAGAAAAAACAGGAGAGTATTTCAGATGCAGGCTTTTACCACACAAAGGTGCTCTACAAATTTGCACATAAATGTCAAAATGCATACCCACTCAAAACTTCTGCATTTCGTTAACTTTAAATGATTGATATGAAACCTAAAGCATCAAGAATTTAATACATGAATAAATGATGACACAGACAATGAACAGAGAAAAGGCACCTTGACAACAGACCCCAGTATGGCATCAAGGTAACTAATGGGCACTGTTGAGGAAAGATTTATGCCATCTCTTTGGATTCCTGATACCTCTTCAACATCTAGATATACATAAAGATCTCCTGGAGGGCCACTGCAAAGAGCATAAAGTTTTTTATATTCAAGAACAAGGGAGAGCAGGAACAGATATTTTGAAGATATTTCTAGACAAGTAGAATTAAATGTAAAGAACTAGATCTCCAAGACCTAAGACTACAGTTTCTTTTTTCCTACTTCTGATCAGTGCATAATCCCTGAAGGTGAAAGTGGAAAAAAGAGGTTACTTATATAGCTGCAAGTTCTTAGTTCTCCAAACATAAGTTTAATTTCTTGTGTAATTGTCTAAAGGAGTCAAGGAGAAGCAACAACATGAAAGGAGATATACACTTCCCTGACAGTAACAATGAGAAAGAATTATCATATTTACAGATTTAATATTAAAAAAAATCAAAAACACTAGTTGAGAAGAAAAGGAAAGAAAATAAAGTGGAATGTTTAAATAGCATGATGAAAGAACACCTCTGTAATGAGCTTTCTATGAGAAAACAAAAATTATCGCAACAAATACATGCAGTGGAATCATAGTGCAATCACAAGAAGTTAATCAAAATCCAACACAATAAAGGAATATGAAAAAAGGAATATCACCATCATCACAATCTAAAGCAAACTTCACCATTCTTGACTTTAAAATGTAAGACCGGAAAGAATTGATGAGCAAAACTTTCAATCAAAGTTCCCCTACCTATTAAGGTTCAACATAACATGAATTAGCTGCCATGACATAAAATATACATTTTGGCTAGTATTTTAACTTCATCTGGGCAACCAGAGTTCTCTGCTTTTTTTACCATAGCCAATTCACTAATGTTACATCCCAAAAGTTCAATACAAATTAAAATTTATATCTGCCAAGAAACCAAGCTGCAGATTCTTTCATATCAGGTTAAAAGGTCATTGTGGTTGACAGGAAATAGAGCTTATATTTACTTGGTAATATAGTTTAAGGGCAAGAACATACCTAGTATAATTGAAAAATGCAACTTCAGAATGCAATCAGCTAATAATATCAGAAGAACTCATCAAGATATAGAGATACAATAAAAAAAGTTCATCCACATACCCTCTCGGTCCAGCATCACCCTCCCCTGCAACTCTGAGGATGCTGCCTGCACTAACTCCGGGAGGAACTTTGACTTTGATATTTTTCTTAACTCGTATACGTCCTTTACCAGAGCATTTCCGACAGTATTCAGAAATGACTTCACCGTCCCCAGCACAATTTGGACAAACAGAAACCTAACATATTGCAATGGAGAAGCTATATAAGCAACATCATTAACAATGTCTTCACAAAGTTTATAAGCAGAAATAAACATCAGAACTGCAAACTGTGAGAAAAATTGAACAATTAAACCATTATATTTACAAACTGATTGCTTCCTTTCCTAGCAGCCATGTTAAGAACTTCTGATATTCAATCATCGATATTATTCAGTGTTCAATACTTCTTTTGATCTCTGTTTAGCACTAAAAAGAAAAACAGAACAGGGTATGGGGAGGTACTTCTCCCATGCTTCTGGAGGCAAATTCTGCAATTGGAATCAATAAAATGCTACAAATTAAATGGTTGCAATCCTCTACATAATAGCATCATCAGTTTTCCACTAGAAGCCTGGTCAGACAAAAATCCTTCTAGAGATGAGATTAAAAAGTTCACTGGTAACAACATCTCCCAAGTTACCTTGTAATTCTCAGAGGCTTTACCAATGTAGTCTTGCAATTTTAACAATGTACCTCTATGGCTCTATCATTATTCCTGCTGTGGTAAAGCAGTAGAGTTTTCTTTTGTATAAAACTGATCCTTGGAGTCAAGCTCTCCACTTTCACCTCTCCTTTTCACAATATGACTTTCAATTTGATAGCATATAAAGTGACAAACACAACTACCAGAGAACCTAACCTCAATTTCATCATTGGCACATTAAATGTGTCGTGCAGATAGTAGGCCATCGTTACCCTTAAATACAACACCTAGTACCACCAAGGTCCTGGTCCTAAAGGCAATTACACACTTAAAATGAAGACAATAGACCATGTTGAGAAATCATCATAAAAGCCTGACTTTCCGACAACACCCCCTCCCCCTCCTGGTTAGACAAAAATCCTTCTAGAGATGAGATTAAAAAGTTCACTGGTAAAAACATCTGCCAAATTACCTTGTAATTCTTAGAGGTTTACAATGTAATCTTGAGATTTTAACAATTTGCCTCTATGGCTCTATCATTATTCCTGCAGTGGTAAAGCAGTAGATTTTTCTTTTGTATAAAACTGATCCTTGGCGTCAAGCTCTCCACTTTCACCTCTTCTTTTCACAATATGACTTTCAATTCGGTAGCATATAAAGTGACATACAAAACTGCGAGATAACCTCACCTCGATTTCATCATTGGCTACAGTAAATGTGTTTCGTGCAGATATTAGGCCATAGTTACTATTAAATACAATGCCCAGTACCACTGAGATCCTGATCCCAAAGGCAATTACACCCCTAAAATGGAGATAAAAGACCATGTTGAGAATTGATTATAAAAAGCCTTACTTCCTAACAAAACCCCCTTCCTCCTCCACAACCCCCCTCCCCCCTCTTTTCCAACCAAAAATAAGGCTATCAAGAGTCCATAAGCAAGAAAATAAATTATTATTACCTGTGAAAACAAGCCAAATGGTGTCTGCTCAGTCCTCATAACTTGACCCCTTCCACCACAAGTTGAGCATATCCTCATCTTTGACCCAACCTTTGCTCCAATACCAAGACAAACTTCACATGTTTCTAAATGGGAAAGCTCAAATTCCTTTTCAGCTCCAAAAATAGCCTCCAAAAATTCTAAAGTAATGTCATAACTGAAAATATTTGAATTATCAGAAGAGTATTGATTATAAAAGCCTTTGAGCAAGGAAATATAAATGCATAGACACAGTAAAATGTATAAATGAGCCTGCAAGTAATATTGACATATGAATACATTATTAGCAAGCAATGGCTTAACTAACATATAAGATATTTTTCCTTCATAATAAAACTTACAAGACATTATCTACTGCTCATCAAAAAGTGAAGCACTGTCACTTAGGCTTAGCTCAAGTAATAAGGAGGATAGGGTGGGATTTAGGTACAGATTGTAGGCTTGAAGAAGAAGATGTAAACCATTATACTAGGCATGCTACAACTTGGTATACACAACATAACACCCTACATGCCCATTTTACAATCATAGTTGGTTAATATTAGTAACTTTCAGGAAAGAAATTGTTTATAAAACATAAAATAATTCATAAATTTACAATCCCACAACAAAAACCACCCAAAAGTTCCAAAAATGAAAACATAAAAAGAGAAAGATAAAAAATGATCACACAAGGGAAGAAAAGAAACACTGCAGAAATAAGCTCATAGCAACAGATAATGTGGACGGTATTAGATAAGGCCAATCTCATTATTATAGATCAAAACAGATGTATAATTGACTGGTCAAGCTTAGAAAACATACTAAACCAATCAGTTCATTGGCACCCAGTATAACAAAAGTGAAAGATCAAGGGACCAATAACTATCATTCAGAACATCAAATAAAGATCTCAACGTACCGTATATCATCACCTTTAGTAACTGTACTACGACGGCTTGTTCTGAATCCAGTTTGATCCATGCCAGGAAAACCACCCATACTTGGTCCAAAGAATGTCTCAAAGAGATCAAAGGGATTAGTCTGCAGGAGAAGGAAAGAATGCCAAAGTTGTACTTAGCCTAATAGCTGTTTGGAGTTGCTAGTGCAGCCTAGGTTAATTACATGCTAGTTCATAGAGAATACGCATGATATTTCACAAATCAAAATAGGTGCATAACTGTTTCATTTCTCCATCTAATTTGAAACTTAACGATCAAACCCTACTTGTAGAGTAACTATGCAGACAAACAAAAAAATCACTGCTTAGAAGTTGACGCGGTTCTTTAAATTGGCAAGTGAAAAGGCAGTAATGACTCAGATAGCCAAGCTGACAAAGCCCTCTACTAATTTTCCCACAATGATTATTTGACCCATTAAAATTCCACATTCAAAGTGACACTATTCTTATGCTCAGACATCCAAATATTAGGAATGAATAATCAAACAGGAACCTTGCTGTCCAAACATAGCTTTTAGTCAAGTAATCAACAAGTAAAGCATGTCCATAAAGCATGTGTCAGATATCCCTTGCCATTATGAGCGCATCTAAATTTAATAAAAAATAAAAATACTAAATGCATACCGTATAAGCACTGGACTGTCCCCCTACTGCACTCTTCACTCCAGCTTCACCATATCGATCATACAAAGCTCTCTTTTTATCATCTGACAACACCTGACAGTGTTGCACTTCATTGTTCAAAAAACAACATGATGAATGATTTTGAATATGGTACATAAAGAAACCTCTAAGAAAGAAAATATGCAGCACTCTAGGCTTTTCAAACTGAAATTTCATTAAAAGAGAAAGGAACAAAATATAAAACAATTATGTTTGTCAACATGATAAATATCAAGACTTTCATATGCAATCATAGGATAAACGAGAGAAAATTTATCTTAATACTTTTAGGCATTTCAAATCAGTATTAGCAATGCATCATGTATAGATAGATAACAACATATATGAAAGACAAATAATCAACTTGAAACCATAGTAAACTCGCTCTTCAGGAACTTGCTTTCCTTGTAGAGAGCAGGATGTATATCACATGCATTTCATCACCTCTCAAGGACGAAATGGTGTAATTGAGTTTAGTTTGTTGGGTGCAAGAAAATTTCAGATACTTTTTATACGGGCTGTACTATAATTTCCTCCTTTATCTGAAGTCTAAAATTGTTTAAGTTTGAGAGGATTTCATGAAGATCCTACTTGGGCCAACTCTAAATGACTCACCTAAAAGGCAAATTTAGGTTGACATATATTGATCACGTATCACAATCAAAAATAAGAAACCTGGAATTCACTGTCATTTTAGTTTCAAGCCAAACAATATTAATGCATCTCTTTCTATGTTTGACACGAGTTCAAGAAATATGCATAAATAGATCATTATGTGTGTGTGCGCGCACACGCCATACCGTACACAAATTCTGCATAAATATGGCAAACCTATTTTCCTTCACTAAATCAAGAAAAAGTTTTGATATCATTGGTCTAAAATTTTTCGTGCATACCTCATATGCAGCACTAATCTCCTTAAACTTTTCAGTTGCTCCTGGTTCCTTATTGACATCAGGATGATACTTCAAATTAAGATCAAAACTTAAAAGTTCAGTATTACTGACACAAACAAAAACAAGTTAACAAATTAACAAATAATTAGTCTGCACAATTCCGATACAAACTTTAATAGATTCAAATTTATACGAAAGGATATTTACAATTAAAAGATAATGAAGTTAAACAAGCAATCGACCAAAAGAACAACAATTTATCTTTTCAGAATAGTTATTTCCTAGGGAAAAATAGCTTGATCGACTCAAGCAGGGTTAGATAGATGAAAGGACAAGATAAGAAGACCCCAATTAAATCATGGTCCAAGAAGCAAGCATGAAATAAAATCATTTAATTGCTAATCATACAACTATTCTGCCACTGATATTATGATTGACGACAGATTACATACAAGTGCTCAGAATATTCCCAAGAAAGACAGCAAAAAAGTCAAGCAGAACAGAACAGCTTTTCTTGATGCAGCCATAGAAGGTTAAGGTTTCTATTCATGGCTATCTAAATTTAGGCTGGATATGGCTACAATGAAAAACATAGGCCAAATTAGATCAAATTATACACAAAATAATTGTCATCCCAATTCACGCCTTTCTCTAAAACCAAATAGAAAAAGAACAATGCTGAGCACCTCATACTGATAGTGAACTCACAAATGTACAAACAAAGCACCTATGATATTTAGAGTTTAACCATTCAAAGATAAAAGAAAAGGTTTTGCCAAATTGAGATGACAAACAACAAAAAAGGAACAAGCATATGTCTTGCCACGTTCCTTTTCCTTTTTCCTTCTAGAAACTTAAAACAAAACTAGCCTCATCTTCTTCTTAACATTTTCTATTTTCTAGATTTTGTAAGGCCTACAATCTTTCCACCAAAAATTTCCTTCATATCCACCCATTCCAACAGTTAAAACTTGAGACTTTCAACTTACAGCTCTCAGGTCCGTATCTGGGGTTCGTCTTTAAAAGAAAAATTACCTCCTTTATAACTCAATACCCAAGTAACGTGCTTTCATATGTGCCAAAGAAAGAGGGGTACTGGGGAAGCATTTCCATTTCTTATCCGAAACACCCATTTTAATTTCCCTCTTCTTGAGCTTTCCTTCTTAACTTTCAACAAGAAAACACACCAGTAACAAACCCAAAAAGGAAATACAAAGTAAATTACAAGAAAATACTAAAATTAACAGAAAAAAATAATAATTAAGATAGGTGAGGTACCTGACGAGCTAATCTACGATAAGCGGCCTTAATTTCTTTACTGGAAGCTGATTTCGGTACTCCAAGAGTAGCATAGTAATCCCCAGAAGCAGCCACCACCGTCCCAAAACGGCGAGCACCAACCCTGCCGTTATTCAATCTCGAAGAACATGCTGAACAAGAAGGGGAACTCACACAAGCAAAGCTGTCGTGGGACCTGAGACGGGTCCCACCATTGAAGAACGCAGAACAAGAAGAAGACTGGGAAGCGCTTGAAGGGCGTTCAGTTGGGAAGCCAAGAGATGAAGGGAGTAGAGATAGGGAAGTAGTGGCAGCCATGAAAAAGACAAAAGAAAAAAGGTGCGGTGTTCTAAAAGTGCTTGATAAAATGGGTCTCTAAGAGGTGAAACTAATGCATTTGTTCTTGTTCATGTTTGGTTGAGCTGCGTTTCGACAGACCAAAAAGGGCCGGGGAAAGTGGAAGAGCCAGAAAAGATGGGAGTTGTGACCGTAAATTTGGTTTTGTAACTCGACGACAAGCACGGCTGTTAATGCCACCCGGTATTTATTTTTTACTTAATAATAGAATAGAACTTCAACCTTTAACATAAAATAAAATTAAGTTCTCAATGTTTTATTATATAAAAATCAGTTAATAAATTTTTATTTTATTGTAAATAAACCCTCAACCTTTTAAAATTATACAATTAAGTTCAAATCTATTAAATAATACTAACTTCAGTTAATATTATACACGTGACAACTAATTAAACTATCCACATCAACTTTCACGTTAGATGTCCAAACGACATTTAGTATCATTTAATAAATTTGAACTTAATTGCATAATTTTAAAAATTTGAAAATTTATTGTAAAAAATAAAAATTTATAAACTGATTTTTACGCGATAAAATATTAATAACTTAATTTCATTTTATGCTAAAAATTACATATCTATCTGATTATTAAACCTTTATTTTTTGTCTCTTTCTTCTTTTTATTGGCAGTAACTTTGACCTTTCATACTCTAATTTGGGGCTATTAGACACATCGAATTTATTTATTTATTTAGATACTATGTATTATTGATGATGAAATGATTACAAGGTAAATTACTTTCGTATACAAATTAAAGAAAAAGTTGCCTGCCAAGTTCTGCAGTCCTACACATCGTATGTGATGAAATTCATAGCAAACAAGCACATTGTAATGATCCAAATATAACAATATAAGAGAGAGATTAAATTGATTCACTTTGAAGTAAAATTTGATATTTCTTTAACAAACACTTAATTACTGTTTACTAAACAGTAAACACATGATAAACCTATGGCCCCATAGCAGACAGATTAAGTTACATAAACATATCAAACTCAAGCAAACAGATCAAGACGCGCCGACAACATAACAGCATATTTGTGCTAATTCTATGGTCAACAGCTAGAACACTTCATATCCCATTCCCTGGGGTTAGTCTCCATCTTATCTTATTAAAAGACATCCGGGTGGAAACGCCCTGGGATGGAGCTGCTTTGCTGTGCCCGTCTCAAATGCATCGACAATGCATAGTTATTTACCTGCAATACAAGCAAAACACAAGATAAATTCATTAGAATCAACAGAATGGTAACTTGTTTCACCTTATACATCTTATCATGCATATAATTCTGCTTTTTCTGCTTGTATAGCACAATCCCATCAAATGTGCATTTTCCTTTTCTTTATGTTAAGGACAACATTTATCAACTAAATGAAGAGCTGCCACAGATTTTGGTTCTGACCTCTAAGGTTCGCAATTGCTCCTGATACTGAGACACCAACTGCTTCAAATGTTGCAACTCGTGGTTTTTATCCTGGTACTCCTTTTGTCGTTCATGCTGGATAGCCACAGCACGTTTGAGGACTGTATTTTCTTGAATCAACACTTCAATCTGTTCCTTTAACATGATATTTTCCTGATAATAAAAACACAATCAAGTCAACAAGGTGATCTTTAACAGCTTCAAAGCAACATAAAAGAAACTATTATTATACAACACAAACAAAACACACAACTAAAAATCCTGCAAACCCTCCCCAACCATCACTTCCTCTCCTAAGAAAATAAAGCTTTCAGGACGTTCTCGAAACCCACTCTTGTATATTTGCATCTAACCAACTAAAAGGAAAGATTGACACTGTGATGATCACATATTCAACATCTGATCGAGTAGGCCTGCTCTGCAATATCAGTGACCAGAAGAACTGACAGGAGCAACGCTAATTTCTCAAGAACCAACAAGACCATAACCACCTAATAAGTATTTCTTCTCTATACCTGAATTTCAACTCCATTTTAAACCAAGAACATGCAATGAAACACAATTCAGAGGACTGTGACCTTTATCACCACAAAGTTCTACCACTCAGTTCCTCCAAAAGAACCATAAACACTTGATCATGGACAAATTTGTAACTGAAGTGGAAAAGAAGGGACAGAAATGATGTTTTACAAGACAATGGTAAGAAACCGTTTGCCATGTCTGACATATTGGTATAAAGGCATGCTGACCCTTTGCTTCAGGAACAGAAACCTTACACTGCAGATCACATTGGATCCTATCAAGCTCAATCAAGTTCATATGAACAACTAACATGATTGTCCACCATATAGCGTTTTCTATAAAAGCCACTGCATACATTCTGCAGGACCTCCAGCTAATCCGGAAAAAGAATGATAGGTAGAAATGCCTAGATTGCTAAGCGATAACACCTTGTGAAAACTCTGTGCTGCCTCTTCAGCAGCACGTTTACTTATGGACTTCTCCAGAACCTCCAGCAATTTAGAGGCACGAGCTTTGGCATCATCCACACTTGTAGAGCTCATCATCTCCCTCACAAACAAGTCCACCCATTCTGCACCATCAACAGGCAGATTTTCAGGGGCTGATGGATTTGGAACAGTGATAGCAGCAGCAGCTTCTCCATCATTGGTCAATGTACCTGCAAGTTCAAATGCAGATGTGAGATTCCCATACTTACAAAGTGAGAATTGTGCAGCTTAAAGCAGATGGCATATTACACAGAGCACAACAATTAAAAATAGAAATATTTTGTGGTAGCAGGCTACAATGTGGTAAAGTTGCATATAAAAATTGTTCTACCGAAAATATCCTACTGAAATTGAATACACACACACACTAAAGACTTGGAAATCAACCAAGGAGAGTCAAAGTTAAAAATAAATAAATAAATAACTTCCTCACTTCATTCTCTCATTGAAAAATCAACTTTATTAATTTGGATAAGAGTCAAAAAGAAGAAAAGACAAACTAGCGGTGAAAGGAAGCTTTTAAAGTAATTGGATAATATCACAGTTTAAAGAATCCAAGAAAGCCTACATGTTTTATTCCCTTCTCAATCTGCATATAAATCTAGCAATTAGGCATATAGAATATTCCAAAAATTACCAAACAAAGGCTAGAATTGAACCTAGACAGCAATTACATCATTCAATTGGGCTATTGACACTGAAACTATTTGGTTCATCATAGAATCTCTTTTGTAAAATCAACCATCAATAAATAATATATTAAAGGGTAGTAAAAATTCTTGATAGAATTACGAAACAAAACATAGTACAGATTGATCATAAATTATGATGGCAATGCTAAATTAATAATATATTAAATGGTAACTGGTAAGTAAAAATTCTTGATAGAATTAAGAAACAAAATATAATACAGATTGAATCATAAACTATGATGGCAATGCTAAATTAAGATGAATCACAATTGCAAATAGTGGCATACCCTGCTGAGAAGTTGTGCCCAGTTCCTCAACAGAACATATCTTTTCCCCACTAGCCTCTGCAGTTCCTAAGCAAAGTTCTTGCAGCCTCTTGATGGCGGTGTCAATATCATTGCCACATTCTAGTAGTGCTCTCTCTAGAAGCTGAAAGGAATAGTTGTTAAATTTAATAAGAAGAGACAGATCGATCACTGTTTTGACAGCCAACCATAATCTCTTGATCAACAATAAATTAGTAAAAGGAATCATGTTAAAAGCTAAGCAACAGAAAAGAAGACAAGAAGATAAATCTTTTAACCCACTAAAACAAGTAACCTCATATACAAAAGTTTTTTTTTTTAACACAACTGATTAAGAACCCCACACAAAGAATTGAGTGAAGATAATCATAAAAGTACCCAACAATATGGTTGGATTTAAAGCCGGACTTACAAGAAAAGGACTTAAATATAGTCCCAACCCTCAGGGATTTTTCAATTTGCTGCCTTTGTTAGACTTTTACACAAATAAAGGAATATAAAAATTACCTTCTTTTCTTTTAAATGAATTTTACAATAACGTATCAAAACACTTCACCAAACATCAAAAAGTAACTTGAATTAATACTCTTTGCTTGCAGGATCAGCCAATAAATCAAAAGGATACACAACGGAATCCCTGTTTTATCCATTCATCCGCACTTCCCAATCTCAACATCCAAACAAAACTACCAAAGCAAGGAATCAAGAAACCATTACAACCTATTCACATATCTTTTGAAATCTAATTTGCTAATACTATAATAATTTACTAATAACAGATAAAGTTTACATTCCCGCATCTAATGAGCAAGTATATTTACGAATATAAATACAAATTAAAAAAGGGCGATATACCTCGGGGTCCATGTGAGGGAAGAGCGCTTGGAGGTGATTGAGGGCAGACAGCGGCGCAGCGAAACGAACAGAGGAAGGAGATGAAGGCGAGCAGCGCCGGACCTTCTTAGAGACAGAAGCCGACGGCGACGACGGGATATCCTCGAAGAACGATCTCTTGCTCCCGCACACTGCCGCAGACATCCTTCGCAAAATCAAAGAAAAACTCTGTTCCTATCTCGATCGATCTCACACCCTCTCTCTCCCTTCCTCTCTCTTTAATCTACAAGACGAAAATTAGGGCTTTAGGGTGGCTTTTTGTTTGATGGATGAGAAAAGGATAAATTGTTCTTGAAAGAGCAATTTGGGGTCAGGGCTGCTGAATTGTGGGGTTTTTTCCCTTATATAAATGTGGATCGGTGGAAAGAAAAGCAACGAATGATTTCAAGCGATGCTGTTTTCTTTCGTTTTTTTTGTAAATCATTTTTCTTTTAGATTTAATAATCAAATCTATCTTTCACATTTATTACAAAATAAAATTAAATTTTTAATATTTAAATACATAAAAATTAGTCCTAAACATTATAAAATAATTAAATTAATGATATTTATATTAAATCTTTTAATTTTCTTTAGGTAGGGGTAACGCAAATTAAAAGATGTAACGAAAATGTCCTTAATTCAATTATTTTATAACGTTTAGGATTAATTTTCATCCATTTAAATATTAAAAACTTAATTTTATTTTATGACAAATGTGAAAGACACATTTGACTATTAAGCTTTTCTTTTATACCTATGATTTTTGTTTTCGAAAGTGAGGTGAAAGGCGCGTGGATATTATATTGGTAACTAGAGCTGTCAAAGGTGATACTACCTCGAGAATTTAGCTCAATCCGAATTAATTAATAAAAATTAAAATTTTGAAATTAAAAAAACTAAGCTCATAAAACATGAATATAAAAATTCAAATCTAAAAAAATTTAAACCCAACATAATTTAAATTTGATATGACTCAAGTTTGATTCAACTCAAACCCAAAATCATTTTAATCCAAAACCTGCAAAAAATTGAATTTATAATCCAAAAAAAACTCAATTTATAATTATATGATTATTTCTAAAAAATAAAATAATTAAATAAATAAAAGATACATTGTTCTTAATTAAAAATTTTGAAAATAATAATTATTTATTATGTAATTATATCAATAATATATTATCAATAAAATTAATATTAAATCTTTAAATCCACTTATTAAATAAAATTAATTTAAAACACTATGTGTGTGTGTGTGTGTGTGTATATATATATATATATATATATATATATATATATATATGAATATCAATATATATATATATATATATATATATGAATATCAAATAAGTTTTAATATATCCTTATTATATTTACAATAATAAATGTATTATTAATTTAACATTTGATTTTATCATAAAAATATCCATTATGATATTTTATTATATTTATTTCATATTAAAATTTTAATTTTAATACAATAATAAGCCAAATATATAAAAATAATAATTATATAATTTTAACATTTGATTGAATTTGATATTTTGTGCAAAAAATTAAGAACATTATTAAAAAATTAAATTTAAATTATATCTTTCTTAGAGTTTCAAAAATCTAAAAATATTAAATTTACTTAAAATAAAAACCTAATCTTAAATTAAAATATAAAGATTAAAAAAGTTAAATAACTGAATTAAACAATACAAGTACAACGTCCAAACAAAATATAATAGAATAAAAATGTTCTTCCATTTGTAAAATCAAATTAACAAAATTTTTTACATTCATAAAAACAATATAATGAATCAAGATCAATTTATTCCAACATTTCATATTTGAACCCACAAATTACAACCAAATCAATCACAATTACTTATAATAAAAAATTTTAATTTTTTATCAATAAAACTAATGAAGTGTAAAATATCAATTTACATTGCAATTAGAAACTCTTAATTCTCATCCTTAAGACAACTAATTCAACTTCATTACAACACTCTTTCTCAATCTCAATGTTTTATCTTCATTAGCTAATAAAATATATAAATATATATAATAATTTAAATAATAAAAAAACTTAATAAAATAGTAACTAAATAATAAATAAGACAAAAATATAAATAATTTTTAGGCAAACAAGTTTTTACTTTCAAGCCCATGAAAATAGGCCTGACAAGGCCCATTAATTTTGGGCATTCAAGCCCATGAAATTTTGCTACTTACAGGAATAATTTTAAACAATTTTTTTTTTTACTTATTGATATTAAGAGTAACTACATTTAAGTAATTAGCATTATATTGATTATTTTAGTAATATCCACCATTCAACATTTTGAACATTGACCAGTTGGTATATATCTAATGTTATTACGTTAATGATAGCATAATCAAATTAGTATTAAATTGGAGTTTAACTTTATATGATTATATCAAATGTTAATATTATAATTTTAATTGGTATATATGACTTTTTTAATTTAACATTCTAAATTTCTAATGATATATTTGATTAATTAGTATATATGATTATATTTAATGTAATAATGTTAATATTATGATTCATGTTCAACACTATAATTAGTCATTTGGTAATTAATGAATGTAATTGTATCTCATGTCAATATCAAAATGGTTAAATTAGATTAATACAGCTCTGTTTATTAGTTTTTACCACACCTAATCATGGGTCGGGCTAGGCCTATGCCATATAAATATAATAATGGTTTATGTACAAGCTCAAACTCGGCTTAGCCTGAAAATTCGAGCCTAACTTTTAGTCTAGTGCAAGCTTGAGCCTAGCCCAGCCTGAATTGTGATGTCTTGATTCACTAAAATCCAAACTAAGTTTTTCCTTTTCATTACATTTAGTTAGGCTGTGTGCAATATCTCAATTACGATCTTAAGCTAAAACTTACTTAGCTAATTCATTAGATAACATTGGTCCCAATTCAATCCGTTTCAATTGGTAAACCCTTAACTCTTTTCCCATCTTAATTCCATCAAGCATAAACAAATATATTTTGTAATTATATTAAGAGTGAACAAACTCAAACATTGATTTCCATATATCAAAATATTAACATTATGTTTACAATCTATACTATCCAAAGAGACTATAATTGACATCCAATACTTTATAATTCGCATCTCGAGTACCAAATAAAAGTACGCTATAATAATGTAAAAACATTGTTTAGATAAATAAAGAAACTGTACAAAAGTATAACTCCAAGGTGTATGTAATGTCTTCAAAGGAATACTGTCAAAAGTCTTCTCGAAGATCGATGGCAGATAACTATTACAAATAATCTGTAAGAGGAAAGATGGGAGTAAGATTTACGCCTAGTAAGAAACATACATAAAAGAATAAATACCATGCGAAACTATATGCAAATGTCCTAAACAATTTCCATGCATAACAACATGCAATTCAATAAGGTAGCAATCGGTATAGACTCGGACTCGAGGTCCTCTACAGTCGGGTTAGGAGTTTAGGGTATTTAGGATAGATGCTTTAAAGCACCTTATTATCCTCATTCCAACTTTCACGACTACAAAGATCCTAAAGGTGGTTGACCGATAAGGAATTCATGCGTATTCAAAATCAATATCTATTCAATTTCAATATTTTCAAAACCATAGCAATGCAATTAGTAAGCATTTTGTTTCAATTCTAAAACATCATATTCATATCGATAATGATCAAAGCGATACAATTTCAATAAACAATTTCATTCAAATCAATGACATTTCAATTAAAAATAGTTTAATATAGTGACAAGGCAACATCCCAATAGAATCATGTAGTTTTTCAATGGTCCCGAGTAGGGAGTAAGCAATAAGACATACGGCTATAGTTAAGAGAAGTTCACAATGTGCACTGATCAGAGGACAACTGTAAGGGCTAAAGACATGATCAGAGTCAAACAACAAGCAACATCAATGTCGATGTCAATACGACATAATTACCAAGAAGACAACAGTAGGGAGTCAATAGACTCAAAACAATCGATAAAATATTAATACCATTCAGAGAGCAATAATTTTATTTAAACCATTGCTTTACCAACAGCTATGAATCAATTCAAATCTTTAAGACATTTCAATCTCAAAGAAAAAGTAACAAAGGCATTTAGAAATCATTCTTTAAAATCGGTTTGCCAAGCTTTATCAAACATTTGTTATACCTTAAAACAATATACAATTTAAAAGCATTAAATCTTTAGAAAACAATGTAAAAGCCAAAGCTATATAAACCAAACCTAAACTTCCTAACCCTTTGTAAACTTCATATTTTGCCCGAGCTCGGTAACTTATCAAGCATGTTGAACTTGTTAAGATATTGGACTATCAGATTTTTCTAGAGCCTTAATTAAGTTCACAATTCAAATTAGTTTAAAGTCCAATTATCCAAACTCATATTGTTTTTTTTCATTTATATTAATATTATTTTTTAAATAAAGAAAAAAGATAATGAAAATCCAAAAAAATAAAAAAATTTTGAAATAAAGAAAATTAGGTTTAGGAGATTTTTCAAATAAAAAAAGGATAAAACTAAAAAGTCAAATAAAATACTTTGATTTAGATAAACTTTAAGAACATCTAAATTTAAGAGTTTTTTTAAGTTAATATGCCTTAGTTACAATTTTTCTATATAAGAGGAATCCATAATTCAATTAGAAAAAGAGAAAATTAGACAGGAAAAATATAGAAAGCATAGAAGTAACAATGAGGGAATGAGCATAGTAATTATAGAGCAAATATACAACGGTCTTAGGAGAAGCCAGCCACCATAGCAGCAATTGACCAAGCGAAGGTAGTACTGGTGGCAACCATTGTCTCCAACATCACTAAGTTCAGTCACAGCCCGACAGCCTTAGCATCCTCAGTGGCTAGCTTCCCCAACGTAGTTGATTTAGGTTCAGTTAATTGTACCTATCTGCATTGATCTGCTCCAAAACCGCACCCAAGGTCTGTGTATCAATTTCAACCAACCCAGCTTATAATTATTGGATTAGTTCGGACTGAAGATTGGTAAGCATTCATTCTATTTCCTTTTACTTCTAATAGTTTATTCCTTGATTAGGATTAGCCCACCTGTGTTGTATGTTAGTATGTATGTGTGTGTATATATATAAGAATAATTATTTCATATATTGTCCGAAGAGTTTTTTATTCTAAAAGCGGTGTTATGATCATAACATATGAACTATAAAAATATTAAAAAATAAAAATAAATAAAATAATACATGTGTCATGATTATTTTATTTATTTTTTAATATTTTTATAAGCATGTGTTATAATTCTAATCTCACTTGTATAGTAAAAAAATTTCACTAACGGTGTATGAAATAATTACCTCATATAAAAACAATAAATTGTAAAGAAAAGATAAAGCAATGATGGCCGGAGAGTGTCTTAATAATTATAAGAGAACAAATAAAGTAAAAAATAAATAGGGGAATAATAATGAGGATAAAATGTATACTCAAGAAATTTGTTTAAACTATGGTAAAATATAATAATAAGGATAAACAAGAAATTTTGAAACAATAAACATTTAAAGTAAATTTGGAGGATAAATAATTCATTTTCGATGATGGAACTCTGAAGTGTCATAAATGGTTGATATTTTGAAAATTCCTAAGTAGAATGTCTTTCATAAGTAGAATGATGAAAAACCATAGAAGATGTTCAATATTAAAAACTATTAAAATTTTAATTATTATAAAATTATAATTTTAATTATTTAATAAATTAAAATTATCTCTATGATAGAATTCAATGTGTCATGAACGGTCGAAGGTGGTTGTTCAATATATTTATTAAAAAAATATAATAATAAAAATAAAAATTAAGTTAAATTACACTAAATAAAAAAATTATCTACAATGTTACAGTTTAGGAAAATATAAAATAATTGTCACGACCCGTGACCACATTTCTTACCTTATTGTACACAATTTAACCCGTTGGGCTATCTGCGATACTTCACTTGTACTGACTGTTAAACAATTTTACATAATATTGTTTAAATTATACACATCTCCTATCATAATTAATTGGATAAGTAGTACTGTTGACGTGTCTAAATACAGAGAATAAATGATCATACCTCAAATAATCAGTCAGTATGACACATTGTCCTCCGTGTACAGCCAGGATCCACAATCCACTGAACTCACATTCATCAAAACCTGAAATGTTGAAAATTAAGGGGTGAGCAAAACCACGGCTCAGTAAGAGAATTATATGCCTCACTTGATACTCAGCTTCCTATATGCTGAAAATCTTTTTCATTTTTCCTATGGGCTCTAGGCTCGCATGTAGGAAAGATACTACAGTCGGCTAGGAACCCGAATGGAGTAAGGTAGGTATTTTAGAATACCATACTTGTTACGGAACCTAGAAGCAACTGTAGAGAGAATTTTTTTCTTTTTGTTTTGAATTAATAAATCCTTTTCCTTTTTAAACTTTCATAACCTTTTTCATATTCTTTTCAAAATAATGCTTCTACGAAATAAAGCATTTAAATAGAATAATTAACATTCATATATTCCTTGAAAAGAATATTAGTTAAATCATCATCTTATTTCTTTAAAACTCATTTCATGTTTTAATGTACTCTCTTAATTAGTACCGTCTTTTAAAAAGCAAAATAAGCTATTAAAATCTATTCCATTCTTAAGTTCACAAGGCATCATTCTTTTTATCAGTATGATTAAGTGTGAAAGAGACGAACATTCAAGTAGCACATGTTTGAGTGGCATATATAAACATAATCCGATATATCACACACATTGTTAGCTTTAAATTGACATATATATTTTGAAATGACAAAAACTTAAGTAAGCTTTAATGCTTTAATCCATATTGTAAATTTGCCTTATCACACATGATTTTCTCAATACATTTCAAGTGATCATATCAAACATTAAGACCATGATTTAATGATGCATACTCTTATTGGTCTTAATACTTTGTAAATGTTTTGAATATTTTAGAAAATCACTTGATGAATTTTTAGACCATGTTTTCATTTGAGAAAGTCAAGAAAAACTCCCACAAAAATGCCAAAATGTTTTGGGTTGGATTAGGATCAAAGACCACATCATTTCTAACTCAAAAAGTGCAGGAAATCACCTTCTGGAGAGAAGGGATCGATCCCCTTTTGGCAGTAAGCTCCCAACGGCTAGAAAAGGTACCTGAAGCCCAGAATCAAGATTCTGGACAAAAGGGATCGATCCCCTATGGAAAGGGATCGATCCCTTTGCTCGAAAATAGCCTATAACGGCTAGTTTTTGTGAGACAACGGTAATATCCGAGGTTTGGCTCCACCCAACGGCTAGAATACATCCAAGGGACTATAAATAGAGGCTTAGAAGCTAAAGAAAGTAAGAGGAACCACTCAATCAACTCCAATACTCATTTTCCTCAAATCCTCAAGCCTCAACAACAATTCAAGAGCGAGAATTCAATATCTTCTATCACTCTCATATTCTTTGTATAGAAAAGCACAAATATTGTATAGGTTTTTCAGTGTGCTTAATTTCTGTAATCACTTGCCTATCTAGAGGCCTTCTTTGATTACTTCATTTGCAAACTCATTTCATTCCTTGTAAAGGAGAGGTTTCTCTTGAGCTTTGAAAAAGAGGGAGGTTACTCTTTAGCCTAGGAAAAAAGAGAGGTTACTCTTGAGCCTAGAAAAGAGAGAGGTTTCTCTTGAGCCTTGAAAAGAGGGAGTGTAACAAATTCAAGAATAGTGAATTTGGGAAAATCCTTGGGAGCGTCTCAAGGTAGAGGACGTAGGCAAGGTTGTCGAACCTCTATAAATCACTTGTGTACATTTCTCTATCCTTTCTCTCTTTACCTTCTTGCAATTGTATTTGTGTTTATTGCATTGAATTTATTTTGTATAATTGCCTAGCTAAGAGAACTTAGAAAATATCAATATAGGCTAGAGAATTTAGAGAAACCGAAAAACGAACCTAAGGTTAGTGAAAAATCGATTCACCCCCCTCTCGGTATAGCCTATAGAGCCAACAATTGGTATCAGAGCTTGGGCTCGAGATTGAATTAGATTAACCTCTATCGAGTAAAACGATCTTAAATGGCTCACTTGAATGTAGGCACACCCCTAGGAGAAGAGGGACACTCATTAGTTAGACCTCCACTATTCAATGGTGAGAATTACTCTTATTGGAAAACTAGGATGATGTTATTTGTGCAATCTAATGACTATGAAGTGTGGAGAGTAATAGTTAATGGTCCTAGAATCCCAATAAAGAAAGTAGATGGAAAAGATGTCCCTAAGAGTGAGGATGAGTGGGACACCAATGATATGAGATTGGCACAATTGAATGCCAAGGCTATGCACACCTTCTTTTGTGCATTAGGTCCAAATGAATATAATAGAGTGTCCCTATGTGAAAATGCTAAGCAAATATGGGACAAACTAGCCATCACACATGAAGGGACAAATCAAGTTAGAGAGACCAAAGTAGGAATGCTCACACATGATTATGAGCTTTTTAGAATGAAAGAAAATGAGTCCATGAGTGATATGTATACTAGATTTAATGACATAATCAATGGACTTAAGGCATTAGGCAAGACCTATTCCAATGTAGAAATGGTGAAGAAAATCTTGAATAGCTTGCCACAATCATGGGAGGCAAAGGTAACCGCAATAGAAGAGTCTAAAGATCCAAATACCTTGTCTCTAGATGAACTTATGGGCTCCTTACTTACATATGAGATGAAATTGAAAAGAAATGAAGAGCCTTCAAAGAAAGTAGGGGTAGCACTTAAGTCTTCCACTCATGAGGATGATAGTGATGAAAGTGGAAATGAGGAAGAAAAGGAAATGGCAATGTTTGCCAAAAGATTCAATAGATTTATGAGAATGAAAGAGAGAGAGAGTAATAGGAGACACCATAGGGGAGAAACAAGTAGAAGAGAAAAGGACCACTTAGTGTGTTATCAGTGTAATGAACTAGGTCACACTAAGCTAGATTGCCCCTTACTTAGGAAAGAAAAGGATAGAAAATCTAAGAAGAAAGCATTTGTGGCTGCATGGAGCGATAGTGATAGCTCCGATGAGGAAAACATAGATGATGAGGTAGCATACTCATGCTTTATGGCTATTAGTGACGATGAGGCTAGCTCTAGTTCTAGTGAAAATAATGATTTTACATTTGATGAGTTACAAGATGCTTTTAATGATTTAGCAAATGAATTTCAATGCATGAATTCTAAATATAAGAAAATCATTGCTAAATTGAAAATAGAAAATGAAGCCCTGACAAATGCTAAGCTAGAATTTGAAAAGAAATTAGAAAAGGCTAACTTGGAGATAAATGAGTTGAATAAAAAGAACTTAAACTTACATAACTCATTTACTAGGTTTTATATGGGTCAACAAAAGCTAGATCATATGTTAGAGACCCAAAGAGCTTTCTTTGACAAAGATGGGCTAGGATATAATGAAATACATAAAGAAACTCATCTTAGGAATTTCTTAGTGAGCAAAAATACTATGCATGATACATCTCTCACATGCTCACTATGTAATAGGATAGGCCACTCCTCACAAGCATGCACATATAGAAAAACTACCTTTAGAGGAAAAGTGGTTAGGAAGATGTGGATGCCAAAGCATGCAATAAATAATGATGATTTGAGCTTGAAATGGATCCCAAAAGGATCAAAAATTGTGAGCACTAACTCTCAAGGACCCAAGAAAATTTGGGTACCAAAGCATGCTTGAATTTATTTGTTGTAGGAGTGTTAGAGCATGGAATTACAAAGAAACAATGAGGATTGAATGCTCTACACACCTCATGCAGATTGCTTGTGCCAATGAGAAAAGGAAGAGCTTGGAAATCCATCCTTAGCAAGGTGACAACAATTTCTCAAAGAATGGCTAATGGTGGATCCAACACCTCAAGGCAAAGCGCTCTCAAGCAAAGGAGTTTTGTAAGCTTAATTCCTTGCTCTTTAAACACTTTATTTGATTATTGGTGCTTTGATGAGAAAGTTGGTTGATGATTATTGGTGCATTCTGAGGCATGTTGAATGATTGTTGATTGGTTAATGATTAATTCTTGAGGCATTGGATGATTGAATGAAAGGCATGATTATTGAATTTCTGTAGTTTGAGCAAGTTTGATATGTCTAGATAATATATTTAGTTGCTCAAAAGCTGTCAAATATGTCATTTATGCAAAATGCCTTGTCATGAGCCTTAATGAAGAATATGTATGTTGGAAATCATGGCATAATGTTCACAAGTATGATGATTTGATGTTATATGTGCTTAAAATCTATGTGAACAAGTTTGTTTTGACATTTTTGTGGTTTCCAAAGCTTTGGTTTTGACAAAATATGCATAATGCTTAAAATGACCTTCTTTGAGGCCAAAAATGTGTTTTATTGTGAAAATCCTTCCAAAATTGCAAAATCTTTTGTAAAATGGTTTTTGATTCATGTTTTTCATTCATACAAGTCCAAAATCATGTTTTACAAATATTTAAACTTTTACTTGGACTTAAAACACTCAAAAACGAAGTTTTGGTACCTCAAAGGTTGAATTTTCTATCAAAACAACTGCAGAATCTGCAGGAAACATATGAGGGATCGATCCCCACTGTAGCAGGATCGATCCCCCCAGGCCAGAAAAGGCTCTCCTGCATGTTCAAACTGAAAATTGGGAGGATCTTTTGTTAGTTTCACACTATCTTTCGTATAAGCTTAAAATTCATTGTTTTAACTTCCTTTGATGATCTTTAAACTATGAAAATTCATTTTCCATTGATATCATGCCTCAACTCCATCAATTAATATCATTTCCCACAAATGGTATCACTTTCAACAATCAATATCATTTTTCTTGAGCTCACAAGTGCAAAATCGTTTTTCTCATTGAAAATAGTCATGAATTGCATAAATCTTGAAATAATCTTGAAACATACTTTCAATGAATGCTTAAACATAATTTTGAGATTTATTTCAATGATTTATGGATATATTTGAGAATTTGATGAACTTGTGCATAATGAATGTTTTTCATATCTTTTGTTCATCTTAGTCAAGCATGCTTATAGGATTAAATCTCTTAGCTTGACTTATCAATTCCATACTAGGTTTCATGATAATTTTACATCTAGTGGATTGATTCCAAATGTAAATTCAACAATTGGTAATAGTCATTGGCCTATAATTTGTGATGGTAAATGAATCCTAAATGTTCAAATGCATGAAACTTTATCATCCTTGTACTTAAAGAACTAGGGTCTTAATGACAACACCAACATTCAAAGATAAATCCAAACTTGAACATATGTATTTTGATTGATATCCATGCATTTATTCTTGATTGTTTTGATGTTGAACTTACATGCTTGCTTGAGTTGAATCAATAATCATGCCTATGAGATGAGAATAGTTGTTTTCATGATATTATGTGCTTAACCTCACTCATAGTTTATGGATTTTAATGATAAAATATATCTTAGCTTGATAATATTGATTCACTTAGGTGAAACCATTTTAATTAAAATAGCATATACCCTCTAGAACTTTAAATGATGATAACAACTAGGGATATGGCTATTAATTGATTAAAATGGTAATATTGAATATTTCCTTGCTCATAATTAGTTAAGGACTTGAATTAGAAAATGAGCATAGGATTTGTGTGCTTGAAACCATGGAAGAAAATGTGTTTGCTTGAATTCCTTGATGTTTTGAATCTTCCATGTGGTATAAATTTGTGAATATGAATATGGATTAATTCCTTATGATTGTATGCTAATTGATCCATATACATACTTGATGATGTGTGTAATTGTGTTCTTGCATTTTTAGAATGATTATTTTCTTGACATGAACACACTACACATAGATATTGGATTCATGCAAAATGCTTAAGTCAACCATTAGTAACAATTGGTATTTAGATTGAAATAACACTTAGTATCATTGGCAACCATATTTTCACTAATTGGTAAGCCAAATCTAAATTGCCTATTGATATGAGCTTTAAATTGACAATTCTTCTCATGCTCTTTAAGATTGAAATGACTAATAGAGAAGAATTCTCTTAGGATATTTTTGCATGAAACTCTTGTGTGCTAGAATTTGTAGTTAATTGTTATATATCTTAATTCTAGGCACAATATTTCTTGAAAATGATTTATGAGCACATGCAAATGATATGTTATCTAATTTTAGCTCATAATCATGATATATTACCATGCACCTTAGTTGGACTTTAGAGAACAATTGATATACTTAGGTGCTTGCTTAACTTCTTACCAATTGGAACCTTCTTGCAAAATTACTTATCAACAATTGGTATCAAAATTATTTATAAACAATTGGTATAGGATCATAAGTCATATTCATTGCATGAATATTTCATACTCTTTGTGAATATTGACTTATTTATTTGTGCTATGAGTCCCATGTACTAACATGTTTCTTGTTGGATGGAGCATTTTTATCTCTTCTCACATAGCCATGATTTTAGGGGGAGCATATTTTTTAGTATTTTTCCTTCTTTTTGCTATGACAAAAAGGGGGAGAGATAGATAAAGGGAGAGATAGATATAGGGAGAGATAGATATAGGGAGAGATATTAAGGGGGAGAAATAGTTTGAAAATTCATTTTCAAAACCCATGCTTATATTAAGGGGGAGCTTTATAAAATCCTGCTTTATTTGAGGGGGAGTATTTTATCAAAGAATTTTCAAAGCAAATTTACATTAAGTTTTGTCATATCAAAAAAGGGGAGATTGTTAGCTTTAAATTGACATATATATTTTGAAATGACAAAAACTTAAGTAAGCTTTAATGCTTTAATCCATATTGTAAATTTGCCTTATCACACATGATTTTCTCAATACATTTCAAGTGATCATATCAAACATTAAGACCATGATTTAATGATGCATACTCTTATTGGTCTTAATACTTTGTAAATGTTTTGAATATTTTAGAAAATCACTTGATAAATTTTTAGACCATGTTTTCATTTGAGAAAGTCAAGAAAAACTCCCACAAAAATGCCAAAATGTTTTGGGTTGGATTAGGATCAAAGACCACATCATTTCTAACTCAAAAAGTGCAGGAAATCACCTTCTGGAGAGAAGGGATCGATCCCCTAAGGGAAGGGATCGATCCCCTTTTGGCAGTAAGCTCCCAACGGTTAGAAAAGGTCCCTGAAGCCCAGAATCAAGATTCTGGACAAAAGGGATCGATCCCCTATGGAAAGGGATCCATCCCTTTGCTCGAAAATAGCCTATAACGGCTAGTTTTTGTGAGACAACGGTAATATCTGAGATTTGGCTCCACCCAACGGCTAGAATACATCCAAGGGACTATAAATAGAGGCTTAGAAGCTAAAGAAAGTAAGAGAAACCACTCAATCAACTCCAATACTCATTTTCCTCAAATCCTCAAGCCTCAACAACAATTCAAGAGCGAGAATTCAATATCTTCTATCACTCTCATATTCTTTGTATAGAAAAGCACAAATATTGTATAGGTTTTTCAGTGTGCTTAATTTCTGTAATCACTTGCCTATTTAGAGGCCTTCTTTGATTACTTCATTTGTAAACTCATTTCATTCCTTGTAAAGGGGAGGTTTCTCTTGAACCTTGAAAAAGAGGGAGGTTACTCTTTAGCCTAGGAAAAGAGAGAGGTTACTCTTGAGCCTAAAAAAGAGAGAGGTTTCTCTTGAGCCTTGAAAAGAGGGAGTGTAACAAATTCAAGGATAGTGAATTTGGGAAAATCCTTGGGAGCGTCTCAAGGTAGAGGACGTAGGCAAGGTTGCCGAACCTCTATAAATCACTTGTGTACATTTCTCTATCCTTTCTCTCTTTACCTTCTTGCAATTATATTTGTGTTTATTGCATTGAATTTATTTTGTATAATTGCCTAGCTAAGAGAACTTAGAAAATATCAATATAGGCTAGAGAATTTAGAGAAACCGAAAAACGAACCTAAGGTTAGTGAAAAACCGATTCACCCCCCTCTCGGTATAGCCTATAGAGCCAACACACATCATATGTCATGTGCACAAGATCTATTTCATCCTTCGACATTTGTCGCATCCCCATCAGAACTTAGACTGATTACTAACACATCAGAACTCGTGTAGCACTTAGTTCCCGAAGGATTCTAGAGGTGGCTCACACGGTAAAATCATCGAGTCTTTGCTCGGTTTGGTCTTTACTAACACATCAGAACACGTGTAGCACTTAGTTCCCGAAGGATTCTAAAGGTGGCTCACACGGTAAAATCATCAAGTCTTTGCTAGGTTTGGCCTTTACTAACACATCAGAACACGTGCAGCACTTAGTTCCCGAAGGATTCTAGAGGTGGCTCACACGGTAAAATCATCGAGTATTTGCTCGGTTTGGCCTTTACTAACACATCAGAACACGTGCAGCACTTAGTTCCCGAAAGATTCTAGAGGTGGCTCACACGGTAAAATCATAGAGTCTTTGCTCGGTTAGGCCTTTAGCACATCGAAGCTTGTGTAACACTTAGTTCCCGAAGGATTCTAGAGGTGGCTCCCACGGTTCGGAATTCAATTAATTCCTATGCATAATGCATTCCTCAAAATGCAAGCACTAAAAAGTATACAATTTATACCTTCAATAACCACAACCAAACTATAACATATAACATGCAAGTCATAAACAAGATTTCCTATCATGTAAAACACTTTCCTTTTTGACATATCACCTATCATTTATGGAGTCTAAGATAGACATCAATCTTATCGTACTATAAACCTCGAAGGGTACAGAAATAAACCGGTCAAATCTATGACCATAATCTATATTATCCTCTGTGGGTCGCGGATCAGGTGTCGACCGGGACTAAACATATCACATATCATGCATCAGCATGATAGGAATGCCAACCAATCTCAAAACCGTAGTTTTCATCATAAAATAAACTTTTATAGAATTTATATAAATATAAAATTCCATAATTTAAAACCATAAGGGTTAAAATCCTTTAGTGAATATTTATAAAAATATTCATAAGAATATTCAATATTTTTCACTTCATCTTTCGTCTCGTAATTCGTATAATTTATCTATTCCGAGAATTTTCGGTGATTTCATTATCACCATTCTCGAATACATGAATATTCTAAAGTTCCATCTCATTATATTCATGTTTTATGAAATTTAGAAATTTCCTCATGTTTCGTGATTAACTATCGAAATTCGAAAATAAAATCATTTAATATGATTTTATAAAGTTTTTCTAAAATTTTCGGCAGCATAACGGCTGCCGATTTACTAACCTCCTGCACGGAAAATACAGTTTAAAATCTTTCAGCCAGTACTTCTTCCCAAATTATTTTCAGCAAATCATGCATCATAATAATTTTCATAAAATAATTGCATAAAATATTTCAATTTAAAATATGCAGACTGAGAATCCTTACAGTACTGCACATGCATCCCTTACCTTTTTCCGAGTCGACGACTTCCGCTTATCGATCGCGCCCGCACTCCATTTCTCCCGATTCCTTATCCCGATTGCTGAAAATAATTTCTGGAAATAAAATTCTAATTTTTTAGAATTTTTCATAATTTATTTAATTTTTCTGAAAATTAAATCTCAGGAAGATTTCTTACCGAACTTTGAAAAATCCCGGGTAGTCGAATTTCCGAGAATTTTTCGAATTCCCGAAATTCTCCTTTTTCCTCTTTTTCTTCCTTTTTCCTCTTTTTCTTTTCTTTCTTTCTTTTTCTTTTTCTTTTTCTTTTTCCTTTTTCTTTTCTTTTTTCTTCTTCCTTTCCCGGTCAGCCCGGTTCAGACCGGTCCAGCTCCTTTCCTCGCCGATTCCTCGCCGACGACCGATTCTCCGACGGTTCAGGCGTCCCTCAGTTGGCCGGCTGCAAGACGAACTTGCCGGTGCCCTCCGTTTGCCCTAGATCGGTGGCACGGCGACGAATCGAGGCGGTTTTGTCTCGGTTTCTTCTTCCTCTTCGCTAGCTTTCCTCCGCCGTCCATTGCGCCACCAGTGGCCTCCATCGGCTTCCTCTTCCTCCGGTGAAGCTTCGGTGGTAGTGGCGGCCACCGATTCGGCCGGCACCACTGTCGACCATTTTCTTTTCTCTTCCGGCGTTTGCTTCTGTTTTCCCTTCGATTTTTCTCCGTTTCTTCACGCCGCCGGTAGCTTCCTTCTTTTCTCTGGCTGATGGCGTCTTGCTTTCCTTTTCCCCTTTCGTCGGCGGTGGCGGCTTCGCCGCCGTCTGCCCTTGGCTGGAGGAGGATCCGGTCTTTCCCGATTTTTCCCTCCCTTTTCTTTTCTGTTTCATTTCCTTTTTGGTTTTTTTATCTTCTTTCTATTTTTAGTACACTATATACTATATATTATACAATATATGTAGACACCTAATTTTGTCCGAACAATTCTTTTAAAAAATCAAAAAAAATCAAAAAAAATAAAAAATGATAAAAAGAAACAAGTCAATTTTGGTCAAATCTTTCAAATTTAAAAATCTCATATGAAGCACATGCAAAATTTACACCCTCAATAGTTGACTTGGTTGATTTGTTGCCAAAAAATGAACATAATAATTTGCAAATTGATGGAAATAAATCATGAATGAGAATCCCATGATGGTAGCCATGGTTTAAGCATTAAAAGGGGGAAGTTTGTTTCCTTCCTTAAAGGTTTAGGGCTAGAAATGGCTATAAAAGCCAATGAAAAGGAGAAATAAGGGGGAACAAAAAAAAACCTAGAAAAAAAACGTGAAGGAGAAAAACCTAGAAAAAAAAACCTAGAGGAGAAAAAAACCCTAGAAAATTTGGCTACTGCTTTTTTTTTCTTTCACCCGGGCCACCCTACCTCCGACCACCATCATCACAGTCCAGCCACTACACAAACCAAGCCTTCATCTTCCTTTAGTCAACATAGCCAAGCTCCAAACTATTCTAGCCTCCATTCCGTTTCTGCATCAAACCACCACGGTTGTTACACCATAACCAAAGCCGTTCTGCACTCCATCGTTGCTGCATGTTCTGTGATTTCCTTCGTGACCCGAAGCACCACTGCACCGCTTCGCTTCTTCACACGTTTCCTGCTCCTAAATAGTTTGGAAACCCACGTTTGCCTGTATCCCATTCTTGCATCACCGAGCCCATTCTTGCCACCTTGCGCCCAGTGTCCCTACTGCGTCTTCATCATCGAGCTACTGCTGCAGCTTTCCTTGTTGAAGCTAGCCTCTATATCTTCATCATTGTCTTGCATCCAACCAATAGCTTTGCTCCTGTCGACTGTCCTTGAAAGAAGAAAGATGGATATATGAAATTAAAGAGATAAAAAGGTGCTGAGTAAACAAAAAACTGAAGAAGACACGTGAAGTTCAAGAAAAAAGAAGCAAAGCACTGCAGCGGGAACCAAGAGAGTGGTTTAGCAATCGGTTGAGAAAAGAAAGAACGATAAAATAAGCAGTTTTTGGCCCCTCTCCACTGCACTGTTTCGGGTCTTGCTGCATCATCATCGTTGTTGCACCGCGCATCATCATCGTTGCCTGCTGTCGTGTTTGCTAAAGAAGAGAGTGTCATCTACGTGAAAAAGAAAGGCAAGGAATTGAAAGTGGGTCATCTTGTCAAGGTATATTCTCTGCCTTATGCTTTGTAAATTCTGTTTTCATACAATAATAGTGATAAATAAAAAAAACGGAAACAACAAAAGTTGATAAAAAGTTTATATATTTTATTTATATGTATCATTGCTTGTACGTGTCCATGTACTTTGTTTTAGGTTGGATAAAGAATTTATATAAATATATATTTCTTTGGAAAAGAGATTGCAAAAAGAGTTGTCTTGTATTCTTAGTATGTTAAAAATTTCACATACATAATTTTTTTTTAATTTTATTAAGAGAGCTTTTTTTTAAAAAAAAAACAATAACAAATAAATTAATAATAAATAAATAATAAAAATAATAAATAAAAAGATAAATGCAAATAATAAATTTGGATTTCCGAGGATAAGATTTCAAAGAAATTACAAGTAGTGATTCTTCGATAATCTTTAGGATCGAGGAAAAAACTTTAGATGTTATCAGCGTATTGGGGCATCTAATCGACTTTATCTCGATAAAAATATATAAAAAAACAAAATAAGTAAGAAATGGTAAAACTAAATAAATTTAAATGTTGATATAAATAAATTTAAATTTTAAGATAAATAAATAAACATAAATATAAACTAATTCCTGATGATAGGATTCCTTAGAAATCACAAGTAGTGATTCTTTAATTATCCTTAGGGTCGAAATAAAATATTTGAATATTACCAGCGTATTGGGGTATTCAAATAATTTTAGTTCGATATTAAGATTTCTAATATAATCAACTTATATGAAATAAACCAACACTAAAAATAATAAATAAATAAATATTTTAAATAAACTTCAAAATAAAGAATAAAACAAATTAAGAATAAATAAGATATAAATAATGTCCGATGATGGGATGTTATGAAATTCACAAGTAGTGATTCCTAACTGATCTCTAGGTGAGAGAGATCTGCTAAATGTTACCAGCGTATTGGGATATTTAGTATGATTTTTCAATAAAAATAAAATTTTATAAATCAATAAATTTCAAAAGCAATAATATAAGTATAAAAGATCATAAAAATAAATAAAATAATATATTTTTCATGTGCATCATATTTATTTTGTTAGCATCATTTGCATTCATGAAATTCCAAAAATAAGTACAAATCTCCCGAGGATGAGATTCTATAGAAATCGCAAGTAGCGATTCTTAAGAAATCTCTAGGTGAGGAAATTATCTGAAATGCTACCAAAAGTATTGGGGTACTTCGGAATAATTTTTAATACAAAAAATTTTCACTTATTTCAAATAAAAAACAAAACTTAAACACTTCAAAATAAAATAAATAACAAAAATAATTTCGAAATAAATGAAGTTCTTTTAAATATTTAATTAAGACCATTTTTATTAAGATTAAAAGATAATATATGATTAAGTGGTATCGTTTTTTAACGGGCGCTGTGGGGGTACTAATCCTTCCCCACACGTAACCGAACTCCCGAACTCAAACTTTGTTTTCGCAAACCAAAAATTATTTTTTTTTGATAAAACTTAATTAATTTTAAGATTTTATTGAAAAGATAAATAATTGTAGGTGACCAATCACACCTAGTCAAAAAAGATTGGTGGCGACTCCTCTTTATTGTGTTTTATTCAAAAATTGTCTAGCGATCGAGTCCCCGGACGAAAATCGTTACGACAATATATTTTATACATATAATATATATTATATGTTATACATACATTATTTCATACATAATATTATACAATATATATTATATACAAAATACATATTGTACATTACAAAATACATGTCTAGTATATATGTGTATATTTATATATATACTTAAAATTAAGTAACATTTATATATATATAAATTATATAAATGCTATAATAAAATATTTATACATATAAACTTTAATATAAAACCATACTTACTTTTCTTCTAAATGTATTTACATAATTATATATACACATAAAACATTATATTTATATACATATGTATTATTTGAATTTATGAAATAGTATATATATATTTCTATATATATAACAACGTATTTCAAAATATACTATATAATATTTTGAATACATAAGTATTGGTATAAAAATACATTTATATAATATATAATTATATAAATATATTTCATTTATTTTCTTATTCTCTTATTAAATTTTGGATTTTCATTTTCTAAATTAAATTTTTCTCTTCATTATTTCCCATAATTTTATCCTTCCCTTATTTCCAATTTATCAAATTTTAAATTCCTCACTTTCCTTAATTTCGGGAATTTCAACGATATTCCCATCTCATAAATAAATTTTATTTATTAACTTTTATTTATTTATTTCCTCTTATATATTTTCTTTAATATTTATTTTCAATATTTCTAATTTCCAATAAATGGAAAATTTACGGTTATCACATCCTCCCATCTTAAGAAATTCGGTCCTCCGAATTCAACTTAAGTCCAAAAGGGGGTATATGCCGTATACTTACGGCTTCTGACCTCTAGTTCATCCTCCAAATAATACTGCCAGTACACTTTCATCATCAATAGTACTTTGGACCACTACATGCTGTCTTTCATCATATATGTCTATGCTCATGAAATTTCATTCTCTCAAATTGAGAGTTATTCACTTTTACTTTTTTCATATAAGAGCTATACATAATATTTTTAATATTACAGCTGATCTATGCTATTCATCATCCATTCTTCTCACTTAGTGCCGAGTCGACATAATTTGGTACTATCATGTACTCATGTCAATCAATTATATGTAAGTGTCCCAGTAGCTTTCACATCTCATGCACATGCTCTCTCCATATCATGGAGCGGTTACATCTCACGCTCATATATATAAATATATATATATATCAGTATGGAGCGGTGCTATTAATACACTTAGGATCTCAAAACCTTTTGCTATCTCTCATTAGCATATGGCAACACAGAGACTCCCATCACATGTAAGGCTCACTGGAACTGTACATACACATTCACATCGTTTAACACTTATACTTCGACTAAGGCACTAGAGAATCTAGATGTCTGATAATGGAAAGTGATTTTATTTAGATCATCAGTCTTTAATCACTTCCATATCATCATTTCTCTTTTGGACTTTTTATTGTCCAAAATATTCATTTTCACACTTATTCCATCAAGGCTGCATCTCATTTGCCAATTTTACTATAGATCATTTCTTACGATCATAATTCATGAGACTATCATATTCTCTTCATGTAGTATGGTCTTTACATCTCTTACGCTTATGGTATATTCAATATCATTTAAATTTTAGAATATACCCAAGAATATACTCTTTTCGTAATTTAGATTCTATGATTGAATCCTCGAATTATCCATTTAAGTACCACATTATCTATATAATTCCACCATCTCTATCATTTCGAGGTGGTTATATGTACAAACATTTCTCTTTATATACTGGCAGTAAACATATCAATTATCTTACTCCTTGGAGTATCATTACTTTCACTCATCAATTCTGGCTTTGATTTTACATCTTGCCACAGTTATGTGATAACCAACACAATTCAATTCCATTCTTAACTTCGGGAACTATTTCATATTGATGTTCCCTTCTCATCATGCAATTTATTTCCTTATTCTACTTTCATTTTCGTTTTCATATTTTTACTCTCATCCCTTTTTGTCGGTTTTCTCGATTGGTATGATACTATACAGCTAAGATCTTTTAAAATCTTGCATACTATCTTTTCTTTACACTATCCATCTACCGACTTTAATTTCTTTAATTAGATCTCCTCTATAGAGTAACTAGTCTCATCACTCTTTTATAGGCTGACAATAGTATTTAGCTAGACTCATTACTTTCGTATCTCAATCATTATCTTTATATCATAGACAGGTTCACTGTCATCCTGTCGTCTCGAGATCATATATCTCAAGAGGAGATATTGTCTAGCAAAATTTCTTAGTTGCTAATCTTAGCATAATTCCACAGCCTTTAAGAGTTTAAGGATCATATCACAATACTGCTCATGTTCCTTTTATACTTTAGACTCTATCGGTATTTCAGCAATTTTCTCTTGTAAGGATGCCTCATTCTTTAGGCTTATATACTTTACAAGGCAACTCATTACCCTTGTAACTTCAATAGGAACTCGTAAAATTCACTCCGAGTTCGAATCATTATCTTATGGACACCAATCTTCAATCTTTTATCTAAGGACTCTTTATACTGAGGCTAGTCTTATTAACTCCTCACATATCCCTAATCAGTTCCATAAAGCATCTGTTTTCATGTAGATGAATACTTGTTCTTCACCAGAACTTTATCAATGATAGGAAATTAATACATCCTTTTTAATTCATCTACAACTCAATATCATTTGTATTTCTCTCATTTATACTGATACAAACAATTTCATTATTCTCAATTTTTCATTATCTGTATTTTCGTCATCCAGACCTTTACACGTGAATTTCATTATTCACACAATTTTCAGAGTTATTTTCTTAAGCTTTTCGGATTCTTTCTGCATCCTCCGATATAAACTTAGAATTTAACTTCATATTCAAAATCGAGTCAATGTTATCTTGATTCCTCTAATTTATATAACCCTGGAAGTCCTATCGGAAATCTAATCTGATACTTTCTTTAATCATACATTTCTTATCATCTTGTGATCATCGTTCCTCAACTTTTCATCTGATTATGCCTTTTACAAAGATTGCTCTTATAAGCTCCTTATACATCTCCGATTAAATCATATTTAAGGCATCACTTCCATATGATATTTATTTGTTCTTCATAAGAACTTTAGTGTATAACCAAAAATTTTAATACATCATTTAATTCATCCTCAAATCATATCATTTGTATTTCCATCCTTTACATCGATACATGCGAATTTCATCATCCACAATATTTTACAAAAATTCTTTTCTTAAACTTGTCGGATTTCTTCCATATTCTTCGATGTAAGCTTAAGAATAAATTTCATATCCACGATCGAGTCAACATTAACCTGATTTCTCAATCTATGTTACTCTGAAATTTATCGGGATTCTCATCCGGTAGTTTCTTTAACCACACTTCTTTTATCATTTTGGACCTTCATCATTGTGTCCCATCATTTCACAGTGTATTCTCAAGGCAGAGACATTCAATATTCAAAACATTTTGATACATACTCTACCTTGATTTTATTACCTAGTCATACTTTACAGCGTTACGAATCTTACTCTGGTAAGCTGTGTCAAGTACAATGGTTATCAACACACTTTACAGCTACTCGTTTCAATTCAGTTATTCACTTTAAAACCATTTCCATTTACTGAATTCAAGCTTAATTCCCTTGAGTATATTATCCACAAGGCTTGAACCTTGGCACCCTTACGTACCTAGTTCCTTACACTCGTGTTACCATTGAGACAATTGTAAGAGCCCCGCCCGTTCACATCGACCGTCGGCGAGCATCCCCTAGGCGATCCTTTCGCCCAGGTTTACCCTTACTAGTGAGTCGACGATAATATAATTTACCTGTATCTCACAACGCATGATCCACTACAGGTCGCCCATCATTGGGTCGCCCATCACAGTTCTGTCTCAAGGGTCCTGAATAATTTAGGTTCATTGTCATCTTCTTTTTATCACTTCTCTGTTCTTATAATTATTCTCTAATTTACAGTACTCAACACAGTACCTCATTCTGTAGCACATATTTCAAGATATGTCGGTTCTATATAGGATTATCTGTTTGACACCTCAAAGTAGTGAAAACGTATAGAACCATAAGTAACCACACCAGTATGTATTTCATTATTGGTACTATTCACCTTATCAGTCAATTCCTGTAATCATTTCACTTTTCATAATATTCAACGATCTCGTTCAGTACACTCTTAATTTTTCGACCCTTTCAGTCAATAACCGGGCCAAACATCTGATGACATTCCACTACACTCTTTGGATCGCATCTTACCATTTTATTGTGAAGCCCCGGATTTACCGTTTCTTTCAGGGATTTACCGAGCCACTTCACTCATCCGTACTCGTTTTATTGTAAGGACCGGGAGTGCTTGGATCTCCGTTAACCAGGGATTTACCACCCCAGTATCTTACTCATACGTACTGTCCGCTCTGGGTTCTAGAGGTGGCCTCCGTCACACAGACGTGGCACTTAGTCCCTCACGGATTATTTTATTGTAAAGCCTAGGATTTACCACTATGGCCCAAAGTCCACTCGTGGGGGGGCCCTGGTCGCCTCACTCAACCGTACGGTTATCCCCTATGTCCCACAGTCCACTCGGGGTTTTTCTTTCGCGTCCGTAATCTAAGTGTTAGTGGAATTAGTAATAGGGATCGTTAGATTCATATGACATCTTCTATGCCATTAATAATTCCATTACTATCAATGGATTCCAATTCAGCTCGGTTTTAACAATATTCCGAACATCGCCCAATATAGGGGCATTTTCGTCATTTCGACATTTATTTCTATCTCCTCAATATACATTTAAATCAATGAACTAATCATCTATATGTTGATAGTATCCTTTCTGATACTTATAACAGCAAGTTAAATCTCATTCGATTTTCGACAGAGAAGTTCACTAAAATCCACAATGGGATTAATTTACTTGTAATTCAGCTTTATAACATTAATTTCTCTGTCAAATCGGTCAATTACAACTTCTGGTGATCTATTTTGACTCTCGGTAAAATTTTGGGGTAGGGGTATTTTGGTCATTTTTGGCTAAAAATTTTCTCTCTCTTCAAATTACCCTCAATCGGTGATCTTAAAGTCTATTTAATGATGATATATCATTCCCCTCTTTTATACCATCACTTTTAGGTCTCAGTTCGGTTCGGACAGAAAAGTATTGGTGGGGCCCTCACCGAGTCCATTTCTGTTCCTTACCGAATAGGCCTTCATTTAGACTAGAAGAATCACCAATAATTCGAAAATTTCTGAGCCTATTTTCTTCTTTAACATTCTCAGTTTATACTTTCTCACTCCCTTTAATTCATTTTACTCCATTTACAATCATTTATTTTCTCTATGTATTCAGACGACACAGTACTACCGGGGATGTTTAACTCTTATCCTTCCAAAAGTATCCACAGACATCAGGCCAGCTATTGCTCTGATACCATTAAATCTGTCACGACCCATGATCACATTTCTTACCTTATTGTACACAACTTAACCGGTTGGGCTGTCTGCGATACTTCACTTGTACTGACTGTTAAACAATTTTACATAATATTGTTTATATTATACACATCTCCTATCATAATTAATCGGATAAGTAGTACTGTTGACGTGTCTAAATATAGAGAATAAATGATCATACCTCAAATAATCAGTCGGTATGACACATTATCCTCCGTGTACAGCCAGGATCCACAATCCACTGAACTCACATTCGTCAAAACCTGAAATGTTGAAAATTAAGGGGTGAGCAAAACCACGGCTCAGTAAGAGAATTATATGCCTCACTTGATACTCAGCTTCCTATATGCTGAAAATCTTTTTCATTTTTCCTATGGGCTCTAGGCTCGCATGTAGGAAAGATACTACAGTCGGCTAGGAATCCGAATGGAGTAAGGTAGGTATTTTAGAATACCATACTTGTTACGGAACCTAGAAGCAACTATAGAGAGAATTTTTTTTCTTTTTGTTTTGAATTAATAAATCCTTTTCCTTTTTAAACTTTCATAACCTTTTTCATATTCTTTTCAAAATAATGCTTCTACGAAATAAAGCATTTAAATAGAATAATTAATATTCGTATATTCCTTGAAAAGAATATTAGTTAAATCATCATCTTATTTCTTTAAAACTCATTTCATGTTTTAATGTATTCTCTTAATTAGTACCGTCCTTTAAAAAGCAAAATAAGCTATTAAAATCTATTCCATTCTTAAGTTCACAAGGCATCATTCTTTTTATCAGTATGATTAAGTGTGAAAGAGACGAACATTCAAGTAGCACATGTTTGAGTGGCATATATAAACATAATCCGATATATCACACACATCATATGTCATGTGCACAAGATCTATTTCATCCTTCGACATTTGTCGCATCCCCATCAGAACTTAGACTGATTACTAACACATCAGAACTCGTGTAGCACTTAGTTCCCGAAGGATTCTAAAGGTGGCTCACACGGTAAAATCATCGAGTCTTTGCTCAGTTTGGCCTTTACTAACACATCAGAACACGTGTAGCACTTAGTTCCCGAAGGATTTTAGAGGTGGCACACACGGTAAAATCATCGAGTCTTTGCTCGATTTGGCCTTTACTAACACATCAGAACACGTGCAGCACTTAGTTCCCGAAGGATTCTAGAAGTGGCTCACACGGTAAAATCATCGAGTCTTTGCTTGGTTTGGCCTTTACTAACACATCAAAACACGTGCAGCACTTAGTTCCCGAAAGATTCTAGAGGTGGCTCACACGGTAAAATCATCGAGTCTTTGCTCGGTTAGGCCTTTAACACATCGAAGCTCGTGTAACACTTAGTTCCCGAAGGATTCTAGAGGTGGCTCCCACGGTTCGGAATTCAATTAATTCCTATGCATAATGCATTCCTCAAAATGCAAGCACTAAAAAGTATACAATTTATAGCTTCAATAACCACAACCAAACTATAACATATAACATGCAAGTCATAAACAAGATTTCCTATCATGTAAAACACTTTCCTTTTTGACATATCACCTATCATTTATGGAGTCTAAGATAGACATCAATCTTATCGTACTATAAACCTCGAAGGGTACAGAAATAAACCGGTCAAATCTATGACCATAATCTATATTATCCTCTGTGGGTCGCGGATCAGGTGTCGACCGGGACTAAACATATCACATATCATGCATCAGCATGATAGGAATGCCAACCAATCACAAAACCGTAGTTTTCATCATAAAATAAACTTTTATGCAATTTATATAAATATAAAATTCCATAATTTAAAACCATATGGGTTAAAATCCTTTAGTGAATATTTATAAAAATATTCATAAGAATATTCAATATTTTTCACTTCATCTTTCGTCTCGTAATTCGTGTAATTTATCTATTCCGAGAATTTTCGGTGATTTCATTATCACCATTCTCGAATACATGAATATTCTAAAGTTCCATCTCATTATATTCATGTTTTATGAAATTTAGAAATTTAGAAATTTCCTCATGTTTCGTGATTAACTATCGAAATTCGGAAATAAAATCATTTAATATGATTTTATAAAGTTTTTCTAAAATTTTCGGTAGCATAACGTCTGCCGATTTACTAACCTCCTGCACGGAAAATACAGTTTAAAATCTTTCAGCCAGTACTTCTTCCCAAATTATTTTTAGCAAATCATGCATCATAATAATTTTCATAAAATAATTGCATAAAATATTTCAATTTAAAATATGCAGACTGAGTATCCTTACAGTGCTGCACATGCATCCCTTACCTTTTTCCGGGTCGGCGACTTCGCTTATTGATCGCGCCCGCACTCCATTTCTCTCGATTCCTTATCCCGATTGCTGAAAATAATTTCTAGAAATAAAATTCTAATTTTTTAGAATTTTTCATAATTTATTTAATTTTTCTGAAAATTAAATCTCAAGAAGATTTCTTACTGAACTTTGAAAAATCCCGGGTTGTCGAATTTTCGGGAATTTTCCGAATTCCTGAAATTCTCCTTTTTCCTCTTTTTCTTCCTTTTTCTTCCTTTTTCCTTTTTTTCTTTTCTTTCTTTCTTTTTCTTTTTCTTTTTCTTTTTCCTTTTTCTTTTCTTTTTCTTTTCTTTTTTCTCCTTCCTTTCCCGGTCAGACCGGTCCATCTCCTTTCCTCGCCGGTTCCTCGCCGACGGCCGGTTCTTCGACGGTTCAGGCGTCCCTCAGTTGGCCGGCTGCACGACGAACTTGCCGGTGCCCTCCGTTTGCCCTGGATCGGCGGCACGGCGACGGATCGAGGCGGTTTTGTCTCGGTTTCTTCTTCGTCTTCACCGGCGTTCCTCCGCCGTCCATTGCGCCTCCGGTGGCCTCCATCGGCTTCCTCTTCCTCCGATGAAGCTTCGGTCGTAGTGGTGGCCACCGATTCGGCCGGCACTGCCGTCAGCCATTTTCTTTTCTCTTCCGGCGTTTGCTTCTGTTTTCCCTTCGATTTTTCTCCGTTTCTTCACGCCGCCGGTAGCTTCCTTCTTTTCTCTGGCCGGTGGCGTCTCGCTTTCCTTTTCCCCTCTCCCCGGCGGTGGCGGCTTCGCCGCCGTCGGCCCTTGGCTGGGGGAGGATCGGGTTTTTCTCGATTTTTCCCTCCCTTCTTTTCTGTTTCATTTCCTTTTTGGTTTTTTTTATCTTCTTTCTATTTTTAGTAAACTATATACTATATATTATACAATATATTTTATACATATAATATATATTATATGTTATACATACATTATTTCATACATAATATTATACAATATATATTATATACAAAATACATATTGTACATTACAAAATACATGTCTAGTATATATGTGTATATTTATATATATACTTAAAATTAAGTAACATTTATATATATAAATTATATAAATGCTATAATAAAATATTTATACATATAAACTTTAATATAAAACCATACTTACTTTTCTTCTAAATGTATTTACATAATTATATATACACATAAAACATTATATTTATATACAAATGTATTATTTGAATTTATGAAATAGTATATATATATATATATTTCTATATATATAACAACGTATTTCAAAATATACTATATAATATTTTGAATACATATGTATTGGTATAAAAATACATTTATATAATATATAATTATATCAATATATTTCATTTATTTTTTTATTCTCTTATTAAATTTTTGATTTTCATTCTCTAAATTAAATTTTTCTCTTCATTATTTCCCATAATTTTATCCTTCCCTTATTTCCAATTTATCAAATTTTAAATTCCTCACTTTCCTTAATTTCGGGAATTTCAACGATATTCCCATCTCATAAATAAATTTTATTTATTTACTTTTATTTATTTATTTCCTCTTATCTATTTTCTTTAATATTTATTTTCAATATTTCTAATTTCAAATAAATGGAAAATTTACGGTTATCACAATAATAATTCTAAGGTTAATATTAAGAATGAAAAATAAACAAAGGAAAAAGTGTTTTAATAAATTCGATGACGAAGCCTCTCTGAGAAAGACGAATGAGATTTCTTGGATACTCTTGAGATGATGATGAAATTTAAGAAATTTCACTAGAATGATGGAGAGTTTCATAGAAAATGTCCAATATTTAAATGTCTGAATTTAATAAACAAACAAAGACCCTTAAATCAAAAATTCTAAAAATCACAAAATTAATTGGAATCGTTTAAGACGAGCGTCATAAGGGTGCTAATCCTTTCTCATGCGCAACCAAACTCCTAAACTCTAAACTTAAAACATAGACCAAACCTTGTCCATAGTTTGAATAGGTGACCTGTAACAGTCCGAGTACATAGAATTTACTCATTTCTATACACATTTTTTGGTTCGGCTGTCTGCGATACTTTAAAATAAATAAACAGTCACAATAATAACCAGTAATTTCATTAACAATACAATTTTCAGAAATGTGACATTTCACTATTTCTTTTCATATCTACATCCCCTGTATGCTACTTAGACTTAAAGTAGTATTGTACATAATTTCTGAACATATAAAAGAAAATAATATACCTCCATTATCGTATATTTGCTGGCTCGGGTAACCGATATAGCAGTCGATAACTCAGGATGGTATGTCTCTTAATCCAATATAATAACCTGTAGAGTGGAATTAAAGGGGTGAGCGATAACGTGATCAGTAAAGGAGTCATATGCTGCTTGATACAATGAAATCTATATGTTGAAAAATATTTATTTTCCTAACAGTGTACTAAGCACAGCAGAGGATGGATATTATAGTCGGCTGAGAAATCCAGATGGAGCATAGACGGTATTTTGAAATATCTATCTTGTCCCGGAAACTCAGAGCGACTATAGGGAGTAATGTATAAATTGTTATAATAAAACAATTTAATACTCATTTTTCCATAAATATAAATGGAATAAACCATTTAATTTTCATCATTTCAGTAACAGTTCAAAACACGTGACAGTTCAGTAATAAAGCAGTACAGTGAGCAGTAAGTGTAATACTGTAAAAATAGTATACAGTCACTTTAATACAGTATGTTATAATTATCTAGAAAAATCAGTGGATAAATAGTTCAGTAATTATTTCTAATTTTAGAAATAATTTTCATAATATTATTTTCCATCAAACAGTAGTTCTCAATATGGTTCAGTAAACAGTAATCAGTAAGATATAGTTCAGTAAACAATATTTCAGTAGGTTGAGACTAGGCATCACCTTAAATCATATCATGCTATCATCATCCCCGAAGGGATACAGTATCAGTATACAGTAAGATCTATAGCCATAGTCTATAGGGCATCCTCGGTGTACACTTGCAGGTGATTCCGGGACTGTTGATGACTTGGCGGGTTAATCAGCCACATGACAGTAACAGTAATCAGTAAGCATGAAATTGGGGCCTAAAGCCTCAAAATCATTTATTTTCTCATAAAAATACCTTTTAGGAAATCTAATGAATTAAATCATTTATTTAAATAAATATTTCCAAAAAGATATTTATTTCTTATCCCCAAATACAGTGAAAACAGTTGATAAATATTCATGTATCTAGTGAGAAATCTCATAAATATTCTTTTCGAATATCTAATAGTATAAAGAATATATTTTATTCTCACTTGAAATAAAAAGCTTTAACATGAATATTTAATTTAGCATTTTTCAATAATTTCCAATTAATGAAAAATTTATGGAAAATAATTTCCAAAATTCGCAAATTATCCATTTCATGCATCTAAAATATTTCATGATATTTTAGAATAATTTTGATAATTTACGGCAGCATAACGGCTGTAAATTTCTAACCTCCTACACGAAAATTACAGTATATAAAACCAACTTTCAACCACAATTTGCATGATTTTCAAAGCAAATCAAGCTTCCAATAATTTCATAAAATTAAACTTGATAAATCATGCAATTCATCATATCCTTACAACTCACACACTTCTCCCTTACCTAACTAGCGATACCAAGCTTTTCGATAGCACCCATCGAAATCTGAAATTCACGGCTGTAAAATAATTTTATTAACAATTATCAATAATTTTTCCTCTCAATTTTAAGCCACTAACTTTCATAAAATGCAGCCACTAATAATACCATATATGTACAACCAGTATAATTTACACTGATGTTAAACTAAACTTCCTCGTTTTAGCTCCTTTTTCAATTCTGATTTCACCAATCTTTCCCTTTCAATTTCTATAGTCATTTTCTACCATCTAATCATAAAATGCAGCATGAATGCCTGCTCAAAATACCATGGCTGAAACCCCCATTTGGTGCCATTTTTGGATTTTTCAATCTTTTTCCATACTTTATTGTTTCCAACTTTTAAATCCTTGCTCACTTGATCATTTCCTATTATTTTCTTGCATGAAACCATAAAGTATTCTTACATTCTCATGCCGACCAAAACCCTTCTTCAATGGCTAATTTTTATCCAGTCAATATTATGGAAAACTAACTTCATAATCTTTTTCTATACCTTAAATTAGGCTAGAACACAACTTTAGATTTAATTAAAACAATATGAAATGATATCCCCTTACTCTAACCGAGCCTTCTTTAGCCTCTTTTCTCCTTATTCATTTAGTTCAATCCCATGTCTTAAACATGCCATCCATGCTATGACAAATAAAGATCATCATAAAGATCAACCAACACCAAAACCCTCTTACCTTTGTTTAACCGAATCAACACTGCTCTAAACCAGAACAGTTTCTGTTCACGTCAGCCTCCCTTTTCTTGGTTCTTATCTAGTCTTAAGATGGAGGAAAGGTTTATTAAGAAGGGTTAAACTGTTAGATAGCAAGAGGATGAGATTTTTGCTAAATAATCTTGGAAGAAACGGGAGCAAAACAGAGCAAAACTTGCAACCAAAACAGAAAAATCGGTGTGCTACAGAGTAAGTCGGCAAGATGAAGTTAAATTGCTCAAGTTTTGTTCTATTTAGTCTTTCATTTATCATATTATCCAATAAGGATTTGCCACCTAGCTAACTAACCCATTTGTTTCATCATTTCTTGTTTTGAAAGTGGTCTTACACGTGCAACAAATAGCAGCAAAAAGGAGAGGCGGTGAGGACCAAATTTCTGCTCGGTTTTGACTTATTTTCCCCCCTTTTTGTGTGCTCCAACCAATAACAATTAACCATTTGGTCAAAAATAAAAATTCCCTTTTTTTATCATTTATTTACATTTTTTATTATTAAATACCACTTCCATTTTCCAAATTTCAAATTTATTTATTTATATATTTCTATGCCTCCACTTCATCATGTAATATTTATTTCACCTTTTATACATCATATTATCAATCATAAACCCCAATAAATCCAAAATTCCAAAGTGGAGTCCACATTAAATATTTATTTAATTTCACTAAATAATTTATTTCCATTATTAAATATTTACAAAAATATTGTGTATAGTATAATATAATCATGTCTCACATGACCTGTCACAATCCACATATATAGTATATCTCGCATTTCCACACATTTAATACGGTTGGGCTATCTGTGATGCGTTTATTTCCACTTTCTTTTAACAGTAAACACTATTAAACAGTAACTCCTTTTAATTTACATAAGTAAAAATATTTACATGTCATAATTCATTCATTGTTTACATCCCCTGTTTATATTTACAACACAATAGTACTGTAAAATAAGTCTGAACATTTAAAGTAAATGATTATACCTCCAGGATCTACACTACGCTGCCTCGGGGTAAGTCAAAGTGCAGTCGAAATCCTCAGATAGGCAAATCACGCAGTCACTGAAAATAATCTGTGGATGGTGAAAATAAAGGAGTGAGCAAACCATGGCTTAGTAAAGGATTTGTATGCAGAACTTGATATCACTAAATCTATATGCAATAAAGTCATTTATTTTCCTAGAGGTGCACTAAGGACCGTAAGGAAGGATACTATAGTCGGCTAGAGATCCAGATGGAGTAAGGAAGGTATTTTGAAATACCTGTCTTGTCCTGGAATCTAGAAGCGACTATAGGGAGTAGAAATTTAATTTGATAAAAATTTCATTTAATATTTCTCCATATATAAAGAATTCTCATAAAAATGGTATAATAAATCATTAAATAAATCATTTAGGAAATAATTTAATTTCCACATTTAAAATATCACTTTCACAATTAAATAAACCACAATAAACAATATGTACACAGTTCAGTACAGTACATGTAAACCAATTAGAAATCATCATTCATTTCACCGAAAACACATTAGTAATTACTTGTAATTTAATATCACCATTTAATTAAAACAAATTAATATCACATATAAATGGTGGAGACTAAGGCATCACCCAAAATATATCATGCTATAATCCCCATAGGATATAATAATCGTTTCATGAGATCTATAGCCATAGTCTATAATTGTCCTCAGTCATACACTGATCAGGTGTCAACTGGGACGTTGAAGATAGGATCAATATCAACAGCTTCACACAGAATATACATATCACATATCAGCATGATACGGGGCCTATCAGTCTCGAAACAAGATTCACACAGTCGTATCACCTTTATGGAAATCAATAAAATAGGTAAAATTCTTGGTCAGTCCATAATAAAAGTAATTTATAAAATATTCACTTTTCAACACTTCACTTTATAAACCATTTATTACACTGTAAAACACTTAGAAGGAATTTTTGGTAGTTTTACTTTCATTAAATTAAATAACACAAATATCAAAATAATATTTTTTGGTAAATTCATATTTTATGAAAAATATTAAATATATCATCTCTAAGGCTAGGAAGTAAATCAATAATGCACTAAAATATTTCATGACATTTTTAGAAAATTTTCTAAGAAATTTCAGCAGCATAACAGCTATGAATATCCTAGCCTCCTTGCACTTTCAACAAAGTATAATACCAGCTAAAAACCACAGATTTCACAGTTTTCAAGGCAATTCTCTTTCAAAATATTCTCATATAATTATTTGCATTGAAACCATGCATTCGAAATATCCCTACAGTCTACACACGCATCCCTTACCTATCTGACTTTATCGATTTCTTTGATTGCACCACTCGTAATTCAATACTCTCAGACTGCAGATAATTTCACCAAATATATTATCTCACTTAATACTTATTTTTAAGCTATTATTCATGCTTAATTGCAACCACATTGTACACTGCAAATATTTATGCAGAGTATATTTTCTACCGCGCTCAAAGTCTTCTCCATTAAGTCGGAATTTAAATCTGATCGCACTGGTGGACTCCTTGTAATTTCTACAATCTAATGGCACCCCAAAATCATCAAAATGCAACACCAAACCCTCTCCCCTTCATGAGGCCGAATTTCCCCTCTTGCAAATTCAATGGATTTTCAACAATCTAACACTACACTTATGTTTAGCCATGCTCATTCATCAATTTGGCATTATTTTTATGCATGAAACACAATGAATCCATGAAATACTAGGCTTCGCCGAAAGCCCCTTCAATGGCAAAATTTAATTTTGTTCAATTTAATCAAATCCAATGCTACCAACATGTTTAGTATGCATAAATTAGTCTTCCTACACTATTGAAATTCAAAGAAAGTGAAAGCACAAAAATTCCTTACCTTGGCTGAATATGAAGGAGTGCCAAAGGTCTTGATTTTGTTCACTTCCCAAAGAAATATTGATATGGGTAGATAGAGGATGAAAATTTAGGTGGGGTTGTAGAAGAGATTTTGTTGAGAAAGTGTAGTTTAGTAGTAGTTTTTGAGAGCTTTCTTTCATTCCTTTCTTTGGCTATAGAGGACGTATAAGGGAGGTTGAAGAAGCTTCAATAGTGGCCAGCTGAGTTACGAAGAAAAATATAGAATTGTCTAGATAATTATGAAATGACTAAATTGCCCTCCATTATGAAATTTTCGAACCATTTTGCCCTTACGTTTCCATAATTGTAACAACTATGTAATTGCACTCTAAAATTTCGGATTTCATCACCAAATACTTTTATTAAATGTATTTTGATGAATTATGGTGGTTTCATTGACGCGCGGTACATCGAATGCTTGAAATTATGAAATTACCCCTTGCAGACCGATAGCAAAATTTTCTGAGTTAACTACCGATTTGATAAATCTATTAATACTATCTTAAACTCCTTTTCATGTAGAATATCATGGTATTTTTTACTTCGTCCAAATTCATTTTAGTTTGGATACAATTTATGAAAAAACTCTTGAGACGTATCCGTCATTTTTCAATTTGTTTATCACATTTCCCAAAATAATGAAAATTAGGTGTTTTGGGTCTCAAATTTTCCACAATATAATTATTACACCTTCCGTACACTGTTTTCCTCGGTCATACATACATTTGGGCACAAAATTTCAAGTTAGGCCCACATCACTATTTATTTAAAATTTACAAAATATATTCAAAATAAATTAATAATTACATATTTACACATGTGCAGTACAAAATAAACGGTTCTCAGATGACTAATCACACCTAAGTTAGAATTATTGGTGGTGACTTAATATGTTTAATGTCTGGCAACCTAACCCTAGGAAACGTTATGACACTCTTCATCGAACAATAACACATAACTTAAATACCATCTATAAACTAATTCTATCTTAGACGATCATTTTACGAAATTGCGACAGTGTAACAGTATTATGTTAAAAACCTCCTGCACGTTTAAAAACAATTCAATATCACCACAATTCAATTGTTTCTCAATGTAATTACAATATCACCTACGTTTTTTACATACATCCTTTAACAAAGGTCAATCACACTGCAAATTCTATCTCGATTGCATCATAATCAATAGGCAAGCATATATTTGCCTCTCCTCCAAATCACTTCAAAGCTGCAGAAACCAATCCAAACACAGTTCAATGTCAATACTTCCTCTACGAAATATTTAAAGCACTTAAGTACGGTCCTAATTTTATAATACAACAGCATTTCTAATACACTTTCTACCTAGATCGAAAACTACATCTTATACTAAAACACTCCTTTTTTTGATTCTGACTTCACAATTAATCTTCTTATCGTTAATACACAGTCATATATTAAATTGGTATCATTTCAAGCAATCTAAGCCTAAGTTCTTCATTTGGCCAAATATACCTCATTATCTTACACTCATCATTTTCAAAATCTAACTTCACAATCATGTTTTCTATAATTTCTATAACAATATATATCAATTTGGCATGAAATAACACAACTTAATCTATAAACCCTAAGTGGTTGAAACCCTAAATGAATCCTACACTCAGTTTTTGTCACGACTCGAAGGGCGTGACGGGCACTCAACACTTACACTTATACTACTTAGCAAATTTACGAATTAAATTTTTCCTTTCACTCTAAGGTTTGTATTTGATGTCAATGTAGTTACTAAATAATTTTTACTTGTCCTTTTTCCTTTTTAATTCAACTTCACTAACTTTTTTCTTTAATCCAAAGGTGAGTTAAATAATTCTTTAGGGCATGTAATGATTATTTTTAATCCATAACATATACTTACCTAGAAACATATTGAAAATATCCCCCTTATATTTAGGTATTTCCTCAGATAAACAACCTGTAAAACGTTATCATTTATCATAACCTAATCATACCAATCAATTCCGTTATCCACACATTCACATCATAATGCAAATCATCAAATAATTATCAAGTCAAAAATCCTAATATCCACAACTAAATATCACATACATATCGAATAGGATCACACTCGATCATCATATCACTTACGAAATAATTCTAAAACGATCCTAAGTTACATCCCATGATAGATCCATAAATTGTACTGTGTAATCTATATAGAATGTACATGTAAACAAAATGATGCATTGTCTGTATACCTTGAGATGGCAAAAGTAGGGCTTAAAGGACGCTGGTATGTACCTAGGCTAGGTATGGTCCCTGATGGCCCACACAGAAGTTTTACGCTATAGCCTAGCTCAGATAGTCTACAGATGGTGGAAAAAGGGGTGAGTAATTCATAGTTCAGTAAGTAGTTTAAGTAAATACCTGTTAGGCTCATATTGAACTACATGCACGTGTATGCATGAGCAGTAAATAAGGTGACATGAATGTGTGATACTATGTCTTGATGCCAAAAGTACAAATACGGACTCAAACTTTAAAAGTTAAGGTTGTACGAGGTATTAGTCGGAAGGATACTTCAAGCACCTTATTTTCCCGAGCTCAACTCAATGCCTAGGGACACAGTCACTTAAGATAACAGTACACTACCAACAGTAAACACAACACTATAATGGTCAATATGCTTAGCTCAAACGGATTACTTATGAAGACTACAAATTGCGTACTGATTTTGTAAGTAAATAAAGGACATCAACTAAGTTAAGAAATTGAGATTTAGTTTGTACTTGTAATTTTCTTTAGTAATGGAAACGAATATTTTACTTAGGAGCAATTACCAATAAATGATGAGTGCTAGCATAATTTAGAATTATATAATTAACTTCAAAACATGCGTTAATTTAATAAAGAAAATAAATTTAATTTAAGGACATTATTGCTATGTGTGTATATATATATTATTAAATATATATATATCTCATATATATATATAATTGAGATAAAAGAAAAAATATATATATATATAATTATATATATATATGTATATATATATATATGAATATAGATGAATATACAATATAAAAATATATATGTATATCCATATAAATTAGAATAGGAAATGTGATTAAATAATACAAGAAATAATACTAATAAAATGAAATAAAATAAAACAAATGCATAAAAAAAAATATATATATATATATATGAAATGATAAAAATATATTAATATATATACATAAAAAGTACATGTATATATATAAATAATGAATAGGAAAAATATATATAATATATAATAATATTATTATAAGTGATTCGCTTCCTATGGAAGCCAATCAAAGACATCACCTGCTCCCACGTGTCTCGAAAGGAAAAGGGCAGAAGCTAAACGAAAACAGAAAGAAACCCGATCAAAAAGAGAAGGAAAGAAGGAAAAGAAGAAAAGAAAGAAAAGAGAGAAAGAAAAAGAGAAATCTCGGCCAGAAAAGGAAGGAGAAAAAGGAGACAGGAAAGGAGAGAAAGAAAGAAAAGAAAGGAAGCCTTTGTCCAGCCACAATCGGTGTGGGTTCAGAGAGTGAAGGAAAAAAGGGTTACTGCAGCAAACTGAAGAGAGGAAGGAAGGGGGGAGCTCAGTTAGAAAAGAAGCAGAAAAGTTAAAGGACAAAAGAGAGAAGAAAAATGAGAAGGAGGATTCGAAGCTTGAAGAAGGGAGGCTGAGACGTGATGGCTGGTGGATATAAGTCGAAGTGCAGCAGCTCCACGTGAGGGGAAAATCCTGAAGCTTGGTCAGAAAAATCTGGTTGAATAGGACACCTTGGGGGGTTATTTTAGCTTATCTCTAAGTATGATATAGTGGTCGTTTGAACAGTGTTGGGTGGCGTTAAGGGTCATTGACTAAGGTCTCTAATTTTGCTCAAAAACAGAGCTGTTCTTGATGATTGGCAATAGGGTTCTTGAACGAAACTTAAGGCTGTGTTCAAGGCTGCTTGAGATGGTTTTGTTTGAGATGATTTTGGCTGGAATTTAAGGACCATTTTACTGAGGTTGAGGTTGGTTTTCTTTTTTTAGGCATTGAGGAGGAGACCATTGAAGCTTTTGGTGAGTCTTAAGTACCAAACTTGAGGTTGTTTTCAGGTTGGAGTTGAAGGCTGTCTTGCATGATTGGATGTAGTTAAAGGCTAAAGCAATGTTGTGCCAAAGTGGAATTAGAGGCTGAAACTTGGAAGATTTAAAGAGGGGTAAGTGTCTTGCCAAGTTTAAGATTAAACATATAAAATACATGTTTATATATCTAACGTTAAGAATGTGAAATTGTAGTAATGGCAGCAACAATGAACTAAATCGTGAAGGCCACACAAAGAAATAAAGCCATTTTTGCATCAAATTATAAAGGTAAAAAGTAGGCTCTGTATTGTTTAGTTTAAAGTCTAATTACTTACATATATATATGTCCAAATGCATGTTATGGACATTATGAGATATGCATTGATATATATATATATAATACAATATAATTATATGTCGTGTAGGCATGATTAAGACTGAATATGGGTGAAGGTTTTAATTGGAAAATTTTAAAAAGAATGGGTTACAAGAAAGTCAGCTAAGAAAAGCCTCTTTGGTTCAATCATCGATATATATATATATATGATCTACATATGCAAAAATATACACATATGCATACCAATATAAATATATATGTACCAATGTGCGTGTGTATATATATATCATTGGCGTGATAACGAAGAATTAATCTGTGATGTAGACGTAAACTTAATTACATGTGGGTCTAAGATACATGTTTTAGCATGTTACTAAACAAAATGAGGATAAGTTGTTGGATGGAAACAAAATTGGTTCGTAATGAGTTGAAACAGTAAAGAGGCTTGAGTATTTGATATAGGAACTTGAAAAGACCTTTGCTAAGGGGTTGATAGAAACATATAAATATATATATCTATATATATAAGGCACTATTGTGGAAATAAAGAGAGATGAATCCTTAGTATAGGATTCTAGTTGGAATATCTAGCGAAAATAAAATTATATGAAATGTAACTTTACTATACACTATAATTCAAACAGATTTACTATGCACTTTATTTGAAAAACAAATGCTATGCACTTACTTTGATATGTAATCATAATGCACTCAATTCGAAACACAATCATTATGCACTTAGTTCGATACCCAATCACTATCCACTTAGTTCGAAACATAATCACAATGCATTCAGTTCGATACACAATTGCAATGCACTTAATGTGATACGCTATCACAATGCACTTAGTTCGAAATATGCACTATGCACTTGGTTCAAAACATGATGACTATGTACTTGGTTCAAAACATGATGACTATGTACTTCATTTTAAAACGAATGAACATACAAAAAACGAAAATCGATTTAGTTAGGCGAAATGCCTTAAAGTACTAAAAATGGATTTCAAAATCAATCAATTATCACTTTTAGGCAAAAGCCTTAAATCATTGAAAACGATTTTAAAACCGATCTCTTATCACCTTAGGCATAAGCTTCAATTTGTTGAAAATGATTTTAAAACCGATCACATATCAATTTAGGTATAAGCATCAATTCATTGAAAATGATTTCAAAAAAATCATTTATTACTTTAGGCATAAGCCTTAAATCACTTAAAATAATGACTGAGAGAGTTTAGGCATAACCTCGATCAATTAAACACTCACGAAAAAAGAAGTGTCGCAAGCGACACAATACTATGGTCATAGATTTATTCCAATCTCATTGCACAGTCGAGAGTCGGAGCTTGTCTATTGATTTTCTATATAAGTACGATTTACCAAGAGCACTAGGCTCGACAATACACTGCACTGATCTAGAGCACTAAGCTCGATAGTCGGTAAAAGAACCTAAAGCAAAGCTCGATAGTCAGGTAAAAGTGGCCTTAAGGTCTAAGTGTAACACTCCACTAGTAATTTAGAGCATAGAGCTCGATAAACAGGTAATAGAATCTAGAGCAAAACTCGATAGGCTCAAAGAGACCTGAAGGTCTGAGTGTAGCACTAGGCAGCAATGGAACCTAGAGCAAAGCTTAATAGGCTCGATGGGTATGCCTGCACTAAAAAACAATTTGAAAATAGATTTCTCGTGTAGCAGCTAGCTCTCTTGGGATTCTATAGGTGACTTCCACGGTCTCAAAGGAACTCGTGTAGCACATAAGTCTCATAGGACTCTAGAGGTGGCTTTTACAGATATAAAAACACTGGTTAAAACAGTTTTGAGTTTCAAATACGCAAGATTTTTATTTATTTCGAACGTCAACTCAAAACTAGAATCTTTCAAGTCAACACATAATGCAAGTCAATATAAAACTTATGCATAAAGGTAGTTTGAATCAAAACATGTTATGAAAGAATCGTGTATGAATCAACGATATGCCATTGCACATATTGTTTGGATACTTAGCGTAATTAATGCAAATCATGCATATGTACACTTAGTGTTTCGTATATAAAATGAGTAAGATTTATATTTTCACTTATTTCTATTTGAATCACTATGCCACTGCACATATTGTATGGATACTTAGCGTAATTAATGCAAAGCATGCATATGTACACTTAGGGGTCGTTTGGTTTTGTTGTCAATTTTGTGTTTTATGTTTTCTGTTTTTGAAAATTTTGTTTTTGTTTTGTTTTGTTTTGTTTAGAAATTTTGAAAACAGAAAACATGTTTGGTGAGCTAAAACTGTTGTATGTTTTTAAAAACCAAAAACAGGAAACATGTTTGGCATCAAATAAGTTTTGAAACAGTTTTTTTAATTTTATAATATATTAATGTTGAACATTAAAATATATTTATTAAAATTATATAATTCAATATATGATTAATAATATGCTATTTTATTCTTAATTTTGATATATTATGAAAATTATTTCATTTATTATTAAATAAAATTTCTCTTAAAATTATGATTTTAAAAATTATATGAGATTTATTTTCTACTCTATATCTATACACAATTAATATTTAAATTTAATACAACTAAGTTTTAATACTTTATATGTAAAATTTTATAAACACAGTTAAAAAATAAAAGTAAAATTTATTATACAAAATACAAAAAATGAGAGTTTAAGTCCTAATATAAATACAACAATCAATTATTTTGATATGCATTCCATAATTCAGTAGCAATATCATCACGAATTCTATGCATATATCGCAATTGACTTGGTGTAACGTTAAACTCCACATGTTCTTGTGACCTGCTTGCTCCTGAAGTTTCTTCATTGTTATCAACTACAAGATGATCTGTCTCATATTCTTTGAACATATTATCTTGCATCCTATGTGTTCTAATAAAATTATGCACCGCACAACAAGCAATAACAATAAAACGTTGCATGCGTAAACTATACGGTGACATTCCTTTTAAAATTGGAAATCGAGCTTTTAGTACTCCAAAACATCGCTCGATACAATTACGCAAAGATGAGTGTTTGTAATTGAAAATCTCTTCTGGACCAAGCGGTTGTCGTCCTCTTCCTCTATAATCTATTAAATGATATCTTTCACCATGATAAGGAGACAAAAAACCTGACATATTTGTATATCCAGAGTCTACAAGATAATATTTACCTAGGCCAAAAAAATTGTTTTTAATTCTCCAAACAAAAACTAGAAGGTTTAACAAAATACTAGAAAGTAAGATTACCTTGTGGAGGCATTGGAAAACCATTTTCAGGATTAGATACACATTCAACAAATACTCGAGCATCATTTGCAGTTCCTTTCCATCCCGCCATCACATATGTAAATCGCATATCAAATGAACAAGCACACATGATATTCTGTGTCGGCTCCATTTTCTTCCCACGATAAGGTATTTGTTGTTTAGTAGGAACACGTGCAGCTATGTGTGTTTCATCTATTGCACCAATCCAATTCTATTAAAATATATATATATATATGTCACTAACTATTATAAATTTTGCTATTAATAAATAAGAAAAAGGTAATCAACTATATTACCTTAAAAAATGGACAATATCTTTGATCATGTTGAATTTGAGGAGGAACTACATCGAATGATGGTGGAATTATGATTTCTTTTCCAAGATGACACACGGCCTTTAGCACATTTTTAAAATATTGACAAATTGTTTCTTCGGAATGTTGAAATCGTTCTGCAATAACTCGATTGCGTTCATTATGTGCCAAAGTAAATAAAAATATAGCAACTTGTTCTTCTACTGTCAAGTGCTTGGAGTTTTGTAATAATCCCTGTTCTTTCAAAGTATCACAAAAATCAATAAACATTGATGGTTTCATTCGTAACTCATCAAAACATCTACTTTCATTCCCGTAAATAATTTCTTGAACATATGCATGACCTGACAATTGAGATGTTCTGCAAGGTTGTTTAAGTAAATACCTGTTATAATATTCTTCAATAACCATAATCAATAAAATATCTTCCACATCATCATCTTCATCATCTAACTCTGTAAGTGATGCAATTTGTATCATCTTATTACGATCCATCAGGTAAATCTGATAAATCATCATATAAGTGAACTAAATAGTTAAAAAAAATTCAAATGCGTATTAAAATTTCATAAACAAAAGCATATATGATTTTTTACTAAATGGCTAATAAAAATAGTCAAATACATATTAAAGTAAAACTAAACTTCATATTCCACTAAGAAAATATATCCCAAGTAACATAGTCCACTAAGAAACAAGAAATAAAAAAAGACAAACATAAACATAAATGTCGCAAATAAAAATTCAAGACAAAGTAATATGTTTTAGAACTGTAAAAAACATAACACTAAAAACAGATTCACTTTAAATTAAGAACCCAATCTTTCTTCCTTCCATCGTTCATTTGAAGAAATATTTCTCTCCACAATTCATCATCATGAAATTTCTCTACAGCTTTGGCATAAGCTGCCCCATCAATACTGTCAAGTTTGTTTAATGCTTCTAAACTCTCCTTTAAAAATTTCCTTCTAGGTGATCTAGATTCAGAAATAGCTTCAGAATAAATGTCCCCAGTAGATCCCCCTGAATGAGCGGAATGAGCTGAACCAACTAATAATTTTTCCCATATATCAGCCTTTTTTTAGAACTTTCACTAATAGAGTTCAAGGCAGATTGCACTGCTATGGAGATATTGGATTTTTTCCCTTGGCGAATGGTAGGGGTAGTAGAATGGGTACGCTTTTTAGTGTTATCACCTCTAGGATTAGCATCGCCATCACCTTCTATATCTTCCTCTAATTCTTTGTCTATTTCATAGGTTGGATTCACTCTCTCCTCATCACTATCCAATGGACTATGTGTCGAAGGTCTTGCATTTGATCCGGTGGCAGAAGTATCCCTATAAATTACACATAACTTGTCATACATTGGACAGCCCTTTTTTTGAAATCTTTTAGCCATCTTATGAACCTATATAAACAAACACATATGTCATTAAAATGAAAATTAAAATATATAAATATTGCAATATTTAAATTAGGGGACTTACAGCATATAGATGGTGCCATTTTCCTTCGAAGCAATTACTTTTCCACTAGTAGCTTCATATCCAACTCCAGTCTCCTTTAACAACTTCTTGAAACTACTATAGCGAATTCTCAATTGATTAAACTTATTTCTCAATTGCGAATCGAGATAGTTGTACTTTGTTCTTTTACTAAGGGCTTCTCGAATAAACTTCCATGATTCTTTACTAAATGTTGTTATAACTCTATTTCCCTTAACAACCTCTTTCTCCATAATGCAACTAAATAAATTCTCTTTCTCAGATGTCCATATATTTTTATCATCATTTCCAAGTTCAACAATGTGATAACCGCGAATTTTCGAATTTTGATAATAAGTATTCAGAAATTTAATTTAATGCAAGAGATAAATTAAAGTAATAAATGAATTTAATTACGAAAAAGGGAATATCGTTAAAGTTCTCGAATTTGATGAAAAGATGAAATTGAGGAAATTTAATTTGGATAAATGGAAATCCAAATTAAATAATAAATGGAAATGGGTATAATTATTTTTGGATATTAAGAAATCCAAATTAAAAAAATAAAAATACGAGTATTTATATATTTATATAATTTTATTATATAAATATATTCTTAAATATATTTTTATATGTTTTACATGATTACATATGTATATATGTGAAAAATAGTATATATATGATTATTATATAATGATATATACTATTTATATATATGTATCATAAATAAATACATATGTAGATTTATATACATTAAGTGTGTGTGTATATATATATATATATATGAAATATATATATAGTATTTTAAACTAAATTGTATAGATATATATATATATATATATATATAAATGATTTAAATGTATAATATATATCTATATACATATATGTAATATTTAATATTATATATATAATTATATAGATATAATTATATATATATATTAAAGATAAAAAATGGAAACAGAAACGAGAAACGGGATCCCGTTTCTGTCGAAAACAGAAGAAGGAGGCCGGTCGACGCCGGCCGACCGAGGGAGAAAGGAGGAGAGAGCGGTGTCGCCGATGAGAGGAGAAGCAAACGACGACGGCACGAGGCGGAAAGAGAAGAAAAATTGGGCGAAAGCCGAAACGGGAGAAAGGAAAATCGGGAGGAAAAAGAGAAAGGGAGATCGGCGGTGTCGGCCGATTCAAGCACCGCCACTACCACTCCCGCCACCGGCGAAGGCCGACCAAGGTGAGAGGAGCCACCGGCGAAGAGGAAATCGGCGGAGGAAAGAGAAAAAAGGAAGGGAAGAGGCCAAAACCCAAGCCTCCAGATCCGGCGCCGTCGCCGGTGATGGGGAGAAACCGAGGCCAGATCTGGCATCCCCGCAACCGTGTCCAGCTGTGGGAGGTCCGAACTGAAGGTGATGCCTGTGGGAAGAGGCTGAACCGGCGAGGTGAAAGAACCGAGTTGAGCCGGTCCGAATTGGTTCAGACTAGAAAAGGGAAAAAGAAAAAGAAAGAAGAAAGAAAAAGAAAAAAGAAGAAAGAAAGAGAAAAAGATGAAAAAGAGAGAGAAAAGGAATTTCGAGAAATTCGAGGAATTCTCGAAAATTTGAAAATCCGAAAAATCCCAAAAATTCGGTAAGGATTTCGAAAATTAATTCCGAGTATTTAATTTAAATAAATTATGAAAAAATTCTAATTTTTAGAATTTAAATTCCAGAAAATTATTCTAGGCGAACGAGAGGTCGGAATCAGAAGAGAAGGATTACGAGCGCGATCGATAACGCGAAAGTCGTCGACCCGGGATAGGTAAGGGATGCATGTGCAGCACTGTAAGGATATTCAGTCTACATTACTTTTCATTATGAAATATTTTATCAAAATATTGTAGTGAATTATCAGTTGGAAATTTGTGATGATGTATCGTTTGGATTTATAAACTGTATTTTCCATGCAGGAGGTTAGTCAATCGGCAGTCGTTATGCTGCTGAAAATTTTAGAAAAATTTCGTAAAATCATATTAAATGATTTTATTTTCGAAAATCGATATTAAATCACGAAAAACAAGGAAATTACTAAATTTCATAAATCATGAATATAATGAGATGGAATTTTAAAATATTCATGTTTTCGAGAATGGTGATAAGGAAATCACCGAAAATTCTCTGGATAGATAAATTACACATAATACGAGACGAAAAATTGAAATGAAATACAGTGAATATTTTTATGAATATTTTTATAAATATTCTTATAAATATTCGCTAAATTATTTTTAACCTTTATGGTTTTTAATTATGAAATTATATATTTTTATAAATTCCATAAAGGTTTATTGATGAAGAAAAACACTGTTTTGAGACTAGTTGGCAACCTTATCATACTGATATGTGATATGTGACATGTGACATGTCATATGTGATATGTGATATGTGACATGTGACATGTAATATGTGATATGTGATATGTAATCTCGGCCGACACCTGATCAGTGATCCATCAAGGACAATTATAGACTATGGCCATAGATCTAACATGATTATTTTATACCCTTTGGGGTCTATAGCATGATATGAGTAACGACCCAGTGAACTGGCTGGGCGTGCCTCAGTCTCCATATATGAAAATGTTTTTATATGATATGTGATACGTGAAATGAAAATGTTTTACATGATATGTGATAAATCAAATGAAAGTGATTTACAACATTTTACAAAATGCTTATTTCAGTACTGATTTTAGTATTAGAGATGATTTTCATATGACATGTGATATGAATTTGTAATATGTTTTCAAAAGGAAAAGGAGTTTATAAGTCTAATATTCTTACTATGATTTTAAATTGAATATTAGACTATATGTGATATGAATATGTGATATGTTTTCCAAAAAAAAAGGAAAGAAGAGGAAAATAAATCTAATATTCTTATTTTAATTTTAAATTGAATATTAGATTTAAATGATGTATATTTTATATGAAAATGATTTAACAGCTTATTTTTCTATTTAAAGTACTGTACTAATTATGATTGTATAGTAAAATATGAAAAGAGTTGAAATGAGAATGATGATGATTTAACTAATATTCTTTTCAAAGAATATATGAATATTAGTTACTCTATTTAAATGCTTTATTTCATAGAAGCATTATTTTGAAAAGAATATGAAAATGATATGAAATAAAAAGGTAAAAGGATTAAATTTCAAACAAAATGAAAGTTATTACCTTCTACAGTTGCTTCTAGGTTCCGAGACAAGACAGGTATTTCAAAATACCTGCCTTACTCCATCCGGATCCCTAGCCGACTGTAGTATCTTTCCTACATGTGTGCCTAGAGCCCTATAGGAAAAATGAAAAAGTTTTTCAGCATATAGATAGCTGAGTATCAAGTGAGGCATATAATTCCCTTACTGAGTCGTGGTTTGCTCACCCCTTAATTTTAACATTTCAGGTTTTCGAGGACTAAAAGTCTGACATCTAAAGGACTTCGGCTGCGCATTTGGGGACGATGCGATAGCTTGATTTATTATATAAGGTACGATCATTTATTTTCGATAGCTTGATTTATTATATAAGGTACGATCATTTATTTTCTGTATTTAGACTTATCTACAGTACTACTTCCTTATGAATTAAGATATGGGATGTAATTCATATTGAAATTTTATATGAAATTGTTTATATGTAAAAGAAAGGTAAAGTATCGCAAACAGCCCAACCAATAAGATGTATAGAAAAAGGTGAAAAATAGGGTCACGGGCTGTGACCAACAAGCTCATTTTCCTCACCCTCACTATCAATTGATTGCAAATTTGGATCACCACTTGCCATCTAAAAATGCAAAGTTCCCATAGCAAGGTAGTTGTTAGTTTATTTAGGTATTAATTATACTTCAATTTATTTTATTAAAATTTTACATGTTTACATGTCTTACCAATAAAAAAAAACTACTACAAATTTCCAAAAAAAATCAATTTTTAATCAATCATCAAATAAATCCAAACAACTTGATGTTCTGTCATTAAACATGATCTTGATGCTTAAATAATTAAGAAATTAATGAAAATAATATATAATGCACTATTGTCAACATTAATGGTGTACATCACAAATGTGAAAACATCTATATATCATTATGAGAATGCCCTCCACTAAACATGTTAATTTCAAACTTGTTGATGGTCACGTGATTGACTGTGGAATAATTTATGGGATGATCATTAAAATTGTCTTGACTCTAGCTGTGGGTCAGAGCACTCATTCCTTTTTTTCTTTATTTTCTTTACTCTTTTATAAATATATATAAACATATTATAAAGGACTATTTTAACTAAATTCCAAATAACATCATTATCTTGTAAGATAAAGTTATCCACTCAAATTCAAGACATAAAACTTTACATATTTATATTTTAATGATTTAAAATAGTGATTTAAATGATTATATCTTTAAAGTATGAAAGTTTTATAAATAAGAAATTTGAATCTCAAGGCTTGTTTTCTTTTTGATAATGGACAAACTGATTAATTGAATTAAACTTTGATTTTACCAATTAATTCAGTTAAAACTTAAGTTTAAACACGCTTAGCTATTGTGCCAAAATGGATTATATAAAAAATGAATAGATTATAGAAATCCAAATTATAGAACAATAAATGCTAGTGGATTTTGGGGATAGGTCGTAAATATTGAGATAATAAAAATGAGTTTTAAGTTTTCAGAATTGGTAGCCCAAGCCTAACATGTTTCTTCTAACAAAATCACCCTCAACACCCTCTCTTTCTTCTAACAGAATCACCAATCTGAAGGAACAACAGAAACCCACCCACAGCACCGATTAAGAAGCCATCGAAATGGCTCAATAATCTTAACTTGGGCCAACCTTCGATTACCATCAGTGCAACTTAGCATCTAGTAAACTGGTGGTTCTTTTCCAACACAACCACAGATAAAACACAAGCAGCAAGAATCAGGAAAATTATTTTAATATGGATCAAAATCTTCAAGCATGGAAAGGGCTACCCTGAGAATTTGAAGCTACAAAATATAGCAAACATTTTCTTAAAATTCTTTGTATTTTTGATATAATCTTAGAACTATAAAAATAATACAAAACCCAATGCTTTTTTTTGTAAGCCAAATAGATTTGATTAAATTATCCAAAAGCATATGTCAAGCAACAAAGCTAGTGACAGCAAATCTGAAGCATAGATCTGTAACAAACAATCAGAACATATTCTAGGCAAAAACACCATAAGCCCTACATTACAACCCAAACCCAAAAAGAACAAATCAAACCAGACGAACAACCAAGAGCCAATCTCAGCCAAAAGCAAAAAGCAACAAAATGATCAAAGTTTTGAAACAGAGCAGCTCTTTGACATTAGTCACCATAAACAAGCATTCTTAAATTATCTAAATAATTATGTTACTAACCTTTTTTGTTAGTTGCTTGAGAAGATGATAGATCTGATAAAGATTTGATGAAAAATGACACACTTTGAAGGAAGGAAATAAGAAGTTGAAAGAGTAGCTTTGAAGCACAGAGAAGAAGAGATGCAGAACGACTGGTAGAAAAGAAACGAGAAAGGAAAGGATGGCTGGTTAGGGCTTTCTGTGTTTTAAAGGAAAATACGATAAAACTACTGGTAATAGGACTCGATATCAGGACCTCATTATAGTGTTACTGTTCATCACTGTTCACTCGTGTTTTTGAGAAAAATCTATTTCCAAAATGTTTTGGAAACTGATGGAAACACAAAATCTGTGTTTCCTATTATTTCCGAAATATTGTTGCCAATTTTTGAAATTATAAAACAAAACAAGTTAACCAAACACAATTTTTATTTTTTGTTGCAAGATTTTAAAAACAAAAACATAAAACATAAAACATAAAACAAAATCATTATCAAACAACCCTTTAGTGTTTCGTATATAAAATGAGTAAGATTTATATTTTCACTTATTTCTATTTGAATCACTAGAAATTTCGGCAGTATAACAACTTATATTTTAGCTTAACCCGGCCTGCAAAAAATGCAATAACATAGGTTCTATTCCACAATTTTCATCTCAATCACAATTTAGACATTTCATTACAATTCAGTCATTCAATCTCAATCATAATTCACTAGTCTTATCCCAATCCAATATTTACACTAATTTCTACACAGTATATTACAAGAGATGTTCACGTATTAACTTAGCATATACAATACATCTCACACAACACATGAGCTTGGCTGGCCACAACACAATTTAATTATTAAAATAAACAACGTTTCAATCCAGCCCAAGCAATGTCCAAAATCACAATTTAATTGTATCTTCAATCTTACCTTTACTTACCTCAATTGTCCAATCAATAGCATTGTATCACTTAATTCAAAAGCTAAATTTATTACTAAAATAAACCTAGTCATCTCCTACGAGATGATTCTAGCAAACTTTACTTAACCCACTTACCTGAATGCTTAGCAATTTATCTTCCTTAAGCCCTAAAATCAAACTCGACTTCTTCTCCGCTCTAAATTCACTACACATCATTCCATTAACACTTCGATTAATCACACATATTAAAGATGTATAACTATACACATATAACACAATCCACAATCACTAACTCTCCCTTTCACTGTTTATATCATCATTAAGTCGAGGGTGTCCATTCACAATCTCCTATTATATCACAATATTTCAAAATAATTTCCACTTAGTCATTTTTATTGATTCATCATCGTATCACACTCGTGTCAGTGTATATTTATATGTCAATTAAGCCACAACTACAAATCGTCATTATCGTCTCACTATCTTGATTAAACTCATACAATATAATTCTAATTTGAAATTATATAAACGTTTTACAGACTTCGAGCTTAGCATGCATACACCGAACTTAACTAAACTTGTGATCATCGCCTTAGCATCGCACTACACGTTTACATATTGAAATCAGGTTAGTATCATTCATATAAATTCTAATTAATTCTTAATTATTGAAACTGCTAGTGCGACCTCTCTTACTGGTTTTTCTTGAACCGAGACACCATAATTTCCTCTCCATCGAGCCTCTAAATCGAAATTCAATCATCCACTTCCACCGAAGCCAATTCTAAGACCTTCCTTAGCCAAGTTCCGTATCGTCCATACCCCTTAACATTTCCAAATCAATTTCTTTTTTACCTTTTATAAGGAGGCCAAGAATGAAACTCTTTTTTTCAAATTTTCTTTCGATCTCTCTCTTTCTTACACAACCTCTTTCTCGATTCTTCTTCAATCTTGCCTCAGGTTCCTTCTAATTTCACATCTAAAAGTAAGGAGAAAGCTCTTGTTTTGCAGGTCAGTTTACACATTGTTTCAGTCACTCAATATTAGCAATGTATCCTTTAAACACTACTTGATAGCCAACAAAACTTAACTTCCAGACTAGCCCAAACTGCTCAGCTTCTGACCTTTCCTTTTGCTTATGTTCAGACCTTAAATCAACGCTTATAGTCCCTATTTTGAGCCCTTGTTCCACGCCATCCTCAACCTCAATGATAGCCATGGTGAGACTTCATTAGCTATTGGCCGAGAGGTCCCTAATCAATTCCCAATCCTTGCTGTTTATGCTTCAGTCATAAATTTGTTGGAGTTCCAATGGCAGCTTCTTGGTTCAACTTGTCTTTCACCCTTTAGTTTTTTGGTTTGCACCGAGATGAAGGAAGGGAAGCAACTCCACTTACTACTGCGTGTTTCTTGGATAAAGAAAACATCAAGTCCCCCGTTCTACACAGATGGCTTCAACCTCTTGAGCCTTTATCTCAGCTTCACACGATACCCAACCCAGCCTACACTGCCTTGCTACTTACCTATCCCTTGGCTTCGCTTTAGTTTCATCACAACCATCAAAAAGCCACATTTTTCAACCCTTTAAGGCCATACCTAATCTGCCTAAATAGCAACTCTTAACAACACCCAAGAGCCTGTTTTATCCCTGAACAATGCCTTAAAGGCCAGTACCCGAACTAGTCCAATAGCCTCTGTTTTCAGCTAACATAACAGCTTTTGTTCGGTACCAACCAACTCTTTTACTTCTACATCGTTTTGTTTACCTGCTATAACAGTAGGTTCCATTTTTCCTCACGCATGCACTATTGCTGAAGACCTAAAAATGAAGCTGCTTTCACCTTTTTGTTTTGCTTCTTCAAAGCCCAAAACAACCTCCTTTCTCCTTCCTTTACTATACCCGATAATGAAGACCCCTTAGAGAAATTCTAATTATAACCCCTATTCTACTCTTTACACCATACCAAATAAATAAATAAATAAATCTACCCCATGTATTTACAATTTTAACCACATAAAATTTAATCCCAAATCCAAAATTTCCTCCTACCCATGCCTTCAATGCTAGAAACACATGCCTTCAATGCCACCTTCATCTTCGACTCAACCTCTCTTTCGTCTCATTTTGTCTTGTTTTAGGTCAGGGTGTTTTTAGCTTAGGGAGGGGAACTCGAGTGACATGGTGGTCATCTGAGGCTGTTGGCGACACTGGGTGAAGTCGTCTCCTCTACTGGCAACATGGTGGCTACTGTCGCCTTATGACCATGGCTGTGGACATGCCGTATAGGGCTCCTTGTCTCTTTCAATTTAGCCTCTTTCTCTTCTTTTACTGTTTCTATTATTGCATGACAAAGCTTCTTCTTTAAGGAGTTTGTCAAGCATGCTGCATCAATCTCTTCTCCCACTATCATCAGTCTATCTTTTTCTGGACCATGTAAAGCCATTGATGTCACTGCTGTTTCATTACAAAAACCTTAAAAACATCAACAAATAATGCTATCAACTGGATTTAGGAAGATCAATATTAAACATACCGTCTACTGGAGCTGCTATCTTCAAGGCCTTCTTTCAGGATTTTCTGCAATGCATTAACACTTTGATGATTATCTTTTGCTGCACAATTGAAGCAAAACATCAAATTCAAAAAGATATTCTTATGTATGAAGAGATGATCATGAATATAGCCATTAGCTTATGAAGAACATTCTTCTTTTTGTACCTAAAGATTGTAATTTTCATTAAAACAAGGTTCTGTAATGCAGTTTGCCTTCATATTCTTTAGCTACCACCAAGGGATTAATGTTTCTATAGGGCTGCCTACTGAATTGCTATTGAATTGCAGCAACCATGACTAGCTCCTTGTATAATGTCATCTGATCCAAGGTTGCAACGAAGGAATATAAAAAATATCCATAAATATTCCCTAAAGTTATGCATGCTTTAATGAAAATATATAAACATTCATTATTTACATGTCAACTACTTCAAAACATTATGTTTCCTTTGTTTAGAACAACTCATCATTACAATAACAATGTCATTAATTATTATTATAGCAGTACCAATCCATTTTATCATATTATTCATGCTTCCAAAGTCATCTACATCGACTAGTTCTAGGGCTCCACGGTCTTGCACAAAGAGCCTTGCGCGAGATGCATGGCCTCGCACAAGGAACCCTACGCAAGACATGTGCGACTTGTCTGTAGCCATGGCCATAAGGTGACACCGGCCACCATGTCATCAGCAAAGGAGACAGCTTTGCCTAGTGTCACCAACAGCCTCCAATGACCACCATGTTCTGCGAGATCCCCTCCCTAAGCCAAAAACACCCTGATTTGAAACGAGACAAAAGAGAGGTTGAGTCGAAGATGAAGCTGGCATTGAAGGTGTGCGTTTCTATTGTTGTAGGTGATGGAGATCCACTTGCTCGTGATGTTCATGATGCTAAGGATCCATTGGTCATCCAAGGAGGTCCAATTACCTGAGCTCGAGCCAAGAAGACACAACAAGCCCTAGCCTCATTAATGCAACAAGCTCTGGCATCGTTGAAGTGTCAAGAAAGCTTCCATAAAGAGTCCCAAGACATCTATACTTGGCCTGGAAGCCCAAACAACATGAGCATGGTTTACTGTCTTATTTTAGCTTAACAATAAGATGGGTTAAGTGTTTGAATAGCCCACATTTGAGTCTTATTGTGTCTTGGACTATTTATTTTATGTAACTAGGTTTAGGCATGAATTTGAGTTTAGTCTTATTTTCTATTGGTGTTAATTCCAGCCCACTTGTTTATGGGCTTAAGTGCTAGGTATTATTATAAATACCTTGTAAATGCTATGGATGAACAAATCAGTTAAATTGAATTTTCAGAAATTGAGTGTGCCTTTCTCTTGGGTTCCCTCTCAACTAGGCTTATCAAGGTCTTCTTCCTTGTGGTGCCTCCTTTTTCACCATCCACCATTGCTATACCTTAGGTTCTCGAATTCTTATTCGTAGGGTCAAGGTCCAATACTTTGGGTTCGAGTCTCTTTAGGCTTCGGGTCTAGGTTCCAGAAGGTGACGTTCATCATCTTTGCTTCTGTCTTATGTCTGCGCACATCAGTTGGTATCAGAGCTCAAGTTTCGATTTTTGGTTTGTTTGTGCGTCCCTCACTTTTTGATTTTTGGTTTGTTGGTTTTGATTTTTTTTTCTCTTTTGTTGGTTTTGATTTCTGGTTTGTTTGTGCGTCTCTCACTTTTGGTAGAATCCTTGGGAAATTTTGCCACCTTAGTTATAGTGTTTGAGTTGAATTTTAACCCTAGCCGCACCCCTTCAATCATAACCATAGTTGCACCCCTCAATTATAACCCTAGTCGCACCCTTCAATTATAACCCTAGTCGCACCCCTCATAACCCTAGCCACACTTCTTCAACCACTTAATTCAACGCTAGCCGCACCCCTACTCTTTTCAAGGAAACTGCAAAAATCAGGTTAAAAAGGAAAGAGAAGAAAAAAAATTTAGAAAAAAAATATTATTGCAGTACTGTTCAAAAAAAATTTTGGTTGAGTTAGGAGGCATGCGAGTACCCGTTTTAAAGGAAACGACGAAAGAAAACGAACCCGTTAAAACGGGCCCTACCCTATCTTGGCCAAATTCCATCGTTTTCCTATAGTTTTAGGCCATTTTTCATTTTTTTGTCCTTCTAGTGATTTTTTATTTTTTTGTCCTTCTAGTGATTTTTTATTTTTATTTTATTTTTTTCTTTCTTTGAGTCACCCTAGTTGCTCCTTTCTGTGAAAAAAAAAAGAAAAAAGGGAGAAGAATTCAAAAAAAAAGAGAAGAATTCGACAAAAAAGGGAATTCAAAAAAAAAAGAGAAAATACTTGGTGAAAATACTTGGTGATGTAGTTGATTCTGCGAGGTTGAATCTTTGACTGAGTCTCTAGTACGATTGTGAACCTATAGAGTTAAGGTAGAGTAAGGAAAAAAGGCATGAGTGTGTGAGAAACATTAGTAGAGAAAAGCCAAATTACTTGAGTGAAACACGAGTGTAAACACGTGAGGATATCACTTGTTGAAAATGTCTTCTGAAGGTGATAAGTCCGACTTTAAAAAGATTGAATTCATGCTTCAGGCAATGCAACAACAGTTCCAACGGATGGACGTGAAATTCAATGACATTCATGATAAGTTGAACCAACATGAAGCTCGGTTTGCGAAGATCCAACAAGGTGGTACTTCTTGTTTAAAAAGTAAGGTTGTTGTCGGTGACGAGTATGATGATAATGTTGGGTATGAGTCCAACGAAGAGTCTGAGGTAGATAGACATCATAGAAGGTACCGTGGGTATAGAGATCGAGTTGATAGAGCTCATGATAGAGGCAAGGAAAAGATGGATGGAAACCTTGGCAGTATAAAATTGAAGATTCCTCCTTTCCCAGGCAAGAATGATCCTTAGGCGTATTTGGAGTGGGAAAGGAAGCTTGAAATGGTGTTTGACTACCACCACTACTCTAAAGAAAAGAAGGTCAAACTTGCAGCAATTGAGTTCACAGAGTATGCTATGGTTTGGTGGGATCTGTTAGTCTCTAGTAGAAGAAGATATGGAGATCCTCCAGTGTCTACATGGGATAAGATGAAGCGCATCATGTGGAAGAGATTTGTTCCTACTCATTACTACAGAGAGCTACCAGAAACTCCAAGGTCTTACCCAGGGCTCAAAGAGTGTTGAGGATTACTACAAAAAGATGGAAATAACCATGATCCGAGCCAATATCCATGAAGATGCAGAAGCTACTATGGCTCGTTTTCTCCAAGGCTTAAATCGTGAGATTGCCAATGTAGTAGAGTTGTAGCATTACATGGATTTAGAGGAGATGCTGCATGTGGCCATCAAGGTGGAACGACAACTCCAAAGGAAAGGTACATCCCGTTTCACTCCTAGTTCAGTTCCTATTTGGAAATCTAACACCTTTCGTAGGGATGATAAGCCTGTGTCTACGCCTAAGTCAGAGAGCTTTGCTAAGCCCAAGCCTGAGGGCCCTCCAAAGCCCAAGACTGAAACTGCCCAAGCATCCCAGAGCAGGACACGTGACATTAAGTGTTTCAAGTGTTTAGGTAGTGGACATATTGCCTCACAATGTCCCAACCGTAGAGTGATGATCATGCATGGGAATGGCGATGTTGAGAGTGAAGGTTCTGAAGTCAGTGTTGAAGATGAGATGCCTGCGTTAGAAGATGCTGAAGAAGAAGAAGTTGTTGAGTATGCTGTTCATGGTGAAGCACTTGTTGCCAGGCGTGCTCTTAATACCCATGTGAAGTTTGAAGATGAGGCACAGCGTGAGAACATCTTCCATACGAGGTGCCATATTAGTGACAAGGTATGCACTGTAATCATTGATGGTGGGAGCTGTACTAATGTTGCTAGTACATACCTTGTTGATAAGTTAAAGTTGCCCACTACCAAGCATCACCACCCATATAAGTTGCAGTGGATTAATGATTGTGGTGAAGTGAACGTGGTGAAGTAGGTCTTGGTTCCTTTTTGTATTGGAAGTTATCGGGATAAGGTGTTGTGTGACGTGGTGCCCATGCAAGCTAGCCACCTATTGCTGGGTAGACCATGGCAGTATGATCAGAGAGTCATCCACGATGGCTACATTAACCGTTACTCCTTTACTACGGATGGCAAGAAAATCACTCTTGCTCCCCTTAGCCCCAAGGAGATTTATGAGGACCAATTAAGGCTAAAGGAGCAACATGACGAGCAAAGGAAGCAAGCTAAAGAAAAGAAGGAAAACAAGGAAAGTAAAACAATGAGCTGCTATGCCAAACCCTGAGATGTGAAGACTGCGTTTCTTGCTAAGTCTCCTATCCTTTTACTCTTATTTAAAGATTCTTGTTTCATTAATGCTAAACTCCATGATACTTTGCCTACTGATGTTGTCTCATTGTTGCAGGAGTTCGAGGATGTATTCCCTGAGGAGATCCCAAGTGGATTACCACCGATTCGTGGGATCGAGCACATGATTGACCTTGTCCTCGGAGCTGCCATTCCTAACCGTCCAGCCTACAAAAGTAATCCCGAGGAGACGAAGGAGCTTCAAAGGCAAGTTGAGGAGCTAATTAGGAAAGGTTATGTGAGAGAGAGCATGAGTCCATGCGTCGTGCCCGTATTGCTTGTGCCAAAAAAAGATGGGACGTGGAGGATGTGCGTTGACTATCGAGCCGTTAACAAAATCACTGTAAAGTACCGCTATCCTATTCCTAGGCTAGATGACATGCTTGATGAGTTGCATGGTGCATGCATGTTTTCTAAAATTGATTTAAAGAGCGAATATCACCAAATTCGTATGAGAGAAGGTGATGAATGGAAAACCACATTCAAGACTAAACATGGTCTCTACGAGTGGTTAGTTATGCCTTTTGGCTTGACTAATACACCCAGTACATTCATGCGCTTAATAAACCATGTTTTACATGATTTCATTGGTAAGTATGTGGTTGTCTATTTTGATGATATTTTGATATACAGTGAGAGCCAGCATGCGCATGTTGAGCACCTTAGGAATGTTCTTATTGTTTTGAGGAATGCAAGTTTGTATGCCAATTTTAAGAAATGTACATTCTGCACTGATACGATTGTTTTCCTTGGGTATGTAGTTTCTTCACAAGGCATTTCTATTGATAATGAGAAGGTAAAGGCAATTAAAGATTGGCCTGTACCTAAGTCTGTTTCTGAGGTGCGTAGTTTCCATGGTTTAGCTAGTTTCTATCGTCGATTCGTTAGAGATTTTAACACTATAGCTACACCTTTGATCGAAGTGGTCAAAAAGAATGTTACATTTCATTGGGGTCCCGCACAAGAGCATGCTTTTAATTTGCTTAAGGATAAACTTTGTTTTGCTCCTTTGTTATCTCTGCCTGACTTTGCTAAAACTTCTGAGATTGAGTGCGATGCCTCAGGTGTAGGTATTGGAGCTGTGCTTATGCAGGAAAAACGCCCAATTGCTTTCTTTAGTGAGAAGTTAAGTGGAACAGCACTTAACTATCCCACGTATGACAAGGAGATGTACGTGTTAGTGAAGGCCTTGGAGACATGGCAACATTACTTGTGGCCCATGGAATTTTTCATCCACACTGATCACGAGTCCTTGAAGCATCTGAAAGGACAGAGTAAGCTGCATAAGCATCATGCCAAGTGGATAGAGTTCATTGAGATGTTCCCGTACGTGATCAAGTACAAACAAGGTAAAGAGAACGTCGTAGCTGATGCGTTATCTCGTAGGTATACTCTTATCACTACTCTTGATGCTAAACTTTTAGGATTTGAGTATATCAAATAACAGTATGCTGATGATGTTGATTTTGGTAATGTTTATGAGCCATGTACTACATCTGGCTTTGGCAAGTTCTTTAGGCACGACAGGTTCTTATTTAGAGAAAATAAATTATGTGTGCCTAGGAGTTCGTTGCGCGAGCTGTTAGTTAGAGAAGCCCATAGTGGAGGATTAATGGATCACTTTGGAGTTAGGAAAACTTTAGATGTTTTGCAAGAACATTTCTTTTGGCCTAACATGAGGAGAGATGTAGCAAGGTTATGTGATAGATGCATTTCATGTAGGCAAGCTAAATTTAGAGTTCATAATCATGGTTTATATACTCCTTTACCCATTCCTACTACTCCGTGGACTGATATCTCTATGGATTTTGTTTTGGGCTTGCCTAGAACAAAACGCAGTAGAGATTCTATTTTTGTTGTGGTTGACAGGTTCTCTAAGATGACTCATTTCATCGCTTGCCACAAGACGGATGACGCGAGCAACGTTGCTGACCTTTTCTTCAAAGAGGTAGTACGTCTACATGGTGTACTGAGGACCATTGTTTGAGATCGAGATGCCAAGTTCCTTAGTTACTTTTGGAAGACGTTATGGGGAAAGTTGGGAACTAAATTGTTATTTTCCACCACTTGTCACACCCAGACTAATGGACAGACTGAGGTATATGCGATTTGAGGACAAATCCTTTTAAGGAGAGGGGGAATGATGGAGATCCACTTGCTCGTGATGTTCATGATGCTAAGGATCCATTGTTCATCCAAAGAGGTCCAATTACCCGAGCTTGAGCCAAGAAGACACAACAAGCCCTAGCCTCATTAATGCAACAAGCTCTGGCATCGTTGAAGTGTCAAGGAAGCTTCCATGAAGAGTCCCAAGACATCTATACTTGCCTGGAAGCGCAAATGACATGAGCATGGTTTACTGTCTTATTTTAGCTTAACAATAAGATGGGTTAAGTGTTTGAATAGCCCACATTTGAGTCTTATTGTGTCTTGGACTATTTATTTTATGTAACTAGGTTTAGGCATGAATTTGGGTTTAGTCGTATTTTCTATTGGTGTTAATTCCATCCCACTTGTTTATGGGCTTAAGTGCTAGGTATTATTATAAATACCTTGTAAACGCTATGGATGAACAGATCAGTTAAATTGAATTTTCAGAAATTGAGTGTGCCTTTCTCTTGGGTTCTCTCTCAACTAGGCTTATCAAGGTCTTCTTCCTTGTGGCTCCTCCTTTTTCACCATCCACCATTGCTATACCTTAGGTTCTCGAATTCTTATTCGTAGAGTCAAGGTCCAATACTTTGGGTTCGAGTCTCTTTAAGCTTCGGGTCTAGGTTCCAGAAGGTGACGTTCATCATCTTTGCTTCTGTCTTATGTCTGCGCACATCAGTAGGCGTGGGTAGGGGGAAAATCTGGATTTAGGATTGAATTTTATGGAGTTAAAATTGTAAATAAATGGGTAGATTTAATTTGTTTTTAGTGTGGTGTAAAAAGTCGAAAAGGGGTATATTTAGAATTTCTCAACCCCTTAATGGGGTTAGTTGGCAAGGAAATGGCTATTTCATTTATATTTTAATAGTAAATTATTAAGTATATTGCATTTTTTTACATATTAGGTATATATTCACTTATTATTTAGATATTTGTGCTAGGAATATATATTTATACATTAGATATTTGCGTTGAATGTGTGTGTGTGTATATATATATATATATATATATATATATATATATATATATATTAGTTAAATAATTATTAGTTATAGGTTTGTAGGTTTTATATTTTTATATGTTGTTATTTTATTTTAATGTTATGGCTCTACGGAATTATTTAGAGCAAATTCCTATAATTTTGGGTTCAAATTAATTTGATACCCATATCGATTATTTACTTTAAGTAGTCATGCTACATCTAAAAATTTAGATGAAGTGTGCTCACTTTCTTAATAACGAATAATTAGAGTAATTTTCCATGATAAATTTTCTTAGTTATTCTAATATAATTTATGAGACTAGGATAGTCTTTCACTAGTATGAATAAGTGATTGATACCATTTAATCATCATAGGCTTATATTAGTGACTATTACATTAAGGTATTCATTGAAAGACTTACATATTCCCTTGTTCATGTCCCTACACAATTTTTCACATGGTCTATTTAATTGCTTAATTCAGATTACAAAAAATTAGGGATTTCACAGTTTTTGCTTCAATCTAACACTACAAACATGCTTAACAACCTTAGAAATATCACATATATCAAATTAGATCAAAGCTGAAATTTCTCTCTTTATCTTACTCTTATGGCTAAAAATTTGGGGTGGATTTTCACCCTCCAAAAGACCTCTTCAATGGCTCAATTTACAGTATGCTATAAAGCTCTTCCCGATGAACAACTTTCCTTTAGAGTGTTTTTCTGTTTGGAGATGCTAAATAGGTGTTTCTCTTTGATTTCTCTTACTTTTCTCTCACTACCTTAAGCTTTCATGTTTTGTTACTTATGGTCGGCCATAGGATAATGAATGAGATGATATTGTCTTTTATTTAAAAAATTTTAATTCATAATTTTTACCTTTGAGATTTACCATTAAGCCTCCCTTTAATTAACTTATTTACAAAGTATAGTTTGTTAGTTTACAATTGTTTATAAAGCATTAATCTATTATATCTATATTGGCCAAGCATGGCCTTAAGCAAGTAACTTTTATGGAAAAGTAGTTCTTACTATATGGAAATAATAATATATTAAATTACTTAATATCTTATATAAGACAAGCTCGCATTAAACCATTAATTATACATGTGTATATTAATGTATGGATCATATTTAAAGTAGTAAAGTAACATAAAAATATTTTTATTCTCATTATTATCATACTTTATAAGCATGGAAGAGTCAAACATTTGACTCTCATGGGTACTGGATGACCAAAGTAGGAGAAAGAGCCAAAATAGCCTCAAAAGAAGTATTTTAGCTCATTCGCGTTGTTTTTGGCATTTTCGTGTAAGCCAGTTAATATGATTAAAATAGAGTTTGACTTCTTTACACGAGGGTTTCACTATAACTATTTATGGATCAAAAGTCAAACTACATTAACCAATATTTATATTTTGGCTATGGACACAACTGTTATTATTGAATTTGTTGGAATGTACTCCTAGGTATATTCAATCGGATGAATTTTGAGATGCAATTTCTTACTGTCTCTGGGTTACACTCTCAATATCGATAATCTACAATTCCACTCCAATCCGAATTGTAGAAAATCTTGTAGAGTCCACATCGTTGTTTTCTCCAATTCCTGCAAAGTATAACATTAGCTATCTTTATCGTTCGAACTAACCATTTTAACTTTAAATATAGTTTTATTAGTGGAAAGAAATGTGAATCTCACACGAATATTATTTTATTTATTTTTTATTTTAACTTTTTGTTTATTTATTTTTTATTCTTTTATTTCTATTAAAATTGAATTTGATTTGTCAAAATTTGCATCTTAATTTTGATATTAAATATATATAATCATGTTTATTAATCAATAATATTTTATATATATTGTCATAACACCAAGGTCCGTGAACCTTACCGTTGGACTTGAAATTCTAGGAGTTGCCACCAATTATTTTACCTAGGCGTAATTGGTGACCTATTCATAACTATGGACAACGTATGGTCTATGTTTAGAAAGCCTAGATTCAAGAGTACGATTACGTATGAATAAACCATCTTAGATGGTACCATTTTAGCCTTAAATCATCCTAAGTTTGTCTTAAAATTTTTTTCTACCCTTTCTTAGCCTTTTTTTAATTTTATTTTGTAGTTTTATTTTATAAATATTTTATTATATTATGAAAATGAATATTGACTGTTTCTATTGAAATTACCTTTAGATTCCCCATTATGCTGGTAATAATTGAAAGGAGCTTCTCATCTAGAAAATTCTTAGGTGCTACTTATTTGCAATCACCCTAAGACTTTCATCATCGAAACAATCTTTATCTATCTTCATTATTTAATCTTTTTAAATTATTTTTATTATTTTTTATTTATGATCCTTTAAATTAATTTTTAGTTTATTATTATTTGAAATAAATATTGATTACTTTTCAAAACTTCCAATTAAATCATCTATTACATTGGAAATTTTTAAAAGAAAATCTTTACCTAGAAATTCCTTAAGGTTGTGTTTGGATGAGGAATTTCAAGGAGAGAATTCATTTCAATTAAGATATTTAAAAGTCCAAAATGTAAATTTTTTGTTTGGCAAAAAATTTAGAAAAATTTGAAAATTTAGAAGGGATTTTAAAAAGGCTCAAATTCCCATTTGAAATGCTCAAATTCCCATTTGAAAAACCACATAAAGAGATGGTTTTCAAAATTTCTTTCACTCTTTTCTACTTTATTAGACATGACCTACTATTAAATATAGAAATAATATTCAAATAAGCCCTCAACATTTAGCCCAAAATTGAATTAAGCTAAGCCCTCAACGTTTTATCGCATGAAAATCAGTTCATAAACTTTTATTTCAGTGGAAATAAACCCTTAAACTTATAAAATTATGCAATTAAGTCCAAATCTGTTAAATGACACTAACTGCCGTTAATATATCTAACGTGAAAGCTGACATGGATAGCTTAGTTGGCTGCCACGTGGCATGCCACATGTGCAATACTAACGGCAGTTAGTGTCATTTAACAGATCTGGACTTAATTGCATAATTTTAGAAGGTTGAGGGTTTATTTCCACTAAAATAAAAATTTATGGACTGATTTTTACGCGATAAAACGTTGAGAGCTTAATTCTATTTTGGGCTCGAGGGTTTATTTGGCTATTAAGCCTTAAATATAAAGCTAAAAACAAAAAATATATATTATTTTATTTAGATTTAATATATATATCTTTATTTTTGATATTATTAATAATATTTATACATTTTTTACAAATCTAATGATACTCATATTCCATATTTTATTTGATATTTTTCTTTTTCTAATATATAATATTATTATTATTTTTCTTTTATAATTATTTTTTATTTAATCAAATTCTCGTATTCAAAAATTCTTTCTAAAAACTTTTTATTCAAACAAATCAATTATAAATGCTAGTATTTTAAAATGATGAATTTTGAAATGTCTTCATTTTAAAATGCCTCAAAATTTTAAAATTCTCTATCCAAACGCACTCTAAGTGCTGCTTACTTGTAGTCACCTTAAGAATTTCATCATCGGATAATCACCACCCATTGATTTATTTATTAAATTTTTAATTTGATTATTATTATTATTTTGTATTATATAAATGTTGATTATTTTTTAAAACATCACATTAAACCATCCATTACTTTGGAAAAATTTAATAGGACATTCATACCTAAAAAATCTCTAAGTACTGCTTACTTACAACATTGGATAATCACCACTTATTTTATTTTATTTATTTATTTATTTTGTCTTTTGTTATTTTATTTATTATTATTTTTATTAACCTAAATAATTCACTATAATAGTTTCCTAAAGGTCATATTTTCTGAAATTGCAATTCTAAAATCCTATTATACAAACAAAATTATAAATTTATTCATGCCAATTAAATTAAATCCCACAAATATATAAATCATGCCAAATTCTCAAACTATTAATATTAATTAACTAATTAACATGCAAGCTAATATTAAAGCACATACATTATCGTACAAATTTATCATATAAATTAATTATTAAATTATTATGTCATATTAATTAAATTTACCTTCTAATTATTATCAAATCATTAAAATCAATTATTAAATCAATATTATGAAATGCTAAATTATTAAATCAAATTGATTATAATACAATTTATTGTCAAATTAATTACTTACTCAATTAAATATCAATTGTTGATTCAATTTGATTAATTTAGCTAATGGTGCAAAAACCTGAAAAGAAAGCGACAGGTGTTGGCTTCTTTATTCTTCCTTCTTTACTCCCCTGTTTGTTTTACTCCAACGATTTATTTACTCCTCAGGCAGTACCGGCACAAAGTAAGAGGCAGGCGATGAAGGAAACCGCTGCAGCAAGCGACGATGGCAAGAACAGGGGCGTGCGTGAAGAGCAGAGGCAAGGCCAGGCTTGAGAGGTGGCGCGCTGGAGAAACGATGAAGCAGAGCAACCGGTGATGGAAGTGAGGATACGTAGCAGCTGTAACAGTGCGTAAGACAGTGGCTCGGTTTCAACTAGGAGATGACAATGGCAATGGTACTGGTGCAGCGGCGGAGGCTGTGTTGGAGTGATGGTCCTTCCTCAAAGTTCGGTTGGCGAGCGGTGGTGCAGACGGCAAAACTGGTAAGACCAGCGGTGGCTCGGTGCAGTGGTTTGAATATGACTGCTCGACGGGAACAGGGTTGGTGGCTAGGTGTGGGAATTTGGGACGGTGGTGAAGACACAAAAGCCAAAGATGAATCCGGCACCAGAATGATGAAGTCGAGAAGCTTGGCTTTGGTGATGCTGTGTTGATGATGCAAGGCTGGGGTCGGTGGCGACCAGCGATGATAGATTGGGAGCTTCGCAGGAGCAGTAGTGATCAGCGGTGAAGCGGTGATGTACCTGGGCAGGGACAGGCGGTGATGCTGGAAAATAAGAGGCAGAAACGTTCAGCACTGGTCGAGGGGGGCCATGGCTAACGCGGTGAAGATGATGGCTTCGCAAGAGGGACACGGGTGTAGGGGACGCAGTAGGAAGCGGTGAAGACGATGAATAACTGTGGGGAAGGGCTGTGTTTTGGGGGTGACCAGTAGAGACTAAAACAGGGGAAGATGAAGGTAGCAATGACTGAGGTAGTAACAATGAAGACAAAGGAGGAAGATGATGTGACGGTTTGAAGACGTGAAGAAGATGGTGATGGTGGTGCCGAGAGGTTCATCCTATTTAATCTATCATGTTTTTAATTCTAGTCTAATAATTATCTAAAATAAGTAAGTAAATTAATAATTCTAATCCTAATATAACAATTATCCTAAATTAATCCCTAATAATATTATACCTAAGTATACTCCAATAAATTAATTTTAAATTTAGTCATTTATCCTAATAATTCTAACTAAATAATTCTCCTAGTCTAATATTAATTACAATACCACCTAATTAATCAAGTTTGTTATTTATATATTACAAATTAGTACCTAGGACAAAATAGGGTGTTTGGACATAAAATTACATTATACTTAGTAAATTTATTAAAAAAAATTAATTAATAGTTATATTCTGGCTGAGTCCAAGCTTTGAAAGGTCATGCTTAGGCTCAACTCGATTTTTGATTGGACATAAAAATTTTGTCCAAACTTGTTAATTATATATGATATTTTTGTCTAAGCCTGACCAAATATCAAGTAGGCATTTAACCCTTGAGTACATCTAGTTTTTACATATCATGGTTTTTTTAAAATTTTTAAGTGCTGAATATTAAATATTAAGCCAATTATTGATACTCTTTTAATGAACACTATAATATTATTCAATATTATAATTGAACAATTAGTCAACTAATCATATAATAAGATCTAATGTAATTATGTTGGTATTTAATTTATATCCAAACAAAAACAAAATAAATGTAAGAAAAAATTGTGAAATTTTAAAATTTTATTAAAAATATAACATAATTGCAAAAAAAAAGCTAATTAAACAAACAAAAAGGGGGAAAATAAAAATTTGTTGTATATCCAAATTCCAATGGCCAATATGTTATTGGTTTAATTTTAGAGTACAAAACTATTTATATAAATGTTTTATTTGTTTTGTGTGATTTATTTATAACTTGTTTTTTTTTTTGAAATAATACTTTTGTTTATTGTCACTGTATATTTATTTTGACTCATTTAAGAAATAAATTCTTATATAATCATTAAAATATATTTTGTATCAAATATAGTAAGAAATAAAAAAAAGTACATAACCCTTATCAAGTAATAAAAAATATCAAAATGTATAAATTTATATTTCTATAAAAATTTATTAAAATTATAACTTTGATATTTTTGTTATATTTTTATTTAATTATATAAAAATTAAATTAATTATTACATTCAAAATTATAAAAAAATATTTATAACTTATAAAATTTCCAAATAATGTGAACCCGTCTAAACCCATCCGCCTCCAACCAAACTGAATTGAAATTAATGGAATCTTAAATTATCCAAACCTGAAAAAAATTTGGGTAGACGAGGTCTTGGAGTACTCATTTATTCTTTGATGATGACTTTTTATTTGGGAGAGCAACACAGAGGCAGGCAAGCTATGGTTATTAAATCAGTCCTGGATGAATTATGTGAGGCGTCAAGGGCTATGACAAGTTATGCGAAATCTAGAGTTTTCATCTCTCCTAAGCCAGAGCGCATGGATCCACGTTCAGTGGCCAGATCAATGGGGATCAGACTTACAGACAATATGGGTAAATACTTGAGAGTACCATTAATTCACGTAGTGTCTCGAAGACTACATGTAAAGAAATAGTGGAGAAAATAGGCAATTGGCTTCTTGGGTTGGAAAGCTAAATGCTTGCGTCTTGCGGGAAGAGCTACATTTATCTCTTATATGTGTTGCGTGACTGTAATAGATCTGTTCATGTTTGGGGCCGGCTTTTGAAACCGAATCAGAAAGCTGAGATTTTAATTGGCCATTGAAGGTTTGGTTTGATAAGAACCTTGAATTGCTGGAGCTGGTGGACTGCTTTGTGTAGGATCAGATCAAAGTGTAGAAGGCTCTTTGTATTTTGTTTTAACATTTAAAGCTCAAGTCACCTAAAACTAATCAATCTCTAATTTGGTTTCCATTAGTGAATCATTATTTTATTATTACATAAGGGTTAGAATCGTCCTCAAATTCCATCAATAGTTATAGAAAAAGATCAGCACTCAGCAGTATCCTCGTCTTAGCTCAAAAACCAACAAAATGTTAAAAACTGGCCTCTCCATATTAATTGACAACCTTTTTCAAACAGCTTGACATATGATGATATGATAAATAGAATAAACAACAAACAGGTACTGACATGCCAATGTCATAACAATCATTCAAAACTAACAGTGAAAACTAAAACTACAACCAAAACGAAAACAGCCTAAAAATGAAATGCACCTGAAAATCTTTCCTGGCAAAGGGGATTACTACTAAAAAAAGCATCAGAAAACTTATCACATTCAGAATGGCATTGAATGGGAAACCAAGCTTTGCTGTGAGAATGAGAAAATGCATATATTCAAGTAGCAGAGTGGTAGACGTCATCATGTCTGCATGTTTCAACTCCATTAACTGGAAAGAAGAGAGCTCATTAGTCAAAATCATAAGTCAGTGGATGCAAATTAAAAGTATAATATGCGTATATGGAGTGGCAAATTTGATCACTACTTCTTGCGTCTTCTGGCTTTAGCATTAAAACACCATTCTTTATTGTTATTCATGATTCCAAGACTCCCTAATTGTGAATTAATAAGATTTCTAGAAACCAATATGCCAAGACAAAAATTTGCATTGAACCCTTGTTTTGGAGATCTAAAACCCCAGATGACACCAAATATCTGATGAGGTTTGACTTGTTCAACATTAGGTTTCACTGTCTTGGCTGTTGTATGAAAGTTGGTCTCACCTGTTTATAATGGTAACTATGCCACACAGAAATTTACCGACTTCAGGTGTAGCAAGTCCAACACTTCCAATGAATCAAAACAATATTGTTCGCATTATGTCTTTTCTTTCTTTTCCCCATTGACAGGCAGCTAAAGCCGAAAGCAATGCGCATTCCATCAGCATTACCTCATTTTCCACTTAAACCAGAATCAATTGGTAGATTATATAGATGTATAGGAAACAAAAAATTGGATTTGCAATTCAACCGTGGGAGATTTCAATTAGTAATTAGTAGCCGAGAATATTCCACCTTTCAGCTAATACTATTTCAACATTAAATTCACCACCCAAACCTTATCTAGATATCACCCTATGCTTAATGCTTGTGTCACTTCAGCTTGTCCTTTCAGAACTTACTAGTCATATAAGCCTAGTGCTGGCAGCCGTCAACATTCTAAATTACAAATATGTCATTAAACTAGTTTTTTCTTGGAGGGTACTCCTAAATCTAACAGCTGCACAAGCACAAGCTTTATTAATTAATTAATTTATCTGTTTATTCTTACTTATGAAACCTGCTCATAGGCCGGGCCGGGCCCATGACAGGTAATAAGAATATTAGTCAATACCCAAACCCGGCCCGGCCAGATAAATCGGGCCTGATATTTAGTCCAAGCCCGTCCCATTTTTTATATAATAAGCCCGAGTTCGACCCTCCCGAATATAATTTTTTATATTTTATTTATTTATTTATTTGTTTTTTATTATTTTATTTCCTTTAAAATTTAATTTAATTTGTTAAAATTTGTATATCACTTTTCATATTAAATATTTATAATCATGTTTTTTAATTAATAATGTTTTATATATATAAAAAATTATATTATACTTAACAAATATATTAAAAATATACTTAATATTAAAAATATATTAAAAATATATATATTTAACATTAACATCGGGCCGGGCCGGGGCTTTAAAAGGCTAAGCCCGGGCCCGTTTTTAAACGGGCCTAAAAATTTTGTCCAAACTCGATAATTGCATCAAATATTTTTGTCCAAGCCCTCCCAAATATCGAACGGGCCTTCGGGCTTGGGCGGTTAGCCCGGCTCTTGAGCAGGTCTACTTATGATTGTATTCTCTCTCTCTCTCTCTCTTTCTTGTCATCCCCTTAAAGTTTGGTAGAGGCCTAGGAAAAATACCTAATACAAACTTATAATTAATATTTTTAATATGTAGTACATTACAACCAAGCTTTTTAAATGAAAGAAACCAACAAAGTGTCACAGAATACTTAAAAGCAGGAAACCATAAGCATATGAGTGTGACATGAGAAAGAAAAGAATAGTCAAGTTGCATGGATATGCTAGGAGTTCACTTCATGATGGGACAACAATATCTAGAGAGATATATAGTGCATTATTTGTTGTGGAAAAGATGATTAAAACACTGTCTTTACTCTTTGTAGAAAATATATAGAACTAGAAATTATATATATAAAAAAAAAACAATTAAGGAGAAATTGTTCAATTATTGGGATTCAGAATCATTCAATGTCTTCTCAAAATGAAGAAAGGATAAGTTACAAATACCCTCTTGTGAAAATATTGGTATTGCTCCTAACCTTTTCTTCAAAAAATATTTCCCATTGACGTGCCTTAAATTGTAATAAAAAAGAGTAGATGAAACAATTTAAGTGGAAAAACCCTATAAAAAAAAGGAGAGAATAACCTATTTACTGGGGAAAGTTCAGTTTTAAATGAGAATGAATAAGAGCAATGCCGATGCTTCACCCTTTCACAGAAGCGAAGTGAGGGATGTAAATTATCCTAGTATGAATGCAATCTGTTGTCATTTGAATGATACGGTTTCTTTTCTGATCCACAATTTTAAGAGACAAAGGAAGAAAGTGGAATTCATTTGATAATGTATAAAGATAACAATGAAATAATACCAGAAGGTGCAGAACTATTTGCCTGCTGACGTGGCTCCACAAGAATATACAAGGGCTTTCCATTTAGTCTATGTTGTCCCTGCATATTAAATTTTAAGTTTAATGCAAAAACTGTGTCTCAGTGAGTTCAACAATCAGTAAAAGCCTAGGAGCACACAAGATTAGAGCTATTAAAATTTGAATCAGAGATAACTCAAGATAGCAGCAGGTGATGTCTGAATGATAATCACGGTAGCTGTCTTTTAAAAGAATAAAACATGGAAAAAAACCAAATTAGAAGGAATTTACATGGTGAAGAAAAAAAACACCCTTAGATTTACAAAAATAGTTTATAGCAAGACAAGAAATCAAAAATTAATCATCCATCAACAGACACCATCAAAACAATTTTATCATTTTATGCTAAGGGGTAAGATAGTCCAAAGATGTAGATAAGAGAGCTGATTATTTTCTGAAACAAAATTGATAGCAGCAAAACTGGAAATCATAAATCTAATAAGTCTAGAACCAGTGGCAGTAGTAGAAAATGAAGAAACCTAATTTGTGAACCAGTTTATAAATTACATTTTCAGGAATAATAAAACATGTAAACGAAGTGTATCATGCATTACCTTAAACTCACGCAGCCCAACAACACAAGCACATTCAACCACTTGTGCCCCAACTCGTTCTAGTAAGCATTAGTCCAAATAGAATTTCAGTCAGAACTTTCAAAAACTCAGTCAAAATAAGCAAATTAGAAACAAAAGAAAAGGAAGTACATACATGAACTCCAGATATTACCTAATAGGCGTATTGCAGCAGAAAGAGTCCCCCCTGTAGCCACTAAATCATCAATAACTAAGGCACGTTCCCTGGGTTGAACAGCTCCAACATGCATCTCTAAACAATCAGTGCCATATTCGAGTACATATGCTTCAGAGATCACTTCTCCTAGTGTTCAAATAGTGAAGGGCTTAAATTACAATTCAAGTAAAATATTTCTATGAAAAAACAGGTTGATAGGCTATTTCCCAATCCTAGCAACCCTGGTTTCACCGCAAGGTCTAACAAGAATTAACTATCGAAATGGTATTGAGAATTTAGGTTTAGATTAGTTGGATCTTTACTGAGTTAACGATCTATGCTTGCCACTAGCATTCTTTAATTGAATGGCTGCATATAGCCATTGCATCATTTGTTATCTCTCCTTGCCATTTAAAATTAGGAAGAGTTTGGAATTGGTAGCTGTTTGGAAGTTTCTAATGGCATTAGCATGTTCCTGATACAAATTTTCCTGTGCTTTTTCCTTTTTCCCTTGGCAAGGTTCCGAAGTCCTCTTTAGTACTTTTGGTAATTTTGTTAAGTATTCTCTTTTCAGTGAGTCTCTTTTCACAGATGATTGGGATAAACACCCACCGTCGTGCTCTGCACTCTGCTTATTCACACTTCATTGGCGCCAACTTGGGTCAGATTCTGCGTTTCAGGCTGAAATTGAAGGTAATTTGCCTCTAAATATTTTTTCCATCCTACCACGCTTCTTATAATTGCCTTAAAGTGATTTAATAGACTAAAAGTCACTTTCTGCTTCTAAGCTCCATAAATTTAAATGAGGAGGTAATGGATCAAATTCAGCAGAAAAGCATAAATCCTAGCTAATGCAGCCAGCAATATAATATTGAGTCTCGACTCTTTTCAGCAGGACAAGCATATCAAAATTGTCTTTTTCATCCAAAATCTTGGTAAATAACAAAGCTTTTCACTTTTAAGTCAAAATCCAAACATTGTTGGTCTCATTAATCAATCCAGGTGAAAAGATAGATATCAAATTCATCAAGACGATGCAGTTTGGTGTTTAGCTTGTACTAGTAGTCACATATATAAACATACCTGGCAACTTTCTAGGTTTGCGCAATGGAACAAACTTGGCACCAATAGCCAAAGCAATTGAGGGGCCAAACATAAATCCTCTAGCTTCAACACCTAGAATGTAAATTGACCATGTGAGCGACTATCAAAGGTACATAATAACAAAACCAACTTCAATACATAGAATACTTTATTATCTAACCAAACCCAAAATACAGCAAAAATAACTAGAGTTATAATACAATATAGATGATTGGTTAAACAAGTTAACGAAAAGGAATTACGATAAATTAGTCAATTTTAGGAGCTAGATGAACTGACTAGCCTCTCAAATAAAACACCTGATTGAGCCCCGCAAGTGCTCCAAAGTTTCCTCTCTACTTTTAATAATTCCATCCCACAATCATGAGCATATGTTATGGTTTAAATGCCACTGGGGGTCTGGGACAAAGACTTATACCTCACAGCACTAGAAATTGCCATCATAGGCAAAATTTTTCGGACCAAGGTAGATATTCCCAATTCATCCTCAAACTCTATAATTCAATAATTAGTGCTCAAATAGTTAAAAATAGTATAAAACAAATACATTCTCCATTGTCACTAATAATGTCCTGTAATTTTCAGATATAAATTAGCACTAATAATGGTTTTAATTTAATGCCATAAGGTAATATCCAGAAAGCTTAATAAACAATTATAAACCAGAATTTATTATTGCTACCATGACTTCAGTAACCACAAAATTTCAATTGTTTTAAAACAAAATGAAGAAAAAAAAGAATCCCATCTGCTAAGATTGCCAAAGTTTTCAAAGAATAAGGTAAATATTTCTTCCTTCAAATAAGTCAGTTCAGTGCTCTCATAGTTGGTAAAAGAAGCCTTCATGAGCAAAAAGAAATTAGGACAGGTAAAATGAAGCAAGCAATGTGTTAGACTGAAACGACATTAGACCATACAGTTCTAATAAAAAACTAAGAAAAAAACAATAAAATAAAAATCAATCCTGCACTCATATAAATTTTAAATATAAAAAAAAAAGGAAGGAAAGAAAATCTCATCATAACAATTTATTCAAAACTAACCATACATTTCAATTTTTGCATGATAAAAATAAATAAAAAAACCCCAACTTGACTTAAAATTTTATCTACAATTAATCCAGCCATGTAAAAAAGCCAGGCCAAAAGCACTCAAAATTATACTACTATATAACCAAGAAAAAGAAAAGGCGTGCTTGCATGCGTGATAAGGAAAGACAAACAAAAAGAGAGAGAAGATACCAGCAACAACAGAAATACCCATATCTCTATAACGATCAACAAAGATATCCACAGTATCTTTGAAAGCCTTGTGATCAAGTAACAGTGTTGTTATGTCTTGGAACATAATCCCTGAACGTTAAAAAAAAAAAAGAAAAAGTTAAAACATTCTACTAAAAATGACCTGCTTTGCAAATTCTACCTCACTAAAAACAAAAGGAAGAAGAAGAAGAGAGAGCTTCTCTGAAAAGCTTAGAAAAACCTGGTTTTGGGAAGTGAGGAACAACTCGAATGGCTTCAGAAATGGCCTTCAGCCTTGGGTCACCTTGTAAACCATTCTGATCTCCTGCAAACATTTTATTTTCTTTTGTTTCCGTCGTAAGAATTAGCTTGATTTTAGTGTGTTAAGTGGGTTACTTACTAAGAGCTTTTTCTTTTCCCTCCTAAAAAAATCCCAATGCTGTTTTTAACTTCTGGTGCCTTAAAACTAAATTACAGCATAAGAGAGAGAAGGAAAGAAAGAAAGAAAGAAAGAGTTATTAATATTATGCGTATCTTTGTTGGCAAAAGCACCACTGAAGAAGATCCAACTGCTCAGTGCTGTTTATTTATATGAATAAAATAGCCTTCTTTTTCTTTTTTTCTTTTTCAAATTTTAGAGGATAGTGGTGCTGTCAGTGTCACTCTCGAAACTGCTATGCTTCCATTCCTTTTGATTGCGAAATATTTGTTGCTTAAAAATTAATATATTCAGGAATAAGCATTGGGATACAATTACACTATTTGGTTTTATCACATCAGTTTGATGGATTTGATTTTGATTGTCTTTAATGTCATTAATTATAATAATATAATTCTTTTTTTGGTGGAATAATAATAATATAATTCTAGACCTAATGCTTTTTTTTATTATTTCTTAAATTTTATAAATTAAGTTCCAATTTTCACATTTTTAACTTTTTCATATAAAAACAATTTTCTGGAGGAAATTCTTTTTTACTGCAATGTACTTCCCTCCCATCGAAGCCAACCTATATTTTGAGATAGTAATGTGTCAAAACATTACTATGTACACCTTTTCTATTTTCTTTATCATAAGAAACACTATTATCTTATACTTAATTATTTATTTTCTTATAAACACATTGGTTATTTGAAATTCAAACTTTTTTTTTTACAAGTCGGTTCAAATAATGAAAATTACACTAATTTAAGAAAAATTGTGTTTTAGTGATCAATCAAATTGTACTTTTTCTTATTATTTATTTTGATAGGAAAAATGAAAATGAGCGAGGGTGAAAAATGTTAATTAAATAATTAAATTACAAAATAAAAAATAGTTATTAAATCTAATAATTGAATTAAAAAAAATTTTCATATTTTTTTCTTCTCTATCTTTTTTGCTAACAATCTTATATTTAAATGAAGTTTAAAATAGTAGTTGAGTTTTAAATCTTATCTCTTGGTTGGATAAATAACAATTCTAACAACTATAATTTTTCTAAAAATGACCCTTAGAGGGTGTTTAGAGATCTAATTGTGACATGTTCAGGTTTTGGTGTGGGAATGCAGCTTCTATATAGACAAATCAGTGAGTCCCACGAGAGTGTACACTCACCTAAAAATCATGTAAGTACCTTAAATTCATCTAAAATGATTTTGGGTAAGATAATTTGGTTCATATGGTTATGATTTGGGCATATTTCGAGAATTTGACAATAAATAAAAAATTTCAGCTTTTGGCTCATAACCTATTTATCTTATTTTGATCATGTCTCTTTATCAAAGTTAAGAAACGATAAATTATAAAATTCTTATGAAAGATGACTTAAAAGAGGCCTTTGGTTTCAAAAATCCTGGTTGGTGAACATACTTAATTGATAGAATTTGAAGGATTACACCTTATCTGTTTTCATTGTAGGAAAGTGGGATACAAACTAGAGTCATGCTCATTGAAGGAACAGAATATTGCAGCAAAATTTTGAAGAGATGTCCTCACAATCTAAAGTACAAAAAAAGAATCCCATTGAATCCAACTTCAGGCTATGGATACTAGTCCAAAGAAAGAACAGAAGGCTCCAACAAAAGGATGAAGTTGAAAAAGGAAAGTCAACTTTACAGCAAGATACAGGGTGTTACTTTAGGAATAGATTCACCAACTTAGGAAATGAGGTGATTAAGGATGATGTTAGTAGAGATTTTCTTGCTAAAAATAAGGGGATAGATACGGATCGGAGAATAACATTCATGGTTCTTACAAAGTCCAAGGGATTGCCTAAAGTTACGAAAAAAATTAATAAAACTTCCAAACCTGCAGCAGCTGCCAAAGGAAAAGCTCCTTGGGTGGGACAGGCATTAAATTTCAAGTCAACTTTGAGCAAAATTTACATGCTGCGCCCTCATCATTATTGGGCGAAGATAACAATACAGATAGGTCAAATCCCTTCAATGGCCTGGTTATTATCACCAATAGAGTTTCAGACTTCACTTTCCATGTAGGTGCATCAAGAAATTTGCCCCCTATCCAAAACTTGAAGGAATCGAATCCAATAATAATAAAGCTAGGTGAGACGACTTCTAATGGGTCTCTGGTTGTTGACACTAGCCCAATAAACAGTTGGCGGAGGCAAAAATACACGAGCAATTCGCAAAAAGAAAAAAACTACTGCCCCACTTCCCTGTCTACCGCAGTTGCCTTCCCAGTGCACCTCCACCACTGCCCGAACCGCAACCTGCTTCTCTGAGTCATCATCCTCAAACTTGCACTGCCTGGAACCCCTTTGTTGCTTTAGTCCTCTATTGATTTACCATCTTCTACCCAAGCTTCGGACCGAAGCTGCCCACCGCCATCCTGCTTCTGTTCAACATTGCCGCACCACCGCCTGTACTGCTGTGTTCTTTGCTGCCCCGCACGTTTTGCACTTGCTGCACCGCCATCCGTTCTTGCATTTTGATGCTACTGTTGAAGCCACGTCCTGCCGCTGCATGCCTTACTCTACTGCAACTCATTTGCTGCTTCATTATACCTGTTCTTGCACCATACTTGCTGCAGGTTCATCCCGTCCCTTCTGCTAGAACCGAGACTTATTTAAAGGCGAGTTACTCTGATTTTGTGAGTTGTTTGCGACTGTTTGCTAAAAAGAAATAGAAACTTGCTTTGTTGCTCACGAGTTGCTTCAGAATTTGAAGAATGTTTGGGAAGCCACGTGAATAATTAAAAAGAAAGAAGGCCAAACAGAAAGGAAAGAAGGAAAGAAAAGGTAGGAAAGGAAAGATACTTTTTATTAGTTTAATTTTATTTAATTAGGTAGATAATAAGTATTTAAATTTAGATTTAATTAGGTAATGGGTTTAATAATTATATAGTTTTAGATTGATAATTAACTTGGCTAACAATTAATTAGGTGTTTTACTTAATGTAATTTAAATTAATTAATATAATTGATATGATTTAAATGATATGATGATATAATTTAAATAAGGTTGATATGGTTTATTTGATTTGGAGGTAATTTAATCTATTTAATTTAATTTGTTAATGAATTTGTATGATATGAGATTTAATTAGTGTGAATTTATATGATTGTTATGATTAATTTATGAAGTTTAATTTTGTTTATTTAAATGATACGAATGATGTGTAATTGATATTAAAATGTATGATTTATTTAATTTAATTGGTATGGTTTAATTAGTATAATTTAATTTGTTTGACTTAATGTATATTTTATCGATTATAAAAATTAGGAAAATTAGAAATTAGAAAAGCATGGAATTTAATTATGAGTTTATATATGATGCACTGACAGTGTATAGTTTATATATACTGTCAATGCATCAGAGGTTAACACCTCATCAATAGGCTCTTATGGGCAAATTAAAAAAAATTTATTTATATTTACATATAAGGGCCTATTGATGAGGTGTCAACTTCTTTTGCATTGACAGTGTATGAAAACTATACACTGTCAGTGCATCATATATAAATCCTTTAATTATTTATAAGTAATTTTAATTATTAAAAGATAAATATGATTATATCGATAATGACATTTTGAGAAAGTCAATTAAGACATCTTAAAAATGTCTAGGTGAGAAAATTCTTTTTTAAGTTGAGCCAAATCGATGGAATACTTTTGAAAGAATTTTCAATAAATTATAATCCAGGTTTATTCTTAGTAAATTAAATATGAATAAAATATAAATATATATAGATAAATAAATATAAATACGAGAACATAAATTAGATGAGAAATTGAATAAATAAAATGAAATAGCTTAGATTGAAAATAATTAGTAATTAATAAGATTAGATAATAAAGAAATAAATGTGAATTATACCGAGGATGAAGTTCCAAGAAAGTCAATCGAGACTCCTTGGATATTTCCAGGTGAGATGATTTTTTCTTAAGTTGAGCCAAATTGATGGAATACTTTTGAAAGAGTTTCAATAAATTGTAATTTATGTTTATTTATAATAAATGAAATATGCATAAAATTATATAGATATAAACAAATAAATAACTTAGGATAAAAATTATAAGAAATAAAAAAAATATGAATTATGCCAATGATGAAATTTCAAGAAAGTCAATCGGGACTCTTTGAAATTTTCTAGGTGGAAGGATTTCTTTTAAGCCGAGCCAAATTGATGGGACGCCTTTAAGAAAATCTTCAATAAACTATGATTCATATTTATTCTCTAAATAAATAAATAAAATAAATAATAAAACATATAGATAAGAATAATGTAAAATAAGACTTAGAATATATAAGAATTAATATGGAGTCAATATTAGAGCTAAATTTAAAATATATATAATAAGAGTTTCATAAAATATTTCATTGATCCGATAATAGAATTCAAGAAAGTCAATCGAGATTCCTTGAAAATCTTGAGGTGAGGGAAATTTTTAAGATTTAAGCCAAATTGATGGAAAAATCTTAGAAATATTACCAATATATAAGCATATCGAAATTAATATAAATACAAGGCAAATTGTAAAGATAACCTAAAACTAGTTGGTACCATTTTAAGATGGGCGTTGTGGGGGGGTGCTAATCCTTCCCTACACGTAACCGTACTCCCGAACCCTAGTATCTTTGAACGGAGACCAAGCCTTATCCCTATTTTGAATAGGTGACCAATCACACCTAGGTAGAATGGTTGGTGGCGACTTCCGTAATTTTAGTGACTAGCTATTAGGTTTTTTGAAACTTAATACGTTATGACAGTTTGGCGACTCCACTGGGGATTTAGAGAGTCAGGCCAATGATTGGTTTTAGGTTATTTTAGGTTTGCCTTAGGAGTGTTACTTTGGTAAAATAATAAGACATGAATAATTATATGTTCCTTCAACACACACTTCACGTGCATGTGCATGCATTTGTCCTTGACCCAGGCTTTATCCCTTTTAGGAGGGGGTATAGTATCTACGCTCTCGTGAGGTAATACCTCCACAATGGCTAGCGAAATACTCTCACTCAAATTGAACCTTTCTGTTTGTAACCTGTAATGTGTGAGGATTGGGTGCCTTACTAGTCTTGTGTGGACGACAGTGAAGAACAATTTGGGAACCTTTAGCCCTTTTATCTAAAGCCATGCATATAGTGAAATTAAGAAGACTAACTGTAAGATAGAGCTATCTCAACCCATGCTATAGAAAATACCCATTACTAAGGACACATGTTTGATCAAGTTTGTTTAATTTTGATTTATAGATGAGACACTAAGAGGGTACCATGAGTTCTTCACCAAAACATTTCTGTGCATCACTTATCCATTATTGTTACATGGCAACTTTTTACCATACCATTACATTCAAACACATGTAGCATCATCTCGTTTTGTTCATCTTCAATCATTGTTTTTAAACAAAGCATTTTCAAACTTTTTCAAGCATCACCACACAAAAAATAATGAACTCTAATTGTGGTAATAACGGTTCAAAGATAGCTCGACCAAAAGTTCATTTGTATCACACTCGTTATCAAGCTAGGATCATGGAAGAAGAGCAAAGTATCCGTATTGAGAAGATGGAAAAGGCTCAAGAGGAAATGAGGGGGCAATTGGCCTAAATAACTGAATTATTGAAGAACTTGAGCAAAGGAAAGGGAGTGATGGAAGAAGCTTTTGTCCAAGAGGGGGCCTAACAACGTAGCATGGAAGATCCCATATATCCTCATGGATTCGGTACTCATCCAAGACAAACATCTCAAGAAGGAGGATATCCATTTGTATATACAGCCATACCTCAAATGTTTGGCCCAGCTCAAGGGCAAACTCTTCCTTCTCAAGGGGCAAAATTTGCTGATCCAATTGAAGTACCTAACTTAGATGACCTGAGGTAGATTGAAAATATAAAAGTCAAACAAGTAGAAGAGAAAGATGAAGCAAAGTTATAACAAAAGATCAATATGTTGGAGGAAAGACTTCGAGCTATTGAAGGCTTAGATCTATATGGTCCTATGGATGCTACTGGGTCATGTTTGGTGTCTGATTTAATCATTCCACCCAAATTTAAGGCCCTGAAGTTTGAAAAATACAATGGGACTTCTTGCCTTATGTCTCATCTCATTATGTACTGTCGAAAGATGGCTATCTATGCTCAAGATGATAAACTTCTTATTCACATCTTTCAAGAAAGCCTTACTGGGTCTACAACGAAGTGGTATAATCAATTGGATAGAACTCGAATCACCACTTGGAATGACTTGGCAAGAGCATTTATGGCTCAATATCGACATGTTACTGATATGGCCCCTGATCGTCTGTCACTCCAAAGCATGGAAAAGAGGGCTAATGAGAGTTTCAAGCAATATGCCCAAAGGTAGCATGATATGGCTGCAGAGGTTCAACCTCCACTTTCGGAGAAGGAGCTTACCATTATGTTCGTTAATACTTTAAAGGACCATATTACGATAGGATGATTGGTAATGCCACTAAGAATTTTACTAATATGGTATTGTCTGGTGAGATAATTGAGAATGCAATCAAGAGTGGAAAGATTGAAGCTCCCAACAATATTGAGAAGAAAGGAGGAGCCAACAAAAGAAAGCAAGAAGAAGTCCATGTTGTTGTGTATGGAAGACAATATGGAGGCTATGTCCCACAAAACCTTTATCACATGCCACAACCTTACTATTCTACTTAGAATCCTTACCATTCATACCCCAAGGTTAATGTTCAACCTACTCCTTAAACACCTGCACCAACTACTCAACCAGCTACGCAGTTCAATAAACAAGAGGACAATCTTAAGGAATCATGGCCGAAAAGAGAAAGGACTCCCATTGACCCAATCTCCATGACCTACACTAAGTTGTACCCAAACTTGATCAAACGAAAACTCATCACACCCGTCTATGTGGAACCTCTCAAGCCTCCATATCCAAAGTGGTATGATGAGAATGCTCGATGCGAGTATCACTTCAGGAACGTGGGTTACTCTATAGAGAACTGCACTGCGCTAAAGTATAGAGTGCAAGGATTGATAAAAGTTGGCATGTTGAGTTTTGAAACGAAAGGGGAACCGGCTACAAATGCAAACCCATTGCCTAACCATACCAATGAGGGATGAGTTTTGTGGGGGCATGAAGGGTTCGAGCCTGGTGATTTTGAAGATTTATAAATTCTAGTTTTGTTTTTTGCTTTTTTTTTTATTTCTTTAAGTAATGCAACATAGTGTTTTGAAAGTGCTTAAGCCCATAAGCACGAGATAAAGTTTTATGTATGGGCTAACTTTTATTTATTTCCCTTTCAATAAAGCGACTAGTGTGATGCACTAACATCTTCTCATTCTCTCTATTCATTTGCCATTTCCCACAAACTTACATTATTTTTTATTCACAAGTATCCAAATAATGAACATGATGATAATGATGTCAATAAATCTGAGATTCAATTTTGAAAGAACTACTACTATTGATGAATTACTAGTTTGCCAATATTGCGAAAGCAAGAAAACGAAGGAAAGGTTGCTCACCATCTTCACTTGATAGATAGTACAAGAAAGGTGAATCTCTTACAGAAGCTTCTAACAAGTTTGTCATTGTTCAATAAATGATCTTTAATGAGAGTATTTACATTCGAAATGATAAATAACCTTCTTTCACTATCTTTCAAGCGTGAGTAAAATTATCCTTTGATTATCCCTTTTTGAGCCTATTATATTTTTGTAATGTAGCCCATCAAGGATCACTACCTATGCGATTGAAGCATTCTCCTAAAAATTGAGCCCGACGTTGCCATCATTCCCTGCACATCACTTTGTCCCTCCTTCGTTCAGCATCATCCATATTGTAGCAGGATTGTGACCTGGAACCAGTGAAGCCGTGACGCAGGAAGTGCTGAAGAGGTGTAGAATCGTGAGATGATCAAAAACCTGCAGAGCCCGTGAAGTTGCTGTTGAAAGTGGAAAAGAATCGAAGCGGGAGCTGTCAAGAAGAATAGAGAGCTATTTGGAACCGTGCAAGTCGCGAACTGCTGCAAACCAAGAGTTACCGACAAGTAGCAATTGTGAGCTGCTAAATTCTGGTCTGTGTTAAACTCAAATAGCTGATGAAAGTGAAGCAATAATGTGGCATAGAGTGAACTTGTGAGAATCGTGTGCGACAAGAACCGGACGAGAAACAAAGATTGAAACAAAGCAATTGTAACGTGGTGCTGAAAATTGAAGTGCCCAGAACCTTGAAGCAATTGGAGGTGAAAAGAGAACGTGGAGGAAGAGTCGAAATATACTGTTGTTTGCAGAGTCTTGAAATTGTTAGTGTTCGTTGCTCTCTTGTTAAGCTAAAGGCGGTGAGAAAAGAAATTGCAAGAGAAAGGTAAGAAATATTCTGACAATAATTACTCCTTCCATCCTTGCTTACGTACATATTGATTATTCAAATGCTTTTGTTTCCTTTATACTTCATGTGCGTTAGGATTTTTTGTTTTCATGATGTTGTTTATTAGTTTGTCAGACTTGGTTTTAGTTTTTATTATTTTAAGCATGTACTAAATATATTTTTAGGGTATTTACGAAGTTATTATTATTTTTCAATTAATTCATTATTCTGTTTTATCTAATTAACTTATTAATTTTAGTTAATTTTTTTTACTATTTTATGTATTTTTTTTAGAATTAGATTTGTTATCTAATAGAAATTAAAAACCAAATTAGCCTAAAAATAAATTTTTGTACATTAAACTTACATAAAAATTAATTAAAAATTAAATGAAAGTAAATAATTGAAAGGAAATGAATATGAGTTATACCGATAATGATATTTTGAGAAAGTCAATTGCGACATTTTAAAAATATCTAGGTGATAAAATCTTTCTTAAGTTGAGCCAAATTGATGGAATACTTTTGAAAAAATTTTCAATAAATTATAATCCATGTTTATTCTTAGTAAATTAAGTATGAATAATATATAAATGAATATAGATAAATAAATATAAATACGAGAACATAAATTAGATGAAAAATTAAATAAATAGAATGAAATAGCTTAGATTGGAAATAATTAGTAATTAATAAGATTAGATAATAAAGAAATAAATATGAGTTATACCAAGGATGAAATTCCAAGAAAGTCAATCGAGACTCCTTGAAAATTTTTAGGTGAGATGATTCTTTCTTAAATTGAGCCAAATTGATCGAATATTTTTGAAAGAATTTTCAATAAAATATAATTCATGTTTATTAAATAAATATAAATAAATGAAATAAATAAAATAAAAATAAATTATATCAAGATTAAAATTAAAGAAATTTAAATAAAATTAGATAAGTAAATAAATAAATGAACTAAATAGCTTAGAATAAAAATTATAAGAAATAAAATTAGTTAGATAAAGGAGTAAATGCGGATTATGCTAATGATGAAATTTCAAGAAAGTCAATTGAGACTCTTTGAAAATTTCTAGGTGAAAAGGTTTCTTTTAAGCCGAGCCAAATTGTTGGGACGCTTTTAAGAAAATCTTCAATAAACTATGATTCATATTTATTCTCTAAATAAATAAAACATATAGATAAGAATAATGTAAAATAAGACTTAGAAAATATAAGAATTAATATGGAGTCAATATTAGAGCCAAATTTAAAATATCTATAATAAGAGTTTCATAACATATTTTAGTGATCCGATGATGGAATTTAAGAAAGTCATTTGAGACTACTTGAAAATCTTGAGGTGAGGGAGATTTTAAGATTTGAGCCAAATTGATGAAAAAATCTTAGAAATATTCCCAATATATAAGCATATCGAAATTAATATAAATACAAGACAAATTATAAAGATGACCTAAAACTAGTTGGTTCCATTTTAGGATGGGCGTTGTGGGGGTGTTAATCCTTTCCTACACGTAACCGTGTTCCCGAACCCCTGTGTCTTTGAACATAGACCAAGTCTTATCCTTAGTTTAAATAGGTGACCAATCACACCTAGGTAGAATGGTTGGTGGCAACTCCCGTAATTTAAGTGTCTAGCTATTAGGCTTTCTGAAACTTAATACATTATGACACATATGTCTGACAAGATGTGTAATGTAGGAGTTTTAGAAGTAACCCAGGTGGTAATGATGTTCAAGTCCCAAATGCTATGGAACTTGCATAGCAGTATTGCCACTCATTCTTTCCTGTTTAGCTATGTCAGTGCTTTTCTGGAATTGTAGGGGTGTGGCTAATTTGGAAGTCCAAATACGTGTTATGGAGCTGAGGAGGATTTACAAATTTGATTTGTTGATTATTGCAGAACCAAAAGTCAATGGACGAGTAGTTGAAAGAGCTATCTGAAGGTTGCGGTTTGAGAATTCCTTTAGAGTTGATGCATGTGGGTTTTCTAGAGGAATATGGTTGTAGTGGGATTCTAGTATTGGTGTGGTGGATATTGTTCATAGTAATAAACAACTCATTTCTGTTTTTGTCAATGCAGGTGGAGTTAAATGGGATTATCTACAATATATGCGAGCCTAATTCTATCAAAGCATCATAGATTATGAAGGTATTTGACTGAGTTTAAAGACTTTGATGCTTGCCCATGGTTATTACTAGGTGACTTCAACCAGATCACCTCTTCATTGGAGAAACAAGGTGGGTTCTCGAAACCTCCTTCCAAAATTCAAGCCTTTTGTGACGTAATATCTATTAGAAATCTCATAAACCTTGGAGCTTCAAGTTGTCAATTCACATGGTCCAACAAACAGCCACTTAATGGTTTGATTATAAAGAGGCTTGAGCGAGCTCTATGTAATACAAAATGGAGACTTGTATTTCCTGTACCATGATGATCAACTTACCAAGAACTTGTAATGACCACTGTTCGATTCTACTCAAAACCATGTCAACAGTGGCTATAAACAGAAGCTTAAAACCATTCCGGTTTGAGGCTGCAGGGCAACTTTCTGAGAGTTTTGATGCTTTACGTAGTGGGACATGGATTGATGCCGATGAGTTTAAAGAGAACTTGGCTAAGTTCCAAAGTGTAGTATCAGACTGGAACAGGAATGTTTTTGGAAATATTTTTAAAAAGAAATGTATTCTTATGGCTCGATTAGCAGGAGTTGAGAAGAAAATGGAATGCTATCCTTACAGATCATTGTTTAGACTTGAAAAGAAACTGACAAAAGAGTATAATAAGGTGCTACAACAGGAGAATTATTGTGGTTTCAAAAATCAAGATCTAACTAGGGGCAATTTGGAGACTGTAACTCTTAAGTTCTTTCACACAACCGGAGTAATCGAGTGTCACATCTCGTTACCGTATTTTTCACCTTATTTTACACGATTCCTTCGGTTGGGCTGTCTGTGATACTTCACTTTTACTAACTGTTAAACAAATGTACAGTACATTGTTTATATTATACACATCCCCTATCTTAATTAATCAGATAAGTAGTACTGCAGATATGTCTAAATACAGAAAATAAATGATCATACCTCATATAAATCAGTCGGTCTGTCACATTGTCCTTTGTGTACAGCCGTGATCGACAATCAGTTGATCTCACAATCATTAAAACCTGAAATGTTTAAAATTAAGGGGTGAGCAAACCACGGCTCAGTAAGAGAGTTATATGTCACACTTGATATTCAGTTATCTATATGCTGAAAATTATTTTTTTTCTTCACTTTCTTTAAAATCTTCCTAGCTGGCTCTAGGCACACATGTAGGAAGGATACTACAGTCGGCTAGGGATCCAGATAGAATAAGGTAGGTATTTTAGAATACCATACTTGTCCCGGAACCTAGAAGCAACTGTAGAGAATATCAATTTTGTTGTTTCAAAACGATATAATTTTCGTTTTTCCACAGAGTAAACCACTTGTTCCTTTCCACTTCAGTATACTTTAAAACACTTGACAGTTCAGTAATAAAAACAGTGGTTTACTTCTCTTCTCTTCTCTTCTCTTCAGTACAGTAAAAACAGTACAGTACAGTGATTTGCAAATATCAAATCATTGGATAATTACTTCTTCGATTTTCTTTATCTTAGAAATAATTCTTATGTTACTCTTTTAGAATAAACATTTATTTCTCTTTTCAAATCAATAACCGTATCGTACTAAAGCCTCATAAGAAATGCATTTAAAATAGTCATAGTATCGATATATGCAGAAAACAAATGCCATAATAATGCATTTCATACTTTAAATCATTGTATGAATTCTTTAATGCATATATCTAAAATTCATACTTGTTTCAAACATGCATCATACTTTAGAAACTTAACATCATAATTAATAAAACTTTTCATACAATTCATGGAGACTAGGCAAAATCAAATAGCAAGTATGCGGTCATGACACTTCTTCCTCCGAAGAGGGAACGGAATACCTATGGCCATGGTATGGGCTGTAGACCTGATCAGAGTCGTACAGCAAACATATACATACACCACGAAGGACCAACATACCCACAAAGGATGTAAACATACACAATGTGGGCGAGGACATGCACGACGTGGCTAAACTTATGCCACAATGTGGCAAGCATGACAGGCAGTAACATAAACTATAGGAAGGCCTTAGTCTCAAAACTTACTTTCATACAATTGATATAAAATAGTAAGGATCGGGCGTGCCAGGGTCTAAGTTAGCCTGGGGTGTGCCACTCCGATACCTTTTTCGGAAAACATATACCTAAATCATACAACTGATATAAAATAGTAAGGATCGGGCGTGCCAGGGTCTAAGTTAGCCTGAGGTTTGCCACTCTGATACCTTTTTCGGAAAAAAACATATTTATCTCATGTCATACTTAAAACATTATGGAAAATATACATAGAATTTATAAGGTGCGTTTAGCTAATTATCAAAAGATTTTGGAAATTCATTTCGGAATAAAATTCATGCTTCAAACATTTCTTTAAAAATTGCGATGAAGACAGTTTGAAAAATCATCACTGAACATATAAAAGGGTAAAATTGTCCTTTTTCCACTATAAAACATATATGCATGTTTTTCTGTGCGTTTAATTGAAAACATAATTTTATAATTATCGGAATTCAAATAAATTATTTTTATACTTTATGAAAATAAAATATTTATTTTCTAAATTTAAATTCTCATCACCATGTTTTCTTTTAAAAACAAATGTAGGGACCTTTAGTCTCGAAATCATAATTATTCATCATTTCTTAACCTTTATGGAATATTCATAATTAATTATTTCCATAATTAAAACCACAAAGGTTTTCTGTAAAATCAAGTGAATATTTGTAAAAATATTCACTTCAGTCTCTTTTTCATTTTCATTTCGTTTCATGTGAAATATCACCTATCGGAGTAAATTTAGGTGATTTCCTTTTTCACCATTTTCAAAACATGAATATTTTAAAACTAATTATCAATATATTCATGTTTTATGAAAACTAATCGATTTCTCGATTTTCGTGTTAGAAATCGTTTCACGTGAAATCAAATCTTTTATTTTAGTTTTCGGTGATTTTCGATAAATTTCAGTAATTTTTTTGATAATTTTTCTGCATTATAACGGCTACCGATTTGGTTAGCCTCCTGCACGAAAATACAGTTTATATTTTCAACTGGTGTTTCATCACAATTTCATCCGATAAACCATCACACTATAAAACCGATAGTTATCAATAGCATTTATAAAATTAAATGCAATTTAAAAACATGGCCGAATATCCTTACAGCCGGCACATGTCTCCCTTACCTGTTTCGGGTTGGCGACTGCCTCTTATCGGTAGCGCCCGTACTCCATCTGTTCCGATTCCTCATCTCGATCATCGAGAGAATTTTTCTGGAATTTAAATTCTAAAATTTAGAATTTTTCTACAATTATTTAAATAAATAAATTATTTAAATAATTTAGTACTTTTCGGGATTTCTTACCGATTCCCGTATTTCCCAGGATTTCCCGTAATTTCCGAATTCTCGGGAATTTTTCAAATTCTCGGAATTCCCTTTTTTTTCCTCTCTCCTCTTTCTTCCTTTTCTTCTTTTTCTCTTTTCTTTTTTTTTCTTTTTCCTTTTTCTTTTTTTTCTTTTTCTTTTTTCCTTGGTCTGACCGGTTCAGACCAGTCAGACCGGTCAACCTTCCTCCACTGCCGGTTCTCCTCCGGCGGCCGATTCTCCGGCGGTTCGGTGGCTCAGCAGCTGGCCGGCGTTGAGACAAAGCTGCCGGTGGCCTCAGCTTGGCCTGGATCGGCGGCACGGCGGCGGATCTACTCGGTTTACCTTCGGTTACTTCTCCTCCTCCGTCGGCCTTCCTCCGCCGTCGTTGGCCTCACCGGTGGCCTCCATCCCATTCCTCTTCTTCCGCCGGTGCTTCGGCTGTAGTGGCGACGGCCAATTCCGTCGGCAACCCCCAGATCTGGTTTTTTCCTTTTCTCGGCTTTTTCCGTCGATTTCGGTTCCTTTTCCGTTTCCGTTTCACCGGCGTTGGCGTCGGCTTCCTCTTCCTTAGCCGGCGTCGACGCTTCTCGTCCCTCTTCTCCCCCTTTCCGGCGGCGGTTGACGGGATCGGCTTCCATCGGGGAAGACAGAATCGGGGTCGTCCCGATTCTGTGTCTCTTTTCTTCTTTCTATTTATTTTTTTTTGTTTTATTTCTTTTAATTTATTTATCATATACTATATTTATAACTATATTATAAATATAATATTAATATTATATTATATAGTATTCTACTATATAATATCATATAGATATATGTATATGTACTATATACTATTATTATTTTATATATATAGTATTGTACTATATATATTATATAAAAATATATATAATTTATATTAACATAATATATATATCTAATATATATATATATATTCATATACTTTAAATTTAAATACTATTCACATATACATGTTATAATACAATATATATTGTATTTACAATATATATTTTCAAACTTTAATATAAACTAGTATTTACGTTTCTCATTTATGTATATATATATATATATACATAAAATACTTTACTTAAATACATATGTATTTATATCAAAATACATTTATATAATTTGTAATTATATAAACATTTTATTTTCATTTCTCATTTTCTTATTTAATTTGGATTTCCATTTATCCAAATTAAATTTCCCTATTTGCCTCATTTAATTTCCTTCACTTAAATTTCCAAATTTTATCACTTCCTCCATTTTCGGAATTTCCACAATATTCCGATTCTCACAATTTTATTTATTTATTTGTTTCTACTAATTTATTTATTTCCTCTTATCTATTTTCTTTAATATTAATTTCTAATATTAATAATTCCTAATAAATGGAAAATTTGCGGTTATCACATCGAGCGAAATAAGAACCAAGTGCAAACACTGAAAGATGAAGCTGAGAATTGGTGTACGGATCAAAGCGACTTGAAAAGGTTGGTAATGTCCTTTTTTAAGAAATTATATACTGTTGACTCTTTTATTACATCCTTTGACCAATGTCTTCGAGCTACAACCCACTTGATCATTATCAAGCTGAAATGATATATGAGATACCAAATATAGAAGAGATCTATAAGGCACTATGTTTGAAGGCTCCTTTTAAAGCTTTGGGACTAGATGGTTTTCAGGTAGGTTTTTACAAGTCCAATTGGTTAGTGGTTAAGGAGCCCTATGTCGAGCTATCAAACCGGCTTTCCAGAATGGATACTTTGATAATGAAATGAGCAAGGTGCTTGGGTGTTAATTCCGAAAGTGGAACAGCTCGAATATATTTCTCAATTTAGACCCATCAATTTATGCAATGTATCAGTCAAACTAATTTCAAAGATAATTGTGGGTAAGCTTCAACCTTATTTGACAAACCTAGTAACACCTACGCTGTGTAGCTTCATTCTAGGTCGCAGCAACTCAGATAATATAGTGGTCATACAAGAAGTGGCTCACTCATTATCTAAAAGAGAAGGTAAAGAAGAGGAGATGATAATGAAGATTGATTTAGAAAAAACCTATGACAGAGTTAGTTAGGATTTTCTCAAGTGGGTTTTACATGATGTTGGTCTTTCTCGCTACTTATTTGTACTTTGTCTTCAGAAGCTATCAGACATCGTCAAACTAAATATTGACCAAGGTATTTGGAAATCAATTACTTTGTCTAAAGGTAGGCTTGCCTTATCCCATATATTCTTTGTTGATGATCTTATTCTTTTTGTTAAAGCATCGGTTGAACAAAGCCTCATTATGATGAAATGTCTAAGTACTTTTTGTAAGATTTCAGGTCAGAAGGTGAATCTCAGCAAATCAAAGATCTTCACTTCTCAAAATTTTCACTACAACACTATTATTAGTATTCAAATGACAACCAGTATGTGTTATCATTTCTTTTAGGAATTATTTGGGTGTTCCAATTATTACCAAAAGGGTAAAGAAATCACATTATCAGCCACTTTTGGATAAAATCAAGAATTGCTTGGCTAATTGGAAAGCCTAGCAACTCTCTCATGTAGGTCGAGCAACACCAATACAGTCAGTTTCCAGCACCATATCTTCTTATACTATGCAGACATCTCGGCTCCCAACCTCAATAACGAAAGAAATAGACAAGTTAAACAAAGATTTCTTGTGGGGTTCAACAAAGACTAAAAGGCAAACAACTTTGGTTAAATGGGATTCAGTGTACAAACCAAAGAATGGGTGGATTGGGATTTAGAAAAACTAAAGATATGAATACTGCTCTATTGGCCAAACTTGGTTGGAAGCTTTAAATCAGGGATAGAAGTCTGTGGGTAAGGTTAATTAAATCCAAAGTATTGCCGAGATAAATCTTTCCTACAATTGAAAGTGAAGGCTACTACTTCACACACTTGGAGGAGTATTAGCTCATGTAAGAAGCTCATTGCTAGTGGAATTTTGACAATTGTAGTTGATGGAAGGGATACTAAATTTTGGAACTATAGATGGAGGGGCTAAACCATTAATTGAGATATGCAATGGATCTATTCTGGCTGAGATGTCAAATTATAAAGTCAGAGACTTTCAGTTGGCAAATGGTGAATAGGATTGGGTATGCAAGAGCATGTTACCTAATGATATAATTCAGTTACTTTCGGTCTTACCACCACTTTCAACTAAAAAAGACCGAATCTACTAGGCAGCGTTAACCTTTGGGGAATTTTCTGTTAGCTCTGCATATTTTGTACTATTGAGCAATCTAAGTGCAGAGTTTGCATGGAATAGATTATGGCAGATAAAAGTATTACCTCGAATTAAACACTTCTTATAGCTAGTAGCTCACAATAGTCTATTGACCAAATAGGCTTGCTACAAGAGAAAGATTTGTCATGATACAGCATGCTCGCACTATGGAGGGGCTATGGAGAATAGCTTACATGCCTTAAAGGACTGCTTTACGTCTAAACAGATATGGGGAAAATGGTTAGACGTTACTGAACTTTCTATTTTTAATAGTTTGAACCTAGGCCAATAGCTGAACTATTATTTAAAGTGGAAGAAAAAGGTAACAGGTATCAATCTTGACTGGCTACTAGTCTTCATGACTGCATGTTGGCATTTATGGAGATGGAGGAATAAAACCATCTTTGAGGAAGGGTTCGTTTGGCCAAAGGATCGAAATGAGGTTATTTTAAAATTCTTGCTAGAAAACAGAGACTTAGCAACATTTTGCCAATCACAAGTTAGGAAACAGTGGAAAATGATTACCTGGGAGAGACCGTTTGAGGACACCATTAAAGTAAATGTAGATGCTTCAGTCAAAGGTAACTCGGAATTGTTGGATTATGCCCTTAGAACCATTCATTAGATGATTGACTTTGGCATTTTTTTTATGTATCATGACATTCTATTTATTATAGTTCATTATTATATTTGTCTTATAACTGCGTAATGTAATCTTATATGATAATGTCCTTAGAATAGTAATAACACACTATTCTTAAAATATCCCTAGTCAAGTATTATTGTGAACAAGGATAACAATGATACGATAAGACTAGTATGTGGTTGACTGATGACCATTGTCATGGATATAGGATATCAAGTCATCACATAGGTACATGTTAGAGAACTATGTACTGGATCGACCCTCCATGAGAACGCTACATGGATTGTTATATGAGTCATAAGCGATTCTCATAGTGATGATGGTGTATGTGATCCTTTGACTTGAGATCATCAGAGATCCCAACATAGAGAATTGCATACTTTAATGCTGCTAGATGTCATTCGTAACAGGATGGACTATAAAGGTAGTAATTGGGTATGCCTTGATCTATGTAGAGGGATGTTGAGTGATCAAGATAGGATTTATCCCTCTTATATAACAAGAGTGATGTCTTGGGCCCTTTGATAGAGTGAGACTAAGAAATGCATGGCCGTGCTCGAATAAGTCAATATGAGATATTGATTTTATTTGATTAATTAGTCTACTCAGGAATCAAGAAACGCTGATTAGACTATACAAGTGTGACACATTCCATGACTTGTGTCTAATCAAGACATCAAAGGATAAAGGGATTAGACTACACTGTAACATCTATCACGAGTAAGGTTATGTCGAGTCATTGACATTCTCGTTACATGGGTAGCAATGATGTGTTGCTAGATACCGCTCATTGCCTGTGACAATTTTGTCATTGTCATTGTTTTGAGAACCTATTGGGTCGCATACTTAGAACGGATCAATGAGGAGCTTAATTAATCCTATTCTGAATTAGATTAAGGATATAACTAATCCTATTCTAAGTAGGATTAGAGTTCTGTTTGACAGTAAATTTTAGGGTAAAATTTACTGCTTATAAAAGGATGTTTTGTGTTTTCTAAAACAGAGCCGCACAATTAAACAGAAAAGAGAAACCCGTTCTTTGTGGTTTTAGAGCTTCTTTCAAACAAAACAAAATATTCTTTTAATCGAAGCTAGCAATTCGGTTATAAAAAAAATAAAAACGCTCTTTAAGGCTTCTGATCGTGAGACGTTCAAGAGTCGTGAGATCCGTTCGTGTGGATACCATAGAGGCAGGAACGAAAAGTTGTTGCTTGTGACTCGACCAATGACAGAAAATCAGAGAAAACATTAGGTAAATCTCGAAACCCTAATCAGGCAACTCTCCGAATCGATCCTGGTGGAGGCCGAATGATTTAAATTCCGCCGCGTGTTTGTTTCGGTTTCCTTCACTGGTATCCGAGCCAGATTCGGAGTCCTGGATTTGTTTTGATAAGAGCATGATCTCTGGTTACTTTCTGTTTATGATTACATGCAATCGTTTTAGTGAGATTAATACGGATTAGAATGTATATGATATATTCAGAGGCTAGAAATCGAATTGTTGAAATTATATATATGATATATATCAATTTCGATTCAACTTATATGTGAGATATAATCTGTGATGTGAATTATTAATGGCGGTTTCTGTTCTGCATAAACGTTATGGAAGAAACAGAATAATGTCGAAAGTGTATAAAGATCCTGATAAGATTGAAACACTTTTAGATAAGAGTTCTGATGCGACTAAAATTATAATCAGTATGAGATACTGGCTGGAACATCCTGATAAGATTAGGACACTTCCGGATAAGGGGCGTTGGCAATGTCAATACTGTTGATTTTTTTTCTCGGGGGCTCCGTCCCCACACCCCCTCAAGGGGCGCCGCCCTTGGGAACCCCGCAGTCAAGGTCATAATTTTTTTCAAATGTGCCTCATTAATAAAACTAAAAGTTGAAATTGCATTACACTTGTTTGTATAACACGGTGGTTGTTGTTTGAGCATGGTGCATAGTTATAGCCCTAGCCCAATATGATTGTATTTTGGTGGTCATAAATTTTTAATAAATACGACCTGCGTGTCGTGCCTTGTTCTTGAAATTCTAGTTGTACATTCTTTTCTCATCTTACTCCCCTCGAATGTAACTCGAGGTTTCTCTTAAACTATGTAATTGTAACGTAGTATAGGGTTAGAATTTAACTAAGTATGAGTTGATGGTGATCAACACTAATGGAGCTGACAACCATGTAAAGGATGACCAAAGAAGCACTTGGAGAAGATGCTATTACCCTTAGGTTAACCCTTAGGGTTTCTCATTGGCTTGGGAAATCCATTTAGTTTGGGCTATAACTATGTCACGTTTATTTTATTTCTTAATTGCATGAGATGCATGGTTTATTTTGTACGTTTATGACATGAAAATCATATGATAATTTTAGAAAAGTAAAATTGGTGAGATCTTATTCAATAAACTAAGAAAATCCCTCAAATTAAATTAAGTCAATAATAGATGCCTACCAATGAATAGCACTCGTCAAGGCTAGAATCGATTTTGTTATGTTTGCCAAAGCAGAATATCATATCTATCTTAGTAAGACGCGATGGGATAATAGTGATATCCAAAGGCTATAAATTGGGTTGACTTAACAAGATTTCCTCAATAGGATTGGGAGTTTAGAGGCATAAAGTTGGGCTTCCATTCATGAGATAAATTAGAACAAGTGTTGTTCACCCAACTATCCAAGAGTTACATGAGATGTAATTGGTAAGTGTTGCCTACCTAAATAGCCAAATCTTGGGCAATTGGCCAAAGCTAACTCTAGATAAGGTGAAATATGGATCTTGGCCCACTAGAGAAATTATGTGATAATTTTTCCGAATTAATAGTGAGGGTTGTTGATTCGATAAAAATAGTGGGAGCATCATTTAATAAATATTTAATTAAATGAATGCATTCATGGTACTTATATTTTGCATATTTCTGTTGTAGATTACCATGGCATCAAACACAAATAACACACTTTCACTGCGATCTGTCCTTGAGAAGGACAAGTTGAATGGGACAAACTTCCTGGATTGGTACAGAAACATGAGGATAGTCCTCAAGCAAGAAAAGAAGTTGTATGTCCTTGAGATTCCCTTACCTGAGGAACCACCTGCTAATGCTCCAAAGGCAGAAAGAGATGCTTATAAGAAGCATCAAGATGATGCATTGGATGTTAGTTGCCTTATGCTTGCCTCCATGAATCCTGAGCTTCAAAAGCAACATGAGGAAATAGATGCGTTCGATATGATCGAGCATCTCAAGCAATTCTATCAAGAGGAAGCTAGGCAAGAAAGGTACAATGTCTCTAAGGCATTGTTTCAGTGTAGGATGGCAGAGGGGACTCCCATTGGTACTCATGTGCTCAAGATGATTGGGTACATTGAAAACCTTGAAAGATTGGGATTTTCTTTGGGCCAAGAGTTGGCCACTGATGTGATTCTGCAATCGTTGCCAGACAGCTACAGTCAGTTTGTTGTTAATTACAACATGAATGAAATTGACAAGACTCTGCCACAGTTACTTAGCATGTTGAAAACAGCTGAATCTAACATGAAAAAAGCCAAGCCCAAAGATGTCTTAATAGTTAAGAAAGCTAAGTGCAGGGCTAATGCAAAGGGCAGGGCTAATGCAAAGGGCAAGAAAAAAGGTAATAAAGCCAATGGCAAGTTCAAGCCCAATGATACTGCACTGAAGCTTAAAGGTGGGGTTGCCAAAGAAGGGAAATGCTTCCATTGCGGTAAGACTGGACATTGAAAGAGGAACTGCAACAAATACCTAGAAGAGCTAAAGAAGAAGAGAGGCAGTGAGACTTCCACTTTAGGTATTTATGTTATAGAAGTTAATCTATCTACTTCTTCATCATGGGTATTAGATACTGGATGTGGTTCTCACATTTGTGTAAATGTGCAGGAACTCAAAAGGAGTAGATCGTTGACTAAGGGCAAGGTCGACCTACGAGTGGGAAATGGAGCAAGGGTTGCTGCATTAGCTGTAGGAACTTATATTTTGACATTGCCCACAGGGCTTGTTTTAGAATTAGATGATTGTTATTATGTGCCTTCCATCAATAAAAACATTATTTCTATTTCTTGTTTGGACAAGAAGGGTTTTTCATTTATAATAAAGGACAATTGTTGCTCCATTTATTTAAATGATATCTTTTATGGTAGTGCACAACTAATTAATGGTCTTTACATTCTAAATCTTGATATGCCTATTTATAACATAAATGCTAAAAGGATTAAATCTAATGATCAAAATCCAACATATCTCTGGCATTGTCGCTTGGGACACATAAATGAGAATCGCATTTCCAAACTCCATAAAGATGGAATTTTGGACTCATTTGATTTTGAATCATATGAGACATGTGAATCTTGTTTGATAGGTAAGATGACTAAAACCCCTTTCAAAGGACATAGTGAAAGGGCAAGTGATTTATTGGGCTTAGTACATACAGATGTATGTGGACCTTTAAACACACAGGCCAGAGGTGGGTTTATGTACTTTATTACATTTACTGATGATTTCAGTAGATATGGCTATGTGTATCTTATGAGACACAAGTCTGAATCTTTTGAAAAGTTCAAAGAATTCAAGAATGAAGTACAAAACCAACTTCGCAAGAGCATTAAGGCACTTCGATCAGATCGAGGTGGTGAATACTTAAGCCAAGAATTTTATGACTATCTTAAAGAGTGTGGGATTGTCTCACAACTCACTCCTCCAGGTACACCACCATGGAATGGTGTATCTGAAAGGAGAAACCGAACTTTATTAGATATGGTTCGATCAATGATGAGTCATACAGATCTTCCAAAATTCTTTTGGGGACATGCATTAGAAACAGTTGCTTTTACACTGAACCGTGTTCCATCTAAATCGGTTCCAAAGATACCATATGAGATATGGACTGGTAAACGTCCTAGTATGTCTTTTATGAAGATTTGGGGTTGTGAGGCTTATGTAAGATGTCAAGTCTCTAACAAACTTGCACCTAAATCTGATAAGTGCTATTTTGTGAGATATCCTAAACTAACTAAAGGATATTATTTTTACAATCCCACTGAGCGCAAAGTGTTTGTAGCTCGAACAGGTGTCTTTCTAGAAAGAGAATTCATTTCTAGAAGAACTAATGGGAGAAAAGTAGAATTTGAAGAAATTCAAGAGCTACAAGATAGCGCACCCGATGTTGAGATGGAGCCTGAGCAAGCACCACAAGTTGTTGTGGAACCAGAACCACAAGCCATTGTGGAGCAACCGCCTGCTCAAGAGACACAAGCCTTGCGTAGATCAGTTAGAACACATCGTGAGCCACAGAGATATGGATTTATAATGACTCAGAATGGTGATGTATTGCTCATGGACCAAGATGAGCCTACTACCTATCAAGAGGCTATTACAGGGCCAGACTCTGAGAAATGGCTTGAAGCCATGAGATCTGAGATGGAATCCATGTATGCCAACCAAGTTTGGACCTTGGTTGACTTACCCGAAAGGGTAAAACCTAAAGGGTGTAAATGGGTTTTTAAGAAGAAAACCGACATGGAAGGAAATGTTCATACCTATAAAGGGCGATTGGTTGCTAAAGGTTTTAAACAAATTCATGGTATTGACTATGACAAAACTTTTTCACTAGTCGCGATGTTCAAATCCATTAGGATCTTGCTTGCGATAGCTGCATACCATGATTATGAAATCTGGCAAATGGACGTCAAGATTGCTTTTCTTAATGGAAAGCTACTCGAGGATGTGTACATGACACAACCTGAGGGTTTTGTTGATTCAAAAAATGCTGGAAAGGTTTGTAAGCTGTAACGTTCTATTTATGGACTAAAGCAAGCTTCTCGAAGTTGGAATCTTCGTTTTGATGATGCAATCAAAGAGTTTGGTTTCATCAAGAACGAAGATGAACCTTGTGTCTACAAGAAGGTCAGTGGGAGCACTATTGTCTTCCTGGTGTTGTATGTAGATGACATAATACTCATTGGGAATGGCATCCCTACCCTTCAGTCTGTAAAGACTAGGTTAGGGAATTGCTTTTCAATGAAGGACTTGGGCGAAGCTACCTATGTACTGGGTATAAAGATCTATAGAGATAGATCAAGGAAATTAATTGGCCTAAGTCAAAGTGCATACATAGATAAAGTGCTAAAGAGGTTTAGCATGCAGGATTCCAAGAAAGGATTCTTGCCTATGACACATGGCATTACTCTCTCAAAAGAACAGTGTCCTACAACACAAGAAGAGAGAGAACGTATGAGTAAAGTTCCATATGCATCTGCTATTGGATCCATTATGTATGCCATGTTATGCACACGTCCCGATGTCTCGTATGCCTTGAGCATGACGAGTAGATATCAAGTTGATCCTGGTGAACGTCACTAGATCACTGTCAAGAATATTCTTAAGTACTTGAGAAAGACTAAGGATACATTCTTGATATATGGAGGTGAGGAAGAGCTCATTGTAACAGGTTACACTGATGCTAGCTTCCAAACTGATAAAGATGACTATAGATCGCAGTCTGGTTATGTGTTTTGCCTTAATGGTGGTGCTGTGAGCTAGAAGAGTTCTAAGCAGGCGACAGTGGCCGATTCTACAACAGAGGCTGAGTATATAGCTGCCTCTGAAGCTGCTAAGGAGGCTGTTTGGATCAGGAAGTTCATTACAGAGCTTGAAGTTGTTCCTAGCATTATAGATCCGATTGAGCTCTATTGTGACAACAATGGAGCCATCGCACAAGCTAAGCAACCTAGATCTCACCAACGATCCAAACATATACTACGGCGCTTCCATCTCATTCGAGATATCATCGAGAGTGGAGATGTGAGGATATGCAAAGTACCAACTGACGATAATATCGCCGACCCACTGACGAAGCCTTTGACGCAGCAGAGACATGATCATCACACTAGGTCACTAGGTATTAGATACATAAGTGAATGGTCTTAGTGCAAGTGGGAGATTGTTGGATTATGCCCATAGAACCATTCATTAGATGATTGACTTTGGCATTTTTTTATGTATCATGACATTCTATTTATTATAGTTCATTATTATATTTGTCTTATAACTACGTAATGTAATCTTATATGATAATGTCCTTAGAATAGTAATAACACACTATTCTTAAAATATCCCTAGTCAAGTATTATTGTGAACAAGGATAACAATGATACGATAAGACTAGTATGTGGTTGACTGATGACCATTGTCATGGATATAGGATATCAAGTCATCACATAGGTACATGTTAGAGAACTATGTACTGGATCGACCCTCCATGAGAACGCTACATGGATTGTTATATGAGTGTCATAAGCGATTCTCATAGTGATGATGGTGTATGTGATCCTTTGACTTGAGATCATCAGAGATCCCAACATAGAGAATTGCATACTTTAATGCTGCTAGATGTCATTCGTAACAGGATGGACTGTAAAGGTAGTAATTGGGTATGCCTTGATCTATGTAGAGGGATGTTGAGTGATCAAGATAGGATTTATCCCTCTTATATAACAAGAGTGATGTCTTGGGCCCTTTGATAGAGTGAGACCAAGAAATGCATGGCCGTGCTCGAATAAGTCAATATGAGATATTGATTTTATTTGATTAATTAGCCTACTCAGGAATCAAGAAACGCTGATTAGACTATACAAGTGTGACACATTCCATGACTTGTGTCTAATCAAGACATCAAAGGATAAAGGGATTAGACTACACGGTAACATCTATCACGAGTAAGGTTATGTCGAGTCATTGACATTCTCGTTACATGGGTAGCAATGATGTGTTGCTAGATACCGCTCATTGCCTGTGACAATTTTGTCATTACCATTGTTTTGAGAACCTATTGGGTCGCACACTTAGAACGGATCAATGAGGAGTTTAATGTGATAACAGCAAATTTTCTATTTTTAGAAATTAATATTGAAGAAAATAGATAAGAGGAAATAAATAAATTAAAGTAAATAAATAAAATTTATTTACGAGATGGAATATTGTTGAAATTTCGGAAATTAAGGAAGTGAGGAAATTGAGGAATTTAAATTTGGATAAATCGGAAATAAGTATAAGGTTGAAATTATGGAAATAATGAAGAGAGGATTTAATTTGGATAAATGGAAATCCAAATTAAATAAGAAAATGAGAAAGAAAATATATATATATATATTGTACATACAATATATATTGTATTATTTCATTATATAAATATATACATATAAATGTTATTCTATTTTAAAGTATATATGTATACATAATATATTATATATATATATTTGTAATATATATATATACATATTTTTGTATATAATACATATATATAGTACTATACTATATATAAAATTATATATAGTATAATGTATATAGTATAAGATGCCGAAACAGAGGTCGACGGTAGCAATAGTTGCCGCCGCCAGCGATGAGAAGAGAGAGGAAGGGAGGAGATGATGCCGGTGAAGTGAAGCGAGGAGGCCGGTGATGGAAAGATGAAGCGAAACGAACGGAAAAGGGGAGGAATTCCGACGGAAGCCGAGAAGAGGAGAAAACCAGATCTGGCGGTTGCCGGCCAAATCGGTCGTCGCCACCACAACCGAAGCATCGACGGAAGGAGAGGAAAGGGATGGAGGCCACCCGAGGCGCGGTGAACGGCGGAGGAAGGTCGGCGAAGAGGCGGAAGAAACCGAAGCTAAATCGAGTCGATCCGTAGCCGTGCCGCCGATCCAGGGAAACGGAGGGCATCAGTAGCTTCGCCGTGCCGTCGGCCAGCTGAGGAGCCAGTGAACCGCCGGAGAACCGGCCGCCGGTGAAGAACCGGTGAGGAAGAAAGCTAAACTGGCCAACGGGAAAAAAGAAAAGAAAAAGGAAAAAGAAAAAGAAAAGAAAGAGAAAGAAAAGAAAAGAGAAAAAGGAAGAAAGAAAAGAGGAAAAGAAGAAAGAGAGAGAGAAAAAGGAAAATTTTCGGGAATTCGAAAAATTCTCAGGAACTCGAGAATCTCGGGAAACCATATAAGATGTATAGAATAAGGTGAAAAATAGGGTCACGGGCTCTGACACTTAATTAATCCTATTCTGAATTGGATTAAGGATATAATTAATCCTATTCTAAGTAGGATTAGAGTTCTGTTTGACAGTAAATTTTAGGGTAAAATTTACTGCCTATAAAAGGATGTTTTGTGTTTTCTAAAACAGAGCCGCACAATTAAACAGAAAAGAGAAACCTGTTCTCTTTGGTTTTAGAGCTTCTTTCAAACAAAACAAAATATTCTTTTAATCGAAGCTAGCAATTCGGTTATAAAAGAAATAAAAACGCTCTTTAAGGCTTCTGATCGTGAGACGTTCAAGAGTCGTGAGATCCGTTCGTGTGGATACCATAGAGGCAGGAACGAAATGTTGTTGCTTGTGACTCGACCAACGACAGAAAATCAGAGAAAACGTTAGGTAAATCTCGAAACCCTAATCAGGCAACTCTCCGAATCGATCCTGGTGGAGGCCGAATGATTTAAATTCCGCTGCGTGTTTGTTTCGGTTTCCTTCAGGAATGGTATGCAATTAGAGGTTTGGCTTGAAATGCACATGTAACATGGATTTGTGGCTTTCAAAGAAACTTGGGCTGGTGTCACAGCCCGTGACCCTATTTTTCACCTTATTCTATACATCTTATATGGTTGGGCTGTCTGCGATACTTTACTTTTCTTTTACATATTAACAATTTCATATTAAATTACAATATGAAATACATCCCCTATCTTACTTCATATGAAAATAGTACTGTGAAAATGTCTAAATACGAAAAATAAATGATCATACCTCATGTCAAAATTCGAGCTGTCGCATCGTCCCCAAATGCGCAGCCGAAATCCTTTAAGTGTTAGAATCTCAATCTTCGAAAACCTGAAATGTTAAAATTAAGGGGTGAGCAAACCATGGCTCAGTAAGGGAATTATATGCATACTTGATATTCAGCTATCCTATATGCTGAAAAACTTTTTCATTTATCCTATGGGTTCTAGGCACACATGTAGGAAGGATACTACAGTCGGCTAGGGATCCGAATGGAGTAAGGTAAGTATTTTGAAATACCTATCTTGCCCCGGAACCTAGAAGCAACTGTAGAGAGTAATAAATTTCATTTTGTTTGAAATTCAAATCCTTTTACCTTTTTGTTTCATATCTTGTTCATATTCTTTTCAAAATAATGCTTTTATGAAATAAAGCATTTAAATAAAATAACTAATATTCATATATTCTTTGAAAAGAATATTAGTTAAATCATCATCATTCTAATTTAAACTCTTTTCATATTTTACTGTACAATCATAATTAGTACAGTACTTTAAAATAGCAAAATAAGCTATTAAACCTTTTTCGTATAACTTAAAAATCATTTAAATCTAATATTCAAATTAAAATTAAAATAAGAATATTAGATTTACTTTTCTCATTTTTCCTTTTGAAAACATATTACATATTCATATTACATATCATATGAAAATCATCTCGTAGTACTAAAAACAGTACTGAAATAAGCGTTTTATGAAAATGCTATAAATCATTTACTTTTACGTATCACATATCATGTAAAACATTTACATTTTACATATCACATATCATGTAAAACATTTTCATTTAAAACATATCATGTATGGAGACTGCAGCACGCCCAGCCCGTCCACTGGGTCGTTACTCGTATCATGCTATAGACCCCGAAGGGTATGAATAATCATGTCAGATCTATAGCCATAGTCTATAATTGTCCTCGACGGATCACTGATCAGGCGTCGGCCGGGACTACATATCACATATCACATATCACATATCACATGTTACATATCACATATCACATATCAGCATGATAGGATGCCATCTTGTCTCAAAACCGTATTTTTCATCATCAGAAAACCTTTATGAAATTTATAAAAATATATAATTTCATCATTTAAAACCATAAAGGTTATAAAACCATTTAGTGAATATTTAAGAAATATATATAAAAATATTCACTTTATTTCCTTTCATTTTCCATCTCGTATTACGTGTAATTTACATATCAAGAGAATTTTCGGTGATTTCATTATCACCATTCTCGAAGAGATTTTTCGGTGATTTCATTATCACAATTCTTGAAAACATGAATATTTTAAAATCACTCTCATTTTATTCATATTTTTTAGGGAAAATACTCATTTTTCTCGATTTTCGTGATTGAAAATCATTTCTCGTGAAATAAAATCATTTATTATGATTTTATGAAATTTTCTAGAAATATTGGATAATTTTCGATAATTTTTCGGCAGTATAACGGCTGCCGATTGGCTAGCGTCCTGCATGAAAAATACAGTTTATAATTTCAACCGGTACTTCACCACAATTTTCCAACCAATCATTTATTGCAATATTTTCATAAATATTTTCATAAAATATTTCATAATTAAAATCATGCAGACTGAATATCCTTACAGTGCTGCACATGCATCCCTTACCTTTTTCGGGTCGGCGACTTCCTCTTACCGGTCGCGTCCGTACTCTATCTCTTCCGATTCCTCATCTCGATCGTCGAAAATAATTTCTGAAATTTAAATTCTAAATTTTAGAATTTTCATAAATAATTTATTTAATTTTACTCGAATTTAATTTTCCGAAATTCTTACCGAAATTCCGTAATTCCCGAGTTACCGAATTTCCGAGAATTTTTTCGAATTCCCGAAATTCTCTTTTTTCTTCTTTTCTTCCTTTTTCCTTTTTCCTCTTTCTTTTTTTTCTTTTTCTTTTTCTTTTTCCTTCTTTTTTTTCCTCCTCCTTTTCCCCTTTTTTGGTCTGAACCGGTTCGGACCGGTTCAGATCGATTTGGCACTCACTGGCCGGTTCCGCCTCTGGCGGCCGGTTCTTCACCGGTTCGGCACTTCCTCGGCTGGCGGAGATGGCCACGATGCTGGATCCGCCCTCCGTTTCTCCAGATCGACGGCGACGGAGCCGGATCTAGGAGCGACGCCGGTGGCTCTCCTCTTCCTCTTTTCTCCTTCCTTCGCCGGTTTCCTCTTCACTGACGGCTACCTTTCCTCTCCCTTTACCTTCGCCGACGTCGAGGTTGCGGTGGCGGTGCCTGGATCGACAGCACCGCAGATCTTTCCTTCTTTTTTCCTTTCGGTTTCCGCCTCTGTTTTCCTTTTCGTTTCTTCCTCTGCGTCCGTCGTCACCGGCCCTTCCTCTTCCTTCTCTCACCGACGGCGGTCACTCTCTCTCCCTTCTCTTTCCTAGCCGCCGACGCCGACCGGCTTTCTTGCCATTTCTGTTGAAGAAACGGGAATCGGGTATCCCGATTCCCTGTTTCTATTCTCTTTTTTTTTTCACATAACATATAATATATATATATATATATATAACCCCTTTATTTATATCTATATATATATATTTCTTATATATATGTTTATATACTTTTATTTAAAATAATAATGTATATAATGTATATATACATATTTCATATATACATATACATATATATTTATAAGTATATAAATATATATTTCATAATATACACATGTATTTATTAAAGACAAAATAGTATATTTTTCATTGTATAATATATACTAAAATTCATATACATACATATGTAATTATATAAAACATATCAAAATATATTTATATAATCTAATTATATAAATATATAATATACGCATTTTATTTCATTTAATTGGATTTCTTAATATCCCATTATTTTCTCCTTTTTCTCATTTAATTTGAATTTCCATTCATCCAAATTAAATTCCTCAAATTTATCCAAATTAATTTTTTCCACTTCTTCACTTCATCAATTACGAAAATTCCAACAGTATTCCCCTCTCATGAATAATTTATTTATTTACTTTAATTTATTTATTTCCTCTTATCTATTTTCTTTAATACTAATTTCTAAAAATAGAAAATTTGCGGTTATCACAGCTGGGGTTCAATCTCTCAAGCTGAGCTTTATGCCATTTATTTTGGGTTGGTTATGGTATGGGAAGTAGGATGGAAAAAGGTTACTATGGAATCAGATTCTTCCTTTGCAGTATCTAAACGGTCACAACCTACTCATAGTAGGGATCCATTGTTTCAAATTATACATGCTTGCAAGGAATTAATGATGAGGAACTGGGAATGTAGCATTATGCTTATCTATTAGGAAGCCAACAAATGTGCTGATCAGTTTGCTAATGAGGCACACATCAGTTCCGATAATGGCAGTATTCTACAGCAGCCACCAAGTAGCCTAGATAGTTTACTCATTGATGACTCTTTGAATGTTGGATCTATTCATTTGTGTCTGATCTAAGAAGGGAACTGCTTTATATGTACCCAAAAAAAAAAGAAAACAAAAAAGAAATGCAAAGAAAACTAATATAATGCAACAAGAAACTTACATTAAACACCTAATACAAACTACCTTTAAATGCATTTAATACACCTCAAAGACTACCTAAATGACATTAAAATAGACTTAAAAACAGAAATTAAATGACTCTAAAACTAATGCCAAGCCTGACCAAAATGAAGAAAAATCGCGAGTCCTACAAAGAAAAGTAAGTAACACCAACTTAATGTAACTCCTCCTATTGTGTATTTTTTTCCTTGACTTTAAAACATTAAAAGATGAACTAAAATATTAAAATAGACACTAAAAATAGTAGAAAAAAATTTCAAATAACCATTAAAAGTGTCACAGTCTGTTATAAACAGTAATCATCCACATTTATCGTATATCACACAGATATAGTAGTTAGTTAGGTTGTCTGTGATGTCTTTCACACTGTTCTCTTACAACAGTAAAATACTTTAGGCAATATTTTTTACTAATAATTAATAATTACAACTGTATAAATAAGTTTACATCCCCTGAGATTAAATTTACAACAAGTAGTATTGTATAAAAATGTCTGAACATATAAATGTAAAAACAGTACCTCCAAGAATCCATTAAACTTGCTTCGGGATAACCAAAACGCAACTAATCCCACGGATCGATACACCAATTAACCAATTAATATAATATGTGGATGGTGAAAAATAAAGGAGTGAGTAAACCATGACTCAGTAAAGGAATTGTATGCAGAACTTGATATCATGAAATCTATATGTAATAAAATAATTTATTTTCCTATAGGTGCACTGGGGACCGTAAAGGAAGGATACTATAGTCGGCTAGGGATCCGAACGGAGTATGGAAGGTATTTTAGAATACCTGCCTTGTCTCAAAACCTAGAAGCGATTATAGGGAGTAGAAATTAAATTTTTTATAAAACTCATTTAATAATTCTCCATATATAAATAATTTACATGAAAATGGTATAATAAACCATTAAATAAATCATTTAGGAAATCTTTTAATTTCCATAATAAGATATCACTTTCACAATAAAATAAAACCACAATAATAAGTACTGTAAACAGCTCAGCATGATAAATACTTCAGTGATATCAATGTTTCAGTAAACAGTACGAAAACCCGTTAGGTAAATCGTACTATTTCAATAAACAAATAATCACATAACGGTTTATAAAACATTTAAATAAAATACTTTAATTAATATTTTACCCATCACTTTATATACGTTTCACACCATTTCGATAAACACTGTAAGTAATAACAGTTCAATATGGTAAACATTTCTCTTTAGTAACTATAATCCGTAACAGTTCAGTGAAAACCGTAGTATTAAATCAGAAACACGCGAATGGAGACCAGGCAACACCCTCAATATATCATGCTATAATCCCCGTAGGGAACAGTATCAATATCATATAAGACCTTTGGCCATAGTCTATAGTTGTCCTCTGTCGTACACTGATCAAGTGTCAACCAGGATGTTGAAGATATGATCAGTATCAACAGCTTCACACCGCATGTAAGTATCACATATCACATATCAGCATGATATGGAGCCTATCAGTCTCAAAAAGTTTATAAGTAATCACATCATCTTTATAGAATTTAGCAAAATAGACAATATTTTTAAGAAAATCCATAAAGGTATAAATTCACAAAGTATATAATACGGTGAAAACAAGGTTATAAAATATTCACACTGTAGTAATAATTTCCATGAATATTTGATTTCACCGTAAAACACATATACACATTTTAGTACTTTCATTTCGGTGAAATTCGATTTTCAGAACTACTGAATTATCATTTTCAATAATTTCACACTTTATGGAAAATAGTAAATATTTATTTTCCAAAGCTAATATTAGGTTTCATATACCCACTGTTTCACTGTGAAATACATTTAGGAACATTTCAGTCTCAAAACAAAATTCACACCTTTATGGAAATCAATAAAATAAGTAAACTCTTCAGTCAATCCATAAAGGTTAATTTATAACACAGTGAATATTACAATGAAAATAATTTATAAAATATTAACTTTTCAACATTTCACTTTGTAAACCACTTATTACATTGTAAATCACTTAGGAAGAATTTTTGTTAACTTTACCTTAAGTAAATTCGATAACATGAATATTTAAATAATGTTTTTCGGTATATTCGTATTTTATGAAAAATATAAAATATTACACTTCCAAGGCTTGGAATTCACTTAATAATGCACTAAAATATTTCATGGCATTTTTTAGAAAATTTCTTATGAAATTTCAGCAGCGTAACGATTGCTAATACCCTAGCCTCCCTTCACTTCAAACATAGTTCAAAACAACCAAAAGCCACAATTTTCATAGTTTTCAAGGCATTTCATTCCCAAAATATTCTCATAAAATTATTTGCATCAAAATCGTGATTTCGAAATATCCTTACAGTCCAAATACGCATCCTTTACCTGTCTCATGATATCGCACTTCTCCATAACACCACTCGTAATCCGACGCTCCCGGGCTGTAGATAAATTCACCAAAAATATTTACTCACTTAATACTTATTTTTATACTACTTTTCATGCTTAATTGCACCGACATTGCACACTGCAAATATTTATGCAATATAGTTTCTACCGTTAGTGAAACTTAACTTCTTCGGTTTAAGTCGAAATTTAAATCTGATTTCACTGGTGGACTCCTTATAATTTCTACAGTTTAATGGCACCCTAAAATCATCAAATTCAGCCATGAACATAGGTCCCCTTATGTTGACCGAATTCTTCATCTAGCCAATTCCATGGAATTTGAACAATCTAAGCTTATACACTTGTCTATCCATGCTCACTAAGCGATTTGGCGCCATTTTCATGCATGAAACACTAAGTTTTCGTTAGGTTCTCATCATGGCCAAGACCCCCATTCATGGCACATTTTCATTTTGTTCAATTTAATCAAAACTAATGCTACCAACATGTTTAGCAAGCTTAAATGAATCTTCCTATACCATTGAAATTAAATGAAACACCATGGATGAAGAGAACGTTACTTTGATTGAAACTTCAAGCTCTCTTTTCTCCTTATTTTCTCACTTATTCATTAAGCTATGGGTATGGGTAGATAGATCTTGAAAAGAGGAAGAGGTTTGTAGAAGAGATTTTTGTGAGATAAGGTGTGTATGTAAAGTTATGGAAGCTTTCTTTTCTTTTCTTCTTTCTTTCTCCCATGGAGGACGTGAGAGAGGTGAGGAATATGAGTGAATAGGGCCAGCATCTGATGGGGAGAAATATAAAGAGAATTCTAGAAGGGGGCAAAAATACGAAAATGCCCTTGATTATGAAAATTTCGAACAATTTTGTTTGTAAGCTTCCGTAATTGTAAAAACTATGTAATTGCACTCCAAAATTTTGGATTCCACCACCAAATACTCTTATTAAATGTATTTTGTTGAATAAAAGTGGTTTTGTCGACGAGCAGTACACCGATTGCATAAAATTACGAATTTACCCCTAATGGACCGCTGGAGAAATTTTCTGATTTAACCACCGATTCTGTAAATCCGTTGCACTATCTTAAACTCCTTTTCATGTAGAATATCATGATATTTTTACTTCATCCTAATTCATTTTAGTTTGGGTGCAATTTACGAAAATACCTTCGGGATGGAACTATCATTTTCTAATTTGTTTATCACACTTCCCAAAATAATGAAAATAGGGGATCTTACTCTCAAAATTTTCACATTATAATTATTACACCTTTCGTACACTATTTCCTCAGTCTTTTTATGCATTTGGGCACTATAACCAAGTGGGACCCACATCGCTATTTACTTATGATTTACAAATTTACCAAATATTTAATTAATAAATAATTATTTACACATGTATAGTACAATATAATTAGTTCTCACATTTCCTCCCTAACTTTAGGAAATTTGGTCCTCCAAATTTCACTCGGACCAATCAGTAAAATAGCTTATGTACTGTTCTTTGAACATTACTGTCATAGCACTTTTGAACTGCAGGATTTCTAATGAAGAGCTCTCAAGGTCGGTGTTTAATATTGGTATAACTTTACTATCGACTTATATGTAGTTCAGTATGGTAAACACTTCTCTTTAGTAATTGTAATCCATAACAGTTTAGTGAAAACCGTAGTATTAAATCAGTAACATGTGAATGGAGATCAGGCAACACCCTCAATATATCATGCTATAATCCCCGTAGGAAACAGTATCAATATCATATGAGACCTATGGCCATAGTCTATAATTGTCCTCGGTGGTACACTGATCAGGTGTCGACCGGGACGCTGAAGATAGGATCAGTATCAACAGCTTCACACTGCATGTACGTATCACATATCAGCATGATACGGGGCCTATCATTCTCAAAACAGTTTATAAGTAATCACATCACCTTTATGGAATTTAGTAAAATAGACAATATCTTTAAGAAAATCCATAAAGGTATAAAATCACACAGTATATAGTACGGTGAAAACAAGGTTATAAAATATTCACACTGTAGTAATAATTTCCATAAATATTTGATTTCACCTTAAAACACATATACACAGTTCAGTACCTTCAGTTCGGTGAAATTCGATTTTCAGGACAATTGAATTATCATTTTCGATAATTCCCACTTCATGGAAAATAGTAAATATTTATTTTCCAAAGCTAATATTAGTTTTCATATACCCACTGTTTCATTATGAAATACATTTAGGAACATTCCAGTCTCAAAACAATATTCACACAGTAGTATCACCTTTATGGAAATCAATAATGTAAATAAACTCTTTAGTTAGTCCATAAAGGTTAATTTATAACACAGTGAATATTATAATGAAAATAATTTATATAATATTCACTTTTCAATATTTCACTTTATAAACCACTTATTACACTGTAAATCACTTAGGAAGAATTTTCAGTAACTTTACCTTAAGTAAATTCAATAACATGAATATTTAAATAATGTTTTTTGGTCTATTCATATTTTATGAAAAATATGAAATATTACACTTCCAAGGCTAGGAATTCACTTAGTAATGCACCAAAATATTTCATGGCATTTTCTTAGAAAATTTCTTATGAAATTCCAGCATCGTAATGGCTGCTAATACCTCTAGCCTCCCTGCACTTCAAACACTGTTCAAAATAGCCAAAAGCCACAATTTACACAGTTTTCAAGGCATTGCATTCCCAAAATATTCTCATAAAATTATTTGCATCAAAATCATGCATTCGAAATATCCTTACAGTCCACATACGCATCCTTTACCTGTCTCGTGATATCAGACTTCTCGATCACACCACTTGTAATCCAATACTCCGGAGCTACAAATAAATTCATCAAAAATATTTACTCACTTGATACTTATTTTTAAGCTACTTTTCATACTTAATTGCAGCTACATTGCACACTGCAAATATTTATGCAGTATAGTTTCTACCGGTAGTGAAACTTAACTTCTTCGTTTTAAGTCGGAATTTAAATCTGATTTCACCGGTAGACTCCTTATAATTTCTACAGCTTAAAGGCACCCTAAAATCATCAAATTCAACCATGAACATAGGTCCCCTTATATTGACCAAATTCTTCATCTAGCCAATTCTATGGAATTTGAACAATCTAAGCTTATAGACTTGTCTATCCATGCTCACTAAGCAATTTGGCACCATTTTCATGCATGAAACACTAAGTTCCTTAGGTTCTCATCATGGCCAAAACCCCCATTCATGGCACATTTTCATTTTGTTCAATTTAATCGAAACTAATGATACCAACATGTTTAGCAAGCTTAAATGAATCTTCCTACACTATTAAAATTAAATGAAACACCATGGATGAAGAGAACCTTACCATGGCCGAAACTTCAAGCTCTCTTTTCTCCTTATTTTCTCACTTATTCATTAAGCTATGGGTATGGGTAGATAGATCTTGAAAAAAGGAAAAGGTTTGTAGAAGAGATTTTTGTGAGATAAGGTGTGTATGTAAAGTTATGGAAACTTTCTTTTCTTTTCTTCTTTCTTTCTCCCATGGAGGATGTGAGATAGGTGAGGAAGATAAGTGAATAGGGCCAACAGCTGATGGGAAGAAATATAAAGAGGGGGCAAAATTATGAAAATGCCCTTGGTTATGATAATTTCGGACAATTTTACCCTTAAGCTTACGTAATCGTAAAAATTATGTAATTGCACTCCAAAATTTTGTATTCCACCATCAAATACTCTTATTAAATGTATTTTGATGAATAAAAGTGGTTTCACTATCTTAAACTCCATTTCTTGTAGAATATCATGATATTTTTACTTCATCCCAATTCATTTTAGTTTGAGTGCAATTTATGAAAGTACCCTCAGAATGTAACCGTAATTTTCTAATTTGTTTACCTCGCTTCTCAAAAATAATGAAAATATGGGATCGTACTCTCAAAATTTTCACATTATAATTATTACAACTTCTGTACACTGTTTCCTCAGTCTTTTTATACATTTGGGCACAGTAACCAAGTAGGGCCCACATCACATTTACTTATAATTTACAAATTTACCTAAAATTTAATTAATAAATAATTATTTGTACATGTACAGTACAATATAATCGGTTCTCACAAAAAGCCCTAAAATAACAAAATAAAAATTACTCAAGAACAGTATAGGCCAAGCTCTTTCAAAAGAACTATGGAGGTAATTTTTCAACCTCTTAAAATCGCATGATCATGGGGCTTAATCTTGAACCAAAATAAGAGAAAAAGAAAAAGTAAGAGATGATTAAAGTTGCTAGAAATTTAAAGGAAAAAAAAGCTCAAAAAAGTGTGGAAGAAAGTAGTAAAGAGTAAAGGAAAACATCATCAAAACTTATAATTAACTTGCAAAAATGTAAAAAGCTTTAAGGAATAAAAATGGTGCCTGCTCTAAGCTCGTAAAGAAATGAAAATGTGCTAGAAAAATAAATAAAATTAAACCCTTGCAGCCCACCCTTGGTTAGGTCTCATAAAGTTGCTTATATTGTCACTTAACCTAGGGATACAAGAGTAATTTTCTATCCTAGATGAGTTGGCATTTTTAGCTACTTGTCTTCATGTCATTAGCTCTTCAAAGTAAATATTTTCATACCATTTAAGTGCCCACATCAGCCATGGACACCTCACCCCTTCTAGCACATTCTTTTTTGTCTTTTAGTCCACAAAAGCATGTAAGGTGGCAAGGGTATGTGTCTTCGATGTGTTGGTCATGTGTCCTTTGTTCTTATCCACCAAGAGTGAGTAGGATGATGACATGTGGTGTTGGCTCTATAACCTAACCAAGAGGGGGTGAATCGGTTTTTAGCTACTCTTAGGTTCGTTTTGTGGTTCTTCTAAATTCTCTACCCTATATTGAAGTTTCCTATGTTCTTTGAGCTACACATGCATACAATTCAAATCCAATACAATACTCACAATATAATTGCAAGTAAATAAAGAGTGTAGGGTAAAAGAATTGTACACAAGTGATTTATAGAGGTTTGGTGACCTTGCTTACGTCCTCTACCTTGAGATGCTCCTAAGGATTTTCTTCATATCCACTAATCTTGAATTTGTATTACACTCCCTCTTTTTACAAGCTTAAGAGTAACCTCCTCTTTTTCTAGGCTTAAGAGAAACGTCCTTCTTTTTCAAGGCCCAAGAAAACCTATCCCCTCCTTTTTTTGGGCTCAAGGAGTAAACCTTATCTGCTCAAATCTCACTTACAATAAAGCACTCAAGGGTTCACTCCCCTTTACAAATTGCGAATGGGTACGAGGATGTGTAATCAAGTAAAAGCCTCTAAATAGGCAAGTGATTACAAAGGTTAAGCACAAGAGAAACCTATGCAATAATTGTGCTACTCTATAGAGGAAAGATAAGCATGATAGATGATTCTAAATTCTAGCACTTGAAATATTGTTAAGGCTTGAAGAAGATGAAGAATGTAGTTTCTCAGTAGCTTTCTCTTTTGTCTTGCGCTCCCAAGCCTCTATTTATAGTCCCTTGGACGGATTTTTGAAGTTTAGAGGAGCCTAAGTTGAATTTGACTGTTGTTTCTCAAAAAAACTAGCCGTTAGAGTGCTTTCATGAGGTAGGGGATTGATCCTTTGATGGAAAGGATCACTCCCTTGCATCATTTCGGCCTTAGGGAGCATTCTACCACTATGGGATCGATCTTGTCATTCAATTTTGCTTCCAAGAGTTCTCTGCCATTAGAGGGTGGATCCCTAAACATAGGGGATCAATCCCTCATCCTTTTTCTACACGTTCCTAGGCTGTTTTGAGTTGGAAATGATGTATTCTTTGGTTTTAAGTCATCCCAAATCAATTTTCAACTTTGTAGAAGTCTTTCTTGACTTTCTCAAATTAAAACCTAGTCTAAAACTTGTCAAGTAATTTTCTAAAAATGTATTCTATATTTTCTTGAGAAAATTACTTAATGAAAATATTCAAAGTCATTTTATAAAAGATTCAGACCAATAAGAATAAGCAATTAAATCATTGTCTTATTTTTTATAACTACACTTTAAAATGGTTTGAGAAGATCATATATGATAAAGCAAATTTACAATATGAATCAAACATTTTAAGATTACTTAAGTTTTTGTCATTTCAAAATACATATGTCAATTTAAAGCTAACAATCTCTCCTTTTTTGATATGACAAAACTTATGGTAAATTTGCTTTGAAAATTCTTTGAAGAAACACTCTCCCTCAAATAAAGCATGATTTTAAACATAAAGCTCCCCGTTAATATGAGCATGATTAGCATGATTTTCAAAAGAATTTTCCAAATCCCGTTATTTCTCCCCTTTTTTGTTATAGCAAAAAGAAGGGAAAAACAAAAATTGCGCTCCCCCTAAAAGTATGGCTTAAAAATTGTGAGAACAAAAAAATATGCTCCATCCAACAAGAAATATATTAGTGGTTGGGACTCATAGAACAAATAAATAAGTCAATGCCCATAAAAAGATTATGAGATGTTTGTGCATGCTAAGGACATTGCTTATGATCCTATACCAATTGTTCATAAATAATTTGCAGGAAGTTCCCAATTGGTAAGCAATGAAGTAAATTGTTTATAAATTATCCAATAACTTTTATAGCTTGCTCATTTCAATTTTATCAAGCACCTAGATATATCAATTGTTCTCTAAAGTCCAACTAAGGTGCATGTCACTTCATAATGATTATGAGCTAAATTTAGATGACATATATATGCATTGAGCTCATAAACTATTTTCAAGAAAGAATGTGCTTAGAATTAATACATATATCAATTAACCACAAATTTTAGCACAAAAGTGTCTCATGCAAAATTGTCCTAAATGAATTCTTTCCAATTTGTCATTTCAATCTAAAGAAAAGGAGAAGAATTGTCAATTTAAAGCTCATATCAATAGTTACCAATGGTTGACTTAAACATTTTGCATGAAGCTAATTATTATGTGCGGTGTGTTCATTCCAAGAGTATAATCATGTTAAACATGCATGAATACAATCACACACCATCAAACATGCATATGGCTTAATTAAACATTAGCATACTACCATAAAGTATTAATCTATATTCGTAAACATAAATCTAATTATATGGAAGATTCAAAAGCTCATGTTATTCAAGGGCACACATTTTCTTCCATAATCTTAAAAACAAAGAATTCTATGCTCAATTTCCAATTCAAGATTAATTTTCCAATTCAAAATCTTAACCAATTTTGAGCATGGAAAGGTTCAATATTACCATCTTAACCATTTAATAGCCATATCCCTAGTTGTTTTTATCATTTATGGTTTTAGGGGGTATATGCTATTTAATCAAAATGGTTTTACCAAAGTGAATCAATATCATACTTAAGTATATTTTAACTTTAAAATTTACAATCTATGAGTGAGGTCAAGTAGAATTTCATGAAATCAAATATTCTCAACTCATAGGCATGTTCATTGATTCAACCTAAGCAAATATGTAAGCTTATTGTCACGACAATTAAGAATCCATGCATGGATGTTAATTAAAGTGCATTTGTTCATATTTGCATTTTTTCTTGAATATGTTGTCATTAAAGCTCATGTTTATTAAAAATTTGGCTGTAATAGAAGTTTAAGTTCATGCATGACAAATTTTATCTATTTAAACATTTAAGATCCTTTTATCATTACAAATTGTAGGCCAAGGACAATTATGACTCTAGGTAGAGCTTTTTGTATCTCAAATATTTCATCCACCTAAGTCACATTCAACTCCAAATATTAAGGTCAAGCTTAATCAGTTTATCATTCAAAGCATAACTATTTTTATATTATTTACTCATATTCCAATAGATGCACACTTATCATGAAGTCTAGTGTGGAATATGTGAGTCAAGTTATGATATAAAATAGGCTTAATAGCCAAATACATCCTCAACGTTTGTCACAAAATAGAATTAAGTTCTCAACGTTTAATTGCATCAAAATTAGTCCTAAACATTTCAAAATAATTGAATTAAGAATATTTTCGTTAAATCCTTTAATTTCCGTTACCCTGAACACACATGAATAGTAATAAAACTTAACAGTGTTAGAGGAAACTAACGGAAATGTCCTTAATTCAATTATTTTGAAACATTTAGGACTGATTTTGATGCAATTAAACGTTAAGAACTTAATTCTATTTTGTGGCAAATGTTGAGGACGTATTTGGCTATTAAGCCTATAAAATACTCTAAGCTTGCTTGATTAAGATGAACGAAAAAGGAATGAACAATATTTCTCATACACAAATTCATCAAATTCTCAAATATATACACAAATCATTGAAATAATTCTCAAAATAATATTTAAGCATTCACTAAAAATATAATTCAAGATTATTTCAAGCTTTATGCTTTTCATGAATGTTTTCAACAAGAAAATGATTTTGCACTTTTAAGTTTAAGGAAAAATGATATTAATTGTTGAAAATGATACTAATTGTTGAAATTGAGGCATGACACTAATGAAAAAATGATTTTACATGTTAACAAATTATCAAGAATAAGTTAAATTAATGGATTTTAAGTTGAGACAAAAGAAAGTATCAAGAAAATTAAGGAACCTTCTCAATTTTGGCTAAAAAATCTAGAAATAGGCGTATTTTTGCCTATGGGGATCGATCCCTAGAGGAGAGGAATCGATCCCTCAATGCCGGAATGCAGATTTCTGCATTTCTTGACTAAAGGATCGATCTTATAGGAGGAGGATCAATCCCTTGTTCAAATTCTATAGAATTTTGCTTAAAAATCAACTTTAGAGGTGCCAAAACTCCGTTTTTGAGTGTTTTAAGTCCAAATAAAAGTTTAAACACATGTATAACATAATTTTGGACTTGTATGAATGAAAAATATGAATGAAAAATCATTTGACAATAGATTTCACAATTTTGGAAGGATTTTTACTAATAAATGCATTTTTGGTTACATGAAAGGTCATTTTAAAAGTTATACATATTTGGTAAAACCAATATGCTCGGAAACACAAATATGCCAAAACAAGCATGTCTACAATGATATTAAGCACATATATCATTAAATCACAAAGCTTGTGAACATCATGCTATGATTTCTAATATACATATTTCTCATTAATTCTTATGACATGGCAGTTTGCATGTCTGACATATTTGACATTTTTGGAGCAAGTAAATATATTATCAACACATAGTAAACTTGCTCAAATTACAAAAATTCAATAATCATTTCAAAATCATGTTACATGCCTTTCATCCAATCATCAAGAATTATCTACCAAATAATAAAAAATCATTTATCATGCCTTTTATTCATTCATTTAACTTATAATGCATAAACGATCATTAACCAAATATCTCATCAAGGCACAAATAATTTAATCAAATAAAAGTTTTTTAAAAAATTAAGCATACAATATTCCTTTGCTGGAAAAGGCTTTGTCATGATTCACTGAGTCCACCTTGAGCCATTATTCGAAGGATTATTGTGACGTTGCCAAATGATGGATTCGTCAAGCTCTTCCTCTTTCTCATTGGCATAAGCAAACTCTATGAGGATATGTAGAGCATTTGAACTTTATTGTTTTATTGTAACTCCATGCTCTAACACTCCTACAACAAACAATTTCAAGCATGCTTTGGTACCCAAATTTTCTTAGGTCTGTGAGAGTTAGTGCAAATAATTTTTGATCCCTTAGAGATCCATTTCAAACTCAGTTCATCATTATTTATGGCATGCCTTGGGATCCACATCTTCCTAACTACTTTTCCTCTAAATAAAGTCTTTTTATATGTGTGTGCTTGTGAATAGTAGCCAATCCTATTGCAAAGTGAGCAAGTAAGAGATAAATCATGCTTTGTATTCTTGTTCACTAGGAAATTCTTAAGATGAGTTTCTTTTTGTTTTGCATTATAGCCTAACCCATCTTTGTCAAAGAAAGCTCTTTGGTCTCAAGCATGTGATCTAATTTTTGTTGACCTATATAAAACCTAAAAAATGAGTTATGTAAATTTGTATTCTTTTCATTCAACTCATTTATCTCTAAGTTTGCTTCTTTTAATCTCTTTTCTAATTCTAGCTTAGCATTTGTCAAAGCTTCCTTTTTAATTTTCAAATTAGCAATGATTTTTCTATATTTGGAGTTCGTGCATTCAAATTCATTTGCTAATTCATTAAAGGCATTTTGTAATTCTTCAAAAGTATAATCGTTCCCTTCACTAGAGCTAGCATTAACCTCATCATCTGTCACGACCCGAAGGTCGCGACGTGCAGTTAGCAATCACACTTATACTGTTTTCCCAAATTTACGAACTAAATTTTTCTTTTCACTTTAAGATTTGTATTCGGTGTCAGTGTCGCTTTCAAACTAATTTTGCATTTCTCAATTTAATTTAACTTTACATTCAGTATTTAACTTGCTACCTCTTAAGACAACTCAAATTACTTAATAATCTAATTCAATATTAAACTGATAAAAGAAAAAGGTCGAAAACTCCCCTTTATATAAAATCGATTTTCCCTAGCCTAATAACCTGCAAAATAATCCACTATTCCTAACAGCATCTTTCAATTCCACAATCAACAGTCTATAGCACCATATACTACACATATTTCCAAAATCATCAGTTACCTATATTAGCATTTCATAAGTTCTTAATTGTCGTATACAGATCATTTCTCGGATCGCACTCGATAATCCTATGAGTTTATAATAATCTAGAATTATCTTAAGTTACATTCCAAAATAATTTTATAAGCATGTACTGTGCATCTTAAATGTCATACGTAATAAACAAAATAACTGTTTCTATACCTCAAACGAAACAAAAACAGTGCTCGGAGAACTCAGACCAAAATCGCAAATAAAGGTCGTCCCCGAGGCCTTACGCCAAACTCTGAATAGGGGCCTAGCTTGTATGATCTGCGATGTTGTTAGGAAAGGGTGAGCAAAACCACGGCTAAGTAAATAGCTTAAGTAAATGCATGTTAAACTCATGTCAATCTACATGCACGTGTAGAAAACAATGCTGGAGTAATAAGTAAGCTTGGTATTTAAGCATGGTATTAAGTTAAACACTTCTCCGTGCACTTCAGTTGTAAAATGCTTTTAATTCAAACAAACTTACCATGCAGTTTAGCTAAATCAATTTGTTATGCACTCGGTTAAACTCAATACGCTACGCATTTCAAATAAACGATTAATATATTCGATAAATCAATCAATAACCATTTTGATAAAACAATCAATAAACACTTTGATAAAATGATCAATATACACTACAATAATTTCGATCAATATGAACTTCAATAATCTATAAGTTGTAAATCAAGAAGTCGATAACGGTTAGGCGTAATGCCTCAATTCACTGAAAACAGTACTAATAATAAAACAGTAGTAAGTAGAGTTTAGGAAATGATCATCAATCAATCAATCAGTCGATATCCATCATAGCTAGCGATGGAATGGTGTCGCAAGCAACATTAAATCTATGGCCATAGAACAATATCCAGTCTTGCTGATCAGTCGAGAGCTGGAACTTGCCTGCTGGTTTTCCAGACAAGTAACAATCTACCTAGAGCATTAAGCTCGATAGGTACAATATGATAGTCTAGAGCACAAAGCTCAATAAACGGGCAATAAGGCATAGAGCTAAGCTTGATAGGCCAAAAATGACCTGAAGGTCGTAAGACATGCCTGCGCTAAAAAACAGTTCGAAAACAATTTTTTCGTGTAGCACTTGGCTTCCACGAATTTTAAAACACTTGCTAAATAACTTTTGAGTTTCAAGTATGCAAAGATTTCGATTTATTTAAAAGGGTTAGTCTAAACCAAAACTTTATAATTGAAAACATGATACAATTTATCAAAATATGGGCATTAAATAGCTCATTTCAAATTATGCAATATGTAGATGCATATATGCATCCATTCAATAAAATTAACATATACGTTTGGCTGATCACAACACACAAGGCAAAAATGAATTTTTATCCAACCTAACATAAACCAATTTTTGCAAACCACTATATCTCATTGTCTAGTCATAACCCTTGTATTTTTGTATCGTAAGAATAAATCGAAATATTTATAAAATTTAAAGTTATCCTACGAGATGATGCTAACATATATTACTTAACCCACTTACCTTGAGGCTTAAAAATGTCTTTCTCATGCTTCCGAGTCCATACTCAAGCCCCCTACACTGCTTCGATTCACTACACAAAATTTATTAACATTTTCAGTCACTCTTCATCATTATACTCAATTGTGCATCAAAACAAGCATCTTAGCACCACAATTCATTTCAACTTACTGCTGAGTCTAAAAATCGACTCCTTATCGTCATTCGAGCTATACCGATAATTTCTCATCCTTATTCGTATATATTTAAAATATACATACATACATACATACATACATACATACATACATACATACATACATATATATGCTCATATATATGTATATTCCAATATATATGTATGCTCATTCTATTCTTTTTCCATGTAAATATTCGTTCTATACTTTTATATATGTATTATTTTTTTATACATATATATATATATATATATATATATATATAGCACCGTATTGACATACATGCGTATTGATCATTCATAATATATATTTAATTAAATTCTTAGACCAAAGTTTCATTCCTCAAGCTCTTATTTAACAACACATGGTTTTCGGTAAGTATGCAATATATTCATATTGCATCAAAGTGCAACCATTTAAATTAAAACTTATGTTGTTCTTCCTTTTTGAGCTCAACATATATATATATATATATATATTTATACATATATGTATATAAATATATGTGTGCATATATTATATGATCGTATTTTATTTTTTACCATTATGTCCATGGATTATACATATATATAAATGTATATAGTTCCTTCTTATCCACGCTTATGTCTCTACATTCATGTAGATATTATCCAACCATCTTATATGCAATTGTATAATTAAAATCATTAGATCTTTTCCTTCCTCTCTTTTTGGTTCAACAAGCTCTCATTGTTTTAATTCCAACATAGTCAAAGTCATCCTTAAACCACAATTATTTAAGTCATTCTATGCTAAAATTTATTTTATTTATTTATTTTTGTCTACAATCTCTTTATGTGTGTGTATTTACATGTATATGTATACACACATATCAACTTTGACCAAATGTATAATTCCTTTTTCTTCCTTAAAAATTTCCAAATTGTTAATCAAGATAAATCTAAAGTATATCATCCTCAATATTCATGATTCCTCATCAATCAAATAATGCTTATATAGATTAAAATTAACCAACAAAAAGTCTTACCCTTTTGGTTTAAGCTCCTTGTGCTTGTCTTCTTTAGCTTTAACACTGTGCAAACACAGCCTTTGAACTAGCATTGTTTCTGCCACCACACAACCTTAAACCAGTCCCAATATACAGCCTTAAATCACCTTCATTACAGCCTTACAAAATCACACTTCCAGCTGAATTTTCGGGCTTTCCTTCTCATGTGAAATTGCTATGTTTCGGTCTCCTTCTTCCTCTATTCTTCTCATCATTTGGAGCAACCCATTTGCTGCTCTCTTTCTCCCGTTTCACTCTTTTCTTCCTTTAACTAGCTTCCTTTCTTTTCACTGCTTCGGATCCCTTAAAATGCCGCTGTTCAAGGCTGATTCCAGCTTTGGTTCTGTCTTCCTCTCAACCTCTTAAAAAAAAAAGCCAAAGCTCCAAATAACTTCTTTAGCTCTTTCCTGCTTAGCTTCCATCGCCCTCATCTTCAGCCACATTGTTCATCTTTTGGGTGTTCTCTCTTTCTCCTTCTCCAGCCCGTTTCCTTCTCTCCTTCACTGCACTTCTCCTTTGTGTCTTGTCGAGATCCCTTATTCTTTCTCTTTTTCTCTTCTTTCTTTCTTTCCTTCCTTGGTTTTAATTTGGTTTAGGTTTGGTTTTTGGCAGAGGATCGGTAAGGTCCTCTGCCATTTCTTTTGTTTTTAGTTCTAGGAGCAGGTGAGGGAGCTGATGGCTTCATAAGGAAGCCTCAGTTTTTCCCTCTATTTATATATATATATATATATATATCTTATATGGTGGATTTATCTATATTCATATATATATATTTAACACTATATATATATATATATTCACATCATAGAAATATCCATATATTCTATTTTCTTTTATTTTAACTTTTACCTTCATATATTCATATATATATATATATTTAATACTTAATTTGTATTTATTTTTATATATTCTTTATTTAATTTCTACTTAAATATATATATATTTATTTAACACTCATGTATCACATTTTATTTAGTATACTTGTACCTTTAATGCATATTATCTCAGTTTATTTTCTCTATTGGATTCAATATCAATATCTATGTCTAATTTATTTATATAATATCTAAATTATATTAGCATTAATCACCTATTGCTAATACCACAAAAATAAAATATTTGTTTCCATTGCTTGAAACAATTAGAAATACAAACTACATTCCTATACTTAGTTCATTTGATGTATTTTATTTATTTACAAAATGAGTACAGAATTTGCACTCTTCACATCATCACTAATGGCCATAAAACAAGAATAGGCTATCTCATCATATATGTTTTCCTCATCGGAACTATCACCATCGCTCTATGCAGCCACAAATGCCCTTTTCTTAGGGTTTCTATCATTTTTATTCCTAAGTAAGGGACATTCTAACTTAGTATGACCCGGTTCATTACACTCCTAATATAATATGGGGTCTATATCCCTTTTACTTGATTGACCTCATTAACCTATTAAATCTTTTGGCAAACATTGCCATTTCCTTTTCTTCCTCATCTCCACTCTCATCACTATCATCTCCAATTTTCTTATGAGTGGAGGATTTTAAGGCTACCTACTTTTTGAATTGGTTCTTCATTTCTTTTTAATTTCATCTCATAAGTAAGTAAGGAATCCATGTGTTCATCTAGGGACAAGGTATTAGGATTCTTAGACTCTTTTATTGTAGTTACCTTTGCCTTCCAAGATTTTGGTAAGCTATTCAAAATTTTCGTAACCATTTCTACATAGGAACAGGTCTTGCCTAAAGCCTTAAGCCTTAAGCCCATTGATTATATCATTAAACCTAGTGAACATATCACTAATGTACTCATCTTTTTTCATCTTAAAGAGCTTATAATCATGTGTGAGGATTCTTACTTTGGTTTCCCTAACTTGATTGGTCCCCTCATGTGTAATGGCTAATTTGTCCAATATTTGCTTGGCATTCTTACATAAGAAGACTCTATTGTATTCATTAGGACCTAATGCACAAAAGAGAGTGTGCATAACCTTGGCATTCAATTGTGCCAATCTTATGTCATTTGTGTCCCACTCATCCTCACACTTAGGGACATCCTTTCCATCTACTTTCTTCATTGGAATTTGGGGACCATTAACTATAACTCTCCACATTCTATAGTCATTTGATTGCACAAACAACATCATCCTAGTATTCCAATATGAGTAATTCTATCCATTGAAAAGTGGAGGTCTAACTAATAAGTGTCCCTTTTCTCCTAAGGGTGTACTATGTTCAAATGAGCCACTTATGATCGTTTTGCTCAATGAATGTTAATCCAAACCAAGCTCTGATATCAATTGTTGGCTCTATAACTTAACCGAGAGGGGGTGAATAGATTTTTAGCTACTCTTAGGTCCATTTTACGGTTCTTCTGAATTCTCTAGCCTATATTAAAGTTTCCTATGTTCTTTGGGCTACACAAGCATACAATTCAAATCCAATACAATAATCATAATATAATTGCAAGTAAATAAAGAGTGTAATGTAAGAGAATTGTACGCAAGTGATTTATAGAGGTTCGGTGACCTTTCTTACGTCCTTTATTTTGAAATGCTCCCAAGCATTTTCTCCAAATCCATTAATCTTGAATTTGTATTACACTCCCTCTTTTTCTAGGCTTAAGAGAAACCTCCCTCTTTTTCTAGGCTTAAGAGAAACCTCCCTCTTTTTTAAGGCTCAAGAGAAACCTATCTCCTCCTTTTTTTGGGCTTAAGGAGTAAACCTTTTCTACCCAAATCTCACTTACAATAGAGCACTCAAGGGTTCACTCCCTTTTACAAATTGTGAATGGGTATGAGGATGTGTAATCAAATAAAAGCCTCTAAATAGGCAAATGATTACAAAGGTTATGCTATTCTATAAAGAAAAGATGAGCATGATAGATGATTGGAAATTCTAGCTCTTGAATTATTGTTGAGGCTTGAAGAAGATGAAGAATATAGTTTCTCAATAGCTTTCTCTCTTGTCTTGAGCTCCCAAGCCTCTATTTATATTCCCTTCAACGGATTCTTGAAGTTTGGAGGAGCCTAAGCTGAATTTGACCGTTGTTTCTCACAAAAACTAGCCATTGGAGTGATGTAACAAGGTAGGGGATCAATCCGTTAATAGAGAGGATCGATCCCATGCTTCATTTCGGTCTTGAGGAGCATTCTTCTAGTAGGGGATCAATCCCATGCCTTAGGGGATCGATCTTGTCATTCAATTTTGCTTTAAGGAGTTCTCTGCCATTAGGGGATGGATCCCTCAACATAGGGGATCAATCTTTCATCCTTTCTTGGACTTTCCTGGGCTGTTTTGAGTTAGAAAAGATGTATTCTTTGGTTTTAAGTCATCCCACATCATTTTTCAACTTTATGGAAGTCTTTCTTGACTTTATCAAATTAAATTAAGAAATTTTCTAAAAATCTATTCTATAGTTTCTTAAGAAAATTACTTAATGAAAATATTCAAACTCATTTTATAAAAGATTAAGACCAATAAGAATAAGCAATTAAGTCATGGTCTTATTTTGGATAACTACACTTTAAAATAGTTTGAGAAAATCATATATGATAAAGCAAATTTACAATATGAATCAAACATTTTAAGATTACTTAAGTTTATGTCATTTCAAAATACATATGTCAATTTAAAGCTAACACGTGGCATGCAAGGTGTCATGGAAGAAGAGAGAAAACGATGAGTCATGCTTTTTTTGTCCTTTAGCGGTGCAGTCTCCTTCCTTGCCTATTTTCATTCTATTTTTTATTGAAAAGACTGAAATTCATCTAAAATTTATTTATTTGCAAAATATAAGAAAATTAACAAAATTTGATGAATAATTAATAAAATCATAAGGGAATTAAATAATAATTAATCAATAAAGTACTAAAATAACACTATTTTCATAGAGTTTCACACCCCTAAACTTGAGCTTTTGCTTGTTCTCAAACAAACAAAACATATATAGGAGATGACATGCACAAAACACATTTATTTTCCCAAGCATCCTTAAAGATAAATTACAAATCCCAATCTCAGAGACTTACAATCATAGATCAAACACTAAGTATCATTCAAACACTAAGTATCATTCAATCATAAGTCTTAAACGAAATTGGAATCCTTATGTGTGTATGCAATGTCAATCTCACTTCAAAGTACATAATCTGAATCAAATTATGCAAACATAAAGATGCAAAATCAATGACAAGTGATCACTTCCATATGTTTGCTTTTCACTTCTCTCTCCACTAATGCTATCACACTTAATCAAAAATCAATAGGTCTTAACTAAACTTCTAATGTAAGGCCAGGACTAAGTATGATAAAGGAAATTTAGGCTCAAACCCCTAATCATGCATTACTTTCTAGGATCTATGATGTTTGGAGCTCAAACCAACCCCTCCAAACTTATTTCCTTTGCTATTCACTTTATTATCTTTTTCTTTTTCTTCTTTTTTAATTTCTTTATTTTTTTCTTGCTTTTTTCTTTTTTATTTCATTTTTTTCTTTTTTTTCTTCTTTTTTTATTTTTTTCCTTTTCCTATACCCATATGTAATTGCTCTAATGATTTCCTAGTTAATCACTTACTTTCAAGGTAAACAGTTATAGAATATATTTATTTGGCTAACGGATAAAAACAACATGGGTGTATATATAAAGAAAGGTTAGTTTGGTTCAAAGGGGTGACTAATGATAGAATATGTACAAGGTTAGCTAGAAAGGCTCAAACAATCCAAAGATGGCCTAAATCACTTTCCTAATCAAGTGTAATCTAATAATTTTGCCTCAAGAGAGGCTCAAGCGAATTTTAGAATATGATGTATAAAATCAAATGATAAAATACAATCCTATGTTTACATAAGCCTTTTCTAAATGTGCATACTAATCTTGATCACGACATGTGCATAAAGATGATGATATCATAATCAAAATCAAGACAAATTTAAGAATTCAACTTCATGCTTTCACCAAAATCATGGTTCCAAGTCAATCAGAATCAAAGCAAATAGAGGGGCAATATCATAGGATTATAGAAAAACAACACGCTAAGCATTCAAATCATCTCAAAATAAATCATTTAAGCCTAAATTTTTAAAAATTTTGAAAGATTTTTTAATTGTTACACAAAACTTTTGAAAATTGCTTAAGTTAATCCCCTCATCCAAACTTAAAGTGCACAATGTCCTCATGTGCAGATAAAATAATAAATGAAGCTTGGAATAGGAAACTCCCCTAGTAATCTGATGATGACACTGTGAAGCACAACAAAGGGTGCTGCAACTAAAGGTACCTAAAAAATAAAACAAAAAAACAAAGCATCAAGTAGAAAAAAAAACTATACAAAAATAAAGAGAAAATAAAAGAGAATAACAATAAAAGAATGAAGCTAGGCTGAGTTTATAGTCATTAGCAGGACTCTTATGAAGCTGTATAGCAAAAAGATCAATTGGGCTCAAGCTCAATGGAATTAGGACAATCCCTTTTTAGCAGGGCACTCTTCACGTGGATGATGATCTCTCTAATCGTGCCTTAAAGGGTGACATGTCATTCTCAAGATGGTCTTTACAAAATCTCTTATTAATGTCCTTCTCATTAGACACATCTTAGAAAAAGCCATCATCCTTAGCCTTCAAAAGCCCTTTACTCTCATCATTAAGTATCACAAAATCAAGAGAGGTCACCTTATAGGCCTTTGCATTATTGTCCTTTAAAAATCTTTCATTAACATCTTTCTCTGCCAATCCTTCTAAAATCCTTTAGGGTAACCCTCTACATCAACTCTCATATCCATTAACATCCTTGGGTTGCCTACCAAGTAACGCTTTTGTTTAATATCGTTGGCTCGACATTGCCACCTTCCATCATCCAATCCTAGTCCTAATTTTTTATTGGTTTCTCAAGTACCTCCTTCTCAAGATTTTTGCTTATGGCTATTTCTAGCTCATTTTTAAGAACTTGCTTTTCATCACCTTCTAATTTCCTCTTGGAAGTGCATAGTTCTCTTAAAAACCTGGCATCGTAAGGCACTTGAACATTAATTTCATCAAGGAGAGGAATATTGACTTCCACTTTCTAAATGTCTCCAAAGTCTCCTTGTCTTGCTCCTCATTTGTGGCTCTTGCACCTCATTTGTGGCTCTTGCAAACCTATTAGGAAAGGAGGAGGGTAAGTAGAAGTATTAAAAGGAAGAAGTTTATCACTTACCTTAGCTTTTAAATCCTTGATTTCAACATCATCATGGCACTTTATAATGTTTTTGAAATTCTTTATCCCTTTCATATTGTGCATGTCGACATCCCCACTTTTAACATTAGAATTGGTTTCATCATCCTCCTTTATAAAGTTGTCCACATGTTCATCTTGTGTCTTTATATTTATGTTGACATCTTTATAAAGTAGAGCTTCATTGTTGACATCTTCATGTGCACTTCCCTTGGATTCAATTTCCCTTTCACTTTTTTTAGTTGAGAGAGCATAGCTTCAATGTTACTTAAAGAATTCATTATCTGACTCACATGGCGCTCAATATTCTTAATATAAACATCAGTCTCTTAAGTCTTGATGTGGAGGCATACTTAAGTCTTGATATGCATCTTGAAATCGTGCATTATAAACCTCATATTGAATCCCATAACTGTAATTAGGATGCTCCCACCATCCTTGATTGTAGGCATCATAGTATGGATCAGAATTATAGTATGGGTATTAATTATAGTATGGTTCCTAAGCTTGCTCCATGAAGTCCTCTTACTTTTCCTCTTGGGTGGTGTTGATGGTGGATGAAGCAACAAAAAAGAAGGAAAAAATTAGATCTTTATATTATAATAAATAACTCAAATAAATAACAATTCCCTCCAACGACACCAAAAATTAGTAGTGTCACAAGTACCAATAATAAATTACTTCACTTAAACCTATAGCTAAGGCAAGCAAAGATCAACCCCACAGAGATTGTTTTACTCAAGTTAATTATTAAAACTAAATACCTAACTATTTTAGGGAGAGAAAGAAAATTTTTGTGGGTTTTTCAATTAATCAAAAATAACTAAGGAAACTTATAAACTAATCAGAAAGAAAAACAATTAAACAAATTAGAAAATATCAAATAAGGCAAAGCTTCAGTTAAAAGGTAATTAATTATTCTTGGGATGTGATGTTGATCATTGATTACTAAAGATCACTATCAATTCAATAGTCAACTGTAGTGTAATTCCCCAATGTCTAATTACACCTATCTTTCCTTATTGTGTCGTTAATTAAAGACTCAACGTCTTAATCAATCCCTAGCTATCAAAATTCACCTATGCTATGCGCTATAGTTTAAGTTTTAATAGCAGTATTAACATCTAGAAAGATTTGAGTCAACATTAAGTAACAAACTCACTCAACGCGGTTTGTTTAACTTAAACCTTAATTCTCCTTTATCCCTAGTGATTAAATCCATAAGCAATTACGAACTTATGTTGCTAACCTGGCAGTAGATTATTTAATTTAACTAAATAGTTGGTCACCTATCTAATCAAACAACAATCATTCAAATGTGCTCAGAGAATCTTGGATACTTAATCAACAATTATGTTATAAGTTCATAATCTCACAACAGGCTTTTTCCAAGAACAATTAATTTACCTTATAACTAACAAGAAATCTACTCACTATTCATATTCAAGAATATAAACTCCAAATTATATATCATAATGATCACAAATATCATGCAAGAAACAATCAAAGAAGCAATCTTTAATAATATAAAATTAGAATTAATAATCAAGAATACAAATTAGCAAGAATTAGATAAACAAGAATTAAAATTCAATAAAGAAATACAAATCAGGATATTTAAAAGAAAAAATAAAAAAGAAACTAGTTTGTAATAAGAAAGAAATCAGAATTGAAAATATAAAAAAAATAATTAAAGAAACCAGCAGAAAAATAAATTTTTTATTAATTCTACTCTAAAAACCATACAAGAGAGAATAGGGGGGAAGATAGGTGATTTTATGAGAGCCAATATGCTTTTTATATAGGCCTAAGAATGTTAGGTAGAGTAGAAGTCTGAGAAGAGTTTTGATTGACTTAAACTCTCTTTCTTTACAATTCTTTCTCTACTCAAACTATATTTTCCTACTTTATTACATTGTCTTAAAAATAGTTAAAACTTTAAGACATAACAAAATATTAACACATGTCTTGTCTCAACCAAATCTTGTCTTCACAAAATCTTGTCTTAGCCTTATTTTGTTGGAACTCTTTCTAAAAATAGAAATTCTGAGCAGATTTTTGTCATAATTTCCATAAATAGTTGACCTATCAAATGAACTCTGATTTTCACGATCTTGTACATTTTGGAAACCTTGAGAAGTCGTCTATAACTTTCATGAAGGCTACCTCTTAAGATCAGGTCATTAAAAATGGTCAAAAACGTCAATCTTTCAAGCTGGATGGAAAATATTGCACTTTGTTCTTTGTAGCTTCAATTAATTACAACTTTGATATTTAATTCCTAAATCATAAAAAAAACATTAGTAAGCTATTTTAGGCATAAAACATCAATAAAGAAAACATCTTAGCACATATATAATTCATAAAGTATCATCCTATTACCCATCCTAAACTTAACTTCCTTACCCTGAAGCCTAAGAAAAAACTTTACCTGATCTACATCTATAAATGCTTTCCTTGAAGCTACAAATGTTCTCCCTAAGATAAATGGGACACTATTGTCCTCCTCCATATCCAATATCAAAAAGTCTGCTAGAGTGACAATACTATCTATTAGGATAGGAACATCTTCTGTCACTCCTCTGAGGTATCTAACAAACCTATCGATATCTAAAGGGTGATCTCAGTCGACTTAACTTCCCTTAATCCTAACCTCTCATATACCACAAAAGGCATAAGGTTGACTCTAAATCCTAGGTCACAAAAGGCATTATGAAAGAAAAAATCAGTGATAGTGCAAGGGATAGTGAAGCTACCTAGATCCTCTATCTTAGGTATGACCTAGTTTTCTATGATAGCTTTGCACTTCTCAAATAGTGCTACAGGCTCAAGTGTAGGGAGAGGCTTACTAATCTTAGGCTTTTCAAACCTTTAGGGAAAGGAAATGGGAGGCCTAATGATAGTAGGTTGACAAGAGCTAGACTCAACTATCATCATAGACTATGTCTGAATGGGCTCTAAAGTTATCTCTGGAGCTAAGCCCGAAAGATTAGAATACTGGGTGAGTAGGAGCTAGGCTAAACTAAACTCACCATATCAGAAATGAAAGAAACTGAAACAAACACGCAGCGAAATTTAAATCATTCGGCCTCCACCAGGATCGATTCGGAGAGTTGCCTGATTAGGGTTTCGAGATTTTACCTAACGTTTTCTCTGATTTTCTGTCGTTGGTCGAGTCACAAGCAACAACTTTTCGTTCCTACCTCTATGGTATCCACACGAACGGATCTCACGACTCTTGAACGTCTCACGATCAGAAGCCTTAAAGAGCGTTTTTGATTCCTTATCACCGAATTGCTAGCTTCGATTAAAAGAATATTTTGTTTTCTGTTTTTGTGCGGCTCTGTTTTAGAAAACACAAAACATCCTTTTATAGGCAGTAAATTTTACCCTAAAATTTACTGTCAAACAAAACTCTAATCCTACTTAGAATAGGATTAGTTATATCCTTAATCCAATTCAGAATAGGATTAGTTATATCCTTAATCCAATTCAGAATAGGATTAATTAAGCTCCTCATTGATCCGTTCTAAGTGTGCGACCCAATAGGTTCTCAAAACAATGGCAATGACAAAATTGTCACAGGCAATGAGCGGTATCTAGCAACACATCATTTCTACCCATGTAACGAGAATGTCAATGACTCGACATAACCTTACTCGTGATAGATGTTACCGTGTAGTCTAATCCCTTTATCCTTTGATGTCTTGATTAGACACAAGTCATGGAATGTGTCACACTTGTATAGTCTAATCAGCGTTTCTTGATTCCTGAGTAGACTAATTTAACAAATAAAATCAATATCTCATATTGACTTATTCGAGCACGGCCATGCATTTTAGTCTCACTCTATCAAAGGGCCCAAGACATCACTCTTGTTATATAAGAGGGATAAATCCTATCTTGATCACTCAACATCCCTCTACATAGATCAAGGCATACCCAATTACTACCTTTATAGTCCATCCTGTTACGAATGACATCTACCAGCATTAAAGTATGCAATTCTCTATATTGGGATCTCTGATGATCTCAAGTCAAAGGATCACATACACCATCATCACTATGAGAATCGCTTATGACACTCATATAACAATCTATGTAGCGTTCTCATGGAGGGTCGATCCAGTACATAGTTCTCTAACATGTACCTATGTGATGACTTGATATCCTATATCCATGACAATGGTCATCAGTCAACCACATACTAGTCTTATCGTATCATTGTTATCCTTGTTCATAATAATACTTGACTAGGGATATTTTAAGAATAGTGTGTTATTACTATTCTAAGGACATTATCATATAAGATTACATTACGCAGTTATAAGACAAATATAATAATGAACTATAAATAAAATGTCATGATACATAAAAATGCCAAAGTCAATCATCTAATGAATGGTTCTAAGGGCATAATCCAACAATCTCCCACTTTCACTAAGACCATTCACTCATGTATCTAATACCTAGTGACCTAGTGTGACCATCATGTCTCTGCTGCGTCAAAGGCTTCGTCAGTGGGTCGGCGATGTTATCGTCAGTTGGTACTTTGCATATCCTCACATCTCCTCTCTTGATGATATCTCGAATGAGATGGAAGCGCCGTAGTATATGTTTGGATCGTTGGTGAGATCTAGGTTCCTTAGCTTGTGCGATGGCTCCATTGTTGTCACAATAGAGCTCAATCGGATCTATAATGCTAGGAATAACTTCAAGCTCAGTAATGAACTTCCTGATCCAAACAGCCTCCTTAGCAGCTTCAGAGGCAGCTATATACTCAGCCTCTGTTGTAGAATCGGCCACTGTCGCCTGCTTTGAACTCTTCCAGCTCACAGCACCACCATTAAGGCAAAACACATAACCAGACTGCGATCTATAGTCATCTTTATCAGTTTGGAAGCTAGCATCAGTGTAACCTGTTACAATGAGCTCTTCCTCACCTCCATATATCAAGAATGTATCCTTAGTCTTTCTCAAGTACTTAAGAATATTTTTGACAGTGATCCAGTGACGTTCACCAGGATCAACTTGATATCTACTCGTCATGCTCAAGGCATACGAGACATCGGGACGTGTGCATAACATGGCATACATAATGGATCCAATAGTAGATGCATATGGAACTTTACTCATACGTTCTCTCTCTTCTTGTGTTGTAGGACACTGTTCTTTTGAGAGAGTAATGCCATGTGTCATAGGCAAGAATCCTTTCTTGGAATCCTGCATGCTAAACCTCTTTAGCACTTTATCTATGTATGCACTTTGACTTAGGCCAATTAATTTCCTTGATCTATCTCTATAGATCTTTATACCCAGTACATAGGTAGCTTCGCCCAAGTCCTTCATTGAAAAGCAATTCCCTAACCAAGTCTTTACAGACTGAAGGGTAGGGATGTCATTCCCAATGAGTAGTATGTCATCTACAGACAACACCAGGAAGACAATAGTGCTCCCACTGACCTTCTTGTAGACACAAGGTTCATCTTCGTTCTTGATGAAACCAAACTCTTTGATTGCATCATCAAAATGAAGATTCCAACTTCGAGAAGCTTGCTTTAGTCCATAAATAGAACGTTGCAGCTTACAAACCTTTCCAGCATTTTTTGGATCAACAAAACCCTCAGGTTGTGTCATGTACACATCCTCGAGTAGCTTTCCATTAAGAAAAGCAGTCTTGACGTCCATTTGCCAGATTTCATAATCATGGTATGCAGCTATCGCAAGCAAGATCCTAATGGATTTAATCATCGCGATTGGTGAAAAAGTTTCATCATAGTCAATACCATGAATTTGTTTAAAACCTTTGGCAACCAATCGCCCTTTATAGGTATGAACATTTCTTTCCATGTCGGTTTTCTTCTTAAAAACCCATTTACACCCTACAGGTTTTACCCTTTCGGGTAAGTCAACCAAGGTCCAAATTTTGTTGGCATACATGGATTCCATCTCAGATCTCATGGCTTCAAGCCATTTCTCAGAGTCTGGCCCTGTAATAGCCTCTTGATAGGTAGTAGGCTCATCTTGGTCCATGAGCAATACATCACCGTTTTGAGTCATTAGAAATCCATATCTCTATGGCTCACGATGTGTTCTAACTGATCTACGCAAGGCTTGTGTCTCTTGAGCAGGCGGTTGCTCCACAACGGCTTGTGGTTCTGGTTCCACAACAACTTGTGGTGCTTGCTCAGGCTCCATCTCAACATCGGGTGCGCTATCTTATAGCTCTTGAATTTCTTCAAGTTCTACTTTTCTCCCACTAGTTCTTCTAGAAATGAATTCTCTTTCTAGAAAGACACCTGTTCGAGCTACAAACACTTTGCGCTCAGTGGGATTGTAAAAATAATATCCTTTAGTTAGTTTAGGATATCCCACAAAATAGCACTTATCAGATTTAGGTGCAAGTTTGTTAGAGACTTGACGTCTTACATAAGCCTCACAACCCCAAATCTTCATAAAAGACATACTAGGACGTTTACCAGTCCATATCTCATATGGTATCTTTGGAACCGATTTAGATGGAACACGGTTCAGTGTAAAAGCAGCTGTTTCTAATGCATGTCCCCAAAAGGATTCTGGAAGATCTGTATGACTAATCATTGATCGAACCATATCTAATAAAGTTCGATTTCTCCTTTCAGATACATCATTCCATTGTGGTGTACCTGGAGAAGTGAGTTGTGAGACAATCCCACACTCTTTAAGATAGTCATAAAATTCTTGGCTTAAGTATTCACCACCTCGATCTGATCGAAGTGCCTTAATGCTCTTGCCAAGTTGGTTTTGTACTTCATTCTTGAATTCTTTGAACTTTTCAAAAGATTCTGACTTGTGTCTCATAAGATAAACATAGCCATATCTACTGAAATCATCAGTAAATGTAATAAAGTACATAAACCCACCTCTGGCCTGTGTGTTTAAAGGTCCACATACATCTGTATGTACTAAGCCCAATAAATCACTTGCCCTTTCACTATGTCCTTTGAAAGGGGCTTTAGTCATCTTACCCATCAAACAAGATTCACATGTCTCATACGATTCAAAATCAAATGAGGCCAAAATTCCATCTTTATGGAGTTTGGAAATGCGATTCTCATTTATGTGTCCCAAGCGACAACGCCAGAGATATGTTGGATTTTGATCTTTAGATTTAATCCTTTTAGCATTTATGTTATAAATAGGCATATCAAGATTTAGAATGTAAAGACCATTAATTAGTTGTGCACTACCATAAAAGATATCATTTAAATAAATGGAGCAACAGTTGTCCTTTATTATAAATGAAAAACCCTTCTTGTCCAAACAAGAAATAGAAATAATGTTTTTAGTGATGAAAGGCACATAATAACAATCGTCTAATTCTAAAAAAAGCCCTGTGGGCAATGTCAAAATATAAGTTCCTACAGCTAATGCAGCAACCCTTGCTCCATTTCCCACTCGTAGGTCGACCTCGCCCTTAGTCAACGATCTACTCCTTTTGAGTTCCTGCACATTTACACAAATGTGAGAACCACATCCAGTATCTAATACCCATGATGAAGAAGTAGATAGATTAACTTCTATAACATAAATACCTGAAGTGGAATTCTCACTTCCTCTCTTCTTCTTTAGCTCTTCCAGGTATTTGTTGCAGTTCCTCTTCCAATGTCCAGTTTCACCGCAATGGAAGCATTTCCCTTCTTTGGCAACCCCACCTTTAGGCTTCAGTGCAGTATCATTGGGCTTGAACTTGCCATTGGCTTTATTACCTTTTTTCTTGCCCTTTGCATTAGCCCTGCCCTTAGCTTTCTTAACTATTAAGACATCTTTGGGCTTGGCCTTTTTCATGTTGGATTCAGCTGTTTTCAACATGCTAAGTAACTGTGGCAGAGTCTTGTCAATTTCATTCATGTTGTAATTAACAACAAACTGACTGTAGCTGTCTGGCAACGATTGCAGAATCACATCAGTGGCCAACTCTTGGCCCAAAGGAAATCCCAATCTTTCAAGGTTTTCAATGTACCCAATCATCTTGAGCACATGAGTACCAACGGGAGTCCCCTCTGCCATCCTACACTGAAACAATGCCTTAGAGACATTATACCTTTCTTGCCTATCTTCCTCTTGATAGAGTTGCTTGAGATGCTCGATCATATCGAACGCATCCGTCTCCTCATGTTGCTTTTGAAGCTCAAGATTCATGGAGGCAAGCACAAGGCAACTAACATCCAATGCATCATCTTGATGCTTCTTATAAGCATCTCTTTCTACCTTTGGAGCATTAGCGGGTGGTTCCTCAGGTAAGGGAATCTCAAGGACATACAACTTCTTTTCTTGCTTGAGGACTATCCTCAGGTTCCTGTACCAATCCAGGAAGTTTGTCCCATTCAACTTGTCCTTCTCAAGGACAGATCGCAGTGAAAGTGTGTTATTTGTGTTTGATGCCATGGTTATCTACAACATAAATATGCAAAATATAAGTATCATGAATGCATTCATTTAATTAAATATTTATTAAATGATGCTCCCACTATTTTTATCGAATCAACAACCCTCACTATTAATTCGAAAAAATTATCACATAATTTCTCTAGTGGGCCAAGATCTATATTTCACCTTATCTAGAGTTAGCTGTGGCTAATCGCCCAAGATTTGGCTATTTAGGTAGGCAACACTTACCAATTACATCTCATGTAACTCTTGGATAGTTGGGTGAACAACACTTGTTCTAATTCATCTCATGAATGGAAGCCCAACTTTATGCCTCTAAATTCCCAATCCTATTGAGGAAATCTAGTTAGGTCAACCCAATTTATAGCCTTTGGATATCACTATTATCCCATCGCGTCTTACTAAGATAGATATGATATTTTGCTTTGGCAAACATAACAAAATCGATTCTAGCCTTGACGAGTGCTATTCATTAGTAGGCATCTATTATTGACTTAATTTAATTTGAGGGATTTTTCTTAGTTTATTGAATAAGATCTCACCAATTTTACTTTTCTAAAATTATCATATGATTTTCATATCATAATCGTACAAAATAAACCATGCATCTCATGCAATTAAGCAATAAAATAAACGTGACATAGTTATAGCCCAAACTAAATGGATTTCCCAAGCCAATGAGAAACCCTAAAGGTTAACCTAAGGGTAATAGCATCTTCTCCAAGTGCCTCTTTGGTCATCCTTTGCATGGTTGTCAGCTCCATTAGTGTTGATACCATCAACTCATACTTAGCTAAATTCTAACCCTATACTACGTTACAATTACATAGTTTAAGAGAAACCTCGAGTTACATTCGAGGGGAGTAAGATGAGAAAAGAATGTACAACTAGAATTTCAAGAACAAGGCACGACACGCAGGTCATATTTATTAAAATTTACAACCACCAAAATACAATCATATTGGGCTAGGGCTATAACTATGCACCATGGTCAAACAACAACCACCGTTTTAAACAAACAAGTGTAATGCAATTTCAACTTTTAGTTTTATTAATGAGGCACATTTGAAAAGAATTATGACCCTGACTGTGGGGTTCCTAGGGGCAGCGCCCCTTGCGGGGGTTTGGGGGCGGAGCCCCCGAAAAAAAAAAAGTCAACAGTATTGACATTGCCAACTCCCCTTATCCGGAAGTGTCCTAATCTTATCAGGATGTTCCAGCCAGTATCTCATACTGATTAAAATTTTAGTCGCATCAGAACTCTTATCTAAAAGTGTTTCAATCTTATCAGGATCTTTATACACTTTCGACATTATTCTGTTTCTTCCATAATGTTTATACAGAACAGAAACCGCCATTAATAATTCGCATCATAGATTATATCTCACATATAAGTTGAATTGAAATTGATATATATCATATATATAATTTCAACAATTCGATTTCTAGCCTCTGAATATATCATATACATTCTAATCCGTATTAATCTCATTAAACCGATTGCATGTAATCATAAACAGAAAGTAACCAAAGATCATGCTCTTATCAAAACAAATCAGGGACTCTGAATCTGGCTCTGATGCCAGTGAAGGAAACCGAAACAAACACGCAGCGGAATTTAAATCATTCGGCCTCCACCAGGATCGATTCGGAGAGTTGCCTGATTAGGGTTTCGAGATTTTACCTAATGTTTTCTCTGATTTTCTATCGTTGGTCGAGTCACAAGCAACAACTTTTCGTTCCTGCCTTTATGGTATCCACACGAACGGATCTCACGACTCTTGAACGTCTCACGATCAGAAGCCTTAAAAAGCGTTTTTGATTCCTTATCACCGAATTGCTAGCTTCTATCTAAGGGCATTTTCATATAAGATTACATTACACAGTTATAAGACAAATATAATAATGAACTATAAATAAAATGTCATGATACATAAAAATGCCAAAGTCAATCATCTAATGAATGGTTCTAAGGGCATAATCCAACAAGAAATAGTAAGCTTCACCTCATAGCCTAACTCCACCTCTTCAATCAATTGCTCCTTAATCTTAGCAGTATCTCTTAACATTCCATCTTTCATAACTATGCTGCATTACTCCTTACTTTGTCTCTTAACAAGATTAGGCTCTGTGTTATTGGGTAAGGAGCCTTGAGGGCGTTAACTGAGTGATTGTGCTATCTGACTATGAGAACCTCATTTTCCCGATAAATTTAATAAGTTAAAGATTGTAGAATCGAAAAGCGAAAGTTAATCGCTAAGAATTTTAAATAGTGGTTATGGTAGAGAAAATTGGATATGGGCCCCACTAAGACTTTTACTGCCCAGGGTGAGGCAAAACTTGATAGTATCAATATTCAGAATGAAATATTGAGATGGTAAGAATCTGTATCTCAAAATTCATCTGTTTCCATATGTCTTGGAAAATGTACATCAAATTTAAAAATGACAATTGTGTCCATAGGTCGAAAAAAAATTTGTGAATAACGGTCAACCTAGTTTGACCTTGGACCAATAGATAGTTATAGTTGACTCCCCGTGTGAAGAAGTCTAACCCAGTTCCCACTTGTAGGCTGAATCACGCGAAAATGCTAAAAATAACACAAATGAGCGTTTAGGGTTATTTTGATAATTTTATTATTTTGATCGATCAAACCCCTAGTAAATGTCAAAGATTTGATTAGAATATATTAAATAAATATTTTTATGTTAAATAAAATATTTTAGAAATTAAATGAAATATTCAAATGAATATTAAAATAGTTAGGATATATGGGAATTTTTAAAATTGTTAAGGGTAAAATGGTAAATTGACTATAAAATTTCCTTAAAAGCCTAAAAATCTCATCTTCTCCATTATTTTGGCTGGCTATGGATGAGAGGAGAGAGAAAAACTTGAGCTTTCATGGTTTTAGAAAGAGAAAGTGAAGAAAACCCTAGTGTAACCACCCCAAACCGAAAAACACCTTAAATGAAAGTTGTTCCTCTCATTAATATCTATCATATACCTTGGAATCAGCCTTTGGAAAAGCCATATGATGGGTGAAAAATAGCCTTGAAGATTCAACCACCAAGGTACTAAGAGAGAGAAATTTCGGTTTTAATTTCTTTTGATATGTGTGGTTGTTTTAAGTTTATTAAGCTTGTGTGTGGTGTTATTTTACAACAAATCTAATTGTAAGATGCTTCTTTGAATTCGACCAAGAAGGTTTATGTTTATATGTTGCAAGGTTTCATGCAAAAGTGATGTAGAAATAATATACAAAACATGGAAAGCATGAATGTGGTGATAAAATTTCAAAATACCACGTGCAGGATAAGAAGGTGTATTCGGTCAAGCTTAAATCCTAGTGTCACCATGCTCCATTTGCTACAAAAATGGTTATAAATTACCGTATAAATAAGTATAAGACTACTAGTTAAGTCAGAACTAAAAAAGGAAGTGTTTTGACTGTAGCTGCAGTTATAGGATTCGGTAGGAAGTAGACCAAATTTGTTGTTGTGTTAGAAAGAATGATAGATCTTAAAGAATTATACGATCTTTATAACTGAAGTACTGAAGTTTGATTGCATTGGATACTATTTTGTAGCCCAGAAGTGAGGAGAGTTAAGGGAAGATAGACTAATATATGCTGGTCTATAAATTCTAGTTATTTATATGGAGAAAGAAAAAGATGAGAATGGATAAATATATATATCTACAAAATATATTGGGATATACACATAGATATAAACATATATGTGTTTAAACATATATATATATATATGTACATAAGGACGAGTACTTATGGGTATATCGCAATTGACGATAAAGAGGTAGTCTTGGATTAATAGTTAATTGAATTTAATAGTGTTTTAAGATTTTGTTCTTGGTGCATGATTAAGCATAATGACAAAGAGTTATTGAAGTGTTAATGGACTATGTGTAGTGAATCAGAGCGATTAAGGACTGGAATATGAATTTGAAAGGTCGGGAAGAAATTGTTAAATCTCAAGGTAAGTGGGTTAAATAAACCTTGCTAGTATTATCTCGTGAGAGATGAAGGAATCTTTATCTAACATTTATCTAATCTTATATTAAGTTTTGTGAAATATCATTGAAACGACTATAAGGATAAGTACTGGTAAGATACAAGTTCGACTTGATGCGATTGTGAATAGTGCTTGGGCTAGAATGAAACTTTGATTGTGCCTTGTGTGTTGTGTGTTATGATTTGTTTATGCTCAGTGAACATATAAACTGGTATAACGTAGGTGCTTGCATTATGAGAAATGCGTGTGATTTACTTAAGTTGCACCAAGGGAGCATGCCAGTATGTTGTGATATTTCGAGAATGTGTATGTGATTAAGAGTACGATTTGTACAGCCCTCGATGTTGAACTCGTGAGCCTCGAATAACACATAGTTTGTATTAATTTAAAACTAGGAAGTGAAATGGGATGTAACTTTGGATCGCAATAGATCATTATATAGTTTCATATGATTATCGAGTACGATCTGGGATGAAATCATATTTTGGTGTGTGTATAAATTACAAAATGTGGAAGTGTTGTTGTGTTGAATTTTAAGGAACATGTAATGTATGATGGTACAAATTGTGGAAACTAGAATTAGCTGTATTGTAAAAATAAAAATGTGTTTGCAATGCAGGTGATTTACTGGGGAAATGGATAAAATATAAAAGGGGAGGTTTTCGACCCATTTCTTTTGGATAAGTGAATATGAGGCTAAAATAACTATAGTCAAACTTGAGACTTATGATATAGTTAGTGAAATAATATTATTTCAAGGTAGGATTGGTTTAGTTTATTACATTAACACCGAATACAAACCGTAAATAGAAAAAGAAAAATTTAGTTCATAATTTTTCTAAGTGAAATAAAGGTAAGTGTTAAGTGAACGTCATGGCCTTCGGGTTGTTACAGATTTAATGGTATCAGGGCAGGGTTCGTCTACTACGTGTTAGTGTAGTTAAGATCGTCTGTGGTGTTACATCCCATGTACTGTGAAATATATGTTTGGAAAATTATATATTAATCGACTTATACTGAGATTGGTCTGCTCTTGGTATAGGTTATCTTAATTCGAATTAGAATGAGGAGGACTAGATGTAGAGGTGGGCTCGGGAGACCATTTTAGAGGTCGACAATACCACCCTCGACTCCATCACCTTCTGCACCTCCATCGCCTCCACATCCGACTCCTCCATCCTTGGACAGCATGGAGGCAAGGATGGCTAGAATGGAGCAAAACTATGAGGTTATGACAGCTTTGCTACAACAATTGGTAGCCAACCAAACCGATACACATCAAGCTCCACCGCCTCCACCTGCACCTTTGACGCCTCCACCTGTACCTCGTGCCTCCATCTGCACCACCACAGTAGGTGCCATCTTTACCAACTCCCGTAGAGTCACAAGCTGCCCCTTCTCCAACTGTACCTCAAGCAGTTGTGCCTCAATCAATTACTACTCAGATTGGGAATCAGGTGGATCGGAATATAACCTTTCTTAAACAATTCAAGAAAATGAATCCCTCGTAATTCAAAGGAGAAAAAGATCCATCAAAGGCTGAGGAGTGGATAGAGGAAATGGAATTCCTCTTTAAGTAAATGGGTTGCAATTCCACCGAAAAAGTATCCTTAGCTGTGTACATGATAAGAGGCGAGGCTAAAAAATGGTGGAAGACTACTGAACCATTTATATTGGCCAAAAACCCCATTATTATATGGGAGAAATTTGTTGAGACCTTCATGAGTTACTATATTTCAGCAGTGGTAAGGCGAAAGAAAAAGAAGGAATTCCTTGAATTAACTTAAGGTTCTATGAAGATTGATGAATATGAGACCCAATTCATTACCTTAGTCAAATACAACACTAATTATGCTAATAATGATGAGAAGAAGGCAGAAAAGTTTACCTTGGGTTTGAGGCCAAACATTAGGGGTAGAGTTACCCCCTTTCAGCTCACGGAGTATGCTGCCATTGTGAGGAAGGCCTTGACAGTTGAGCAAGAACTTGAGACTGCACAGGTTGAATATAAAGCTAGGAAGCAGCCTAAATCCAAACAGCCCACTGATAGGAGGTTGGATAGAAGGAGGCCAGGGCAAAGTAAATATCAGGGTCCTAGTAAGAGGCAGAGGTTTGTTGCGCCTCGACCACAGGCTGTTAGGCCTAATGCTATGGCTACTCCTGCTACTCGAGCCATAACCACAACACTTATTATTGCTTTTTAGCTGTGTACCACTTGTGACAAATATCATGGAAACCAACCCTATTATAAGGCTATGGGAGCTTGTTACAAGTGTGGTAAGACGGGTCACATAGCTAAAGATTGCCCTCAGCTCAAGGCCACTGAGAAACAAGCTAATAAACAATCAGTGTCGCAATAGAGAAAGACCCAAGATAAGGGTAAGAGACTTGTGGAGCATGGTAGGGTGTTTGCAGTTGACCAAGAGATAGCTGATGCTTTTGGTTCGGTTATTAAGGGTAAGCTCACTATCTGTGATCTAAAAGAATTTGTACTCATTGACCCAGGCTCAACTCACTCATTTATTTCAGCTATATTTGCTAGTAGATTGCATATAGAGTCTGAGCCATTAGGTTATCTATTACGTATTAGTACTCCTTTCAAAGAATCTCAAATGACCGAACATATGTATCGTCAGTGTCAAGTGAAGGTGGGAGATAAGTACCTAGTAGCATTTTTGGTGTTATTAGATATGTATGACTTTGATGTAATACTAGGTATGGATTGGTTAGCCAACCATCATGCTAGTTTAGATTGCTATAGGAATGTTGTTACTTTCTCCTTACCTGAAAGTTTGTATTATGCCTTGGAAATGATAAATAGAATGATTATAATTTTATTTATGTCTCACTAATATGAGATTAAATTGTTTATGAAGGCTATTTCGCTTTTGTCAAGGATGCCGAAAAGAGCAATTCGGAACTGTTTGACATTCCAATTGTCAAGGACTTCTCCGATATGTTTCCGGATGAGCTACCAAGGCTACCTCCGGAAAGAGAGACGGAGTTCGCTAGAGAGCTACTCCCAGGCACTCAACCGATATTAAAGCCTCCATATCGAATGGCCTTGGTTGAGTTAGAGGAATTGAAAAAGCAGTTGCAAGAGATGCTAGATAAAGGGTTTATAAGACCGAGTATGTCACCTTAGGGGCTCTAGTGTTGTTTGTGAAAAAAGAAGGATGGCAACTTGAGGTTGTGTATAGATTATAGGTAGTTAAATCAAGCGACAGTGAAAAATAAGTATCCACTGCCTAGGATTGATGATTTGTTGGATCAGTTGAAGGGTGCCCAAATATTTTCAAAGATTGATTTGAGGTCGGGGTACCACCAACTAAGGATTAAAGGGGAAGATGTTTCGAAGACAGCCTTCAAGACTCGATATGGCCACTACTAGTTCTTGGTTATGTCGTTTGGGTTAACGAATGCTCCTACAGCATTCATGGGATTGATGAATGGGGTGTTTAAACCTTAATTGGATAAGTTTGTCATCGTCTTCATTGATGACATGCTAATGTATTCCCGATCTCGGGAAGAACATGAACATCACCTCCGTACGGTACTCCAGACTCTTCGAAAGAAAGAACTGTATGCAAAGCTCGGTAAGTGTGAATTTTGGTTAGAGCAAATCAGTTTTCTGAGGCATGTAGTATCAAAGGATGGTGTATCGGTTGACCTAGTTAAGATAGAGGCCGTGATCAATTAGGAGAGGCTTAGGACAGTAATTGAAATTCACAGCTTTTTAGGGTTTGCGGGATATTATAGGAGATTTGTAGAGGGATTCTCCAAAATCGCTCCTCCATTAACCCAACTCACACGCAAGGATGTTAAGTTTGAGCGAAGTTATGCGTGTGAGCGCAGCTTTCTAGAATTGGAGTAGCGATTGACTACAGCTCCTATGCTGACAATTCCGAATTGATCTGGGGGATTTACAGTATATAGTGACACCTTTCTACAAGGTCTAGGGTGTGTATTGATGCAAAATGGTAAAGTAGTGGCCTATGGTTCAATACAATTGAAGGACCATAAGAGGAACTATCCCACACACGACCTGGAGTTGGCGGCGGTAGTGTTTGCACTAAAGATATGGCGCCACTATTTGTACGGTGAACGGTTTCAAATTTACACAGATCGTAAGAGTTTAAAGTATTTATTCTTGCAGAAAGAGTTGAAAATGAGACAGAAATGATGGATGGAGCTATTGAAGGACTATGATTGTGAGATTCTCTACCATCCGGGCAAAGCAAATCGAGTGGCTGATCCATTGAGTAGAAAGAGTATGGGTTTGATTAGCTACATGATGGTCAAAGAGTGGGATTTGATGAAGAAATTCTCGAAACTGAATTTGAACCTAGAGCCAAAAGATGAGTGTTTGATGGCTAGTTTGAGGATTGAGCCTAGCATTATTAAGCAGATCAAACAAGCTCAGAGAGAAGATCCTGGACTTTTGGAGATTGTTGGTATGATACAATCGGGTCAGGACTCGGAGTTTAGGATTAAAGATGATGGGTTATTGAGATACAGGGGCAGGATTTGTATTTCGGATAATGAGATGTTGAAGAGGCAAATTATGGAGGAGGCACATCGCTTTAAATACACTATGCATCCAAGTAATACAAAGATGTATCAAAACTTATGCAAGGTGTATTGGTGGGTTGGTATGAAGACAGATATAGTGACCTTTGTGTCTAAATGCTTAGTGTGCCAAAAGGTTAAGATTGAACACCAGCGGATAGCAGGCTTACTAAAGCCTTTGTCTATACCTACGTGGAAATGGGAGCATGTGACTATGGATTTTATCATTGGGCTTTCGAGGACCTATAGGAATCACGATGCAATCTAGGTGATAGTTGACAGATTAACAAAGTCTGCTCATTTCCTAGCTATGAAGGCTACCGATTCACTTAGTGCCTTAGCAAATATGTATGTCAAAGAAATAGTGAGGTTACACGGGATCCCAATGAGCATAGTTTCGGATAGAGATTCTCAATTTACTTCTCGTTTATGGGATACAGGATGCCTTGGGAACTAAACTGAGCTTTAGCTCAGCCTTTCACCCTCAAATCGATGGGCAATTAGAGAGGACAATTTAGACCCTTGAGGATATGTTGAAGGCATGTGTCATGGATTTTCAAGACTCATGGGATGATCATTTTGCACTAGTTGAATTTGCGTATAACAATAGCTTTCACTTTAGTATTGAGATGGCACCTTACGAGGCGTTCTATGGACGTAGGTGAAGATCCCCTATTGGCTAGGAGGAGGTAGACAAAAGAAAGATATTTTTCCCGGAATTAGTAGAGAAAGCTTCCGAAGATGTCAGGTTGATATGTGATATATTAAGGTGCCAAGTCCTAGAACCCAACTCGCTAGACTTAAATGAGTTGCCACCAACCATTCCAACCTAAGGTGTGATTGGTCACCTATTCTTGTCTAAAGATAAGGCTTGGTCTACGTTCAAAGAATCTAGGGTTCGGGAGTACGGTTACGTGTGGGGAAGGATTAGCACCCTCACGACGCCCATCCTAGAATAGTACCACTTAGTCTTAGGTTATCCTCTAAATTTACTTAGGTTAATCTTTAATTTCAATATACTTAATATTGAAAGATATTTCTAAGTATCCTCCATTAAACTGGTGGGATAACTTAAAAATCCTTCTCATCTTAAGAGTATTCAAGTAGTACTATGCAACTTGCTTGAAGAGGCTCCGTTGTCAGATGAATTTTAGTATTTTATGGAGATTTCATAACTTTGACTCCTTTACCCAAATTATCCTATTTTATTTTTATCATTTGTTATTTTCTATTATGTTCTTGACTAATATTTTTTATCTATTATTCATTGTTATATTTATTTGTCAATATAAATTATTTTTATTTTTAGAAAATGAATATAAATCATTCTTATAAAAAATTCCTTTCAAATCCTCCATTAAGCTTGTAGAATTTAAAAGAAATTCTTTTACCTAAAGATTACCAAAGTATTACTTAAGCGTAACCCTCTTTGGAATCTTATCATCGGAATGATTGATACTCTCTTTCATGAATTATTATTATCTAACTCTAATTATTATTATTATTATATTTTTATTTATCATATTATTTTATTATTATTTACTATATTTATTATATTTTTAGAAAATGCACATGAATTACTTTTTATTGAAAAGTCCCTTTAGCTCCTTCTATTAAGTTGGTCAGACCATGAAGGAAATCCTCTCACCTAGAGATTCCAAAGTATTACTTAAGCGTAACCCTCTTTGGGATCTTATTATTGGAATAAATCATGTCTACCTTTAATATTTTTCATTTACTAAATCTTATCATTATTCTATTATTTTAAATTTATATTTTGTATTTATATTTATTTTTTACAATTAAAATTTCTCGAGACCTTACCCAATAAATCGAACATACAACATTAATTAAATCCTAATTACTCATGCAAATCATACAAATTAATTATACCAGTCATTAACGTGCAAAATTAGTATTTTATAAACAATTTATTTGCTCAAGTTATCATACAGAGTCGTATTAATTATTAAATTAAATTATTAAATCATACAAATTAAACTGTTAAATCTGCTTATTATCAAATTATTAACACATTATTAAATTATCAAATCAAATTAGTTAGTTATATCATTAAGTCAAATTATCATTAAATTATTGAATTAGTCAATTAATTTACTACTAGCCTAAGAAGTAAATAAAAAAAGAACTATATAGAATAGATGAAAAAAATAAATAATAAATACAAATTGCACTTACCTCTTCTATTTTGCTGTTCACGTGTAAAGAATAGTGGCAGTGCAACGATGATGATTCACGATAGAGGCAGGGGTTATGTGCGACCAACGACTGCTGCAGGAGCAGGAGCAATAGTGAACTAGCAGAGCAGGGGCGACAATAGCCTAACAAGCAAGAGTCGGGCAGCGAAATGGGGCAAGGAGAGAACTGAGGTAGGGGCGGTAGAGGTGGTGAAGTGCAGTGTTACACAGGGTAGTGGTGGTGTGAAGCGGGCCAAAGGGATTCAAGGCAATTCGGTTTGGTGTTTTATGAATATGGGTGGTGCGATGGAAATTTTTTTGATTGATTCCAAGGTGATGGGTGACTCGGGTTTTTGATCATCGTCTCCCCAATAGTCAAGAGTGCTCCCCTTTTTATAGTCTAAAGGAATATTAGAGTTTTTATACAATTACACTATAGTTTTTATCCTTTTTTATCTTTTAATTTATTTTAATCCAAATTATCTATTAATTCTTATTCAAATCTAACTCTACTAGTCTAAATTTAATCTGATAATAACTCTTCCAAGTTAATTAATTAATAAATCCTAATTTATATAATTATCCTAAAAATCTAATTATTTAATCCTAAAATTAATTTTTTTCTTTTCTTGTCTCTTCTCTTTTCTTTTTTTTTTGTTATTTCTAAATCCTATTTTAATTTCCTAATTAATGTTAATCTAAATCTAAAAATCTTAATTTAATTCTAGCCTAATTCTAAATTGTTAAATTAAATTAAAATAAAATATCACCCAGCCCAATTAATTATTTGTACAAATTAACAACCTGGACAAAATAAGGTGTCTACGTTAGGCTTGTGGATTTTGGTATTTGAGATGGGCATAAAAATGTTTGGGCTTTGTGTGAGAATGGGATACGTTGAAGTGAGTTATAGTAGCATAAGAGTTAAAGGGTTTCTAAAAGGGTTTGGAAAATTGGTTTTGGTAATGTTTATGGTTTAAAAATAATTTAGGGGTAAGGTGGTAGGAATAGGATTAAAGGTTTGGAAAAGGCTAAGACTATAGGTTTTAGGGGTTAAACACCAAATCCAATCATTTTTCCTTGATTTTCTTGTTTTCCTCATTATTCTCAAAATTCCTATACATGAAGACAATATAATTAAATTGGGAAGATATTGAATTAAAATTTCAAAATTTCATCAGAATTGATGCAATAGAATACTCTAAAAAGTGTATATTTTAGAGACTTATCACACCCCCAAACTTAATATTTTGCTTGTCCTAAAGCAAAACAATCTTAAAACATGCAAGAGATGACATTCACCTGACAAATTTACTCCCTACATACACTTCAGAGAAAAAGTACCAATCTAATCTAAGGAAAGTCATAATTATTAATCAACATAGAGTTTCCTCCAATCACATGCTAAGTTCTAATATGTAACATCTGAAAGTATAGAAATTCAAACCAACTTTTCTTTTTAAAACACTTATTCATTTACAATCTTTTGGTTTGCATTCGATGTTAGTGTAAGCACACTCCACATTTTTTTCTCAACTCACCATACCATCAAATGAATAAATAAATCAGAAATGGAATGCATCTATAATCAAATATTTATCCATACAATTTACATCCCACTATAAAAAGTTATATTCTTTTCCATAAATACATTTGCTGTGCAATTAAACGTCTGAATATAAATGTAAAAATATACATGTTTGTTTGTTACTTTTAACTTCTAATGACTTCTTCCACAAGTCTAGAAACATTGGTAAACACGTACACTGAAAAGTTATCTGGGAGAGAGGGGAGTAAAGGGTGAGCTTTGGGGAAAGCTCAGTAAGAAACACATATAAAAGTACCAAAACATTATGAAAATGCTTTGGAAATCATATCATAAGTATTTCAATATATAATCTATTTATGATTCAAATCTAAAAAAAACTGTAGTACACAATAAAGTGTTTCTGTAATAATAATTCAATTTACTGTCAATAAACAGTTCAATAAACGTTATGGTAGTAGATTTTAATTTCTTAATTAATGTTAATCTAAATCTAAAAATCTTAATTTAATTCTAGCCTAATTCTAAATTGTTAAATTAAATTAAAATAAAATATCACTCAACCCAATTAATTATTTTTACAAATTAACAACCCGGACAAAAAAAGGTGTCTACAGCTGCCCCTCTTTGTGTATTTGCTGTGAAACAGTAATTGCACAAAGACATAGACACCTATTTTGCCTGATTTCTTCTCTTGTTTTTTTAACTTATTTATTTATTTATTTATTCATTTTTTTTAGAAAAAGCTCTCTCTAAACAGAAAGACAGTCAAACTTTAAAATCTTGTCCAAAGTGCTCCTCCTAAACAGGCAGGCAGTCAAACTTTAAAATCTTGTCTTAAAATGCTCCTCCTAAGCAGGCAAGCAGTCAAACTTTAAAATCTTGTCTTAAATCTCCTCCTAAACAGGCAGGCAGTTAAACTTTAAAATCTTGTCTAAAAAATTTGGAGGAATCATGCCTGAAGGTCTTACAGATTGTATTCAAGGAACCTTATATGTAGAAATTTTTCTCATGCAATGCATCATGTATACAACAGTGCATGCATTCTACCCTTTCTATGCAATTTATTCTATCTATGAAATTTATTCATGCAATATCACTCGCACAATCTATTCTGTTCATGTAATTTTTCTTTGAAAAACATTTCAACTTTAATTGTGGCAACAACAAAGTTTTTTTTATCAGTCCATCTCATGCATTCTTCTCTTTTCATTTGTCATCATGTCCTTATATTTCCTATTTCTTTTCTCATTTTCCTTCTTCCAGTTTTCTTTCCCAATGAAGCTCTTGTCTTCATGCCCTCTTTATCTTATCTTCTCCCTTGTTTCTTCTTTGTTACTATCCTCCCTATCTGGTCATTCATTTGCTCATTAAAATCTTCATTCACTCTCTTTATTCATTGGTTTTTCTTGATTTCCAATTTCCTTTCATTCATAGGTTTCCTTTTCTTTCATTTTCCTAAATAATATAAGAGTCTTTCACATATTTTGCCAAGCAAACATTCCTTATCATTTCAATTTCAAAATCAGTGCAATACAATTTCCCAATCCCTCAAGGTTAGGATATAGCAAAGAAATGCTAGGTGAAAAGAAAAGAGTGGTATTATTCAAAATTTGGACAAATTTAACAAGAAATTGCCAGGCTTAAAAGGAAAGTAGGCTTGAATGAAAAGTGAGAGTTTTTAGGATTAAGTGTCAGGTAATAGTATCCAAATAACAACAATTCAAATAATTCTGATCAATGAATACAAAATCCTCTTCAAAGGTCCATTAATCTGATCATGTTGGGTTCATCAAGATATCTTCTTACCTCAGTGTCGTTGACATCCAGCTTTTTTGGTATTTAAGCCGCCTTTTCAGGTTTTCAACTTAGATGCACTCCATTGATCCAAACTGCTCTTTTTGGGTTTTCGATCTGTATCCTCCTTTCATTTTTTCTTTTTTTTTCTTTCTTTTCTTTTCTTCTTTTTTTTCTCTTTTATTTATTTATTTTTATTCATTTTTCTTCATCTTCAACTTCATTGTCCTTAATGAAACTTCTTCTATCTCTTCTCTATTCTGATTCATGCCCCAACAACAGATATTTCTTCACCCAATTTAATGTTCACATGGATCCAAGACAATTTTTCGAAATCCCATTACTTCCGTCTAGACTAGATCTTTTTGTTTCTCATGATCTGCTTCTTCTAATTCCATCCAAAGGATCATCATCTCATAGTGTAAGTATGCCTTTATTCAACACATGATTCTTCAATGGGAGTACACACATTTGATCAAAATGGACTTTTAAGGCACGTAACGTAGACTGAGGTAAGGGTTCATGAAAGAAAGGATAATATAAGCCTAAAATAAGTGTTTCAGGGTTTATCAAACCAAGAATCATTTTTCATAATTTATTTAGGCATTTTGCCTTTTGCCCCATTCTAGTTTGCTTTTTCTCTCCTTTTTATTCAAATGTAAGTAGGGTTTTCACTTTCTTGATTCAAACCCTCTTTCCTTCTTCATTCTCGTTTCTTTTTTGTTCTTTTTTTTTTCACAAAAATGGGTTTTTTTTTCTTTGCCCCTTTTATATTTTTATTTTGCCCCTACTAATCTTTCATCCTTTATACTCTTTGCCCCCCAGTGTGGAGGGTGATTCTTGGTGGGTTATATCAAAAAGAATACAATAGGCTCAAAAGGGGTAATCAATGGATATTTTTACTCATGCTTGAAAGGTAGTGAAAGAAGGCCATTTCTCATCTCAATACAAGTACTCTCATTGAAGGTCATCTATTGAACAAATACAAACTCATTAGAATTTCATCTAGAGATTCACCTTTACTCTTAACATTCTATAGTTGAAGATTTTAGACAAATATCTTCTATTCTCTTCTTGTTTGAACAATCTTAGCAGACTGGAAATCTATCCAACTAAACAAAGTAGTTCTTTCAGAATTGAATTTTATATTCATTGCCAACATTGTTATCATGTTCATTATTTGGATACTTTTAAGCTTGGTAACAAAGTAGAGAATATGGGTATTGGTGTTTTGCATTAAAGAATAAGATTGGAATGAGGAATTAAGAAATATGCATTACACTAATCCTTTATTGAAAATAAAAATGAATGAAAGTTGGCCCAATACATAAAAGAAAATCTTAGTGCTTTTGGGCACAAGCACTCCCACATTACTTAAAAACTGAAAGATTCTAAGAAAACCTAAGACAAATGAAAATGAAAAGAAAAATCCATTACTCTTGGGTGGCATAAACAACTGGCATCTCATAAACAATCCAAATTCCTAGCTCTGCATCTAAAGAGTACACGAACTAATCAATATCAAACCCTCGATTCCCTTTTTCGTCAACCACATTCACCATTGCCCCAGCATGATTGGCAATGCGTTTACATTGACATCTGGCTCACCTTTCTTCCTGAAACTCAAGAGTCTAGCTTTGATGAGTGATTAGACTTTCACCTTCAAACTCATACAATTCTCAATAGAATGACCAATATTGACATTATGATAGGCACATTTTGCATTAGGTTCATACCACTTTGGGTAAGGAGATTTCAAGGGTTCTATATAAATAACATTTTGCATTGGGTTCATACCACTTTGGGAATAACTCGATGTATGTCATGGGTATAGAGTTTATGTTAACATTTTGGCTAAATCGAGTGTACCTTTGGTCATTAGGTGGGAAAGTGTGGTTTGTTGAGGTTGTAGGTGTTTGTTGATGGAAAACAGGTTGATAAATGTTTTGGGGATGAGTTTGTGGGTAAGATTGAGAATAGGTGTAATTCACTGAGGGTGGGTAAGGGGTATGAGAGTGACATGAACTGTTTGAAACAGCTTGTGCCTTTTCTTCCTTCTTCTTTGAAAACCCATTCCTCTATCATTCGTAGATGCTTCAATCTAACCACTCTTGAGGGCATTTTCAATAGCTTCGCCCATTAACACCATGTCTGTAAAATTCTTGGTCACACTGCTAAGCATATGCTCATAGTAGGGAGCCTTGAGAGTATTAAAAAAGAACATGGTGACCTCTTTCTCAGTCAAAGGAGGTTGAACTTTTGATGCCACGTCTCTCCATTGTTGGGCATATTCTTTGAAACTCTCATCTTTCTTCTTTTCCATACCTTGAGAGATAAGCGATCAGGAGCTACGTCGGAGACATGTCTATATTGAGATTTGAAAGCTTTAGCCAACTCAGACCAAGAGGTAACTCGACTCCTTTCTAGTTGGTTATGCCATTTAGCGGTTGACCCAGTCAAGCTGTCCTGGAAAACATGAATTAGTAGCTTGTCATCCCATGCATACGCTGCCATTTTTCTACAGTACATTGTAATGTGGTCTTTTGGGCACGAAGTTGCATTAAACTTTTCAAATTCGGGTACCTTGAATTTTGGCGGAAGCACCACACTAGGAACCAAGCACAACCTTTCAGCATCAATTGGTCCAATATAGTCAACTCCTTCTACGGCACTTAGCCTTTCTTCTATCAAGCTCAGTTGAGCTTTAGTATCATCGTCTTTCTCCTTATGCCTTAGCTTTTCCAACTCTTTAAGGTCATCAAAATTTGGTATTTCACTTGGATTTTGAGCCTGTATCTGTAGAGGTGTTGGAGCTTTGACAGTACTTCCTTCAAGGACGAAAACGGGATTGTCTCGTGTGCTTTTTTGAGTCTCTTGGATAGACTCATCTTGATTACCTATCTTCTCCTTTCCTTTAATCATGGCTTTTAGCAACTGAGTAATTTCGCTTAATTGCCCCTTTATCTCTACATTTTCCCTTTCCAACTTCTCTATTCTACTATTTTGATCTTTTTCCATCATGCGTGCTTGATACCTTGTATGATATCAGTGGAGAGCTAATCGTCTAATGGATGCAATTTTGATACCTCTAGTGGCATAATTAAGTTGAAAATATTTTTCATGTGATGATATGTTTATGCACATACAAATGAATGAACTACATGGGATGCACTAAAGTCTTGCAACCTCTCCTAACAATTAAAAGAATGTTCCATGATAAGACCAATGTAAAGAACATGTTATGCAATGCAAAATCAAATGTAAAGATGCATGACTTAATGAAATAAACAAACTCTTTTTTTAAACTAAAAAGGAAAATAAAAACTATATATTTTTGAATTCTTTAAAAAAAAAACAATGTACAAAAGAGGAAGTAAAACTTATTCCTTCATGTGTCCTATCTTGGGTTTGAGTCTACATTTCAATCTAGTATGGTTCCACCTTAAGGCTAAGTCTTATGTTTTATTACATGCTAGGCTTGGGTAGTTCAAAATTCTAAAAGTCCCCAAATTGCTCCTCACTGTCATCCACACAAGACTAGTAAGGCACCCAATCCTCACCTATGACAGGCTACAAACGAAAAGGTCCAAATTGAGCAAGACTATTTCGTAGCCATTGCGGAGGTATTTACCTCACGAGGGCATAGGCACTTTACTCTCTCCTAAGAAGGATGGAGCCCGGGTCGGGGGCTTATGTATGCAAGTGATGTGTGTGAGGAAGGAACAATTAAGTTTTATGTATGCAAGTGATGTGTGTGAGGAAGGAACAATTAAGTTTTCTTTCAATTATAACTTTCTAAGCAAACTTTAAGATAACCTAAAACCAAGCATTGGCTGACTCTCTAAATTCTCTAGTGGAGTCGCCAAGCTGTCAAAACGTGTTAAGTCTTAGAACCCAACTCGCTAGACTTAAATGAGTCGCCACCAACCATTCCAACCTAAGGTGTGATTGGTCACTTATTCTTGTCTAAAGATAAGGCTTGGTCTACGTTCAAAGAATCTAGGGTTCGGGAGTACGGTTACGTGTGGGGAAGGATTAGCACCCCCACGATGCCCATCCTAGAATGGTACCACTTAGTCTTAGGTTATCCTCTAAATTTACTTAGGTTAATCTTTAATTTCAGTATACTTAATATTGAAAGATATTTCTAAGTATCCTCCATTAAACTGGTGGGATAACTTAAAAATCCTTCTCACCTCAAGAGTATTCAAGTAGTACTATCCAACTTGCTTGAAGAGGCTCCGTTGTCGGATGAATTTTAGTATTTTATGGAGATTTCATAACTTTGACTCCTTTACCCAAATTATCCTATTTTATTTTTATCATTTGTTATTTTCTATTATGTTCTTGACTAATATTTTTTATCTATTATTCATTGTTATATTTATTTGTGAATATAAATTATTTTTATTTTTAGAAAATGAATATAAATCATTCTTATAAAAAATTCCTTTCAAATCCTCCATTAAGCTTGTAGAATTTAAAAGAAATTCTTTTACCTAAAGATTACCAAAGTATTACTTAAGCATAACCCTCTTTGGAATTTTATCATCGTAATGATCGATACTCTCTTTCATGAATTATTATTATCTAACTCTAATTATTATTATTATATTTTTATTTGTCATATTATTTTAATATTATTTACTATATTTATTATATTTTTAGAAAATACACATGAATTATTTTTTATTGAAAACTCCCTTTAGCTCCTTCTATTAAGCTGGTCAGACCATGAAGGAAATCCTCTCACCTAGAGATTCCAAAGTAGTACTTAAGCGTAATCCTCTTTAGGATCGTATCATCGAAATAAATCATGTCTACCTTTAATTTTTTTCATTTACTAAATCTTATCATTATTCTATTATTTTAAATTTATATTTTGTATTTATATTTATTTTTTACAATTACAATTTCCCGAGACCTTACCCAATAAATCGAACATACAACATTAATTAAATCCTAATTACTCATGCAAATCATACAAATTAATTATACCAGTCATTAACGTGCAAAATTAGTATTTTATAAACAATTTATTTGCTCAAGTTATCATACAAAGTCGTATTAATTTTTAAATCAAATTATTAAATCATACAAATTAAACTGTTAAATCTACTTATTATCAAATTATTAACACATTATTAAATTATCAAATCAAATTAGTTAGTTATATCATTAAGTCAAATTATCATTAAATTATTGAATTAGTCAATTAATTTACTACTAGCCTAAGAAGTAAATAAAAAAAGAACTATATAGAATAGATGAAAAAAAAAATAAATAAATACAAATTGCACTTACCTCTTCTATTTTGCTGTTCACGTGTAAAGAATAGTGGCAGTGCAACGATGATGATTCACGATAGAGGCAGGGGTTATGTGCGACCAACGACTGCTGCAGGAGCAGGAGCAATAGTGAACTAGCAGAGCAGGGGCGACAATAGCATAACAAGCAAGAGTCGGGCAGCGAAATGGGGCAAGGAGAGAACTGAGGTAGGGGCGGTAGAGGTGGTGAAGTGCAGTGTTACACAGGGTAGTGGTGGTGTGAAGCGGGCCAAAGGGATTCAAGGCAATTAGGTTTGGTGTTTTATGAATATGGGTGGTGCGATGGAAATTTTTTTGATTGATGCCAAGGTGACAGGTGACTCGGGTTTCTGATCATCGTCTCCCTAACAGTCAAGAGTGCTCCCCTTTTTATAATCTAAAGGAATATTAGAGTTTTTATACAATTACACTATAGTTTTGATCCTTTTTTATCTTTTAATTTATTTTAATCCAAATTATCTATTAATTCTTATTCAAATCTAACTCTATTTGTCTAAATTTAATCTGATAATAACTCTTCCTAATTAATTAATTAATAAATCCTAATTTATATAATTATCCTAAAAATCTAATTATTTAATCCTAAAATTAATTTTTTTCTTTTCTTGTCTCTTCTCTTTTCTTTTTTTTTTGTTATTTCTAAATCCTATTTTAATTTCCTAATTAATGTTAATCTAAATCTAAAAATCTTAATTTAATTCTAGCCTAATTCTAAATTGTTAAATTAAATTAAAATAAAATATCACCCAACCCAATTAATTATTTTTACAAATTAACAACCCGGACAAAATAAGGTGTCTACGTTAGGCTTGTGGATTTTGGTATTTGAGATAGGCATAAAAATGTTTGGGCTTTATGTGAGAATGGGATACGTTTAAGTGAGTTATAGTAGCATAAGAGTTAAAGGGTTTCTAAAAGGGTTTGGAAAATTGGTTTTGGTAATGTTTATGGTTTAAAAATAATTTAGGGGTAAGGTGGTAGGAATAGGATTAAAGGTTTGGAAAAGGCTAAGACTATAGGTTTTAGGGGTTAAACACCAAATCCAACCATTTTTCCTTGATTTTCTTGTTTTCCTCATTATTCTCGAAATTCCTATACATGAAGACAATATAATTAAATTGGGAAGAAATTGAATTAAAATTTCAAAATTTCATCAAAAGTGATGCAATAGAATACTCTAAAAAGTGTATATTTTAGAAACTTATCACACCCATAAATTTAATATTTTGCTTGTCCTAAAGCAAAACAATCTTAAAACATGCAAGAGATGACATTCACTTGACAGATTTATTCCCTACATACACTTCAGAGAAAGAGTACCAATCTAATCTAAGGAAAGTCACAATTATTAATCAACATAGAGTTTCCTCCAATCACATGCTAAGTCCTAATATGTAACATCTGAAAGTATAGAAATTCAAACCAACTTTTCTTTTTAAAACACTTATTCATTTACAATATTTTGGTTTGCATTCGATGTTAGTGTAAGCACACTCCACATTTTTTTTGTCAACTCACCATACCATCAAATGAATAAATAAATCAGAAATGGAATGCATCTATAATCAAAAATTTATCCATACAATTTACATCCTACTATAAAAAGTAATATTCTTTTCCATAAATACATTTGCTGTGCAATTAAACGTCTGAATATAAATGTAAAAATATACCTGTTCGTTTGTTACTTTTAACTTCTAATGACTTCTTCCACAAGTCTGGAAACATTGGTAAACACGTACACTGAAAAGTTATCTGGGAGAGAGGGGAGTAAAGGGTGAGCTTTGGGGAAAGCTCAGTAAGAAATACATATAAAAGTACCGAAAACATTATGAAAATGCTTTGGAAATCATATCATAATTATTTCAATATATAATCTATTTATGATTCAAATCTAAAAAGAACTGTAGTACACGATAAAGTGTTTCTGTAATAATAATTCAGTTTATTGTCAATAAACAGTTTAATAAACGGTATGGTAGCAGATTAGTATCAATAAATAGTTTGGTATCCGTAACCACTTGAATACCAGTAAATAGTACAATTGCAACACTTATTTTAAATCTAATCATAAATTATTCAATACAAAAATAGTTTATAAATCAATATTTAAAAACACTGCAGTGATCTGATTTGTAGTAGGAAGTAGTTCACTATCGTTAAACAATTTAGCTATAAACCGTACGATAAACATTTCAATTTCTAGTAGCAATAAACAATTCAGTAGAAATAAACAGTTCAATGACTGTAAACAGTTCAGTAACAGTAAACATTTCGGTAACAGTAAACAGTTTAGTACCAACAACTATATAGTAAAACAGTACAATATACAATTACAGTAAGAGGAGACTAGGCATCACTCAAAGTATATCATGCTATAAAAGTAACACCCAAAGGGAGTAATAGTAACAGTAAACACGTGAGACATATGGCCATATTCTATGAGTGTCCTCAGAGTACACTTGCCAAGTGTCCTTGGGACTGCTGATGACTCAGCGGGTCTATCAACTACAGTAACATTACAGTAACAGTAAACACATGAGCATGATACGGGGCCTAATAGTCTCAAAACAGTTTAATCATATTTTAACTTCATAAAGGAAATTATTTAATTTCTATAGATAAAATCATATTTAATTTCCATAATAAATCATAATAAAATCACATAAACAGTTTGTAAACTGAATAATTTCCATAATGGTAATCACTTCACAACACATGTATGAAAGTATATAATTGGTATAAAAATATATACCCGGCTCCAAAATAAATATTTATAAAATATTAAAAATTCAGTTTTCACTTTTGAAAATATTCCATTCCACTGTAGATGGGTAAAAAGAACATGTTGGTACTCTTTCATGTGAAAAATTCAATTGACATGAATATTTAAATATTGTTTTTCAATATATAAACTGTGTATAAACTGTAAATTTGAAATCATTGCAGTAATATTTTAGTATCAAAAACCAGTTTTGTTCCAAACCAGTGTAGTACAAACTTTGGTACACAGTACAGTAAACTTGCAACCACAATTCAGTACACAGTACAGTAAACATGCAACTTTTAAAAAAAACACCTTCGGTTATGTGAATAAATTATATTTCTCCCTTTAGGAAATTTGATGGGAAACGGGTAAGAATTGAATTTCCGAAAATTCCAAAAACACGTAAAACATTTATAAGCAACTCCTATATATGTTCCTTACCTCGAGTCCACGCAATATCTTTGCATTCCTACTATCGCTTGTGCAACCTTATTTCCAGGATTGCTACTCTTGCACAGTAATATCATCTTATATTTTATATCACCATATCACAATGTAAATAAATATTCCATAATTTCTATTTTACATCTATCATTCTTCACACTTTATTTATTTTATTTCCTATTAATTACCTCAAATAATTATGATTAAATTATGTCCCTTTCCAATTCCAATAATCCATAACCTCATTAACTTTCGTGTTATATTTATTTGTTCCCAGATCATGATAATTCACATTGAAATCTTCTTTTTATGTCTCAACCAAATATCTCTGTTATGCACACCATCTATTTCCTTCCAAATTTATTTCCAACAATATTCTCTACTCATCTTTAATTATTTTTCTTTAACCAATTAGTCACAAAATTAACTTGAAAACCTCATGAACACTGCCTTAACCAACCATTCATTTCTTGCATTAAACCTATTATTCTTCGATTCCTATTTATCCATAATGTATAAACTATACTATTTTCCGTAAATTATGAAATTTCTGAATTTTCCTCTAATTAACTAAAAATTTATTCTTTCCTCAAAACTTAATTCCACCAACAATTTCATCCACCCTTATATTTTATACACTAATTCTCAAATTATAAAATTCATATCGAATTCCATTATCAAACTTAATTCATACTCTCCTTCTTACATATAATTTATCTTCTTTCTAATTTACTTCCACTAACACTCTTATTAATTTTGCTATATTATTTCTTACTCATCAACCATTAAAAGTGATCATTTCATATTATGAAATATATTCCAATTTGATCTCAAAATTTATTCATTCTTCTCCCACTTTCCATTTCATTAATAATCCAATGAATCCATGTATTTTATTTATTAACTATTTACTTATAATATTTTACATAATAGGCTTATGCGTTTGGCTTCAACCAATTTTTGCACTAACCCAATTACCATTTATCAATTTACATTATCATTTTTCTTTTCTTTCTGTTTCATATCTTTTCTTTTTCTGTTTTGTTTCCCTTTTTACTGTCGGCACCCCCATTCCTTTTTCATAACCGGCAGCTCATCAAGTCTTCTTCCTCCTATTTTCACTTATTCTTTCTCACTTGTTGTCTTATAGTTATTCTTACCTCTTTTAATATTTTCATTAAGCATCTAAAATTCATAATAGCACCACCATCAATGTGAAACCATGTTACAATAGGAAATATTCATCATTCACGCCACCATCATTTTTCTGCTTCATTTTCGTAAGCTGAAATTCAGCTTGTCTTCATGGTTTTCATTCTCCTTTGTTCACTTCAATCTTTACAACACCACTTATTCACCTAAGAGTTTTATCAAAGATGTTAATCTAAACAAAATCACTCACCATTGTGACTACCCTGTTCCCGAACAGCACTGCCTTCACGTCAATTATGTGTTTTATCATCGATCAAAATTCTACAATTCATCACAAATTTCATATTTTATGCCATTTCCATTTATCATGTTCTTTAAATTCCTCCCCAACAACATTAAAATACCCAAAATTTCTCCATTTCTATCTTCCAACCGAACATCATTTTACTGCCAAAACATAATTTTATTTCAATTTAAGATTTCCAACATGCTTCTCATGCAAAATACCACTCAAGAGCCTAGCTAGAACTAAAGAAAACATCAACCCATGATTTCTTACTTTTAACGCTACTGTTAGTAAAATTTTCTAGCTTCCAATTGCTGAAATTCAACCAATAAATCCCAAGTTTAAAGAGCTCACATAATAAGGAATAAGTTTTATTCAAGAGGCTTAGTGATATGGTCTTGATTTGGTGAGGTTCTACGATGTAGAGAAGAATTGGCATGGAGGAAAACGAGAGGAAGAAAGAGCTACAAGGGATGGAAACTTCTGGCAGAAACAGAAAAGGGGTAGGTAGGTTATGGGCTGAAAATGGTTTCTTTTATTTCTATTCTAGCCAATAGAATTGTGACACATCATTAAATAATCCAAATGTCCCCTTAATTTCTCAAGATTTACACTTTTACCATAAAATATTTTATTTCTTCCAAATTTTCAGATTTTTAAATTTCTATTTAATTAAATTTAATTTATTTAAGTCAATATTTGGTTAATATTTGACCAACTGCATGTTAAATGACCATTTTACTCTTATATAATTTCATTAATTTCAATTAAGTCTAATCGTTAAATTAATATTTTTAAATTCAAATTTAATATTTTTTTATTATTTTCCATGTATTTAGGTTAAACATGATCAGTTATTGACTCACAAAGGGGTTTAACTGGTCACAATTTGTGAAATTACTAAATTACCCTTAATCGTGAAATCACATAAATTTTTATTTTTTACGCTTGACCACTTTTATAAATCCACATGATCTAAAACCTTATTACATGTAAAATTATTCACCTTAAATAGCATCATCATTCTAGGGTCTCACTGCGATTGGGACAGAGAAAGTCTTGGTGGGGACCTCACGAGTACTTTCTTGACCTTATCGAATAGACCCTTCATTTAAATATTTTAACCATAAACTTCTCCATTTAAATTCCTACACTCAATAACTTATTTAAAATATGAAGAATTTAGGACTCTCACATAATAAGATTCTCCCGTGTGTGTGTGAATGTCAATCACATTTCAAGGCATACATATCCGGATGAGATTATGCAAATATGAAAAGCAAAGTCCCGGAAACATGAACAATCCCATATGTTTGCTTTTCACTTCTCTCTCCACTAATGTAGCCATACTCAATCAAGAATCAACAGGACTTCAATAAGCTTGTAATGTAAGGCTAGGTAAAGGTATGATAAAAGTCAATTTAGGCTTAATAACCCCTAATCATGCATTACATTCTAAGACTTTTATGTTTTTAAGCTTCAATTAACTCCCTTAAACTTATTTTCTTCTTACTTTGTTATACACTTTATTCTATTTTTGCTTTTTTTTATTTTTATTTCTTTTTTTAAATTGTCTCTTTTTTTCCTTTTTTTTGAATTTTTTATTTTTCTTCTTTTTTTTCTTTTTCATTTTTATCATTCATTTTTTCTTTTCATATCCTATCTATCTACCTAAATATGTACATGGCTCATGATATATCCTAGTAATACACATGCTTTCAGGGTAAGGGATAGGAAAGTGTATTTATTTGGCTAACGAGAATTAACTTGTAGGTGTATAAACAAAGATAGGCTAGTTTGGCATAAAGGGGTGACTAAGGACAAATATGTACAAGGTTAGCTTGAAAAGCTCAAACGATCTAAGGATGGCCAAAATCATTTTCGGAACTAAGCATGGGCTAAAAATTTTGCCTCGAGAGAAGATGAAACAAATTCTAGAATATGCTCACAACTTCAAAGACAAATACGATCCTATATTCACATAATGCTTCTCTAAACATGCATACCAATCCATGATCAAGACGTAGTGCATAAAGGTGGAAAAATTATAATCAAAATAAGGCAAGTTCAAGAATTCAACTCATGCCTCGTAATAATCATGCTTTTCTAAATATCAAAATCAGCCTCAATCATAATCTCAATCATGGGGACATGGGAAATAACCAAATCAAGCATAATATATCTCAAGGCAAAACATTTAAAGCCCAAAAAATTTGAAAATTTTTGAAAAAATTTAGCTCAAATTTCCTTCCCCCCAAACTTAAAGTGCACATTGTCCTCAATATGTAAGTGATTCAAAAATTCAGAAAAGATAGAAGGAAACCCCCCTGGATTTCCTGTTAAAGCTCACTGCATGCCTAAAAAGTTGCCTCATTGCTCCCCCAAACTTGGACTCAAACGTACAAAATTGAAAGAAAAAAATCAAAGTTATGAAATACTAACACTAAAACTAGTAAAAGAAAGAAAGAACTAATAAACTAATAAAAAGCTGGGGTTACCTCCCTAGAAGCGCTTGATTTATAGTCATCGGCTTGACTATCTTTGTCATCCTTCAAGATGGTTTGAATGGTTTGAAAATGGATGGATCCACATAGTGCACTACCATGGAAGGTGACTCCATTAGATACTTTGCTTCATAAAACTTAACTCCACAGTCTTCTAAGATATAACCCTCTTCATGCTCTTGTGGAAGGTTCCATGCAAAAATAATGAAGGATGCCTCTCGATGTTTCTTGTCAACCTCTGGAACTTGGACTTCAATCTTAAACCCTTTTTCTTGGACTTCTTCCTCAACCTGACTATTCTACATTTCTTTTTCATCAACCACTTTCTCAATTTCAATAAGCTTGGGTGGTGTAAGCTTTTCAACTTCTTCACTCAACACCTCTTAATGCAGTGGTTGTAGAGGAGCTTGATGAGAAAGGTCACATGTCTCCATGAACTTTAAAGATGGTGATGAAAGCATCTCATATTTGCTTGATGAATAGCATGGATGACTCACCCAACTCAGATTGATAGGACAATTCTCAGTGGCATGACTTCCTTCACATAATTCACAGGAAATAAAAGGACTTTGGTAGACTATTATGGGCAAGGTGGCTTTTGGAGAAGTCCGAGTCTCAATAAGATCAAGCTCTTTATTGTAGATGATCTTCCCTAGTTTATCTCTCTTATATTGCCCTTGAAAGTCATTGAAAGCTATTAAATCTATCAACTTATTTACTTCCTCAACGGACTTCCCCATAAGAGCTCCACATGCTGCACCATCAAGCACTACCCAAACTATTATAAAAAGTTTGAATTTGTAGCCACATAAGTAATCTATGAGAAGGACATCTTTGGATTAAGTCCTTAAATCTTTCCCATGCTTCATAGAAAGGCTTGGAGTCATATTGCTTGAAGGATAAAATTTGAGTCCTCATCTTCGCCATATACTCAAGTGAAATGAATCTAGCTAAGAACTTATGAGCCAAATCGTCCCACGTACAAATAGAATGATGAGGAAGTGATCGTAGCAAATCCTTTACCCTATCTTGGAGTGAGAATGAGAAGAGTCTAAGTCGAATGGCGTCATCATAAACACCATCGTACTTGCATAAGTCACATATCTCCAAAAATTTGACAAGATGAGCATATGGATCTTCACTAGGCAAACCTCCAAATTGAATTGAATTCAAGATCATTAGGATGAAGTCTGGCTCAATCTCAAAACTGTCAGCTTCGATTTCAGGCTTTCTAATGCTTGAATGTATCGTAGGCATACAAGGCATAATGTAGTCTCCCAAGGTTCTAGGCTCTGCTAGATCCACCATAGTGCCTCGAACAAGAATAGAATTAAAATATTAGAGGAAGAAATATTTACAAAAATAAGAAAAAGAAATGGCTTGAACTAAACCTAGGCATGATTGGTTTTATATTAACTAAGAACAACCTAAACTAATCTTCGGCAACGGCGCCAAAAATTGGTTGTGTCTATAACCTATACCGCAAGTGCATAGGTCGCGACAAGTAATAAAGTGATAAGTACAGATATCGTTCCCATGAGGATTATTTAAGTTGTTTTAATTAAGTACTAAAATTTGTCACCCTAGATTTATCCAAGCAATTAAGCACTTTTCTTTTTTTTTTAAAGTAAATTAACTACTATAATAATTAAAATAAACATTAAATTAAAGTTGAAAATTAAATTAAAAAGTATGAAATTTAATTGCAAACAAAGAGCAAAAACAATTAAAAAATTAAAAAATTAAAAATAAAAATGAAAATTAAATTAAGACAAAATTAAAATTAAAATTAAAATGCAACTAACTTTAAAGAAATTACCCAGAACATGAAGGTAATAACTATAGCTTATTACCTAAGTATTATAATTAAGCTAACTATCTAAACTACATTACTAACTCAATAAACTAATCCAATCTAATATAATATATTAACTCAATATAATAATATATACTAATTATGAAAATACACATTAAACTAAGAAATAAAAATGCATGTAAACCGTGTGTTAAAACTATGCAAACATTCATTGCCTGCTGTGCTATACGTCTCTGCCATGTCTTGACACAAAATTGCTTTAGAATGTACTACTAGGCCACGCCCAGCTTACATCCTTTGCTTTTGCCTTCAATAGACACACCTCCAACATGCCACAACAGCAAACAACAGTTTAAATTTTCACACCACCACCAACATAAAATAGAGAACCCCCAAGATACCAAAGAGCAAAAAATGCAAGCTTACACAAAAATATAGAGGAAGTGTAGAATAAAACAAGAAAGGTTTAATATCAATAATGGATGAGTGCAAGAAAGCTGCAAAATGAATCCCAAAGTAGAAATTGAATGAAATAGAAACATAAAGAACAAATAAAATCATAAAAGAAACTAAAGCATTTAAACTTTGAAACTTAAAAGCAATATGTGTAAAATAGAATATAAAATAACTTTTGAAACTCAATCTATTTAAAAGAATTCTATATTGAAAATTAAATATAACTATCTTAAGAAAAACAGTAATTTTCAAAGCATAAACTTAAACTAAAATCTAGATGAACAAGTAAAGAAACGTAGCAATTTGATGAAGAAAAGTCGCTTGTCACCTGACCTCTCTGCACCTCAACCTTGTCGCACAAAGTAGCAGCAAAATAGTAAACTAATGAACTGAAAACTGCTCCTAATCTTCGAAGAAAACAACAAAGAAAAAAACACAGTAAAAGATGGTGAGAATTGGCTCCTGTCACCAACCTCCTCTCCCCCTAAATCAAAACTAAGCGAAAGAAAATTTACAAAGAAAAATTGCCCAACAATGATGAAGAGAATGTAACAAATTGGGAGGACTTGAGCTGCTATCACCAGCCAATCTTCCACACCTCTCCTTGTGGCTACCTTTCTCTTTTATTTCTTAGGGCTCTTCAAAAGTTTGGGCAGCTACATATATGGGCTGCACCTTCCTTTGGTGTCCTTGTTGATGCCTAATCCATGATTGTATACTACTTAGGCTTGCATCAGAAAAAGTCAAGACATCAACATGGTTTTGGATTTGAAATGTTTTAGGCTTATGGGTTTTGGTATTTGAGATGGGCATAAAAAAGGCTTAGGCTTTATTTGAGAATGGGATAGGTTTAAGTGAGTTATAGTAGGGTAAGAGTTAAAGAGTTTCTAAAAGGGTTTGGAAAATTGGTTTAGGTAAAGTTTATGGTTTAAAAATAATTTATGGGTAAGGTGATAGGAATAGGATTTGTGGTTTAGAAAAGGCTAAGACTATAGATTTTAGTGTTAAACACCAAATCCGACCAGTTTTCCTTGATTTTCTTGCCATTTTCTTGATTTCCTCATTATTCTCGAAATTCTTACACATGAAGACAATATAATTAAATTGGGAAGAAACTAAATTAAAATTCCAAAATTTCATCAAAATTGATGCAATAAAATACTCTAAAAAGTGTATATTTTAAAGACTTATCATAGATCGATATCACAGTTAACCACTGGACTTGCCTGAGGCTGACTTGCTAAGCTTGTGGAACTGGTTGAGCCTAAGGTTGTGAAGTAGGTAGTGGTGGTGGCATTAAATGAGGTACTATCGGTGGTGGTGCTAGTGCTAAGGGTAGAACTGCTGGACCTTGATTGGTATTTTGATTGAAACTTGCCATGAATTTTGTAAACATAGTAGTCATGGAATCGAAATTCCTTTCTAGTCGAAAGATACAAGAGCTAGGACACTCATGCTAAGTAGGAACAGGTGGCTTCGGGGTTAGTGTCTTTAGGTTTGGCTCCGCTCGCCTACCGATGTTCCATCTATAACCTCTCATTTTCAGAATTACCTATACAGAATAAACAAATTCAATACCATTTTAAACAGATATGTACAGTATATATCCAGACATGTACAGTACTTCGGGGATGTAAATAGTTTCCTGACCTATCGAGACTAATGCACATTAGACTAATCTTACTCTGAAACCAATTTTTGTAACATCCTGATTAGCAAAAATTCGAACTAAATTTTTCCTTTCAATTAGTTGGTTGGGTTGTGCTAAGTGTTGCAGATTCATTGCAAAACTAAATTTATATTAGCTAAATCAATATCCATGTCACAGTCATATATACAGTATTTCACACATTTCCACACATTTAGTATTGGTTGGGCTGTCTGTGATGCCTTTATTTCCACTTTCTTTAAAACAGTAAAAAGTTGAAACCATAATTTACATAAATTAGAATATAAACATATCAGTATTTTGTTTAACATTTACATCCCTTGTTCATAATTACAACATTATAGTACTGTAAATGTAAGTCTAAACATATAAAGTAAATGATTATACCTCCAGGATTTATACTACGCTGCCTTGGGATACTCAAGTGCAACCGAAAATCCTTGGATAGTATATCACACGCTAATTGAAAATAATTTGTAAATGTTAAAATAAAGAAGTGAGCAAACCACGGCTCAGTAAAGGAATTGCATGTAGATCTTGATATCACAAAATCTATATGCAATAAAATCACTTATTTTCCTATAGGACACTAGGGACAGTAAAGGAAGGATACTATAGTCAGCTAGGGATTTGAATGGAGCATGGAAGGTATTTTGAAATACCTGTCTTGTCCCAGAACCTAGAAGCGACTATAGAGAGTAGAATTTAATTTGATGTAAAGCTCAATTAGCATTTCTCCATAGATAAATAATTTACTTAAAAATGGTACACTAACCCTTAAATAAAGCATTTAGGAAATAATTTAATTTCCACATTAAAATATCATTTTCACAATTCCATAAACCATAATAAATAGTACAGTATACAGTTAGTACAGTAAACAATTCCATGGTAGTAGCAATTGAGTAGTCATACAGTAAACAGTTCCATTTCAGTAACAGTACAGTTCAGTAAAATATCATAGTAAATAGTAACAGTAGTGGAGACCAAGCAATACCCAAAGTATATCATGCTATAATCACCGTAGGGAAACAATAATAGTAGATATATGAGACATATGGCCATAGTGTGATAACCACAAAATTTCTACTATTTAATAGTGGAAATTAATATTAAACAAAATAGATAAGTGGAAATAGATAAATATAATTATGAGATCGGAATATTAGTGAATATTCCGTAAATTGAGGAAGTGACAAATTGGGAAATTCGAGTGAAGAAAAATTAAATCGGAAATACGAGAAGGTTGAAATTATGGAAAATAAAGAAGAGAGGAAATTTAATTTGGATAAATTGAAATCCAAATTAAATAAAAAATGAGAAATGAAGATAAAATATATTAATATAATTATATATTATATAAATGTATTTTTATACAAATACATATGTGTTTAAATGTTAGATAGTATATATTATTATGCATTGGCATATATAGGTATATATACTATTTTATAAACTTAAATAATACATATGCATACAAATATAATATCATATGTATATATAATTATATATATACATACATAAGAAATGTACATATTAATTTACATTAAATTTTGTATATATATTGTAAATACAATATATATTGTAATATTTCATTTATATAAATATATATAAATGTTATTAATTTAAAGTATATAAATATACATATATATATATATATTAGATATAAGAGAGAAGAGGAGAGGGGGTGTCGTCGGTCGACGAGGAAGGGTGAAGGCCACCGGTGACAGCCCGAAATAGAAATGGAAAAAAAAAGCGAACTGAAGTAAACCGAAAGAGATAAGGAAAAGAGGAAATCGGCGGTGCCTGGACCCTCAACCTCGACCTCAACGGAGGTGAGAGGAAGAAGAAGGAAGCCACTGGTGAGGCCAACGGTGGCCGAGGAATGAGGAAAGAGGAAGAGAAAGGCCAAACCTATTCCGGCCAGATCCGTCACCGAGTTAGGTTGAACGGAGGCCACTAGCAAGTTCGTCGTGGCATCAGCCAGCTGTGGAGCCACCGAACCACTGGAGAACCGGCCACCGGAGAAGAACTGGCGATGACGGGAGGCTGACCGGTTTGAACCGGTCTAGCCAGGAAAAAGGAAAGGAAAAGAAAAGAAAAGAAAAAAAAGAAAAAGGAAAGGAAAAAGAAAAGAAAAGAAAAAGAAAAAGGAAGAAAGAAAAGAGAAGAAAGAGAGAGAAAAGGAAATTTTCAGGCAAAAATTCTCGGGAATTCGAAAATTCGGAATTTTACGAAAATTCGGTAAGAAATTCTGAAAATTAATTTCGAGTAAATTTTAATAAATTGTGGAAAAATTCTAAATTTTAGAATTTTATTTCCAGAAAATCATCATCGATGACTGAGACGATGGAATTAGGCGAGGTGAACAAGGGTGCGACTTAATGAGGCAGTCGCTGACCCTAGACAGGTAAGGGAGACATGTGCAGCCTGTAAGGATATTCGGCACACATGTTTTAAATATGCAATTAATTTTATAAATGCTGTGGATAATGATTGGTTGGGAAATTGTGGTGATTTACTGGTTGAATTTATAAATTGTATTTTTTGTGCAGGAGGCTAGCCAATCGGCAGTCGTTATACCACCGAAAAATATGAGAAAATTACCGAAAATTATCATAAATGATTTTATGTTACGAGAAATGATTTCCAACCACGAAAATCGAGAAATCAATTATTTTCTGAAAACATGAATATACTGATGTTTAATTTAAAATATTTATGTTTTCGAGAAGTGTGGAAATAAAATCACCAAAAATTCTCTCGAAGTGTAAGATTACATGTAATACGAGATGGAAAAAGAAAAGACATAAAGTGAATATTTTATTAATATTTCTTCAAATATTCACTTGATTTCATAAATAACCTTTATGGTTTTAATTATAAAAACAATTATTTATAAAAATTCCATAAAGGTTAATTAAAGATGGAAAATAGTATTTTGAGACTAGTCTCTACACGTGTTTATAGAGGAAAACATGGTGACAGGATTGATGAATTTGGAAAATAAATATTTTATTTTTCCATAAATCATAAAAATAATTTATTTAAATTTCGATAACTTTGAAAACCATGTTTTAGAAAGAAAGCACGGAAAAGCGTGTGTACATGTTTTATGGTAAAAAAGAAACAATCATGAGATTTTATTTTACAGTGTGATTAATTAATTAACTATTTTCACCGTATGAAAAATATGATTTATGCCTTTATGAAATATTTTGAAAAATGTTATTTATTTTATTTATTTCATAAAGGTGAGGATATATACATGTGAGCCTTATGGATAATTGTGAAATATTTCAAATTATTATGTTTAAAATCCATAAAGGCTATGGTACGGTTTTATACTGTTTTGAGACTTAGGCCCCGAGTTTCATGCATTGTACTATTACTGTCACGTGGTTGATTGACCAGCTACTCATCAGTGTCCTGGATGTCACCTGGCAAGTGTACACCGAGGAAACCATATAGATCATGGCCATAGATCACACTACATACTGTTACTGTGTCCCTTCAGGGATGATTACTAGTCTATTATTGGACGAAGATAGCATGATTTAATTGTAGGGTGATTCCTAGTCTCAGTTACTGATTACTATTTACTGAAAGGATTTACAGAATCCTATTTACTATACTATACTGTTTACTGTATTGTTTACTGAGCAAAACCGTACCAAAAGACTGTTTTACTAAATTGTACTATTTACTGAAATGGTAGCCACTGATTACTGTGTTACTGAATTGAAAACTACCATTTACTGTTTACCGAACTAAAAGCTACCGTATACTGTTTACTGAATTGGTAGCTACTGTTTACTGATTGAACCGTATCGAGATACTGTTTTACTGAATATTAATGTTTTACTGAACTGTAAGATGCGGGAAGTGTTTATCCAATGATTAGATACTTACAAACCACTGTATTGTCACTTATTTTTAACTGTACTAAAGAGAAGAGAAGTAAACCACTATTTTACTATTGAATAGTCACATGTTTTTAAATCATATTGAAGTGAAGAGAAATAAGTGGTCTACTCTATGGAAAACGAATATTAAATCGTTTTGAGAACAATTTATAAAGTACTCTCTACAGTTGTTCTAGGTTCTGGAACATGTACGGTATTCTAAAATACCTACCTTACTCCATCCGGATCCCTAGCCGATTGTAATATCCTTCCTACATGTGAGCCTAGAGCCCTTTTAGGAAGATTTAAAGAAAGTGAAAAAGTTTTTCAGCATATAGGTAGCTGAATATCAAGTGTTGCATATAACTCTCTTACTGAGCCATGGTTTGCTAACCCCTTAATTTTAACATTTCAGATTTTCGAGGACTAAGAGTCTGGTATCTAAGGATTTCGGCTATGCATTTGGGGACGATGCGATAGCTTGATTTATTACATGAGGTAAGATAATTTATTTTTCGTATTTAGACTTATCTACAGTACTACTTTCTTGTGAATTAAGATAGTGGATGTAATTCATATTATAATTTCATATGAAATTGTTTAAATGTAACTGAAAAGTAAAGTATCACAGACAGCCCAACCGGATAAGTGGTATAGAAAAACGTGAAAAATGTGGTCATGGACTGTTACACATAGTTTGTTGGTGTCCTCAAAGTACACTTGCCAAGTGTCCCTGGGACTGCTGATGACTTGGCAGGTTAATCAGCCACAGTAACAATATAGTAAACACGTGAGCATGATACAAGGCCTAACAGTCTCAAAACAATATTTAAATAGTAATGTCACCTTTATGGAAATTAACAAAATCAATAAAATCTTTAGTTAGTCCATAAAGGGAAATTTTATAATCTAGTGAATATTATACTGAAAGTAATTTATAAAATATTCACTTTTCACCACTTCACTTTATAAACCACTTATTACACTATAGAACACTTAGGAGAAATTTTCAGTAGATTTACTTTCATGAAATTCGATAACAAGAATATTTAAATAATATTTTTCGGTAAATCCTCATTTTATGAGAAATATTAAATATTTCATTTCCAAGGCTAGGAATTTACTCAAATATGCAGTAAAATATTTCATGATATTTTAAAAAAAATTTATAAGAAAAATTTGGTAGCATAATGACTACTAACACCCTAGCCTTCCTACAATTCAAATACAGTTTAAAACCAACCAACAGCCACAATTTCATAGTTCTCAAGGCAATTCATATTTAAAATATTCTTATAAAATTATTTGAATTGAAATCATGCATTCGAGATATCCTTACAATCCACATACGCATCCCTTACCTATCTGATCTAATCGAACTTCTTGATTGCACCACACATATTCTAATACTCCTGGGCAGTAGATAAATTCACCAAAAATATTAATTCACTTAATATTTATTTTTAAGCTATTATTCATGCTCAATTGTAGCCACATTATACACTGCAAATATTTATGCAGTATATTTTCTACCGGTACTAAAACATAACTTCTTCGTTTTAAGTCAGATTTTAAATCCGAGCATATCGATAGACTCATTGTAATTTATACAGTCTAATGGCACCCTAAAATCATCAAAATCAGCCATGGACATGGGTCCCCTTACCATAAAATCATTTAATTTCCCATAGGTGCATTAGGGACCGTAAAGGATGGATATTATAGTCAGCTAGGGATCCAGATGGAGTAAGGAAGGTATTTTGAAATACCTGTCTTGTCCCGAAACCTAGAAGCGACTATAGGGAGTAAATATTGATTATTGAAATAAAACACTTTTCCATAACATTTCATAATAAATTTCAAATTAATACTCTCATAAATTAAAACATTTAATCAAATAATCTAATATTCATATTAAATCATAAAAATAATATTATATTAATAAATCACAATTTCTATTTGAACTCATATCACATATATCACTGAAAATTTCATAAACAGTATTGTACTCAATTTAGTATAATAAACCATTTAGAAATCGTTATCCATCTCATTGAAAACATATGAATAATCATTTATCATTTAATATCACCATTCATTTAAAAAATTTTGATATCACAATAAATGGTAGAGACCAGGCATCTCCCTCAGTATATCATGCTATAACCCCTGTAGGGTATAATAATCATCATATGATATCTATGGCCAAAGTCTATAATTGTCTTCAGTCGTACACTGATTAGGTGTCAACTAGGACATGATATACATATCACATATCACATGACACATATCACATATCTGCATGATACGTGGCCAATCAGTCTCAAAACAATATTCTCATCATCATGTTACATTTATGGAAATCAATAAAATAGGTAAAATCATCAATCAGTCCATAAAGGTTTTAAATTATCATATAGTGAATATTTACTGGAAATAATTTATAAAATATTCACTTTTCAACTTTTCACTTGATAAACCACATCTCACACTGTAAAACATGTAGGAGGAATTTTCAGTAGCCTCACTTTCATTAAATTCGGTAACATGAATATTTAAATAATATTTTTCGGTATATTCATGTTTTATGAAAAATATTAAATATATCATTTCCAAGGCTAGGAAATCATTCAAATATGCACTAAAATATTTCATGAGATTTTTAGAAATTTTCCTAGGAAATTTTAGTAGCATAACGACTGCTAATACCCTAGCCTTCCTGTAATTTCAAACACAGTACAAAACCGCCAACAGCTACAATTTCATAGTTTTCAAGGCATTTCATTTCTAAAATATTCTTATAAAATTTATTGCATTGAAATCATGCATTTGAGGTATCCTTACAATTCACATATGCATCCCTTACCTGTCTGATTTATCCGATCTCTTCAAATGCACAACTCATAAACCGTTACTCCAGGGCTGTAGATAATTTTACAAAAAATATTAGCTTATTTAATACTTATTTTTAAGCTATTATTCATATCTAATTGTAGCCACATTGTACACTGCAAATATTTATGCAATATATTTTCTACTGGTACTAAAACACAATTTCTTCATTTTAAGTCGGATTTTAAATCCGAGCATACAGGTAGACTCCTTGTAATTTCTATAGTTTAATGGCACCCTAAAATCATCAAAACCAACCATGCACAATGGTCCCCTTATGTTGACCGAGATTTCCCTCTTGAAATTCTTAGTGAATTTCAATAATCTAACATCATAGTCTTGTTTAGCCATTCTCATTACATCATATAACATTCATTTTATGCATGAAAACCCATGGTTCCCTATAGTTCCAAGGTTGGCTGATACTCCCTCTAATGGCAAAGTTTTATTTTGCAAGATTTAATTGAAACCAAGACCATAAACATGCTTGTCATGCTTAAAGGAATCATTCTACACCATTAGCATTTAAAGAAGCATAAGGTATGGTAATGTAACTCACCTTGGCCGAAACTTTGAGGCATTCTTTCTCCTTATTTTTTTGTTTATTCTATGATCTATTGGTATGGTTAGAAAGAGGCAAGAGAGTAGAACAAGTTTGTAGTTATAAGTTTGTTGAAATCTTGTATAGTTTGTAAGATATGGAAATTTTCTTTTCTTTCTCCTTTCTTTCCTTCAATGGCATGGGAGCAAGGGAGGAAGAAGGTGAATAGTGAAGGCCAGCAGCTGATGGAGTTTTAAAGACCCTTCTAGAAATAGGCAAAATGATAAAAATGCACTTAGAGTTGTAAATTTTGGACAATTTTGACCCTTAAGGTTCCGTTGTCGTAAAAACTATGTAATTGGACTCCAAAATTTTGGATTCCATCACCAAATACTCTTATTAAATTTATTTTTGATAAATAAAAGTGGTTTTGTTGATGTGTGGTACATCAATTATGTGAAATTGCGATTTTACCCCTTGCAACCTCGATTTAACCACCGATTCGATAATTCTCTTGACAATGTCTTAACCTCTTTTTCATATAGAATATCATGGTATTTTTACTTCTTCCCAGTCATTTTAGTTTGGGTACAATTTACGAAAATACCCTTAGGATGTAACGTTCATTTTCCAATTTGTTCACCATATTTCTCAAAATGATGCAAATAAGGTATTTTGGGTCTCAAATTTCCATAATATCATTATTACAAGATCTATACACTGTTCCTTCAGTCATATATACATCTGGCACGAAAATTTAAATGGGGCCCACATTACTATTTACTTATAATTTACCAAATACATTCAAAAATAAATTAATAATTACATATATACACGTGTACAATACAAAATAATTGGCTCTCACAATAATAGAGAAAGGCAAGAAGCCCATGGTACGAGGGCGAGTGTTTGCACTGGATCAGGCATAAGCTAATGGCACTACATTAGTTATACGTGGTAAGCTCACTATCAATGGTTTAGAAGCTTATGTATTAATTGATCTCGGTTCTACTCATTCTTTCATAGCACCATACTTTACTAGACGGATTGGTATAAATCTTGAAACTTTAGAATACATTGTGCATGTTATCACACCTTTGAAAAAATCCCAAATAACTGATGAAGTATATAATCGTGTATTGTTAAGGTGGGAGACATAAAAGTAGTAGCTTATTTAATTCCTTTGAACATGTTCGATTTTGATATAATTTTAGGAATGGATTGGTTAGCTAAACATCATGTAAAGATAGATTGCTACAAGAAAATTCTAACGTTTACCCTACCTGAATCAACTGTAATAACTTTTGATGGTCAGCAATAAAAAAATGATTGTCTTACCGTTATTTGTAAATTGAATTGTTTTGAAATTTTGAAGTGTGTGTTCTTTATGAAGATTATCTAGCATTTGTAGAATATGCCAAAAAGAGTCACTCGGATCTTGAGGATATACCTATAGTCAGAGATTTTCCTGATGTATTCCCAAATGATATACTGGGTTTGCCTCCAGAATGAGAGATAGAATTCTCAATTGATTTGGTTTCAAGAACTCAACCAATATCGAAGCCACCATATCGAATGGCTTTGGTAGAACTAGTGGAGTTAAAGAAGTAGTTGCAAGAATTGCTAAATAAGAGATTTATTCACCTTAGTGTGTCCCCATGGGGAGCGCAATCTTGTTTGTTAAGAAGAAAGATGGGAGTATGAAGTTATGCATTGATTACAAGCAATTGAATAAGGTCACAGTCAAGAACTAATATCGTTTGCCTCGTATCGATGAATTGTTTGATCAGCTAAAAGGTACTAGAGTCTTTTCCAAGATCAACCTATGGTCGAGATACCATTGATTGAGAGTTAGAAAGGAAAATATCTCGAAAATTGCTTCCGGACCTGCTACGAGCACTATGAATTCCTTGTAATGTCGTTTGGGCTGACTAATTTACCGCTACCTTTATAAGTCTGATGAATGAGCTGTTTAAGCCTTACCTAGATCAATTTATCATAGTCTTTATTGATGACATTCTAGTTTACTCTCGTTCTCGCGAAGAACACAAACAATATTTGAATATTGTAATTTAAACTCTTCGAGAGCAGAAATTATATGCTAAGTTGAGCAAGTTTGATTTCTAGCTAAACCAAATTGCCTTCCTAGGGCACATAATATCTAAGGATGGGGTGTCTGTTGATCGGTCAAAAGTAGAAGCAATATTGAAGTGGGAAAAACCAAAAATAATGATCAAGATTTGTTGTTTCCTAGGACGATAGGATATTATCAGAGATTCGTTGAAAGAGTCTCCAGATTAGCTGCTCCACTTACTTGTCTCACTCAAAAAGGTGTGCAATTTATTTGGAATGAATCTTGTAAGAATAGCTTCCAAGAGCTGAAATGGCAATTAACCTTAGCACCAATCCTTGCTATTTCCCGTGGTTCAAGAGAGTGATGCATCACATCAGGGTCTTGGTTGTGTATTGATGCAACATGGTAAGGTAGTTACCTATGGTTCCCAACAGTTGAAAGACCATGAGAGGCACGACTTGGAATTAGCTACTATTGTATTTGCCCTAATGATCTGGAGCTACTATTTCTACGGAGAGACAATTTAGATTTACACCGACCACAAAAGTCTGAAATATCTCTTCTTCTAGAAAAAGCTGAATATACGCCAATGTCGATGGATGGAATTATTAAAAGATTATAACTATGAGATATTGTACCATCTGGGGAAAGCTAATGTTGTGGCAAATGCACTAAGTAGGAAGAATACTGTGATGGTTTCTTTGAAGATGGTAAGTGAGTGGAATCAATTGGAACAGTTTACTGGGTTGCGTTTGATAGTGAAGCCTTTAGTAGAGGGTTATTTGATGGCCAGTATGGGGATTAAGCTAAAGGTTATCAGTCAGATTAGATAAACACAGAAAGAGGACCCCGATTAATAGAAATTTTATGTGAAAATGAAGGAAGTAGTGATGCTGATTTTGAGTATAAAGTTTGTAGTGATAGACTATTGAGATACAAGGGTCGTATTTGTATTCCTAATGATGATTAACTAAAGAGATTTATCCTTGAGGAGGCTCACAATTTGAAGTATACAGTACACCTACGTAGTAAGAAGATGTATCACAACTTGCGTGGGTTATACTATTAGGCTGGCCTGAAACTAGACATTGCTAAGTTTGTTGCAAGATATCTAATTTGTCAGCAGGTAAAAGTCGAGCATCAGAAACCTACAGGATTACTCCAGCGTTTAATTAGTCCAACCTGGAAGTGGGAACATGTCACTATAGACTTTATTTCGAGACTTCTATGTACTAGTCGAAAGCATGACACGATATAGGTTATTGTTGATAGGCTTACTAAAACAGCTCACTTTTTAGTCGTCAAGGTTACAAATTCACTCAAAACCTTGGCAGATCTATATGTCTAAGAAATTTTATGGTGTCCCTTTGAGCACTATGTCAGATCGGGGTTCCTATTTCACATCCCGTTTCTGGGAGAAATTTCAAGAAGCTTTGGGTATACAGTTGAACTTTAGCACAGCTTTTCACCCACAGACCCATGGTCAGTCTGAGAGAACTATCTAGACTGTCAAGGACATGTTGAGAGCTTGTATGCTGGACTTTAAAGGCTCATAGGACAACCACTTACCATTAGTTGAATTTGCTTACAATAATAGCTATCATACAAGTATCGATATGGCTTTGTACGAAGCTTTGTATGGATAGAGGTGTCATTCTCTAATTGGTTGGAAAGAAGTAAGTGACAGGAAGTTATATTCCCAAGAGCTAGTTGAGAAAACTATAAATGATGTTAAGCTAATTTGTCATAGGCTTCAGACGACTCAGAATTGACAGAAATCTTATGCCAATAATCGACGGAAACCATTAGAGTATGAGATTGGGGATTTAGTGTTCTTGAAGGTATCTCCATCCAAAGGTATCAAGAGATTTGGAAAGAAAGGCAAATTAAGTCTAAGGTTAGTGGGATCATTTAAAATACTTACAGGTTAGCCTTGCCGCCACAGCTATCCAGTGTGCATAACGTATTCCATGTGTCCTTGTTGCAAGAGTGCCATCCTGATCCTTCCCACATAGTTGATTTTGAGAACTTGGACATTCATGATGACATGTCATATGAAGAGAAGCCGATTCAAATCTTCGATCAAAAAGAGAAGGTTATATAGTCTAAAGTTATTCTATTGGTGAAAGTATTGTGGCAACAACACTAAAAAAAGGAAGCCACTTGGGAATTAGAGAGTTAGATGCAGGAGAAATTCTTGCACCTCTTCTGATATGAGAATTTGCAATTTGGAGGATCAAATTCCCTAATGTAGGGATGATGTGACAATCCTATTCTTATTAAGCTCGATTAAGTTAAATTTCACATTTCGAGCTAATTTAACTTACTTTTTGAAAAAAAATTTCAACAAATTAATCAAAGACAATACGCATTAAGGATTGAAATGGAGTTTGGGACAATTCCAAAACCAAGGATAAAATGATAATTTCATAACTTGAGATTAAATTGGTAGTGAGAGTGATTGGATGAGATAGTGGAAAATATCATATAATTTAACTAAGTAATTGATTTTTTTATATACGTTTATATATATATACACACAGACACACATAAATACCTTGCTGATATATATAAATATACAATCTAATATAAAGTATATAAGAGAAATAAGGGGAAAATGTGTGCATATAACGTGTAAAAATATCTACAAATACTTAGTGGAATCATGAAAACAAAACACAAACCAATGTAAGTGAATGCATGTATGGCTGTGACTATTAAAGGAAATACTGGAAATATGAGTCACCACCATATGGTTAGCCATTAAGTAAGGTAAACACAAGTGGAAATTAAAAGAGTGAGAAGACATACGTGAGGCTTCTTGTGTCTTGCCATCCTTGTGATTAACGAAAAATATTGATGAAGAAACAAAAAAAACCAAAATTAGGAAAATGCAAAAGAGCAAATCGTGAAGGAAAGTGTGTGACTCTTGCAAATTCCCATGATTCATTGAGGGAATTAAACAACGATTTTGATGATAGATTAAGAGAAGGCACAGGTTTGAAGAGGAAGTGAAGAGAAGTCTTGGCATTGCAAACCGAGGGGTAAACCAAAGACCTTTTAGGCCATGTTAACATTTCCCTCATGCAAACTAAATTTTGAAGTGTTCTTTGGTAAGATTCTTGAGCTCGGGATACTTGCATGTTAACTAATCTTAGAGCATGCATGAGAAGAAGATGCAGCTAAGATGTAATCTTAGGTAAGGAAATGAAGTTTTTTTATAGTACTTGAAGTTAAATTCAAAATTCTCACCACTGATGATGTATTGGCAAGGTAGAATGAAGATGGTAGCTTTGAGGTTTGTTGTTGATAAGGATGTTTAATAACCGTGAGCCTTTGAAGAAGTTTGGCTACTTGAATTTGGTAAGTGGGGTAAGATTCTAACCTTATAATGCTTGATTGTTGAGTATGAATGTGGAATTATGATGATTGGAAATGTAATTGAAGTGGTATAAATGAAATGATGATAAATGCATATTTTGTTTGGATGTTTTGTTCTAGGTTCTATGTTTAAAGATTCAGTTTAGAGATTTTACAATTAGATAAATTCTGGAAAAGGTATGGTAGATAGCCTTATGAGTTGGGATTAAGTCAGTTTTGGAATTTCTGAATTTAGAGTTTTGTAGCTTAAGATACATACAAATGAATGCAAGGCACTCTAACTAGAAAACGTGAATTTCAGTTCTAAGTTTGAAAATTTTTAGAAAATAGCACAAAATGAGTTAGAGTTTGGCCCTTACGTTTCTAGATAGGGAAATTAGTTATTTTCATTAGTTTTGGAATTTCATTAATTGGATTTACATACAATTAGATAAGTGCATTTTACTACCATAAGTCAATGTGATATTCTACCTGAAAACTACTGAAACATAGTGAAAATTTGAAATTGCATAGAAAATGGCTTAAATTGAATTTGGTTAAGCCTTACATTTCCAGAAAGGTAATTGAGTTAGGATTAATATGGCTTTGAGTTTGCATAAATTGGATACCTCTATATTGAGATATGAGATAGTTTGTGCACTAAGGTCAGATGACCATTATGCTTGATGGCACCTGTACAAAGGGTAACTTTGTGGAATTACTAGAAATGACTTAGAAATGATAAAATTGTGAAGTTTGCCTTTCTGAATAGGAAATTGAATAAGGTTTACATGGTCTTGGATTCATAATTTTTGGACATTCCTATAAATATTAATGTACTTCTTATTGCACAAAGGTTAGAAAATCACCCACCTAATGTGCCAAAAATGGATAGAACTTTGGAAAATTGTTGGGAGCAACACAGAATGAAATAGAGAGTGAACCTTACACTTTTGAATAGGGAATTAAGTTAGGTTACATACAAAATTGATGGTGCGTTAATTGGAATCCGATATATTTGGTTATGAATAGAACCGTACAGATAGGATAGAAAGTTCTTGCAAACAGTGAGCTACTCATGCAATGAAATTGTGAAACTTTGGAGTGCAATGTTAGATGATATAATAAACCATGAATGAGTAGATAAATTGCTGAGAACTAGTGTATGGATACAATGTTGATAAATCTCGACAATTGTTATGGATATGTGGTGCACCTAAATAGCCAATTCAACCTGACGCTATTTGAATTAGACAATACGCATTCGACCAAGTGTACAGGGAGACTGTAAGTATAATAGATGAAAGTATAGTAACCTTGTTCAAAAGTAGACTTAAAATTTTCATTTTCAAATACCTAATCTACTTTGCCCTTGTTTGAATTGTGTTATGCTAAAATGTCTTTATGAATTGTTCTATTGTTGAGGCTGTTTGTTGAACGTACAATTTATATTATGAATTTCATATCCCTTATATGTTCAATTTTTAAAGAAAGGAAATGATATTTTGCTTTTATCAAAGAAAATTATACGATTTAAGCCACCTTAGAAAATAATCATATTACAAGGTTTACTTTAAAATCATTTTATAAATGAGTTTTGATTTTAAAAAAACATTACCTTGGCTATAATAGCATTTGACTGAATTAGAAATTGTTTCAGATTGAGATCGAAAATCCCTTGCACTAAGGTACTATGGGATGTTATAGCATCGAGACTAGCATAACACCCTTGGAAACCCATATAGAGCATATTTGCTTCTAGTGATAGAGAACTAGATTGGCTTGTCCTAGGAAATACTAGTTCAAGACATGTCTCAATTACATCTGATCAATAGAATTAGGGATTGTTGGTCTATGGCCATGGTAGTGCCCTAATAGGGAGACTAGCCACTAATAGCTATAGTAGAGTACTGATTGATTGATAAGTCTATATATCGATGGCTATGCTTGGTTGTCAAAACCACTAATGCTTTGATTGTTTTGCATATGCTTAATATGATAAACTTGTTGGATTATGCCCTTAGAACGATTCATTAGATGATTGACTTTGGCATTTTTATGTATCATGACATTTTATTTATTATAGTTCATTATTATATTTGTCTTATAACTGCGTAATGTAATCTTATATGATAATGTCCTTAGAATAGTAATAACACACTATTCTTAAAATATCCCTAGTCAAGTATTATTGTGAACAAGGATAACAATGATACGATAAGACTAGTATGTGGTTGACTGATGACCATTGTCATGGATATAGGATATCAAGTCATCACATAGGTACATGTTAGAGAACTATGTACTGGATCGACCTTCCATGAGAACGCTACATGGATTGTTATATGAGTGTCATAAGCGATTCTCATAGTGATGATGGTGTATGTGATCCTTTGACTTGAGATCATCAGAGATCCCAACATAGAGAATTGCATACTTTAATGCTACTAGATGTCATTCGTAACAAAATGGACTATAAAGGTAGTAATTGGGTATGCCTTGATCTATGTAGAGGGATGTTGAGTGATCAAGATAGGATTTATCCCTCTTATATAACAAGAGTGATGTCTTGGGTCCTTTGATAGAGTGAGACTAAAAATGCATGGCCGTGCTCGAATAAGTCAATATGAGATATTGATTTTATTTGTTTAATTAGTCTACTCAGGAATCAAGAAACGCTGATTAGACTATACAAGTGTGACACATTCCATGACTTGTGTCTAATCAAGACATCAAAGGATAAAGGGATTAGAATACACGGTAACATCTATCACGAGTAAGGTCATGTCGAGTCATTGACATTCTCGTTACATGGGTAGCAATGATGTGTTGCTAGATACCGCTCATTGCCTGTGACAATTTTGTCATTGCCATTGTTTTGAGAACCTATTGGGTCGAACACTTAGAACGGATCAATGAAGAGCTTAATTAATCCTATTCTGAATTGGATTAAGGATATAACTAATCCTATTCTGAATTGGATTAAGGATATAACTAATTCTATTCTAAGTAGGATTAGAGTTCTGTTTGACAGTAAATTTTAGGGTAAAATTAATTGCCTATAAAAGGATGTTTTGTGTTTTCTAAAAGAGAGCCGCACAAAAATAGAAAACAAAATATTCTTTTAATCGAAGCTAGCAATTCGGTTATAAGGAATCAAAAATGTTCTTTAAGGCTTCTGATCGTGAGACGTTCAAGAGTCGTGAGATCCGTTCGTGTGGATACCATAGAGGCAGGAACGAAAAGTTGTTGCTTGTGACTCGACCAACGACAGAAAATCATAGAAAACGTTAGGTAAAATCTCGAAACCCTAATCAGGCAACTCTCCGAATCAATCCTGGTGGAGGCCGAATGATTTAAATTCCACTGCGTGTTTGTTTCGGCTTCCTTCATTGGCATCAGAGCCAGATTCGGAGTCCCTGATTTGTTTTGATAAGAGTATGATCTCTGGTTACTTTCTGTTTATGATTACATGCAATCGGTTTAATGAGATTAATACGAATTAGAATGTATATGATATATTCAGAGGCTAGAAATCGAATTGTTGAAATTATATATATGATATATATCAATTTCGATTCAACTTATATGTGAGATATAATCTGTGATGCGAATTATTAATGGCGGTTTCTGTTCTGCATAAACGTTATGGAAGAAACAGAATAATGTCGAAAGTGTATAAAGATCCTGATAAGATTGAAACACTTTTAGATAAGAGTTCTGATGCGACTAAAATTATAATCAATATGAGATACTGGCTGGAACATCCTAATAAGATTAGGACACTTCCGGATAAGGGGCGTTAGCAATGTCAATACTGTTGATCTTTTTTTTTTCGGGGGCTCTGCCCCCAAACCCCCGCAAGGGGCGCTGCCCCTGGGAACCCCGCAGTCAGGGTTATAATTCTTTTCAAATGTGCCTCATTAATAAAACTAAAAGTTGAAATTGCATTACACTTGTGTGTATAACACTGTGGTTGTTGTTTGAGCATGGTGCATAGTTATAGCCCTAGCCTAATATGATTGTATTTTGGTGGTTGTAAATTTTAATAAATACGACCTGCGTGTCGTACCTTGTTCTTGAAATTTTAGTTGTACATTCTTTTCTCATCTTACTCCCTCCGAATGTAACTCGAGGTTTCTCTTAAACTATGTAATTGTAACGTAGTATAGGGTTGAATTTAGCTAAGTATGAGTTGATGGTGATCAACACTAATGGAGCTAACAACCATGCAAAGGATGACCAAAGAGGCACTTGGAGAAGATGCTATTACCCTTAGGTTAACCCTTAGGGTTTTCTCATTGGCTTGGGAAATCCATTTAGTTTGGGCTATAACTATGTCACGTTTATTTTATTGCTTAATTGCATGTGATGCATGGTTTATTTTGTACGATTATGATGTGAAAATCATATGATAATTTTAGAAAAGTAAAATTGGTGAGATCTTATTCAATAAACTAAGAAAAATCCCTCAAATTAAATTAAGTCAATAATAGATGCCTACCAATGAATAGCACTCGTCAAGGCTAGAATCGATTTTGTTATGTTTGCCAAAGCAAAATATCATATCTATCTTAGTAAGACGCGATGAGATAATAGTGATATCCAAAGGCTATAAATTGGGTTGACTTAACTAGATTTCCTCAATAGGATTGGAAATTTAGAGGCATAAAGTTGGGCTTCCATTCATGAGATGAATTAGAACAAGTGTTGTTCACCCAACAATCCAAGAGTTCCATGAGATGTAATTAGTAAGTGTTGCCTACCTAAATAGCCAAATCTTGGGCGATTAACCAAAGCTAACTCTAGATAAGATATGGATCTTGGCCCACTAGAGAAATTATGTGATAATTTGTCCGAATTAATAGTGAGGGTTGTTGATTCGATAAAAATAGTGGGAGCATCATTTAATAAATATTTAATTAAATGAATGCATTCATGATACTTATATTTTGCATATTTCTGTTGTAGATTACCATGGCATCAAACACAAATAACACACTTTCACTACGATCTGTCCTTGAGAAGGACAAGTTGAATGGGACAAACTTCCTGGATTGGTACAGGAACTTGAGGATAGTCCTCAAGTAAGAAAAGAAGTTGTATGTCCTTGAGATTCCCTTACCTGAGGAACCACCCGCTAATGCTCCAAAGGTAGAAAGAGATGCTTATAAGAAGCATCAAGATGATGCATTGGATGTTAGTTGCCTTATGCTTGCCTCCATGAATCCTGAGCTTCAAAAGTAACATGAGGAAATGGATGCGTTCGATATGATCGAGCATCTCAAGCAACTCTATCAAGAGGAAGCTAGGCAAGAAAGGTATAATGTCTCTAAGGCATTGTTTCAGTGTAGGATGGCAGAGGGGACTCCCGTTGGTACTCATGTGCTCAAGATGATTGGGTACATTGAAAACCTTGAAAGATTGGGATTTCCTTTGGGCCAAGAGTTGGCCACTGATGTGATTCTACAATTGTTGCCAGACAGCTACAGTCAGTTTGTTGTTAATTACAACATGAATGAAATTGACAAGACTCTACCACAGTTACTTAGCATGTTGAAAACAACTGAATCAAACATGAAAAAGGCCAAGCCCAAAGATGTCTTAATAGTTAAGAAAGCTAAGGGCAGGGCTAATGCAAAGGGCAAGAAAAAAGGTAATAAAGCCAATGGCAAGTTCAAGCCCAATGATACTGCACTGAAGCCTAAAGGTGGGGTTGCCAAAGAAGGGAAATGCTTCCATTGCGGTGAGACCGGACATTGGAAGAGGAACTGCAACAAATACCTGGAAGAGCTAAAGAAGAAGAGAGGAAGTGAGAATTCCACTTCAGGTATTTATGTTATAGAAGTTAATCTATCTACTTCTTCATCATGGGTATTAGATACTGGATGTGGTTCTCACATTTGTGTAAATGTGCAGGAACTCAAAATGAGTAGATCGTTGACTAAGGGCGAGGTCGACCTAGGAGTGGGAAATGGAGCAAGGGTTGCTGCATTAGCTGTAGGAACTTATATTTTGATATTGCCCACAGGGCTTGTTTTAGAATTAGATGATTGTTATTATGTGCCTTCCATCACTAAAAACATTATTTCTATTTCTTGTTTGGACAAGAAGGGTTTTTCATTTATAATAAAGGACAAAGGTTGCTCCATTTATTTAAATGATATCTTTTATGGTAGTGCACAACTAATTAATGGTCTTTACATTCTAAATCTTGATATGCCTATTTATAACATAAATGCTAAAAGGATTAAATCTCTGGCATTGTCGCTTGAGACACATAAATGAGAATCGCATTTCCAAACTCCATAAAGATGGAATTTTGGACTCATTTGATTTTGAATCGTATGAGACATGTGAATCTTGTTTGATGGGTAAGATGACTAAAGCCCCTTTCAAAGGACATAGTGAAAGGGCAAGTGATTTATTGGGCTTAGTACATACAGATGTATGTGGACCTTTAAACACACAGGCCAGAGGTGGGTTTATGTACTTTATTACATTTATTGATGATTTCAGTAGATATGACTATGTGTATCTTATGAGACACAAGTCAGAATCTTTTGAAAAGTTCAAAGAATTCAAGAATGAAGTACAAAACCAACTTGGCAAGAGCATTAAGGCACTTCGATCAGATCGAGGTGGTGAATACTTAAGCCAAGAATTTTATGACTATCTTAAAGAGTGTGGGATTGTCTCACAACTCACTCCTCCAGGTACACCACAATGGAATGGTGTATCTGAAAGGAGAAACCAAACTTTATTAGATATGGTTCGATCAATGATGAGTCATACAGATCTTCCAGAATCTTTTTGGGGACATGCATTAGAAACAGCTGCTTTTACACTGAACCGTGTTCCATCTAAATCGGTTCCAAAGATACCATATGAGATATGGACTGGTAAACGTCCCAGTATGTCTTTTATGAAGATTTGGGGTTGTGAGGCTTATGTAAGACGTCAAGTCTCTAACAAACTTGCACCTAAATCTGATAAGTGCTATTTTGTGGGATATCCTAAACTAACTAAAGGATATTATTTTTACAATCCCACTGAGCGCAAAGTGTTTGTAGCTCGAATAGGTGTCTTTCTAGAAAGAGAATTCATTTCTAGAAGAACTAGTGGGAGAAAAGTAGAACTTGAAGAAATTCAAGAGCTACAAGATAGTGCACCCGATGTTGAAATTGAGCCTGAGCAAGCACCACAAGTTGTTGTGGAACCAGAACCACAAGCCGTTGTGGAGCAACCGCCTGCTCAAGAGACACAAGCCTTGCGTAGATCAGTTAGAACACATCGTGAGCCACAGAGATATGGATTTCTAATGACTCAGAACGGTGATGTATTACTCATGGACCAATATGAGCCTACTACTTATCAAGAGGATATTACAGGGCCAGACTCTGAGAAATGGCTTGAAGCCATGAGATCTGAGAAGGAATCCATGTATGCCAACCAAGTTTGGACCTTGGTTGACTTACCCGAAAGGGTAAAACCTATAGGGTGTAAATGGGTTTTTAAGAAGAAAACCGACATGGAAGGAAATGTTCATACCTATAAAGGGCGATTGGTTGCTAAAGGTTTTAAACAAATTCATGGTATTGACTATGATGAAACTTTTTCACCAGTCGCGATGATCAAATCCATTAGGATCTTGCTTGCGATAGCTGCGTACCATGATTATGAAATCTGGCAAATGGACGTCAAGACTGCTTTTCTTAATGGAAAGCTACTCGAGGATGTGTACATGACACAATCTGAGGGTTTTGTTGATCCAAAAAATGCTGGAAAGGTTTGTAAGCTGCAACGTTCTATTTATGGACTAAAGCAAGCTTCTCGAAGTTGGAATCTTCGTTTTGATGATGCAATCAAAGAGCTTGGTTTCATCAAGAACGAAGATGAACCTTGTGTCTATAAGAAGGTCAGTGGGAGCACTATTGTCTTCCTGGTGTTGTATGTAGATGACATATTGCTCATTGGGAATGACATCCCTACCCTTCAGTTTGTAAAGACTTGGTTAGGGAATTGCTTTTTAATGAAGGACTTGGGCGAAGCTACTTATGTACTGGGTATAAAGATATATAGAGATAGATCAAGGAAATTAATTGGCCTAAGTCAAAGTGCATACATAGATAAAGTGCTAAAGAGGTTTAGCATGCAAGATTCCAAGAAAGGATTCTTGCCTATGACACATGACATTACTCTCTCAAAAGAACAGTGTCCTACAACACAAGAAGAGAGAGAACGTATGAGTAAAGTTCCATATGCATCTGCTATTGGATCCATTATGTATGCCATGTTATGCACACGTCCCGATGTCTCGTATGCCTTGAGCATGACGAGTAGATATCAAGTTGATCCTGGTGAACGTCACTGGATCACTGTCAAAAATATTCTTAAGTACTTGAGAAAGACTAAGGATACATTCTTGATATATGGAGGTGAGGAAGAGCTCATTGTAACAGGTTACACTGATGCTAGCTTCCAAACTGATAAAGATGACTATAGATCGCAGTCTGGTTATGTGTTTTGCCTTAATGGTGGTGCTGTGAGCTGGAAGAGTTCAAAGCAGGCGACAGTGGCCGATTCTACAACAGAGGCTGAGTATATAGCTGCCTCTGAAACTGCTAAGGAGGCTATTTGGATCAGGAAGTTCATTACTGAGCTTGAAGTTGTTCCTAGTATTATAGATCCGAGTGAGCTCTATTGTGACAACAATGGAGCCATCGCACAAGCTAAGGAACCTAGATCTCACCAACGATCCAAACATATACTACGGCGCTTCCATCTCATTCGAGATATCATCGAGAGAGGAGATGTGAGGATATGCAAAGTACCAACTGACGATAACATCGCCGACCCACTGGCGATGCCTTTGACGCAGCAGAGACATGATCGTCACACTAGGTCACTAGGTATTAGATACATGAGTGAATGGTCTTAGTGCAAGTGGGAGACTGTTGGATTATGCCCTTAGAACCATTCATTAGATGATTGACTTTGGCATTTTTATGCATCATGACATTTTATTTATAGTTCTTTATTATATTTGTCTTATAACTGCGTAATGTAATCTTATATGATAATGTCCTTAGAATAGTAATAACACACTATTATTAAACTATCCCTAGTCAAGTATTATTGTGAACAAGGATAACAATGATACGATAAGACTAGTATGTGGTTGACTGATGACCATTGTCATGGATATAGGATATCAAGTCATCATATAGGTACATGTTAGAGAACTATGTACTGGATCGACCCTCCATGAGAACGCTACATGGATTGTTATATGAGTGTCATAAGCGATTCTCATAGTGATGATGGTGTATGTGATCCTTTGACTTAAGATCACCAGAGATCCCAACATAGAGAATTGCATACTTTAATGCTGCTAGATGTCATTCATAACAGGATGGACTATAAAGGTAGTAATTGGGTATGCCTTGATTTATGTAGAGGGATGTTGCGTGATCAAGATAGGATTTATCCCTCTTACATAACAAGAGTGATGTCTTGGGCCCTTTGATAGAGTGAGACTAAAAATTCATGGCCGTGCTCGAATAAGTCAATATGAGATATTGATTTTATTTGTTTAATTAGTCTACTCAGGAATCAAGAAACGCTGATTAGACTATACAAGTGTGACACATTTCATGACTTGTGTCTAATCAAGACATCAAAGGATAAAGGGATTATACTACACGGTAACATCTATCACGAGTAAGGTTATGTCGAGTCATTGACATTCTCGTTACATGGGTAGCAATGGTGTGTTGCTAGATACCGCTCATTACCTGTGACAATTTTGTCATTGCCATTGCTTTGAGAACCTATTGGGTCGCACACTTAGAACGGATCAATGAGGAGCTTAATTAATCCTATTCTGAATTGGATTAAGGATATAACTAATCCTATTCTGAATTGGATTAAGGATATAACTAATCCTATTCTAAGTAGGATTAGAGTTCTGTTTGACAGTAAATTTTAGGGTAAAATTTACTGCCTATAAAAGGATGTTTTGTGTTTTCTAAAAGAGAGCCGCAGAAAAACAGAAAACAAAATATTCTTTTAATCAAAGCTAGCAATTTGGTTAAAAGGAATCAAAAACGCTCTTTAAGGCTTCTGATCGTGAGACGTTCAAGAGTCGTGAGATCCGTTCGTGTGGATACCATAGAGGTAGGAACGAAAAGTTGTTGCTCGTGACTCGACCAGCGACAGAAAACCAGAGAAAACGTTATGTAAAATCTCGAAACCCTAATCAGGCAACTCTCCGAATCGATCCTGGTGGAGGCCGAATGATTTAAATTCCGCTACGTGTTTGTTTCGGCTTCCTTCAAAACTCGCTTCTTTGCATTGATTGTATTACAGATATTGCTTTGAAGCTTTCACATGATTATTGATATTGGATTGGCTACCTTGGGATTGCTACTGTAGTTGTTTTGGAAACTATGATTGAGTTTTGATTTATAAATGGAGTGAAACCTTAATCTTTACCAAGGTTAGCTAATTGTTTATTTTACAGGTTTTCTAACCTAAAATGGGCTGTTACAGTTCGTAATGTATAGTATTTCACACATTTTCACACTTTAATGTCGGTTGGGTTGTCTGCAATACCTTTATTTACACACGTGCACGTAACAGTAACAGTTTATAAAGGTAAACTTAATTTACAAAATAAAAATATTTACATAACAGTAATTTCTTTAATATTTACATCCCTTGTTTATAATTGCAACACAATAGTATTATATAAACTAGCCTGAACATATAAAAAATAAATAAATATACCTCCAGGATCCACACTAACCTGCCTCGAGGAAACCAAAAGTGCAACCAAAATCCTCGGATCAGTATATCAACTATCACTATAAATAAATTGTGGAGGTGAGAAAATAAAAGAGGTGATCGAAACGTGCTTAGTAAGAGAATTGTATGCAGAACTAATATTATGAAATCAATATGCATTAAAAGCGTTTATTTTTCGAACAGTGCACTACAGTCGATAAGGAAGGATACTATAGTCGGTTAGGGATTTGGATGGAGTATGAGAGGTATTTTAGAATACCTGTCATGTCCTGAAACCTAGAAGGGACTATAAGGAGTAGTTATTGGTTTTGAATAATTAGCATTTAATGATATTTCAATAAATAATAATTTCAATAAATGGTATATAAAACCATTTAAATATAAACATTATAAGAAATAATTTTAAATTCACTTTAACACATCACATTTCATACTTGCTAGGATTAAGTAAATAGTTCAGTACAGTAAACAATTCAGTGACAATAACAGCTTAGTAAATAGTTTCAATAACAATATGATTCAGTAAAATAGTACATTAAACAGCAACAGTAGTGGAGACTAGGCAACACCCAGAATATATCATGCTATAATCCCCATAGGGAACAGTAACAGCAACACGTGAGACATATGGCCATAGTCTATAGGTGTCTTCAATGTGCACTGATCAGGTGGCAACTGGGACGTTAAAGATAAGATCAGTATCAACAACATAGTAATAGTAACACATGAGCATGATACGTGTAATAGTCCAAATATATAGTAATTTCACACATTTTACACATAATTGACAGTTGAGCCGTCTGTGATGCCTTAATCACTTAAAAAGTAACAGTGATAACAGTAAACTTTAATTAATTTACAAAACCAGAATATAACATTTAATAATATTCCTTAACACTTTACATCCCCTGTATCTGCTTTATAATTTAAGTAGTACTGTACAATTAATTTGAATTTATTAAAGAAAATCAAAATACGTCCAAGATCAACAATACGGAAGCTTGGGTAACCGAAATCGTAGCTGATAATCTCGGGATGATATGTCACTTATCCAAATATAGTATCCTGCGAAGTAGAAAATAAAAGGGTAACCGAAACGTGCTCAGTAAAAGAGTCGTATGCAAAATTGATATAACAAAAACTATATGTAAGAAAATATTTAATTTCCTAACAGTTCACTAAGTACAGTAATCGGAAGGATACTATGGTTGGCCAGGAAATCTAGATGGAGCATGGAAGGTATTTTGAAATACTTGTCTTGTCTCGTCTCGAAAACCAGAGCGACTATAGGGAGTATTTGATAAATTGTTGATATAAAACAATTTAATGAAATTGTCAATAAAAAATAAATAGTAAATAAACCATTTAATTTAATCACTTTAGTAACACTTTTAAAACAAGTGACAGTGTCTGTAAATAAACAGTATAGTAAACAGTTGAATTTGAATAGTGGTAACAGTATATAAATCGGTTCAGTAACAGTACGATAAAACACTTCAGTAAACAGTAAATAAACAGTTTAGTACAGTAAACACTTAAATTTCACAATTCAATAACAGTTCAATAATTATTTCAAAATTTGAAATACTATAATTAATATTTTCAATTTAATAAACAGTATATTTCAGTACAGTTCAGTAAACAATAATTAGTAATTCACAGTTCAGTAATTAGTAATCGGTAAATCACAGTTCAGTAAACACTTAACAGTAGGTTGAGACTAAGTAACACCCTATATAAATCATGCTATAATTATTCCCGAAGGAAACAGTAATAGTATATAATAAGATATAGAGCAATAGTTTATAGGGTGTCTGCAAACTACACTTGTCAGGTGATCCCTAGGATTGCTGATGACTTGGCAGGTCAATCAGCCACAGCAACAATACAGTAACAGTGAGCATGAGAATGGGGCCTAACAGTCTCAAAATCATTTTATTTACAGTAGAAAATACCTTTAAGGAATTTAAACAAATCTCATTAAATTTAATTAAAATTCCAAAAGGTATTTAAATTCATATTTAATAGTAATGTGAAAACAGATAATAAAATATTTATGCTTTAGTGAGAAAATTTATAAACGTTCAATTTAACTATAAAATAATTTAAATAACGTATTTATAATCTCACTTTCATAAAATTTAATTAATATTTTTCAGTAAAATTCCAATTTATGGAAAAATATTGGAATTAAATTCCAAAATACACAATTCACTCACTTTATACACTTAAATATTTCATGCTATTTTAGAATATTTTTGAGTAATTTTCGGCAACAAAACAACTGTATTTTCTTTAACCCCCTGCACTTAAAATACAGTTTATAAAACAGTCGTAATACTACAATTTGCATGATTTCAAGGCAATTCAACGCCCAAAATAATTTCATAAAATCATACTCATAAAATTACGCAATTCATTATATCCCTACGGCTTCCACACTTCTCCTTTACCTGTTTCGTGTTACCGATTCTTTCGGTAGCTTCACACGAAATCCAATGCTCCCGGCTGCAAAACAATTTCACCAGAATTTTTTTTATTAATTTTCCTCTTATTTTTAAGTTATTAACTTTCACTAAATGTAACCACATTAGATACTGCCTATGCCTAACAATTATAAATTACACCAATAGTAAAACTTAACTTCTTCGTTTTAACTCCAATTTCAGATCCGATTTCATTATTCTTTTTCTCTTGATTTCTAAATTAATTTGCCATATCAAATACATGAAATGCAGCACAATGAAACCCTCAAAAGACCTTGGCCAAAACCTCCCATATGCCAAGCTTAATGATTTTCAACAATTTTCAATAATATATCCTTTCTGACCTTTGAATCCATGTTCATTCTATCATTTTTATATCAAGAACTACAAGGTTTTCTTAAGTTCCCATGCACACTGAAATCCCCTTTAATGGTGGATTTTTATTTAGCCAAGATAAATCAAATCTAATGGTAGAATTGAAATTTACACACTTGAATTAGTCTAAATGCAACCTTGAAATTAAATGAAACAATAAAACATGGATGCTCTTACCTTTGGCCGAACACTATAACCCCTCTTTTTCCCTTGGTTTCTTCCTTATTTGATGAGCTAATGGTGTCAATGAAGAGAGAAGAGTGGGTAGATAATTTTTCTAGAAGGAAGTTTGGTGAGAAAATAGAATTTTTCCCATAGTTTTCTTTTATTTTCTCTCTTTTTCTTTTCTCTCTTCTTTTTCTTTCTTAAAGTTGGGCAAGCCAAATGAAGAAGAAAGTGAATAATGGCTGGCACTTATGGGCTGAAGTGTCATGATGTTTCTAGAGAGGGGTGAAATTACCATTTTGCCCTTGGTTATATAAATTTTGGATAATTTTATCCTTAAGCTTCCGTAGTCGTAAAAACTATGTAATCATACTCCAAATTTTCGGATTTCATTGCCACATAATCCTATTTAATGTATCTTGATGATTAGAAGTGGTTTTGTCCACGAGCAAATCACGAATAGTGAGAAATTATGATTTTACCCCTACGACCTGCCGACGAATTTCTCTCACTTTACTACCGTTTCGATAAATCTCTTGATACTATCTTATTCTCCTTTTCATGTAAAATATCATGGTACTTTTACTTCGTCCCAACTCATTTTAGTTTGGGCGTAATTTACAAAAATGCCTTTGGGACCTAACCGTATTTTCCAATTTGTTTTCCAAAATTCACTAAATAATATAAAAATTATTTTTTAAACATCAAAATCAACATTTACATTTATTTCACGCACTATACACTGTATTATCAATCTTGAATCCATCAAAACCATAAAAATTAAAGTGGGGCCCACATACACTTTCACTTAAAATCATAAAATTCATTATATTTAACTTAATAAATAATTACAAAATATCATGTATAGAACAGTGTAAACAGGTCTCACAATACGGGGCCTAACAGTCTCAAAACAATATATAAACCGTATCATCACCTTTATGGAAATTAATAAAATAGATAAACTCTTCAGTCAGTCCGTAAAGGTTATTATATAACACAGTGAACAGTAAAGTGAAAACAGTTTATAAAATATTCACACTTCATTAATAATTTTAATAAATATTATATTTCACTATAAAACACTTATATAAACATCTCGATGCTTTTATTTTGGCGAAAGTCAATTACATGATATTTTAATATTATTTTTTCGGTAAATTCATATTTTATGAAAAAAATTAAATATTTAATTTCCAAGGCTAGGAAATCACTCAATAAGGCACTTAAAATATTTCATGATATTTTAGAAAATTTTTCTAAGAGATTTCAGCAAAATAACGACTGCTATTGTCCTAGCCTCCCTGCACGTAAAACACAGTTCCAATCCAGCCAAAAACCACAATTTTGCACAATTCCAAGGCATTTAGGTTCCAAAATATTTTCATAAAATTATTCTCAAAAAAACCATGCATTCATAATATCCCTACAGCCTGCACATGCATCCCTTACCTGTTTAGCGTTATCGACTTCCTCGATAGTACCACTCGTAATTTATTTCTCCCAGGCTGCAAAACATTTCACCAAAAATATTTATTAACCTCAATTTAATTTGTAAACTATTTTATTTCAATAATTGCAGCCACATTATACATTAGAAATATTAAATCAGTATAAATTCTACCGGTGCTAAAACATAACTTTTTCGTTTTAAGTCCGATTTTAAATCTAATTGCACCAGTGGACTCCTCATAATTTCTATAGTCTAATGGCATCCTAATTCATCAATTGCAGCCACAAAACCGCTTCCCCATTCAATGGTTGAAACCTTCATGGAAGTGTTCCTACACTTTCTCAACAAAACAACACTTAAATCATGTTCCTTCATGTTTGTTCATCATTTTGACGTCATTTTTATGGATCAAACACTAAGGTTTCATACACTACCATGCATAACCAAAACCCTAGGACCTTCATTCATTGAGATTTAATGAAAACTAACACTAGATTCATGCTTAGGAAGCTTGAAAACATCATTATCCACCATTAAAGCTTAAAGAAAAGAAAAGCACAATAATTTCTTACCTTGGCCGAATATGGAGTGTCAAAGGCCTTAATTTTGTTCACTTCACAATCAAATATTGGTATGGGTAAGTAGAGAATCAAATTTTAGGTGGGGTTGTAGAAGAAATTTTGTTGAAATTATGTGTTTTTAGTTCGGTTTGGAAGCTTGCTATTCTTTGTTAATGGAGGAGTGGCATGAGGTTGAAGAAGAGAGGAGAAGTGGCCCATTGCATGGTGTAGAGAGAAATATAGAATTTTCTAGATGGGGATAAAATTACTAAAATGCCCTTGATTATGACATTTTTGGACAAAAGTGCCCTTAAGTTTCTGTAATTTTTATAACTATGTAATTACACTCCAAAAATTCAGATTCCACCACCAAAAATTATTATTAAACATATTTTAATAAATAAAAATGGTTTGGTTAGGGTTTAACCTACCGTGAAGGTGAAATTACAAAATTACCCTATCGGGTAAATCGCATAAATTTCTAATTAACCACAAATTCGATCTATCTATTGACATAGCCTAGGACTTATTTTCATGTAGAATATCATGTTTTATTTACTTGGTCCAAATTCATTTTAGTTTGGGCACAATTTACGAAAATGCCACCAGGTTATGTCATTAATTGTCATTTTCTAAATTGTTGGCACGCATCCCAAAAATAATATAAATAAGGCATTTTAGGCTCGGAATTCTTACCTTAAGCTTATTGTACCCTCCAAACACTGTTTGGATAGTCTCACGTTCATCTGAGCACTATAAGGCCAGTACGGTCCACGTCACTGTTTTCACGTATAACCTGCGACATACATAGGAATTAAATAGTGATCCAATGTCTAACACCATGTACAGTAATAGTATTAATGGCTCTCACATCCTCCCTACCTTTAGGAAATTTGGTCCTTCGAATTTAATCGGACTAATCACTGAACAGCTCTGGGTACTTCTCTCGCATCAAGCTTTTTAACTCCCACGTTGCCTCCTCTTTCGAGTGGTACTGCTAGAGCACTTTCACTAACAGAATCATTTTAAATAGCAATAATTTATCCTTTCGATCTAGAATCTAGATTGGTCTCCCCACGTAACTCATGTCTTCTCTGATCTTTAATGGTTTATACTGAATTACGTGAGATGGATCGGGATGATACTTCCTGAGCATCGAGACATGGAATACATTATGCACTCCGGATAACTCTGGTGGTAGTGCCAATCGATACACCATGTCTCCAATGAGATCAAGATCTCGAAAGGTCCGATGTATCAAGGACTTAGCTTCACTTTCTTACCGAATCTCATTATGCCTTTGGATGGTGAAACTTTAAGGAATATCGAATCACCAACTGAGAACTCTAGTGGTCGACGTCTTATGTCTGCATAACTTTTTTGCCGACTTTGAGCGATTCTCAACCTTTCACAGATAAGCTGCACATCCCGAGAAGCTTGCTCTACCAAATCGGGAGCTAACAATTTTCGATCTCTCACTTCTTCCTATGCAATCGGAGACCTACACCTTCTGCCATACAACATCTCATATGGTGCCATGTCGATACTAGATTGGTAGCTATTATTATAAACAAATTCTGCTAGTGGCAAGTGGTCATCCCAGGAGCCCTTAAAATCTAGTGTACATGCTCTGAACATATCCTCGAGTATCTGAATCACTCGCTCGGACTTCCATCAGTCTACGGATGAAAAGCGGTGCTGAAATTTAGTCGAGACCCCATAGCCTCTTGAAATATTTCCCAAAATTGAGATGAACCGAGAATCCCTATCATAAGTGATGCTCATTGGAACACCATGCAATCTTACTATCTCATGTACATAAAGATTGGCTAGGGCACTGAGAGAATTAGTAGACCTGATAGGAAGAAAGTGGGTGGACTTTGTCAACCTGTCCACAATCACTCATATAACATCATGATTCCTTTAGGTCCTTGGTAAACCCATAATGAAGTCCATCATGATATGCTCCCATTTCCACAACGGAATCGGTAGAGGCTGAATAACCCTGCAGGCTTCGGATGCTCGATGATCACCTACTGACACATGATACATATAGCAACAAACTCTGCGATGCCTCATTTCATCTTAAGACACCAATACACTCTCCACAAGTTCTGGTACATCTTAGTATTGCCTAGATGCAGAATGTACATGGAGGTGTGGGCCTCTGTCAAAATCAAATCCTTAAGCTGCTGATTGTCGAGAACACAAATCCTGCTTCTGAACCTTAGAATACTATCAGTGGCAATCCCAAAATCTGACTGTACACCCATTTGCACCTGACTAGCAACCTGTAGAAAGTAAGCATCTATCCTCTAAGCATCCTTGATCCTATCCATCAAATCCGGCTCGATTCTGAAACTAGCCGTGAACCTATATCTCTCAGAGGAAATCACATTCAAACTAAGGCTCGAGAACTAGTCCAATAACCTGTGCTCCCTAACCATCGTGTACGACACCATACCCATATGCTTTTGACTCAAAGCACTTGCCACCACATTAACTTTTCTAGGGTGGTATAAGATTTCGCAGTCATAATCCTTTCACAGCTCCATCCATATCCGCTGTCTCATATTTAGTTCCCACTATGAGAACAGATATTTCAAACTCTTATGATCTGTATATATCTGGAATTTCTCTCCACAGAGATAGTGCCGCCATATCTTCAATGCAAATACCACGGTAACTAATTCTAGATCGTATGTCAGATAGTTCTTCTCATGCTCCTTTAACTGTTTAGACCCATAGGCAATCACTGTGCCATTTTGCATAAGAACACACCCTAAACCCAATACGGACGCATTTGTATACACCGAAAACCCTCATGATCCGTTGGGAAGGGCAAGTACGGAAGCAGTAGTTAGTCTCCATTTCAAATCCTGAAAGCTATGCTCACACACATTTGTCCACTCGAATTTAACATCCTTACATATGAGTCGCATCAGTGGAGTAGCTAGTTTGGAGAACCCCTCGAAAACCGACGATAATATCCAGCTAGACCCAAGAAACTCTGTATCTCGGTCACTGTCTTAGGCCTCTCCCACTGTACAATGGCCTCTACTTTGGACAAATCAACAGACACCCCATCCTTAGATACCACATGTCCTAGAAAAGTAATGTGATCTAGCCAGAATTCACACTTACTGAACTTAGCATATAACTTTCGATCCCTGAGGGTTTGCAAAACTATGTAAAGGTGCTGCTCGTGCTCCTCTGGAGACTTAGAATACACCAGGATATCATCGATGAACGCAATCATGAACTTATCCAAGTAGGGCTTAAACACCTCATTCATCAAGCCTATAAATGCTACAGGTGCATTCAACAGTCCAAAAGGCATCACCAAAAACTCATAATGCATGTGTCGAGTCCAGAATGCTGTCTTAGGAACATTCGACTCCCTAATCTTAAGCTGATGATAGCCCGATTGAAGATCTATCTTCAAAAACACCTGGGCATCCCTGAGCTGATCAAATAAATCATCAATCCTAGGCAGGGGATACTTGTTAAGCATGGTAACCCTGTTAAGCATCCAATAATCTATACACAACCGTACTCTGCCATCCTTCTTCCAGACGAATAATACTGGTGCACCCCACAAAGACACACTGGGATGGATAAACCCCTTATCTAGTAACACCTAAAGCTCTTACTTAAGCTCCTCCAACTCCATCAAGGCCATCTGATATGGGGGTTTAGAGATGGGTTCTGTACTAGGTACCAAGTCGATGGTGAACTCAATCTCTCGATCCGATAGTAACCCTGCTAATTCCTCTGGAAATACGTCCAGAAAATCCCTGACCACAAGAATCTTAGGCAACTTGGGACGTTTCCTTTCGACATCCTCCATATAAGTGATAAAACCTTCAACACATTCACATAACACTTAAGCAATTTAGTAAATATGTCATTTTTTTATTATAATTTATCAAATAGTTTTACAGTGTAACGTTCAAGATGAGAGAAGGTGATAAATTTAGTATAATAGTCTAAGGTCACATAGTTCATCGCTAACCAGTCCATTCTTAAAATTACATCAAAATCATACATATTTAACAAAATTAAGTTAGCTGTCATTTCCTTTTCTCTTACAGTCACTTTACAGTTCCTATACACAACATCAGTAATTTGTGATTCTCTAAACAGGATATTTATTTGTAGAGTATACTCTAAAGGCTTTGGCTCTACTGGATTCTACTAGCACAAGCAGGAGATACAAATGAATGAGTAGAACCAAGGTCAAACAATGCAAGTATGGAGATATCAAAACTATAAATTTTACCTTTAATCACATCAGTGGAAGCATCAACAGTCTCCTGATCTAACGTGTACACTCGTCCCTAAGTCACAGCCTTCTTACCCTTTTCTACTACGGTGGCCCTTTCGGCTATGAGGGTGTAGCCTTCTCTAATTCACTTGGAGCTGCTGGTGTCGGTGCATGTGGAACTAAGGCTAGAACAGTAGAAGCAGTTGACTCATGCAGCATCAGGTAATCCCTCACCAAATGCCCTATCTGTCCACATCTAAAAACAGGCCCTTGTCAACATGTAGCAAGGGTATTCCTTTTTGTCGAGGTGGGGCGAGTGGTAGGGGTTATGGCAGTTGGTCTGGCAAATCACCCCTCAGTAATCTATATGCCTGAAGATCTAGCCTTTTTAGACTGCTCTCTACCCGATCTATCATCCGGACCTCTCTTAGCTTTACCTTTACCCTTTGCCTTTCCCTTAGATCCCATATCAGAATGAAACTGCTCATAGTCTTGCCATGCCTCACTACCTCATCGTAGGTATGGATATCAAGTGGGACTAGCTTAGTTCGGATAAAAGGTCTTAACCCAGCCATAAATCTATCAATCTTATGCCGCTCATCTACCCTTGTCTACGAATCAAATCTGCTAAGGGTGGTGAATCTCGATTCATACTGATCCACCGTCATGCTCCCCTGTACCAAATCTAAAATTTCCTGCTATAACTTCTTCTGGGCTGTGTCAGGGATGTATTATTGGTGGATAGCCTAAATAAATATATCCCATGTCACCACAGGATGCTGGGCTAACAAAACTGTCTAGGTCGATTTTCACCAATGCTCTGCATCGTCCATCAACTGGAACACTGCTAACTTGACCTTTTCTGTCTTGGAATCCTACGGCCTGCACACGCATCCCTTACTTGTCAGCGTTATCGACTTCCTCGATAGTACCACTCGTAATTTATTTCTCCCGGGCTGCAAAACATTTCACCAATAATATTTATTAGCCTCAATTTAATTTTTAAACTATTTCTTTCAATAATTGCATCCACATTATACATTGGAAATATTAAATCAAAATAAATTCTACCAGTGCTAAAACATAACTTTTTCGTTTTAAGTCCGATTTTAAATATGATTGCACCGGTGGACTCCTCATAATTTCTACAGTTTAATGGCATCCTAAATGCATCAAATGTAGCCATGAAAACCCTTCCCCTTTCAATGGCCAAAACCTTTATGGAAGTGTTCCTACACTTTCTTAACAAAACAACACTTAAATCATGTCCTTTCATGTTTGTTCATCATTTTGCATCATTTTTATGGATCAAACACTAAGCTTTCATACACTACCATGCATGACCAAATCCTTAGGACCTTCATTCAGTGAGATTTAATCAAAACTGACATTAGATTCATGCTTAGGAAGCTTGAAAACATCATTATCCACCATTAAAGCTTAAAGAAAATAAAAGCACAATAATTTCTTACCTTGGCCGAATATGGAAGAGTGTCAAAGGCCTTAATTTTGTTCACTTCACAATGAAATATTGGTATGGTTAAGTAGAGAATCGAATTTTAGGTGGGGTTGTAGAAGAAATTTTGTTTAAATCATGTGTTTTTAGTTAGGTTTGGAAGCTTTCTATTCTTTTTTAATGAAGGAGTGGCATGAGGTTGAAGAAGAGAGGAGAAGTGGCTGGTTGCATGGGGTGGAGAGAAATATAGAATTCTCTAGATAGGGGCAAAATTATAAAAATGCCCTTGGTTATGAAATTTTTGGATAAAAGTGCCCTTATGTTTTCGTAATTTTTATAACTATGTAATTACACTCCAAAAATTCAGATTCCATCACCAAAAATTATTATTAAACATATTTTGATGAATAAAGGTTGTTTAGTTAGGGTTTGACCTACCGTGAAAGTGAAATTATGAAATTACCCCTATCGGGTAAATTGCATGAATTTCTGATTTAACGACCAATTTGATCATCTATTGACATAGCCTAGGACTTATTTTCATGTAGAATATCATGCCATATTTACTTGGTCCAAATTCATTTAATTTAGGCACAATTTACGAAAATGCCACGAGGCTATGTCCTCAATCGTCATTTTCAAAATTGTCGGCATGCATCCCAAAAATAATATAAATAAGGTATTTTAGGCTCAAAATTCTTATCTTAAGCTTATCGTACACTCAAACACTGTTTAGATAGTCTCACGTCAATCCAGGCACTGTAGGGCCAGTGGGGCCCACGTCACTGTTTCACTTATAACCTGCAACATACATAGGAATTAAATAGTGATCCAATGTCTAACAACATGTACAATAATAGTATTAATGGCTCTTAAACATGCAAAGTAAGTATTTTGTTGCTGTATTCTCATCTTAGTTGCTTACTGAGTTTTATCACTCACCCCTTCTCTTCCACCCTATAAATTCAGCTTTGAGGGAAGCGGTACTCAACCTTAGGAGTGATAGATCCCAGGAGGCATCCTATACAGCTCAATAAGATAAAGGTATTAGCAGCATTGGTTATGACACATGCACTCTTTTGTTCACAATGTACTAGTGTATGTATATACATTATATATTATTGAGGGATGTAGGCTACTGATTAACATGGATAATGATTGTATATATTTATGACGATGATGTTTATGTATAAGGGACCTAGAAGGAAATATTACTAAGTCGTCATCCAAACAACTTAGAAGTCTTACACAACATTAACAAACTGGTAAGCGTAAATAAAAAAAATTTGGCCATAAATTTTAATCTTCCAAAAATTGGGTTGTGACACATTAAGCCCCAAACCTTAACATTGAAGTGTGCCAACTGACGAGGACTACAGGAAAATTAAACAAACTATGCAAAATCTCACTGCTTTCATTGTACAATAGTTTGGTGGTAACCCTAATCAGCCACTTGCTCTAGCACAAGCACTTGCTCCTCCTCCTACTCCTACTCCAAAACCACAAGCTAATCAGCAGCAGTGGCAAGCTAAACCACCACAGCCATTGGCACCACCTCAGCCACTCATAGCTCTATAGCCTCCACCATCTCTAGTACGACCACATATTAGTGATTAGGTGAATAGGAATATGAATCGGTTGTGGTAGGTTTAGAAGATGAATCCGCCTACTTTCAAAGGTGTGAAAGGCACAAATGTGGCTAAAGAGTGGATTAAGCAACTAGAGAAACTGTTCAAGTATATGGGTTGTAATTCCTTAGAGAAAGTTATGTTCACTACCTTTATGTTCCAAGAAAAGGCAGAAGTCTAGTAGGAGTTTATAGAGGGACTGTTAAGGGACAAAAATCTTGAGATCACTTGGAAAGCTTTTCTAGAAAGCTTCTTTATGCAGTACATTCCAAAGCCTGCTCAAAGGAAGAGTCAAATAGATTTTCTGAAGTTGACTTAGGGTTTTAGTACAGTGGATGAGTATAAGTCCCATTTGCCTTTTGTCGATATGATCTTTTTGCATCAAATGATGAGAAAGCCAAGACCATTAAGTTTATTACCAGACTAAGGCCTGATATTAGAAGCCAAATGGCATTGTTGGACATTAATAATTATGTAAAAGCCCTTAGACTAGCTTAAATGGTAGAAATTGATTATAATCTAATTCAACAGGAATATAGATCTAGATGAAAGAATAAAGGGAAATAAAAGAGGTCTGATGACAAGAAGCTCAATAAGGGCAAGCAGCAGATAAGAGACATAGGACCATAAGGAATAGTTAGCGAACTGATAAGCCTAAGAAGGATCATAATTGTCCTAAATGAGGCAACAATCACGGGAATAAAACTTGTTACAAAGAGACTAAAGCTTGTTTTCACTATAGTAAGCAAGGACACATAATATGAGATTGTCCCAACCATAAGGCCTCAAAGAGGGCTTCTAAGCTGATGACTAGTGATAAGGGAAAGACTATTGATAAGAGGAAGAAACTAATAGCTCAAAGTCGAATCTTTGCTCTGGATAAGGTTTCAACTAAAGGTACTGCTTTTGTAATAGAAGGTAAGCTTACTGTTGCTGACTTTGAAGCTTATATGCTAATTGGCCTTGGTTCTACTTATTCCTTTATTGCTCTAGATATTGTTAGTAGGATTAAGATAAAGTTACAAAATTTAAGACACATATTGCATGTTAGCACACCCCTTAAGGAATCTTAAATATCCAAAATTATATACAGAGCATGTAAGGTAAAGGTAGGAGATAGGGACTTATCAGTTGACTTGATTTTGTTAAACAAGTGGGATTTTGATGTAATTCTAGGTATGTATTGGCTAGCTAGACATCATGCATAGTTAGACTATTATAAGAAAATCGTAGTGTTCTTCCTATATGAAATTTTTAACAATCTCTTTTGACAAGTAGTAATGAATTAGTAGTTTGTTTGGTATAATTAAAAATTTTAAATTATGTGTTAATTGTGAAGGGAACTTAGCCTTTGTGGAAGACACCACAAGGAAGCATCTTGAATTGAATGATATACTTGTCGTCAGAAAGGTTTCGGATGTCTTTCCTAATGACCTACCAAGTTTACCACCTGAAAGAGTAACCAAGTTCACCATTTACTTAGTTCCAAGTACTCAACCTATTTCAAAGGCATCGTATCAAATGGCATTGGTTGAACTGGAAGAATTTAAGAAGCAACTACAAGAATTACTTGATAAAGGGTTTATATGCTAGAGCGTATCCCGTTGGGGTGCACTGGTTTTATTTGTAAAGAAGAAGGATGGTAGCATGCGGTTGTGTATTGATCACTAACAGCTCAACAAGGCCACTGTTAAGAACAGGTACACATTACCCTACATCGATGATTTGTTTGATCAGACGAAAGGAGCACAAGTGTTCTCAAAAATTGACCTTATATCCGGATACCATCAGTTGAGGATCAAGGGTGAGGACATTCCTAAGACTACTTTTTGAACTATATACGGGCATTACGAGTTCTTAGTGATGCCTTTCAGATTGACTTATGCACCTAGAGCATTTATAAGTCTGATGAATGAGGTGTTCAAGCCCTTCCTAGACCAGTTTATTATTGTCTTCATAGATGATATCCTAGTCTACTCAATTCACTAGACAAGCATGAGTAACATCTGCATAAGGTGTTCCAAGTTCTCTAAAATAGGAAACTATATGCTAAGCTCAGTAAATGTGACTTTTGGTTGAATTTGATTGCTTTTCTGGGGCATATTGTATCGAAAGACGAGGTGTCAGTGGATTTGTCAAATATTAAAGATATAAGGAAGTGGGAAAGGCCTTAGACGGTAACTAAAGTTTGTAGTTTTTTGGGTTTGGCTGGCTATTACAAGAGATTTGTCGAAGGTTTCTCCAAGATTGCTACACCATTGAACCATCTCACTTGGAAAGGAGTGAACTTTAATTGGAATGAGGCATGTGAGAAGAGCTTCCAGGAATTGAAGCGATGGCTTACTATGCTCCGATTCTAACTTTATTTAGTGGCTTCGAAGGCTTTGCCATTTATAGTGATGCTTCGTACCAGAGACTAAGTAGTATTCTGATGTAGCACGGAAAAGTGGTAGCGTATCGTTCTCTTCAGTTGAAGGACGATGACAAGAATTATCCTATGAATGATCTTGACTTGGCATCAATGGTGTTTGCACTTAGGATTTGGTGTCATTATCTCTACGAGGAGACTTTTCATATTTATACAAATCATAAAAGTCTAAAATACTTATTCTCCCAGAAAGAGTTAAACATGTGCCAGCAAAGATGGATGGAATTGTTGAAAGATTATGACTGTGAAATCTTGTACCATCTAGGGAAAACCAATTCATTAATATATGCATTGAGTAGGAAAAGTATTGCTATGGTCTTAGTATTGATGGTTCAAGAATGGTGATGCTGCTGCAATTTACAGATTTGAGTTTGAGAATAGAACCATCTAGGGAAGGTTGTATGATGGCTATCATGATAGTTGAGCTTGACTTGATTGATCAGATTTGTTAATCGCAGAAAGAGGATCTCAAATTAAGAGAGATTGTTTGTGAAAATGAAGGGAAACAGAATGAAGAAACTAATTATAGGTTTGGTAATGATGGTATACTAAGGTACAAGAGCCAAATGTGTATTCTTGATAATGCAAAGTTGAAGAAGTTGATTTTCGAGGAAGCTTACAGCTCAAAGTATGCTATGTACCTGGGTAGTACCAAGATGTATCAGAATCTACGTAGTTTATACTATTGGGCTGAAATGAAGAAAGACATCACTAATTTTGTTGCAAAATGTCTAGTTTGGCAACAGGTAAAGGTTAAGGATTAGAAGCCTGATCAATTGCTTTAACCTTTATCTATTTCGAGTTGAAAATGGGAGCATGTCACCATAGATTTTGTGCTAGGTCTTTTGAGGACCAAGAGACAGCATGATGCCATCTGGGTGATAGTGGATAGGTTGACTAAATCAGCTCACTTCTTAGCCATCAAAGGAAATGGATTCTCTCAGTGCTTTAGCCGATCTTTATGTTTGAGAGATTGTTAGGCTGCATGGTGTTCCAATGAGTATTATATCTTACCAAGATTCCCAGTTTACTTCCAGATTTTGGGAGAAGTTTTAGGAGGCAATGGGAACTCAACTGCATTTTAGCACAACTTTGCATCCCCAAACTGATTGTCAGTTCTAGAGAACCATTTAGACTCTTTAGGACATGTTGAGAGCATGTGCGCTCTATTGCAAAGGCTCATAAGATGATCACTTGCCACTAGCAGAGTTTGTGTATAATAACAGTTTTTATTCGAGTATTGGAATGGCTCCTTCTGAGGCACTGTATGGACGAAAGTGTAGGTTTCTAATCATATGGAAGAAGTTGGTGACAAGAAGTTAGTTGCTCTTGATTTGGTTCAGCAAGCTTCGTATAGTGTGAAACTCATCTGTGAAAGGCTTAGGACTGCCTAGAGTAGGCAAAAGTCGTATGTAGACAACCGCAGGAGACACCTTGAGCTTGATGTAGGTGATTTGGTATTTGTGAAAGTATCTCCTTCGAAAGGCATTATATGATTTGGGAAGAAAGACAAGCTTAGTCTAAGATATGTGGGATCATTTGAGATCTTTGAGAAGGTAAGTGAAGTTGCATAAAGGATAGCCTTACCTCTACAGCTAGCTAGTGTGCATAATGTGTTCCATGTGTCGATGTTACGAAAGTACCAGCCAGACTCTTCTCATGTGGTGGATTATGGTGAATTAGACATCCAAGACAATCTTACTTACGAAAAGAAGCCTATTCAGATCTTAGATTGTAAGGAGAAAGTACTGATCCAAAACTATTTTACTAGTCAAAGTACTATGGCAGCAGCACTTGGAGGAAGAAGCCACTTGGGAAGTGACAAGTTTGATGAAGGAGAGGTATCCTCACTTGTTCTGAGATAGCAGTACTCAAATTAGAGGACCAAATTTCCTAAGGTGGGAAAAATGCGATAACCTGTAAGTATATTATTACGCATAAATATATTTAAGCAAATGTTGACTAAATTGAAGTTAGTTTTGGTATTTTTGGACAACTTATGGTTAGATAGAGCCTAGAGATCATTTTGGTGATGTTTTGGAATTTGGACATTAAGAGAAAAAAAGGTAATTTTTATCGCAAGGTATTGTTACTACAATTAAATTACAACATTTGGAATTGTAAAGAAATTTAGACTAATAAGAAATCAGTAAAGAATATTAAACTAGGAGTAATAGAAGTTATTACTAATGGAGAGTATGAGTTAGTGGGGAACATATAAACATGGTAATGATTGGGTTACAAGTTGAAGGTTTCTTTTAGGAAACATTATAATGAGCTTGTGATAGTAATTTCGACTCACTCCTTTGTTAATGTAATATTAGCTTATTCACATAAGTTAAGTTTTTAATTACTTGGTTTATAACAAAGGGCTAATTGTATGTGGTGATTAGGCTAAACTATGGGCTGGTGATTAGGCTAAACTATGGGCCCCTTAAGAATTTGTAAGTGAATAGTCTTAAAGCTAAGTTAATTAAGCAAACATTATGACAAATACTATTCATCTTCTTTAAACCCTCACTTCCAGCCATTAACAAACTTAAGGAAATTGCTTCTGTTGGTGAATACTCTCTTAAGGTCTCGAGTTTGAGGTGAAATCTCTTAGGTGTGTACATCAAAGAACATGGGAATGGTGTTGCATGCGTGAATGGGAAGGGAAATGCTTTCGATTTCCAAGTTCTTAAGGAGAGAAAAATGATTCTTTCAACTTCTTGAAGTTTAAACCATTGTGAATTAAGGATTAATGAAATTGCATATGGAAATTTAGTTTAGGAAAGTGAAGATCGAAAGGAATTGGGAAGGTTTTGGAGTTAAGCTTTTGGTTTCATGAATTTTGGTAAGGAATATTGTTCTTTTTGTCTTTTGATGTGTAAAATCTATGTGAGTTGTGGATTTATAGTATTGTTTTGTAAAAGATTGAATTAAGGTTTGGGTTGTCAAGGTTTTGAAATGAATTTGGAAACAAAGGCAGTAGTTAGAGGTGGTAAAGATTGATCCGACCCGAAAAACCAAGTCGATCAACTCGAAACCAAATCCGACCGATTCGATTTGATGAAAAAAGTCAACAACCCAAATCCGATATGATCCAAAACCGAATTGATCTGAAACCAAATTGATCCGAAACCAAATTGATCCGAACTCGACTTGATCTGAATCCAAATTGATTTGAACCCAAATTAATCCGAATTTATATTAACCCGAACCCAACCTGATCCAAACGCGAATTAATCCGAACCTAAATTAATCCGAAATTAAATTGACCCAAACCCGACTTGATCAAAATCCGAATTAATCTGAATCTAAATTAACTTGAACTTGACTTTAAATGTAGAACTAACAATAAATGTTTAATATATCAATTGTATTAAACTATTTTACCAACAATTAAAATTTGTATTCATTCATTTGATTTTTTGGCTATGGCTTTATAGTTTATTCTTTGCAAGTATTAATTATTTATTCATGTGTCATTCTTATACATACATAAATACAGAATTGTTAGAAATGTGTAGCTGGTGAGGCAACTTCATTACTTAATTCATAAAGTACTAAAACAACCACAATATTCATCACTGTTATTATCAATGCAAGCCAAGAAGAGTAAAAAAAAACAACTTCAATCTGTTAACAAAAATGTACCCATCAGACAAGCTTCTAAAGAAATTAGACTACTTAGATCTTTGCCTCATCTTTCTATTCTTCCTCTTCAACCTCTTTATACACTTCTTCAATCCCCAATATTTGAATCTTCTTCTGATGCCATCGACAAAGCCCTCATGTAGCTAGTAAGATCTATCTCTTCTCCTACAATCTCCAAGTTGTCCTCATGATTTTCAAAAGCTAATAAATAAACAAAAAAAAACACATTATGATTGAGAATAATTATTAGTTATAAAAAATTCTATAACAATTTTAATATGTATATGTTACCCTCATATCCGTACAACCAATTACAAGTAGTTATCAATATTTGAGCATTTGTTCATGAGAGAGAACTTCTCCACTTGTTCAAAACCCTTCCACCAATACTAAATGTCTATTTTGAAGCAACAGTGGTAATGGGTATGCTCAATATATCTCTTGCCATCATTGCAAGTTCATGATATCGAAAATAATTATCTTTCCAATAAGTAAGAACATCAAACGAAGACTTGTTAAGCTTAACTCTAGGCTCATTCAAATAGTGCTCCAATTGTGTCTTACTTGAACTTGAAATAGATCCATCGCCATCAGAGTCATAAAATTCAAATTCCTAAAACAAAAAAAACACAAAAAAGTGAATATTCAAACACAAACTTTATTTAAAACTAAATTAAACATCAATTAAACTTTACATCACGCAAAAAAACAATGAAATGTATATATAAAAAAAATTACCATAAGATTTTCATCAAGTTCTTTTACACCATCTTGATCATTCCCTCTACCCATGCTTTGAGTTCTAGATTTAACCTTCTCATACTCTTTAAAGAATTTTTTGAGCTGGTCAAGAATAATTCTAGACTTGTTTTCATAATCCACATCAAACTTTTTCAAAGAAAATTTTATGAATTTCATCTTGAAGCGCGGATCAAGTATGACAGCAAAGGCCAACACAGTACAATGTTCATCCCAATATTTATTAAATTTTCCTTGCATTGATAAAGCCATTTCTCTCAAATTGCTATCTATACTTTGTATTTCCCTGAAAGTATTAGAATGAATCTTGCACACATTGTCAAAATATAAGTTGGCAGTAGGATAATTTGTTCCAGAAAACAAAGTAGTTATGTCATAAAAAGGCTTCAAAAACTTGCAAATTTGTTGAAACCTATGCAGCTTTTCTTCTGTTGGGAGATCTTCAAGTCGAAAGTTTGCATCTTCTGTGGGCAAAATTATAAAAGCAATATAATAAAAGAGGTATCTCTCAAGCATTAAATAACTTGAATTCCATCTAGTGGGTACATCCAACCACAATCCCTTTGTATGCTCTAGATTAACCTGCCTTGCATATTCTTTAAACTTCATTACTCTTGATTCTGACCCCACAACATACTTTACATTATTCCTAACTCTATCCAAAGCTTTACCAAGCACTTTCAAACCCTCTTGAACAATGAGATTTAAAATATGAGCACAACAACGAATATGAAAAAATGCACCATGAGACAGCAAAGCATCCTGTTGAACAAGTTTGTTACGCAACAAATCTTGCATGTTATCCATATTACGTGCATTGTCCAAAGTAATGCTAAAAATTTTCTTCTCAATTCCCCAATCTCTCAATAAAGTGTAGACAGTACTACACAAAGTATTTGCCTTATGTAGAGGTGGAACATGACAAAAATTCAAAATTTTACTTTACAGCATCCAATTTTCATCCGCAAAGTGTGCAGTAAGACAAAGATACCTTCTATTTGTGCATGATGTCCACATGTCACTAGTCAAACAAATTCTACCAGAAATCTTTCCCAACTGAGACTTAAGATTTTCTTTCAATTTTTTATGCAATTTCAAACAATCAGCTTTAATAGTATTCTTACTAACAGTTTGAACAGTACTATTAAGAAAAACATGAATTTCCCTATTTGCTTCATGTTCGGCCCATGTGAATGTATACCCATGTTTTATAATAGCCTTAGCAGCCAATTCACGATAAACTTGTTGATCTACATTCATATTACTAGTAGTTTCCTCCTTAGGTCGCTTAAGATAAGTTTGCACATGACGTTTAAGGTTGCAAGTACCACTTACAGATACTGCACCATAGGATTTACCACAATGCTTGCATTTGGCTTTTGGCTTTTTAGATGGAGATTGCCCTTCAATAATGTCAAAGTCATTCCAAATCTTACTAAATCTCATTGAAGAAGTAGAAGAAACTTTACTTTGGCTCTGGACTTCTTGCTCATCATTATTGTAATTAACACTCATTGATTGATTTAACTCCATATGTATAACTCCTACCAATAGCAAAAAAGAAAAATTAAAAGTTTAGATTATTTACTGTTTAGGAGATATGAATAAAGTTATTAAGAGATAACTGACAAATAAATATAATCAAGGCCAAAAGATAATAATAGAAACAATACTATATTGGACACAAAGTAAAAAGTCATCAGTCATCAATGATTTGTTATAATTTTGTATGAGACCATGTGTATAGTTTATTATAATTTTATAGAAGACTGTAAGAGATCACATGCGTTATTTATTATAATTTTATATAAAAAAATCACGTGTATTTTTGTATACCTGTGTCCTGAGTACATGTTATTTATTCTATGTTTTTTTTTTATTTTTTTATTTAGTGTAGTCTTATTGAATACAATATACCTGTATACTGTAGTTTAGTATACCTGTATCCTGAGTACACGTTATTTATTCTATGTATTCTGAGTATACAAGTATACTAAACTACACGTGATTTTTTCTTTTTTTATTCTGTGTAGTCTTATTGATTTCCAAGTATATTGAAGTTTAGTATACCTGTATTCTTTTTTTATTCTGTGTAGTCTTATTGAATTCAATAAGATTACACAGATTAGTATACTTATCTTTCCAATAAGGCTACACGTTATTTATTCTGTGTTTTTTTTTCTTTTTTTCTTTGTCACATGAAGGACAATAACAATGGGTACGTTGGATCAACTACTGTACATAAACAAATAAAATAAAAAATTACTTTGGACTTGTTTGATGCAGGCAACCAGGCGTACAACTAATAGAAAATAAAACACCAACCATAACATCACACGTACAACTAATAAAAACAAATTGGCTAGTGCAATCAATACTTCTCTAATAAAGCACATGAAAATAGTAAATTATCTTAAAAAATATATCAAAGCACATGAACAACTTGGCTAATGCAATCAATACTTCTCTTATAAAGCACATGGAAATAGTAAAAAATCTTAAAAAAATCAAAGCACATGAAATAATAATGATAATAAATATTAAATCTACCTCACTTCACTTGAATTTCCAGCCACTTTTCGTTCTTCAATCAGAATGAGTTGCATGGCTTCACCCAACCTTCCTCCTTTCTCTTAGACCGAGCACTTCCTTTGCAAAGCTTCTTCTCCTTTCAACCACTGGCGTCGCTGGCCATAGTCTCTTGATTTCCTCAATTAAGGGTGAGAGGTGCGAACAACAATAGCTCCATTTTGTTGCTTCTTGTGGGTATTTTGGGTTTGAATTAATTTGTAGCCTTTAGGTAAGTCTCAGGGGAATAGTTTCAAAAGGTGTTCAAGTTTTAGGTAAATGGTATGGGTTTCACTTATGGGTTGTTCGATGTGTTTGGTTTTCGGGTGTTGTCGGTATGCAGGGGCTTTGAGGTGTTGGTGAAGGTGAGGATGGGTGGTGTCAACGGTGGAAGGCTTTCATGATAATGCTCTTGGATCCTTGGTGAGATTGAAAGGCAGCGATGAATGGTCATCGGTGCAAGGTTGGGCTCCAAGAATATTTTTGTTTCGGAGGAATTAGTCTGAGTTCTAATCTCATTAGAATCACGATCAATTCATATTGTCCAGCTTTCATTTTTCAATCTAAGGGATATTAGCAATCAAATTTAGTCACTAAGGTGGCTGCTATAGGGATGAGAGATGGCTGTCATAGCGATGAGGGAGTTGCAGACTGTTTGGGTGGCTGATGGACAGAAGTTGTGCCTGGAAGAGGGGCTGTGAGAGGCAACAGGAGCTGGTGGCGTGCACAGCACCAGCTCTTTCCATTTTGGTTTTTTTTTACCTTTTTTTAATTTAATATTAATTAAATCTATTAAAATAACAAACTATTTTTTCAGTCTCAATTTCAATATTTATATTTATAATACATAATAGTTAATTAAATTTTACTCCAATGATGAATTAATTTTAATATATTGGTGTCAAATTTTAATCTAATTGAATTTTAAACTTGAGAGATAATTAGACATTTCACATTTACATGAAAGACCTCTAGGCTTTAGCTCTTGAGGATGATTAATAAATTTGTAAGACACAATGCACATTAGTCATTTTGCATAAACCATTTGATTTTAAGATGCATGCAGCATGCTATTAAACTTTTACCTTTAATGTAAAATGTTTTTTGCTTCAATCTATTATCAATTATCATGTTCATGGATTAAAGGGTAACATTGTTTTTAATTTCAAACATTCAACTTCTTATAATATATTCATGTAATAAAAATGAGCTTGATCAATGATCATATTATTAGATCATTTAATTTAATTTTGGATATATACTTGTTAAGATTCACGTGATACTAAAGTTAAAGTATCATATATATATATAAATGTGTTTAGAATTGGTCTTAATATATTATGAAATGGTTAATAATTTAATTTATTACCTTATATTTAAAATTTAAAACTCTTATTATATTAATTTATAATTAATTTTTTTTTATGTTTCATTGTTTTTGCCAGTAACGTTTCATTAAATTTGATAATTAATCTTTAAAATACAACTTGTTTTAACGTAAATATATTTTGATAAAAATTAATATATATTTTAAGGTTGGTTCACTTGGTAAATCAATTAGTAATAGGCACTATTTTCTTCTAAAGTTCAAATCTCTTTACAAGCAAAAAATTTTGCTATTGTTCAAACAATAATTTCTTATTGTTACATGTTATTTAGTATAGATGTGTTATTTTTAATTTCAAATCAAAAGTATAGTATCCAACTTTTATGATTTGAATTAGAATTAAGTACATGAAATACATATTTTTTTCTATACAACTGCTACTACTGCCGGTACCGTACAAGTTACAAGTTACAACTATTATATTATGACTCTTTTTTTCTCTAATAAAGAATATAAAATTTTATAATTAGTTTATGTATAATACATGAACTAATTTTATAAAACATATGATGTGTGTTAACATAAAAGAAGTACTACTATATATACGGGCTAAAATTTTTTTTTAATTATTTCACCCATGACATGATACATTATATAAATATTGTCTTATTTGTAATTATATATCTTATTCTTAGTTCTTAATTCCCAACCCAAAGCCAAGTGGCAATCTAGATCTAGTTGATGTAATTTTAAAACAAACTTTTAATTGTAGGTATAGAGTAGGATCCGAAAATATTTAAAATTCCCTCTAAATATTTTTACGCTTCGATCTTCCTTTCTCCCTATCATTTTTGTTTGGAAAAGTTAAATTATTTTAACTTAATATAATTTCATATTATTAACAAATTACTTTTAAATATTTAATATTTTAATTTTTATATAATTTAATTATATTATTTTTGAAGTTAACAAATTGAAAATGATTAATATCATAATATGAAATAAGTGTAAATCCCAATGATGGAAGAATCAAGCAAAAATTATCTAAATCCAAATTAATTTGAATTCGAATAAGCCCAACTCAAAATACTATGAACTCAAATGACCTGATTTTTATTCAACTTGAACTTGATTTGACTTGAAACCAAAATGATCTAAATTTGATATGATCCAATCTTTCTTTCATCAAACTTGATCTAACTCAAAATTGAAATAATCCGAATCCGAAATGACCCGATTCTCTTTTGACCCGAACTCGACTTAACCCGAAACCAAAATGATCCGAATCCGAAATTATTTGAATTTTTCTCGACCCGAACCCGAATTGACTTGAATCCAAATTAGCTCGAATCTGAAATGACCTTTTTTTCCATTAAATCGAACCCGACTTGATCTGAACCCGAAATGATCCGAACCCGATCCGACCTACCCATTTGCCACCTATAGCTGTAGTATGTTTAAGAGCAATCGACTACCTTGAATGGCAGTGGACTATCTAGGAATAGAAAGTGGACAATTTCTAGGTTTCTGACTCAAGAAAGTCGATTGCTAAGGAGACCAATCGACTACCTTGAATCGAGTAGCATTCTATCTTTCAAACAGTTAACTACCTAAAGGACCAATCGACTGCTTTTTACAGTGAAGCTTACTTCCTAAAAACCAGTCGATTGCTTCAGGAACCAGTCGATTATCCCATTAGAATTGTGAGAACCGATTATTTTGTATTGTACATGTGTATTATATGGAAATTTTAATTTATTTTGGAATATAATTGTAAATTTTAAGTAAATCATCATGTGGGCCTCACTTGGAATTTAGAGCCCAGATGTACATAAGATTAAGGAAACAGTGTTCGGGTAATGTAATGATGATATTATGAAAATTTAGAAGTCAAAATACCTTATTGGCATTATTCTCAAAGATATGACAAACAAATTTGGAAATGAGGATTATGTCTCGAGGGTATTTTCATAAATTGTACCCAAACTAAAATGAATTGGGATGAAGTAAAAATATCACGATATTCTACATAAAAAGGAGAATAAAATAGTGTCAAGAGAATTATTGAAAAGGTCGTGAAGTGAGAGAAATTCGTTGGCGGGTCACGAGTGTAAAATCGTAATTTCTTACTATCCATGCACTGCGGGTCAACGAAACCACTTTCAATCATCAAGATATGTTTAATATGACCATTTAGAACTAGAATCCAAAAATTTGTAGTGCGTTTACATGATTTTTAGGCCAACGGGACTGTAAGGGCAAAATGATCATTTATCATAGGACTGGTCAAAGATTGACCAAACATTGACCTAATTAAATCAAATTTAATTAGAATAAAAAGTTCAAATCTGAAAAATTAGAAATAATAAAATATGTGATGGCAAAAGTGTAAAATTTGAGAAGTTAAAGAAATAAATATATTAGTGGACCATGTGGCAATTTATTATTGGTTGAAACATAAATGTATGGGACTTGAAACTCAGCCATTTGAGCTTTATTCCACCGACCTTCCCTGCTCCATTTTCTGTTACACGATTTCCTTTTCTATTCCCCTGCAACTCCACGTTTCTTCTTCTTTTACCTTCGTTTCTTCATCATCTCCATGTAAAATTATCACTTTCCATATACCAAATCATGAGACTTCATACATAAGAGTAATTCCTCATCAAATAAACTGTTTAAAAACCAAAAATAATGGCTAGAAACAGACGTGAAAGGCTGCTGACCGAATGGGTTTTTGGTGTTTGGTTTGTGCTGCCAAAAAGAGAGGTGAGCAGTGAATGATTTTTGGTTTAATTCAAGTTGATGAGTTGGTAGTTTAAAGCATGAAAAACTGGTTTATGGCTAAAAAAATGAAAATTTAGAAGAAGAAGAATGAAAGAAACATAAGAAAAGAGAAATTGAAGTTGTCGATTATGGGAGAAGAAAAATGTGAAACTTTTGTCGGTTCCATAAAAGAAAGAAAGAAAGGAAACAAAAGGAAAAATAGGAAATGTTAATATAATTTTTAATAACGATGAATTTTAAATTAAAAATGGGAAGAAAAGATGAGTTTGAGTCAAGAATGGTGGCTGCCATAAAATGTAATTGATCAAGACACAAATTAGTCAACATGTACAACCAGTTATAGAAAATGGAGGAAAGAATGTTGACTTTGATGCTTAAATGATAGAAAAAAAATGCAAACAAAGAAAGGCAACAAATGTATTTAGGTTCATGACTAAAATGAAACAATAAATTTATTCAAATAGAGGCCATTCGGCCATGACAAAAAGGATGAAAATGATGGAGTAATTTTAGAAATTAATGGTGGTGAAATTAATGTAAGAAAAATATAAGAAGTGTCCATAGAATCTAATGTGCAAAATGATGAGTTTTAAGACATGAAGATATACTTGATCAAGTATGTTTTACAAGTTGATCATGTTGAATTTTGATGTTTATTAGAGAAGGAATGAGGTAATCAATATTAATAAAGTTATTAGTGACGTAAACAGTAAAGAGATTAAATTATGATTATGAGAAAGAGTATAGTTTAAGTATGACAATGAGATTTCAATGTGAATTTTATGGTATGAGAATGAATAAATAGAATATAATAGTAATGGAATTGTTGGTGGAATTATCTGCAGCTGGGAGTAACGGTTTGCAACTTGTGCATCCGAAGAGACCGGATATACTATACAGGTAAGGGATGCGTGTGTAACCTGTAGCGATATTTCAAATACATACTTATTATGCAAATAATTTATTATGAATATTCTTGAAATGAATTGCATGGAAAATCTGTGGAATTGAGGCTGTACATGAAAATCGAAACTGTGTTTTATTTGCAAGAGGGTTAGGGTAATAGCAGCCGTTCTGCTGCTCAAATTTCTAAAATATTTTCTAAAAATATTAGAAAATATTTAATTAAACGAATTGATGATTTCCTAGCCTTGACAATAAGGAATTTATTATTTTTCATAAAACATGAATATACTGAAAAGCATTATTTAAATATTCATGTTACCAATTTTATTGAAAAAGAGAATACAGAATATTTCTCTTACATGTTTTACAACCTATGATATAGGTTATGAGATGAAAAGATGAAAAGTGAATATTTTATAAATATTTTTCATAAATACTCACTTTATGATTTAATAAAATCCTTTATGGACTGATTAAAGAATAACAAATTTTACTTATTTCTATAAAGGTGATATCATTGTGTGAATATTGTTTTGAGACTAAAATGTTTCTACATGTGTTCCATAGTGAAAAATGTATTTATAAAATCACTATGAATTTTCGAAAATAAATATTACTATTTTCCATAAAGTATGAAATTACCGGAAAATGATTTCCAGTAATCTTGACATTTGAATTTTGAAAGAAAGCATGGAAATATGAATATATGTGTTTACAGTAAAATGGAATATTTATGAGATTTATTACTACAATGTAATTATTTTATAACACTATTTTCACCGTACGAGATATTGTGATTTACATCTTTATGGATTTTCTAAAAGATGTTATTGATTTTACTAAATTCCATAAAGGTGATGAGATTTCACAAATACTATTTTGAGACTGTTGGGCCCAATATCATGCCGTTATGTGATATGTGACATGTGATATGTATTCAGTCCCGGTTAACACCTGATCGGTGTCTAATTGAGGACTACCTTAAACTATGGCCATAGATCTGACTTGATTATTTTTACCCTACCAGGGTACGTTCTCTCTAGCATGATATATTCTGAATGATGTCTTAGTCTCCACTTTTATGAGATATGAAATGATATGTGATATGGAAAGTGTATTTAAATGCAAAAAGGTATATGAATTTGTTTTTACATAAAAAAGAAAAAATGATTTCAAACAGTTTATCGTACTACATAGAGTATTGTACTGTTTATGATTTATATAGTGACATGTGAAATGAGTTAAAGGAAGATTTTGAGATATTAAACTAATATTCTTTTTAAAGAATATATGAATAGTAGTTTATTTGATTTAAATCCATTATTTTATAAAAACATTATTTTGAAAAGGATATGAGATGATATGGAAAATGATTGATCTTAACAACAATATTTACTCCCTATAGTTGCTTCTAAGTTTCGGGACAACACAGGTATTTCCAAATACCTTCCTTATTCCATCCGGATCCCTAGCTGACTATAGTATCTGTGAGAACTCGTTATTTTGTACTGTACATGTACGAAATTACAAATTTTGGATAAATAGATAAATTATTATTGACTGATTTAATAGAGATAGCATGAAAGTCAATAAGAAGGGCTGACTTTGGCATGGGAAGAAAGACTAAATTCATGAGAAAATAACTAGGAAGAAAATGGTTAACAATAATGGACAGGGTGACGTGAAATGAGAAGAAAGAAAATGCTGGTTGTGACGTGAAAAGAAGGAAGAATGAGAGCTGAAATTTGTGCTAAATAGTCAATAGTAAAAGTCAATATAAAGGGCTGAAATGGTGTGGAAATAAGAATGAAAATGAGTATGTTGCTGCCGTAAATAAAGAAAAGAACATGGACTTGAATTAATGATAAATAGTTATGTTAAGAAAGTCAAAAGTGAAGGCAGCATATATATAATTGATACATTGACTAAGAATTGAAACAATAAAAATTTAAGTAGATAAAGGCCATTCAGCCATAATGAGAAGAGAGGAATAATGGCATGAAAAATAGCCATTTTTAGCTATAAGCATATACTTACATCTACATGTTGATGTAAATCATAGCTTAAAAATTTAAAGGTAATTAAGCTAATGAATTTGGTGGAATTATATTGCAGTTGGAAGTTCGACGTTCGTGTGGTGCACGAGATAGCGCGATCTTGATAAACAGGTAAGAGATGCGTGTGTAGATTTGTAGGGATATCTAAATGCATGATTTACATGCTATGAATTTTACACGAATTATGGAATATCAATTTGCCTCAAATTACATGAAATCTGTGGTTTTCTGGTTGGTAAACTGTGTTTGCAAGTGCAGGAAGGCAAGGACTCAAGTAGCCATTATACTGCTGAAATTTATTCAAAATATTAGAAAATAATTTGGTGCATTATTGATATTTCTCCTAGCCTCGAAAGGGATAAATTAAATATTTTTCATAATGGTTTTTATACCAAAAAATATTTATTAAATATTCTTGACATCGATTTCGGTGAAGGTGTCACTACTGAAAATTCATTCCATATGTTTCATAGTGAAATGCGTGATTGGTGAAGTGAAATGGTGAATAGTGAATATTTTATAATTATTCTCAGTATGATATTCACTATTTAATTATGACTTTCCTTTATGGGATAAATAAATTTTTATCACGTGTAATGATTTTCATAAAGGCTTTATCACTGTGTAAATATTGTTTTGAGACTAAAATGTCTCTACACGTATTTATGGTGGAAAATGTGTTGGCGGAATTATGAAATTTGAAAAATAAAATATTTTATTTTTTCATAAATCATGAAAATATTGGAATTGATTTCTAATAACTTTGAATTTCATGTTTTGGAAAGAAAGCATGAAAACACGTGTGCATGTGTTCTATGATGAAAAGGAACAGTTATGAAATTTTATTTCTACTGTAGGATTATCTTATAAACTGTTTTCACCATACGAGATATTGTGATTTATAACATTATGGATTTTCTGAAAGAGGTTATTAATTTTACTAAATTCCATAAAGGTAATGAGAGTTCACATATACTGTTTTGAGATTGATAGGCCCCATATCATGCTGATATGTGACATGTGATATGTGATATGTGAAGCTGTTGACATTGAGCCGTCTTCAGTGTCCCAGTTGTCATCGCTCAGTGTACGACCGAGGACACCTATAAACTATGGCCATAAATCTTTATGATGATTTATTGTCTTTATAGGGATCTCACATGTACCCTATTATTCCCTACGAGACTTATAGCATGACATCATTAGGGTGTTGCCTGGTCTCCACTATTATTCCACGTGTTTGGATTTGATGAGAAATGTGGAAATATACTGTTTTATAGTGATTTTTATCACGGATTTGTGAAATATGTGAACAGTGTATTTTACTGCTACATGTGTTTAAAGTGATTGATTTCAACGGTGGAAATCAAACTCAATTTCAAATGTGGTTCATATGATTTACTAAATTGTTTATTTAATCATATGACATTTTATATGCAGTAGAAATTTTAATAAATTTTATATTTTAAAGACTTTACTGCATATAGTCTTCAAGGTATCAAGATTTGCAAACAAATCTCTCACTGAGCCGTAGTTTTGCTCACTCCAATATTTTATCTCCCTAGATATTTTACAGCGACCATTTGAGGTATGTTATTTGAGGATTCGAGGCTGCATATTTAGCACCCTGAGGTAGTGCTTATAGATCTTGGAGATATAATTATCTTATTTTATATGTTCAGACTTATGAGTTACAGTACTACGATATTGTATTAATTATGGGGATGTAAGTATTGATTACAAATACAATTTGTGAATATTTATTTCTGTTAACTATATTAAGTTACGAATATTGTGTTTTAGTGAATAAAATGTGTAAAATAAGATATCGCAGACAGCCCAACCTATCCATATGTTACGAAAATGTGTAATAAGGGTAAAATACTGTGTACTTGGGATGTGACAGTATCCTTCCTATTTCGGTCCTTATAGCACCTATAGGAAAATAAGGATTTTAATGCATATAGATTTCGAAATATCTAGTTTTACATACAATTCTCTTACTAAGCCGTAGTTTGCTCACCCTTTTATTTTAACATCTGCAAAGTACTTCAATGATTGTGTGATTAGCATCTGGGGATTGTTGGCTGCGCATTTAGTGCCTCGATGCAGCGAGCTTATATCCTAGAGGTATAATCAGTTATTTTATATGTTCAGACATATTTTACAATACTATAGTGTTGGAAATTAAATAAGGGATGCAATGATAAATAAATTCTCAGCATATAAATATTTCAATAATTATAAATTACAATTTGTTAAATAGTTACTGTTTAAGGAAAAAGGAAAGTAAGGCATCATAGACAGCCCAACCATATAAAATGTGTGAAAAAACGTGAAAAATCGTGAAAAGTATGGATATGGGATGTGACAAGAATTTTGAAAATAAAATTTTTTTAATTTAGGAAATTAAAGGTGTTGGCTCTATAGGCTAAACCAAGAGGGCGGGCGAATCGGTTCTTAGTAAATATTATGTTCGTTTTTTGATTCTTCTAAATTCTCTAGCCTATATTGAAGTTTTCTAAGTTCTCTAGGCTACTCAAGTATGCAATATAAATTCAATTTAACAATCACAATATAAATGCAAATAAGTAAAGAGAGTAAGGAAAGAAAAATGTACACAACCGATTTATAGAGGTTCAGCAACCTTGCCTACGTCCTCTACCTTGAGACAGTCCCAAGGATTTTCCCCAAATCCACTAACTTGAACTTGTGTTACAATCTCTCTTTTTCAAGGCTCAAGAGTGTTGGCTCTTATAGGCAATACCGAGAGGGGGGTGAATCGGTTCTTAGCTAGCCTTAAGCCCGTTTTTCGATTCTTCTAAATTCTCTAGCCTATATGAGTATTTTCTAAGTTCTCTAAGCTATTCAAGCATGCAATTCAAGTTCAATGAAATAAACACAATATAAGTGCAAGTAAATAAAGAGTAGGGAGAGAGAGATTTACACAATCGATTTATAGAGGTTTGGCTACCTTGCCTACGTCCTCTACCTTGAGATGCTCTCAAGGATTTTCCCAAATTCACTATCTTTGAATTTGTCTTTACAATCCCTCTTTTTAAAGGCTCAAGAGAAACCTCTCTCTTTTTCTAGGCTCAAGAGAAACCTCTCTCTTTTTCTTAGGCTAAAGAATAACCTCCATCTTTTTCTTAGGCTAAAGAGAAACCTCCCCTTTTTACAAGGAATGAATTGGTTTACAATAGGTGTAATCAAAGAAGGCCTCTAAGTTGGCAAATGATTACAAAGATTAAGCACAAGGAAAAAGCCTATACAATATTTGTGCTATTCTATACAAGGAATATGAGAGTGATGGAAGATGAAGACTTTGTAGCTCTTGATTTGTTGTTGAGGCTTGAGGATTTGAGGAAAATGAGTATTGGAGATGATTGAGTAGTTCCTCTTGCTTTCTTTAGCTTCTAAGGCTCTATTTATAGTCCCTTGGATGTATTCTAGCCGTTGGGTGGAGCCAAATCTCGGATATTACCGTTGTCTCACAAAAACTAGTCGTTATAGGCTATTTTCGGGCAAAGGGATCGATCCCTTCCCATAGGGGATCGATCCCTTCATTCCAGATCTGAATCTTCTGGCCTGAGGGACCTTTTCTAGTCGTTGGGAGCCACTCTGCCTTTAGGGGATCGATCCCTTACCTTAGGGGATCGATCCCTTCTTTCCAGAATTGATTTTTCTGAGCTGCGGGACTTTTTCTTACACCAAAAAGCTTACTGCCACTAGGGGATCTATCCCTTCCCTTAGGGGATCGATCCCATGCCTCCAGAAAGCCATTTTCCTGCACTTTTGGGTTAGAAATGATTTGACCTTTGATCCTAATCCAACCCAAAACATATTGGCACTTTTGTGGGAGTTTTTCTTGACTTTCTTTAATGAAAACATTGTCCAAAAATTCATTAAGTGATTTTCTAAAATATTCAAAACATTTATAAAGAATTAAGACCAATAAGGATGTATCATTAAATTATGGTCTTAAAGTTTGATATGTTCACTTGAAAATGGATTGAGAAAATCATGTGTGATAAGGCAAATTTACAATATGAATTAAAACATTAAAGCTTACTTAAGTTTTTGTCATTTCAAAATATATATGGCAATTTAAAGCTAACAATCTCCCCCTTTTTGATATGACAAAACTTAATGTAAATTTGCTTTGAAAATTCTTTTGAAAAATACTCCCCCTCAAATAAAGCAGGATTTTATAAAGCTCCCCCTTAATATAAGCATGGGTTTTGAAAATGAATTTTCAAACTCTTTCTCTCCCATTATCTCTCCCCCTTAATATCTCTCCCCTTTAATAACTATCTCTCCCCCTTTTTGTCATAGCAAAAAGAAGGAAAAAGAATAGAAAATATGCTCCCCCTAAAACCATGGCTATGTGAGAAGAGATAAAAGAAGAATATGCTCCATCCAACAAGAAACATGTTAACTCATAGCACAAATAAATAAGTCAATTGTTCATAAAGAGTATGAAATATTTATGCAATGAACATGACTTATGATCCTATGCCAATTGTTTATAAATAAGTTTGCAATAAGTTCTCAATTGGTAAGAAATTAAGCAAGCACCTAAGTATATCAATTGTTTTTCTTAAGTCCAACTAAGGTGCATGGCAATACATCATGATTATGAGCTAGACTTAGATGACATATCATATGCATGAGCTCATAAATCATTTTCAAACAAGAGTGTGCATAGAATTAAGACATATAGCAATTAATTACAAATTCTAGCACACAAGAGTTTCATGCAAAAATATCCTAAATGGATTCTTCTCTATTTGTCATTTCAAACTAAAGAGCACAAGAAGAATTGTCAATTTAAAGCTCATACCAATTGGTAATTTAGTTTTGGCTTACCAATTATTGAAAATATGGTTACCAATGATACTAATTGTTATTTCAATCTAAATACCAATTGTTACTTATGGTTGACTTAGGCATTTTGCATGAATCTAATATCTATGTGTAGTGTGTTCATGTCAAGAAAATAATCATTCTAAATATGCAAGAACACAATCACACATCATCAAATATGCATATGGATCAAATAAACATTAGCACACTATCATAAGGTATTAATCCATATTCATATTCCCAAAGTTATACCATATGAAAGATTCAAACAATAAAGATATTCAAGCAAACACATTTTCTTCCATGGTTTCAAGTACAAAAATCCTATGCTCATTTTCAATTCAAATCCTTAACCACTTATGAGCAAGGAAAGATTCAAAATTACCTTTTTAATCAATTAAGAGCCATATCCCTAGTTGTTATCATCATTTAACGTTCTAGAGGGTATATGCTATTTTAACTAAAATGGTTTCACCTAAGTGAATCAATATTATCAAGCTAAAATATATTTTATCATCAAAATCCATAAGTTATGAGTGAGATTAAGCACATTATATCATGAAATAACTATTCTCATCTCATAGGCATGATTATTGATTCAACTTAAGCAAACATGCATGTTCATCATCAAAACAATCAAGAGTCTATGCATGTGTATCAATTGTTTGTGTTGTCATTAATGCTCAAGTTCCATAATAATTTGGCCATAAAGAATTAATTTCATGGATGATAAAGTTTCATGCATTTGAACATTTAGGATCCATTTACCAGCACAAATTATAGGTCAATGACCATTACTAATTGTTGAATTTACATTTGGAATCAATCCACTAGATGTATAATTATCATGAAACCTAGAGTGGAGTAGTTGAGTCAAGCTAAGAAACATAATCCGATAAGCATGCTTGACTAAGATGAACAAAAAGGAATGAAGAATAGTCATTATGCACAAGTTCATCAAATTCTCAAATATATCCATAAATTCTTGAAATAAATCTCAAAATTATGTTTAAGCATTCATTGAAAGTATATTTCAAGATTATTTCAAGATTCATGAGTGTTTTCAACAAGAAGAATGATTTTGCACTTGTGAGTTCAATAAAAATGATATTGATTGTTGAAAGTGATACCATTTGTTGGAAATGATATTAATTGATGAAGTTCAGGCATGATATCAATGACAAATGAATTTTCATAGTTTAAAGATCATCAAAAAGAAGTTAAAATACTGGATTTTAAGTTGAGAAGAAAGAAGATATCAAGAGAGTGAAAAATCCTTCTCAAATTCGGTTGAAAAAGTGCAGAAAAGCCATTTTGGCCTGGGGGGATCGATCCCTTAAGTAGGGGAATCGATCCCTTAACTCCAGAATGTAGATTTCCTGCATTCTGTTCTAGGGGGATCGATCCTGCTTGCTAAGGGATCCATCCCTCATCCTGTTTCTGCAGTTTTTGACAGAAAATCCAAACTTTGAGGTGCCCAAACTTCGTTTTTGAGTAATTTAAGTCCAATTAAAGGTTTAAACATTTGTAAAACATTATTTTGGACTTGTATGAATGAAAAACATGATTGAAAAACCATTAACAATAGACTTTGCAATTTTGGAAGAATTTTCACAATAAAATGCATTTTTGGCCTCAAAGGAGATCATTTTGAGATTTAAGCATATTTTGACCAAACCAATGCATTGAATTACATAAATATGTCAAAACAAACTTGTTCACATAGATTTAAGCATATATATCATTAAAACATACATCTAGTGAACAACATGCCATGATTTCTAACATGCATATTCTTCATTAAAGCTCATGACAAGGCATTTTGCATATATGACATATTTGACAGCTTTTGAGCAACTAAATATATTATCTAGACATATCAAACTTGCTCAAGATGTAGAAAACCAAAAATCATTTCAAAGTCACTAAACATGTCTTTCATTCAATGTATTAAGCACTCAACAATCATGCCTTTTGCTCAATCACAACGCATCATTAATCACTAACCAATTTTCTCATCAAAGCACAAAAAGTTTAAGGAGTAAGGAATTAAGCTTACAATACTCCTTTGCTAAAGAATGCTTTGCCTTGACTAGTTGAATCCACCTTGTGCCATCCTTTGAAGAATTGTTGTGATGGATCCTCAAGCTTTTTCTTTTTCTCATTGGCACAAGCAATCTCCATAGAGGTGTGTAGAGCATTCAAATTCCATTGTTCCATTGTATTCCCATGCTCTAACACTCCTACAATAAACAAATTTATGCATGCTTTGGTACCCAAATTTTCATGGGTCCATGAGAGTTAGTGTTCACAATTTTTAATCCTTTTGGGATCCATTTCAAGCACAATTCATCATTATTCATAGCATGCTTTGGCACCCACATTTTTCTAACTACTCTTCCTCTAAATGTGATTTTTCTATATGTGCATGCTTGTGAAGAGTGTCCTATTCTATTGCATAGTGAGCATATAAGAGATAAATCATGCATAGTATTTTTGCTCACAAGAAAATTCTTTAGATGAGTTTCTTTATGTATTGCATTATAGCCTAACCCATCTTTATCAAAGAAAGCTCTTTAGGTCTTTAACATATGATCTAGCTTTTGTTGACCCATATAAAACCTAGAAAATGAGTTATGCAAATTTAAGTTCTTTTTATTCAACTCATTTATTGCTAGATTTGCTTCTTCTAACTTCTTCTCAAATTAAAGTTTGGCATTTAATAGCATTTCATTTTCTATTTTCAATTTAGCAATGATTTTCTTATATTTGGAGTTCATGCATTGAAATTCATTTGCTAAATCATCAAAGGCATTTTGTAGTTCACTAAAGGTATAATCATTATTTTCACTAGAACTACAACTAGCCTCATCATCACTAATGGCCATAAAGCATGTGTAGGCTACCTCATTATCTACGTTTTCCTCTTCGGAGCTATCACTATCACTCCATGCAGCCACAAATGCTTTCTTCCTAGGTTTCCTATCCTTTTCCTTCCTAAGTAAGGGGCAATCTAGCTTAGTGTGACTCGGTTCATTACATTCATAACACACTAAGGGGTCTTTTTCTCTCCTACTAGATTCTCCTCTTATTACCCCTCTACTTTGGTGCCTCCTATCATTCTCTCTCTCTTTCATTCTCATAAATCTATTAAATCTTTTGGCAAACATTGCCATTTCTTTTTCTTCCTCATTTCCACTCTCATCACTATCATCTTCAATGACCTCATGAGTAAGACTTAAGTGCTACCCCTACTTTCTTTGAAGGCACTTCATTTCTTTTCAATTTCATCTCATATGTAAGTAGGGAGCCCATAAGTTCATCTAGAGACAAGGTATTTGGATCTTTAGACTCTTCTATTGCGGTTACCTTTGCCTCCCATGATTGTGGCAAGCTATTCAAAATTTTCTTTACCATTTCAACATTGGAATAGTTCTTGCCTAATGCCTTAAGTCCATTAATTATATCATTAAACCTAGTTAACATTTCGCTAATGGACTCATTTTCTTTCATCCTAAATAGCTCATAATCATGTGTGAGCATTCCTACTTTTGTTTCTCTAACTTGATTTGTCCCTTCATGTGTGATGGCCAATTTGTCCCATATTTGTTTAGCATTCTCACATAGAGAGACTTTATTATACTCATTGGGACCTAATGCACAAAAGAGAGTGTGCATAGCCTTGGCATTCAATTGTGCTAATCTCATATCATTTGTGTCCCACTCATCCTCACTTTTAGGGACATCTTTTCCATCAACTTTCTTCATTGGAATTTTGGGACCATTAACAATCACTATCCACACTTCATAATCATTAGATTGTACAAAGAACATCATCCTAATTTTCCAAAATGAATAATTCTCACCATTGAAGAGTGGAGGTCTAACTAATGATTGTCCCTATTCTCCTAGGGGTGTGCCTACGTTCAAGTGAGCCATTTAAGATCGTTTTGCTCGATAGAGGTTAGTCTAAATCAATCTTGAGCTCAAGCTCTGATACCAATTGTTGGCTCTTATAGGCAATATCGAGAGGGGGGTGAATCGGTTCTTAGCTAGCCTTAAGCCCATTTTTCGATTCTTCTAAATTCTCTAGCCTATATGAATAGTTTCTAAGTTCTCTAAGCTATTCAAGCATGCAATTCAAGTTCAATGAAATAAACACAATATAAGTGCAAGTAAATAAAGAGTAGGGAGAGAGAGATTTACACAATCGATTTATAGAGGTTCGGCTACCTTGCCTACGTCCTCTGCCTTGAGACGCTCCCAAGGATTTTCCCAAATTCACTATGTTTGAATTTGTCTTTACAATCCCTCTTTTTAAAGGCTCAAGAGAAACCTCTCTCTTTTTCTAGGCTCAAGAGAAACCTCTCTCTTTTTCTAGGCTCAAGAGAAACCTCTCTCTTTTTCTTAGGCTAAAGAATAACCTCCATCTTTTTCTTAGGCTAAAGAGAAACCTCCCCTTTTTACAAGGAATGAATTGGTTTACAATAGGTGTAATCAAAGAAGGCCTCTAAGTTGGCAAATGATTACAAAGATTAAGCACAAGGAAAAAGCCTATACAATATTTGTGCTATTCTATACAAGGAATATGAGAGTGATGGAAGATGAAGACTTTGTAGCTCTTGATTTGTTGTTGAGGCTTGAGGATTTGAGGAAAATGAGTATTGGAGTTGATTGAGTAGTTCCTCTTGCTTTCTTTAGCTTCTAAGGCTCTATTTATAGTCCCTTGGATGTATTCTAGCCGTTGGGTGGAGCCAAATCTCGGATATTACCGTTGTCTCACAAAAACTAGCCGTTATAGGCTATTTTCGGGCAAAGGGATCGATCCCTTCCCATAGGGGATCGATCCCTTCATTCCAGATCTGAATATTCTGGCCTGAGGGACCTTTTCTAGTCGTTGGGAGCCATTCTGCCTTTAGGGGATTGATCCCTTACCTTAGGGGATCGATCCCTTCTTTCCAGAATTGATTTTTCTGGGCTGAGGGACCTTTTCTTGCACCAAAAAGCTTACTCCCACTAAGGGATCGATCCCTTCCCTTAGGGGATCGATCCCATGCCTCCAGAAAGCCATTTTCCTGCACTTTTGGGTTAGAAATGATGTGACCTTTGATCCTAATCCAACCTAAAACATATTGGCACTTTTGTGGGAGTTTTTCTTGACTTTCTTTTATGAAAACATTGTCCAAAAATTCATTAAGTTATTTTCTAAAATATTCAAAACATTTATAAAGAATTAAGACCAATAAGGATGTATCATTAAATTATGGTCTTAATGTTTGATATGTTCACTTGAAAATGGATTGAGAAAATCATGTGTGATAAGGCAAATTTACAATATGAATTAAAACATTAAAGCTTACTTAAGTTTTTGTCATTTCAAAATATATATGGCAATTTAAAGCTAACAAAGAGAAACCTCTCTGTTTTTCTAGGCTCAAGAGAAACCTCCCTTTTTTTTAAGACTAAAGAGAAACTTCCTCTTTACAAGGTGTGTTTGTGTTTACAAGGAATGTAATCAAAGAAAGGCCTTTAGGTAGGCAAGTGATTACAATGTTTAAGCTTTAGAAAAGATAATCTAAAAGATTTGTGCTATAAAATATAAAGATGATGAGAGTAATAGAAGATATTGAATTCTAGCTCTTGAACTCTTTGAGATGCTGGGAGAAGATGAAGAAATTGAAGAATAATATGTCTTGGCTGCTCTCTCTTCTTTCTTGAGCTTCCAAATCTTTATTTATAGTCCCTTAGATGGTTTATGAATGTTAGTATGAGCCAAAATTGAATATGACCATTGTATCTCACAAAACTAGCCGTTACAGTCCATTTTCGAAATAAGGGATCGATCCTTTGACCTAAGGGATCGATCCTTTACTTCATTCCACGCTTCCAAGACTTTCTGCCATGAAGGGATCGATCCTTTCCCTTAGGGGATCGATCCCATGCTTCCAGAAAGCATTTCCTGCACTTTTTTAGACCATTTTGGGTTAGAAATGATGTAGACTTTGATTTTAATTCAACCCAAAACATTTTAGAATTTTGTAGGAGTTTTTCTTGACTTTTGTCAAATGAAAACATAGTCCAAAAACTCATTAAGTAATTTTCTAAAATTTTGTTCAAATATATTCTTGAAAACATTACTAATGAAAATATTCAAAATCATTTTATAAAGTATTAAGACCAATAAGAATATATCATTAAATCATGATCTTGACTTAAAATGTTTTGAAAAAATCATTTGTGATAAAGCAAATTTACAAAATGAATCAAAACATAAAAGATCACTTAAGTTTTTGTCATTTCAAAATACATATATCAATTTAAAGCTAACAATCTCTCCCTTTTTGATATGACAAAACTTAAGGTAAAGTTACTTTGAAAATTCTTTAAAGAAATACTCCCCCTTAAATAAAGCATGGTTTTGTAAAGCTCCCCCTTAATATAAGCATGGTTTTCAAAAGAAGTTTTCAAACCCATTATTTTTCCCCCTTTTTGTCATAGCAAAAAGAAAGAAAAATAAAAATTATGCTCCCCCAAAAATTATGGCTTAAAGAAATGTGAGAACAAAGAAATATGCTCCATCCAACAAAAAACATGTTAGTACATGGGACTCATAGAACAAATAAATAAATCAATGTCCATAAAGAGTATGAAATATTTGTGCATGCAAAGAATATGACTTATGATCCTATACCAATTGTTTATAAATAATTTTGCAAGAAGTTCCCAATTGGTAAATAATGCTGCAAGTTGTTTATAAATTATCTACTAAGTCTTATAACTTGCTTATTTCAGTTTTATCAAACACCTAGAAATATAAGTTGTTCTCTAAAGTCCAACTAAGGTGCATGTCAATAAATCATGATTATGAGCTGAAATTAGATGACATATCATATGCATGAGCTCATAAATCATTTTCAAGAAAGATTTTGCTTAGAATGAATACATACATCAATTAACCACAAATTCTAGCACAATAGTGTCTCATGCAAAAGTGTCTTATATAAATTCTTCCCTATTTGTCATTTTAATCTAAAGAGCATAAGAAGAATTGTCAATTTAAAGCTTATACCGATTGTTACCAATGGTTGACTTAGACATTTTGCATGAATCCAATTTTTCTGCGTAGTGTGTTCATATCAAGAAAATAATCATGCTAAATATGCAAGAACACAGTCACACATCATCAAATATGCATATGGATTAATTTAACATTAGCATACTATTATAAAGTATTAATCCGTATTCATATTCACAAAACTATACCATATGGAAGATTCTAAAACTCAAGTTATTCAAGCACACACATTTTCTTCTATAAAAACACAAAATCCTATGCTCATTTTCCAATTCAAGATCTTCACCAATTATAAGCAAGAAAAGATTCAAAATTACCATATTAATCAAATCAAAGCAATATCCCTAGTTAATTTTAACATTTAAAGTTCTAGAGGGTATATGCTATTTTAACTACAATGGCTTTACCTAAGTGAATCAATATTATCAAGCTAAAATGTCTTTTAAGATTTTCATTCTATGAGTGAGATCAAGTACAATTTCATGAATAACTAATATTTTCATCTCATAAACATGATCATTGATTCAACTTAAGCAAACATGCAAGTTAAACATCAAAACAATCAAGATTCAATGCATGGATATCAATCAAGGTGCATTTGTTCAAGTTTGCATTTATCTTTGAATGTTGATGTTGTCATTAAAGCCTAAGTTCTTAAAAATTTGGCCATAAGAAAAATCTAAGTTCATGGATGACAAATTTTCATACATTTCAACATTTAAGATCCATTTATCATCACATATTATAGGTCAAGGACAATTATGACTTTAGGTAATGTGTTAGGCATCTCAAACATTATATTTACCTTAGTCATATTTTGAATTCTATCATTAAGGTCAAATTATAATCATTTTATCATTCACGCATATATTTTGACCTTTAAATATTTATATTCCACTAAATGTATAGTTATCATGAAGCCTAGTGTGGGATAGATACGTCAAGTTATAAGATGAAGTCCTCTTAAGCATGCTTGACTAAGATGAACAAAAGAAATTAATATGTTTATCAATCACTAGTTCATCAAATTCTCAAATATATATATACACAAATCATTGAAATAATGTTTAAGCATTCATTGAAAGTAATTCAAGATTATTTCAAGATTTATGCAAATCATGAGTGTTTTTAACAGGAAAAATGATTTTGCACTTGTAAGTTCAAAGAAAATTGGTTTTTTTCTTATAAGCATAATGAAAAATGATATTTATTCCAATTGTTGAAGATGAGGCATGATATTAATGAAAAATCATTTTTCATATTGAAAAGATCATCAAAATGAGGTTAAAACAATGAATTTTAAGTTGAGAAGAAAGAAGGTATCAAGAAAATTAAGAAAGCTTCTCAGTTTTTGCTTAAAACCCCGAAATAGGCATATTTTTCCTAGAGGGATCGATCCCTAGAGTAGGGGGATCGATCCTTGAATTTTAGAATGTAGATTTTCTGCATTTTATCCAAAGGGATCGATCCTGCATGTGGAGAGATCGATCCCTCATCAGTTTCTGCAGAATTTTGACAGAAAATTCAACCTTTGAGGTGCCAAAACTTCATTTTTGAGTATTTTAAGTCCAAGTTAAAGTTTAAACATTTGTGTAACATGATTTTGGACTTGTATGAATGAAAAATATGAATGAAAAACCATTTAACAATAGATTTTGCAATTTTGGAAGAATTTGCACCATAAAATGCATTTTTGATCTCAAAGGAGGTTATTTTAAACGTTATGCATATTTTGTCAAAACCAAGGCATTGGAAAACACAAATATGTCAAAACAAACATGTTCACATAGGTTTTGAGCACATATATCATCAAATCACCACACTTGTGAACATCATGCCATGATTTCTAACATGCATATTTCTCATTGATGCTTATGACATGACATTTTGCATACATGACATATTTGACAATTTTAGAGCAAATAAATGTATTATCAACACATTTCATACTTGCTCAAATCACACAATATCATTTAAACATATTTGTCATTCAATCATTCAATGCCTCAAGAACTATCCATCAAACAATAAAAAATCATTTATCATGCGTATTATTGATTCATTCAACTCATAATGTATCAAAAATCCTCAATCAAACAGTCTCATCAAGGCATCAATGATTTAATCAAATAGAAGTTTTAAGGCATAAAGAATTAAGCTTACAAAACACCTTTGCATGAGAGTGCTTTGCCTTGATTTGTTGAATCCATCATGAGCTATCCTTTGAGGAATTGTTGTAACCTTGCCAAGGATGGATTCCCAAGCTCTTCCTCTTTTTAATTGGCACAAGCAAACTCCATGAGGATGTGTTGAGCATTCAAAATTCATTGTTCCATTGTAATTCCATGCTCTAACACTCTTACACCAATCAATTTCAAACATGCTTTGGTACCCAAATTTTCTTGGGTCCATGAGAGTTTGTGCAAACAATTTTTGATCCTTTAGGGATCTATTTCAAACTCAAATCATCATTGTTTATAGCATGCTTTGGAATCCACATCTTCCTAACTACTTTTCCTCTAAAAGTAGTTTTTCTATATTTGCATGCTTGAGAGGTGTGGCCTGTCCTATTGCATAGTGAGCATATGAGAGATGTATCATTTATAGAATTCTTGCTCACTAGGAAATTCTTAAGATGAATTTCTTTTTGTTTTGTATTATAGCCTAACCCATCTTTGTCAAAGAAAGCTCTTTGAGTCTTTAACATATGATCTAGCTTTTGTTGACCCATGTAGAATCTAGAAAATGAATTATGCAAATTTAAGTTCTTTTTATTTACTTCATCAATTTCTAGATTTGCTTCCTCTAATTTCTTTTCTAATTCTAGCTTAGCATTTAATAACATTTCATTATCTATTTTTAATTTAGCAATGACTTTCTTATATTTATAATTCATGCATTGAAATTCATTTTCTAGTTCATTAAAGGCATTTTGTAGTTTATCAAAAGTATAAATGTCATCTTCACTAGAACTACAACTAGCCTCATCATCACTAATAGCCATAAAGCATGAGTAGGTTACCTCATCATCTATGTTTTCCTCATCGGAGCTATCACTATCGCTCCATGCAGCCACAAATGCTTTCTTCCTAGGCTTCCTATCATTTTCCTTCCTAAGTAAGGGGCAATCTAATCTAGTATGACCCTGTTCATTACACTCATACCATATAAATGGGTCGTTTTCTCTTCTACTTGACTCTCCTATTTGATGTCTCCTATTATTCTCTTTCTCTTTCATTCTCATAAATCTATTAAATCTTTTGGCAAACATTGTCATTTCCTTTTCTTCCTCATTTTCACTCCTATCACTATCATCTCTAATATTCTCATGAGTGGAAGTGCTACCCCTACTTTCTTTGAAGACACTTCATTTCTTTTCAATTTCATTTCATATGTAAGTAGGAAGCCCATAAGCTCATCTAGAGACAAGGTATTAGGATCCTTAGACTCTTCTATTGCGATTACCTTTGCCTCCCAAGATTTTGGCAAGCTATTCAAAATTTTCTTAACCATTTCTACATTGGAATAGGTCTTGCCTAATGCCTTAAGTCCATTTATTATGTCGTTAAACCTAGTAAACATTTCACTCATGGACTCATTTTATTTTATCCTAAAAAGCTCATAGTCATGTGTAAGCATTCCTACTTTGGTTTCTCTACTTGATTGGTCCCTTCATGTGTAATGGCCAATTTGTCCCATATTTGTTTAGCATTCTCACATAGAGAGACTCTATTGTATTCATTTGGACCTAATGCACAAAATAGAGTGTGCTTAGCCTTGGCATTCAATTGAGTTAATCTCACGTCATTTGTGTCCCACTCATCTTCACTTTTAGAGACATCCTTTCCATCCACTTTCTTCATTGGAATTTTGGGACCATTAACTATAACTCTCCATACTTAATAATCATTTGATTGTACAAACAACATCATACTTCATAATCATTTGATTGTACAAACGACATCATACTTCATAATCATTTGATTGTACAAACAACATCATTCTTGTTTTCGAATATGAGTAATTTTCTCCATTAAAGAGTGGAGGTCTAATGAATGACTGTCCCTCTTCTCCTAGGGGTGTGCCTACATTCAAGTGAGCCATTTATGATTATTTTATTTGATAGACGTTAATCTAAATCAATCTCGAGCCCAAGCTCTGATACCAATTGTTGGCTCTATAGGCTAAATTGAGAGGGGGTGAATCGATCCTTAGCTAATCTTATGTTCATTTTTTTATTGTTCTAAATTCTCTAGCCTATATTAAAGTTTTCTAAGTTCCCTAGGCTACTTAAGTATGCAATATAAATTCAATTTAACAATCACAATATCAATGCAAACAAGTAAAGAGAGTAGGGAAAGAGAAATGTAAACAATCGATTTATAGAGGTTCAGCAACCTTGCCTACATCCTCTACCTTGAGACACTCCCAAGGATTTTCTCCAAATCCACTAACTTGAATTTGTGTTACAATCCCTCTTTTTCAAGGCTCAAGAGAAACCTCTCTCTTTTTCTAGGCTCAAGAGAAACCTCCCTATTTTTCTAAGGCTAAAGAGAAACCTCCCCTTTACAAGGTGTGTTTGTGTTTACAAGGAATGTAATCAAAGAAATGCCTCTAAGTAGGCAAGTGATTATAATGTTAAAGCTCTAGAATAGATAATCTAAAGGATTTGTGCTATAAAGTACAAAGATGATGAGAGTAATAGAAGATATTGAATTATAGATCTTGAACTCTTTGAGATGCTTGGAGAAGATGAAGAAATTGAAGAATAATATGTCTGTGTTGCTCTCTCTTCTTTCTTGAGCTTCCAAGCATCTATTTATAGTCCCTTAGATGGTTTATGAACATTAGTAGGAGCCAAAATTGAATATGACCATTGTATCTCACAAAACTAGCTGTTACAGTACATTTTCGAAATAAAGGATCAATCCTTTGCTTCATTCCATGCTTCCAAAACTTTCTGCCATGAAGGGATCAATCTCTTCCCTTAGGGGATCGATCCCATGCTTCCAAAGAGCATTTCCTGCACTTTTCTAGACCATTTTGGGTTAGAAATGATGTAGACTTTGATTTTAATTCAACCCAAAACATTTTCGAATTTTGTGGGAGTTTTTCTTGACTTTCTCAAATGAAAACATAGTCCAAAAACTCATTAAGTAATTTTCTAAAATTTTGTCCAAATATATTCTTGAAAGCATTACTTAATGAAAATATTCAAAATCATTTTCTAAAGTATTAAGACTAATAAGAATATATCATTAAATCATGATCTTAGACTTAAAATGTTTTGAGAAAATCAAGTGTGATAAAGCAAATTTACAAAATGAATCAAAACATAAAAGATCACTTAAGTTTTTGTCATTTCAAAATACATATGTCAATTTAAAGCTAACAAAAGGAATATAGGACAGTCGACTACCCCAACAAGGTAATCGATTGCCCCAAGTCAAAATTGATTATGATTAAGGAAAACTTTCAAGAAGTTTATCATTTATTATTCTACCAATTTTATAGGGTACTTAAGTACGAAAAGTGATTGGTTAAATTTTGATCTTGGTAAGATTTCAATGTTTTGACCATAGGTGTTTGACTGCTTGGAAGATAGTTGAAGCTTTCGATTTCAAGGAAGGCTTCATCGAGGGTTGCCTAACCAACTAGTTGTGTAAATTTTGGTAGGCAATGAGGGAGTTGAAATCCTTAAGCTAAGGAAGTATTGTATGTAACCTACAAATAATCTAAATTTCATCTAAACTATTTTGATTGCGATTGGTGCTACGACACATACTAATTGAAGTTGTATACATAAGCTTTCCATGATTGATTTATTTATTTGATTCTGAAATGCTTCTTGACATGTAGAGATGAGGCTTGCATGAATTGCACCTTGTTTTGTAATGATTTTAAATGGACTTTGAAAAAGATTGTAACAAGTTATGGTTTTTGGCTTTAAACATGAAAACATTTATCTTAGTTTTAAACTGTTATATATTTCTAAGATGTAAGCCTTATAATTTGATAATGTTTCACAAGAAGTGATGATTTATATGTGACTTAGAAAGCTATCTTGCAAACTGAATTGATGAGATTGTTATTGAGACCCTTGGAAATGAGACAAAAGGGAAGCATACCTTGAGTTTGCTAACGGCATCTATAGTTACCTTAGAGTACTATTTCTCAAGCATGGGTCTTGGAAACGATGGCTTGTCCCATATATTACATTATGAATAGGTCCCAATTTCGTCTGATCAATGAACTAGGGTAGATTGTTCAATGCATTGGCAGCATCCCTTTTTAGGAGATTGCTATGGTTAGCTACCATGGATTGTTATGGTTTATGGCTCTATTGTGTAGTGTAGACGTAAGAACTCACCTCATGATGATGGTACGATGATTGTTTGACCGACTGATGACTGATTGATGTTTTATGGTTTGAGAACTAAACCTATTCATATGATTTTATTTATGGTTTAAAATGTTCTCAAAATCAATGCAAACAATATGTTTTATGGTTTGAAAGCTAAACCAATTGATTTAACTATACTGTAAGATTTTAAGATGCATGTTTTATAATTTAATGTTACTTGTAGTAGTGCTTACTGAGTATATCTCACCTCGTTTTTCTCTCCTCCTCTCAAATTGATCATTAGCTCAGCTACCTGCCACATTAGTCTTGTAACAGTCCAAATGTACAATATATCACACATTTCACACATAAATACGGTTGGGCTGTCTGCGATGCCTAACACATGAACAATAACAGTGATAAACAGTAAACTGTATACTGAAGTGTGATTTGTCTATTTACCGTTTATATAACTGTTACTGAATTATTACTGTATACTGAGTTGAAAACGGTAAACAATAAATCACATATCAGTAAACAGTTAATAGTAAATCATAGTTTAGTAAATAGTTTACAGTAAATGGAGACCAGGTAACACCATGGTATATCATGCTATAATAATTCTCGAAGGGAAACAGTAACACGTGAATCTATGGCCATAGACTATAAAGTGTCCTCAGAGTACACTTGCCAGGTATCCCTAGGACTGCTGATGACTTGGCAGGTCTATTAGCCACAGTAATAGTATAGTAACAATCAACACATGAGCATTATGCGGGGCCTAACAATCTCAAAACATTTTATAAACAGTGGAAATACCTTTAAGGAAATTTAGCAAATATCATTTAAATTAATAAAATTCCAAAAAAAAGTATTTAATTTCACATTTAATAGTACAGTGAAAACAGTCAATAAAATATTCATGCTTTAATGAGAATTTTTATAAATGTTCTATTTTACTGTAAAACAAATTAAAGAACGTATTGGTAGTCTCACTTTGATAAAATTTAATTACATGAATATTTAAATATTGTTTTTGGGTAAAATACCAATTTATGAAAAATATTGGAAATAAATTCCAAAATTCAAAATTTCTCTTAATTTATCCACATAAAATATTTCATGATATTTTAGAAAATTTTTGAGAAAATTTCGGTAGCATAACAGCTGTGAATACCCTAACCTCCTGCACTTAAAACACAGTTTACATACCAGCCGAAAACCACAATTTTGCATGATTCCAAAGGCAATTAAATACCAAATAATTTCATAAAATTAAGTCCATATAAATCATGCATTCGCTATATCCTTACGGCTTCCACACTCATCCCTTACATGTCTCGTGTCACCAAACTTTTCGATAGCACCACTTTTGATTTATTCCTCCTGACTGCAAAACAATTTCACCACTAATTTTCATTAGTTTCCTCTAATTTTTGAGCCATATTCACCACTAAATGCAACCACATTATACACTGCTTATGTCTAACCAGTGTAATTTATACCGATAGTAAATCCTAACTTCTCCGTTTTAACTCTGATTTCAGATCCGATTGCACCATTGGATTTCTTTTAATTTCTAAATTATTTTGGCACATTAAACTCATAAAATGCAGCACTCTAACCTGTCCAAGGAGCCATGACCGAAACCTCCCTTAAACAAACATTAATGATTTTCAACAATCTAGCCTTAGTTTTATGTCTAACCATGTTTGTCTTATTATTTTCCACCATTTTCATGCAAAGAACAACATGGATACATCATGTTCCTAGCTTGGCCTAAACCCACTTCCATGGTGAAATTTTATTTAGTCAACATTAATCAAATCTAAAGCTAGAAACATGATCTACACACTTGAATTAATGTAATTACACCTTTGAAATCCAATGAAACATAATGAGATGAAAGATCTTACCTTTGGCCAAATGCTTCTTCACCTCTTTTCTCCATGTTTTCTTCCTTATTTGATGATCTATGGGTATGGGTGAGAAGGGAAGAGTGAGTAGAATATTTTTCTAGTTATAAGCTTGGTGAGAAAATGTATATTTCATAAGGTTTTCTTTATTTTCTTTCTTTTTCTTTTTCTTTCTCTTGTTTTCTATCAATGGTGTCATATGGATGAGGGAACAAGAAAGTGAATAGTGCCTGCAGCATATTGGCTATATTATAAAGTGTATTCTAGAAGAGGGAAAAATTATCAAAATGCCCTTGGTCATGTAAATTTTAGACAATTTTTCCCTTAAGCTTCCATAATTGTAAAAACTATGTAAATGCACTCCACAATTTTGGATTTCATCATCAAATACTCGTATTAGATGTATTTTGATGAATAAAAGTGGTTTCGTTGACGCACGGTACACCGATTGCTTGAAATTACAAAATTACCCCTATCAGAGCGCCAGCGAAATTTTTCGATTTAACCACCGATTTGATAAATCTATTGGTACTATCTTATACGCCTTTTCATGTAGAATATCATAGTATTTTTACTTCATTCCAATTCATTTTAGTTTGGGCATAATTTATGAAAATACCCTTAGGACATAACCGTTATTTCCCAACTTGTTTGCCATACTTCCCAAAATAATATAAATAAAAGATTTTAAACCACAAAATCATCATCTTATATTTATTACACCATTGCACACTATATTATCAATCTCGAGCCCATCTGAACACATTAAAATAAGTGATGCCCATATTAAATTTTCACTTATAATTTACATAATACACAACATTTTACTTAATAAACAAATACATAATAAATGTACAATACAGTAGAAACGGGCTCACATTTTCTCCCCACCTTCAAGAAATTTGGTCCTCCAAATTTCACTCAAATTAGAAACTAAAACCGTTTTGAGTACTTTTCTTTCTTATATAGTTTTTAATTTTCAAATAATCTTTTCCTTGAAATGATACAACTAGAATACCTTCATCACTAATCGAATTACTTTTAAACCACCGCATTTTATCTTTCACAATTAATTTGTACTCCCTGGGAAATTAATTTATCAAATTGGGAGTTAAAATTTTTTACTTCTTTTCATACAATAAAGGATCTATATTTTTTGTCATATATTATCTCATTTGGTGTCAAGCCGATGTTAGTTTGGTAACTATCATTTAAACAAATTCACTCAACGGTGAGTGATTGTCCCAGGAGCTTTTAAAATCCAATGCACGCACTCTCAATATATCATTGAGCGTTTGAATGATGCACTCGGACTATCGTCGGTCTGCAAATAGAAAGCGATGCTGACAGTAAATTAGGATCCCAAAGCCTTCTGATATTCTTCTAAGAGCATGTAGTAAATCGAGGATCCTTATCATAGATGATGCTCATTGGAACTCCACATGCAGTCTCACTATTTCACAAATATATATATATATATATATCAATGTATTAAGAGGATCAATAAATTTGATGATGAAGAAGTGAGTTATTTTGGCCAATCAGTCTATAATCACTTTTATAACATCATGGTTCTTCCAATTTCTTTACTAATACAAAATAAAATCTCTCATGATCGATTTTCAGTTTTATATTGGTTTAGTAAAGGCTACAATCCACTTGCAGACTTTAATATTAACCTTCACTTACGATAGATGAAACATTTGGTATCAATCTCCACAATATATCTTTTCATATTGAGTTATCAATACACTCCTCATTCTTATGGTGCATGTAGTATTACTTAATTGCAGAATGTACATGGAGATGTAATCTTTTCAAAATCAGATTCTTTGATTGATAATTATCCAAAATACAAATTCTGTCTCCAAACTATTTGTGCCAAATTCATAAATCTGATACATATCCATTTATATGATTGGTAGTTAATTTATTTATTTGCTTTTTTGAGTATGACTAATTTTATCTACTAAGTCTGGCTTGATCTGAAATCTAGCTGTAACCACATGATCATCAGAGGAAGTCACATTTAATCTTAGATTCGGGAACTACTCCAACAGTTCACATTCCCTAATCATCACATGAATTATCTTATTAATACACACTTATCACTTCAGTTGCTTCCTTGAATGGTATAGTACTCCACAATTAAAATCTTTTAACAACTTTCGAATACTATACTCACACCTACCCATCCACTCACATTTAACTTCCTTACATATGAATCATATCAGTGGAGTAGCTGATCCCACAAACTCTTCAATAAACCATTTATATTATTCGGTTAAACCTCATAATTCCATACCCCATTCACTATCTTTAATCTCACTCACTTAGCAATAACCTTAATTTTAGACAAATCAATGGTCACTTCATCATTCGAGACCACATGTCTCTGAAGTGCTATGGTTCAATTAGAACTCATAATTGCTAAACTTGACAATAAAAATTTCGGTCTCCAAGAGTCTGTGGGTTACACAAAGATGCTACTCATATTCCTTAAGTGATGTGAAATACAATCACATAACATTGTTACAAACCATTTTAACTTATATAGATGTGATTTAAATACCTCATTCATTAAATTCACAAACATCACAAGATATTTCATTAATCTCATAGGCATCACAAGGAACTCGTAAGAGTTATACCAAGTTCTGAATGTTATCTTAAGGACATCAGTCTCCAAGCTTTTTATCTGATGACACCCTGTTTGAAGATTGATCTTAGATACTCTTTATACATCTCTGAGTGGATCAAGTAAAGCATCAATTCTGAATAGGTGAATATTTATTCTTAGTAGTAACTCTATTAAGTAATCGGAAATTGATACACAATCATAAGCTATCCTTATTCTTCGAAACAAATATCATTTATGCTTCCACCAAAAATACACTAGTACAGATGAATTCTTTATTCACTGGTTCCTGGAGTTATTTCTTAAGCTTTTCTAACTCCTTCTATATCCTCTAATAAGAGCTTAGAAGTAGACTCCGTATCGAGATTCGAGTCAATGGTAACTCTATCTCCCGAATCCATATAACTCCAAAAATTTATTTGGAATTATATACGGTAAATTTCAAGTCACAAATATCATAAACTTCAGACATTTCATCTCTACGTCCTGCAATTCCACCTATATCCTTAAAACACATGCACATAACACTCAAATAATTTCAATACATATTCCACATTGATTCACTTATTTATTTACACCTTCACAATATAGCATTTAAGATGGAAGTATAACGATTTAAGCTTACACACTTCACAGCTAACCTATCCTTTTCTAGAATTACTTCGAAATCATACATATTTGACAAACTTAAGTTAGTTGTCATTTTCCTTCTCTCTTACAATCACTTTACAATTTCTATACACATTTTTCAGAAATTCATAATACTCTAATCAGTATATTATTTTATAAAGTATACCCTAAAATTTTTTAGTTCTATAAGTACCTGATTAATACACATAGAAAACAGAAGGAATGTGTAGAACCAGAATTAACAGTACTGATATTAAATTATCAAATACACGATCTTATTCTTAGTCACCTTCAATAGATATATCACTTTTCATAGTATCAAACAATCCCTAACCAGATACCCCTCTGTTCAAATCTAAAACACGCCCTAAAGAATATATAACAGAACCGACTATCATGCAACCTCCCACAATGTACACATCAAGTTGCATCACTCGTTTGAGTAAAGTTGGGGCCAATAGTAGGGACTGTTACACAAGAATTACTCTATTGTAATATCATAAGGAACATTCTTTACACAACAGTTACTCTATCACAGTCAACGAGTTCAAAATTAATTTGGTTTATTGTTATTCAGAAAAGTTATTTCGGTGTAGGGACACATTCATCATTTTTGAATTTATTTCTCTCTTTTCAAGATGCATTCAAACGGGTGATCTTAGAATCTATATACTGATGATATCCACATTTTACCCCAATATCATCATTTTAGAGTCTTACTTCGATCTGGACATAGAAGTCTTGGTGGGGCCCTTACCGAGTTCCTCCCTGTGCCTTGTCAAACAAACACTTCATTAATATTGTAATATCACCCGTTTCACTTAAAATTTTTGAGTTACTACCACTTTTAATACTCTTCATTTACTAACTTCTACACAATTCAGTTGCTTAACCCGGTTTACAGTCACTTAATTTATTTATACATTCAGACTATACAGTACTACATGGGATGTTAACCACTTTCGACACTTCGTTCTAAAGACATCAACAGACATTAGGCTAACCTTGCTCTGATACCAATAAAACTGTAATAGTCTAAATTTACAATATATCACACATTTTACACATAAATATGTTGGGCTATCTGCGATGCCTTTAACATATGAATAGTAACGGTGATAAATAGTAAACTCTAAATAATTTATAAACCAAAATATGCAATTTGACAATATTCCTTAACACTTTACATATGAGAACTTATTATTTTGTACTGTACATGTACGAATATGTAAATATTAAATTAATAAATAAATTATTTTCTATATTTTTACAAAATTCAATTGAATAGTGATGTGGGCCCCACTTGGATTTTAAAGCCCAAATGAGCATATGATTGAGAAAATAATGTATGAAAGGTGTAATACTTATATTATGGAAATTTGGAAGTCAAAATACCCAAATCTCATTATTTTGTAAAGTATGGTAAATAAATTGGAAAATGACGAATACGTTTTAAGGGTATTTCCGTAAATCTCTCCCAAACCAAAATGAATTGGGATGAAGTAAAAATATAATGTTATTCTACATGAAAAGTACTTTAACACAGTGTCAATAGATGTTTTGAAATGGTCACCAAAACAGAAAAATTCGTTGGCAAATCATAGGGGTAAAATTGTAATTTCTCACTATACATACATTGCGCGTAAGTGAAACCACTTCCAATCATCAAGATACATTTAATATGACCATTTGGTACTAGAATCTAATAATTTCAAGTGCATTTAATATGACCATTACGCCAACGGGATCGTAAGGGCAAAATTATTCGAAATTTTCATAACTAAGGGCATTTTGGTAATTTTGCCTATTTTCAGAATTTACTACATAAATACCTCAGCTGCTGGTAGTTACTATTCATTGTCTTCTTCTATCACTCCCACACCATTTCTACGAGAAAGAAGAGAGAAAAAATTTCAAGATTTATAACTACTAATCTAGCCAAAATTTCAACATACTTTCTTCACAAAAATTGATCCTCTTTCTCTCCTTTACATTTCTATACCAATATCTCATCTTATAAGGCACTACACAAGGAGAAAAAGAGGCTCCCCATATTTGGCCAAGCAAGGTAATCTCACCATTCTTATGTTTGTCTTGAATCTAATGATGTAGTCTTATTCCTTTAAGCTCAATGATCATGTTTATAACCATGGTTTCATTTAAAAATTGAAAAATAAAAATACACCATTGGAGGACCATTCGGCCAACATGGGAGCATGAGGAATTTATGTAGTTCCAAGCTTAAAAATGATATCAAATTAATTGTTGAGCATAGTAGAATAAATTAGTAAAATTGGATTGTTAAAAATCAACGAAAATAACCATGGGGATTTTTTTCCATGGTGAAGGGGAGCATGTTTAATGGTTGTTCTTGATGGTTTGAAGGTAGATTCAGATTGTAAGAATTACGAGGAGTCTGCAGGTATGTTCGGATTTAAAATCTAATGCAAAACGAAAAAGTTACGTTATATTACCGCTAGAAATTATACTGCAAAAATATTTGCAGTGTCCAATGTTGCTGCATAATAATATAAGTATTAGATTAAAAAGAAGTATTTAATAAGTTAATAATTTTGGTAAAATTAATTGCAGCTTGGGAGTTACATATTCGTGTGGTGTTATCGGAAAGCTCGATTTTGACAGATAGGTGTGAGACGCGTGTGTAATTTGTAGGGATATCCCGAGTGCATGTTTTTCATACTAATAATTTTATGAAATTATTTTGAAACTGAATTGCCTTGAATTGCTGTGAAATGGTGATTATTTGGCTAGTTGACCTGTGTTTGAAATTCCAGGGAGGCTAGGACAATGGTAGCTATTATGCTCTTAGAATTTATTAGAAATATTTCTAAAAATGCCTTAAAAATATTTTAATGCATTGTTGATTTCTACACTAGCCTTAAAAATAAGAAATTAATTATTTTTCATAAGTTGTAAATTTACCGAAAAATATTTATTAAATATTCATTAAATATTCATGCTACCAATTTCGATAAAAGTTAAACTATCGAAAATTCATCTTAAGTGTTTTATAATGGAATGTGTGATTTGCGAAGTGAAATGATGAATAGTGAATATTTTATAAATTATTTTTAGTACAATATTCACCATTTTATTTTAATTATCCTTTATAGACTGACCCTAGTTTTATCACGTGTAATAATTTCCATAAAGGCTATATCACCTTGTAAATACTGTTTTGAGACTGTTAGGTCCTGTAACATGCTCACATGTTCGAGTGTTATTATATCATGTGTGAATGCTGTTGACATTGAGCTCGTCTTCAACGTCCCAATTGACACCTGCTCAGTGTACGACCGAGGACAATTATAAACTATGGCCATAAATCTCACGTGTTTATTTCTACTGTTCCCTATGGGGATTATAGCATGATATCATTAGAGTGTTGCCTGGTCTTTACTATTACTTCACGTGTTATTACTGATTTTTGTGGTTTTATTGAAATGTACTGGTTACCGTGGTGTTTTATCACTGAATTGGTAATATAATTTAAAAGTTTGTTTTACTGTTACACGTGTAAAGGTGATGGTTTCAATGGTAAAAATCAAATTGTTTTCAAGTGTCGATTTATAAGATTTAATGAGTTATTTTACTCAAGTATGTGAAATATTTATATGCAATGAATATTTAAATAAATTTTACATTAAATTTAATTTCTACTCCCTATAGTCGCTCTGGATTTTCGGGACAAGACAGGTATTTCAAAATACCTTCTATGCTCCATCTAGATTACCTGGCCGGCTATAGTATCCTTCCTTTTAGTGTGCTTAGCATACCGATAGGAAATTAAGGATTTACTGCATATAGTTTTCGTGATATCAAAATTGCATGCAACTCTCTTACTGAGTCGTGATTGCCTCACCCCTTTATTTTCATCCCTCCAGAGTATTTTCAGTGACCGAGTGATATATTATCCAAGGATTATTGGCTGCGTATTGAGCACCCCGAGGCAGCTAGTTTAGATCCTAGAGGTATATTTATTTTATTTTATATGTTCAGACTTTTCTTTTACAGTACTACAGTGTTATGTTAAACAAGGGATGTATATGATTAATATAAATACTATTTTGTAAATAATTTACTTATCTAAATTAAAGTAAATTTTATAGTATTTAGTGTTCACTGTTGATTCAAAAGTGAGGAATAAAGGCATTGCAGATAGCCCATACAATTCACGTGTACGCAAATGTGTGAAAAAGTGTAAAATACTGTATGTTTAGACTGTGACAGTATTTATTGGTATCAGAGCGATGTTGGCCTGTGTCTGTCGGTGCCCTCATGATAAAGTGAAGTGTTAACTGGTTAACATCCCTTGTGATACTATATAGTCTGGATGTATAAAATAGGTCACTAACTGAAAATTCGATAAATCGTTTGTGTGGTGCAGATATGAGTGGGTGATAGGTGACTCGTGCTAATAGGGGTAGCGGTCGAGGTCGGGCAGAGCAGACTCCGGAGCCTATATCGAAGCCCACTTCAGGACCGACTCGCCCTCTGTAGCCTGAGAGTCCTAATACTAGGATGTCTTGGATGGAGTGCATGTTGGCAGATTTTATCGCCATGTACCATGCTATTAGAGCTGCCGATCGAGCAGAGAGAGCGCACAGCTCTAGCAGCTCCACCTATTGCACCACCTCCTGTACAGCCAGCTCCCGAGCCTTAGCCTGCACCACAGCCAGTATAGCAGGCCCAGAGTGTACCACTACCACCAGTACAATCGCCTTATGATATGGAGTCCTATTGTGATGTGACATTAGTGCGGTGGTAAGCTTAATTCTTTGAAGTTTAAGGGCGATAGAGATCCATTGGTGGTAGAGCAGTAGATTACAGTTGTAGAGAAGTTGTTCCGATATACGAGATGTTTAGATATGGAGGGGGTAGTACTTGTAGTGTTCCAAATGACAGATGATGCGGAGCACTGGTGGAAGTTCGCACAGACTGTACTATTTGCCAAGCATCCAGTCTTTACCTTGGATATTTTTATAGATGCTTTTTCCCACCAGTACATCCCCAACACTGCACAGAAAAAGCTTAGTAAGAGTTTATGGAGTTAGCATAGAGGAGTTTGACGGTGGATCAGTACGAGTCTAAGTTCACCACACTCAGTCGATTTGATCCATTAACTCGAGTTGATGAGCGGCACAAGATAGACAGATTTAAGGTTGGGCTGAGATTGTCGATTCGATCTAAGTTCGCTCCATTCGACATCCGCACCTACGATGAGGTAATGAGACATGCTCAAGTTTGTGAGCAAGATTTTGAGCAGTTCCATTCTGAGTCAGCTGATAAGAGTAAGTCTAAAAGGAAAGGTAAAGCAAAGAGGGGCACAGATGACAGATCCAGTAGAGAGCAACCTAAGAGGGCCAGACCATCAGGCACCCAGATTTAGAAGGGGCGATCCACGAGATCAGCTGCTACTACCCCTACTAGATGTCCCACTTCTACACCGAGAGGTACCACGGCAAGATAATAGATGTGGACGGTCACATGGTACCCAACCTTGCCACATGGTGACGAGGCTTTCGAAGATTGATCTCCGATCGGGTTATCATCAGCTTAAGATTCGGGATTCGGATGTTCCTAAGACAACATTCTGGACTCGATATGGACACTATGAGTTTTTGGTGATGTCGTTCGGGTTAACGAACACCCCACGGCGTTTATGGGCTTGATGAATGAGGTGTTTAAGCCTTACCTTGATCAGTTTGTAATTGTATTCATCAACGACATCCTAGTATATTCTAAGTCTCTAGAGGAGCATGAGCAGCATCTTCATATAGTCCTGCAAACCCTCAGAGACCGAAAGCTTTATGCTAAATTTAGTAAGTATGACTTCTGGCTAGATCATATCACTTTTTTGGGACACGTAATGTCGAAGGATAAGGTGTTTGTAGATCCATCCAAGATAAAGGCCATAGTTCAGTGAAAGAGGCCTGAGACGGTGACTAAGATCAGGAGTTTTCTGGGTCTAGCTGGATATTACCGCCGGTTTGTCGAGGGATTCTCTAGACTGGTTGCTCCATTGATGCAACTCACTCGTAAGGACGTTAAATTCGAGTGGACAGAAGCGTGTGAGTGCAGTTTCCAGGAGTTGAAACGGAGACTTACTACAGCTCTAGTACTTGCCTTTCCTAGTGGATTAGGTGGATTTTAGGTGTTTACGGATGCTTTCGCACAGGGATTGGGGTATGTCTTAATGCAGCACAGTCGGGTGATTGCATATGGTTCCAGGTAGCTTAAGGAGCATGAAAAGAACTACCCAATCAACGATCTGGAGTTAGCCACTATGGTGTTTGCATTGAAGATTTGGCGGCACTATCTTTATAGTGAGACCTTCTAGATCTATACAGACCATAAGAGTCTGAAATACCTGTTCTCGCAGTGTGAGCTTAACATGAGACAGCGGAGATGGATGGAGCTACCAAAGGATTATGACTGCGAGATTCTGTACCACCCGGGGAAAGCAAACGTGGTGGCAGATGCTCTGAGTCGAAAGCATATAGCTATGATGTCTTATATGATGGTTAGGGAGCATGAGTTATTAAAGCAGTTCTCAAACCTCAGTATTAATGTGGTATCCTCTAAGAGTTATGGATTTATGGCCAATTTCAAAATTTAGCCAGACTTAATGGGACAGATCAGGGATGCTCAGAGGACGGATGATTATTGTATAACGGTTGCCAATCAGGTACAAGTGGGAGTACAATCTGATTTTGAGATTGGCACTGATGAAATTCTGAGATTCAGAGGCAAGATATGTGTTCCCGATAATAAGCAGCTCAGAGATCTAATTTTGACAGAAGCCCATACCTCCAGGTACACTCTACATCCAGGCAGCACTAAGATGTACCAAAATCTATGAAGGGTTTATTTGTGGCCCAAGATGAGAGAGACATCACAGAGTTTGTGGCTAGATGTCTCACATGCCAGTAGGTTAAGATTGAGCATCAGAAGCTTGCAGGTTTATTGTAGCCTCTACCGATTCCTACTTGGAAATGGGAGCACATTACAATGGACTTCATCATAGGTTTACTAAGGACCCAAAGGAACCACAATGCGATATGGGTGATAGTGGACAGATTGACGAAGTTTTTCCCACTTCTTGGCCATCAAATCCACCGATTCCCTCAGTGCCCTTACCGATTTGTATGTGCGGGAAATAGTGAGGCTACACGAAGTTCCAGTGAGCATCACATCAGATAGGGATTCCCCATTTACATCCCATTTTTGGGAAAGATTTCAAGAGGCCATGGGATCCTGGTTGAATTTTAGCACTGCCTTTCATCCGTAGACTGACGGGCAATCCAAGCGAGTGATACAAACACTCGAGGATATGTTAAGGGCATGTGCATTAGATTTTAAGGGCTCTTGGGATGACCACTTGCCGTTACTGAGTTTGCTTATAATAATAGCTACCAAACTAGTATCGGCATGGCACCCTACGAGGCATTATATGGTAGAAGATGTACATCTCCAATTGCGTGGGAAAAAGTGGGAGATCGAAAATTATTAGCTCCCGAAATGGTAGAGCGAGCCTCACATGATGTACAATTGATATGTGAGAGACTTCATACAGCACAGAGTCGGCAGAAGAGTTATGTATACACGAGATGCTAACCACTTGAGTTCTTACAAGGTGATTTTGTATTTTTGAAAGTTTCTTCATCTAAAGGTATTATGAGATTTAGTAGGAAAGGGAAATTGAGTCTGTGATAACCGTAAATTTTCCATTTAATTGGAAATTATAAATATTGAAAATAAATAAATAAATAAAATTATGAGAACGGGATATTGGTGAAAATCCCGAGAATTGAGAAAGGAAACGGATGGTGGAAATCCGAGTGAAGGAAATTTAATTTGGATAAATGGAAATCCAAATTAAATAAGAAAATGAGAAGAAAATATATGTATATTGTACATACAATATATATTGTATTATTTCATTTATATAAATATATATATATGTTATGTAATTTAAATTCAACATATATGTATATACTAAATATGTATTTTGTTAATACATGAAATATATATACACATTTATATATAAATAAAATATATCTATAGTACTAAAATATATATAATAATATTATTATATGTATTTTGTATATATAATATATATATATGTGTGTGTGTATATAATTAAAAAAAGAAATAAAACAGTAGAAACAGAATCGGGAAGACCCCAATTCTGCCTCCCCAGGCGCAGCCGCCCCCGTCAGCGGCCGCCGGCGAGGGAAAAGAGAGAGGAAAGGAGAAGCGTCGTCGTCGGCAAAGGAAAAGGAAGCTGACGACAACGCCAACGAAGCGAAACGGAGAAGGAATCGACGCGAAATGGCGAAAAATCGAGGAAGAAACCGAAAACCAGATCTGGCGGTGCCGGCGGAATTGGCCACCGCTAGTGCTACCAAAGCTCCACCGGAGGAAGGGGAAAACGTGGGATGCCACCGGTGAAGCCAACGATGGCGGAGGAGAAGGAACCGAACCAAAACCGAGTAGATCCGTCGCCGTGCCGTCGATTCGTGACGAACGGATGCCAGATCCGGCTTCGTCGTGGTGCCGGCCAGCTGTGGAGCCGTTGAACCGCCGGAGAACCGGCCACCGGAGAAAAATCGACGGTGAGGGAGGTAGACCGGTCCGGCGGGAAAAGAAAGAAAAGGAAAAAGAAAAAGAAAAAGAAAAGAAAAAGGAAAAAGAAAAAGAAAAGAAAAGAAAAGAGAAAAAGAAAAAGAAAGAAGGAAGAAAAAAGAAGAAAGAGAAAGAGAAAAGGAATTCCGGGAATTTGGAGAATTCCCGAGAATTCAAAAATTACGGGAAATCCCGAGAATTATGGGAATCGGAAAGAAATCCCGAAAAGTGTTAAATTATTTAAATAATTTATTTATTTAAATAATTATAGAAAAATTCTAATTTATAGAATTTAATTTCCAGAAAATCATCCTCGATTACCGAGACGATAGAATCGGGAGAGGTGAACACGGGCGCGACCTTCGAGAGGCAGTCGCCGACCCGAAACAGGTAAGAGAGACATGTGCCGCCTGTAAGGATATTCGACCATGTTTTTAAATTGCATTTAATTTTATAAATGCTATTAATAATTATCGGTTTTTGGTGTGATGATTTATCAGTTGAAATTGTGATGAAACACCAGTTGAAAATATAAACTGTATTTTCTGTGCAGGAGGCTAGCCAAATCGGCAGCCGTTATACTGCCGAAAAATTATAGAAAATTTACTGAAATTTACCGAAAATCACCGAAAACCAAAATAAAATATTTGATTTCACGTGAATCGATTTTCGGGTACGAAAATCGAGAAATTAAGTAAATTTCATAAAACATGAATATGCTGATATTTAATTTTGAAATATTCATGTTTTCGAGAATGGTGAAAAGGAAATCACCGAAAATTCACCCTGTAGGTGATATTTCACGTGAAACGAGATGAAAATGAAAAAGAGACTGATGTGAATATTTTATAAATATTCTTAAATATTCACTTGATTTTACATAAAACCTTTATGGTTTTAATTATGGAAACAAATAATTATGAAAATTCCATAAAGGTTAAGAAATGATGGTAAACCATGATTTCGAGACTTGAGGTCTCTACACGTGTTGCTAGAAGTAAAACATGGTTAAGGGATTTTGAATTTGGAAAGTAAATAATTTATTTTTACATAAATTATGAAAAATATTTGATTTGAATCTCGATTTCTTTGAAAACCATGTTTTGGATAAAAAGCGCGGGAAAGCGTGCATATGTGTTTTACGGTGGAAAAAGATAGTTTTGCCCTTCTATTTTCACAGTGATGATTTTGCAAACTGTCTTCATCATATGAAAAACATAATAAATACCTTTATGAAATAGTTTGAAAAATGTTATTATTTTATAAATTTCATAAAGGTGATTATATTTACATGTGAGCCTTATGGATATTTCGATTTACTGTATTTAAAATTCATAAAGGCTATGGTACTGTTTTATACTGTTTTGAGACTTAGGCCCCGAGTTTCATGCATCACACTTATACTGTTACTGTCACGTGGCTGATAGACCTGCCAGTCATCAGCGTCCCGGATGTCACCTGGCAAGTGTACACCGAGGACACCATATAGATCATAGCCATAGATCTCATTGTTATACTGTTACTGTGTCCCTTCGGGGATAATGATTACTGGTCCATTATTGGACGATGATAGCATGATTTAATTGTAGGGTGATGCCTAGTCTCACTTACTGTTTACTATTTACTAAAAGGATTTACGAAATCCTGTTTACTGTACTGTTTACTGTATTGAACCACTGTTCACTGTTTACTGTTTACTGATGAAAGACCGTACCAAGACACTGTTTACTGAACTATACTGTTTACTAAAATGGTAGCCATTGATTACTGTTTTACTGAACTGAAAGCTACCATTTACTGTTTACTGTTTACTGAACTGAAAGCTACCTTATACTATTTACTGAATTGGTAGTTACTGTTTACTGTTACTGATTGAACCGTATCGAATTACTGTTTTACTGAATATACTGTTTTACTGAACTGTACGATACGGTTACTGATTCGAAAAGAGAAATAAATGTTTATTCTAAAAGAATAATATAAGAATTATTTCTAAGAAAGAAATAATCGAAGAAGTAACTATCCAATGATTGGATATTTACAAATCACTGTACTGTCACGTGTTTACTGTACCGAAGAGAAGAGAAGTAAACCACTGTTTTTATTACTGAACTGTCACGTGTTTTAAAGTATACTGATGTGAAAAGAAATAAGTGGTTTACTTTGTGGAAAACGAAAATTATATCGTTTTGAAAACAACGGAAATAGTACTCTCTACAGTTGCTTCTAGGTTCCGGAACAAGCCAGGTATTTCAAAATACCTGCCTTACTCTATCTGGATCCCTAGCCGACTGTAGTATCCCTCCTACATGTGAGCCTAGAGCCAGTTAGGAAGATTTTAAAGAAAATGAAAAATATTTTCAGCATATAGATAGCTGAATATCAAGTGTAGCATATAACTCTCTTACTGAGCCGTGGTTTGCTCAGCCCTTAATTTTAAACATTTCAGGTTTTAAAGATTGTGAGATCAGTTGATTGTGGATCACAGCTGCACATAATGGACAATGGGACAGACCGACTGATTTATATAAGGTACGATCATTTATTTTCTGTATTTAGACATGTATACAGTACTACATTTTTGTAAATAAGATAGGGGATGTGTATTATATTAACAATATTATATTAAATATGTTTAACATTAAGTGCAAGTGAAGTATCACAGACAGCCCAACCGAATAAATTGTGTAAAATTAAGGTGAAAAATGTGGTAACGGGTCGTTACAGAGTCCTCACTATATCGGACCATTCGAGATCCTAGATCGTGTAGGAGCCGTGGCGTACAGATTGGCATTACCACCCGAGCTATTAGGTGTGCATAATGTATTCCATGTCGTAATGCTCCGAAAATACCATCCAATACCATCCCACGTAATTTGATACGAACCATTAGAGATACGGAAAGATATGAGTTATGTGGAGTGACCTATCAGGATCTTAGATCGGAAGGACAAGGTGTTGCGATCTAAGACGATACCTTTAGTGAAAGTGCTCTGGCAGTACCACTCTGAGGAAGAAGCGACATGGGAATTAGAGAGTTTAATGCGGCAGAAGTACCCAGAGTTGTTTCAATGAGTGGTTCAAATGAAATTCGGAGGATCGAATTTCTTAAGATGGAGAGGAAATGTGAGAACTCATTATTTTGTACTGTACATGTACGGATATGTAAATATTAAATTAATAAATAAATTATTTTTTATATTTTTGCAAAATTCAAGTGAATAGTGATGTGGACCCCACTCTGATTTTAAGGCCCAGATGAGCATATGACTGAGAAAATAATGTATGAAAGGTGTAATAATTATATTATGGAAATTTGGAGGTCAAAATACCCAAATCTCATTGTTTTGTGAAGTATGGCAAACAAATTGGAAAATGACGGATACGTCCTAAGGGTATTTTTGTAAATTTTTCCTAAACCAGAATGAATTGGGATGAAGTAAAAATATGATGTTATTCTACATGAAAATTACTTTAACATAGTGTTAATAGATTTTTCAAAACGGTCACTAAAACAGAAAAATTCGTTGGTAGGTCGCGGGGGTAAAATCGTAATTTCCCACTATCCGTGCATTGCACGTCAACGAAACCCCTTCCAATTATCAAGATGCATTTAATATGACCATTTGGTACTGAAATCCAAAAAGTTGGAGTCCATTTACACAGTTTTTACCCTAGCGAGACCGTAAGGGCAAAATTGTCCGAACTTTTCATAACTAAGGGCATTTTGTTAATTTTGTCCATTTCCGGAATTCTCTACATAAACACCTCAGCTGCTGGCAGTTACTATTCATTATCTTCTTCAATCACTCCTACCCCATTTCTAAGAGAAAGAAGAGAAAGAAAAAATTTCAAGCTTTATAACTACTAATCTAGCCAAAATTTCAACACACTTTCTTCACAAAAATTGATCCTCTTTCTCTCCTCTACATTTCTATACCAATATCTCATCTTATAAGGCACTACACAAGGAGAAAAGAGGCTCCCTATATTTGGCCAAGCAAGGTAATCTCACCATTCTTATGCTTTTCTTGAATCTAATGGTGTAGTGTTATTCCTTTAAGCTTAGGGATCATGTTTATAACGATGGTTTCATTTAAAAATTGAAAAATAAAAATACACCATTGGAGGACCATTCAGCCAACATGGGAGAATGAGGTATTTATGTAGTTCCAAGCTTAAAAATGGTGCCAAATTAATTGTTGAGCATAGTAGAATAAATTAGTAAAATTGGATTGTTGAAAATCAGACAAAAATAGCCATGGGGATTTTCGGCCATGGTGAAGGGGACCATGTTTCATGGTTGTTCTTGATGGTTGGAGGGTAGATTCAGACTATAGGAATTACGAGGTATAAGATCCTGACCTAGTCCACACAGCAGGTTTGTCGATCCTACAACGTAAGAGCCGACCTATCCACACAGTAGGGTCACCATTCTTACAACGTGAGAGGGGCGGTCGCCCAACACTCACCAATGTATTGTCTGCTTTGGGCGATCACCACCCTCACGGCTTTATTCCCTACTAGGACACGTCATTCCATGTTCGAACCCAAGACCTTATAAGTACAAGGGTTCTACAACACTCTTACCATTTGGAAAACCATTTGGACACTTTTCCAAATGGTAAGAGTGTTGTAGAACCAAGATACTTTAAGAGGTCTTGGGTTCGAACGTGGAATGACGCGTCCCAATGGGGAATAAAGCCGTGAGGTGGGCGACCGTCGAAGCGGACAATTTGTTAGTGAGGATGGGCGATTGCCATCTCACATTGTAAAGAGGCGCGACCCTGCTGTGTGGACTGGGTCGGGTCCTTATAATAAAAACACGTGTTTTTATTGTAAGATCCCGACCTAGTCCACACAGTAGGGTCATCGATCCTACAACGTAAGAGCCAACCTAATCCACATAGCAAGGTGCCACTCTTACAACGTGGGAGGAGTGGTTGCCCAACACTCACTCAACGTATTGTCCACTTTGGGTGATCACCATCGTCACGGCTTTATTCCTCACTTAGATGTGTCATTCCACGTTCGAACCCAAGACCTTATAAGTACAAGGGTTTTACAACACTCTTACCATTTGGACAAGAGTGTTGTAGAACCCTTGTACTTATGAGGTCTTGGTTTCGAACGTGGAATGACGCGTCCTAGTGGGGAATAAAGCCGTGAGGGTGGTGATCGCCCAAAGTGGACAATACGTTGAGTGAGTGTTGGGCGACCGCCCCTGTCACGTTGTAAGAGTGGTGACCATGCTGTGTGGACTAGGTCGGCTCTTACGTTGTAGGATCGGCGACCCTGTTGTGTGGATTGGGTCAGGATCTTACACGAGGAGTCTGCCGGTATGCTCGGATTTAAAATCGGACGTAAAATGAAGAAGTTACATTATATTACCGCTAGAAATTATACTGCAAAAATATTTGCAGTGTCCAATGTGGTTGCATAATAAAATAAGTATTAGCTTAAAAAGAAGTATTTAATAAGATAATAATTTTGGTGAAATTAATTGCAGCCCAGGAGTTACGATATTAGTGTGGTGCTATCGGGATGCTCGGTTTTGACAGACAGGTTAGGGACGCGTGTGTAATTTGTAGGGATATCCCGAGTGCATGTTTTTTATGCTAATAATTTTATGAAATTATTTTGAAAGTGAATTGCCTCGAATTGCTGTGAAATGGTGGTTATTTGGTTGGTTGAACTGTATTTGAAATTGCAGGAAGGCTAGGAGAATGGTAGCCATTATGCTGCCGGAATTTGTTAGAAATATTTCTAAAAATGCCATAAAAATATTTGAATGCATTGTTAATTTTTATCCCAACCTTAAAATTGAGAAATTAATTATTTTTCATAAGTTGTGAATTTACCGAAAAATATTTATTAAATATTCATGCTATCGATTTCGATAAAAGTTAAACTATCGAAAATTCATCCAAAGTGTTTTATAGTGGAATGTGTTATTTTGAGAAGTGAAATGATAAATAGTGAAATTTTATAAATTACTCTCAGTATAATATTCACTATTTTATTTTAATTATCCTTTATGGACTGACTGAAGTTTTATCACGTGTAATGATTTCCATAAAGGCTATATCACTGTGTAAATACTGTTTTGAGACTATTAGGTCCCATATCATGCTCACGTGTTCATGTGTTATTATATCATGTGTGAATGCTATTGACATTGAGCCCATCTTCAGCATCCCGATTGACACCTACCTAGTGTACGATCGAGGACAATTATAGACTATGGCCATAGATCTCACGTGTTTATTTCTACTGTTCCCTACGAGGATTATAACATGATAGCATTAGGGTGTTGATTGGTCTCTACTATTACTTCACATGTTATTACTTGATTTTTGTGATATTTATTGAAATGTACTGGTTACCGTGGTGTTTTATCACTGAATTGGTAATATAATTGAACAATTTGCTTTACTGTTACAAGCGTAAATGTGATGATTTCAATGGTGGAAATCAAATTGTTTTCAAGTGTCGAATTATATGATTTAATGAGTTATTTTACTCAAGTATGTGAAATATTTATATGTAGTAAATATTTAAATAAATTTTACATTAAATTTAATTTCTACTCCCTATAGTTGCTTTGGGGTTTCGGGACAAGACATATATTTCAAAATACCTTCCATGCTTCACTGGATTACCTGGCTGACTATAGTATCCTTCCTTTTAGTGTGTTTAGCATACCGATAGGAAATTAAGGATTTTACTGCTTATAGTTTTCGTGATATCAAAATTGCATACAACTCTCTTACGGAACTGTGGTTTGCTCAGCCCTTTATTTTCATCCCTCCAGAGTATTTTCAATGACCGAGCAATATATCATCCAAAGACTATCAGCTGCATATTGAGCACCCCGAGGTAGCTAGTTTAAATCCTAAAGGTACATGTTGGCTCTTATAGGCGATACCGAGAGGGGGGGTGAATCGGTTTTTAACTAACTATAAGCTCGTTTTTCGGTTTCTCTAAATTCTCTAGCCTATATTAATAATTTCTAAGTTCTCTAGGCTAGGCAAGCATGCAATCCAAGTTTAATGCAATAAACACAATATAATTGCAATTAATTAAAGAGAGTAGGGAAAGAGAGATTTACACAATCGATTTATAGAGGTTCGGCAACCTTGCCTACGTCCTCTACCTTGAGACGCTCCTAAGGATTTTCTCCAAATCCACTATCTTGAATTTGTGATTACAATCCCTCTTTTCAAGGCTCAAGAGTAACCTCCCTCTTTTTCTAGGCTCAAGAGAAACCTCTCTCTTTTTCTTAGGCTAAAGAGTAACCTCTCTGTTTTTCAAGGCTTAAGAGAAACCTCCCATTTTTACAAGGATTGAATTGGTTTTACAAATGAGTAATCAAAGAGAGCCTCTAGATAGGCAAGTGATTACAGAAATTAAGCACAAGGAAAAAGCCTATACAAGATTTGTGCTAAGCACTACAAGGAATAAGAGAATGATAGATGATGGAAACTTTGTAGCTCTTGATTTGTTGTTTGAGGCTTGTAGATTTGAGGAATATGAGATTTGAAGTTGCTGAGTGGTTCCTCTTGCTTTCTTTAGCTTCTAAGCCTCTATTTATAGTCCCTTGGATGTATTCTAGCCGTTAGGTGGAGCCAAAACTTGAATATGACCGTTGTCTCACAAAAACTAGCCGTTATAGCACTTTTTCGTCGCGACGGATCGATCCCATGCCCAAAGGGATCGATCCCTTTAGTCCAGAGTCTTAATTCTTGGCTTGAGGGACCTTGGAAGCCATTCTGCCAAAAAGGGATCGATCCCTTTTGAAAAGGGATCCATCCCTTTGATCAGGGGATCCATCCCTTCAGAAAAGGGATCCATCTCTTTGATCAGGGGATCCATCCCTTACAATATTCATTTGTGTTTTCTAGGTCTTTAGGCATTAAAAACATTCTAAAACCAATTTTGAGTATTTTTAAATATGACATGATTTTGAAAACATGAATTTGAGTCTAAAAAATTTATCAAGTAATTTTCTCAAAATATATTCAATAATTTCATAAGAAAATTACTTAAACCAATAATTAAAAAATGTTTTCTAAATTGATTAAAGCCAATAAAGATATTCAATTAAATCATGGTTTTATATTTGATAAAAGCACTTAATATGGTTTATGAAAATCATAATTGATGAAGCAAATTTACAATATGAATCAAACATTTAAGATTACTTAAGTTTTTGTCATTTCAAAATATATATGTCAATTTAAAGCTAACAGTATATTTATTTTATTTTATATGTTCAGACTTTTCTTTTACAGTACTACAGTGTTATGTTAAACAAGGGATGTATATGATTAATATAAATCCTGTTTTTGTAAATAATTTACTTATCTAAATTAAAGTAAATTTTACAATATTTATTGTTCACTGTTGATTTTAAGTGGGAAATAAAAACATCGCAGATAGCCTAACCAATTCACGTGTATGGAAATGTGTGAAAAAGAGGAAAATACTGTATGTTCAGACTGTGACATTACATCCCCTATTCCTACTTTACAATTTAAGTAGTACTATACAGTAAATCTGAATATATAAAAAAATATAGACACCTCCAGGATCGACACAATGTAGTCACGGGTAACCCAAAACACTGCTGATATCCTCAGAATAGTATACCTCTTAATCAATTATAATATCTTGTGGAGTGGAAAAATATGGGGTGAGCGAAATGTGCTCAATTGTCACATCTTGTATATACAATATTTTATACATTTCCACACATATTACAAAGGTTGGACTATCTGTGATGCCTTTATTTTCACTTTCTTTACACAGTACACATTTGTAATCGTAATTTACAATTAAATAAGAATATTTTCACACCATAATTCATTTATCGTTTACATCCCCTGTTTATATTTACAAAACAATAGTACTGTAAAATAAGTCTGAACATATAAAGTAAATGATTATACCTCCAGGATCTCCACTTGACTGCCTCGTGGTAACCAAATCACAATCGAAATCCTCGAAAAGTAAATCATGCAGTCACTAAAAATACTCTGTGAAAGTAAAAATAAAGGAGTGAGCAAACCATGACTTAGTAAAGGAATTGTATGCAAATCTTGATATCACAAAACCTATATGCCATAAAATCATTTAATTTACTATAGGTGCACTAGGGACCATAAATGAAGGATATTATAGTCGGCTAGGGATCCAGATGGAGTAAGGAAGATATTTTGAAATATCTGTCTTGTCCCGAAACCTAGAAGTGGTTATAGGGAGTAAATATTGATTTTTGAAATAAAACATTTTTCCATAACATTTCACAATAAATCTCAAATTTATACTTTCATGAAATAAAGCATTTAATCGATTAATCTAATATTCAAATAAATCCTAAAAAGAATATTAGATTTATAAATGTTGGCTCTTATAGGCAATACTGCGAGGGGGGGTGAATCGTTTTTTAACTAACTTTAAGCTCGTTTTTTGGTTTCTCTAAATTCTCTAGCCTATATTAATAATTTCTAATTTCTCTAGGCTAGGCAAGCATGCAATCCAAATTCAATGCAATAAACACAATATAATTGTAAGTAAATAAAGAGTAGGGAGAGAGAGATTTATACAATTGATTTATAGAGGTTCGGCTACCTTGCCTACGTCCTCTACCTTGAGACGCTCCCAAGGATTTTCCCCAAATTCACTATTCTTGAATTTGTCTTTACAATCCCTCTTTTTAAAGGCTCAAGAGAAACCTTGCTCTTTTTCTAGGCTCAAGAGAAATCTCCCTCTTTTTCTAAGGCTAAAGAGAAACCTTCTTCTTTTTCTAGGCTTAAGAGAAACCTCCCCTTTACAAGGAATGATGGGTTACAAATAATGTAATCAAAGAAAGGCCTCTAGGTAGACAAATGATTACAGAAATTAAGCACAATGAAAACCTATACAAGATATGTGCTAAGCACTACAAGGAATAAGAGAATGATAGATGATGAAGACTTTGTAGCTCTTGATTTGTTATTTGAGGCTTGAGAATTTGAGGAATATGAGATTTGGAGTTGCTGAGTGGTTCCTCCTACTTTCTTTAGCTTCTAAGCCTCTATTTATAGTCCCTTGGATGTATTCTAGCCATTGGGTGGAGCCAAATCTCGGATATTACCGTTGTCTCACAAAAACTAGTTGTTATAGGCTATTTTCGGGCAAAGGGATCGATCCCTTTCCATAGGGGATCGATCCCTTCATTCCAGATCTGAATCTTCTGGGCTGATGGACCTTTTCTAGCTGTTGGGAGACATTCTGCCATTAGGGGATCAATCCCACCGATCCCTTCCCTTATGGGATCGATCCCTTCTTTCCAGAACTGATTTTTCTGGGCTGAGGGACCTTTTCTTCCACCAAAATGCTTACTGCCACTAGGGGATCGATCCCTTCCCTTAGAGGATCGATCCCTTATTTCCAGAAGGTGATTTCTTGCACTTTTTGAGTTAGAAATGATGTGGTCTTTGATCCTAATCCAACCCAAAACATTTTGGCTCTTTTGTGGGAGTTTTTCTTTACTTTCTTTGATGAAAACATTGTCCAAAAATTCATTAAGTGATTTTCTAAAATATTCAAAACATTTATAAAGAATTAAGACCAATAAGGATGTATCATTAAATCATGGTCTTAATGTTTGATATGATCACTTAAAATGTATTGAGAAAATCATGTGTGATAAGGCAAATTTACAATATGAATTAAAACATTAAAGCTTACTTAAGTTTTTGTCATTTCAAAATATATATGGCAATTTAAAGCTAACAATAAATCACCATTTCCATTTGAAGTCATATCACATATATCACTGAAAATTTCATAAACAGTATCGTACTCAATTTAGTACAGTAAACCGTTTAGAAGATCATCATCCATCTCATTGAAAACATATAAGTAACCATTTGACATTTAATATCACCATCCATTTAAAAACATCATTTTCATATCATAAAATGGTAGAGACTAAGGCATCACCCAAGATATATCATGCTATAATCCCCATAGGGTAAAATAATCATCATATGAGATCTGTAGCCATAGTCTATACTTGTCCTCAATCGTACACTGATCAGGTGTCGACTGGGACTGAGACGGTGAAGATAGGATCAGTATCAATAGCTTAACATATCACATATCAGATATCAGCATGATAAGGGCCCTATCAGTCTCAAAACAATATTCTCATCATCATATCACCTTTATGGAAATTAAGAAATAGTTAAAATCTTCAGTCAGTCCATAAAGGTTATTTATCATATAGTGAATATTTCTAAAAATAATTTATAAAATATTCACTTCTCAACGTTTTCCTTTATAAACCATTTCTTACATTGTAAAACATTTAAGAGAAATTTCCAATAGATTTATATCTTGTAAAGACTGTGAAACTTTGTACCATGTTAGTGAATAAATAAAAGACATAAGATATGCTAGTACTGAGATACATTTTTGTAATTATTATTCTTATGTCAAGTAATGAGAATGAAGTCTCAAAGTAGTGAAATTAGAAAATAAATAACTTATACCTTTGTGTAATTTAGAAATCCTATAACTAAGTTCAAGAATTTTATAAGAACAAATAGATGCATATATTCTACAAAATATATATATGTATATTTATTTTAATAAAACGAAGGACATAAGTATGCAATAGGACGTGTAGTGTACTTGAACATTAAAACAATTAAAATATAAAATAAGTCAGGAATACATAGATATATATGTACATATACCTATTGAATATTAAATGTGTATATAGATAAATATATGTAAATTTTAAAGTAAAGGAGGAATATATATATATATATATATATATATATATATATGCACATACCTACATTAAAAATGCATTAGACATGAACATATAAAATATATGTATATATATATATATCTATATATGTGTATGTAGATATTATATATATAATGTTTAAAATATAGGTACAAATACATATTACATGTAAGTAATATAACAAGATAAATAAATAAATATATATATGAATATATATATATTAGATATATATATATATTATTATGTAAAGATAATTATAAATTATATGGATATAGATGTGTGAAATAGGAATAAAAATATAAAATAAAATAAAATTTTGAAACTTATAAAATAAAAATATAATGTAAAATATGTGCTTAGTGGAGTTTGATGGGACTTTCTCCCATCAAACCCCACTAAGCCACATTCTCGGCATCACCATCCAAGACTTCTCAAAGAAGTCTTGGAAATAAAATAAGAAAATCAAAGTGTAAGAGAGGAGGAGAGACACGGGAGAGAACCAGAAGAAAGAAAGAAAAGAAAGCTGAAGCCGAAAAGGAAAGGAAGAAAAGAAAGGTGAGGCCGAAAGAAAAAAGGAAGAAAAGAAAGAGCAGCCGAAAAGAAAAAGAATAAGGGAATGAGGGAGAGCGTGAGAGAGCAGTAAAGGCAGTAGGAAAATGACGCGAGATAGGGAGAAAGAAGGCCAAGAAGATTTTGGCCAAGGTAAAATTTGTCCAAAAATTTATGGCTTTGATTTGTTTTAAGGTTGTGTTCTTAGTGTATTCAAGTTGTAGAAAAAGATTATGGCATTGGATTTACCTAAAAATAGTTGAATAAAAATGTGCCATATTTATGGGTTTTGGCCAGCCATGGTTCATGATGAATGCATGCATTTTGTTGCATGAAATTGATAGGAAATGAAAGCTAGAAAAGGTTTTAAGTAACATAGAAACAATAGTTTGACGAAAGGATTGAAAAATCAAGAAAAATGGTAAATGGGGGTTTCGGCCAAGGTTGGTTTGGGCATGATTTAATGCTTCATTTTAGTATTTGATGAATATACTAAGTGAATAGAAAATGTTTATAAGGTTAGAGTTGAGAAAAGAAGAAAAACAAAGTGCAAAATGTAGATTTCAATTTTGCTGGAAAACTGTCTGTCCGAGCCACATATTTAAAAATTCAGTTTGGAGTTTTAGAATGAAATAAATTCTGGAAAAATTATTATGGTTAGTTTTATGAGTTAGGCGAAATTCAGTTTTGGAATTACCTAATTTGCAGTTGTGCAGCCTGAGATATAGGCAATTGAACACAAGGCACTCAGTGCAATAGGAGATGCTCTATGTCAAATTTGAAAATTTGTAGAAATTAGCACAGATTGAATTTGGCTGCAAAAATATATGTTTCTAGAAATTTAAATGAGTTAAGAATAATATGGTTTTCAGTTTTGCACAATTTGGACAAACCTATCTTGAGATATGGCTCAATTTGTACATAGAGGTCAGTAGACAATCTGCTAGAATGCATTTGGAAATAGTGCAAATTTGAGGAATTATTAAAAATAATTTCAAAATGATAAAATTGTGAAACTTGCTATTCTGAATAGGGAATTGGATTAAGATTCATATGGTTTTGGGATTCATAATTTTGGATATCCCTATAATTAGTAATATAAAATTTAATGCACAAAGGTTAGAAAACCATCCTGTCATATGGGTCAGAATTGGGCTAAACTTTGGAAAATTGTGAGGAACAATATGGAATGAACTAGAAAATGGACTTTATATTTCTGGATAGGGAATTAAGTCAGATTACATATAAAATTGACGGTGCATTAATCAGAATTTAGTATTTTCCGTTATGAATAGAAAGGCATTGATAGGTTGGAAATTCTTATAAAAAATATTTCTACCTTAATGAGTAGGATTTCTAAGAATGCTTAGTGTATATGTATGTTTCAGAAATGAACTTGTATGACTCATCTTTTGCAGCTCCGAAGCTAATTAACGAAATGGGAAAGGAGACGAATAAGGACATAATCATTGGTTCAAGGCCACAAAGTGTACGGTTTGAATAAAATAACACTGTACAAGTAAGGGGGAAGTATGTGAGTTGTAGAGATATAGGGAATGCATGTTTTATTGAGATAAATTTAATGGAAATGTTGAGAACATGATTTGGTGTGACACATGCATGAATTGTGGTTGAAAAGCTGGTTCTATATACTGTAATCTTGATGCAGGAGGTTAGAAATCCATAGCTGTTATGCTGCTGAAATTTACCAAAAATATTCTAAAATATTATAAATATTTTAGATGCTTGAAATTAGGTCTAAGAACATAATCGAATACCATTTACACAAAATTTTCCATAATGTGAAAATTATGAGAAAATTATTTAATTTGAATATTCATGTTTTAATATTTTGATTTAGTGAGAAATTATTTATGATTTATGGAATATTAAATATTCAAAATGAATATTTATTTATTTATTTTCTCACTATATACATGGATATCAACCGACTGATTTAATGTGTTGGAAAGGAAAATAAATACCTTTTGGAAATAATGATTTAAATAAATGAATTGATTTGTAGTGACTTGGAGCGGTGTAGGAGCTCGAATCTTAAATTTGGAAGACCGAGGAAGATGATTTCTAAGCATTGAGGTAAGTGGGTTAAATAAACCATACTAGTATCATCTCGTAAGAGATGAAAGAAATCTTTATTTGATAATTATCTAATTTATATCAAGTTTGGTGAAATACGATGGAAAAGACTACGAGGGTAAGTCTTGGTAAGATACAAGTTGACTTGATGTGTTCGTGAGTAGTATTCTTCTGGAATGAAACCTTATTTGTGACTTGTGCATTATGTGTATGACTTTTTTATGCTTACTGAGCATATAGAATAGTATAAATTGTCGGTGCCTGCATTATGAAAAATGAATGTGATTTATTAAGTTGCACCAAGTAAGCATGCTAATATATGGCGATACTTTTGGAATGAATGTGTGTAGTATACAGTATATATGCAGGTTACGATGTTTAAATTCATGGACCTCGAATAGCACCTAGTTGTATTCATTGAAACTAGGATGATGGAATTGTATGACAATTGATGTATATATGTGACTCGAGGACTTGAATGATTTTTAGAACATTACTACTAGAAATCATACGCCAATATGGCAAATCCGAGAAAAACTCATTCCTTTGTACCGTGTGAGCCACCTCTAGAGAACTCAAAGGAACTACGTGCTACACAGATTCTTCAAAATTGTAGGAGCCACCTCTAGAGTCCTTTAAGAGCTAAGTGCTACACGAGTTTCGATGAACCATTAGAAAGCATGCGCCATAGAGGCCAATCCGAGTACAACTCATTCCTTTGTACCATGTGAGCCACCTCTAAAGAACTCAAAGGAACTATGTGCTACACAGATTCTTCGAAACTGTGGGAGCCACCTCTAGAGTCTTTTGAGAGCTAAGTGCTACATGAGTTTCGATGAACCATTAGAAAGCATGTGCCATAGAGGCAAACTCGAGTAAAACTCAATCTTTTGTACCATGTGAGCCACCTCTAGAGAACTCAAAGGAACTACGTGCTACATAGATTCTTCAAAACTGTGGGAGCCACCTCTAGAGTCCTTTGAGAGCTAAGTGCTACACGAGTTTCGATGGACCATTAGAAAGTACGTGCCATAGAGGCCAATTCAAGTAAAAACTCAATCTTTTGTACCATGTGAGACACCTCTAGAGAACTCAAGGGAACTACATGCTACACAGATTCTTCGAAACTGTGGGAGCCACCTCTAGAGTCCTTTGAGAGCTAAGTGCTACACGAGTTCTGATGGACCATTAGAAAGTATGTGCCATAGAGGCCAATTCGAGTAAAAACTCAATCTTTTGTACCATGTGAGCCACCTCTAGAGAACTTAAAGGACCTACGTGCTACATAGATTCTTCGAAAATTGTGGGAGCCACCTCTAGAATCCTTTAAGAGCTAAGTGCTGCACGTGTACCGATGAACCATTAGAAAACATATGCCATAGAGGCTAATCCAAGTAAAACTCAATCTTTGTACCATGTGAGCCACTTCTAGAGAACTCAAAGGACCTACGTGCTACATAGGCTCTTCAGAACTGTGGGAGCCACCTCTAGAATCCTTTAAGAGCTAAGTGCTGCATGTGTAATGATGAATTATGGGAAATCATATGCCACTGAGATAATGAATAAACGATTGTGATCTGTGAATGTGATTACTATCATTAAATAAGATAGATATTATACATATGACAGAGAATTGGAATAATTGTGGAACTTTACTTATATATTATGCTATAAATCATGTACTATTTGAAATAGATTTTTCTTTCACGCTTAACCATATCGATAAAAAGGGACAAAAGGGATGATATTGTGTGAGTTAAAGAAATGAAGAAAAGCATGAATGAGCTTATGCAATCTGTTGTACATACAAGTTAGTAGCAAATCTTGACATAATGCATACATGATATTTTATAGAGTTCATGCATGTATGATCATGTTTTACGATATGGGCCTAGTATGTATTTATTTAAGCTACTTACTAAGCTGTGGATTTGCTCACCCCCTTAATTTAACATCTACATATCATACAAGTTGAAATCTAGCTTCAGGCTTCGTATAGGCTCTCTCGGGAACTGTACCTGTTGTGGTACTCGTCTACGTTCTCTGAGCCTAGCTTTTGTGCTTTTGAGGTATACAAATTGTATATCATTTTGACAGTTATGCAAACTTTAATTTTACAGTACTAGGAAGAAATATGGGATGTAACTTTGGATCGCACAAGATTATTATGTAAGTCTATGTGATTATCGAGTACGATCCGGGATAAGATATACATATTTTGAAGTATGTATAAACTGCAAAATGTGGAATTATTATTGGGTTAGATTCTTGAGAAACATGTGATGTATGATGATGTGAATTGTGGGAACTTGAGCTAGCTGCATTATAGAAATTATAAATATAATTTCCATGCAGGTAAATTACTGGGGAAATTGATAAAATACAAGGGGAGATTTTCGACCCGTTTCTTTTGGATAAGTGAATATGAGACTAAAGTGATTATAATCAGTTTGAGAATTATGACATAGCTAGAGAAATAAGATTATTAAGGGAAGGTTCTATTTAGTTACTACACTAACACTGAATACAAGCCGTAAATAGAAAAAGAAAAAATTTGGTTTCGAAATTTTCTACAGGAAATAAGATAAGTGTCAAGTGAACGTCATGGCCTCTGGGTCGTGACATTTCTCATTTCCAAGGCTAGGAAATTATTCAAATATGTACTAAAATATTTCATGACATTTTGGAAAATTTTCTAGAAAATTTTCGCAGCATAACGACTGCTATTACTCTAGCCTTCCTGTAAATTCAAACACAGTTCAAACCAGCCAACAGCCACAATTCACAGTTTCCAAGGCATTTCATTTCTAAAATATTCTTATAAAATTATTTGCAGCAAAATCATGCATTTGAGATATCCTTACAGTCTACATACGTATCTCTTACCTATCTGATCTAGTCGACCTCTTCGAGTGCATCACTTGTAAACCGTTACTCCCGAGCTACAGATAATTTCACCAAAAATATCAACTCATTTAACTCTTATTTTTAAGCTATTATTCATGTCTAATTGCGGCCACATTGTACACTGCAAATATTTATGTAGTATATTTTCTACCGGTACTAAAATAAAACTTCTTCGTTTTAAGTTGGATTTCAAATCCGAGCACACTGGTGGACTTCTTGTAATTTCTACAGTCTAATGGCACCCTAAAATCCTCAAAATCAGCCATGACCATGGGTCCCCTTACCGTGGCCGAAATCATTATCAGGCACACCTTAGGGAATTTCAACAATCTAATGGCATATTCTTATTCTACCATGTTTATTCTTCATTCTAGCATCCATTTCATGCATGAAAACCCATGGTTCCCTATAGTTCCAAGGTTGGCCGAATACCCCCTCTAATGGCATAATTTTATTTTGTTCAATTTGATAAATTCTAATGCTAGAAACATGATCAACACACTTGAATCTATCTTCCTACACCATTAGAATTTAAAGAATCAAAATGCATAGTGAATCCCATACCTTGGCCAAAACTTTGAAGCTTCCTATCTCCAAATTTTGCCACTTGTTCTATGATCTATTAGTATGGGCAAGTAGCGTGAAGAGAGTAGAACAATTCTCTAGTTATAAGTTGAGATTTTTTGTGGATAAGTAGTTAGGATAGCTTTTGTTTTCTTTCTCCTCTTTTCCTCTTATGGTGGCATGGAACCAAGCTTGAAGAAGAGTGAATAGTGCTGGACAGCAGCTAATGAAATTAAAAAGACCCCTCTAGAAGTAGGCAAAATGACGAAAATGCCCCTAGTTATGAAAATTTCAGACAATTTTGCCCTTATGCGTCTTTAGTCGTAAACACTATGTAATTGCACTTCAAATTTTGAATTCCATCATCAAATACACTTATTAAATGTATCTTGATGAATAAAAGTGGTTTCATCGATGCGCGGTACATCGAACACGTGAAATTATGATTTTACCCCATGCGAACCACCAGCTAAATTTTTTGATTTAACCACCGATTCAATAAATCTCTTAACACTATCTTAATCTCTTTTTTATGTAAAATATCATGGTATTTTGGCTTCATCTCAATTCAATTTAGTTTAGGTGCAATTTACGAAAATACCCTCGAGACGTAATCGTCATTTTTCAATTTGTTTGCCATACTTTTCAAAATGATGTAAATAAGGTATTTTGGCCTCAAAATTTCCATAATATCATTATTTCACTTTCTGTACAGTGTTTCTTCATTCATACATGCATCTGGGCACGCAATTTCAAGTGGAGCCCACATCATTATTTATTTACAATTTACAAAAATATATTCAAAAATAAATTAATAATTACATATACACACAAAAAAATCGGTTCTCACATCAGTAAAGGAATCATATGCAAGACTGATATAACAAAATCTATATGCTCGAAAACGTTTAGTATCCTAACAGTTCACTAGGCTCAATAATAAGAAAGATACTATGGTCGGCTAGGCAATCGAATGGAGCATGAAAGGTATTTTAAAATACCTGTCGTGTCTCGAAAACCTAGAGCAACTATAGGGAGTAGTCAATAAGTTGCCCATATAAAATAATTTAATAAAATTATCATTGAATATATGGTAAATAAACCATTTAATAAAACACTTCAGTAAACACTTTAAACACATAACGATAACAATAGTAGAGACAGGTAAGTAAACAATTTAATTAAACAGTAGTAACAGCATAAAAATCAATTCAGAATAGTACGATAAACAGTCCAGTAAATAGTGCGAAAACAGTTTAGCTATAGTAAACACTTGAATTTCACAACACAATAACAGTTCAGTAAACATTTTCAAATCAGTAATAATTCCATAAACATTTTCAATTTAGTATACAGTAATAATTCAGTAAAAGTTTAGTAAACAGTAAACAGTAAAATCGCAGTTAAGTAAACAGTTAATAGTAAATCACAGTTCAGTAAATAGTTTATAGTAAGTGGAGACTAGGCAACACCCTAGGTATATCATGTTATAATAATTCTCGAAGGGAAACAGTAACACGTGAATCTATGGCCATAGACTGTAAGGTGTCCTCAGAGTACACTTGCAAGGTATCCCTAGGACTATTGATGACTTGGCGGGTCTATCAGCCACAGTAGCTGTACAGTAAAAGTCAACACATGAGCATGATATAAGGCCTAACAGTCTCAAAACATTTTATAAAAAGTGGAAATACCTTTAAGGAAATTTAGTAAATATCATTTAAATTAATAAAATTCCTAAAAAAGTATTTAATTTCACATTTAACAGTATAGTGAAAATAATCAAGAAAATATTCATGCTTTAGTGAGAATTTTTACAAACGTTCTATTTTATCGTAAAACACTTTAAAGAACGTATTGGCAGTCTCACTTTGATAAAATTTAATTACATGAATATTTAAATATTGTTTTGGGTAAAATACCAATTTATGGAAAATATTGGAAATAAATTCCAAAATTCACAATTTCACTTAATTTATGCACATAAAATATTTCATGATATTTTAGAAAATGTTTTTGAAAATTTCGGTAGCATAACAGCAGTGAATACCCTAACCTCATGCACTTTAAACACAGTTTACATACGATCAAAAACCACAATTTTGTATGATTTCAAAGGCAATTAAATACCAAATAATTTCATAAAATTAAGTCCATATAAATCATGCATTCGCTATATCTTTACGACTTCCACACTCATCCCTTACCTATCTCATGTAATCGAACTTCTCAATAGCACCACTTTTGATTTATCCCTCTCGACTGCAAAGCAATTTCACCAATAATTTTCATTAATTTGCCTCTAATGTTTGAGCCATTATTCACCACTAAATGCAACCACATTATACACTGCTTATGTCTAACTAGTGTAATTTATACTGATAGTAAATCCTAATTTTTTTCGTTTTAACTCCGATTTTAGATTTGATTGCACCATTGGATTCCTCTTAATTTCTACATTATTCTGGCACATTAAAATCATAAAATGCAGCACTTTAACCTATCCAAGGATCCATGGCCGAAACCTCCCTTAAACCAACATTAATGATTTTCAACAATCTAGCCTAGTTTTATGTCTAACCATGTTTATCTTATCATTTTCCACCATTTTCATGCAAAGAACAACATGGATACATCATGTTCCTAGCTTGGCTGAAACCCACTTCCATGGTGAAATTTTATTTAGCCAACATTAATCAAATCTAAAGTTAGAAACATGTTCTACACACTTGAATTAATCTAATTACACCTTTGAAATCCAATGAAACACAATGAGATGAAAGATCTTACCTTTGGCTGAATGCTTCTTCACCTCTTTTCTCCTTGTTTTCTTTCTTATTTGATGATCTATGGGTATGGTGAGAAGAGAAGAGTGAGTAGAATATTTTTCTAGTTATAAGCTTGGTGATAAAATGTAGATTTCATAAGGTTTTCTTTATTTTCTTTCTTTTTCCTTTTCTTTCTCTTATTTTCTATCAATGGTGTCGTGTGGGTTAGGAAGCAAGAAAGTGAATAGTGCTGGAAGCACATTGGCTGAATTATAACGAGTATTCTAGAAGAGGGTGAAATTACCAAAATGCCCTTGGTTATGTAAATTTTGGATAATTTTGCCCTTAAGCTTCTGTAATTGTAAAAACTATGTAATTGCACTCCAAAATTTTGGATTTCATCACCAAATACTCATATTGGATGTATTTTGATGAATAAAAGTAGTTTCGTTGACGCACGGTACGCTGATTACGTGAAATTACAAACCAAAATGCCCTTGGTTATGTAAATTTTGGATAATTTTGCCTTTAAGCTTCTGGAATCGTAAAACTATGTAATTGCACTCCAAAGTTTTGGATTTCATCACCAAATACTTGTATTGGATGTATTTTGATGAATAAAAGTAGTTTCATTGACGCATGGTACACTGATTACGTGAAGTTACAAACCAAAATGCCCTTGGTTATGTAAATTTTGGATAATTTTACCCTTAAGCTTCTGTAATCGTAAAAACTATGTAATTGCACTCCAAAATTTTAGATTTCATCACGAAATACTCGTATTGAATGTATTTTGATGAATAAAAGTGGTTTCATTGATGCACGGTACACTGATTACGTGAAATTACAAAATTACCCCTAGTGAAGTGCCAGTGAAATTTTTTGATTTAACCACGATTTGATAAATCTATTGACACTATCTTATACTCCTTTTCATGTAGAATATCATGGTATTTTTACTTCATCCTAATTCATTTTAGTTTTGGTGCAATTTACGAAAATACCTTCAGGATGTAACCGTCATTTTCCAATTTGTTTGCCACACTTCCCAAAATAATATAAATAAATGATTTTAAACCACAAAATCATCATATTATATTTATTACACCACTGCACACTGTATTATCAGTCTCGAGCCTATCTAAACACATTAAAATAAGTGGGGCCCACATTACATTTTCACTTATAATTTACATAATACACAAAATTTCACGTAATAAACAAATACATAACAAATGTACAGTACAGTAGAAACGGGTCTCACAGGTCTAGATAGCTCCTCAAGGATAGCTTTTCATAAAATGGTCAGGTATATGGCTCCGTAATGGTTAGACACAAAATTTTGGCATAGTGATATATATATATATATATACTTGATAGATTTGTATGTACTGTGTAGTATGTATGTTGTGTATATGATGATGTTGGCATGATACTATTGTACGGTATTTTGGATGGTGAACTAGAGTGAGATAGATATGTGTATGCTTATGTTTATATGAAAATGGTATGCCAATGGGATATGCTTAAAGAGATTAACCTAAGTGTGATGTTAAAATACTAGATGTTTATGGATCAATTAAGTGATAATAAAATGGGACCTTAGTGATCGAAGAATCACTTAAATTGAATCATGAGCTACACAATTACCTACAAACGAGTAAGTGAAGAAAAGGGAAAAGAAAAATTTTGCCCATAAATTTTAGGCATCCGTAAGGTAGGATGTGTCATAAACCTTTAAACACAATCAATCAAATTCTCACAACTTCTCATAACCATCCCTTAAATTTCTTAAACAATAAATTTTTGTTAATTTGTTAGATTTGAACATGAGTTTTGCTCTTTTACTTTTATTTTGTTTGGGTTTGTTTTTTAATTTCCAAAAATTCTAAGCATGCTGCAACGTGCTTCCATCCAGCATGAGAGCTTGGCGGAAGCAAGCCTTCTGCCAAGCATGGAAGATTGGCAGAAGCTTCCATGCTTAGCAGATGCTTAGTCACAAAAAGAAAACTAAGCAGAATTTGATAAAAGAACACCAACATAATAGTTGGTGTGCAGTAACGAGAAGGAAGTAAGAAATTGCAAAATAAAGGTGAAAATTATTTTCAACAAATTATGAGAGTGTGATTTGGTCTTTATACTCCCATCTTTGCTTTGTTTAAGCTTTCTTCCCCTTCGGTTTCTTTTCTTTCACTTGGCATTGACTATTATGTAGATAAGAAGAATTAGAGGAGCCTTGGGCTTGATCTACTTAACAATAACATTTAATCTCCTAGAAATTCCAATTCTAGATGCTTAATTTAGAAAATTTTTAAAATATGAAAATTGTGAAATTTTACAAATATAATAATGTAATATTATATAAGGGTTTTTTGATATTAAAAAAATAAGTTAAAATAGAGTGTGTCAAGTGATCTTTCGAGTGTGAATAGAAGCTCCCTTCAAACCAACTTCTAAGTAGAATTTGAGTCAATATCTAATACTAAAGTGAAATAAAAAACAAGAATTTAGTATTATAATAAATATTCTTTCACAAAATTTTTAAGAAATATATATGTAATAAAGTAGAAACGCTTCATCATGTTAATAAATAGGGTACAATTGCAGATGTCAAAAGCTAAGTACCTAACTTGATTTGAATTAAAATATTGCACTCTTTGCCATAAGCTTACATGTGCATGAGCTTATCAAATAATTTATTGTTTGTTATAATCAATTAGACTGTTAAAAGGAGCCAAACTTAATTTGAATATTTTTTGTACATTACTTCTTTCACAAATTGGATCAAAGTTGATTGCTATCAATCAAAAATAATTTGATGCTGCTTCTCCCAAGATCTCCCCAACATAAATATAATTGCACGCTTGATTGTGATTTGCTCTTGAATTATTGAGTTAGGTCATTCAAATTTTCTTTTTGAAAATATCTGCTTTAATTCCCGTTTGGTATTGTTTAGACAATTTTATTTTCAAAGATTAAGTATAAGAAAAATGCTAGCCATTAACGTCCAATATTACATCTTTCATAAATGATTCTACAATCTCGTGTAATGGGAGGAAAAGAATTATAAATACCTTTCATTTTCACTTGTACGTAGCCTATATTGCATTATAGAGTCCGGACTTGTTAAAGAAAAATTGAGTTTGGAGGTGAATTTTTGAGTAATTATTTTATTTTATTTTTTTTACTTATTAAAGAAGAAGATTGAAATTTGATTCCATTAATCAAAGAATTCTGCACTTATCATTAAATCAAAATTTTACATAATATATTCCGTCTAATTAATGTATAACATTAAAACATTAAAATGCATGTAAACACGTAAATAATCTATAACAAATTAGTTAATGTAAAAAAAAAATTAGCTATGGTATATTGAATTTTTATATTTTTTTGTCAAATTCTATATTTTTATATACAAAGCATATATAATTACTTATATTTTGAAGAAATTTATATATTCAATTATATTTGACACTTTTTTATAGGAACAAGATAATATGATTGCAAATGCTTTCTGGAAACATAGCATTTGACATCAAGTCTTTACTTGAATAATTTGAAAGAGAGTTAAATTGCTTTGTCATCATTTTCATTCTAATTCAACAGTTGCAAAATTGTTCGTTAGTAGGTAGATGTCATAATGGATAGTAAAACTGAAGAGTAAAAAATTTAGTCATATATATCTTTTGAAGACACTGTAAACTGTTTAAATTTAAGATTTCTTGTTAAAAATGTTAAGATTTAATTTTTTTATTAGATATGGTAAATTTATATACGAGACAGTACCCAAAAATAAAATTGTATTTGAGAAATGATTTACATTTTATCATGCAACTTAAAACTATGAATTATTATTTTACGCATCATTGGTCAGATTTTTAAACTATACAAATATAATTAAAAGATTGTCAAACTTTTTTATTATATCAATAGTTTATAATATATTTTAATTGATTATGTGATAAATTTTTAATTTCGTTAATGAAATCTAACCATAGTTATTAAATTGAAATACGTATTGTGAATAAAAATTATATTTTTAAAAATCGAATATCATATCGTATCATATTGTAAGATATGATAAATAATTTTAAAATTAATTATAAATAATACATACACATTTAAGATAAATAAAAAATAAAAAATAATATATATATATATTAATAAGATTAAGTAAGAATATGATAAAAATAAAAAAAATATGATTCTTTGCAAACTCTAAACATACTCATTAATAGTATATATTTTTAAATAATATTTTTATTTTTAATTTACTAACTAAAATTTTAATTTTTTTACTTTTTCAAGATTAAATTATGTAAATAATATGTTTTTAAAATTTTTTAGGTTAAAAAATAAAAAATATTATATATATTAATGGGATTAAGTGACTTATGATAAAATATTTACAAACTCTTAACATGCTCATTAATAGAATATATTTTTAAATAATAATTTTATATATTTTTTATTTGAATTTTCTAACTAAAAGTTTATATTTTTTTCAAATTTTCAAGATCAAATTATGTAGGGAATATGTTTTTAAGGTTAAAAAACTATTAAAATTGCATTTTTATTTAATTGAGTCATATTCTATTTTGATTGGTCCTAGTTCAATTTCACAATAAAGTGTATTGAAGTGTATCCGTGTATTGTACGATACGCATCGATTTACTTGTGTATTAAAAAATACAATACCGATTCATGATAAAAACTGATTTTTTGTATCGATACGTATCAATTTTATAATTGTTGTTGCCAAAAACAACAATAAAAGTTTGCTGACGTCAAATCCTCGATCTTCGTGTTAGCTTGTCTTCAAGAATTCTACAAGATAGGAAAAGTCAGAGGGGCGCAGGGGTTTTCCCCTGCGCGCGCACTCCGATGCTTAAGTCAGACAGGGTTTCAGTAGGCAAATAGAGCTTAGGGCTTAAAGATGATACCTGTGACCTATTTATAGCAGTGATTGCGCGTAATTACCTTTAAGACCCACAGCTTAAGTAATAACTCAGTGGATCTTTTATGGGCCTTCTGGGTCCTCTTGCCTCTTGGGTTTAAGTTATCATTCGGCCTAATTGTCTTCAGCTTGACTTATAGAAAAGCCCAGTAATAAATGACCTAGTCCACATCAATTGCTCCCTACTCTTTTAGAAGGTTTACCTTGTGAAAGAGAATATAAAGAATGGGCTTTTCAAATTCTCTTGCTGCCCTCTTCCAAGAATCTTTTCATCTTCACTTGAGGGCTTAACTAATGAACTTCATTATTATTCGTAGCAGAAACGACTTCGTGTCATCATTTCTTTTGTCAAGTGCCTTCTATTAGCCAAGAGGAAGAAAACCGAATCTGGGTTAAGGCCATGAGGGCACATCATCCAGAAGTGCCATAAGCGAATGCATGTGTTCTAATCTGGTTTCATCATATGTGATTTGTACTTGGCATGCTCTTGATTGGTTGAAGCTCGATCCAGATGCTGAGAATTTGGAACCTTCTTTGAGGATAGACACTTGTAAAGATTTATCTGATCTTACCAGCTCTTAGGAGCCTTTTTGTCGACTCGAGATGGTCGAGGTTCTCACAAGTTTGGACGAAGATTATTTAGATAATCCAGAGACTAATTTTCTTAAGGATCAAGCTCTTGACATTATAGCACCTTAGGACGCATATGCATGGGTGCCTATTAGTTTCGATTCTCCTTTTAATGCAGAAATTAATCTATAGTGCTGCCCAGCTCTTCTTATAAAGCACTTACATCTAGAGAAGAATTCGTACTTGGGTATTGCATTTATCCGTACACTTTATTGCTTGAGGATTTCACAATTTGCCCATCTCGTGCATTTTTTCGGTTAGGGACTTTATAGAATTGTCCGTCTCACGCATTTTCGCTTAGGGACTTTTAGAGAATTGCCCATCTTGTGTATTTTTATCATAGGGCCTTTATAGAAATGATATGACTATAACATCGTTTTTATATCCGGAATGCCAACATAATACGTTAAATGCACTTTGTCAATCAATTGTAGCACATATCCAATGATAAAATTGTAACGTACCTCGTTTAGAGATTTATTTTTGCCCATCTTGTACCCTTTTGTGCTTAGAGACTTTTTGTTTTGCCCTTCTCACACCTCCTGTGCTTAGGAACTTTTGATTTGCCCGTCTTGTATCTTCTCGCTTAGGGTCTTATTTTTGCCTATCTCGCGCATTTTTCGCTTGGGGACTTATTTGTGCCCGTCTCGCGTCTTCTTCTCGCTTAGGGTCTTATTTGTGCCCGTCTCATGCATTTTTCGCTTAGGGTCTTATTTGTGCCCGTCTCGCATCTTCTTCTCGCTTAGGGTCTTATTTGTGCCCGTCTCGCGCATTTTTCGCTTAGGGACTTATTTGTGCCCGTCTCACGTCTTCTTCTCGCTTAGGGACTTATTTTTGCCCGTCTCACGCATTTTTCGCTTAGGGACTTATTTGTGCCCGTCTCGCATCTTCTTCTCGCTTGGGGTCTTATTTGTGCCCGTCTCGCGCATTTTTCTCTTAGGGACTTATTTGTGCCCGTCTCGCGTCTTCTTCTCGCTTAGGGACTTATTTGTGCCCGTCTCGCGTCTTCGGCCAGCTTCTGTTTTTTTTTCTTCTTCTCTTCCTGCAGCATGTCTATCAAACATGGAGGATTATCATAGTACAGACAAAAATAACTGGCCTTTCGTTTCATAATGTACTATTTTCAATTAAGTGGAATAATTACAGCAAATGTTAAAACAATAATAGCAAATGTTTACCACCAATACCATTCCAAGTCTTTGTCTTTGAAAAATTTGTAAGGTATGAGTGCTGTGATGTTTTGCTGTCAACCATGGATTGTGCACTAAGTCGTGCCTCGGTACCAGCAATCTATCTTCACGAGCTTACCACAAGTTTTTGATTGAACCAAGCTCTTCCTGGCTTGCTGCCTTTCACGACAGTGGCTAGTGCCTACCTCGGACACCTGCCTAATTCAATCCCAATTGTTAGAGTGGACAAGAAAATTGAAAACATCGTATGAGAGTACCTCAGATCTGGTTACCACCCTTATGTCCCTGCTTGAGTGTGTTTGCAATTTCTGTTGTGCCAAGCACTCACTTGTATTGATACTCCAGAATGCTATGTATAGGGGCTTACAAAGTAGACACAACCTTGATCTCGACACCTTGAGCTGGCACATCCTTGTCTTGCTTAAAGGACTCATGAAGCCGACATACTCTTTATATAGATAAACCCTCTTTCACATGTGTGGTTATCAATAGTCCAAGTGTGTGGCTTTTAAGCCACTTCTAGATGGTTGCTAGAGCAGTTCTTAGGCCGAAGGAAGCTTTTGGACACTCTATCAGACTAGGTCTAGAAGATTCTAGATCGTTCCGCTCAAATCCCGCACTTGGGCGTGCACTTGGATTGTCAAATTTAAATGTGCTCGCCAAAGTTTTTTCTAATGGGAGAACCAGTAGTTTGGATTCCATGCTCTCTAGCGTTGCTAGCCATTGCCGAAAGGGATGACTCGGGTGTTCTTTGCTCACCTGCATTGTGCTAACGGGGGAATCTTGCGTATGGGTGCTGTGTTCACCTAATTTTCTTCGCTGTCATTTTATCAAAGTAAAGAGCTTATCGCATGCGAGAGCCCCTATCTCATCCAAGGCCTGTCGCTCGTGGGAGCTCCCCTGTCACCCAAGGTCTGTCGCATGTGGGAGACCATGTCTCGCTCAAGGCTTATCACGCACGGGAGCTCTTGTCTAGCTCAAGGCTTGCCGTGTGCGGGAGCTCTTGTCTTGTACAAGGCCTGTCACTCTTCTTGGCTTTGAAGTTCAATTTGACAACGAAGAAGATAAGGTTGCCCATGTTCTAGTCGTGTCGCATGCCTATAGTTGTGCAAACTGCTCTGTCGCGTGACCTTGAGCTAGCTTGGGACAGAGTGCCCGTTGCATGCTTGTAGTCGCGCAAATTTGCAGTGTAGCAAACACCTTTCGAGCGACAGATTGTTCTGTAGCATAACGTCTTGCATGCAACTGACTATTCAAAAGAGTGGCATCTTTGTGAGATCTTCAATAGTGGTCCCTCTTTCTCGCTATTTTGGTTATCGCACGCGTGAGCCACCTATCACAGAAAGAGTCTGCCACGTGGAAACTTGTTGCCAAAATTTGTCATGTGCGTGCCTGTGCTCGCCGAATTGAGGACATGGTTGTCGCCCATTCCTTGTACTCTGCCGCCAAAGATCTTTTAGGCGACAGGCTGAGCTCTGCCCATTCCGTGTACTCAAATATGTGACTGGTCATAGCCCAGCTTTTTCTAACATTATTTATCATGTCTAGTCTCCCTTAAACAATAAATGCTTGCTACTATTTATTACAAACAATAATGTTTTTTATTATTATTATTATTATTATGCCAAATCCTTTGCCTTAAGTACTATAGCGGCTACTAGGATCTAAAACGGTGGGATGTACGATAACTGATTTTAATCCTTAAGCCAAGAAGAAACCTAAGCAACAACATTGTAATTGCAGTAACAAGGAATTATAGGACATTCTAAATTCACCCCGTAGATCAATTGGAGACAATTCCAAAGTCCCATTGTTGCCAGCTTGTGTTCATAGGTTTTACTGTATGAAATCTAGTAGGTTCTTGCTAATAGTTCACGATATTTCTTGAGGTGTCCAAGTACTGAGGAGGCGAGTTTTTGAGACAAGTATTTAAAATGACGCCTGTTGACACCTAATTTTGTCCCTTTTTGTTATTATTACTATTATTATTATTATTATTTGCTTATATTTATTTTTATTTTTTTTATTATTTGGTTTTATTATTCTTATTATTACTATTATTATTATTATTATTATTATTATTATTATTATTATTACTATTACTATTATTATTATTACTTATATTTTTATTTTTATATTTATATTCTTTTTTTTTGTCCAATCTGTCTCCTATCAACCATCCAATCTGCCGCCAGTCACCACTGCCAACTCCTGCCACCACCAGTCAGCCTCTGCCTACCCCATCCCATCCGCCGGTCACCAGCTACTCTACCCGATCCCATCTATACCAGTCCCCTTTCTACAAAAAAAACCCCCATTCAACCAGTAACGGAGGAGGGAAGCTTCAACCTTTACGGACCAAACCCAAAAATCCTCACAAACCCGACCCCACGCTCACCCAGATCACCCTCACCGCCATCATCACCTTCACCGGAACCATCACCGAAACAACCCTCTGCCTTAGCCACTCACCCCAGCACTCTGACTCCCTCATAATCTTCACTCACCGAGGATCATCCTCACTACCCTCGGCTCACGAACCCAAGCAACCATCACCCAACCGAGCCCCCTAATCCTCTCCCATTCAACCCTCACTCACCCTCTCCGTTCAACCAACCATCACTATCATCAGTCGAAAACCCCAAGACCAAAAAAATCCCATCCCAGCAATCATTCAACCACCACCATCGAAACCACCAGACGGTCATCGCCCACCATCCCGAATCCAGCCCTTTCGACCCTCACAGAACCTAGCTCCGATCACACACAACCCTCGGCTTCACCAAAACCCTAAGCCACCACCGTCCCAAAACCGAAGCCCCAAACCTGCAAAAAAGGAAAACACAAAAACCACAAGCAATCCACAGCCACAACCAGATCTAAAACAAAAAACCAAAAAAACAAAAAAATACACGAAAAAAAAGGGAAAGGGCTTTCGGTGGATTTAGATCTAGGTGGTTAGAGAGTTTTTTTTGTGAAACGGTGGCCGGATTTAGATTTAGGAGGTTGAAAGCTTTCGGAAAAGGGTGAACTTTTTGATTTTTGCCGCTGGTGAGTGGCGACCGGCGGCGGCTGACGGTGTATCCGGCGGTGGCCGAAAATCGCATGGGAGAGGGAGGCTGAGAGAGTTTTGATTTTTTTTTTGTTAGAAACCGGTTAAAATGAATGAAAGAAAAAAAAGTGGCCTTTTATAGGGCACCAAAACGGTGCGTTTTTGGTTGGCTGACCCGCACCCCTCGTTGACCCGGATCCGAGAGCCGCGCACCCGGCAACCTGACCCGCTCGCAACCCGCTTCAGCCTAGCAGACTTGGCCCGTTCGTGAGAGCCCTTTTGGTGTTGGGCTTTGGTATTTTTTGGGCTATTTTAAAGCTTAATTTGGGTATATATTTCAACCCTTTCATTTATTTATTTACTGATTTATTTTCTGCTTTGTAGATAATTTATTTCTTGTGCTTCCAATATAATTTCAAAGTAAAAACACATATTTATTGACATGTAAAATAATTTAGGATTTATAGTAATTTATTTAATTACATGAGATTAATTTTAATAATAAAATTATACACTCCTTTTAAAAAAAATAATAATATATAATAATAATTTTTTCTAATAACATAATTTTTCTTAGTACTAGGCAAATTATTGGGTTTCAAAATGTATAAAAAATTAATTAAGTAAAAAGGCCCGATGATGGGATGTCATGAAACTCACAAGTAGTGATTTCTTGACTGATCCCTAGGTGAGAAGAATCTACTAAATGTTACCAGAGTATTGGGATATTTAGTATGATTTTTCAATAATTTACATTTTTTATTAAAAATAAAAATAAATGATTTTTTTTTTAAGAAAGGAAAAGGAAATTAATAAAATTTAAACTTAAATGAATATGTCCGATGATGGGATGTTATGAAACTCACAAGTAGTGATTTCTTAACTGATCCCTAGGTGAGAAGAGTTTTACTAAATGTTACCAGAGTATTGGGATATTTAGTATGATTTTTCAATAATTTGTTTTTATTAAAAATAAAAATAAATAAGTTTTTAAAAAAAAGGAAATTGAAAAAGGAAATTAATAATAAAAATTAAATTTAATTGAATATTTGTCCGATGATGGGATGTTATGAAACTCACAAGTAGTGATTTCTTAACTGATCCCTGGGTGAGAAGAGTCGTACTAAATGTTACCAGAGTATTTGGATACTTAGTATGATTTTTCAATAATTTATTTTTTTATTAAAAAATAAAAATAAATAAGTTTTTAAAAAGAAAATTAAAAAAAGAAATTAACAATAAAAATTAAATTTAATTAAATATTTGTCCGATGATGGGATGTTATGAAACTCACAAGTAGTGATTTCTTAACTGATCCCTAGGTGAGAAGAGTTGTACTAAATGTTACCAGAGTATTGGGATATTTAGTATGATTTTTCAATAATTTAAATTTTTATCAAAATAAAAATGAATAAATTTTTAAAAGAAAATAGAAAAAGAAAATTAATAATAAAATTTAAATAATTAAACAATGGCTCGATGATGGGATGTTATGAAACTCACAAGTAGTGATTTCTTAACTGATCCCTAGGTGAGAAGAGTTCACTAAGTGTTACCAGAGTATTGGGATACTTAGTGCAATTTTTCAATAATAAGAATTTTTATTTAAAATAAGTATTTATATAAAAAAAATCAAAAAATTCATTTGCATCATTTTTTAACTGTTTGCATCATATGCATTCATAATAATTTTCGAAGCGAGTGTGAATCTTCCGATGATGAGATTCTATAGAACTCACAAGTAGTGATTCTTAAGAAATCTCTAGGTGAGGAAGATTATTCCAAATGTTACCAGAGTATTGGGATATTTGATTTAATTTTTCAATACAAAAAGGGTTCACATTCATTTTCGATAAATAAACTCTAACATTTTTTTTAAAAATTTGGAAAAATAATTTTGATAAATAATAAAATGCTTCAAAAATGAAATAAAAAGGAATTAATTTTAAATATTAAATTGAGACTATTTTATTAAAACAAAAAGGATAACACATGATTATTATGGTACCGTTTTTTAACGGGTATCGTGGGGGTGCTAATCCTTCCCCACGCGTAACTGTACCCCCGAACCCAAGTTTTGTTTTCGCAGACCAAATTTGTCTTTTTAATAAAACTTAATTCATTTTGAGATTTTGTTAAAAAGATAAAAATTTTTAAGTGACCAATCACACCTAGTAAAAAAAGATTGGTGGCGACTCCCTTTTTGTTTTTAAACGTTTTTTTTCAAAATCGTCGAGGGCGAAGCCGTTACGACAACGCCCACAGCAAATAATTCATTTGCTTCTCCGTTAATGCATGATGAGTTCCAACTCAGAATGATTGCAAGATGGTAGTATCTTTCTTTCAATCTCTTTCACATCCTAGATTTAGGAAATAAAGAATGGGTTCTTTCTCCAAGCTCCATTGTTTCTCAGTTTTGTTTTCTCTTTTACCAGTTGTGTCTCTGGCTTATGCTTTGCTGCTGATGCAATCCATATGGCTGCTTGTGGCTCAACTGGGGCTGTTGTGAGTGGGCATGACTGGGTGCACCGCCACATATTAAAGCTGCCGGAGCCATATATGTCACCCTTTTTGATTCTGATGATGCAAAGAGTAGTTCATCGTCCTCTTTAAGTGACATAGATGGTATCTGAATGCTTTCCAAGGACTGCAATTGATATTTATAATTTCTGATTTATCATTAACTGCAAACTATGTTCAGGAGTTTTTGGCTCCAAAACTTCAGTAGAGACTTGACTATCAAATGAAACATCAATCTTGGGTGGTATCCCTATGCAGGACGGAGTTGAGGAATAAAGCAATTTTAAATTGTTAGACAACTCTTGTAATCGTGTACTAATTGGCGGTGATTCATTCTCATTGACTAGTAAAAAGTTATTCTCCTTATCCAAGGGATGATCTGCTTCAACGAAAGAAATTGCTCCTACATTGCTCTTGATATTTGGAGTAGCTTCATCATGATTATCTTTATTAGAGACAACAACCTTATGTGGCATCTTGGTTTGTTATGCTCCCAAAGTCTTAACTGGCGAGTCAGTTTCTTTTGCACTGAATGCTAGTAACAGAGAAGGTTCCTCTACAAGAGGTGCTGTTGCTTCTGAAATACTTGAGGAGTTCTTTCCCTCTTCCTATATGGTATGTTCAATGGTTGAGGCAACTTCTAATGGCAAGCTTTCCTGCTGAGAAGCCTTCTTGGGTTTGGTTGAATGACATGCTTCGTCAAAAAGTTTCCTTCCTTTGATTTTCGAAGCCTTAGCGTTGAATTTGTTTCCTGGAAACTGCATTCGTGCGCCAATCTGTTTTGTCACAGTGGCAGAAACGCTCCCAGGCATACGACTTTTGCATGAAGAAAGCATCATTGGTCTTACCATGTTTTTGGTTTTCTTTGTGGAGTCAGGTATGATTGCGTTGCTGCCTTTTCAAGGACGAGAAGCTAAATTTGCCATGTTCAAGGAATCTTGGCAAAAGGATGAATTCAAGCAAGTGACCATTAAAATCTTATTTTTCCCTCCCAAGGAGTCACGCAACATTCGAGTAAGCTTACTTTCATGATAGGGAGTATGGTTCTTATTTGCATTTAAAGCATAAACAACAAAGGGTGACAGTGATGAGTGATTTAGTGCCGAAGAAAGTAGCTCTAATGATTCGTCGGTTGACAGGAGATCTAGGAAGTCAGCTAAAGAACGCGGTAATGAAAATCTGAAAGTTAGTAAATTGCCAAAGAAAGGGGCCTGGATGCCAGAGTGGACTAGAGGGCAGTGCAGCAAGTGTAGACCGATGGCGATTGGGGGGGGGGGGGGGGAAGACAGTTGAATTTTGCATCTCTCCTTCACTCTGCCACTAACACTTCTGCCAACTGTTGTTGTAGTGGTTAAATTGTCCTGTCTGCAGTGTAGTTTGCCCTACAGCCTTTAAGAGATCATTAGCGGTTGGTTCATGCATGGTTGTTCATTTTAGTTCTGCTAATTGTAACCTTTTGGTGAAGTAATTAATGCTTCTCTTCTTCGAAAAACTTCTGCCACATCAAAAATTGGTGAAGTAATTAATGCTAGCTATCGTCCATGAAGCTCTCGCCCAAGTTCACGAATGCGAGAGCCACTCTCTCGCCAAAACTTTGTCGGGGGCGAGAGCTAGTCTCTCGCCAGTGATGTCTCTCGCCGAAAGCCATTCCTCTCTCGCCAAGCTTTTAGGTGCGAAAGCCTATCTCTCGCCCAGCTTGTCAGGTGTGATAGACACCCTCTCGCCAAGGGTCTATCACCCATGCAATCTCTCGCCATGCTGACAGGTGCGAGAGCTAGTCTGTTGCCCATGCAGCTCTCGCCCACGCTGTCTAGTGCGAGAACTAGTCTATCGCCACGTAGTTCTCGCCCAAGTGTCAGGTGCGAGAGCTAGCTGTCGTCCATGAAGCTCTCGCCCAAGCTCACGAATACAAGAGCCACTCTCTCACCAAAACTTTGTCGGAGGGCGAGTGATGTCTCTCGCCGAAAGCCATGCCTCTCTCGCCAAGCTTTTAGGTGCGAAAGCTTATCTTTCGCCCAGCTTGTCACGGCTCTCGCCACGCTTGTCTCACGCAAAAGCCACTTTCTCGCCAAAGCCACTTTGTCGCCAAGCTTGTTGACGCTAGAGCCACTTTCTCGCTCAAAGCCACTCTGTCGCCCAAGCTTGCTGACGCAATAACCACTCTCTCGCCCAAAGCTACTTTGTCGCTCAAGCTTGCTGTGGCGAGAACCACTCTCTCGCCCAAAGTCACTCTGTCGCCACGCTTGTCTCACGTAGAAGCCACTTTTTCGCCAAAGCCACTCTGTCACCAAGCTTATTGACGCGAGAACCACTCTCTCGCCAAAACTTTGTCGGGGGCGAGAGCTATTCTCTCACCATACCAAGGGTTGTCGCAAGTTTGTGGCGCGCGAATGACTCTGTCGCATGTACCTTGCGCGCGACAGACTATTCTGTTGCGTGAAACTTTGCGTGCGACAGACTATTTTGTGGCGTAACTTGTGCACTCTGCCACAACCTACGTACCTTGTCATCCGCAGATCGTCTTTCACCATTTTTTATGGCTTTTCTGTTTGTTTCCCATAGATGGCGCCAATTATTGTTGCTAAAAACAACAATAAAAGTTTACTGACGTCAAATTCTCGATCTTCGTGTTAGCTTGTCTTCAAGAATCCTGCAAGATAGGAAAAGTCAGAGGGGTGCAGGGGTTTTCCCCTGCACCCGCACTCCGATGCTTAAGTCAGACAGGGTTTCAGTAGGCAAATAGAGCTTAGGGCTTAAAGATGATACCTGAGATCTATTTATAGGAGTGATTTTGCGCGTAATTGCCTTTAAGACTCACAACTTAAGTAATAACTCAGTGGATCTTTTATGGGCCTTCTGGGTCCTCTTGCCTCTTGGGCTTAAGTTATCATTCGGCCTAATTGTCTTTAGCTTGACTTATAGAAAAGCCTAGTAATAAATGACCTAATCCACATCAATAATAAATCGTATTATATTGTACGATACGTATCATGTATCATACGATTTTGATAACTATGAATCTAACATCTTTGATTAATGATGAATTAGATAATTTTTTTTTTAAATTTATACCAAAAATGATAGCATATGATATCTCTTGGGAGATTCATTGGATTGAAATTGGATTCTATGTATATCGATTAATGATAAGGAAAAAGAAAGTTGTTGTAGAATAGTAATGGAAGCACTTTTGTGTAGTTCAGCAAAGAAGAATCACAGCATATCTTAAAAGCCAAATAATTGGGAGGATGGAGGACCCATAAAATAAAAGCAAGTAACAATATCACTGTTCATGTGCATGCTTGTGTACCGTCAAGCATAATCATCATCATCAGCATCTGATTATATTTTGGTTTTGGGTGTGCCCTAGGCCCCCACTCTCAACATCTCACCATATCTCTTTTTTTTTTTTCTTGGTTATATCTCACCATATCTCTGGGTTTTATTCACACACTCACGGAAAAAAAAAAAAAGAAAAGACCCATAATTTTCAGTGGAAGCTGCCGACCTAATTGAAACATTTTGAGCTGAATCTCCACCGTTTAAATAATTTTTGAGAAAGATCATCACACACTCACGGAAAAAAAAACAAAAGACCCATAATTTTCAGTGGAAGGTGCCGACCTAATTGAAACATTTTAAGCTGAATCTCCACCGTTTAAATAATTTTTGAGAAAGATCATGCAAGATTTGGCACTCACTTATTTGGGTGCTTACCAGTTATCTCTATATATGTCAATGAACATGTTACAATCAAACCAATCTCTTGGGGTTACTTTTACTACTTTTTTTTGATCTAATCATCTTTTTTTAAAGAACTTTTGTGTAGGAGGGCTAGGGGATCCACAATGATTGGATGGAATCTAAAAAAAATCTAATTTTAGGGTTACAACTTGCATAAAAGTCTAGTTTCTGTTTTCAATATACATGTGTGTGAGCGCATACAAGTGATAGTTTGACACGACATGGTGAAAATAGAGCAATTTGAACTGTTAAATTTTGTCAGTCCATACTTCATTCTTATGCTCATTCCCTATATGAATAGCATACTATTTGAATTTAGCTATCATTTATAGCTTTCAATTTGCAGACATTGTTTTATAAAATTGTAATTTGGTTATATTATTAACATCCATTCATATGTATCTTCCTACTTTTTACTGATAAAGATTTGGAACAGCAAAAAGTTGTATTAGTTCGAATGTCATTGCAATATGAGTTTATTTGCAAGACAAAGAAGAGACTTGTTCATATTTTTGAGTAAACAACTTGTCATTATCTGTGGTTGGTGAGATTATAATAATTACTATATCATTCATTTATCTATACCTATATTCATTTATCATTCATTTATCTATACCTTTGGTAGGTACCATGCTTACAAAATGACCATGCTGATTCTTTATTGCACTTATACCCTACAAGTATATCTGCCCATTAGTTGGACGATCTACTTAAGTTTTAAGGTTTACTCAACTTTGGGTGATTTGGATAAAAATAATAAACTCATTAGATGAGTTTGAGCTAGCAAATGAAGTCCAATAAAAAATTGGATTGGGTCTTGCACTCATCATTTAAAGTCCAATCCCAAACTTAACCAAATACGATCCGATAATTATAATTTTTTGTATAACTTAGTTAATTTTATATTTTATTACAATAGGATGTTGCATTTTATAGGTTTTTAAGAAACTTTTGAAAAAATGTCAATTAAAGGATCTATTGGAAAAATATACCAATGAATTTTTTAATTACTTTAGACCTTTTTATGAAATTTAATTTTACTTAGTGTTGTTTTTTTAGATTTCGATTTAAATTTTCATTCTATTATAATCTTTTTTTAATTTGTTTAAATTTATTGTGTTTTATTTATCAATTATTATGTGTTTTTTATATTTTATATTAAATTTTTAAAAATAAATAATGTAATTTGTGCGGATTTAAATTTATTCATTTTATGTAAAAATAGTTTTTTAAAAAATTGATCTAAAAAATTTAATCAAACCAAACTCGAGTCCACCTACAATTCTTTAATATTTTATTTAAACTCAGCTTGAATTTGACTCCACCAATGAACGTTTTACTTACAATTTCGATTCCTTATTATAAAAGGTTTATAATGTTATTTTAACTAGATTAATGAAAAATGACATTACGCTTCAAATGGTTTTTTTTTTTATGTTCAAGGATATTTTTATCATGCTGCTGAAATATTAATTAGCATCGTAATCTCTAATCATTATTTGGAAAAGCATGAAAATAAAATCATGAGGTATAAGTGTAATTTACCATAAGAACATGTGTCTATAACTGTAAGCTCATTTAACTACATCTAGCCTTTTTTTTTTCTCTCAGCCAAGGAAAGATTTCATTGATAATGAAACAAAAGTCTTAACATCAAAATCATCAAAGGCAACATGGGATGAAAACCCAAGCAGATGATGAAAAATGAACAAGGAAATGGGAAAGAAACAAATCTGGACTTGCCAACAGCCAGAAACCAAAAAACTCAAAACAGCTAAATGATTACCACCAAGCAACGAGTTCTTCATTTCGATCAACTCCAGCCCTGGCAAGAGAGTCGGCCATCGCATTTAACGACATCTAGTCGAGGCTCTAGTTAACCCCCAAATATATTCCTTTCAAATAGCTGTCTAGCACGTCAAAATCAGGTTAAGTTACCATTGTTGCACCTTATCACCTTACTAATTTCCTGACATTATCGAATACTAATTTTAATATGGGGATGCCTCTCATTCATACAAGGTCTGGTTGACTCATTGACATTTAAGAACCTTTAATTTGCGAAACCCACTGCTAACATAAAATGGTCTTCTTTTCTACACGTGTTTATGAATTTAATGTCTTTCAAAACATACTCATGCTATTTTCTATTCTTAAATCTTTTGAAGCTTCTATTCACCGACAAATAGGGACAATAAATCTGTGTAGTAAAGCAGTGGGCAGATCTTTTGTTCACATGCAATTACTTGTATAGCTAAGGCCAGCCACACATTGGATTGGGAAACTTTTGCACGAAATTGGATTGGGAATTTGGCCAAAAAGGTATGTGCATTTATTCAATTGGAATTTGCAAAAAGAGCAAAAGGTCTGTTTCCTATTGCCTATGGCCAAGGTCAGTAGCCAGACCAAGGATATATGGATTATAAAGCTAATTATTTGCAGGCAAAAGTTGAAGAGATGTATGATATGAGACCCAAGATGTTAATAATGGTCAGGATATCTCTAGTTTGGTCTACAGGATTCTTTTATTTTTTCTTCTTATCTTGTAGAAGATGAAATGAAAGACTAAAAGATAATCATTCAGTGTGTTTTGTCTATTGTTATTTTACCAAAAAAAAAAAGAAACAAAGTTGCTGAATTTATCTCATTTAATGGACTAGTAAGGTTAATTTTGACTTGGATCTAATTTTGATTAATCTCAAATTAATGATTATTTCAGTAGTACTGATAATAATATATCCAAATCTAATAGTATGATTTTTGTTAAATGTGATCTCGATGTCAGTTTTGTGTTTAGACCCTTAACAGGGACAAGATCATTGTTTTCTAGCTAAATACATACATCCATCCAAACATACATACCTGCATTGTCACATCCCGTATACACAGTATTTTACACTTTTTCACATATATCACAAAGGTTGGGCTGTTTGTAATGTCTTTTTTTCCCATTTCCTTATACAGTAAGCATTTTTAAACTTTAATTCATAATTAAATAAGAATATTTACGTATCGTAATTTGTTTGTCATTTACATCCCCTGTTTATAATACCACACAGTAGTATTGTAAAATAAGTCTGAACATATAAAATAAATGATTATACATTCATGATATAAGCTAACTGCCTTGGGGTACTCAAATATGCAGCCAAAATCCTCGAATGATATATCATGTAGTCACCGGAAATACTCTGTAGATGTTAAAAATAAAGGAGTGAGCAAACCACGGCTCAATAAAAGAATTGTATGTAATACTTGATACCACAAAATCTACATGCCATGCCTTATTTTCCTATAGGTGCTCTGAGAACCGAAATAGGAAGGATACTATAGTCGGCTAGGGATCCGGATGGAGTAAGGAAGGTATTTTGAAATACTTGTCTTGTCTCGAAACCTAGAAGCGACTATAGAGAGTAATTATTAATTGTTGAGATGAGACACTTTTTCCATAACACTTCATATTGAATTTCCAAATCAATGCTTTCATAATTTAAAGCATTAAATGAAATAATCTAATATTCAAATAAAATCGTAAAAAGAATATTAGATTAATAAATCACCATTTCCTTTTGTATACATGTCACGTATATCATTGAAAATATCGTAAACAGTATCGTACTAATTTAGTACAGTAAACTGTTTAGAAATCATCATCATCAACATGTAAATACTCATTTATCATTTAACATCATCATCATTTAAAACATCATTTTCCATATCGTAAAAATGGTGGAGACTAAGGCATCACCCGAAATATATCATGCTATCATCCTCGTAGGATAAAATAATCATCATATGAGATCTATAGTCATAGTCTATAACTATCCTTAGTCGTACATTGATCAGGTGTTGACTGGAACATTTAACATATAACATATAACATATCAGCATGATAAAGGGGCCTATCAGTCTCTAAACAATATTCTCATCATCATATTACCTTTATAGAAATCAATAAAATAGGTAGAATCATCAGTCAGTCCATAAAGATTTTAAATTTTCATATAGTGAAAATTTTCTGAAAATAATTTATAATATATTCACTGTTCAACTTTTCACTTTATAAACCACATCTCACACTGTAAAACATGTAGGAGGAATTTTCAGTAACCTCACTTTCATTAAATACGATAATATGAATATTTAAATAATATCTTTCAGTATATTCATGTTTTATAAAAATATTAATTCATCATTTCCAAGGCTAGGAATTCATTCAAATATGCATTAAAATATTTCATGATATTTTTAAAGAATTTTCCAAGAAATTTCAACAGCATAACGGCTGCTAATACCCTAGCCTTCTTGCAATTTGTTGGCTCTATAGGCTATACCGAGAGGGGGGGTGAATCGGTTTTTAATTAACCTTAAGCTCGTTTTGCGATTCTCCTAAATTCTCTAGCCTATATAAATATTTTCTAAGTTCTCTAGGCTATTTAATCATGCAATCCAAATTCAATACAATAAGCACAAATATAATTGCAAATAAGTAAAGAGAGTAAGGATAGAGAAATTTACGCAAGTGATTTATAGAGGTTCGGCAACCTTGCCTACGTCCTCTACCTTGAGACACTCCCAAGGATTTTCCCCAAATTCACTATCCTTGAATTTGTGTTACACTCCCTCTTTTTCTAGGCTAAAGAGAAACCTCTCTCTTTTTCTTAGGCTAAAGAGTAACCTCCCTCTTTTTCTTAGGCTAAAGAGTAACCTCCCTCTTTTTCTTAGGCTAAAGAGAAACCTCCCCTTTTGCAAGGAATGAGTGTGTTTACAAATTGTGTAATCAAAGAAGGCCTCTAGATATGCAAGTGATTACAAAGATTAAGCACAAATAAAACCTATACAAGATTTGTGCTAAACAATACAAGGAATAAGAGAATGATAGATGATGAAGACTTTGTAGCTCTTGATTTGTTGTTTGAGGCTTGTGGATTTGAGGAATATGAGATTTGGAGTTGCTGAGTGGTTCCTCTTAGTTGCTTCAGCTTCTAAACCTCTATTTATAGTCCCTTGGATGTATTCTAGCCGTTCGGTGCAGCCAAGATTGAATATGACCGTTATATCTCACAAAACTAGCCGTTATAGGCTATTTTCGGGCAAAGGGATCGATCCCTTCCCATAGGGGATCGATCCCTTCTTTCCAGAATTGATTTTTCTGGGCTGAGGGACCTTTTCTTGCGTTGGGGTGCTTACTGCCAAAAAGGGATCGATCCCTTCTTTCCAGAAGGTGATTTCTTGCACTTTTTAAGTTAGAAATGATGTGGTCTTTGATCCTAATCCAACCCAAAACATATTGGCACTTTTGTGGGAGTTTTTCTTGACTTTCTTTGATGAAAACATGGTCTAAAAATTCATCAAGTGATTTTCTAAAATATTCAAAACATTTACAAAGTATTAAGACCAATAAGAGTATGCATCATTAAATCATGGTCTTAATGTTTGATATGATCACTTGAAATGTATTGAAAAAATCATGTGTGATAAGGCAAATTTACAATATGAATTAAAGCATTAAAGCTTACTTAAGTTTTTGTCATTTCAAAATATATATGTCAATTTAAAGCTAACAATCTCCCCCTTTTTGATATGACAAAACTTAATGTAAATTTGCTTTGAAAATTCTTTAATAAAATACTCCCCCCCCCCCCCCCCCCAAATAAAGCAGGATTTTATAAAGCTCTCCCTTAATATAAGCATGGGTTTTGAAAATGAATTTTCAAACTATTTCTCCCCCATTATCTTTCCCCCTTAATATCTCTCCCTTTTTCAAATTATTTCTCCCCCATTATCTTTTCCCCTTAATATCTCTCCCTTTTAATATCTATCTCTCCCCCTTTTTGTCATAGCAAAAAGAAGGAAAAAATAATAAAAAATATGCTCCCCATAAAAGTATGGCTATGTGAGAAGAGATAAAAGAATATGCTCCATCCAACAAGAAATGTGTTAATACATGGGACTCATAGCACAAATAAATAAGTCAATTGTTCATAAAGAGTATGAGATATTCATGCAATGAACATGACTTATGATCCTATACAAATTGTTTATAAATAATTTTGCAAGAAGTTCACAATTGGTAAGAAATGAAGCAAGTTTAGTATAAATATCTACTAAGGTCTATGACTTGCTTATTTCAATCCTATTAAACACCTAAGTGTATCAATTGTTCTCTTAAGTCCGACTAAGGTGCATGGCAGGACATCATAATTATGAGCTAAAATTAGATGACATACCATATGCATGAGCTCATAAATCACGTTCAAGCAATAGTGTGTATAGAATCAAGACATATAGCAATTAACTTCAAATTCTAGCACACAAGAGTTTCATGTAAAAGTGTCTTATATGAATTCTTCCCTATTTGTCATTTCAATCTAAGGAGCATGAGAAGAATTGTCAATTTAAAGCTCATACTAATTGGCAATTTAGTTTTGGCTTACCAATTGTTGAAATATGGTTGCCAATGATACTAATTGTTATTTCAATCTAAATGCCAATTGTTACTAATGGTTGACTTAGGCCTTTTGCATGAATCCAATATCTATGTGTAATGTGTTCATGTCAAGAAAATAATCATTCTAAATATGCAAGAACACAACACATATCATCAAATATGCATATGGATCAATTAATCATTAGCACACTATCATAAAGTATTAATCCATATTCATATTCACAAATTTATACCATATGGAAGATTCAAAAGATCAAGGAATTCAAGCAAACACATTTTCTTCCATGGTTTCAAGCACAAAAATCCTATGCTCATTTTCCAATTCAAGTCCTTAACCAATTATGAGCAAGGAAAAATTCAAAATTACCATTTTAATCAATTAAGAGCCATATCCCTAGTTGTTATCATCATTTAACGTTCTAGAGGGTATATGCTATTTTAACTAAAATGGCTTCACCTAAGTGAATCAATATTATCAAGCTAAAATATATTTTATCATTAAAATCCATAAACTATGAGTGAGGTTAAGCACATAATATCATGAAAACAACTATTCTCATCTCATAGGCATGATTATTGATTCAACTTAAGTAAACATGCCTGTTCAACATCAAAGCAATCAAGATTCAATGCATGTGTATCAATTGTTTGTGTTGTCATTAAAGCTCAAGTTCTTTACTAATTTGGCCATAAGAAAAATTTAAGTACATGGATGATAAATTTTCATGTAACTCAACATTTAATATTCATTTATCATCACTAATTATAAGCCAAGGAAAATTATGACCTTATACCAATTGTTGAATTTACATTTGAAGTCAATCCTTAAGGTTAAGTTTTAATTATTCTTCCACTAGATGTATAATTATCATGTAACCTAGAGTGGAGTAGTTGAGTCAAGCTAATACACATAATCCTATAAGCATGCTTGACTAAGATGAACAAAAGGAATGAAGAATATTCATTATGCACAAGTTCATCAAATTCTCAAATATATCCATAAATCATTGAAATAAATCTCAAATTTATGTTTAAGCATTAATTGAAAATATAATTCAAGATTATTTCATGTTTTATGCAATTCATGACCATCTTCAATGAGAAAACTGATTTAGCACTTGTGAGCTCAAGAGAAATGGTATTGATTGTTGAAAGTGGTACCATTTGTTGGAAATGATACAAATTGATGGAGTTGAGGCATGATATTAATGAAAAATGAATTTTCATAGTTTAAAGATCATCAAAAAGAAGTTAAAACAATGAATTTTAAGTTGAGAAGAGAGAAAGTATCAAAATAGTGAAAAGTTCTTCTCAATTTCGGTTGAAAACATGCAGAAAAGCCTTTCTGGCTTGGGGGGATCGATCCCTAGAGGAGGGGGATCGATCCCTTAACTCCAGAATGTAGATTTCCTGCATTTTGCTCAAAGGGGATCGATCCTGCTTGTTGAAGGATCGATCCCTCATCCTGTTTCTGCAGTTTTTTACAGAAAATCTAACCTTTGAGGTACCAAAACTTCGTTTTTGAGTATTTTAAGTCCAAGTAAAGGTTTAAACATTTGTAAAACATGATTTTGGACTTGTTTGAATGAAAAACATGAATGAAAAACCATTTTACAAAAGATTTTGCAATTTTGGAAGAATTTACACAATAAAATGCATTTTTGGCCTCAAAGGAGGTCATTTTGAGAGTTAAGCATATTTTGACAAAACCATAACATTGGATACCACAAATATGTCAAAACAAACTTGTTCACATAGGTTTTAAGCACATATATCATTGAAGCATATATCTTGTGAACAACATGCCATGATTGTCAACATACAAGTTCTTCATTATTGCTCATGACATGGCATTTTGCATATATGACATATTTGACAGCTTTTGAGCAAATAAATATATTATCTAAACATATCAAACTTGCTCAAACTACAAAATTTCAATAATATTTTCAAAATCATCAAACATGCTTTTCATTCAATGTATCAAGAACTATTCATCAAGCACTCAAAAATCATTCAACATGCCTTTTGTTCAATCATTCTACTTATAATGCATCAAAGATCATCAACAAACCATATCATAAAGGCATAAACAATAAAAAGTTTAAGGAGTAAGGAATTAAGCTTACAATACTCCTTTGCTAGAGAATGCTTTGCCTTGAATTGTTGAATCCACCTTGAGCTATCCTTTGAAGAATTGTTGTGATGGATCCTCAAGCTTTTCCTTTTTCTCATTGGCACAAGCAATCTCTATAGAGGTGTGTAGAGCATTCAAACCCCATTGTTTCTTTGTAACTCCATGCTCTAGCACTCCTACAACAAACACATTTTCAAGCATTCTTTGGTACCCAAATTTTCTTGGGTCCTTGAGAGTTAGTGTTAACAATTTTTGATCCTTTTGGGATCCATTTCAAGCTCAAATCATCATTATTTATTGCATGCTTCGGCACCCATATTTTCCTAACAACTCTTCCTCTAAATGTAGTTTTTCTATATGTGCATGCTTGTGAAGAGTGTCCTATTCTATTGCATAGTGAGCATGTGAGAGATGTATCATGCATAGAATTTTTGCTCACTAGGAAATTCTTAAGATGAGTTTCTTTATGTATTGCATTATATCCTAACCCATCTTTATCAAAGAAAGCTCTTTGGGTCTCAAGCATATGATCTAATTTTTGTTGACCCATATAAAACCTAGAAAATGAGTTATGCAAATTTGTATTCTTTTCATTCAACTCATTTATCTCTAAGTTAGCCTCTTCTAATTTCTTTTGAAATTCTAACTTAGCATTCAATAGCTCATCATTTTCCATTTTTAATTTTGTAATCATTTTCTTGTATTTTGAGTTCATGTATTGAAATTCACTAGCTAGCTCATCAAAGGCATTTTGTAAATCGTCACAGGAATCGTTATTATATTCACTAGAGCTAGGTTTCTCCTTTTCATCCTCGATAGTCAAGGAGTTAGGATTTGCTAATTTATCTTTAATGTCTTCTAATTTCTTTTCTAGCTCCAATTTCACCTTAGTAAGTTCATCATTCTTTGAGCCTAGATCTTTTATTTTTTCCTCCAACTCAAACTTAATATTTATCAAAATTTCATTCTCTTTTCTAAATTTATTTAACTTTTTGTTATATTTTGCATGCATTGATTTATATTCATCACTTAGCTCATTAAATGCATCTTGAAGCTCATCAAATAAATATTCTTCTAAAGTTTGTGAGCTAATCTCAAAATCATCACCTAGAGCCATTTATGATCTTTTTGCTCGATAGAGGTTAGTCTAAATCATTCTCGAGCCCAAGCTCTGATACCAATTATTGGCTCTATAGGCTATACCGAGAGGGGGGTGAATCGGTTTTTAATTAACCTTAAGCTCGTTTTGCAATTCTCCTAAATTCTCTAGCCTATATAAATATTTTCTAAGTTCTCTAGGCTATTTAATCATGCAATCCAAATTCAATACAATAAGCACAAATATAATTGCAAATAAGTAAAGAGAGTAAGGATAGAGAAATTTACGCAAGTGATTTATAGAGGTTTGGCAACCTTGCCTACGTCCTCTACCTTGAGACACTCCCAAGGATTTTCCCCAAATTCACTATCCTTGAATTTGTGTTACACTCCCTCTTTTTCTAGGCTAAAGAGAAACCTCTCTCTTTTTCTAGGCTCAAGAGAAACCTCCCTCTTTTTATTAGGCTAAAGAGTAACCTCCCTCTTTTTCTTAGGCTAAAGAGAAACCTCCCCTTTTACAAGGAATGAGTGTGTTTACAAATTGTGTAATCAAAGAAGGCCTCTAGATAGGCAAGTGATTACAAAGATTAAGCACAAATAAAAGCCTATACAAGATTTGTGCTAAGCAATACAAGGAATAAGAGAATGATAGATGATGAAGACGTTGTAGCTCTTGATTTGTTGTCTGAGGCTTGTGGATTTGAGGAATATGAGATTTGGAGTTGCTGAGTGGTTCCTCCTAGTTGCTTCAGCTTCTAAGCCTCTATTTATAGTCCCTTGGATGTATTCTAGCCGTTGGGTGGAGCCAAGATTGAATATGACCGTTGTATCTCCCAAAACTAGCCGTTATAGGCTATTTTCGGGCAAAGGGATCGATCCCTTCCCATAGGAGATCGATCCCTTCTTTCCAGAATTGATTTTTCTGGGCTGAGGGACCTTTTCTTGCGTTGGGGTGCTTACTGCCAAAAGGGGATCGATCCCTTCTTTCCAGAAGGTGATTTCCTGCACTTTTTAAGTTAGAAATGATGTGGTCTTTGATCCTAATCCAACCCAAAACATATTGGCACTCTTGTGGGAGTTTTTCTTGACTTTCTTTGATGAAAACATGGTCTAAAAATTCATCAAGTGATTTTTTAAAATATTCAAAACATTTACAAAGTATTAAGACCAATAAGAGTGTGCATCATTAAATCATGGTCTTAATGTTTGATATGATCACTTGAAATGTATTGAGAAAATCATGTGTGATAAGGCAAATTTACAATATGAATTAAAGCATTAAAGCTTACTTAAGTTTTTGTCATTTCAAAATATATATGTCAATTTAAAGCTAACACAACTTCAACAAAGTCCCAAAACCAACAAATAGCCACAATTTCACAATTTCCAATGTATTTCTTTTCTCAAATATTCTTATAAAATTATTCATATCAAATTATGCATTCGAGATATCCTTACAGATCAAATAAGCATCCCTCCCCTGTCTAATGTATTTGACATTTTCGAATGCACCATTCGTAATTCATTACTCCCCGGCTGTAGATAATTTCACCAAAAATATTAGCTTATTTCATACTTATTTTTAAGCTATTATTCATGTCTAAGTGCAGCCACATTGGACACTGCAAATTTTTTTTTAATATAATTTCTATCGGTAATACAACATAACTTCTTCGTTTTGAGTCGGATTTTAAATCCAAGCATACCAACAGACTCCTTGTAATTTCTACAGTCAAAATGTACCTTCAAATCATCAAAATCAACCATGAATCATATTCCCCTTACCATGGCCGAAATTCCCTTCTTGAATTCCTTAAGGAATTTCAACAATTTAATGTTATATTCTTACTTAGCCATTGTCATTGCATCATCTAGCACCCATTTCATGCATGAAAACTTATGGTTTCCTATAATTCCTATGTTGGTCGAATGCCCTCTTCAATGGCAAGATTTTGTTTAGCCAAATTCAAACAATTCTAATGGCATAAATGAGCTTAGTATGTTGAGATGTATCATTCTATACCATTAAAATTCAAGAAAGCTTAATGTATGGCAATGTAGCTCACCTTGACCGAATCTTTGAAGCTTCCTTTATCCTTGCATTATAGCTTGTTTAATGACCTATTGGTATGGGTAGGTAGAGGAGAGAGAGTAGAGAAATTTTCTAGTCAATGGTTTGGTGAGATAATGGCTAGGTTGGAAGATATGAAAGCTTTGCTTTCTTTCTCTCTTTTTCTCTTCAATGGCGTAGGAGCAAGATGGAAGAAGACTAAATAGTGGCCGGCTGGAAGTCAAAAAGAATTATGAAGAGCCTTCTAAAAGGGATGAAAATTACGAAAATGCCCTTAGTTATGTAAAATTTGGACAATTTTGCCCTTAAGCTTTCGTAGTCGTAAAAACTATGTAGTTGCACTCAAAAATTCAGATTCCATTACCAAATAATCTTATTAAATGTATTTTGATGATTAGAAGTGGTTTCGTTGACACACAGTATCTGGATAGTGAGAAATTACTATTTTACCCCTTGTGACCCGCCAACAAAATTCTCCGATTTAACCATCGATTCTTTTTTTTGGTGCTATAACCATCGATTCATATATCTCTTGATAGTGTCTTAACCTCCTTTTCATGTAGAATATCATGGTATTTTTACTTCATTTCAATTCATTTTAGTTTGGGTACAATTTACGAAAACACCCTCGGGACGTAACCGTCATTTTTTAATTTGTTTGCCATATTTCACAAAATAATGCAAATGAGGTGTTTTGGGTCTCAAATTTCCATAATACATTATTACACCATCCGTACACTGTTTCCTCTAGTCATATATACATCGGGCTCAAAATTCCAAGTGGCCCACATCACTATTTACTTATAATTTACAAAATATATTCAAAAATAATTAATACTTACATATATATATATATATGCACAGTATAAAATAATCGGTTCTCACATTTCCTCCCCACCTTTAGGAAATTTGGTCCTCCGAATTTTGTCTGGACCACTCACTAGAATAGATCTAGGTACTTCTACTACATTAAGCTCTTTAATTCCCATGTCGCCTCCTCCTCGGAATGATACTGCCAGAGTACTTTCACCAATGGAATCGTTTTAGATCACAATAACTTATCGTTCCAATCTAAGATCTGTATAGGTCTCTCCACATAACTCATATCCTCTCGGATCTCCAATGGCTCATATCGAATTACGTGAGATGGATCCGGATAGTACTTCTTGAGCATTGAGACATGGAATACATTATGCACTGCTAATAATTACAGTGGCAATGCTAGTCTGTACGCCACGTCTCCCACGTGATCTAAGATCTCGAATGGTCCGATGTACCGAGGACTAAACTTTCCTTTCTTACTGAATCTCATTATACCTTTAGATGAGGAAACCATTAGAAATACATAATCACTTGGTGAGAACTCAAGTGGTCAGCGTCTTATATCTGCATAGCTCTTCTGCCGACTCTGTGTTGTCTTTAACCTTTCACATATCAACTGTACACTTTAGAAGCTTGCTCTACCAAAGCGGGGGCCAATAACTTTCGATCTCCCACTTCTTCCCATGCGATCAGTGATCTACACCTTCTTCCATATAATGCCTCCTACGGTGCCATGTTGATACTCGATTGATAGCTGTTATTATACGCAAACTCAGCTAATGGCAAGTGGTTGTCCTAGGAGCTCTAAAAATCCAATGCACACACCTTCAACATATCCTCGAGCGTCTATATCACTTGCTCGGACTGCTCATCAGTCAGTGGAAGAAAGGCGGTGCTGAAATTCAGTCGGGACCCCATAGCCTCCTGAAATCTCTCCCAAAAGTGGGATGTAAACCGGGAATCCCTATCCGATGTGATGCTCACTGGAACACCATGTAGCCTTACTATCTCCCGTACATATAGATCGGCAAGGGCATTGAGGGGATCTGTAGATTTGATGGCTTAAAAGTGGGCAAACTTTGTCAATCTGTCCACAATCACCCATATAGCATCATGATTTCTTCAGGTTCTAGGCAAACCCATGATGAAGTCCATCGTAATGTGCTCTCATTTCCATGTAGTAATTAGTAGAGGCTTCAATAAACTTGCAAGTTTCTGATGCTCAATCTTAACTTGCTGACATGTGAGACATCTAGCAACAAACTCCGCGATGTCTCTTTTCATCTTCGGCCACCAATACAGTCTCCGTAGATTTTGGTACATCTTAGTACTGCCTAGGTGCAGAGTGTACCTAGAGGTATGGGCCTCTGTTAAAATCAAATCTCTGAGCTGTCAATTACTAGGAACACAAATCCTGCCCCTAAATCTCAGTATACCATTGGTGCCAATCTCAAAGTCTGACTGTACTCCCATCTATATCTGACTGGCAACCATTATAGAGTAAGCATCTGTCCTTAGAGCATCCCTAATCTGGTCCATCAATTTCAGCTCAATCCTGAAACGGGCCATAAACCCATAGATTTCAGAGGAAACCACATTAAGACTGAGGTTCGAGAACTACTCCTATAACTCGTGCTTCCTGGTCATCATATACGATACCATAGCCACATGCTTTCGGCTCAGAGCATCTGCCACCACGTTTGCTTTCCCCAGGTGGTACAATATCTCGCAATCATAATCCTTTAACAACTCCATCCATCTCCGTTGTTTCATATTTAGCTCACACTGTGAGAATAGATACTTCAGACTCTCATGGTCTGTGTAGATCTGAAATGTCTCAGCATAAAGGTAGTGCCACTATATCTTTAGTGCAAACACCACAGCGGCTAACTTAAGATCGTGGGTCGGGTAGTTCTTCTCATGCTCCTTTAACTGCCAAGAACCATATGCAATCACTTGACTATTCGCATCAAGACACACCTTAATCCCTAAGTGGAGGCATTTGTATATACTGAAAATCCACCAGATCCGCTGGGAAGGGCAAGCACTGGAGCTATAGTAAGTCTTCGCTTCAACTCCTGGAAGCTGCGCTCACATGCCTCTGACCACTCAAACCTAACATCCATACGTTTGAGTCACGTAAATGGAACAGCTAGTCTAAAGAACCCCTCTACAAACCGGCGATAGTATCTGGCTAGACCCAGAAAACTCCGTATCTCTGTCATCATTTTAGGCCTCTCCCACTGCACTATGGCTTCTATCTTGGACGGATCAACATACACCCCATCCTTTGATATCACATGTCCCAGAAAAGTAATGTAATCTAGCTAGAATTCACACTTACTGAGCTTAGCATATAACTTCCAGTCTCTGAGGGTCTACAAGACTATATAAAGGTGCCGCTAGTGCTTTTCCGGAGACTTAGAATACATGAAGATGTCGTCAATAAACACGATCACTAACTGATCTAAATAGGGCTTAAAAACGTAATTCATCAAGCCTATAAATGCTACAGGGGTGTTAGTAAATCCGAAAGGCATCACAAGAAACTCATAATGTCCATATCGAGTTTGGAATGCTGTCTTGGGAACTTTTGACTCCCAGCTCTTAAGCTGGTGATAACCCGATCGAGGTCAATCTTAGAAAACACCTATACACCCCTGAGCTGATTAAATAAATCATCGATCCTGGGTAGGGGATATATATTCTTGATGGTCATCTTGTTCAACATCTGGTATTCAATACATAATCGAAGGCTGCCATCCTTTTTTCTGATGAATAGAACTAATGCACTCCATGGAAACCTGTTGGGATGGATAAATCCCTTATCCAATAATTCCTGGAGCTACTTCTTAAGCTCCTCTAACTCCGTCAATGCCATCCGATATAGGGGCTTAGAAATGGTAACATGAGTGTAAGGCTCGGGTACTTAAGGGTACTAGGGTTCGAGCCTCAGCAAACGCGCTCAAGGCATTAATCTTGAGTTCTTCAGGAGCCTTGGGACAAAACCATGAGGTGGGCAACGGCCTGGTGAGATGGGCGAGGCTCTTACACAAAATATTTCTAATAAACATGTATTGTGCAAGCATAATGTCTATACATGATAATCAACATGGTGTACAAAATTTCATATACCTCAAAAGTAACAAAAGCAGTGCTCAGAGGACTTAAGTAAGTACCATTACTAGAATACAGTCCTCGAAGGCCCACACAGAAACTCTAGGCATGGAGTCTAGCTTGTATGATCTGCAAGGTTGTTAGAAAGGGGTAAGCAAACCACGGCTCAGTAAGTAGTTTAAGTAAATGCATGCTAGGCTCATGTCGATCTACATGCAAGTGTACAAACCATATCTCTAATTGCTTTATGCGTAAGCCTCAAAATACTGAAATCAATACTGATTACAGAATAAATTTTTAAACACATGGTTCAAAACAGAAAATGTATTGAACTCATAATTGATAAAGTTAGGCCTAAGCCTTTAAATACTAAAACCAAATATTAATAACAAAACAGTTTTTTTTTTTATGCATTTAGTTCAAAACCGATAATCGTACTAAAATTTAGAAATCAATAAGTTTAGTAATGAAATCTCAAAACACTAAAAAATGATACAATTAACGAAATAGATTTCTAATACACTTAGTTTAAAACATAACCACTATTTACCGAGTTCAAAACACAGTCACTATGTACATTAGTTTAAAACACAGTGATTATGTACATAAGTTCAAAAAAATAATCTTATGAAAATAGATACTCAATAGAGTTAGGCAAAATGCTTCGAATTCCTAAAAACTGATGTTGAAATAAAAAAAGATGCTATTGAAGTTCAGTATAAAGGCTTAAATACTAAACTAAAACTGAAATAAAAATAGATACTACTGAAGTTTGGCATAAAGCCTCAAATACTAAAATGAAAACTGAAATCGAAACGTACACTAATAAGGTTTGGCATAAAGCCTCAAATCAGTGAAAACTAATATTGATAAAGTGTAGGCAAAGATCCTTGATAACTGATACTGATGTCCATCCTAGCTAGTGATGGATGAGTGTCGCAAGCAACACAATACCTATGGCTATAGTTTTACTCCAACCCTGCTACCCAGTCGGAAAGTAAAACTAATCTACTGGTTTTCCAGACAAGCCTGATAATGCCTAGAGCACGAGACTTCTAAGGCACAGATATTGATACTGAATGTCTAGAGCACAAAGCTCGATAACAGGTAAAGGAACCTAGAGCAAAGCTCGATAGGCTCTAAGTGACCCAAAGGTCAATGGATCTGCCCAAATTCAAATATATAACAGAAACTGAGTATTAATCGAAAATCCTTTAATTTAGAAAACAAATTACTGATTATTATCAAAATCCTTTAATTTAGAAAACAGATTACTCAATACTGATTGAAATCCTTAAGTTCAGAAAATGGATTACTGAATACTGATCGAAATTCTTATAGTTCAAAGAACAAAGTACTGATAAAAAACTTAACAAGACAGAATATAATGTCAAAATTAAAAGGTACACCATTTTGCCTACTGAGTGCACGGTTTTATAAAACACAATTCAAAACAGCTTTAAGGATTCCAAGTATGCATAAAAGCTCTTTGTTATAGAGTTAGTCCAAAACTATGCTTTTCAAACCAAAGCGTAGTGCCGAGTATTACAAAGCTTATGCATACAACTGTTCGAGTCAAAACATGCTATGCATGAATTCAATTATGCATCAATGGAGTTCCTCTACATACTTTGCATGGTTACCTAGTGAGATTTTAAATGCAAATCATGCACTTGTACTTTTAGTGTAAACAAACTAAGCGACATGATTTATGTAGTAACTTAACACCTGAACATTTATTTCACACAACAGGCAAGCTTGGCTGGCCACAACACACAACTCATGAAACACAGCTTTCAAACCTGGCCCAAGCATCATCCAGAATTCATAATTCAATCGTACCTTATTAACCCAAGCAATTGCATCATGGTGTTTAAATTCAAAAATTGGGTAATTTATTTATAAAAACTAAACATATCCTACAAGATGATACTAGTGAAACTTTAATTAATCCATTTACTTGAATACTTAACAATCTTTTTCTCCGATCGTCCAAATCCGTACTCTAGCCTCTACACCACCTTCGAAGTAGTTCATTTACAAGATCACAAACAATTCGATTACTTTAAATCGAAATCAATTCGTTACTAAATCCAAAAGTGATTCACTGCGTTAAACCACAATAAATCATAACTATAATGTTTCTAATAAAACATATGTAAGTAAAAGTAACCTTCCTTGGCCGAAACTCTAAGTTCCCAATCCTTCAAGAATTACTCAAATTGAAACCACAGAAACACTTAGAATAGGTCTTTAATCAACATACTAAGGAATCATAACAAACAAACATGTATACCTTCACAAATATAACAAAAACTAAATTCCTTTACCTATTCTTTATTTTTGGCATTCTCCCCAAGAAAACCATGAAACTGACGTGATGAACGAAAAAAGAGGTCAGCATTGGAGTGGGGTTTAATCGATTGATGCCAATTTCTTCCATTTCCTCTTGAATCTTGATTTTGCACAATAAAGGAAGGTGTTTTGTGTGAAGAAGAAAAGAGGAAGAGAGGGTGTCAATTTTCCACGTTGTGAAAGAGCCAAAATTTGGCTTTTAATTACAACTTCCACATATTTACAAAAATGCCATTATTGAACTACTATTTGGCACATGTTTAATTCTTTTAGTCTAATTTTTCTTTTTTTTTGTTTAATTTCCTAAACTTGAATAAGGTAACTCAAGAGTATAAAATTGCAAAATAAAATATTAATTTAAGATATTTTTCTCGTATTAAATAAAGACTTTTCATGTTAAATTACGGTTTTACCCTTTTTACAATTTAGACCAATTTTGTGAGATAAGCCAAAATCAACTTCAATTATATTAAAATGACTTATCAGGGGCTAAATATCATCAATTTATGATGATTCGGGTATATCTGGATAGGTGTGTGCTTCCGTGGGGCCGATGGGCTCGCCCGTACAAAAGTTTACCTTTTTACACCAAAATCGATAATTCACTATTTTATTGATCAATTTAATTTATTTGGCCATGAAAACATTCAATATTCATAAAAATAAGGGTTCTTACATGTGCTTCCATGTAAAAGGTGACCGAGGTTTCAGGCTCTATATGTAACTTACGAGCAAACAAAAGTGATGCAAAAGAATGAGTAGAGCCCGGATGAAATAATACAGATGCTTTAGTATTGGCAATGAGAATCTTACCCTTATTAACATCTGTAAAGGCATCAGTAGCCTCTCTATCTAAAGCCAAGACACGCCCTTTCACCATTTTCTTTTTGCCTTTCTCAGTAGCTATGGCTTTCTTTTGAGGAGTAGGTCTCTTTGACTGTTTCTGTGAGGTCTTATGCTTAGGGCAATCCTTAATCATATGACTTATCTGACCACAATCAAAATAAGCATTTCTGATTCAATAGTAGGGTCGGGACAATAATTCGTGCCATAAATCTGACAAATGGACTTAGACTGTGAACTCTAAGTGGTTAGAGTGGTAGAAGTGGTGGAAGTAAAAGAAGGCTTAGTATCCAAAGAGCGGCGTGTTGCTTTCTTCTACCTCTTGCTAGGACCCTTACACTGAGGTGACTTACTTTCCTCAGAAATTTTACCTGAATGTTTACCTTTACCTTAGGAACCATACTCTGTCTGAGTAACATCTAAGTCTTGTTTCACCAACTGCGCGCTCTTAATAGCTTCAGTATGTGTGTAAATATCAAATGCTACCAACTTACCTTGGATGATAGGTCTCAATCCAAAAATAACCCTATGAGTCCTCCTTTTTGCATTCCAAGTAGTCTTTAAATCATAACAGCTTAGTGTTGTGAATCAAGAGTCTTATTGATCTATAGTCTGACTACCCTGAACCAAGCTCAAAAACTCTGACTACATCTTCCTCTAAGCTGTCTAAAGAATATACAAATGATTGAAAGTCTCTAAAAAGATTTCCCAAGTTACAACAGGATGTCTGGATTGCAGCATAATCATGGTGGACTTCAACTAGTGCTCAGCCTTGTCTTCTAACATAAACGTTGTTAGTGCTTGTCTAACCTCAATTACCAATTCTCTGTCACAATCGAAACCTTAAAGCCCTTGATGTCACATCCATATATACAGTTTTTCACACATTTCCACACATTTAGTATTGGTTGGGCTATCTGCTATGCCTTTATTTCCACTTTCTTTAAAACAGTAAACAATTGAAACCATAATTTACATAAATTAGACTATAAACATATCAGTATTTTGTTTAACATTTAAATCCCCTGTTCATAATTAAAACATTGTAGTACTGTAAAAGTAAGTCTGAACATATAAAGTAAATGATTATACCTCCAGGATCTATATTAAGTTGCCTCGGGGTATTCAAGCGTAGCTGAAAATCCTCAGATAGTATATCACGTGCTCACTGAAAATAATCTGTAAATATTAAAATAAAGGACTGAGCGAACTATGACTCAGTAAAGGAATTGCATGCAGATCTTGATATCACGAAATTTATATGCAATAAAATCACTTATTTTCCTATAAGACGCTAGGGACCATAAAGGAGGATACTTTAGTCGGCTCGGGATCCGGATGGAGTATGGAAGGTATTTTGAAATACCTGTCTTGTCTCTGGACCTAGAAGTGACTGTAGAGAGAAGAAATTTTATTTGATGTAAAGCTCAATTAATATTTTTCCATATATTAATAATTTACTTAAAAATGGTACACTAACCCTTAAATCAAGCATTCAGGAAATAATTTAATTTCCACATTAAAATATCATTTTCACAATTCCATAAACCATAATAAACAGTACATTATACAATCAATATGATAAACGATTCCATGGTAGTAACAATTCAGTAATCATACGATAAACAGTTCCATTTCAGTAACAATACAATTCCGTAAAACATCACAATAAACGGTAACAGTAGTGGAGACCAGGCAACACCCAAAGTAGATCATGCTATAATCCCATAGGGAAATAGTAATAGTAGATATATGAGACGTATGACCATAGTCTGTAGGTGTCCTCAGAGTACACTTGCCAGGTGTCCTTGGGACTGTTGATAATTTGGCGGGTCAATCAGCCACAGTAACAGTAACAATACAGTAAACATGTGAGAATGATATGGGGCCTAACAGTCTCAAAACAATATTTAAACAGTAATGTCACCTTTATGGAAATTTATGAGTACTCATTATTTTGCACTGTACATGTACAGATATGTAATTATTAATTAATAAATAAATTATTTTATATATTTTTAGGAATTTCAAGTGAATAATGATATGGGCCCCACTCGGATTTTAATGCCCAAAATATGTAAATGACTGATGAAATAATGTATGGAAGGTGTAATAATAATATTGTGAAAATTTAGAGGCCAAAATACCTTGTTGGCATTATTTGTTATGGTAAACAAATTGGAAAATGATAAATACTTCTCGAGGGTATTTTCGTAAATTCCTCCCAAACTAAAATGAATTGGGACAAAGTAAAAATATCATGAGATTTTGCATGAAAAGTACTTTAACACAGTGTTAATAGATTTCTTGAAACAGCTGCCAAAATAGAAAATTTCGCTGGCGGGTTACGGGGGTAAAATCATAATTTCTCATTATCGTGCATTGTGTGTCGACGAAGCCACTTCTAATCATCAAAATACAATTAATATGATCATTTGGTGCTGAAATCTGAAAATTTGGAGTGCGTTTACATAGTTTTATGACTGCTGGAACATGAGGGCAAAATTGTCTGAAATTTTCATAACTAAGGGCATTTTGGTAATTTTGCCCAATTCCAGAATTCTCTTTAAAATTCCTTTAGCAGTCACATAGTACTATTCATCATCTTTCTCATTGTCTTTCATGCCATAGCCAAGAAGAAAGAAATTTCAACTTATATCTCACTAATTAGCCAAAATCTCACCAAAATTCCAACTAGGAAAATATTCTACTCTCTCTCCTCTACATTTCTATACCCATAGTTCATCTTATAAGCCACTATACAAGGACAAAAGAAGCTCCCAAGTTTCGGCCAAGCAAGGTAAGCTCACCATTCCTTATGCTTTTCTTGAATCTAATAGTGTAGTTTCATTCCTTTCAGCATGATGAACATGCCTATAGTCTTAGTTTCAATTAAATGTTGAGAAATAAAAATGTGCCATGGGAGGAGTGTCTGGCCAACATGGGAGCATGGGGTAATCATGTGGTTTCGTGCCTAAAATTTCTGCCAAAATAATGGTTGAGCATAGTATAATAGCATGGCAAGATTGAATTATTGAAATGCCATAAAAAATGGCCAAGGGAGGTTTCGGCCATGGTGAAGGGGACCATGTTTCATGGTTGTTCTTGATGATTTAAGGGTAGATTTAGACTGTAGGAATTACGAAGAGTCTGCTAGTATGCTCGGATTTAAAATATGACGCAAAACGGAGAAGTTACGTTATATTACCAGTAGAAATTATACTGCAAAAATATTTGCAATGTCCAATGTGGCTGCATTATGATATGAACTATAGCTTAAAAATAAGTATTTAATAAGCTAATAATTTTGGTAGAATTAATTGCATCCTGGGAGTTACGGTTTCTGTGTGGTGCTATCGGGAAGCACAAATACCTCATACAGGTAAGGGACGCGTGTGTAATTTGTACAGATATCCCGAATGCATGTTTCTCATGCTAATAATTTTATGAAATTATTTTGGAAGTGAATTGCATTGAATCCTGTGGAATTGTGGCTGTTTAGCTATTTTAAATTGTGCTTGCAATTGCAGGTGAGTTAGGGTGTTAGTAGCTGTTATACTGTCGGAATTTATTAGAAATATTTCTAAAAATGCCATGAAATATTTTAATGCATTGTGAAATATTTCCTTAGCCTTGAGAGTGAAATATTTATTATTTTCATAAATCATGAATTTACCGAAAAGCATTTATTAAATATTCATGCTACTGATTTAGATAAAAGTTAAATTATCGAAAATTCATCACAACTGTTTTATAGTGAAATATGTGATTTGTAAAGTGAAATGTTGAATAGTTAATATTTTATAAATTTTTTTAGTATAATATTTTCTATTTTATTTGTTTGTCCTTTATAGACTGACTGAAGATTTTTACCACGTGTAATGATTTCCATAAAGGCTATATCACTGTGTGAACACTGGTTTGAGACTGTTAGGCCCTATATCATGCTCATGTGTTACTGTGTCATGTGTGAAGCTGTTGACATTGAGCCTGTCTTTAGCGTCCCGGTTGACACCTGCTCAGTGTACGACCGAGGACATTTGTAGACTATGGCCATAGATCTCACGTGTTTACTATTACTGCTTCCTAAAGGGATTATAGCATGATATCATTAGGGTGTTGTCTGGTGTGATAACCGTAAAATTTTCACTGTTTAATATTGGAAATTAATATTAAAGAGAATAGATAAGCGGAAATAAATAAATATAATTATGATAACGGAATATTTGTGAAAATTTCGTAAATTGAGGAAGTGACGATTAGGAAATTCGAGTGAAGGAAAATTTAATTGGACATAAGAATAAGGTGGAAATTATGGAAATTAAAGAAGAGAGGGAATTTAATTTGGATAAATTGAAATCCAAATTAAAGAAGAAAATGAGAAATGAATATGAAATATATTTATATAATTATATATTATATAAATATATTTTTATACAAATACATATGTATTTAATACTGTATAGTATATAGTATATATTAATATACATTGGTATGTATATATATGTATATATACTATTTTATAAAATTAAATAATACATATGTATACAAATATAACATCGTATGTATATATAAGTATATACATATTTCAAAAATGTAAATATTGATTTACATTAAAGTTTGAATATATATATTGTAAATACAATATATATTATATTATTACATTTATATAAAAATATATATAAATGTTATTTAATTTAATGTATATGAGTATACATATATATTAGATATATATATTTTGTTAATACCTAATATATATGTATTTATATAATATATAAATTATAAGTATATTATATATATAATCTTAATAGAAAAATAAAATAAAATAAATAAAAAGAAGAAAATAGCAAGAAAGAAATCGGGAAGAATCCCGATTCTGTTCCCGAGTGGAAGCCGGCCACCGTCGGCTGGCCAAGTGAGGGAGAAAGGAGAGGAAGACGGCGCCGACGGAGAGAGGAGAAGCTGGTGATTAGAGGAAAAGGAAAGAAACGGAAACGGAGAAGGGGAGAAATCGGAGAAAATCGAAAGAGAAAAGGAAAATGGGCGGGTGGCGGTGCCGGCCGATTCGGCCACCACCACTGCAACCGAACCTTTAGCAGAAAAAGAGGAAAAGGTAGGAGGCCACCGGTGAGGCGGAGAACGGCGGAGGAGGAAAGGTGAAGAGGAAGAAGAGGTCGAACCTAAGCCGACTCGATCCGCCGTTGTGCCACCGAACCAGGCTGAACGGAGACCACCAGCAGCTTCGCCTTGATGCCGGCCAGCTGTGGGAGGGCCGAACCGCCGAAGAACCGACCGTCGGAGAAGAACCGGAGATGAAGGGAGGCTAACCGGTCTGAACTGGTCTGGCCAGGAAAGGAAAAAGGAAAAAGAAAAAGAAAAGGAAAAAGGAAAAAGAAAAAGAAAAAGAAAAGAAAAGAAAAAGAGAGAAAGAAAAGAAAAGAGAAAAAAAGGAGAGAGAAAAGGAAATTTTCGAGAATTTGAAAATTTCAAAAATTACAGAAATCCCGAAAATTCGTAAGAATTACAAAAATTATTTCTAATTATTTAATTAAATAAATTATGAAAAAATTCAAAATTTTAGAATTTTAATTCCAGAAATTATTCTCGACGAACGAGATGATGGAATCAAAAGAGATGGAGTATGGGCGCGGCTGATAGCGAGGAAGTCGCTGGCCCGGAATAGGTAAGGGATGCGTGTGTGAACCGTAAGAATACTATAAATGCATAGTTGGGTTCACACTATTTTTATAAAATAATTTGGATATAAATTGCCTTCGAAAGTGGTGAAATTTGGTGAAATTATGGCTGTTGTTGAAATTATAAACTGTAACTTCCGTGCAGGAAGGCTAGGTTAGAAATAGCCGTCATTCTGCAGAAAATTATAGAAATATTTAGTAAATATTTCTAATATTTTTCTAAAGTGGAAATAAGTGAACTTTTGGGAAATTTCCATGAAATTCATTAAATTTCATAATTTTATAGTTATCAAAAAACTATATTTAAAGATTCCTGTTAAGGAAATTTTAATTATGTGAAAGTACTAGCCTATGATTTATACTGTTCTATAAATATTTAGAACATTTTCTGGAACGATTACCACAGTATGAATATTTTATAAATTGTTATTCATAAGATGAAAATATTTTCCTTACGAATATTTATGGATTGATTGAACTTATATTAAGTGAAATTGATTTCATAAATGGTGTTTATATCACGTGTTTATTGTTTTGAGACTGTTAGGCCCCATATCATGCTCACGTGTCACGTGTTAATGCTAATAGATACTGATCCTATTATCAGCATCCCAGTGGGCACCTGATCAGTGCACACTGTGGACCTTATAGACTATGGTCATAGATCTCATGTGTTATTATTTTCCTTATTTGGGATATTATTATAGCATGATATATTTAGAGTATTGCCTTGTCTCCATGATACTGTATTGATGGTTGTACCTTTCATTAAATCTTTAGCTGGTACTAAATTATTTGCGGCTACTGAGCTTTTGATATATTACGTGTTGAACTAAATATTATACGGTGTTTTACAAGTGTGGAAATGAGTATTTGGGAAAGGAATATTAATTCTTTATTTATTTACTTTTATCACGTGAATATTTAATGTTTTACTGGGATTTGAATATAAAAAAAAACAATTATTCCTTATAGTTGCTTCTAGGAGCCGGGACACGTACGGTATTCTAAAATACCTCCCATACTCTATCCAGTATTCCTAGCCGGTTATAGTATCCATCCTGTTTTGAGTTTAGTGAGCTATTAGGATGCAAATGTTTTTAGCATATAGATTTTATAGTATCAGTTTTACATACAATTCTCTTACGTAGCCGTGGTTTGCTCACTCCCTACTTTTAAACATTTTAGATTTTTATGACTAAGAGATTTGACATCCGAGCATCTTGGCTGCGCATTGGAGACTATGTGACAGCTCGATTGAAATATGAGGTATAATCATTTATTTTCTGTATTTAGACTTGTCTACAGTACTACTTTATTGTGAATTAAAATAAGGGATGTAAACGATATTATAATTTTAATGTAAAATAGTTTAAATGAAAATGAAAATTAAAGTATCACAGGCAGCCCAACCGTATAAGATGTGTGGAAAAACGAAAAAAAATCTGGTCACGGGCTGTGACAGATTTAATGGTATCAGAGCAGGGTTGGCCTAATGTCTGTCGATACTTTTAGAAAGAAAATGTGTTACAAAGGTTAACATCCCTTGTAGTATTGTGTTGTCTAAATATATAAAGAAAATAAATGATTGCAAATTGAGTAAAATAATTTGAAGGGAGCGAGAAATTATAAATTGAGAATGTTAAAGAGGAAAATAGGCTCAGAAGTTACCAGAAAATGGTGATCTTATGATCTAAATGAAGGCCTGTTCGATAAGGAACCGAAAGACTCGGTGAGGGCCCTACCAGTACTGTCTGTCCGAATCGAACTGAGACCTGAAAGTGAAGATATAAAGGAGGGGAATGAAATATCATCATTAAATAGACCTTAAGATCACAAGATGAAGGTATTTAGAAGAGAGAGAAAATTTTTGACCAAAAATGACCAAAATAACCTTGCCTCCAAAATTTTACTTGGAGTCATAATAGACCAACATAAGTTGGAATTGATTGATTTGACAGAGAAATTGATGATATAAAGCTGCATTACATGCAAAATAATCCAATTGTAGATCCTAGTGGACTTTTCTGTCGAAATCGAACCAGATCTTAAACTGCTGATATTAGTATGAGAAAGGATACTATCAACACATAGATAATAAGATCCTTGGTTTAAATGTATACTGAGGAGAAAGAAATAAATGTTGAAATGAAGAAAATGCCCCTATGTTGGGTTATTTTCTGAATAGTGATAAAACCAAGTTGATCTTGAATCCATTGATAATAATGGAGTTATTAATGGTATAGAGGATGTAATATGAATATAGCATTCCCTATTACTGATTCCACTTCACTTAGATTACGAACGTGAATTGTGAGTGACCTAGTGAACGGGCTGGGCCTCACGACAAAACCTTAGGGGGCCAATGGGCTCCAAAGAGGACAGTACAGATATGTAAAGCGGACGACAGATGGGTTGGGCCTTGCATGATGCGATCCCATAAGTGTATAGTGAAATGTCACAAGATGATTGGCCCGATTATTGATTATAAGGGCCTGAATTAAGAGTGTATTGAATTAGATGTTTATTACGGGATCGTTGGATATTATGAAAAGTAAAATGACTACAAAAAATGACTGAGAAGATGAATAGTACAGATAATGAAATCCATACTAGTATGGTTAATTATGGTTCTATACATTTTTACTGCTTTTGAGGTATCAAACAAATATTTATTTATAGAATCGAAGCATTTTGAGATATGCTTTGCAAACTGATGTACTGTATGGAGTACTGTGAATTGGAGAATATACATAAGAGCAGTGAAGTGATAAAACGAAGAAGATAACAACTAACCTGAGTTCTTTAAGACCCTTGAGACAAAACCATGATGGGCGACCCAATAATGGGCGACCAGCAGCGGATAATATGTTATAAGGTGTGAGCGAACTATGTGGTCATCGACTCACTTGTAAGGGTAAACCTGGGGCGAAAGGATCGCCTGGGAGATGCTCGAACGGGCGGGGCTCTTACAGTTATCTCAATGGCGACACGAGTGTAAGGAACTAGGTACGTAAGGGTGCTAGAGTTCGAACCTCGTGGATAACATGCTCAAGGGAGTTAAACCTGAATTCATTAAATGAACTTGATTCTAAAGTAAATTTCAACAATAATGAAACGGTTAGCTGTAAAATGTGTTGATGACTATTGTACTTGATACAGCTTACTAGATTGAGATTCGTAATGCTGTGAAGTATGAGTAGATAATGAAATTAAGGTGGAGAATAATTCAAAATGATTTGAATATAAAATGTCTCTGCCTTGAAAATATACAGTGAAAATGACAGCACATAAGGATGAACTGTCCAAAATGGTACACGTATAGTGATTAAAAAGTATCGGACGTTATTCCTGAAAAACTTTCAAAGTTGTATAGATTGGAGAAATCGAGCTAACATTGACTCGATTGGTTATATGAAATCTAATTTTAAGCTATATCGAAAACATAGAAAGAGTCTGAAAGCTTTACAATAACTCTGGAAAATGTGTGAATAATGAAATTCACTTGTAAAGGTGTGATTGATGGAAATACAGATAATGTAAATTGAGGATAATAAAGTTATCTGTATAAGTGTAATTGAGAGAAACACAGATGACATGAGACGTAGATGAATTAAAATGATGTAGTAAATTCCTATTATTAATAAAGTTCTTGCGGAGAACAAGTATTCATCTACATAAAAATGGACGCTTTATGGATATAATCAAAGATATATGAAGAGTTCATAAGACTAGCCTCTGTATAAAGCGTCATTAGATAAAAGTTGGAGACTGAGGTCCATGAAATAATGATTAGAACTTGATAAAATATTTACGAGTTCCTATGGAGGTATATAAGCCTAATTAATGAGGCATCCATACGAGAATAAAGTGATGAGGTATCGAAATAATTAAAAATACAAATGGAACATGAGAAGCATTGTGGTATGACCCTTCAAGTCTCAAAGACTGTGACCTATAGGTTAAGATTGGCAAATAGGAGATTTGGCTAGACAGTGTCTCTTTTTGAGGGATAGATGATCTCGAAATGACAGAATGACAGTAAATATGTCTATGATAGAGAGATAATGATTGAGATACGAAATTAATGAGTCTAGCTAGATATGACTGCCAGTCTATGAAAGAGTTATGGGACTAACTGCTCTACTAATGGGATATAATTAAAGAAGTTCAAGTCGGTAAATAAATAAGTGTGAAGAAAAAAAGATGGTATGCAGGATGTTAAAAGATTTTAATAGTAGAGTACCATACCACTCGAGAAAATTGACTAAATTAATGTAAGTAAAAAGATGAAAACGAAATAAGAAAGTAAGTTACGTGACGAGTAGGGAACATAGAATAGTTCCCGAAATTAAGACTAAAAGTGATGTCACATTGGTTATCACATGATTATGGTTAGATGAAAGATCGAGCCAAATTGACAGGTGAAAATAAATGATACTCAAAGGAGTAAATAAATGATTTAACTTTTTACTGCCAGTAATGTAATAGAAAAGTGTTATATATACATATAACCACCTTGAAATGATAGAAATGGTGGAATTGTATAGATAATGTGGTGATTAAATGAATAATTTGAGGATTCAATCATAGAATCTAAATCATGAAAGTGTGTTCCTAGGTATACTCTAAAATTTAAGTGATATTGAATATACCATAAGAATAAGAGATGTAATGATCATACTACATGAAAAGAGTCATGAAAAGAAAATGATAGTCTCATGCTTTATTACTATAAGAGATGATTAACAGTAAAGTCTGCAATGAGATGCAGCCTTGATGGAATAAATGTGAAAATGAATATTGTGGACAATAAAGAGTTCAAAAGAGATATGATGATATGGAAGTAATTAAGGACTGATTGTCTAACTAGAATCACTTATTCATTTTCAGGCTCTTAAAGTCTATAGTGCCATAGTCGAAATATAATGATGAAATGATGAGAATGTATGTGAAGTTCCAGTTAACCTTATATGTGATGGGAATATCTGAGTAGCTATATGTTTATGGGAAATAGCAAAAGGCCTTGAGATTCCAAATTTATAGACAGCATCGCTTCGTACTGATGTAAATACTCAAGTGTGATATGTGGACGCTTGAGGATATATTGAGAGAATGTGTGCATGAGATGTGAAAGCTACTAGGACAATTACATACTACTGATTAAATTGTGTACATAATAGTTGTCAAACTATAACTACTAGAAAACGGATGATGAACAGTATAAATCAGTTGTGATATGAAAAATAGTGTGAATAGACTTTTATGTGAAAAGAGAAATGAAATAAATAACTCCTAGTTTGATAAATGAACTTAGGGAGTATAAATGTATGATGAAAGACGATATGTAATGGTCAAAAAGTGATTCTGATGTTAAGAATATGCTGACAGTATTATGTAAAGGCTGATCTAAAGGACAAAAAATCGTAAATAATTGAAATGTACCACCTTTTGACTTAAGTTAAATTTGGAGAACCGAATTTTTTAAGGTGGGGAGAATGTGATACCGTAAAATTTCCACTGTTTAATATTGCAAATTAATATTAAAGAGAATAGATAAGCGGAAATAAATAAATATAATTATGAGAACATAATATTTGTGAAAATTCCGTGAATTGAGGAAGTGACGAATTAGGAAATTCGAGTGAAGGAAAATTTAATTGGACATAAGAATAACGTGGAAATTATGGAAATTAAAGAAGAAAGGGAATTTAATTTGGATAAATTGAAATCCAAATTAAATAAGAAAATGAGAAATGAATATGAAATATATTTATATAATTATATATTATATAAATGTATTTTTATACAAATACATATGTATTTAATACTATATAGTATATATTATATATTAATATACATTGGTATGTATATATATGTATATATACTATTTTATAAAATTAAATAATATATATGTATACATATATAACATCGTATGTATATATAAGTATATACATATTTCAAAAATGTAAATATTGATTTACATTTAAGTTTGAATATATATATATATATATATATTGTAAATACAATATATATTATATTATTACATTTATATAAAAATATATATAAATGTTATTTAATTTAAAGTATATGAGTATACATATATATTAGATATATATATTTTGTTAATACCTAATATATATGTATATTTATATAATATATATAGTACAATACTATATATAATAGTAATATTATATATATAATATATAAATTATAAGTATATTATATATATATATATATAATCTTAATAGAAAACTAAAATAAAATAAATAAAAAGAAGAAAATAGAAGGAATGAAATCGAGAAGAATCCCGATTCTTTTCCCGAGTGGAAGCCGGCCACCGTCGGCCGGCCAAGTGAAGGAGAAAGGAGAGGAAGACGGTGCCGACGGAGGGAGGAGAAGCCGGTGACCGGAGGAAAAGGAAAGAAACAGAAATTGAGAAGGGGAGAAACCGGAGAAAACCGAAAGAGAAAAGGAAAATGGGCAAGTGGCGGTGCCGGCCGATTCGGCCATCGCCACTGCAACTGAACCTTCGGCAGAGAAAGAGGAAAGGGTAGGAGGCCACCGGTGAGGCAGAGAACGGCGGAGGAAGAAGGGCGAAGAGGGAGAAGAGGCCGAACCTAGGCAGACTCGATCAGTCGCCGTGCCACCGAACCAGGCTGAACGGAGACCACCAACAACTTTGCCTTGACGCCGACCAGCTGTGGAAAGGCCGAACCGTCGGAAAACTGACCGTCGGAGAAGAACCGGCGATGAAGGGAGGCTGATCGGTCTAGCCAGGAAAGGAAAAAGGAAAAAGAAAAGAAAAGGAAAAAGGAAAAAGAAAAAGAAAAGTAAAAGAGAGAAAGAAAAGAAAAGAGAAAAAAATGAGAGATAGAAGGAAATTTTCGAGAATTCGAAAATTTTAGAAATTACAGAAATCCCGAAAATTCGGTAAGAATTATGAAAATTATTTTTGATTATTTAATTAAATAAATTATGAAAAAATTCTAAATTTTAGAATTTTAATTCCAGAAATTATTCTCGATGAACATGATGATGGAATAGGAAGAGATGGAGTATGGGTGCGACCGATAGTGAGGAAGTCGTCGACCCGGAACAGGTAAGGGATGCGTTTGTGAATTGTAGGGATACTATAAATGCATAGTTTGGTTCACACTATTTTTATAAAATAATTTGGATATAAATTGCCTTTGAAAGTGGTGAAATTTGGTGAAATTATGGCTGCTGTTGAAATTATAAACTGTAATTTTCGTGCAGGAAGGCTAGGTTAGAAATAGCCGTCATTCTGCCGAAAATTATAGAAATATTTAGTAAATATTTCTAGTATTTTTCTAAAGTGGAAATAAGTGGAATTTTGGGAAATTTCCATGAAATTCATTAAATTGCATAATTTTATAGTTACCGAAAAACTATATTTAAAGATTCCTGTTAAGGAAATTTTAATTATGTGAAAGTACCAGCCTGTGATTTATACTGTTTTATAAATATTTAGAACATTTTCTGGAACAATTTCAACAGTATGAATATTTTATAAATTGTTATTCATAAGATGAAAATATTTTCCTTATGAATATTTATGGATTGATTGAACTTATATTAAGTGAAATTGATTTCATAAATGGTGTTTATATCACGTGTTTATTGTTTTGAGACTGTTAGGCCCCATATCATGCTCACGTGTCACGTGTTAGTGTTGATAGATACTGATCCTATTATCAGCGTCCAGGTGGGCACCTGATCAGTGCACACTATGGACCCCATAGACTATGACCATAGATCTCATGTGTTATTATTTTCCTTATTTGGGATATTATTATAGCATGATATATTTAGGGTGTTGCCTGGTCTCCATGATACTGTATTGATGGTTGTACCTTTCACTGAATCTTTAGCTGGTACTAAATTATTTGCAGTTACTGAGCTTTTGATATATTACGTGATGAATGAAATATTATACGGCATTTTACAAGTGTGAAAATGAGTATTTGTAAAAGGAATATTAATTCCTTATTTATTTACTTTTATCACGTGAATATTTAATGTTTTACTGGGATTTGAATATCAAAAGAAAACGATTACTCCCTATAGTCGCTTCTAGGAGTCGGGACACGTACGGTATTCTAAAATACCTCCCATACTCTATTCGATATTCCTAGCCAGCTATAGTATCCATCCTGTTTTGAGTTTAGTGAGCTATTAGGATGCAAATGTTTTTAGCATATAGATCTTATAATATCAGTTTTACATACAATTCTCTTACTGAGTCGTGGTTTGCTCATTCCCTACTTTTAAACATTTCAGATTTTTATGACTAAGAGATCTGACATCCGAGCATCTCAACTGCGCATCTAGGACAATGTGACAACTCGATTGAAATATGAGGTACAATCATTATTTTCTGTATTTAGACTAGTCTATGGTACTACTTTATTGTGAATTAAAATAGGGGATGTAAACGACATTATAATTTTAATATAAAATAGTTTAAATGAAAATGAAAAGTAAAGTATCACAGACAGCCCAACCGTATAAGATGTGTGGAAAAACAGAAAAAAATGTGGTCACGGGCTGTGACACCTGGTTTCCGCTATTACTTCACATGTTACTACTGGTTGATGCTTATTGAAATGTACTGTGTACCGAAGTATTTTATCACTGAATTGGTATTATATTCGAACAGTTTATTTTACTGTTACACATGTAAAGGTGATGACTTCAATGGTGGAAATCAAATCATTTTCAATTGTTGGCTTATATGATTAAATGAGTTATTTTACTCAACTATGTGAAATATTTATATGCAGTGAATATTTAAATAAATTTTACATTAAATTAAATTTTTACTCCCTATAGTCGCTCTGGGTTTCTGGGACAAGGCAAGTATTTCAAAATACCTTCCATACTCCATCTGGATTTCCTGGCCGACTATAGTATCCTTCCTTTTTGTGTGCCTAGCATACCAATCGGAAACTAAAGGATTTTACTGCATATAGTTTTCGTGATATCAAAATTGCATACAACTCCTTTATTGAGCCGTGATTTGCTCACCCCTTTATTTTCATCTCTCCAGTGCATTTTCAGTGACCGAGGGATATATCATTTGAGGATTATCAGTTGCGTATTTAGCACCCTGAGGCAGCTGTTATAGATCTTGGAGGTATATTTATTTTCTTTTATGCGTTCAGACTTTGTTTTACAGTACTAATGTATTGTAATTATAAACAGGGGATGTAAGTGTTTAATTAAATACTGTTTTGTAAATATTTTACTTCCATAAATTAAATTAAATTACGGTTATTACTGTTCACTGTGATTTAAAAGTGGAAATAAAAGCATCGTAGACCGCCCAACCAATTCACATGTATGGAAAAGTGTAAAATATTGTATATCCAGACTGTGACAAAGTCAACAAAATCAGTAAAATCTTTAGTCAGTCTATAAAAGGAAATTTTATAATCTACTAAATATTATACTGAAAATAATTTATAAAATATTCACTTTTCAACACTTCACTTTATAAACCACTTATTACATTGTAGAACACTTAGGAGAAATTTTCAGTAGCTTTACTTTCATGAAGTTCGATAACACGAATATTTAAATAATATTTTTCGATAAATCCTCATTTTATATGAAATATTAAATATTTCATTTCTAAGGTTGGGAATTTACTCAAATATGCATTAAAATACTTCTTGATATTTTTATAAGATTTTCTAAGAAAATTTCAGCAGCATAACGGTTACTAACACTCTAGCCTTCCTGCAATTCAAATATAGTTCAAAACCAGCCAACAACCACAATTTTCACAGTTCTCAAGGCAATTCACATTCAACATATTCTTATAAAATTATTCACATTGAAATCATGCATTCGAGATATTCTTACAGTCCACATACGCATCCCATACCTGTCTGATCTAATCGGACTTCTTGATTGCACCACACGTATTCCAATACTCTCGGGCAGCAGATAAATTCACCAAAAGTATTAATTCACTTAATATTTATTTTTAAGCTATTATTCATTCTCAATTGTAGCCACATTATACACTGTAAATATTTATGCAGTATATTTTCTACTAGTACTAAAACACAACTTCTTCATTTTAAGTCCAAGCATAGCGGTAGACTCCTTGTAATTTCTATAGTTTAATGGTACCCTAAAATCATCAAAATCAGCCATGGACATGGGTCCCCTTACTATGGCTGAAATCATCATCATGCACACCTTATGGAATTTCAACAATCTAATGGTATATTCTTATTCTACCATGTTTATTCTTCATTCTAGCATCCATTTCATGCATGAAATTTGATTGAAACTAACACTATAAACATCATTGTCATGCATGAAATTTGGCTGAATACCCCCTATAATGGCATAATTTTATTTTGTTCAATTTGATTGAAACTAAGACTATAAACATGATTGTCATGCTTAAAGGAATCATCCTACACCATTAGAATTCAAAGAAGCATAATGTATGGCAATGTGACTCACCTTGGCTGAAACTTTAAGGTTTCCTTTCTCCTTGATTTGTTGCTTATACAATGATCTATGGGTATAGACTGAAAGAGGAGAGTGAGTAGATTAATTTTGTAGTTAATGGTTTGGTGAAAGTTTGTGTATAAAGAGAAAAGAGAGCTTTCTATTTTTTCTTTCTTCTTTCCTTCAATAGCGTAGAGACAAGGGAGGAAGAAGGTTAATAGTGTCTGGCCATCAGCTATGAAGAAATTTAAAGAGTGTTCAAGAGTAGGCAAAATGCCAAAAATGCCCCTAATTATGAAAATTTCAGATAATTTTGCCCTTGAGCTTCTGTAGTAATAAATACTATACAATTGCACTACAAAATTTTGGATTCCATCGCCAATTACTCGTATTTAATGTATTTTGATGATTAGAAGTGGTTTCATCGATGCGCGGTACACCGATAATAAGAAAATACAAAATTACCCCTATGGACTACTAGCGAAATTTTCTGATTTAGCCACCCATTTTATAAATCTATTGACACTATCTTAAACTAATTTTCATGTAGAATATCATGGGTTTTTTACATCGTTCCGATTCATTTTGGTTTGGGCGTAATTTACAAAAATACCCTCGAGACGTAACCGTCATTATCCAATTTGTTTACTATACTTCTCCAAATAATGAAATTAAAGTATTTTGACCTCAAAATTTCCATAATATCATGATTACACCTTCTGTACATTGTTTTTCCTTAGTCATCCATACATCTCGGCACAAAATGTAAGTGGGGCCCACATTACTATTTACTTAATATTCACAAAAATATACAAAATTTAATTAATTATTAATTTACAATTAAGTATATATACATGTACAATACAATATAACTGGTTCTCACATTTCCTCCTCACCTTTAGGAAATTCGGTCCTTCGAATTTCGTCTAGACCATTCACTGTAATAGCTCTGGGTACTTGTCCCGCATCAAGCTCTCTAATTCCCCTGTCACTTCCTCCTCGGAATGGTACTGCCAGAGCACTTTCACTAATGGGATTGTCTTAGATCGCAATACCTTATCCTTCTGATCCAAGATCCGATAGGTCTCTCCACGTAACTCATATCCTCTCAGATCTCTAGTGCTTCATATCAAATTGTGTGAGGCGAATCTGGATGGTACTTCCTAAGCATCGAGACATGGAATGCATTATCCACTGCTGATAACTTCGGTAGTAGTGCCAATCTGTATGCCACACCTCCTACACGATCTAAGATCTTGAATGGTCCGATGTACCGAGGACTCGACTTCCCCTTCTTGCCAAATCTCATTATGCCATTAGATAGGGAAACTTTCAAAAATACAAAATCACCTAGTGAGAATTTAAGTGGCCGACGTTTCATGTCTACGTAACTCTTCTGCTGACTCTGTGCTGTCCTTAATCTCTCACAAAGCAACTATACATCTTTCGAAGCTTGCTCTACCAAGTCAGGAGCTAAAAACTTTTGATCTCCTACTTCTTCCCATGCGATCGGAGATCTACACTTTCTACCATATAATACCTTATACGGTGCCATGCCGATACTTGTTTGATAGTTGTTATTATATGCAAATTCAGCTAAAGATAAATGGTCGTCCCAGGAGCCTTTAACATATCCAACGTACACACCCTTAACATATCTTCGAGTGCTTATATCACTCGCTCGGACTGTCCATCAGTCTGCTAATGAAAGGCAGTGCTAAAGTTGAGTCGGGACCCCATAGCCTCCTGAAATCTCTCCCAAAAATGAGACGTAAACTAGGCATCCCTATCTGAAGTGATGCTCACTCGAACATCGTGTAGCCTCAATATCTCCCGTACATATAGATCAGTAAGGGCACTGAGGGAATTTGTAGATATGATGGCCAAGAAGTGGTCGGACTTCATTAATCTATCCACAATCACCCATATAGCGTCATGATTTCTCCATGTCCTAGGCAAACCCATAATGAAGTCCATCGTAATGTGCTCCCATTTTCATATAGGAATTGGTAGAGGCTGCAATAAACCTCCAGACTTCTGATTCTCGATCATAACATGCTGGCATGTAAGACATCTAGCTACAAACTTTTCGATGTCTCTCTTCATCTTCGGCCACCAATACACTCTCCGTAAATTCTAGTACATCATAGTACTGCTTGGGTGCAGAATGTACCTAGAGGTGTGGGTCTCTATCAAGATCAAATCTCTGAGCTGTTGATTATCTGGAACACAAATCCGACCTCTGAACTTCAGAATCCCATCGGTGCTAATCCCAAAATCTGATTGTACTCCCATCTGTACCTGATTGGCAACCTCTATACATTAAGCGTCAATCTTCTGAGCATCCTTGATCTGATCCATCATATTCGACTCAATTTTGAAACTAGCCGTAAATCCATATCTCTCAGAGGAAACCACAAGAAGACTGAGGTTCAAGAATTGCTCCAACAACTCGTTCTCCCTAACCATCATATACGACACCATACCCATGTGCTTACGACTTAGAGCATCTGCCACCACGTTTGCTCTCCCCGAATGGTACAATATCTCACAGTCGTAATCCATCAACAACTCCATCCATCTCCGCTGTCTCATATTTAACTCATGCTGCCAGAATAAGTACTTCAAACTCTTATGGTTTGTTTAAATCTGAAAAGTCTCACCTTAGAGATAATGTCGCCATATCTTCAGTGCAAACACCACTGTGGCTAACTCAAGATCATGGGTCAAGCAGTTCTCATGCTCCTTTAGCTGCCAAGAACCATATGCAATCACCCGACCATTTTGCATCAAAACACACCCTAATCCCTATACAGAAGCATTTTGCATCAAAACACACCCTAATCCCTATACAGAAGCATTTTGCATCAAAACACATCCGTACGTGTGAGTTGCGTCAATGGAGCAACTAATCTGAAGAACCCCTCCACAAACCGATAATAGTATCCAGCTAGACCCAAGAAACTCCGTATCTCCGTCACTGACTTAAGCCTCAACCATTGCACTATGGCCTCTATCTTGGACGCATCAACAGACACCTCGTCCTTCGAAACTACGTGTCCTTGAAAAGTAATGTGATCTAGCCAGAATTCACACTTACTAAATCTGGTGTATAGCTTTCAATCTCTGAGGGTCTGCAGAACTATGTACAAGTGCTGCTCGTACTCCTCTGGAGACTTAGAATACACCAAAATGTTGTCTATTAACACAATCAGGAATTGGTCAAGATAGGGCTTAAACACCGCATTCATCAAGCACATGAACGTTGCAAGGGCGTTAGTCAATCCAAAAAGCATCACCAAAAACTCGTAGTGTATATATCGAATCTAGAATGCTGTATTGGGAACATCCGACTCCCGAATCTTAAGTAGATAATAGCCCGATCAGAGGTCTATCTTCGAAAACACCTTGCACCCTTGAGCTGGTCAAATAAATCATCAATCCTAGGCAGAGGATACTTATTCTTGATGGTCACCCTATTCAACATCTGGTAGTCGATACATAACCATAGGCTGCCATCCTTCTTCCGAACAAATAATACCGACGCACCCCATGGAGACACACTGGGATGGATAAACCCGTCATCTAATAATTCCTAGAGCTGCTTCTTAAGCTCCTCCAACTCCGTTAATGGCATCCGATATGGGGGCTTAGAGATGGGCTCCGTGCCGGGTACCAAGTCTATGGTAAACTCAATCTCTCGATCCAGTAGTAAGCTTGGCAAATCCTCCGGGAATATGTCCAGAAAATCCTTGACCACAATAATCTCATGCAACTCGAGACGTCTCCATTCTACATCCTCTACGTAGGCAATAAAACCTTCAACACATCCACGTAACACTTAATAATTTAGCAAACACATTAATTTCATTATAACTTATCATAAAGTTTTAAAATATAGTGTTTTGGATGAAAGAAGGTAACAAACTTAGTATAGCAATCTAAACTAACAAAATTCGTAGCTAACCAATCAATTCCTAATATTACATCAAAATCATACAAAGTTAGCAAAATTAGGTTAGCTGTCGTTTCCTTCTCTCCTACAGTCACTTTACAATTTCTATATACTACATCATTGATTTTTGCTTCTTTAAAAGGAGTATTTACTTGTAACGTATACCCTAACGGCTCTGGTTCTACTAGGACTCTGTTAGCACAAGCAGGTGATGTAAATGAATTAGTAGAACCAAGATCGAATAACACAAGTACAAGTATATCAAAAATATAATCTTTACCTTTAATAACATTAGCGAAGGCATCAATAATCTCCTGATCCAATGCATATACCCGTCCTTGAGTCATGGGCTTCTTACCCTTCTCTACTGTTGTTGCCCATCTAATCTGTAAGGGTGTAGCTCTCTCTAATTTGCTCCAAGCTGTTTGTGCCGGGGTCGGTGTTGGAAGAACTAGGGCTAGGACGATTGAAGCAACTAACTCTCGTAGCATCGGGTAGTCCCTTACCAAGTGCCCTGTCTGCCCACATCTGAAACAAGCCTTCGTCACCAAGTAATAGGGCCGTGAACCATGCGACCGTCCACAATGCGCACATCTGGTTGTGACACTCCTCAATGTCAAGGTGGGGCCAATAGTAGGGGCTGTAGTAGCTGATCTAGTAGATCGCCCTTTTGAAATCTGAATACCCAATGGTCTAGCCCTCTTAGGCTGTTCTTTACTCGATTTATCATCTGCACCCCTCTTCACCTTACCCTTACCCTCAGACTTAAACTTCGATGCTGACTCGGAGTGGAACTGCTCAAAGTCCTGCTCACATAGTTGGGTTCGGCTCACTACATCATCATACGTCCGAATATCGAATAAGGCCAGCTTAAATCTGATGAATGGTCTCAGCCCAGCCTTAAATCTATCTACTTTTATGCCGCTCGTTAACCCGTGTCAGTGGATCAAATCTGCTATCTGTGGTAAACCTCGACTCATACTGATCCACTGTCATACTCCCTTGAACTAGCTCCATAAACTTCTATTGCAGCTTCTTCTGAGTTGTATCGAGGATGTACTAGAGATGAAAAACATCAGCAAATATCTCCGATGTAATCACTGGATGCTAGGCAAATAAAACTGTCTAAGCGGACTTCCACTAGTGCTCCACATCATCCGTCATCTGGAACATTGTTAATCCCACTCCCTCGGTATCTGAGCACCTTATATATCTAAATAACTTCTCAACAGTTATCACCCACTATTCAGCCACCAGTGGATCTCTATCTCCTTTAAACTTCAGTGGATTAAGCTTAGTAAACTACCACACCAATGCTACATCGTAATACGACTCTACATCCCTGGGCAGCTATACTAGTGGCAATGGTGGAATGGCCTGTGGTGCAGGCTGAGGCTCGGGAGCAGGCTGTGCAAGAGGTGGTAGAGGTGGTGCAACTGGTGGAGTTATTAGAATTGCTCGCTCTCAATGTCCTGTTAGCAACTCGATTTGTGCGATACATGGCAATAAAATCAGCCAAAATTCTCTCCATTCGGGAAATCCAAATGTTCAGGCTCTCAAGCTACGGTGGGTGAATGCGTCCTGGGTCGGGCTTCGATACTGGCTCCAGAGTCTACTTCACCCTACCTCTACGTTTACCACTGTTCGTGTGAGTTACCCATCATCCACTCATTTCTGCACAGCACAAACAATTTATGGATTTTCGGTTAGTCACTTATTTATATATCCAGACTATATAGTACTACAGGGGATGTTAAACACTTCACTTTATCATAAAGATACCGACAGACATCAGGCTAACCTGGCTTTGATAGCAATAAATACTTTCACAGTCCATATATACAGTATTTAACACATTTCCAGACATTTAGTATTGGTTGGGCTATCTGCGATGCCTTTATTTCCACTTTCTTTAAAACCTTAAACAGTTGAAACCATAATTTACATAAATTAGAATATAAACATATCAGTATTTTGTTTAACATATACATCCCTTGTTCACAATTACAACATTGTATTACTATAAAAATAAGTCTGAACATATAAAGTAAATGATTATACCTCCAGGATCTATACTACGCTACCTCGAGATAGTCAAGCACAACCGAAAATCCTCGGATAGTATATCATGCACTCACTGAAAATAATTTGTAAATGTTAAAGTAAAGGAGTGAGCAAACCACGGCTCAGTAAAGGAATTGCATGCAGATCTTGATATCACGAAATCTATTACAATAAAATCACTTATTTTCCTATATGACACTAGGGACAATAAAGGAAGGATATTATAGTTGGCTAGGGATCCAGATGGAGCATGGAAGGTATTTTGCTATCTTGTCCCAAAACCTAGAAGCGACTATAGAGAGTAGAAATTTATTTTGATGTAAAGCTCAATTAATATTTCTCCATATATAAATAATTTACTTAAAAATGGTACACTAACCCTTAAATAAAGCATTTAGGAAATAATTTAATTTCCACATTAAAATATCATTTTCACAATTCCATAAACCATAATAAATAGTACAATATACAGTCAGTACGATAAACGATTCCATGGTAGTAACAATTCAGGAATCATAAGGTAAACAGTTCCATTTCAGTAATAGTACAGTTCAATAAAATATCACAGTAAACGGTAACAGTAGTGGAGACTAGGCAACACCCAAAGTATATCATGCTATAATCCTCATAGGGAAACAATAACAGTAGATATATGAGATGTATGCCCATAGTCTGTAGGTGTCCTTAAAGTACACTTCCCAGGTGTCCTTGGGATTGCTGATGACTTGGCAAGTCAATCAACCACAGTAACAGTAACAGTACAATAAACACATGAACATGATACTGGCCTAGCAGTCTCAAAACAATATTTAAACAGTAATGTCACCTTTACAGAAATTAACAAAATCAGTAAAATCTTTTGTCAGTCCATAAAGGGAAATTTTATAATCTACTAAATATTATACTGAAAATATTTATAAAATATTCACTTTTCAATACTTCACTTTATAAACCACTTATTACAGTGTAGAACACTTGGAGAAATTTTCAGTAGCTTTACTTTCATGAAATTCGATAACACGAATATTTAAATAATATTTTTCGGTAAATCCTCATTTTATGAGAAATATTAAATATTTCATTTGCAAGGCTGGAAATTTATTCAAATAAGCATTAAAATATTTCATGATGTTTTTAAAAAATTTTCTAAGAAAATTTCAGTAGCATAACAGCTGCTAACACCCTAGCCTTCTTGCAATTCAAATACCGTTCAAAACCAGCCAATAGCCACAATTTTCACAGTTCTCAAGGCAATTCACATTAAAAATATTGTTATAAAATTATTCACATTGAAATCATGCATTCGAGATATCCTTACAGTCTACATACGTATCCCTCACTTGTCTGATCTAATCAGACTTCTCGATTGCACCACATGTATTCCAATACTCTCGAGCAACAAATAAATTCCCCAAAAATATTAATTCACTTAATATTTATTTTTAATCTATTATTTACGCTCAATTGTAGCCACATTATACATTGCAAATATTTATGCAGTATATTTTCTACCGGTACTAAAACACAACTTATTCGTTTTAAGTCGGATTTTAAATTCGAGCATATCGTTAGACTCCTTGTAATTTCTATAGTCTAATGGCACCCTAAAATCATCAAAATCAGCCATGGACATGGGTCCCCTTCCAATGGCCGAAATCATCATCATGCACACCTTAGGGAATTTCAACAATCTAATGATATATTCTCATTCTATTATGTTTATTCTTCATTCTAGCATCCATTTCATGCATGAAAACCCATGGTTTCCTATAGTTCCAAGCTTGGCCAAGTATCCCCTCTAATGGCATAATTTTATTTTGTTCAATTTGATTGGAACTAAGACTATAAACATGATTGTCATGCTTAAAGGAATCATCCTACACCATTAGAATTCAAAGAAGCATAATGTATGGCAATGTGACTCACCTTGGCTGAAACTTTAAGGTTTCCTTTCTCCTTGTTTTGTTGCTTATATAATGATCTATGAGTATAGATTTAAAGAGGAGAGTGAGTAGATTAATTTTGTAGTTAATGGTTTGGTGAAATTTTGTGTGTATACAGAGAAAAGAGAGCTTTTTGTTTTTTCTTCTTTTTTTTCCTTCAATGGCGTGCAGACAAGAGAGGAAGAAGGTGAATAGTGGCTGGCCATCAGCTATGAAGAAATTTAAAGAGTGGTCTAGAAGTAGGCAAAATGACGAAAATGACCTTAGTTATCAAAACTTCGGACAATTTTGCCTTTGAGCAAAATTGCACTCCAAAATTTTGGTCTAGAAGTAGTTGTAAAAACTACATAATTGCACTCCAAAATTTCAGATTCCATCACCAATTAATCCTATTTAATGTATTTTAATGATTAAAAGTGGTTTCGTAGACGCGCGGTACACTAATAATGAGAAATTACAAAATTACCCCTACATACCGCAGCGAAATTTTTTGATTTAGCCACCCATTTGATAAATCTATTGACACTATCTTAAACTACCTTTCATATAAAATATCATGGTATTTTTACTTCATCCCAATTCTTTTTTGTTTGAGTGCAATTTACGAAAATACCCTTAGGACGTAATTGTCATTATCTAATTTGTTCACTATACTTCTCCAGATAATGAAATTAAAGTATTTTGACCTCAAAATTTCCATAATATCATTATTACACCTTCCTACACTATTTTTCCACAATCATCCATACATCTGGGCATAAAATCCTAATAGGCCTACATCACTATTTACTTAATATTCACAAAAATATACAAAATTTAATTAATTATTAATTTACAATTATGTATATATACATGTACAGTACAATATAACTAGTTCTCACATTTCCTCCCCATCTTTAGGAAATTTGATCCTCCGAATTTCATCTAGACCACTCACTGGAATAGCTCTGCGTACTTCTCCCGCATTAAGCTCTCTAATTCCCATGTCATTTCCTCCTCAGAATGGTAATGCCAGAGCTCTTTCACCAATAAGATCATCTTAGATCGCAATACCTTATCCTTCTGATCCAAGATCCAGATAGGTCTCTCCACATAACTCATATGCTCTCGGATCTCCAGTGGCTCGTATCGAATTATGTGAGATGAATCTAAATGGTATTTCCTGAACATCGAGACATGGAATACATTATGAACTGCTGATAACTCCAGTGGTAGTGCCAATCTGTATGCCACGCCTCCTACGCGATCTAAGATCTCAAATGGTCTAATGTACCAAGGACTCAACTTCCCCTTTTTGCCAAATCTCATTATGCCATTAGATGGGGAAACTTTCAAAAATACAAAATCACCTGGTGAGAATTCAAGTAGTCGATGTCTCGTGTCTGCCTAACTCTTCTGCCGACTCTGTGCTATCCTTAATCTCTGACAAATCAACTGAACATTTTTCGAAGCTTGCTCTACCAGGTCGGGAGCCAATAACTTTCAATCTCCCACTTCTTCCTATGCGATCAGAAATCTACACTTTCTAACATATAATTCCTCGTACGGTGCCGTGTCGATACTTGTTTGATAGCCGTTATTATATGCAAATTCAACTAAAGGCAAATGGTCATCCCAAGAGCCCTTAAATTCCAACGTACGCCCCCTCAACATATCCTCAAGTGTTTATATCACTCACTCAGACTGTCCATCAGTCTGCAGATGAAAGGCAGTGTTAAAGTTCAGTCAGGACCCCATAGGCTCCTAAAATCTCTCTCAAAAGTGAGACGTAAACCGAGAATCCCTATCCGAATCCCATTGGTGCCAATCCCAAAATCCCATCGGTGCCAATCCTAAAATCTGACTATACCCTCATTTGCACATGACTGGCAACCTCTATACAGTAAGCATCAGTCTTCTGAGCATCCCTAATTTGATCCATCATATCCGGCTCAATTCTAAAACTAGTCGTAAATCCATATCTCTCGGAGGAAACCACATGAAGACTGAGGTTTGAGAATTGCTCCAACAACTCGTGCTCCCTAACCATCATATATGACACCATACACATGTCCTTACGGCTTAGAGCATCTGCCACCACATTCGCTCTCCTTGGGTGGTACAGTATCTCGTAGTCATAATCCTTCAATAGCTCCATCCATCTCCGTTGTCTCATATTTAACTCACGTTGTGAGAATAAGTACTTCAGACTCTTATGGTCTGTGTAAATCTAAAAAGTCTCACCATAGAGATAATGTTGCCATATCTTCAATGCAAACACCACCGTGGCTAACTCAAGATCATGGGTCACGTAGTTCTTCACATGCTCCTTTAGCTTCCGAGAACCATATGCAATCAACTGACCATTTTGCATTAAAACACGCCCTAATCCCTATACAAAAGCATCGTATACACTAAAAATCCACCTGATCCGCTGGGAAAGGCAAGCACTGGGGCTGTAGTAAGTCTCTGCTTCAACTCCTAGAAGCTGCGCTCACACACATCTTCCACTTGAACTTAACATCCTTATATGTGAGTCGCGTCAATGGAGCAGCTAATCTGGAGCACCCCTCCACAAACCGGCATTAGTATCCGGCTAAACCTAAGAAACTTCGTATCTCCGTCACCGTCTTAAGCCTATCCCACTGCACTATGGCCTCTATCTTGGATGGATCAACAAACACCCCGTCCTTTGACACTACATGTCCCTGAAAAGTAATGTGATCTAGCCATAATTCACACTTACTAAATTTGGCGTATAGCTTTCGGTCTCTGAGGGTCTGCAGAACTATGTACAGGTGTTGCTCGTGCTCCTCTGGAGACTTAGAATACACCAAAATGTCTTCTATGAACACAATCACCAACTGGTCAAGATATGGCTTAAACACCTTGTTCATCAAGCCCATAAACGTTGTAAGGGCGTTAGTCAATCCAAAAGGCATCACCAAGAACTCGTAGTGTTCATATTAGGTCCAGAATGCTGTCTTGGGAACATCCGACTCCCGAATCTTAAGTTGATAATAGTCCGATCGGAGATCTATCTTTGAAAACACCTGTGCACCCCTGAGCTGGTCAAATAAATCATCAATCCTGGGCAGGGGATACTTATTCTTGATGGTCTCCCTATTCAACATCCAGTAGTCGATACATAACCGTAGGCTGCCATCCTTCTTAATGAATAATACTGGTGCACCCCACGGAGACACATTGGGACGAACAAACCCCTTATCTAATAATTCCTAGAGCTACTTCTTAAGCTCCTCTAACTCCGTCAATGCCATTCGATATGGGGGCTTAAAGATGGGCTCCGTGCCGGGTACTAAGTATATAGTAAACTCGATCTCCCGATCCGACGGTAACCCTAACAAATCCTCCATGAATAAGTCCAAAAAATCCCTGACCACAGGAATCTCATGCAACTCGGGACGTCTTGTCATATCCTGAATATGCAGTATTTTACACTTTTTCACACTTTTCCATACACACTATATTGGTTGGGCTGTCTGTGATGCCTTTATTTCACAGTTCTAATTAACAGTGAATAGTAAATAATTGTAAATTAATTTAATTTACATAAGTAAAATATTTACAAAACAGTATTTGATTTAACACTTAATCTCCTGTTTATAATTACAACTACTGTAGTACTGTAAAAGTAAGTCTGAACATACAAAAGAAAATGAATATACCTCCAGGATCTACAGTAGCTGCTTAGGGTACTTGAATATATCACACGGTCACTAGAAATACTTTGAAGAGATGAAAATAAAGGGGTGAGCAAACTACCGCTTAGTAAAGGAGTTGTATGCAATCTTGATATTTCAAAAACTATATGCAGTAAAATCCTTTGATTTCCTATCGATATGCTAAGCACACTAAAAGAAAGGATACTATAGTCGGCTAGGGATCCGGATGGAGTAAGGAAGGTATTTTGAAGTACCTGTCTTGTCCCGTAACCTAGAAGTGACTATAGGGAGGAAAAATTTAATTTATTGTGAAATTTGTTCAACAATTCACCATGTATAAATATTTCTCAAAAATGAGTAAAGTAACTCGTTAGATTACATAATTCATCACTTTGAATACCATTTGATTTCTACAATTTAAATCATCACTTTCACACGTGTAACAATAAATAAACTATTCAATACAATAACAGTTCAAGAGTAAAAACACTTCATTAACTAGTACAGTTTAGGAAATATCACAATAATCAGTGATAACACGTGAAATAGTAGTAAAGACCAGGCAACACCCTAATGATATCATGCTATAATCCCCGTAGGGAGCAGTAATAATAAACATGTGAGATCTATTGCCATAGTCTATAAATGTCCTCGGTTGTACACTGAGCAGGTGTCAACCGGGACGCTGAAGACAGGCTCAATGTCAATAGCTTCACACAATAACATTAACACATGAACAAGTGACACGTGAGCATGATATGGGGCCTATCAGTCTCAAGACAGTATTCACACAGTGATATAGCCTTTATGGAAATCATTACACATGATAAAAATCTTCAATCAGTCCATAAAGGATAGTTAATAAAATAGTGAATATTATACTGAAAATAATTTATAAAATATTCGTTATTCAACATTTCACTTTACAAATCATATATTCTACTATAAAACACTTGGGATGAATTTTTGATAATTTAACTTTTATCGAAATCAGTAGTATGACTATTTAATAACTGTTTTTCGATAAATTCATGATTTATGAAAAATAATAACTATTTCACTCTCGAGGCTAGAAAAATATTTAACAATGCATTAAAATATTTTATGGCATTGTTTAGAAATTTTTTTAATAAATTTCAGCAGCATAACAACTGCTAACACACTAACCCCTTACAATTGCAAACACATTTCAAAATATCCAAACAACCACAATTTCAAAGTATTTGAGGCAATTCACTTCCAAAATAATTTCATAAAATTATTAGCATGAAAACTATGCATTTGGGATATCCTTACAAATTACACACGCATCCCTTACCTGTCTGACTTAAGCGACTTTCTCGATTGCACTACTTGAGATCTGTTACTCCCAGGCTGTAAATAATTCCGCCAACAATCACATTAACATGTATATCTTACTTATTAATTCTCATACCATAAAATTCACAGTACAATCCTATTTCCAAGTCTCAATCGTACATCTCCTCATGCACCCAAATTATTTTCTTCCATATTACTTCTAATAATATTTTCTACTCATTCTTAATTATTTTCCATTTAATCCTTTGGTCGTAAAATTAGCATAAGAATCTCATGAACAATGTCTTATCCCATTATTTTCATCTTGCACTACGCTTATTGTTTCCAATTCCAATTTCATCAATAATCTTTATTAACCTCAATTCATCATTCTTTTCTCATTAAATCATTAAATTTAGCATGAAGCCTCTTCTTGTAAACTTGGCCGCCGAAATCTCCATGAGATTTTTATTCTTATCGTTATTCCTTTACTCTTTACTTAATTAATCTATGAACATCCTTCATTCACTTAGGACTTTTATCAAACACTTTCTATAGATTAAAATTTCATTACCATCATTTGACAAGCACCATGGCCAAATGCATCCATCCTTATCCAATGCTAGTCATTTTCCAAATTAAATTCCACAAATAAATTTTCATTCATGTTATACCATATTTTTACCATCACCAAATATCAAAATTCATATCAACAATCTTCCATTAAATCTTAGCAAAGCATTTATTCTTGAACCTTACTCATTATTTCTCAATTCCCCTTTCACAAAGGGTCCTTATTCATTATTTGTATTTATTCTACAATTTCTAAATCTTAAATTTACATCAATACTACCCATATCACTTGCATATTTGAAAACTTTTATGGTTCCATGTCCATTATTTTTCATTTGCTCTATTCTCATTCTTTTTCTCCATTTAACTTGAGAAATATTCTTTACTTACTTAATATATTTATTATATACCAATTTTTACCATTAGAATTACAAAATTTTCTATTCCAATTTGTCCTATCCGACAGCTTCCCATTATTCTTCCTTCATGATCGACAACTCATCTTGCTCTTCCTAAAATTTTCGTACTTTTTTTTTCTTTTCTGGTTTTCTACTCTTTTATTTTTTTGTTTTCTTCCATTGGCTGACAGCTTCTCCCTGTTTTAGTTTCATGATTTTCTTTCATTCTTAGCTCAATCTTATCTTGTAGCCATCTTATACTCACTTAATAATTATATCAAACATATTCAATTCATTCAAAACATCATCACCCACGTCCAGCCCTTCCATGGCTGACTAGTCTTCCATGATTCACGCCATACCCATATCTCATAAACTATCACCAATCAAGTTTAATTCATCATCCCTTCTTAATCTCTTATTAATTTTCTATCCAACATACCTTAAAATCGTTAAATTTTCATCATTTTCATTCCACAACAGATTATGTTATGCACTTATACAATTTTATTTAATTAAATTCAAGGCTCTAATTACATAAGCCAAGCTTGAAAAAATGGATACCATGGCTAGCATCAATGAAAACATCACTTTACCTGTAGCCACCGAATCTTACAACCCTTACTTCCATTCAGTTTCCTTCACGTTAGCGTCTCCTTTCTAGGTTTTAAAGTGATTTTGAAATGAAGAAACAGATTTTATGAAAGGTACTAAATAACTTAATGAAGGAAAAAGGAATTTAACAAGGTAGACGTGGAGAACTTGAAGGAAACGGGGAAGAACTTTCAGCAGAAAATTTGCACAAAGGAAAGTCGGTGATACAGGGGAAAGTCGGCTGAAAATGAAGGCAAAATGCTGAGTTTTAGTTTATTTGGTCTCCTTTTATTTTTGTTCCATCCAATAGAAGATTGCCACATAGCTAACTAATAAAATTTCCCCTCTAAAAATTTTATATTTACATTTTCTATCATTAGACTTTCCAAATCATATTATATATTGTTATTTTTATTAAATTTTATTTATTTTTATCAACAAAAATCAGAAGTTGACTAGCTTCGACAGTCACTTGAGAAATGACTAATTTACCCTTATATAATTCCATTAATTCCAATTAAGTCCAATCATTAAATTAATATTTCTAAATTTAAATTTACCATTTTATATTTATTATTTCCCATGTATCTAGGTTAAACATGGTCAATTATTGGCTCTTAAAAGGGTTTAATCGGTCACAATTTATGAAATTACTAAATTACCCCTCTATACATTGTATTGTCCATCTCGAGCCCATCCGGACACTTTAAAATAGGTAGGATCCACATCACTATTTTACTTATAATTCACAAAATACACAAAATTTAAATAGTAAACATATACTTAACACATGTACAGTACCATAGAAACGGTTCTCACACGTATCCTTTCTACGTCCTCTACGTAGGCAATAAAACCTTCAACACATCCACATAACACTTAAATAATTTGGTAAACACATCACTTTCATTATAACTTATCAAAAAGTTTTACAATATAGCGTTCTGGTTGAGAGAAGGTAACAAACTTAGTATAGCAGTCTAAACTAACAAAATTCGCAACTAACCAATCCATTCCTAATATTATATCGAAATCGTACATAGATAACAAAATTAGGTTAGCTATCGTTTCCTTCTCTCGTACAGTCACTTTACAATTTCTATATACTAAATTAGTGATTTGTGCTTCTTTAAAAGGAGTATTTACTTGTAACATATACCCTAACGACTCTGGTTCTATTGGGACTCTGTTAGCACAAGCAGGTGATATAAATGAATAAGTAGAACCAGGATTGAATAACGCAAGTACAAGTATATCAAAAATATAAATTTTACCTTTAATAACATCTGCGAAGGCATCAACAATTTCCTGATCCAATGCATATACCCATCCTTGAGTCATGGGCTTCTTACCCTTCTCTACTACTGTAGCCCATCTAGTCTGTGAAGGTATAGCTCTCTCTGATTCGCTCGAAGCTATTGGTACCGGGGGCAGTGCTGGAAGAATTGGAGCTGGGATGGTAAAAGCAACTGACTCTCGTAGCATCGGGCAGTCCCTCTCCAATTGCCCTGTCTACCCATATCTAAAACAAGCCTTCGTTACCAAGTAATAGGGCCGTGAACCGTGCGACCGTCCACAATGCGCACATCTAGTCGCGATACTCCTCGGTGTAGAGGTGGGGCCAGTAGTAGGGCTGTAGTAGCTGATCTAGTAGATCCTTCCTCTGAAATCTGAAATCTAAATGGTCTAGCCCTCTTACGTTGCTCTCTACCTGATCTATCATCTGCACCCTTTTTTGCCTTAGCCTTACCCTTAAACTTAGCCTTCAATGCTAACTCAGAGTGGAACTGCTCAAAGTCCTGCTCACATAACTGGGCCTGCCTCACTACCTCATCGTACGTCTGAATATCGAATGGGGCCAGCTTAGATCTGATGGATGGTCTCAGCCCAGCCTTAAATCTACCTATCTTATACCGCTCGTCAATCTGTGTCAGTGGATCAAATCTGCTATGTGTGGTAAACCTCGACTTATACTGATCTACTATCATACTCTCTTGAACTAGCTCCATAAACTCCTTCTGCAGCTTTTCTAAGCTGTATCGAGGATGTACTTGTGGCAAAAAGCATCAACAAATACCTCCTATGTAATCATTGGATGCTGGGCACATAAAACTGTCTGAGCGGACTTCCACCAGTGCTCTGCATCATTAGTCATCTGTAACACTGCTAATCCCACTCTTTCGGTATCCAAGCACCTCATATATCTAAATAACTTCTCAACAGCTATCACCCACTGTTCTGCCACCAGTGGATCTCTATCTCCCTTAAACTTCGGTGGATTAACCTTAGTAAACTGTCGCACCAATGCTACATCGTAATATGACTCTACATCCCTGATTGGATGTACTGGTGGCGGTGGTGGAATGGCCTATGCTTACTGTATGGGTTGTGGTACAGGTTGAGGCTCGAGAGCAGGTTGTGCAGGAGGTGGTAGAGGCGGTGTAACTGGTGGAGCCGCTCGCTCTCTCTCTGCCCTATGATAACCGCAAATATTCTATTTTTGGAAATTAATATTCAAGAAAATAGATAAGAGGAAATAAATAAATTAAAATAAATAAATAAAATTTATTTACGAGATAGGAATATCGTTGAAATTTTGGAAATTAAAGAAGTGAGAAAATTGAGGAATTTAAATTTGGATAAATTGGAAATAACAAGAAGGATGAAATTATGAAACATAATGAAGAGAGAATTTAATTTGGAGAATGGAAGTCCAAATTAAATAAGAAAAAGAGAAAAGAATATGAAGATATTTATATAATTATATATTATATAAATGTATTTTTATAAAAATACATATGTATATAAATATGATATTTTATGTATATATATATTTATATAAGTATATACATATATAAGAAAAGTAAATATTATTTATTATCAAAACTTGTATATATATTGTAATACAATATATATCTATAAATACATATATATAAATGAAATATATATATTAATTCAAATTAAAAATTTATATATATGTATTTTGTGAATAATATATATATGTTAAAATATTATGTTTATATATGGTATATATAAATATAATATAGGAAAAAAAATGAAACAGAAACGGGAAATGGGATCCCGTTTTTGTCGAAGAATCTCGTAAAGCCCAGCCACCACTGTCGGCGGGCACCGGAAAGGAAGAAGAAAAAGAGGGCATCGCCGGCGAGAGGAGAGGGAAGAGGGAAGTGACCGGCGGCAGCCAAAACGGAAAAGAGAAGAAAATCGGGAGGCGAAAACCGAAGGGGAGAAAGGAGAAAAAGGAAAAGAGGAATGGCGGTGCCGGTCGATCCGGGCACCGCCACTGCTACTCTCGCCACCGGTGCAGACCAACGAAGGAGAAGGAGGTCACCGGCGATGAAGGAAACGGCAGAGGAAGGAGAAAAGAGGAAGGGAAGAGGCCGAAACCCAAGCCTCTAGATCCAGCGCTGTCGGCGAAACGGAGACCAGATCCGGGATCCTCGCAACTCCGGCAAGCTGTGGGAGGCACAAACCGACGGTGATGTCGACAGGATCAAACTGAACCGGCGGTGAGGAGGCGAACCGGTCCGAACCTGTTCAGACAGAAAATGGGTAAAGGAAAAAGAAAAAGAAAAGAAAAGAAAAGAAAAGAAAGAAAAGAAAAGAAAAGAGAAAAACACAGAAATTTTTGGCATTCGAGAATTTCAAAAATTACGAGAGATCCCGAGAATTCAGAAACCCGGGAATTACAGGAATCGGTAAGAAATCCCAAGAAGTGTTAAATTATTTAAATAATTTATTTATTTATTTAAATAATTATGAAAAAATTCTAAATTTTAGAATTTAATTTCCAAAAAATTCTCTCGATAACCGAGCCGATGGAATCGGGCGAGGTGAACACAGGCGCGACCTTTGAGAGGCAGTCGTCGACCCGAAACAGGTAAGGGATGCATGTGCAGCACTGTAAGGATATTCAGTCTGCATGATTTAAATTATGAAATATTTTATGAAAATACTACGATGAATGATGGTTGAAAATTTGTGATGATGTACCAGTTGAGAATTTAAACTGCATTTTTCGTGCAGGAGGCTAACCAATCGGCAGCTGTTATAGTGCCGAAAAATTATCGAAAATTGTCGAAAATTTCTAGAAAATTTCATAAAATCATAATAAATGATTTTATTTCACGAGAAATGATTTTCAACTACGAAAATCGAGAAAATGAATATTTTCATAAAAACATGAATAAAATGAAAGTGATTTTAAATTATTCATGTTTTCAAGAATGGTGATAATGAAATCACCGAAAATTCTCTTAATATGTAAAATTACACGTAATACGAGACGAAAAATGAAAAAAAGTAAAGTGAATATTCTTATGAATATTTTCATAATTATTTCTTAAATATTCACTAAATGGTTTTATAACCTTTATGAATTTAAATTATGAAATTATATATTTTATAAATTTCATAAAGGTTATTTTATGATGAAAACATGGTTTTGAGACTAGTTGGCCCCTCTATCATGCCGACATGTGATATGTAATACGTGATATGTGATATGTAACATGTGATATGTGATATGTAGTCCCGGTCGACACCTGATCAGTGATCCGCCGAGGATAATTATTGACTATGGCCATAGATTTGACATGATGATTTCATACCTTCGGGTATTATTGCATGATAGGACTCGATGGTTGCCACTGTCTCCATATATGATATGTTTTAAATGAAAATGTTTTACATGATATGTGATATGTGAAATGTAAATGATTTATAGCATTTTTATAAAATGCTAATTTCAGTACTGATTTTAGTACTATGAGATGATTTTCATATGATATGTAATATGACCATGTGATATGTTTCAAAAGGAAAAAGAGTTTATAAGTCTAATATTCTTATTTTGATTTTAAATTGAATATTAGACTATATGTGAAATGTTTTCGAAAGAAAAGAGGAGGAAAATAATCTAATATTCTTATTTAAATTTTAAATTGAATATTAGATTTAAATGATTTATATGTTATACGAAAAAGGTTTAATAGCTTATTTTGCTATTTTAAAGTACTGTACTAATTATGATTGTATAGTAAAACATGAAATGAGTTTTAAAGGAAAATGATGATGATTTAACTAATATTCTTTTCAAAGAAAATATGAATATTAGTTATTTTATTTAAATGCTTTCTTTCATAAAAGCATTATTTTGAAAAAGATTATGAAAATGTTACAAAATAAAAAGGAAAGAACTTGAATTTTAAAACAAGAAAGAATACTACTCTCTACAGTTGCTTCTAGGTTCCAGGACAAGATAGGTATTTCAAAATACCTACCTTACTCCATCCGGATCCCTAGCCGACTGTAGTATCCTTCCTACATGTGAGCCTATAGCCCCATAGAAAAATGAAAAAGTTTTTCAGCATATAGGAAGCTGAATATCAAGTATGCATATAATTCCCTTACTGAGCCGTGGTTTGCTCTACCCTCTATTTTAACATTTCAAGTTTTCGAAGATTGAGATTCTAACACTTAAAGGATTTCAGCTGCACATTTTAGGACAATGCGACAGCTTGATTTAGTTAATAAGGTATGATCATTTATTTTCTGTATTTAGACTTATCAACAGTACTACTTTCTTATGAAGTAAGATAGGGGATGTAATTCATATTGTAATTTTATATGAAATTGTTTATATGTAAAAGAAAAAGTAAAGTATCACAGACAGCCCAACCATATAAGATGTATAGAATAAGGTGAAAAATAGGGTCACAGGCTGTGACAGATTTAATGGTATCAGAGCACGGTTGGCCTGATGTCTGTCGATACTTTTTGAAAGAAAATGTGTTGAAAAGGTTAACATCCCCTGTAGTACTGTGTAGTCTGAATACATAGAGAAAATAAATGAGTGTAATTGAAATTAAGTGTTTAGAAGAGAGTGAGCAATTTGGAATAAGGTATGCTAAAAAGGAAAAACGGCTCAAGAATGTTAACTGAAATGGTGATCTTATAATCTAAATGAAGGTCGGTTCGTAAGGAACAGAAATGGACTCGGTGAGGGCCCCACTAGTACTTTTCTGTCCGAATCAAACTGAGACTTGAAAGTGATGATATAAAGTAGGGGAATGAAGTATCATCACCAAATAGACATTAAGATCATTGATTAAAGGTATTTTTTAGGAGAGAGAAAATTTTTGGCCAAAAATTACCAAAATACCCCTACCCTCAAAATTTTACCGGGAGTCATAATAGACCAACAGAGGTTGGAATTGATTGATCTGATAGAGAAATTGATGATGTAAAGCTGAATTACAAGCAAAATAATCCAATTGTGGATTTTAAGGAACTTCTCTGTCGAAATCGAATGAGATCTAAATTGCTGATATAAGTATCAGAAAGGATAATATCAGCACATAGATAATGATATTCTTGGTTTAAAAGAATACTAAGGAGAAAGAAATAGATGTAGAAATGACGAAAATGCCCCTATGTTGGGCGATGTGTTGAATAGTGATGAAACCAAGTTGATCTTGAATTCCTTGATGACAATGGAATTATTAATGGCATAGAGGATGTCATATGGATATGTCAATCCCTATTACCGATTCCACTTACACTTAGATTATGGACGCAAATTACGAGTGACCTAGTGAACGGGCTAGGCCTCATGACGAACCTCGAGGGGTGACCCAGTGAAAGGGCTGGGCATTCTCAAAGAGGTTAGTACACATGTGTATAGGCGGACGGCGAACGGGTCAGGGCCTTATATGATGTGATCCAATAAGAGTGTATAGTGGAAGGTCATAAGATGATTGGCCCGGTTATGGACTGTAAGGGCCGAAAATTAAGAGTGTATTGAACGGGATCGTTGAATACTATGGAAAGTGAAATGATTACAGGAATTGACTGATGAGGTGAATAGTACAAATAATGAAATACATATTAGTGTGGTTAATTACGGTTCTATATATTTACTACTTTGAGGTATCAAACAGATAATGTTATATAGAACCGAAATATCTTGAAATATGTGCTACAGAATAAGGTACTATGTGGAGTACTGTAAATTGGAGAATATTTATAAGAACAATAAAGTGATAAAAAGAAGATAACAGCTAACTTAAGTTCTTCAGGACCCTTGAGACAAAATGAGAAGGGCGACCCAATGATGGGCGACTCGCAGTGGACAATATGATGTGAGATGTGGGTGAACTATGTGGTCGCCGACTCACTTGTAAGAGTAAACCTGGGGCGAAAAGATTGCCTAGGGGATGCTCGCCGACGGCCGATACGAACGGGCGGGACTCTTACAATTATTTTAATGGTAACACGAGTGAAAGGAACTAGGTACGTAAGGGTGCCAGGGTTCAAACCTTGTGGATAATATGCTCAAGGGAGTCAAACCTGAATTTATTAAATTAACTTGATTCCAGAGTAAATTACAGTGGTAATAAATTGGTTAGCTGTAAAATGTGTTGATAACTGTTGTACTCAATACAGCTTACTTGATTGAGATTTGTAAGACTGTAAAGTATGAGTAAATAATGAAATCAAGGTAGAGTATGAGTCGAAATGAATCGAATAGTAAATGTCTCTACCTTGAGAATACACAGTGAGAATGATAGGACATAAGGATGAAATGTCCAAAATGATAAGAGATGTGCGGTTAAAGAAAGCATCGGATGAGATTCCCGATAAATTTTTAGAGTTATATAGATTGGAAAAAAAATTGAGCTAACATTGACTCGATTGTGAATATGAAAGTTATTTCTAAGCTTATATCGGAGAACGTAAAGGAATCCGAAAAGCTTAAGAAAATAATTTTGGAAAATATTGTGGATAATGAAATTCACATGTATTGATGTAAAGGATGGAAATACAGATGATGTGATTGAGGATGAATTAAATGGCGAACTAAATTCCAATTATGAAATAAAGTTCTTATGAAGAACAAATAATTATCCATATAGAAGTGATGTCTTATTTGATTTAATCGAAGATGTATAAGGAGTTTATAAGACTAATCTCTATATAAGGCATCACTAGATGAAAAGTTGAAAATTGATAGTCGTAAGACGATAATGATTAGAACTCGAGATAATTTTTACGAGTTTCTATAGAGGTTTACAAGGTTAATGAAATACCTTGTGAGGTGTATAAGCCTAATAAATGAGGCATCCATGTAAGGATAAGTAATGAGATATTGATACAATCTAAGACATCAATGGAAAATGAGCAGCATAGTGGTGTGACCCTACGGACTCTTAAATACTGTGATCTATATGTTAAGATTGGCAAATAAGAGATGTGGCTAGATAGTATCTCTATCAAAGATATATGATCTTGAATGACAGAGCGATGTGGGTCTGTCTATGATGAAGAGATAATGATTGAGATACAAAATGTACTGAGTCTAGCTAGATACTATTTTCAGTCTATAGGAGAGTTTATGGGTTAGCTACTCTACTGATGTGACTAATAAGTAAAGAAGTTAAAGTCGGTGGACGAATAAATGTAAAGATGATATACAAAAGGTTAAAAGAGTTTAATAGTGGAATATTTTACCACTGAAGAAAAGTGACTGAAATGATGAGAATGAAAAGATGTAAATGTAAGAAGAGGATAAGTACAGGATGATGAGGGACCACGAATATGGAGTGGTTCCTAATTTTAAGATTGAAAATGATTTCCTTGTGGTTATCACATGATTATGGCTAGATGGAAGATCGAGCCAATTTTGATAAATGAAATTTAATGATAATCAAAGGAGTAAATAAATTATATGATTTACTGCCAGTCATGTAAATGGAAAAAATGATAAATATATATACAACCACCTTAGAAATGGTGGAATTACATGGATAATGTGGTGACGAAAATGATGATTGATTTGTCACCTATGAAATTTAAATTATGAAGAGTATAAGCTCAGGCATATTCTAAAACTTAAGTGATATAGAGTATACCATAAGAATAAGAGATGTAATGATGTGATTACATGGAAAGACGATATGGAAAGAAAATGATGAGTAAATAGCAAAGTCTGCAAATGAGCTGCAGCATTTGATGAAATAAATATGAAATGAGTATTGTGGATAATGAAGAATCTAAAAGAGATATGATAATATGGAAGTGAGTATAGACTAATAGTCTAATGAAATCACTTCTCCATTATCAAACTCTTAGATTCTTTAGTGCCATAGTCAAAATATTATTATAAAATGATGAGAATGTATGTAAAGTTTCAGTGAGCCCTATATGTGATAGGAATCTCTGAGTAGCTATATATGTATGGGAAATAACAAAAGACTCTGAGATTCCAAAATTTATAGACACCACCGCTCCGTACATGATATAAATATGTGAGCGTAGTATGGAAATGCTCGAAGATATGCTGAGAGAGCGGATGCATGATATGTGAAAGCTATTGGGACAATTGCATACAATTGATTAACCTGTTTAAATGACAGTACCAAACTATATCGACTTGGCACCAAATAAGGAAGATGAATAAGGAACAATATGAATCATATGTGATATGAAAAGGAGTGGAAATGGATAACTCCTAACTGATAAGAAATTTAAGGGAGTATAAATATATGATGAGAAATAATATATAGTGGTATAAAGGTGATTATGATGTTAAAAGTATACTGGTAGTATAATTTGAAAGATGATTTAGAGGACAAGAATGATAAGTATATAGGATGCTACCACCTTATGAATTAAGTTAAATTCGGAGGACCGAATTTCTTAAGGTGGGGAGAATGTGATAACCGCAAATTTTTTATTTTTGGAAATTAATATTCAAGAAAATAGATAAGAGGAAATAAATAAATTAAAATAAATAAATAAAATTTATTTGCGAGATAGGAATATCGTTGAAATTTTGGAAATTAAAGATGTGAGGAAATTGAGGAATTTAAATTTGGATAAATTGGAAATAACAAGAAGGATGAAATTATGGAAAATAATGAAGAGAGAATTTAATTTGGAGAATGGAAGTCCAAATTAAATAAGAAAAGGAGAAAAGAATATGAAGATATTTATATAATTATATATTATATAAATGTATTTTTATACAAATACATATGTATATAAATATGATATTATATATTTATAAGTATATACATATATAAGAAAAGAAAATATTATTTATTATCAAAACTTGTATATATATTGTAATAAAATATATATCTATAAATACATATATATAAATGAAATATATATTAATTCGAATTAAAAATTTATATATATATATATATGTATGTATTTTGTGTATAATATATATATGTTAAAATATTATGTTTATATATGGTATATATAAATATAATATAGGAAAAAAAATGAAACAGAAACGAGAAATGGGATCCCGTTTTTGTCGAAGAATCCCGTGAAGCCCAGCCACCACTATCGGCGGGCACCGGAAAGGAAGAAGAAAAAGAGGTCATCGTCGGCGAGAAGAGAGGGAAGAGGGAAGTGACAAGCGGTGGCCCAAACGAAAAAGAGAAGAAAATCGAGAGGCGAAAACCGAAGGGGAGAAAGGAGAAAAAGGAAAAGAGGAACTGCGGTGCCGGTTGATCCGGGCACCGCCACTACTACTCTCACCACCGGTGAAGACCGACGAAGGAGAAGGAGGCCACTGGCGGTGAAGGAAACAGCGGAGGAAGGAGAAAAGAGGAAGGGAAGAGGTCGAAACCCAAGCCTCTAGATCCGGCGCTGTCGCTGGTGATGGGGCGAAACGGAGACCAGATCCGAGATCCTCGCAACTACGGCAAGTTGTGGGAGGCACGAACCGACGGTGATGTCGACGGGATCAAACTGAACCGATGGTGAGGAGGCGAACCGGTCTGAACCGGTCCGAACCGGTTCGGACAGAAAATGGGTAAAGGAAAAAAAAAGAAAAGAAAAGAAAAGAAAGAAAAGAAAAGAGAAAAAAAAAGAGAAATTTTCGGCATTCGAGAATTTCAAAAATTACGGGAGATCCCGAGAATTTGGAAACCCGGGAATTACGGGAATCGGTAAGAAATCCCGAGAAGTGTTAAATTATTTAAATAATTTATTTATTTAAATAATTATAAAAAAATTCTAAATTTTAGAATTTAATTTCCAAAAAATTCTCTCGATAACCAAGCCGATGGAATCGGGCGAGGTGAACACGGGCGTGACCTTTGAGAGGCAGTCGCCGACCCGAAACAGGTAAGGGATGCATGTGCAGCACTGTAAGGATATTCAGTCTGCATGATTTAAATTATGAAATATTTTATGAAAATACTGCGATGAATGATGGTTGAAAATTTGTGATGATGTACCAGTTGAGAATTTAAGCTGTATTTTTCGTGCAGGAGGCTAACCAATCGGCAGCCGTTATACTGCCGAAAAATTATCGAAAATTGCCAAAATTTCTAGAAAATTTCATAAAATCATAATAAATGATTTTAGTTCACGAGAAATTATTTTCAACTACGAAAATCGAGAAAATGAATATTTTCATAAAAACATGAATAAAATGAAAGTGATTTTAAATTATTCATGTTTTCGAGAATGGTGATAATGAAATCACCGAAAATTCTCTTAATATGTAAAATTACACGTAATACGAGACGAAAAATAAAAAAAGTAAAGTGAATATTCTTATGAATATTTTCATAATTATTTCTTAAATATTCACTAAATGGTTTTATAACCTTTATGAATTTAAATTATGAAATTATATATTTTATAAATTTCATAAAGGTTATTTTATGATGAAAACATGGTTTTGAGACTAGTTGGCCCCTCTATCATGCCGACATGTGATATGTAATACGTGATATGTGATATGTAGTCCCGGTCGACACCTGATCAGTGATCCGCCGAGGATAATTATTGACTATGGCCATAGATTTGACATGATGATTTCATACCATCGGGTATTATTGCATGATAAGACTCGGTGGTTGCCACTGTCTCCATATATGATATGTTTTAAATGAAAATGTTTTACATGATATGTGATATGTGAAATGTAAATAATTTATAGCATTTTTATAAAATGCTAATTTCAGTACTGATTTTAGTACTACGAGATGATTTTCATATGATATGTAATATGAACATGTGATATGTTTTCAAAAGGAAAAAGAGTTTATAAGTCTAATATTCTTATTTTGATTTTAAATTGAATATTAGACTATATGTGACATAAATATGTGAAATGTTTTCGAAAGAAAAGAGGAGGAAAATAAATCTAATATTCTTATTTAAATTTTAAAGTGAATATTAGATTTAAATGATTTATATGTTATACGAAAAAGGTTTAATAGCTTATTTTGCTATTTTAAAGTACTGTACTAATTATGATTGTACAGTAAAACATGAAATGAGTTTTAAAGGAAAATGATGATGATTTAACTAATATTCTTTTCAAAGAAAATATGAATATTAGTTATTTTATTTAAATGCTTTATTTCATAAAAGCATTATTTTGAAAAAGATTATGAAAATGTTACAAAATAAAAAGGAAAGGACTTGAATTTTAAAACAAGAAAGAATACTACTCTCTACAATTGCTTCTAGGTTCCGGGACAAGATAGGTATTTCAAAATACCTACCTTACTCGATCCGGATCCCTAGCCGACTGTAGTATCCTTCCTACATGCGAGCCTATAGCCCCATAGGAAAAATGAAAAAGTTTTTCAGCATATAGGAAGCTGAATATCAAGTATGCATATAATTCCCTTACTGAGTCGTGGTTTGTTCGCCCCTCTATTTTAACATTTCAGGTTTTCGAAGATTGAGATTCTAACAGTTAAAGGATTTCAGCTGCGCATTTTGGGACGATGCGACAGCTTGATTTATTTAATAAGGTATGATCATTTATTTTCTGTATTTAGACTTATCAACAATACTACTTTCTTATGAAGTAAGATAGGGGATGTAATTCATATTGTAATTTTATATGAAGTTGTTTATATGTAAAAGAAAAAGTAAAGTATCGCAGACAGCCCAACCATATAAGATGTATAGAATAAGGTGAAAAATAGGGTCATGGGCTGTGACATGCCCTGACAGCAACTCGATTCGCGTGATACATGGCGATAAAATTCGCCAACATTCTCTCCATCTGTGACATCCGAGAGTTCGAGCTCTCAAGCTGCGTTGGGTGAGCGGGTCTTGGGGCGAGCTCCAGTACTAGCTCTGGCGTGTGTGGCTCGGGAGTCTGCTCTGCCTTACCTCTACCTCTACCCTTGTTCGTGCGAGTTACCCGTTGTCCACTCATTTCTGCACAACACAAACAATTTTTCGATTTTGGGTTAGTCACTTATTTATATATCTAGACTATACAGTACTACAAGGGATGTTAACCACTTCACTTTATTATAAAGACATCGACAGACACCAAGCTTACTTGATTTTGATACCAATAAATATTGTCACAGTACATATATATATAGTATTTCAAACATTTCCTCACATTTAACATTAGTTGGGCTGTTTGCGATGCCTTTATTTCAACTTACTTTAAAACAGTAAACAGTTGAAACCACAATTTACATAAATTAGAATATAAATATATCAATATTTTGTTTAACATTTACATCCCATGTTCATAATTACAACATTGTAGTACTGTAAAAGTAAGTCTGAACATATAAAGTAAATGATTATACCTTCAAGATCTATACTACGCTGCCTTGGGGTACTCAAGTGCAACCAAAAATCGTCAGATAGTATATCACTTGCTCACTAAAAATAATCTGTAAATGTTAAAATAAAGGAGTGAGCAAACCACGGCTCAGTAAAGGAATTGCAAGCATATCATGATATGACGAAATCTGTATGCAATAAAATCACTTATTTTCCTATAGGACACTAACACCGTAAAGTAAGGATACTATAGTCAGCTAAGGATCTGGATGTAGCATGTAAGGAGTTTTGAATTACCTGTCTTGTCCTGGTGTCACGACCCGAAGGCCGCGATGTACACTTATCAATCACACTTATACCGTTTTCCCAAATTTACGAACTAAATTTTTCTTTTCACTTTAATGTTTGTATTTGGTGTCAATGTCTCTTCTTAACTAGTTTTACATTTCTCAATTTGATTTAACTTTATCTCCACCATTTAATTTGTTAACTCCTAAAGAAATCAACTTATTTGATACTTTAATTCAATATTGAACCTGGCTAAAAAAAAAAGTCGAAAACTCCCCCTTATATAAAATCAATTTTTCCCAGTAAATAACCTGCAAAATATCAAACATTACCAACAACAGATTTCAATTCCAAAATCAACAGTCTGTAGCACCATATGTTACACATACTTCCAAAAATCATCGTTTACATATATTAGCATTTCACAAGCTCATAATTGTCGTAAATCAATCATTTCTCGAATCGCACTCAAGAATCATACTAATCTATAATAATCTAAAATGATCCTAAGTTACATCCCAAAATAATTCCACAAGCATGTACTGTGCATTTAAAATGTCATGCATGATAAACAAAATGACCGTTTTTATACCTCAAGCGTAACAAAAATAGCACTCAGAGGACTCAGACTAGTGTTGCTAATTTAGATCGTCCTCAAGGCCTTGTACCAAAACTCCAAGTGTGGAGTCTAGCTCGTATGATCTGAGATGTTGTTAGAAAGGGGTAAGCAAAACCACGGCTCAGTAAGTAGTTTAAGTAAATGCACGTTAGACTCATGTCGATCTACATACACATGTAGAAAACAATGCTGAAGTAATAAGTAAGCTTGATGTCTAAGCATGATATTAAGTCAAAACACTTTCTTCTTGCATTTTAGTTGTAAGACGCTTTTAATATGCATTTATTTAAAACAAGCTTACCATGCAGTTCTACTAAATCAATTCATTATGCATTTGGTTAAATTCAGTATGCTATGCACTTCGAATAAACGATTAGTATACTTCGATAAATCAATCAATATCCACTTTGATAAAACAATCAATAAACACTTTGATTAAACGATCAATATACACTGCGATCATTAATCATAGTCTTAAATCAAAACACTTTCGCCATGCACTTCAATTCAAAACACTCTCATTATGCACTTTATTTAAATCAAATTTACTATGCATTTCGATAAGATTAATCCACTATGCATTTTGATAAAATCAATCCACTATGCATTTCGGTTAAATTCAAAACACTATACATTTCGATAAATCAATCACTATGTAAATCAATATGCACTTCGATAAATTGATCACAATGCACTTCGATAAAACGATCAATATGCACTTTGATAAATCGATCACAATGCACTTTGATAAAACGATTAATATGCACTTCGATAAATCAATTACTAAACACTTCTTTTAAAATCAATGACTATGCACATATGTAAATCAATTACTATGCATTTATTTTAAATTAGTAACAATGAACTTTGATAAATTAATTGCCATGCATTCATTTAAGATAAATAACTAAGCATTTTTTTATAAATTAATTAGTTCACAAAATGATAATCAATAAACATTAGGCGTATAGCCTTGATTCACTGAAAATGATTTCAAAAACGATCACTTATCACTTTAGGTGTAAGCCTTAAATCACTTAAAACGATTTCAAATCGATTATTTTTCACTTTAGGCGTAAGCCTCGATTCACTGAAAATGATCTCAAATCGATCATTTGTCATTTTTAGGCATAAGCCTTAAATCTCTTAAAACGATTTCAAATCGTTCACTTTTCACTTTAGGCGTAAGCCTCAATTCACTGCAATCGATATCAATAATAAAACAATAGTATGTAGAGTTTAGGCAATGAACCTCTATCAATCGATACTCATCCTAGCTAGCGATGGAATGGTGTCACAAGCAACACTAAATCTATGGCCATAGAATAATATCCAATCTCGCTGATTAGTCGAAAGTTGGAACTTGCCTGCTGGTTTTCTAGACAAGTAACAATCTACCTAGAGCACTAGTCTCGATCGGTACAATACAATAGTCTAGAGCACAAAGCTCGATAGACGGACAATAAGGCCTAAAGCTAAGCTCGATAGGCTAGAAATGGCCTGAAGGTCATAGGACATGCCCGCACTAAAAAACAGTTCGAAAACAATTTCCTCGTGTAACACTTGGCTTCCACAGATTTCAAATCACTTATTAAATCAAATTTGAGTTTCAAATATGCGAAGGTTTCGATTTATTTCAAAAGGGTAGCTCAAACCAAAACTTTACAATTGAAAACATGATGCAATTCGTCAAAATATAGACATTAAATAGATCATCTCAAAATATGCAATCTGAGATACTTGTCAAATTTAAAATCATCAATTCGGTTAATCCAACGTGCATGTTTGGCTGGTCACAACGCATAAGGCAGGAAATGAGTTTTTTGTCCAGTCCAAACATAAACCAAATTTGTAAACCAAGTATACCTTATTGTACAGTCATAACTTTTGTATTTTCTTAACGTAAGAATAAACTGAAATACTTGTCAAATTTAAAATCATTCTACGAGATAATGCTAACATACGTTACTTAACCCACTTACCTCGAGGCTTAAAAATTTCCTTCTCATGCTTCCGAGTCCGTACTCAAGCCTCTACACCACTCCGATTCACTACACAAAATTTATTAACATTTTCAATAATTCTTCGTCATTATACTTAATCGTGCACCAAAACAAGTGTCTTAGAACCATAATTCATTTCAGCTTACTACTAAGTCCAAAATCGACTCCTTTTCGTCATTCAAGGTATACCGATAAGTTCTCATCCTTATTCATATATATTTAAAATATATATGCTTATATATATGTATATTCCAATATATATATATATATATATGCTCATCCTATTCTTTTTCCATGTAAATATTCGTTTTATATTTATACATATATGTATATAAATATATATGCATGCGTAATACATGATCATATTTTATTCTTTACTATCATGTCCATGGAATATATAAATAAATATATATACACACACACATACATATATAGAAAATATATGTATGTATATAATTCCTTTAAAACCGAACATATAAATTTCCAACTTCAAGATTTATATTTCCAAGCTTCCAATCAATATTTCCCAATTCACTAAAAATTTCAATGCTTAATTCTCTTAATGTGGCCTATAAATTCCCATTTTGAAAATTAAATCCTCACCTACTTACTCCCTTGATTCCTAGCTGGCCAACCTCTTTTGCATTGCCGGTTGTTGGGCAAGGGATGAAATGCTCGGCTGCTGTCTTCTTTACTCGAGAGAGACAACTTTAATTCCAGCTGCTAGTCTGTCCTCTTCAGCCTTTGTTTCAATGGTCAAACCCCCATCATTAGCCACCTTAACGTGTTCACAATCAACCTTGCCGAAGCCTCTGTTAATAGCATCAATGCAGCCACCAAACCAAGCCCAACGCTAGCCTTAAATAGCATCTAAAATCCAACTTACAACAGCATCAAAATATCACTGTGACCAGCTAAAGAAATCAGCCCTCTTACTACCCCAATGTAGCAGTTCAAGCACACCCAAACCAGCACCTTATTAGCATGAAACAATCCCCAAGTTCACGCCACTTCCAACCTCGTACCCGACTATAAACACCTTCCTTCATTCCCAGCGTCCATTCCAGCCACTGTCCAAGACCAACCACTGTACCAAGCCATTTTTTTTCTTTTAATCGAAAGGAAGAGACCACTAAGTAGCCCACATTCCTACTTGTTTCTACGCCGTGAGAAGAGCAGCATCTGGGTTCTGCGATGCTAAAGAAAAGCATAGATCAGTAGTTTTTTTTTTTTTGCTGCTTTCTGGTTCTGAACCTAAACAGAGGAACTCCTAATGACCCAAAACACTTTCCTTCACGCTACCCTCACTTCCAGCCTCCAATACCTGTTGTGCTTTCCTTCTCCAACCAAGACACACCTTTCACGCCCTCATTGCTATCGCTTTTGTCCAACAAGAATGGTATCCATTTTTTTTAGCCTTCCTCGTTCTATTCTGTTCTCTCACATTCTCTCTCTCTTTTCTCTCCATTCTCCTCCCTCATTCGACTGCTAATTTCTATTCTCTCTCTCACTGCTACCTTTCTCTTCCCCTTTTTCGGCGCTTTCCCCCTTTTCCTTTTTCTCTCCTTTTTTTTTCTTTTCTATTCAAAATCAGTAGCTGCTCCCACTAACGTGAGAGCAATTGCTACAGCTGGTTGGCTTCCTTAAGAAGCAAATCAGGTATAAAATAATAATAATTATTATTATTATATTATTATTTATTTATTTATCTCCTCTTTTTTTTAATCTATTTATTTATATACTCATGTGCACATCACATTTAATTACTATATTTGTATTCTTTACTTAATTAAATAAATATATGTTTATATTTACCTTTATTCTTTTTAATTATTTAATATCTTAGAATACATATACTTAGTTTTTTGTAAATGTATTCACACATTGATCGACTTATTTCATTAATCTTCGAATTATCAATTTACTTTCCTCACTGAATTAATATATATATGAGTGTGTGTATATATATATATATATATATCATGAACTATATAATTCTAAATTATATATATTAATCTTTTATTGCTAAATGTACCTAACTTAAAACTTTATTCTCATTACTTGAATTAATAATAATTAGACTACATTTCATGTCACAGCCCGTGACCCTATTTTTCACCTTATTCTATACATCTTATTTGGTTGGGCTGTCTGCGATACTTTACTTTTCTTTTACATATACACAATTTCATATTAAATTATAATATGAATTACATCCCCGATTTCTATTTCATAAGAAAGTAGTACTGTGCATAAGTCTAAATACAGAAAATAAATGATCATACCTTATTAAATAAATCGACCTGTCGCATCGTCCCCAAATGCGCAGTCGAAAATCCTTTAAGTGCTAGACTCTAGTCTTCGAAAAACCTGAAATGTTAAAATTAAGGGGTGAGCAAACCACGGTTCAGTAAGGGAATTATATGCCTCACTTGATACTCAGCTATCTATATGCTGAAAAACTTTTTCATTTTTCCTATGGGCTCTAGGCTCGCATGTAGGAAGGATACTACAGTCGGCTAGGGATCCGGATGGAGTAAGGTAGGTATTTTGAAATACCTATCTTGTTCCGGAACCTAGAAGCAACTGTATAGAGTAATATTCTTTCTTGTTTTGAAATTCAAATCCTTTCCTTTTTATTCCGTAACATTTTCATATTCTTTTTCAAATAATGCTTTTATGAAATAAAGCATTTAAATAAAATAACTAATATTCATATTTTCTTTAAAAAGAATATTAGTTAAATTCTCATCATTTTTGTTTAAAACTCATTTCATGTTTTACTGTACAACCATGATTAGTACAGTACTTTAAATAGCAAAATCAGCTATTAAACCTTTTTCGTATAACATATAAATCATTCAAATCTAATATTCAATTTAAAATTTAAAATAAGAATATTAGATTTATTTTCCTCCTCTTTCCTTTTGAAAACATATTACATATTCGTGTCACATATCATATGAAAATCATTTCATAGTACTTAAAAACAGTACTGAAATTAGCATTTATAAAAATGCTATAAATCATTTCATTTCACGTATCACATATCATGTAAAACATTTACACTTCACATATCACATATCATGTAAAACATTTTCATTTAAAACATATCATACATGGAGACTGCGGCACGCCCAGCCCGTCCACTATGTCGTTACTCGTATCATGCTATAGACCCCGAAGGGTATGAATAATCATGTCAGATCTATGGCCATAGTCTATAATTGTCCTCGGCGGATCACTGATCAGGTGTCAGCCGAGACTACATATCACATATCACATATTACATATCACATGTTACATATCACATATCACATATCAGCATGATAGGATGCCATCTAGTCTCAAAACTGTATTTTTCATCATCAGAAAACCTTTATGAAATTTATAAAAATATATAATTTCATCATTTTAAAACCATAAAGGTTATAAAACCATTTAGTGAATATTTAAGAAATATATATAAAAATATTCACTTTATTTCCTTTCATTTTCCATCTCGTATTACGTGTAACTTACATATAAAGAGAATTTTCGGTGATTTCATTATCACCATTCTCGAAGAGATTTTTTGGTGATTTCATTATCACCATTCTTGAAAACATGAATATTTTAAAATCACTCTCATTTTATTCATGTTTTTATGGAAAATACTCATTTTCTTGATTTTCGTGATTGAAAATCATTTCTCGTGAAATAAAATCATTTATTATGATTTTATGAAATTTTCTAGAAATATTGGATAATTTTCGATAATTTTTGGGCAGCATAACGACTGCCGATTGGCTAGCCTCCTGCACGAAAAATACAGTTTATAATTTCAACCGGTACTTCACCACAATTTTCCAACCAATCATTTATCGCAATATTTTCATAAATATTTTCAGAAAATATTTCATAATTAAAATCATGCAGATTGAATATCCTTACAGTGCTGCACATGCATCCCTTACCTGTTCCGGGTCGACGACGCCTCGTCCGTCGCGCCCGTACTCCATATCTCCCGATTCCTCATCTCGATCGTCGAGAATAATTTCTGGAATTCAAATTCTAAATTTTTAGAATTTTTCATAATTTATTAAATTTTAATTAAAATTAATTTTCAAAAATTTCTTACCGAATTTCCATAAATTTTCGGGTTGCTGAATTCCCGAGAATCTTCCGATTTCCCAAACTTCTCCCTTTTTCCTCTTTTTCTTTCTTTTTCTTTTATTTTCTTTCTTTTTCTTTTCTTTTCTTCTTTTTTTTTCTTTTCCCTTTTTTTGGTCTGAACCGGTTCGGACCGGTTCAACCCGGTCCGCCTCATCACCGTCGGTTCAGCTTCATCTCGCCGGCATCACCGCCGGTTTGGGCCTCCCAGAGCTCGCCGGAGTGGCGGGCACGTCGGATCTGGTATCTGTTTCCTCCCATCACCGGCGACGGCGCCGGATCTGGGTCCGTGGGTTTCGACCCCTTCCTCCTCTCTTTTCTCCTTCCTTCGCCGTTTCCTTCACCGCTGGTGGCCTCCTTCGCCTTCGTTGGTCCTCGCCGGTGGCGTTGGTGGCGGTGGCGGTGCCCGGATCGGCCGGCACCGCCGCATCTCTTTTCCTTTTCTCCTCTCGGTTCCGTCGGTTTTTCCCTTCTGTTTCACCGCGTTTCGCTTCTTCTTTCTGTCCTTTCCCGTCGCCGGTCGGCTCCTCTTCTTTCTCCCCTCGCCGGCGACATCTTCTTCTTCCTCCTTGGGTCGGCCGGCTTCCTCTGTTTGTTCACGTTTTCTCCTCTGTTTTAACAGAGGAGAAATAACATGGGAATCAGGTATATCCCGATTCCCCTTTTCCTTTTCTTTTTTTTAATTAATTAATTTATTTATATATATAATTAGTTTCTTTTAATTATATATATGTATAGATATATATATATATATATTTATATAACCCTTTTTTTCTTCTTTATATATATATATATATATATATATATATACACACACACACACATCACTTTAAAATAAAATAATATATATTTCATATATATTTTATTTATATACATAATTGTATATAAAAATATATACATTTATTTATTTAATATAAAATAGTATATATTCATTTATAATATATATACTATATTTCAAATACATACATATGTATTTATACAAGATCATATCAAAATATATTTATATAATCTAATTATATAAATATATAATATACGCATTTTATTTCATTGAATTCGATTTCTTAATATCCAATTATTTTCTCCTTTTTCATTTCTTATTTAATTTGGATTTCCATTTATCCAAATTAAATTCCTCAAATTTATCCAAATTAATTTTCTTCACTCCTTCACTTCATTCATTTTGGGAATTTCAACGATATTCCCATCTCGTAATTAAATTTTATTTATTTACTTTAATTTATTTATTTCCTCTTATCTATTTTCTTAAATATTAATTTCCAAAAATTGAAAATTTGAGGTTATCACATTTCAATACTTAGCTTATTTAATGTCTTCAATTTATTCACAAAAACGGTACGGAATTTATAGTCTTCACACCCGGAACCTAGAAGCGACTATAAAGAGTAGAAATTTAATTTGATGCAAAGCTCAATTAATATTTCTCCATATATAAATAATTTACTTAAAAATGGTACACTAACCCTTAAATAAAGCATTTAGGAAATAATTTAATTTCCACATTAAAATATCATTTTCACAATTCCATAAAACCATAATAAATAGTACAGTATACAATCAGTACGATAAACGATTCCATGGTAGCAACAATTCAGAAATCATACCATAAACAGCTTCATTTCAGTAATAGTACAGTTCAGTAAAATATCACAGTAAACGGTAACAGTAGTGGAGACCAGACAACACCCAAAGTATATCATGCTATAATTCCCATAGGGAAACAATAACAACAGATATATGAGACATATGGCCATAGTCAGTAGGTGTCCTCATGTGATAACCGTAAATTTTTCATTTATTGGAAACTATAAATATTGAAAATAAAAATAATAGAGAGATGAAAAAGAATTAATTTACGTAATTTAAAATCCAAATTAAATAAGAAAAATGAGAAATGAAAATAAAATATGTTTAGATAATTGCAAATTATATAAATATATTTTATACAAATACATATATATATTTAAAATACTATATAGTATATTTTAATATACGTTGTCATATATATAGAAATATATACTGTTTTGTAAATTCAAATAATACATATGTATATAAACATAATGTTTTATGTGTATATATAATTATGTAAATACCTATAGAAGAAAGAGAAATGTGATTTTATATTAAAGTTTATATGTATATAAAATGTATTATAACATTTATATAATTTAAATATGTAAATGTTATTTATTTTAAAGTATATAAATATACATATATATATATATATACTAGATATATGTTTTGTAATATACAATATATATAATTTATATATAATATATATTGTATTACATTATATATGAAATAATATATGTATAATATATAGTATATATTATATGTATAAAAAAAATATTGTAGAGTCTATAGTATGTAGTATAGTATATACTAAAGATGGAAATAGAATTAAAAAAAAAAGAAAATAGAAACGGGAAACTGGGATCCCGTTTTTGTTGAAACAAACGAAGAAGGGGAGTCGACCCCAATGCCAGCCAACCGAGGGAGAAAGGAGGAGACCGCGGTGTCGCCGATGAGAAGGGAAGCGAAGGACGGTAGCTCGAGGTGGAAAGAGAAAGAATGAAATCGAAACAGAGGGCGAAAACTGAAAGAGCCGGGAGGAAAAGAGAAGAGGAGATACGGCGTTCCGGCCGATCCAGGCACCGCCACCTCCACTCCCGACACCGGCAAAGTTCGACGAAGGTGAGAAGGGCCACTGGCAAAGGAGAATCCGGTGGAGGAAGGAAAAGAGAGAAAGGAAAGGGACCGAAACCTACGGACCCAGATCCGGCGCCGTCGCCAGTGATGGGGAGAAACGGAGACCAGATTCGACGTCTCCCCAACTCCGGCAAGCTGTGGGAAGCACGAACCAGCGGCAAGGAGGATCGACGGTGGCCGAACAGCGGTGAGTACCGAACCGGTCCGAACCGGTTCAGACCAGGAAAAAAAAAAGAGAAGAGAAAAGAAAAAGGAAAAAGAAAAAGAGAAAGAAAAGAAAGAGAAAAAAAGAAAAAGAAAAGAGGAAAAAGGAGAATTTCAAGAATTCGTAGATTCCCAGAAATTTGACAACCCAAAAATTACGGAAGTTCGGTAAGAAATTCTCGGAAATTAAATTTTAGAAAAATGTAATAAATTATAGAAAAATTTTAAGATTTAGAATTTTTATTTTCAAAAATTATTTTCAGCGATTGGGATAAGGAATCGAGAGAGATGGAGTGCGGGCGCGATCGATAAGAGGAAGTCGCCGACCGGAAAAAGGCAAGGGATGCATGTGCAGCACTGTAAGGATATTTAGTCTGCATATTTTAATTTGAAATATTTTATGCAAATATTTTATGAAAATTATTATGATGCATGATTGGCTGAAAATTTTGGGTTGAAGTACTGGCTGAAAATTTAAAACTGTATTTTTCGTGCAGGAGGTTAGTAAATCGGTAGCTGTTATGCTGCCGAAAATTTTAAAAAAACTTTATAAAATCATATTAAATGATTTTTTTTTGAAAATCGATATTAAATCACGAAACATGAGGAAATTACTAAATTTCATAAAACATGAATATAATGAGATGGAATTTTAAAATATTCATGTATTCGAGAATGGTGATAATGAAACCATCGAAAATTCTCGGAATAGATAAATTACACGAATACGAGGTGAAAGATGAAGTGAAATACAATGAATATTTTTACGAATATTTTTATAATTATTCACTAAAAGATTTTAACCCTTATGGTTTACATTATGGAATTATATATTTATATAAATTCCATAAAGGTTTATTTTATGATGAAAACTACGGTTTTGAGACTGGTTGGCATTCCTATCATGCTGATGCATGATATGTGATATGTTTAGTCCCGATCGACACCTGATCCGCGATCCACTGAGGACAATATAGATTATGGTCATAGATTTGACCGGTTTATTTCTTTACTCTCCGGGGTTTATAGTATGCTAAGATTGATGTCTATCTTAGACTCCATAAATGATAGGTGATATGTTAAAAAAAGGAAAGTGTGTTACATGATATGGAATATGTCAAACGGAAAATGTGATATATGATTGCGTGACATGTGAAAAGAACATGTTTTATATGATATGAGAAGAAAATCAATTGATTTATAGCATTTTTACTAAATGCTCATTTCGGTATTGATTTTAGTACTGTAAGATGATTTTCATAAGACATGTGATAGAACATGTAATATGTTTTCAAAAAGAAAGAAATGATAAATCTAATATTCTTACTATGGTCTTAAATGGAATATTAGATTATAAGTACTACATGAATTCTGATAAGATAGTGGAAAGTATATATGGCATAAAAGCCAACCTGAGTAAAGACTCGATCTTTGTACAATGTGAGCCACCTCAAGAAGACTCAAGGGACCTAAGTGCTACATAGATTTTTTGTGAACTATGGGGAGCCACCTCTAGAATCCTTTGAGCACTAAGTGCTACACGAGTTCCGATGTGTTAGTAAGAAGTCTCTGTACCGTGTGAGCCACCTCTAGAAGACTCAAGGGACCTAAGTGCTACATAGATTCTTAGTGAACTATGGGGAGCCACCTCTAGAATTCTTTGAGCACTAAGTGCTACACGAGTTCCGATGTGTTAGTAAGAAGTTTCTATATCGTGTGAGCCACCTCAAGAGAACTCAATAGACCTAAGTGCTACATAGATTCTTTGTGAACTATGGGGAGCCACCTCTAGAATCCTTTAAGAACTAAGTGCTACAAAAGTTCCGATGTGTTAGTAAGAAGTCTGTGCCCTAAAGGCCAAACTGAGTAAAGACTCGATTTCTGTACCGTGGGAGCCACCTCCAGAATCCCAAGGGACCTACGTGCTACACGGATACCAGTTGGACCGTGGGAGCCACCTCTAGAATCCCGAAGGACCTACGTGCTACACGAGTTCCTCGATATGACACTTAACTCCATTGCTAGTTAGGATGGATGTCGTAACTGAATCAGTGAACTGGGGCTTATGCCTAAAGTGATTAAGTGATCAGTTATTTGAAACTGTTTTCAGTGAGTTAAGCTATATGCTTAAAGTTTATTGACTTTCGTTTTGTAAATGGATTCATTTATTAACTTGCATAGTAATCGAATTATCGACGTGTGTAGTGACTAGTCTACCGAAGTGCTTGCTGCTTTGCTATTGTGATATGTGGAATAGATTTTAATAGCTTACTTTGCTATTTAAAGTACTGTACTAATTATGAGAGTACAGTAAAACATGAAATGAGTTTTAAAGAAAAGTGATGATGATTTAACTAATATTCCTTTCGAAGAATATATGAATATTAGTTATTTTATTTAAATGCTTTCTTTCATAAAAGCATTATTTTGAAAAGAATTTGAAAAGGTTATGGGATGAAAAGGAAAAGGATCCTTAATTTGAAAAATAAATGAAGATTTCTCTCTACAGTTGCTTCTAGGTTCCGGAACAAGTATGGTATTCTAAAATACCTACCTTACTCCATCCGGATCCCTATCCGACTATAGTATCCTTCCTACATACGAGCCTAGAGCCCATAGGAAAAATGAAAAAGATTTTAAGCATATACGAAGCTGAATATCAAGTATGCATATAATTCCCTTACTGAGCCATGGTTTTGCTCACCCCTATATTTTAAACATTGCAGGTATTGCTGATTGTGGATCAGTTTATTGTGGATCACGGCTGTACACAAAGGACAATGTGACAGACCGACTGAGTTATTTGAGGTATGATCATTTATTCTTTGTATTTAGACATGTCTACAGTACCACTTATCTGATTAATTTCGATAGGGGTTGTGTATAATATAATAATGTTATGTAAAATTGTTTAACAGTTAGTGCAAGTGAAGTATCACAGACAGCCCAACCGGTTAAGTTGAGTACAATAAGGTGAAAAATATGGTCACGGCTCGTGACAGATTTAATGGTATCAGAGCAATGGTTGGCCTGATGTCTGTGGATACTTTTGGAAAGAAAAAAGTTAAACATCCCATGTAGTATTGTGTAGTCTGAATACATAGAGAAAATAAATGATTACAAATTGCATTAAGTGTTTAGAAGGGAGTGAGCAATTTTGGAATAAGGAATGCTAAAAAGGGAAAACGACTCAGGAATGTTACTTGAAATAGTGATCTTATGATCTAAATAAAGGTCGGTTCGGTAAGGAACAGAAATGGATTCGGTGAGGGCCCCACCAGTACTTTTCTGTCCGAATCGAATTGAGACCTGAAAGTGATGGTATAAAGGAGGGGAATGAAATATCATTATTAAATAGACTTTAAGATCACCGATTGAAGGTAATTTGAAGAGAGAGAAAATTTTTGGCCAAAAATAACCAAAATACACCTGCCTTTAAAATTTTACCGGGAGTCAGAATAAACCAACAGAAATTGGAATTGAGTGATTTGACAGAGAAATTGATGATATAAAACTGAATTACAAGTAAAATAATCCAATTGTGGATTTTAGTTAATTTTTTTGTCGAAATTGAATAAGATCTTAATGGCTGATATCAGTATGAGAAATGATACTATCAGCACATACATAATGAGATCATTGATTCAAAAGTACACTGAGGAGAAAGAAATAAATGTCGAAATGATAAAAAATGCCCCTATATTGGACGATGTTCGGAATAGTGTTAAAACCGAGCTGAATTAGAATCCATTGATAGTAATGAAATTATTAATGGCATAGAAGATGTCATATGAATCTAACGATCCCTATTACTGATTCCACTAACACTTAGATTACGGACGCGAAAGAAATCCGTGAGAGGCTAAGTGCCACGACTGTGTGACGGGGGCCACCCCTAGAACCCAGAGTGGACAGTACAGATGTGTACAGGCAGACAGCGGACGGGCCGGGGCCTTATGTGGTGCGATCCAAAGAGTGTAGTGGAATGTCATCAGATGTTTGGCTCGATTATTGACTGTAAGGGTCGAAAAATTAAGAGTGTATTGAACGGGATCGTTGAATACTATGAAAAGTGAAATGATTACAGGAATTGACTGATGAGGTGAATGGTACAGATAATGAAATACATACTGGTGTGGTTACTTATGGTTCTATACAATTTTACTACTTTGAGGTATCAAACAGATAATCTTATATAGAACCGACATATCTTGAAATATGTGCTATAGAATGAGGTACTGTGTGGAGTACTGTGAATTAGAGAATAATTATAAGAACAGTGAAGTGATAAAAAGAAGATCACAGCTAACCTAAGTTCTTCAGGACCCTTGAGACAGAACTATGATAGGCGACCCAATGATGGGCGACCCAATGATGGGCGACCCGTAGTGGATCATGTGTTGTGAGATACAGGCGAACAATATTATTGCCGACTCACTAGTAAGGGTAAACCTGGGGTGAAAGGACTGCTTAGGGGATGCTCACCGACGGTCGATTCGAACAGGTGGGACTCTTACAAGAAACTTAGTGATAACACGAGTGTAAGGAACTAGGTACGTAAGGGTGCCAAGGTTCGAACCTCGTGGATAATATACTCAAGGGAATTAAGCTTGAATTCAGTAAATGGAAATAGTTTTAAAGTGAATAACTGAATTGAAATGGGTAGCTGTAAAGTGTGTTGAGAACCATTGTACTTGATACAGCTTACCAGAATGAGATTCGTAACGCTGTAAAGTATGACTAGATAATGAAATCAAGGTAGAGTATGTATCAAAATGATTTGAATATTAAATGTCTCTACCTTGAGAATACACTGTGAAATGATGGGACACAAAGATGAAGGTCCAAAATGATAAGAGAAGTGCGGTTAAAGAAACTATCGGATGAGAATCCCGATTAATTCCAAAGTAACATAGATTGAGAAATCAGGTTAATGTTGACTCGATTGTGGATTATGAAATTCACATGTATCGATGTAAAGGATGGAAATACAAATGATATGATTTGAGGATGAATTAAATGATGTATTAAAATTTTTATTATACACTAAAGTTCTTATGAAGAACAAATAAATATCTATATGGAAGTGATGCCTTAAATATGATTTAATCGGAGATGTATAAGGAGCTTATAAGAGCAATCTTTGTAAAAGGCGTCATCAAATGAAAAGTTGAAGAACGATGGTTACAAGATGATAAGAAATGTATGATTAAAGAAAATATCAGATTTGATTTCCGATAGAACTTTCAGAGTTATATAAATTAGAGGAATCAAGATAACATTGACTCGATTTTGAATATGAAGTTAAATTCTAAGCTTATATCGGAGGATATAGAAAGAATCCGAAAAGCTTAACAAAAAAAAATGTGTGAATAATGAAATTCACGTGTAAAGGTCTGGATGATGAAAATACAGAAAAAAAATTGAGAATAATGAAATTATCTGTATAAGTGTAAGTGAGAGAAATACAAATGATATTGAGTTGTAGATGAATTAAAGAGGATGTATTGATTTCCAATTCATTAATAAAGTTTTGGTGAAGAACAAGTATTCATCTATATGAAGATAGACGCTTTATTGAGCTGATTAGGGATGTGTGAGGAGTTAATAAGACTAGCCTCAGTATAAAGAGTCCTTAGATAAAAGATTAAAGATTGGTGTCCATAAGATTATGATTTGAACTCAGAGTGAATTTTACGAGTTCCTATTGAAGTTACAAGGGTAATGAGTTGCCTTGTAAAGTATATAAGCCTAAAGAATGAGGCATCCTTACATGAGTAAATTGATGAAATACTAATAGAGTCTAAAGTATAAATGGAACATGAGCAGCATTGCGATATGATCCTTAAACTCTTAAAGGCTGTGGAATTGTGCTAAGATTAGCAACTAAGAAATTTGGCTAGACAGTATCTCCTCTTGATATATATAATCTTGAGACGACAGAATGACAGTGAACCTGTCTATGATATAAAGATAATGATTGAGATACAAAAGTAATGAGTCTAGCTAAATTCTATTGCCAGCCTATAAAAGAGTGATGAGACTAGCTGCTCTATAGAGGAGATCTAATTAAAGAAATTAAAGTCGGTAGATGGATAAGTGTAAAGAAAAAGATGGTATGCAAGATTTTAAAAGATCTTAGCAGTATAGTACCATACCAATTAAAAATATATATATATACACATATGTATATATATATTGTCACGACCCGAATGTCAATGACATCCACTTAACACTTACTAGATTTGCTTACGAAAATTTCGAACCAAATTTTTCTTTTTCTACTTACGGTTTGTATTCGGTGTTAGTGTAGTATCTAAATTCCGATCCTATCTTACTCATATTATTTCTCGAGCTATGACACGTTTCTCAAAGAGGTTTTTCTTATGATTTTCGTCTTATTTTACTATTCCCAAAAGAAACAGATCGAAAACCCCCCCTTTGTATTTTATCAATTTCCCCAGGTATAATTCCCTGCACAAAACGCATTTCTAAATCACATAATACAACAGCTGGTGTTTCTCCACAATTTCATGCAATCACGTATTTCAAGATCTCGAGAGTTTAACCGTTACTAAGTTCGTATCTACCACATTTATACATAATTCAAAACATAATTTAAGACCTGGATCGGACTCGATAACCACCTAGACTCTCATAGTCATCTAATGCGATCCATAGTTACATCCCACATATTATCTTAGTACTGTGAAAGTTAACGTACACATAATTATCAAAATGATATACTATCAGTATACCTCAAAATACAAAATGCTAGCTCTGGAGAACGCAATGGGTACCACTACTAGGTACGATTTCCCAGGAGCCTACGCGAAGCCTGAGCCGGCTATCAACTCGTATGATCTGCAGTTGTTAAATTAAGGGGTGAGCAATCCACGGCTCAGTAAGTAGTTTAAATAAAACATACTAGGCTCATATCGTAAAACACGATCATACATGCTTGAGTTATTGTAAATTAGCATGTATGGGTTATACTAAGGTTTATTACCCTTTTCGTAAGTGTACACACGTCATAACTTACTCATACTTACTTTTCATCCTTAGTTACACCAGTCATCGTTCTTATTAAAAATATAATTATGTGTGGAAGCACGAATATTCAAGTAGCACATGTTCAATGACATATATAGACATAACTCAAATAATCGAAAGAAACGAACATTCAAGTAGCACCTGTTCAAATGGCATATATAGATATCATTCAATAATCACATACATCATGTGTCATATGCCTAAGATCTATGTCATCCTTCAACATTCATCGCCTTCATGAATCACAATCACTTACTTACTTATAATCGCAATACCCTACGATTTCTCATATTTCGTCGAAACTTGTGTAGCACTTAGTTCCCGAAGGATTTTAGGGGTGTGACGAACCAGCACAATCGGCCATGGCAACCTCTCTGGGCCCATCAGACAACGATTGCCTAGCTTCATCACTCATCCGTACTGTCCTCTATGGCCCAAAGTCCACTCGAGGTTTTAGAGATTATGACGAACCAGCACAATCGGCCATGGCAACCTCTCTGGGCCCATCAGACAACGATTGCCTAGCTTCATCACTCATCCGTACTGTCCTCTATGGCCCAAAGTCCACTCGAGGTTTTACTCGGTTAATGCCTTTAGCACATCGAAGCTCGTGTAGCACGTAGTTCCCGAAGGATCCTAGAGGTGACTCCCACGGTTCGGAATTCGAGTCTTTACTCTTGGTACATAAAACTAGGTGCTAATTGAGGTCTATGGACTCAACATCGAGACGATATGTGTATTTGGTACTCAACTCACGTATTCATACCCAAGCATAACAATATGTTAACATGTTCAATGATCATGAGAGTGCCATAACACATAACACATTACACAATACACGACAAAGATCACCTTTTAAATAAGGGCATTTCACAGGCACATTATGTTCGGTTTAAAACTCTTGCATAATTATTCTAATTATCTTACCCGTAATGCTCAACCAATATCCTATATAATTTAATTAATTATTTAATAAGGATTCCTTCATCTCTTACGAGACGATGCTAGTAAGATTTATTTAACCCACTTACCTCGGTGCTTGGTAGGTTACCTTTCCTCGATCCTCAACTCAAGCTAAACTCCTACACCGCTCCAAATTCACTACAATTAAATCAAATGATGTTTCAATAACATGTCTTAATTATATTTTGATCATATATCAATTATATGTCTTAGGATCTAAACTATTCTAACTCATTTCTTGGTTCCACCTCTTAACAGCCCACTTATTGACTAACATTCTACCATTTATTAAAATCAGTCAACACAATTTATTAACATAAGACTTCCTTTCGGGTTCCAACTTGCAGGTTCCATTCGGTTCAGCCTTATTTTCACTTCTGTGTCCTTTAAACACTACAACACCAACTAACAGCATAGTTTATTCTAGCATTCACGTTACTAACCTACAGCCACATATTTCAGCTTTCTTTCTTTCTCGCCAATCATGTCAACAATCCCCTGATTCCCTATATCGAAACCCTCATGTCTGACTGTATAACACCTTATTAGCTTAAGTCAGTACTTCATTAATTTCATGATGGTTCAAGGTTACGTGTATTCCCTTGGTATGTCAACCTTTTCTGTCTTTGTTTGGTCAGCAACTATCATCATCATCGTTTTAATTTTTCACAGGAATTACCCTTGCATGATATCCCTTAAAGTTTTTTATTCAAATCAAGCTCCCTCTCGACATTAACTTAATCAACACATACATCCATAACAAACTGAATTTACAAGAACGGAAGTATCACCATACCTGGGCAGAATTGGTTTTGCCAGCAGTAGAAGGAATCACGTATGGCAACTTTAGTTGAACTTTTTAGAAGCATTTGGGAAGCTCTTGCAGCCTAAAATAATTTTTTTATGATAGAACTCAGCAATTTACTACAAGAAAGAGGGGGTTTCCATAAGGAAAATCGGGTGAGCATTTGAGAATTCAACAGAAACGAGAGGAAGATGCAGCAAGACAGAGGCGGTGGAAAAGACTGAAGAAATTTGTAGAAGTCCGCTGTGTTGTCCCGATTTTCATTTGTGGATTTAAACATTTTCTTAATTATAATTAAGCTCTTGTCTTAAAGTCAAAATACTACTAAAATTTCCATTTATTTCCTAAATGTGCCACTGCACCGAATTTTCTGTCCAGCCTTCTTTTCTTTTTTTTTTTTTAAGCCAAATTATGGCTTATTTGGTCCACTTTAACCACTCCATGAGAAAACAAATTTTACTCTTGTATAAATTCGAAATTTCAAATTTATCTCACCTAAATTTCGATATTTAGAATTTATCAACTATTTATTTATTTATTTTAAAATCTATTATTCCGTACATGTACAGTACGAAATAACGAGTTCTCACATTCTCCCCACCTTAAGAAATTTGGTCCCCCAAATTTTCTGTGTCTATCTGAAATAGGTGAGGGTATTTCTCTCTCATTAAGCTTTCTAACTCCCATGTGGCTTCCTCTGAAGAGTGGTGCTGCCAAAGCACTTTGACTAAAGGGATTGTCTTAGACCTCAATATCTTATCTTTCCTGTCTAAGATCCGAATTGGTCTCTCGACATAGCTTAAGTCCTCTCTAATCTCCAGTGGCTCATACTCGATCACATGAGATGGGTCCGGATGATATTTCCGTAGCATCGACACATGAAAGACGTTATGCACACCCGATAGCTCCGGGGGTAATGCTAGTCGATATGCTACGTCACCCACTCTCTCCAATATCTCAAACGGACCAATGTATCGAGGACTCAACTTCCCTTTCTTGCCAAATCTCATTATGCCTTTAGACGGAGAGATTCTCAAGAACACTTTATCACCCACTTGGAACTCTAAAGGCCTCCTTCGACAGTCGGCATAACTTTTCTGTCTACTTTGGGCTGTCCTCAGTCTATCACATATCAATCTCACATCTTCGGAAGCTTTCTCTACAATCTCCGGAGTGAATAACTTTCTTTCACCTACCTCTTCCCAGCCAATGGGAGACCTACACCTACGCCCATACAATGCCTCGTAAGGTGCCATCCCAATACTAGAGTGAAAGCTGTTGTTATATGCAAACTCCGCTAGTGCCAGATGATCATCCCATGAGCCTCGAAAATCCATAACACATGCCCTCAACATGTCCTCAAGTGTCTGAATAGTCCTCTCTGATTGCCCATCGGTTTGAGGATGGAAGGCTGTGCTAAAGCTTAGTTTAGTTCCCAAGGCATCTTGGAAGTGTTCCCAGAAACGGGAAGTAAACCGAGAATCCCTGTCCGAAACTATGCTCACTGGGACTCCATGTAACCTCACAATCTCCTTAACATACATATTTGCTAAGGCACTAAGCGAGTCAGTAGCCTTCATAGCTAGGAAATGAGCGGATTTTGTCAATCTGTCAACTATCACCCAGATCGCATCATGATTCCTACGAGTCCTCGGGAGCCCCATAATGAAGTCCATAGTCACATGCTCCCACTTCCATGTAGGTATGGGCAAAGGCTTTAGTAAGCCCGCTGGCCGCTGGTGTTCAATCTTAACCTTTTGGCACACTAGACACCTCGACACAAAGGTCGCTATATCTTTCTTCATACCAGCCCACCAAAACACCTTTCGTAAATTCTGATACATCTTCATATTCCCTGGATGCATAGTGTATTTGGAGCTGTGTGCCTCTTCTAAAATTTGCCTCTTCAACATCTCATCATTCGGGACATAAATTCTACCCCTATATCTCAACAACCCATCATCTGAAACCCTAAACTCTGAGTCTTGTCCCGGTTGTATTCCACCAATGATCTCCACAAGTCTAGGATCCTCTTTCTGAGCTTGTCTAATTTGATCCATAATGTTAGGCTCTATCCTCAAGCTAGCCATCAAATACTCACCATCGGGCTCTAGGTTGATATTCAACTCTGAAAATTTCTCCAGCAAATCCCATTCCCGGACCATCATGTAACTAACAAAACCCACACTCTTCCTACTTAATGCATCCGCTACCCGGTTTGCTTTACCCGGATGATAGAGAATCTCGCAGTCATAGTCCTTCAATAGCTCCATCCATCTTCTCTGTCTCATATTCAACTCTTTCTGCGAGAATAGGTACTTTAAGCTCTTGTGGTCTGTATAAACCTGGAACCGCTCACCATACAAATAATGGCGCCATATCTTTAGCGCAAACACTACCGCTGCCAACTCCAGATCATGAGTAGGGTAGTTCCTCTCGTGGTCCTTCAACTGTCTTGAACCATATGCCACTACTCTACCATTCTGCATCAACACACACCCTAGACCCTGTAGAGAAGCATCACTATACACTGCAAATCCTCCGGATCCACTTGGAACCGTCAACACAGGAGCCGTAGTCAACCTTTGCTTGAGTTCTAGAAAGCTACGCTCACACGCATCATTCCATTCAAACTTGACATCCTTGCGTGTAAGTCGGGTTAGTGGAGCAGCAAGCTTGGAAAACCCCTCTACAAATCTCCTATAGTAACCTGCAAGCCCTAAAAAGCTGCGAATCTCGGTCACTGTTTTAGGCCTCTCCCAATTCATCACGGCCTCTATCTTAACTGGATCAACTGCTACACCATCCTTGGATACCACATGCCCCAGAAAACTGATTTGTTCCAACCAAAACTCACACTTGCTGAACTTCGCGTATAGCCCTTCCTTCCTAAGAGTTTGGAGTACTATGTGGAGGTGGTGCTCATGTTCTTCCCGGGATCGGGAATACACCAGTATGTCATCTATGAACACAATGACGAACTTATCCAAGTGAGGCTTGAATACTTCATTCATCAATGCCATGAATGCTGCAGGGGCATTCGTTAGGCCGAATGGCATAACTAGGAATTCGTAGTGGCCATATCGAGTTCTAAAGGCTGTCTTTGGCACATCTTCCCCTTTAATCCTCAATTGGTGGTACCCCGACCTCAAATCAATCTTCGAAAATATTTGGGCACCTTTCAATTGATCCAACAGATCATCAATCCTAGGCAGGGGATACTTATTCTTCACCGTTGCTTGATTCAACTGCCTATAATCGATACATAGCCTCAAACTGCCATCCTTCTTTTTCACAAACAACACTGGAGCTCCCCATGGCGACACACTCGGTCTTATGAACCCTTTGTCCAACAACTCTTGTAATTGCTTTTTCAACTCCTCTAACTCAACTAAGGCCATTCGATACGGGGGCTTGGATATGGGTTGAGTGCCTGGGAGTAGCTCTATAGCAAACTCCATCTCTCTTTCCGGAGGTAGCCCTGGTAGCTCATCCGGAAATACATCGGAGAAGTCCTTGACAACTGGGATGTCAGACAGTTCCGATTGGCTCTTTTCGGCATCCTCGACAAACGCGAGATAGCCTTCACAAACAAATCAATCTCATATTAGTGAGACACCAATAAAATCATAATTATTCTATTCATTATCTCCAAGACGTAGTACAAGCTTTTCAGGTAAGGAGAAAGTAACAACTTTGCTATAGCAGTCCACACTGGCATGGTGGTTGGTTAGCCAATCCATGCCTAGTATTACATCAAAGTCATACATGTCTAATAACACCAAATCTACCACTAGGTATTTATCTCCCACCTTTACTTTACACTTACGATACACATGTTCGGTCATTTGAAATTCTTTGAGCGGAGTAATCACATGTAATAGATGTCCTAAGGGCTCACACTCTATATGCAATTTACTAGCAAACATAGGTGAAATAAAGGAGTGTGTTGAGCCTGGATCAACAAGTACAAATGCTTCTAAATTACAAATAGTAAGCTTACCCTTAATGACCGAACCAGAAGCGTCGGCTGTTTCTTGGTCGAGAGCAAACACCCTTCCATGCTCCATGGGTTTCTTACCCTTATCTTGGGCCTTCTTCTGCTGGGCTATCGATGGTCTATCATCTCGTTTTTCTGTGGCCTTAGGATGGGGGCAATCTCTAATCAAGTGGCCTCTTTCACCACAATTAAAACAAGCTCCGGAAGATTTAAGACAAGGTCGATTCCTATGAATTCTGCCGCAAGCAGTACACGGCTGAAAAGTATCAATGGGTGTTGTAGTTACGGCTCGAGTAGTGGGTGTAGCTGTAGTAATAGGCCTAATAGCCTGTGGTCGAGGCGCAACAAACTTCTGCCTCTTACTAGGGCCCTGATATCTTCTTTGTTCTGGCCTCCTTCTATCAAATCTTTTATTAGGGGGCTGGTTCGGCTTGGGCTGTCTTCTAGCATCATATTCGGCCTGAGAAGCCTCAATTTCTTGTTCGACTGTCAATGCCTTCCTCACAATAGCCGCATACTCCGTAAGCTCAAAGGGCCTAACTCTACCCCTAATATTGGACCTCAAACCCGAAGTGAATTTCTCTGCCTTCTTCTCATCATTGTTGGCATAATCCGCATCATATTTGACTAAGGCAGTGAATCGGGTCTCATACTCCTCTACTTTCATAGACCCTTGCTTTAGTTCAAGAAACTGTGTCTTCTTCTTTCGTCTTGCCACTGCCGACACATAATAATCCATAAAGGTCTCAACAAACTTCTCCCATGTAATAATGGGATCTTTGGCCAATACCAAGGGCTCATTAGTCTTCCACCACTTCTGAGCCTCACCTCTCATCATATACACGGCTAAGGATACCTTCTCGGTGGAATTGCAGCCCATGTATTTAAAGAGGAACTCCATCTCCTCTATCCACTCTTCCGCCTTAGTGGGATCTTTTTCCCCCTTGAACTGTGGAGGATTCATCTTTTGAAATTGCTTCAAGAGAGATATATTCCGTTCCACTGGACTCCCAACCTGAATAGTAGCTGGCTGCGACACGGCTACTTGGGGTGTAACTGGAGGAGGAGCAATCTGTGGCTTTACGGGAGTCGGTGGAGGCGGTACCTGTGGTGGTGCAGGTGGAGGCACTACGGGAGCAGATGGAGGCACCAAAGGTGCTGAAGATGCATGTGGAGGTGGCGGAGCCTGAGGTACACTAGTTTGGTTTGCCACAAGTTGTTGTAGCAAGGCTGTCATAACCTCATAATTCTGCTCCATTCTAGCCATCCTCGCCTCCATGCTATCCGGTGGTGGTGGAGTCGGATGTGGAGGAGTCGGATGTGGAGGTGATGGAGGTGCAGAAGGTGAAGGAGTCGAGGGTGGTATTGCTGACCCCCGAGATGGCCTCCCGGGTCCACCTCTACGTCTCGTTCTCCTCATTCTACTCAAATTTCAAGTGCCTATACCAAGAGCAGATCAATCTCAGTATAAGTCAAATTTGGAAACTTTCACATAAATTTCACAGTACATGGGATGTAACGCTACAGACAATCTAACTACACTACCACGTACTAGACAAACCATGCTCTGATACCATTTAATCTGTCACGACCCGAATGTCAATGACATCCACTTAACACTTACTAGATTTGCTTACGAAAATTTCGAACCAAATTTTTCTTTTTCTACTTACGGTTTGTATTCGGTGTTAGTGTAGTATCTAAATTCCGATCCTATCTTACTCATATTATTTCTCGAGCTATGACACGTTTCTCAAAGAGGTTTTTCTTATGATTTTCGTCTTATTTTACTATTCCCAAAAGAAACAGATCGAAAACCCCCCCTTTGTATTTTATCAATTTCCCCAGGTATAATTCCCTGCACAAAACGCATTTCTAAATCACATAATACAACAGCTGGTGTTTCTCCACAATTTCATGCAATCACGTATTTCAAGATCTCGAGAGTTTAACCGTTACTAAGTTCGTATCTACCACATTTATACATAATTCAAAACATAATTTAAGACCTGGATCGGACTCGATAACCACCTAGACTCTCATAGTCATCTAATGCGATCCATAGTTACATCCCACATATTATCTTAGTACTGTGAAAGTTAACGTACACATAATTATCAAAATGATATACTATCAGTATACCTCAAAATACAAAATGCTAGCTCTGGAGAACGCAATGGGTACCACTACTAGGTACGATTTCCCAGGAGCCTACGCGAAGCCTGAGCCGGCTATCAACTCGTATGATCTGCAGTTGTTAAATTAAGGGGTGAGCAATCCACGGCTCAGTAAGTAGTTTAAATAAAACATACTAGGCTCATATCGTAAAACACGATCATACATGCTTGAGTTATTGTAAATTAGCATGTATGGGTTATACTAAGGTTTATTACCCTTTTCGTAAGTGTACACACGTCATAACTTACTCATACTTACTTTTCATCCTTAGTTACACCAGTCATCGTTCTTATTAAAAATATAATTATGTGTGGAAGCACGAATATTCAAGTAGCACATGTTCAATGACATATATAGACATAACTCAAATAATCGAAAGAAACGAACATTCAAGTAGCACCTGTTCAAATGGCATATATAGATATCATTCAATAATCACATACATCATGTGTCATATGCCTAAGATCTATGTCATCCTTCAACATTCATCGCCTTCATGAATCACAATCACTTACTTACTTATAATCGCAATACCCTACGATTTCTCATATTTCGTCGAAACTTGTGTAGCACTTAGTTCCCGAAGGATTTTAGGGGTGTGACGAACCAGCACAATCGGCCATGGCAACCTCTCTGGGCCCATCAGACAACGATTGCCTAGCTTCATCACTCATCCGTACTGTCCTCTATGGCCCAAAGTCCACTCGAGGTTTTAGAGATTATGACGAACCAGCACAATCGGCCATGGCAACCTCTCTGGGCCCATCAGACAACGATTGCCTAGCTTCATCACTCATCCGTACTGTCCTCTATGGCCCAAAGTCCACTCGAGGTTTTACTCGGTTAATGCCTTTAGCACATCGAAGCTCGTGTAGCACGTAGTTCCCGAAGGATCCTAGAGGTGACTCCCACGGTTCGGAATTCGAGTCTTTACTCTTGGTACATAAAACTAGGTGCTAATTGAGGTCTATGGACTCAACATCGAGACGATATGTGTATTTGGTACTCAACTCACGTATTCATACCCAAGCATAACAATATGTTAACATGTTCAATGATCATGAGAGTGCCATAACACATAACACATTACACAATACACGACAAAGATCACCTTTTAAATAAGGGCATTTCACAGGCACATTATGTTCGGTTTAAAACTCTTGCATAATTATTCTAATTATCTTACCCGTAATGCTCAACCAATATCCTATATAATTTAATTAATTATTTAATAAGGATTCATTCATCTCTTACGAGACGATGCTAGTAAGATTTATTTAACCCACTTACCTCGGTGCTTGGTAGGTTACCTTTCCTCGATCCTCAACTCAAGCTAAACTCCTACACCGCTCCAAATTCACTACAATTAAATCAAATGATGTTTCAATAACATGTCTTAATTATATTTTGATCATATATCAATTATATGTCTTAGGATCTAAACTATTCTAACTCATTTCTTGGTTCCACCTCTTAACAGCCCACTTATTGACTAACATTCTACCATTTATTAAAATCAGTCAACACAATTTATTAACATAAGACTTCCTTTCGGGTTCCAGCTTGCAGGTTCCATTCGGTTCAGCCTTATTTTCACTTCTGTGTCCTTTAAACACTACAACACCAACTAACAGCATAGTTTATTCTAGCATTCACGTTACTAACCTACAGCCACATATTTCAGCTTTCTTTCTTTCTCGCCAATCATGTCAACAATCCCCTGATTCCCTATATCGAAACCCTCATGTCTGACTGTATAACACCTTATTAGCTTAAGTCAGTACTTCATTAATTTCATGATGGTTCAAGGTTACGTGTATTCCCTTGGTATGTCAACCTTTTCTGTCTTTGTTTGGTCAGCAACTATCATCATCATCGTTTTAATTTTTCACAGGAATTACCCTTGCATGATATCCCTTAAAGTTTTTTATTCAAATCAAGCTCCCTCTCGACATTAACTTAATCAACACATACATCCATAACAAACTGAATTTACAAGAACGGAAGTATCACCATACCTGGGCAGAATTGGTTTTGCCAGCAGTAGAAGGAATCACGTATGGCAACTTTAGTTGAACTTTTTAGAAGCATTTGGGAAGCTCTTGCAGCCTAAAATAATTTTTTTATGATAGAACTCAGCAATTTACTACAAGAAAGAGGGGGTTTCCATAAGGAAAATCGGGTGAGCATTTGAGAATTCAACAGAAACGAGAGGAAGATGCAGCAAGACAGAGGCGATGGAAAAGACTGAAGAAATTTGTAGAAGTCCGCTGTGTTGTCCCGATTTTCATTTGTGGATTTAAACATTTTCTTAATTATAATTAAGCTCTTGTCTTAAAGTCAAAATACTACTAAAATTTCCATTTATTTCCTAAATGTGCCACTGCACCGAATTTTCTGTCCAGCCTTCTTTTCTTTTTTTTTTTTTTTAAGCCAAATTATGGCTTATTTGGTCCACTTTAACCACTCCATGAGAAAACAAATTTTACTCTTGTATAAATTCGAAATTTCAAATTTATCTCACCTAAATTTCGATATTTAGAATTTATCAACTATTTATTTATTTATTTTAAAATCTATTATTCCGTACATGTACAGTACGAAATAACGAGTTCTCACATATATATATATATGTATATATATATATGAAGAGATAAAAGTGGAAATATAAAAAAGAAAATGAAAGAGGAATAAGGAAATAAATTGCATGATGAGAAGGGAACATCAATATGAAACAGTTCCCGAAGGTAAGACTGAGGGTGATTTGTGTTAGTTATCATATAACTGTGGCAAGATGTAAAAATCAAGCCAACTTTGATAAGCACAGTTAATGATACTCAAAGGAGTAAGATAAATGATATGTTTACTACCAGTATATAAATAGGAAATGTTTGTACATATAACCACCTCGTCATGATAGAAATAGTGGAACTGTATAGATAATGCGATGACTAAATGAATGATTGAAGGATTCAATTAGAGAATCTAAATTATGAATAAGAGATGTAATGACCATGCTACATGAAAAGAGACATGGAGAGAAAATGAGTGTCTCATGATTTATTACTGTAAGAGATGATTAACAGTAAAATTTGCAATGAGATGCAGCCTTGATGGAATAAGTGTGAAAATGAATATTGTGGACAATAAAGAGTCCAAAAGAGAAATGATGATATGGAAGTGATCAAAGACTGATGATCTAAATAGAATCACTTTCCACTATCAGACTTCTAAATTCTCTAGTGCATTAGTCGAAGTATAAGTGTTAAACGATGTGAATGTACATGTACAGTTCCAGTGAGCCTTACATGTGATGGGAGTCTCTGAGTTGCCATATGATAATGAGAGATAGCAAAAGGCCTTGAGATCCCAAGTGTATTGATAGCATCGCTCCATACTGATATATATATATATATATATGAGCGTGAGATGTAAACGCTCCATGATATTGAGAGAGCGTGTGCATGAGATGTGAAAGCTATTGGGACACTTACATATAATTGATCGACATGAGTACATGATGTACCAAATTATGTCGACTCGGCACTAAGTGAGAAGAATGGATGATGAACAGCATAGATCAGCTGTAATATGAAAAATATTGTGTATGAACTCTTATATGAACAGAGTAAAAGTGAATAACTCCCGATTTGAGAAATGAACTTACGGGAGTATAGACATATATGAAGAAAGACAGCATGTAGTGGTCTAAAGTACTCTTGATGTTGAAAGTGTACTGGCAGTATTATTTGGAGGATGAACTAGAGGTCAGAAGCCGTAAGTATACGGCATGTACCCCCTTTTGGACTTAAGTTAAATTCAGAGGATCGAATTTCTTAAGGTGGGGAGGATGTGATAACCGTAAATTTTCCATTTATTGGAAATTATAAATATTGAAAATAAAAATAATAGAGAGAGGAAAAAGAATTAATTTGGGTAATTTAAAATCCAAATTAAATAAGAAAAATGAGAAATGAAAATAAAATATGTTTAGATAATTGCAAATTATATAAATGTATTTTATACAAATACATATATATTTAAAATACTATATAGTATATTTTAATATACATTGTTATATATATAGAAACATATACTGTTTCATAAATTCAATTAATACATATGTATATAAACATAATGTTTTATGTGTATATATAATTATGTAAATACCTATAGAAGAAAGATAAATGTGATTTTATATTAAAGTTTATATGTATATAAAATGTATTATAACATTTATATAATTTGTATATGTAAATATTATTTATTTTAAAGTATATAAATATACATATATATATACTAGATATATGTTTTGTAATATACAATATATATATAATTTATATATAATATATATTGTATTACATTATATATGAAATAATATATGTATAATATATAGTATATATTATATGTATAAAAAAAATATTGTAGAGTATATAGTATGTAGTATAGTATATACTAAAGATGGAAATAGAATAAAAAAAAAGAAAACAGAAATGGGAAACTGGGATCCCATTTCTGTTGAAACAAACGAAGAAGGGGAGTCGACCCCGATGCCAGTCGACCGAAGGAGAAAGGAGGAGACTGCGGCATCGTCGGTGAGAAGGGAAGCGAAGGACGGTGGCTCGAGGTGGAAAGAGAAAGAATGAAATCGAAATAGCGGGCGAAAACCGAAAGAGTCAGGAGGAAAAGAGAAGAGGAGATACGACAGTGCTGGCCGATCCGGGGTCCGCCACCGCCACCGCCACTCCCGACACTGACAAAGCTCGACGAAGGTGAGAAGGGCCACCAGCGAAGGAGAATCTGGCGGAGGAAGGAGAAGAGAGGAAGGAAAGGGACTGAAACCCACGGACCTAGATCCAGTGCCGTCGCCAGTGATGGGGAGAAACGAAGACCAGATTCGACGTCCCCCCAGCTCCAACAAGCAGTGGGAAGCACGAACTGACGGCAAGGAGGATCGACGGTGGCTAAACCAGCGATGAGTACCGAACCGGTTCAGACCAGGGAAAAAAAAGAGAAGAGAAAAGAAAAAGGAAAAAGAAAAAGAAAAAGAAAAAGGAAAAGAAAAAGAAAAGAAAGAGAAAAAAAAAAGAAAAAGAAAAGAGGAAAAAGGAAGAAAAAGAAAAGAGGAAAAAGGAGAATTTCGGGAATTCGGAGATTCCCGGAAATTCGACAACCTGAAAATTACGGAAGTTCGGTAAGAAATTCCCGAAAATTAAATTTCAGAAAAATGTAATAAATTATAGAAAAATTCTAAGATTTAGAATTTTTATTTTCAGAAATTATTTTCAGCGATCGGGATAAGGAATCGAGAGAGATGGAGTGCGAGCCCGATCTATAAGAGGAAGTCGTCGACCCGGAAAAAGGTAAGGGATGCATGTGCAACACTGTAAGGATATTCAGTCTACATATTTTAATTTGAAATATTTTATGCAAATATTTTATGAAAATTATTATGATGCATGATTGGCTGAAAATTTTGGGTTGAAGTACTGGCTGGAAATTTAAAACTGTATTTTATGTGCAGGAGGTTAGTAAATCGGCAGCCGTTATGCTGTCGAAAATTTTAGAAAAACTTTATAAAATCACATTAAATGATTTTATTTCCGAAAATCGATATTAAATCACGAAACATGAGGAAATTACTAAATTTCATAAAACATGAATATAATGAGATGGAATTTTAAAATATTCATGTATTCAAGAATGGTGATAATGAAACCATTAAAAATTCTCGAAATAGATAAATTACACGTAATACGAGGTGAAAGATGAAGTGAAATACAGTGAATATTTTTATGAATATTTTTATAAATTTTCACTAAAGGATTTTAACCCTTATGGTTTTAAATTATGGAATTATATATTTATATAAATTCCATAAAGGTTTATTTTATAATGAAAACTATGGTTTTGAGACTGGTTGGTATTCCTATCATGCTGATGTATGATATGTGATATGTTTAGTCCCGGTCGACACTTGATCCGCGATCCACCGAGGACAATATAGATTGAGGTCATAGATTTGACCGATTTATTTCTTTACCGTCCGGGGTTTATAGTATGATAAGATTGATGTCTATCTTAGACTCCATAAATGATAGGTGATATGTTAAAAAAAGGAAAGTGTGTTACATGATATGGAATATGTCAAACGGAAAATGTGATATATGATTGTGTGACATGTGAAAAGAACATGTTTTATATGATATGAGAAGAAAATCAATTGATTTATAGCATTTTTACAAAAATGCTCATTTCGGTACTGATTGATTTTAGTACTGTGAGATGATTTTCATAAGACATGTGATACGAACGTGTAATATGTTTTCAAAAAGAAAGAAATGATAAATCTAATATTCTTACTATGGTCTTAAATGGAATATTAGATTATAAGTACTACATGAGTTCTGATAAGATAGTGGAAAGTATATATGGCATAAAGGCCAACCCGAGTAAAAACTCGATCTTTGTACCGTGTGAGCCACCTCTAGAAGACTCAAGGGACCTAAGTGCTACATAGATTCTTTGTGAACTATGGGGAGCCACCTCTAGAATCCTTTGAGCACTAAGTGCTACACGAGTTCCGATGTGTTAGTAAGAAGTCTCTGTACCGTGTGAGCCACCTCTAGAAGACTTAAGGGACCTAACTGCTACATAGATTCTTAGTGAACTATAGGGAGCCACCTCTAGAATCCTTTGAGCACTAAGTGCTACACGAGTTTCGATGTGTTAGTAAGAAGTTTCTGTACCATGTAAGCCACCTCTAGAGAACTCAATGGACCTAAGTGCTACATAGATTCTTTGTGAACTATGGGGAGCCACCTCTAGAATCCTTTGAGAACTAAGTGCTACACGAGTTCCGATGTGTTAGTAAGAAGTCTGTGCCCTAAAGGCCAAACCGAGTGAAGACTCAATTTCTGTACCGTGGGAGCCACCTCCAGAATCCCAAGGGACCTACGTGCTACACGGATACCAGTTGGACCATGGGAGCCACCTCTAGAATCTCGAAGGACCTACATGCTACACAAGTTCCTCGATATGACACTTAACTCCATTGCTAGTTAGGATGGATGTCGTAACTGAATCAGTGAACTGGGGCTTACGCCTAAAGTGATTAAGTGATCGGTTATTTGAAACTATTTTCAATGAGTTAAGCTATATGCTTAAAGTTTATTGACTTTCGTTTTGTAAATGGATTGATTTATTAACTTGCATAGTAATCGAATTATCGACGTGTATAGTGACTAGTCTACCGAAGTGCTTGCTGCTTTGCTATTGTGATAAGTGGAATAGATTTTAATAGCTTACTTTGCTATTTATGGTACTGTACTAATTATGACAGTACAGTAAAACATGAAATGAGTTTTAAAGAAAAGTGGTGATGATTTAATTAATATTCCTTTCAAAGAATATATGAATATTAGTTATTTTATTTAAATGCTTTCTTTCATAAAAGCATTATTTTGAAAAGAATTTGAAAAGGTTATGTGATGAAAAGGAAAAGGATGCTTAATTTGAAAAATAAATGAAGATTTCTCTCTACAATTACTTCTAGGTTCCGGAACAACCTTACTCCATCCGGATCCCTAGCCGACTGTAGTATCCTTCCTACATACGAGCCTAGAGCACATAGGAAAAATGAAAAAAAATTTCAGCATATAGGAAGCTGAATATCAAGTATGCATATAATTCCCTTACTGAGCCGTGGTTTTGCTCACCCCTTAATTTTAAACATTTCAGGTTTTGCTGATTGTGAGATCAGTTTATTGTGGATCACGGCTGTACACAAAGGATAATGTGACAGACCGACTGAGTTATTTGAGGTATGATCATTTATTCTCTGTATTTAGACATGTCTACAGTACTACTTATCTGATTAATTTCGATAGGGGATGTGTATAATATAAATAATGTTATGTAAAATTGTTTAACAGTCAGTACAAGTGAAGTATCACAGACAGCCCAACCGGTTAAGTTGTGTACAATAAGGTGAAAAATGTGGTCACGGGTCGTGACACCTCAAAGTACACTTGCCAGGTGTCCCTAGGACTGTTGATAACTTGGCGGGTCAATCAACCATAGTAACAATAACAGTACAGTAAACACATGGGCATGATACGGGGCCTTCCAGTCTCAAAACAATATTTAAACGGTAATGTAACCTTTATGGAAATCAACAAAATTAGTAAAATCTTTAGTCAGTTCATAAAGGGAAATTTTATAATCTAGTGAATATTATACTGAAAATAATTTATAAAATATTCACTTTTCAACACTTCACTTTATAAACCAGTTATTACACTGTAGAACACTTAGGAGAAATTTTCAATAGCTTTACTTTCATGAAATTTGATAACACGAATATTTAAATAATATTTTTTGGTAAATCCTCATTTTATGAGAAATATTAAATATTTCATTTCTAAGGTTGGGAATTTACTCAAATATGCATTAAAATATTTCATGATATTTTTAGAAAATTTTCTAAGAAAATTTCAGTAGCATAACAGCTGCTAACACCCTAGCCTTCCTGCAATTCAAATACCGTTCAAAACCAGCCAACAGCCACAATTTTCACAGTTCTAAAGGCAATTCACATTCAAAATATTCTTATAAAATCATTCGCATTGAAATCATGGATTCGAGATATCCTTACAGTCTACATATGCATCCATTAGTTGTTTGATCTAATCGGACTTCTAGATTGCACCACACGTATTCCAATACTCCCGGGCCGCAGATAAATTCACCAAAAATATTAATTCACTTAATATTTATTTTTAAGCTATTATTCATGATCAATTGCGCCACATTATACACTGCAAATATTTATGCAGTAAATTTTCTACTAGTACTAAAACACAACTTCTTCGTTTTAAGTTGGATTTTAAATCTGAGCATATCGGTAGACTCATTGTAATTTTTACAATCTAATAGCACCCTAAAATCATCAAAATCAGCTATGGACATGGGTCCCCTTACCATGGTCGAAATCATCATCATGCACACCTTAGGAAATTTCAACAATCTAATGGTATATTCTTATTCTACCATGATTATTCTTCATTCTAGCATCCATTTCATGCATGAAAACCCATGGTTCCCTATAGTTCCAAGCTTGGCCGAATACCCCCTCTAATGACATAATTTTATTTTGTTCAATTTGATTGAAACTAAGACTATAAACATGATTGTTATGCTTAAAGGAATCATCCAACACCTTTAGAATTCAAAGAAGCATATTGTATGGCAATGTGACTTACCTTGGCCAAAACTTTAAGGTTTCCTTTATCCTTGTTTTGTTGCTTATACAATGATCTATGGGTATAGATTGAAAGAGGAGAGTGAGTAGATTAATTTTGTAGTTAATGGTTTGGTGAAATTTTATGTGTATAGAGAGAAAAGAGAGCTTTTTGTTTTTTCTTCTTTTCTTTCCTTCAATGGTGTAGAGACAAGGGAGGAAGAAGGTGAATAGTGTCCGGCCATCAGCTATGATGAAATTTAAAGAGTGTTCAAGAAGTAGGCAAAATGATGAAAATGCCCCTAGTTATGAAAATTTTGAACAATTTTGCCCTTGAGCTTTTATAGTCATAAAAACTATGTAATTGCACTCTAAAATTTTGAATCCCATCACCAATTTGTCATATTTAATGTATTTTGATGATTAGAAGTGGTTTCGTCGACGCACGGTACATCGATAATGAGAAATTACAAAATTACCCCTACAGACTACCAGCGAAATTTTTTGATTTAGCCGCCCATTTGATAAAGCTATTGACACTATCTTAAACTACTTTTGATGTAGAATATCATGGTATCTTTACTTTGTCCTAATTCATTTTGGTTTGGGTGCAATTTACGAAAATACCCTCAAAATGTAACTGTCATTATCTAATTTGTTTACTATACTTCTCCAAATAATGAAATTAAAGTATTTTGACCTCAAAAATTCCATAATATCATTATTACACCTCCCGTACACTGTTTTTCCTCATCATCCATACATCTGGGCGCAAAATCCAATTGGGGCCTACATCACTATTTACTTAATATTCACAAAAATATACAAAATTTAATTAATTATTAATTTACAATTAAGTATATATACATGTACAGTACAATATAAATAGTTCTCACACTTGAAGGCAAGGGGATTCATGTAAGGACCCGAGTGGCATTTTGCTCCCTTAGGAATCAAGAGGTGGCCCCCTTGGCAACCTTAACATTCGTCAAGGCCTTACCCGTTTATCTGCCATCGACGAGCTCCCCTAGGCATCCTCGCCTCAGGTTTGCCTTGACTACGAGGTTGGCGATCGCCCACACTCAGTACGTATTATCCGTTGTGGAGGTCGCCCACCTCACGGCTTTGTTTCAAAGGGCCTGAAGAACTCAGGATTAATTCCCTCGATCGCATTTTTCTGAGGCTTGAATCTTGGTATCCTTAAATACCCGAGCTTTACACTCATCATACCATTTGGACAAGCATGTTTTTTTTGTAAGGACCCGAGTGGCACTTTGCTCCCTTAGGAATCAAAAGGTGGCCACATCGGCGACCTTAACATTCGTCAAGGCCTCACCCGTTTATCTGCCATCATTAAGCTCCCCTAGGCATCCTCGCCTCAGGTTTGCCTTGACTGTAAGGTTTGCGATCACCCATACTCACTACGTATTGTCCGCTGTGGAGGTCGCCCACCTCACGGCTTTGTCTCAAGGGGCTTGAGGAACTCAAGATTAATTCCCTCAAGTGCGTTTTTCTTAGGCTCGAACCCTGGTATCCTTAGATACCCGAGCCTTACACTCATCATACGATTTGGACAACTTGTCCAAATGGTATGATGAGTGTAAGGCTCGGGTATCTAAGGATACCAAGGTTCGAGCCTACGAAAAATGCGCTCAAGGGAATTAATCTTGAGTTCTTCAGGCCCTTTGAGATAAAGCCGTGAGGTGGTTTTCCAAATGGTATGATGAGTGTAAGGCTCGGGTATTTAAGGATACCAGGGTTCAAGCCTAAAAAAAAGGCGCTCGAGGGAATTAATCTTGAGTTCTTCAGGCCCCTTGAGGCAAAGCCGTGAGGTGGGCAATCTCTAACCTCACAGTCAAGGTAAACCTGAGGCGAGGATGCCTAGGGGAGCTCGTCGACTACAGATAAATGGGCGAGGCCTTGACTAATGTTAAGATCGTCGAAAGGCTACTCTTGATTCCTAATGGAGCAAAGTGCCACTCGGGTCCTTACAATTCATTTTCTAAAATTGTTTCAAGAGGGTCATGTCCTTATCTGTAACATCCCTTGTTCATGGTTGTACCTCGGTCGGTGGCTTCTAGGGAGCCTATGGCTGAAGATGTCGATCCTGTGGCTAAGACACTAGAGGCTAAGGATCTAGAGATGGTGGTGTGCTTACAATTGAGGCACTAAATTTTGAACTAGTCTTGCTTTAAAGAGGTAAGCCTCATGTTTTGACGATGTTTTCAAAAGGTGATGACTTTGATGGATATTATGGAAAGCTATTTGTAGATAAGATGATTTTATAAAATGACCGATAAGATGTTTTATGATGTTGATAGGATGATATTTTGTGAATTATATATGAGCTAATATATTTGCTTTATTAATGTTTTAAGCCTAAAAGAGTTTGCAAATGTTTATTTTATGAGTTAGGTATTAAATATCAAAGTTAGAATTAAAAAGAGCTAAAAAGAACAAAGTGCAGTATTTTTTGTCCATTTTGAGATTGACATTTATTACCATCTTAACAACTTAATCTCAAGAAGTGGCCTTCAAGAAAGTTGTAGAGGACTTCTCAAGGTTTTCGAAATGTATAAGATTGCGAAAATAGGAGTTCGTTTGATAGACCAACTATTTATGGAAATTTGTAACGAAAATTTGCCCATAATTTCTATTTTTAGAAAGGATGCCCGCAAAGTAATGCCAAGACAAGGTTTCGTTAAGATAAGATTTTGTGAAGACAAGATTTTGTAGAGACAAGACATGTCTTAAAATTTTGTTATGTCTTAACATTTTAATTATTTTTAAGACAATGTAATAAAGTAGGAAAATAGAGTTTGAGTAGAGAAATAATTGTAAAGAGATAGAAGTTCTAAAAAGAGTTTAAGCCAATTAAACCTCTTTTCAGACTTCTACTCTACCTAACATTCTTAGGCCTATATAAAGAGCACATTGCTCTCACAAAATCATTCCTCTCACCCTTCTCCATCCTCCTTCATCTTCTCTCTTGCATGGTTTTTAAAGTAGATTTAATAAAAATTTTATTTTTTTTATTTTTTCTCTATTGCTAATTTCTTTAATTTTTATTTTTCTTCTTTCTTTCATCTTTTCAATTTTAATTTCTTTCTTTTAACAAATTGATTTCTTCTTTTTCTTTTCCTTTAAATTTTGATTTTTAGATTATTAAAGCACAAACAAATTTCTTTAGTTCTTAATTTATAAATAGTTTCTTTAAAAACCAATTCTTATTCTTTTCTTAGAGGGACTTTCGCTTTCTTGTTTGATTTTAATATTATTCTTGTTGATTCTTTAATAGTTTAATAGTTTAATTTTGATTCTTGTTTAATTTTAATAATTTTTTGTGTGTTCTTGATAGATTTTTTATCTTGATTTATTAGTTCTTGTTTAATATTATTAAAGATTAATATCTTGATTGTTCTTTTGCATGATAATGGATTTCTTGATAATATTTAACATGAATTGTGTAATCTAGAACATGTCTAGTGAATAGTTTTTTAATTCAATTATGAGGTAATTTAATAATTCTTGAAAACCATGATTGTGAGATTATGAACTTATGTCATAATTGTTATTATTAAATATCTGAAATTCCCTAAGCATGATTTTATGATTGTTCAATTGATTAGATAGGAGGCCTACTATTTAGTTTAATTAAATAATCTACTCTTAGATTAAAAACTTAAGTCCATAATTGCTTTTGGGTTTAATCACAAAAGAGTTAGGGGAATGGAAGTTTAAGTTGATCAAATTTACATCGTAAATGTTTGTTACTTAATGTTAACTCATATCTTTCTAGTTTCTAATACTGCTAATAACTTTATCTAGAGATCGTATCCTAAGTGAATTAATTAGTTAGAGATTAATTGAGAATCGTATTCTTGATTAACGGCTAAGTAAGGATTGATGGTGTAACTCATCGTACTTGGTACACTGCAGTTGAATATTTAATTAACAATGATCTTTTGATGTCAATGATCAATAGGGAAGTCCATGAATATTAGATACCTTTAACTGAATGCCAATGATATTTGTTTGAATTTTAATTTTTATATTTTATTAGTCTATTAGTTAAGTGCTAGTTTCCAGAAACCCTAAATTTAGGAGTAATCTTAAAAACCTCTTTTTCTTCTTTCCCCAAAGATTAGGTATTAACTTTGGCAGGTAATTTTATTTTATTAGAGTCTCTGTGGATCGACACTAACTTCTGCTAGCTACATAGTACTTGTTTAGGAATTTTTTTTTTGTAACCTACGACAATACTAAATGCCTTGGTAATGAGACTAGTGGAGCGTACCTTGAGATAGTTGATGGCACCTATAGTCACATAGAGCACTATGTCTCGATTCTTGGGAACGATGACTTGTCTTGTATATTACGTGAGTAGGTCCTAGTGTCACCTGATTAATGAACTAAAGGTCTATGCATAGGCGGTCCCTTATTGGGATGATTGCTATGGCTAGCTATCGTGGATCTATGTTGTTAGCTCTTGTGAGAACTCGTTATTTTGTACTGTCTATGTATATTTATTTGGTAAATTTCAATAAAGGAATTATTGATGAGATTTTTACCTAAATTAAATATAAGGATGGTGGCTCTCACATGAAAATTAATGAGTTAGAAGAAATTATAAGTGTGGAAAATAGTAGACAAATGATGGAATAAAATTATTATAAAAAATTAGAGACTCAAAATGAAATCATTTTTTAGAAAATTAAATGATTGGCCAAATTGATCAATAATGGATCAAATATTTAATTAGGTAAATTAAATGAAATATGGATATCTTGAAGAAAATTCTGATTTGGGAAAAAAATCAGAAATTATTATAGGCATGAAAAGGAAAATTAAGCAAATAAAATAGGCTAAATACATTTTTATAATTGTAGGAAAATTTTATTAATTAAACTTTAATGTTGGCCAATGGAAATCAGCTAACACATATCATTTTCTGCCTTTATCTTCCAGCTATCGTGATCTTCATCTTCAGATATGCATCACCGAATTTCCTCCTCTGTTTCACGTCGACCAGCCCTTCTTCTCCATAGCAGAATCACCCATTTTTCTGCAACAAATAACCTTAGTTTATTGAGGAAAAATAAACCTTGTCTCAAGAGCTTCCAAAGCCACCAAAGAAACTTAGTTTAAACCTCAAAACAAGAAGCTGATTTACGTGGACAGATTGTTCCTCTGTACAGGTAAAGACCCAACAGTAGTTTTTGAGCTGTTTATTCTTTAATTTTTGGCTTTAAAGATCAAGATTATTATGTTTATAGTATTTGTTTGAAATGAACATAAATAAAAGAAAAATCCTAGTGTTTGGTTGCGATGGTCGTAGGAAGAATATGAGGTTTTGAGGAGATGACTGTCGTGAGATTTGTGATGAACGTAGAAGTGAGACAGCCATGAGAATTGCAAGAATTAAAATATAGATAAATAAAATTTATATGTTCGGTCAAGGAGGGTTTTAAGTTTAGTAGTAGGTTGAGGTTACGTGAAACATGAGAGGAAAACAATGCTTTTTACTATCGTTAACAAACGTGGCTGGAATAAGGAAAGAGATGGGCTGTTGTACAGCCGTAGACTAGAAGAGAAATGGTGGCTGGTTGATGTAGCCGAAAATGGAAGAAAAGGAGAAAGTCTTTGCTGACTTTTAAAGGTGAATGCTGGAATTTTGGCAGCTTAAAACGCACTAGATGTGACGATAGTATAGAGATCAATGGAAGCCAACGTGGGCTGAAAACAGGAAAGAAAGGCAGGTCTCGGTGGGACAGCATGTATCAGAAAAACAAAAGAAAATAAAAGAAAGGAAAAAGGTCAATTTGACCTGACCAAATAAGTAGAATAAAGTGCCAACTAGGAATAATATATATATATATATATATATGTATATATCTTAAATGAAAGAATTACCTAAACCACATGAGGCCATTCGGCCATAGAAATAGATAAGGAAAGTGGCGTGGTTTAGAGTAGTAAATAGGAGAAAGTAGGTTGAATGGATCGCTGGAAATATACATGAATAAAATAAAATATACATTAATAGGTAAATATAAGTCATAAGTCAAGTAAGCTTATGCATGAAGAATAATCATTCGGTCATTAAAATAAGATAATGACCTTGACATTGAGAAGTGGCTAATAATGCCAAAACAGAAAAGTGAGAAAGTGGAAGTGTTGACTGAATGTAAAGAAAGTTCGAAGAAGAGTCCAAAAAGAGGGTTATAGGAGGCGTGGAAATAAGAAAGAAGAAAAGAATATATTGTTGCCATGCATAAAGGAAAAACAAAGAGACTAAACTGATGAAAAATGACCAAGTGGAAACGGTCAACAATGAGGGCTGTTACATGCAGAAAATAAAACTCATAAAGGAACAAAATAGTGAATATTTGTGGCTGCCGAATGGAGAGGAAATAGAAGAAAATAAAAGTATGACATTCTATTTCTTAATTGATAAAAATATACAAGTAAGAGGGCAGCTTATGCAATTGGTATATTGACAAAAAAACTTAAAATAATAAATTTATTTATTTAAAGGCCATTCGGCCATAGTAGAACAAGGGAAAAAGAAGAGAAAATAGCATAAAGATTATCCATCTTTAGCTATAAGAGATTATTTATATTTAGTTCTAATATAAGTCATAGCTTAAAAATTAAGGATAATTAAGCTAATGAGATTGGTGGAATTATAATGCAGTCGGAAGCTTGATGTTCGTGTGGTACACGAGATAGCGCGATCCTAATACACAGGTAAGAGATACGTGTGTAGATATGTAAGGATACCCGAATGCATGAATTAAATGCTATGAATTTTATACGAATTTTGGACATATGGTTTGGTATTGAAATTGCGTGAAAATATTGGAATTGATTTCCAATAACTTTGAAAGTCATGTTTTGGAAAGAACGCATGGAAACGCGAGTATATGTTTTACGGTGGAAAAGAAATAGTTATGAAATTTTATTTTTACAGTGTGATTTTCTTATAAACTGTCTTCACCGTACGAGGAAATGTGATTTATACCTTTATGGATTTTCTGAAAGATGGTTATTAAATTTAATAAATTCCATAAAGGTAATGAGATTTCACATGTACTGTTTTGAGACTTAGGCCCCGATTTCATGCATACTGCTTTACTATTTACTGTCACGTGGCTGATTGACCCGCCAGTCATCAGCGGTCCCGGAGCCACCTGGCAAGTGTACGTCAAGGACCACCGATAGATTATGGCCATATATCTAACTTTATACTGTTACTGTATCCCTTCGATGATGATTATTGTGTCCCTTAGGGGATGATTACTGCATGATCTGATAAAGGGTGATGTCTAATCTCAACCTACTGGTTACTATTTACTGAACAGGATTTTACTGAACATTGTTTATTGTACTATACTGTATTGAGAAATACTGTTTATGGAACTGTATCTTACTGATTACTATTTACTGAACCGTACTGAGAATCACTGTGTTGAAAAAAAAGAATATTCTGAAAATTATTTCTAAAATTAGAAATAATTACTGAACTGTTTATCCACTGATTTTTTGGATAATATACTGTACTGAAGTAACGGTTTACCGTTTCTACAATTCTATATCTACTGTTCATTGCACTGTTTTATCACATTACGGTCACGTTTTTTGAAATGGTTACCGAAGAGATATATTAAAATGGTTATACCATTTTTATACTTATTGTTGGCTCTTATAGGCTATACCGAGAGGGGGGGTGAATCGGTTTTTAACTACCCTTAAGCTCGTTTTGCGATTCTTCTAAATTCTCTAGCCTATTTGATTATTTTATAAGTTCTCTAAGCTAGGCAAGCATGCAATCCAAGTTCAATGCAATAAACATAATATAATCGCAAGTAAATAAAGAGTAGGGAGAGAGAGATTTACACAATCGATTTATAGAGGTTCAGCTACCTTGCCTACGTCCTCTACCTTGAGACGCTCCCAAGGATTTTCCCAAATTCACTATCCTTGAATTTTTTACACTCCCTCTTTTTCTTAGGCTAAAGAGAAACCTCCCCTTTTACAAGGAATGAGTGTGTTTACAAGTGGTGCAATCAAAGAAGGCCTCTAAGTAAGCAAATGATTACAGAATTAAGCACAATGAAAACCTATACAAGATTTGTGCTAAGCATTACAAGGAATAAGAGAATGATAGATGATGAAGACTTTGTAGCTCTTGATTTGTTGTTTGAGGCTTGTGGATTTGAGGAAAATGAGTTTTGGAGTTTGCTGAGTAGTTCCTCTTGGTTGCTTCAGCCTCTAAGCCTCTATTTATAGTCCCTTGGATATATTCTAGCCGTTAGGTGGAGCCAAAACTCAAATATTACCATTGTCTCACAGAAACTAGCCGTTGGGGGCTTTCTGGCATAAAGGGATCAATCCTTTTACCAAAGGGATCGATCCTTTTCTTCATTTCACACTTCCAGGGCATTCTGCCAAAAAGGGATCGATCCCTTTCCCTAGGGGATCGATCCTTTTCTTCCAGAGGGCATTTTTCCTGCACTTTTGGGTTAAAAATGATGTGGTCTTTGATCCTAATTCAACCCAAAACATTTTGGCACTTTTGTGGGAGTTTTTCTTGACTCTCTTTGATAAAAACATGGTCCAAAAATTCATCAAGTGATTTTCTAAAATATTCAAAACATTTACAAAGTATTAAGACCAATAAGAGTGTGCATCATTAAATCATGGTCTTAATGTTTGATATGATCACTTGAAAATGGATTGAGAAAATCATGTGTGATAAGGCAAATTTACAATATGAATTAAAACATTAAAGCTTACTTAAGTTTTTGTCATTTCAAAATATATATAGCAATTTAAAGCTAATAATCTCCCCCTTTTTGATATGACAAAACTTAATGTAAATTTGCTTTGAAAATTCTTTCATAAAATACTTCCCCTTAAATAAAGCAGGATTTTATAAAGCTCCCCCTTAATATAAGCATGGGTTTTGAAAATAAATTTTCAAACTATTTCTCCCCCATTATCTCTCCCCCTTAATATCTCTCTCTTTTAATATCTATTATTTCTCCCCCATTATCTCTCCCCCTTAATATCTCTCCCTTTTAATATCTATCTCTCCCCCTTTTTGTCATAGCAAAAAGAAAGGAAAAATTATAAAAAAATATTCTCCCCCTAAAATCATGGCTATGTGAGAAGAGATAAAAGAATATGCTCCATCCAACAAGAAACATGTTAGTACATGGGACTCATAGCACAAATAAGTCAATATTCACAAAGAGTATAAAATATTCATGCAAAGAATATGACTTATGATCCTATACCAATTGTTTATATATAATTTTGCAAGAAGTTCACAATTGGTAAGAAATGAAGCAAGTTTAGTATAAATCTCTACTAAGGTCTATGACTTGCTTATTTCAATCCTATTAAGCACCTAAGTGTATCAATTGTTCTCTAAAGTCCAACTAAGGTGCATGGTAATACATCATGATTATGAGCTAAAATTAGATTACATATCATATGCAAGAACTCATAAATCATGTTCAATCAAGAGTGTGCATAGAATTAAGACATATAGCAATTAACTACAAGTTCTAGCACATAAGAGTTTCATGCAAAAATATCCTAAATGGATTCTTCTCTATTTGTCATTTCAAACTAAAGAGCACAAGAAGAATTGTCAATTTAAAGCTCATACCAATTGGCAATTTAGTTTTGGCCTACCAATTGTTGAAAATATGATTGCCAATGATACTAATTGTTATTTCAATCTAAATGCCAATTGTTACTAATGGTTGACTTTGGCATTTTGCATGAATCCAATATCTATGTGTAGTGTGTTCATGTCAAGAAAATACTCATTCTAAATATGCAAGAACACAACACATATCATCAAATATGTATATGGATCAATTAATCATTAGTCCACTATCATAAAGTATTAATCCATATTCATATTCACAAATTTATACCATATGGAAGATTCATAAAATCAAGGAATTCAAGCAAACACATTTTCTTCCATGGTTTCAAGCACAAAAGTCCTATGCTCATTTTTCAATTCAAGTCCTTAACCAATTATGAGCAAGGAAAGATTCAAAATTACCATTTTAATCAATTAAGAGCCATATCCCTAGTTGTTATCATCATTTAACGTTCTAAAGGGTATATGCTATTTTAACAAAAATGGCTTCACCTAAGTGAATCAATATTATCAAGCTAAAATATATTTTATCATTAAAATCCATAAACTATGAGTGAGGTTAAGCACATAATATCATGAAAACAACTATTCTCATCTCATAGGCATGATTATTGATTCAACTCAAGTAAACATGCATGTTCAAAAACAATCAAGATACAATGCATGTATATCAATTGTTTGTGTTGTCATTAATGCTCAAGTTCCATAATAATTTGGCCACAAAAAAAATTTAAGTACATGGATGATAAAGTTTCATGCATTTGAACATTTAGGATCTTTTTACCATCACAAATTATAGGCCAATGACCATTACCAATTGTTGAATTTACATTCGGAATCAATCCACTAGATGTATAATTATCATGAAACCTAGTGTGATTGCCAATGTATAATTATCATGAAACCTAGTGTGAATTTACATTTGGAATCAATCCACTACAAATTCTAGCACATAAGAGTTTCATGCAAAAATATCCTAAATGGATTCTTCTGTATTTGTCATTTCAAACTAAAGAGCACAAGAAGAATTGTCAATTTAAAGCTCATACCAATTGGCAATTTAGTTTTGGCCTACCAATTGTTGAAAATATGATTGCCAATGATACTAATTGTTATTTCAATCTAAATGCCAATTGTTACTAATGGTTGACTTAGGCATTTTGCATGAATCCAATATCTATGTGTAGTGTGTTCATGTCAAGAAAATACTCATTCTAAATATGCAAGAACACAACACATATCATCAAATATGCATATGGATCAATTAATCATTAGTCCACTATCATAAAGTATTAATCCATATTCATATTCACAAATTTATACCATATGGAAGATTCAAAAAATCAAGGAATTCAAGCAAACACATTTTCTTCCATGGTTTCAAGCACAAAAGTCCTATGCTCATTTTTCAATTCAAGTCTTTAACCAATTATGAGCAAGGAAAGATTCAAAATTACCATTTTAATCAATTAAGAGCCATATCCCTAGTTGTTATCATCATTTAACGTTCTAAAGGGTATATGCTATTTTAACAAAAATGGCTTCACCTAAGTGAATCAATATTATCAAGCTAAAATATATTTTATCATTAAAATCCATAAACTATGAGTGAGGTTAAGCACATAATATCATGAAAACAACTATTCTCATCTCATAGGCATGATTATTGATTCAACTCAAGTAAACATGCATGTTCAAAAACAATCAAGATACAATGCATGTATATCAATTGTTTGTGTTGTCATTAATGCTCAAGTTCCATAATAATTTGGCCACAAAAAAAATTTAAGTACATGGATGATAAAGTTTCATGCATTTGAACATTTAGGATCTTTTTACCATCACAAATTATAGGCCAATGACCATTAACAATTGTTCAATTTACATTCGGAATCAATCCACTAGATGTATAATTATCATGAAACCTAGTGTGGAATGATAAGTCAAGCTAAGAGACATAATCCTATAAGCATGCTTGACTAAGATGAACAAAAAGAATGAAAAATATTCATTATGCACAAGTTCATTAAATTCTCAATTATATCCATAAATTCTTGAAATAATTCTTAAAAATTTTGTTTAAGCATTCATTGAAAATATATTTCAAGATTGTTTCAAGATTTATGTAATTCAGGACCATCTTTAATGAGAAAACTGATTTTGCACTTGTGAGCTCGAGAAAAATGATATTAATTGTTGAAAGTGATACCATTTGTTGGAAATAATACAAATTGATAGAGTTGAGGCATGATTTCAATGAAAAATGATTTTTCACATTTTAAAGTTCATCAAATGAAGTTAAAACAATGAACTTTAAGTTGAGAAGAAGGAAGATATCAAGATAATTAAGAAAACTTCTCAACTAAGGCTTAAAAATGCAGAAAAGGGCATAAATTACCTAGAGGGATCGATCCTATGAGGAAAGGGATCGATCCTGTATGTAGATGGATCGATCCCTCATTCTGGTTCTGCATATTTTTGACAGAAAATCCAACTTGTGAGGTGCCAAAACTTTGTTTTTGAGTATTTTAAGTCCAAATAAAGGTTTAAACACTTGTAAAACATGATTTTGGACTTGTATGAATGAAAAACATGAATGAAAAACCATTTAACAATAGATTGTGCAATTTTGGAAGGATTTTTACCAATAAATGCATTTTTGGCCTCAAAGGATGTCATTTTGAGAGTTAAGCACATTTTGACAAAACCAAATCATTAGAAACCACAAATATGCTAAAACAAATTTGTTCACATAGAGTTTAAGCACATATAACATCAATTCATCATACTTGTGTTTAAGCACATATAACATCAATTCATCATACTTGTGAACATTATGCCATGAGTTCCAACATACAAGTTATTCATTAATGCACATGACATGGAATTTTGCATATATGACATATTTGGCAATTTGAGGCAAGTAAATACATTATCAACACATAGAAGACTTGCTCAAAATGCAGAAATCCAATAATCATTTCAAAATCATAAATCATGCCTTTCATTCAATCATCAAGATTTGTCCATCAAACACTCAACAATCATGCTTTTTGCTCAATCACAATGCATCATTAATCATTAACCAATTTTCTCATCAAAGCATAACTAATCAAATAAAAGTTTTAAGGAGTAAAGAATTAAGCTTACAAAACTCCTTTGCTTGAGTATGCTTTGCCTTGAATTGTTGAGTCCACCTTGTGCCATTCTTTGAAGAATTGTTGTGACCTTGCCAAGAATGGATCCTCAAGCTCTTCCTTTTTCTCATTAGCACAAGCAAACTCCATGAGGATGTGTTGACCATTCAAACTCCATTGTTTCATTGTATTCTCATGCTCTAACACTCCTATAACAAACAAATTCAAGCATGCTTTGGTACCCAAATTTTCTTGGGTCCATGAGAGTTAGTGCAAACAATTTTAGATCCTTTTGGGATCCATTTTAAGCTCATTTCATCATCATTTATAACATGCTTTGGGATCCACATCTTTCTAACTACTTTTCCTCTAAAAATAGTTTTTCTATATGTGCATGCTTGTGAAGAGTGGCCTATCCTATTGCATAGTGAGCATGTGAGAGATGTATCATGCATATAATTTTTGCTCACTAGGAAATTCTTAAGATGAGTTTTTTTATGTATTGCATTATATCATAACCCATCTTTATCAAAGAAAGCTCTTTGGGTCTCAAGCATATGATCTAATTTTTGTTGACCCATATAAAACCTAGAAAATGAGTTATGCAAATTTGAGTTCTTTTTATTTACTTCATCAATTTCTAAATTTGCTTCTTCTAATTTCTTTTCAAAATCAAGCTTGGCATTCAATAACTCATCATTTTCCATTTCTAGTTTTGTAATCATTTTCTTGTATTTTGAATTCATGCATTCAAATTCACTAGCTAGCTCATCAAAAGCATTTTATAAATCATCATAAGAATGGTCATTGCATTCACTAGAGCTAGGTTTCTGCTTTTTATCCTCAATAGTCAAAGAGCTAGGATTTGCCAATTTATCTTTAATGTCTTCTAATTTCTTTTCTAGCTCTAATTTCACTTTGGTGAGTTCATCATTCTTTGAGCCTAGATCTTTTATTTTCTCCTCCAACTCAACATTAGTATTCATTAAAATTTCATTCTCTTTTTTAAATTTATTTAACTTTTTGTTATATTTTGCATGCATTGATTTATATTCATCACTTAGCTCATTAAATGCATCTTGAAGCTCATCAAATGAATATTCTTCTAAAGTTTGTGAGCTAGTCTCAAAATCATCACCTAGAGCCATTTATGATCGTTTTGCTCGATAGAGGTTAGTCTAAATCTATCTCGAGCCCAAGCTCTAATACCAATTGTTGGCTCTTATAGGCTATACCGAGAGGGGGGTGAATCAGTTTTTAACTACCCTTAAGCTCGTTTTGCGATTCTTCTAAATTCTCTAGCCTATTTGATTATTTTCTAAGTTCTCTAAGCTAGGCAAGCATGCAATCCAAGTTCAATGCAATAAACATAATATAATCGCAAGTAAATAAAGAGTAGGGAGAGAGAGATTTACACAATCGATTTATAGAGGTTCAGCTACCTTGCCTACGTCCTCTACCTTGAGACGCTCCCAAGGATTTTCCCAAATTCACTATCCTTGAATTTGTTACACTCCCTCTTTTTCTAGGCTAAAGAGAAACCTCTCTCTTTTTCTAGGCTCAAGAGAAACCTCCCTCTTTTTCTTAGGCTAAAGAGTAACCTCCCTCTTTTTCTTAGGCTAAAGAGAAACCTCCCCTTTTACAAGGAATGAGTGTGTTTACAAGTGGTGCAATCAAAGAAGGCCTCTAAGTAGGCAAATGATTACAGAATTAAACACAATGAAAACCTATACAAGATTTGTGCTAAGCACTACAAGGAATAAGAGAATGATAGATGATGAAGACTTTATAGCTCTTGATTTGTTGTTTGAGGCTTGTGGATTTGAGGAAAATGAGTTTTGGAGTTTGCTGAGTAGTTCCTCTTGGTTGCTTCAGCCTCTAAGCCTCTATTTATAGTCCCTTGGATGTATTCTAGCCGTTGGGTGGAGCCAAAACTCAAATATTACCGTTGTCTCACAGAAACTAGCCGTTGGGGGCTTTCTGGCATAAAGGGATCGATCCTTTTACCAAAGGGATCGATCCTTTTCTTCATTTCACGCTTCCAGGGCATTCTGCCAAAAAGGGATCGATCCCTTTCCCTAGGGGATCGATCCTTTTCTTCCAGATGGCATTTTTCCTGCACTTTTGGGTTTTGATCCTAATTCAACCCAAAACATTTTGGCACTTTTGTGGGAGTTTTTCTTGACTCTCTTTGATAAAAACATGGTCCAAAAATTCATCAAGTGATTTTCTAAAATATTCAAAACATTTACAAAGTATTAAGACCAATAAGAGTGTGCATCATTAAATCATGGTCTTAATGTTTGATATGATCACTTGAAAATGGATTGAGAAAATCATGTGTGATAAGGCAAATTTACAATATGAATTAAAACATTAAAGCTTACTTAAGTTTTTGTCATTTCAAAATATATATGGCAATTTAAAGCTAACACTTATGAGAGATGAAAATTAATTGGTTTAAGGGAAACGATTTATTTATTACTCCCTATAGTCGCTCTAGGTTTCCGAGACAAGACAGGTATTTCAAAATACCTTCCATGCTCCATCTGGATTTTCCGGCCGACTATAGTATCACTCCTTGTAGTGTGCCAATTTATAAATAGGAAAAATAAAGATTTTAATGCATATAGACTTCGAGGTATCAAGATTTACATACAAATCTCTTACTGAGCCGTGGTTTTGCTCCCTCCAATATTTTATCTCTCCAGATTAATTTCAGTGACCATTTAAGGTATGTCACTCGAGGATTAGGGGCTGCATATTGAGCACTCCGACACAGTGCTTATGGATCCTGGAGGTATAATTATTTTATTTTATATGTTCAGACTTATGATTTACAGTACTACGATATTGTATTAGATAAGGGGATGTAAGTATTGTTTATAAATACACTTTGTAAATATCTATTTTCGTTAACTATATTGAGTTACGGATATTGTGTTTTTAGTGAATAAAATGTGGAAAGTAATATATCACAGACAGCCCAACCTATACATATGTTATGAAAAACATGTAAAAAATGTAAAACACTGTGTACTTGGGATGTTACAGTTTTAATGGTATCAGAGCAAGGTTGGCCTGATATCTGTTGATGTCAAAGTGATAAAGTAATAAGTGATTACATCCCCCTAGTACTATAGAGTCTGGATATATAAATGGATCACCGACCAAAGTTTGATAAATCGTGGTGTGGTGTAGATATGAGTGGATGATGTGTGACTCATGCATATAGGGGTTGAAGCCGAGGTAGGTCGGCGTAGATTCCGGGGCCTCAAACACCAGATCCTAGACCGGAGCCTGCCCCAGGATCGGCTCACCCTTTGCAGCCCGAGAGTCTAGATACCCGGATGTCCAAGATGGAGAGCATGTTGGCTGATTTTATCACCATGTATCATGCTAATAGAGCTGTCGACCGGGCAGAAAGAGAGAGTATAGCTCCAGTCGCTCCACCGTAACTCCGGCTGTTCCATTTGTTGCACCACCTACACCACCTTCAGTATAGTTAGTACCACAGGCTCAGTCCATTCCACTGCCACCAGCACAGCCACCATGTGACGTTGAGTCCTATTGTGACGTGACTTTAGTGCGGCAGTTCACCAAGCTAAATCCGTCAACGTTTAGGGATGAGAGAAAACTACTGGTGGCAGAGCAATGGAATATAACTGTGAAGGAACTGTTTAAGTACATGAGATGTTTCGACACAGAGCGAGTCGGACTAGCGGTGTTCCAAATAAGTGATGATGCGGAACACTGGTGGAATTCTACATAAACGGTATTTTGCCCAATATCCAGTGATTACATGGATATATTTGTTGAAGCTTTCCGCCGTCAGTATATCCTCGATACTACACAGAAGAAACTTCAGCAGGAGTTCATGGATTTGATTCAGGGGAATATGTCAGTGGACCAGTACGAGTCTTGATTTACTACACTTAGTAGGTTTGATCCACTGACTAAGATTGACGGGAGGCATAAGATTGACAGGTTTAAGGCTGGGTTGAGATCATCTATTCGATCAAAGTTAGCTCTCTTTGATATTCGGACATATGATGAGGTGGTCCGACGTACTCAGCTCTGTGAGCAAGATTTCGAGCAGTATCATAAAGAGTACCGGTAAGGTTAAAGGTAAAGGTAAAGCGAAGCGGGGCATAGATGATAGATCTGGTAGAGGTGGCCTAAGAGAGCTTAATCATCTGGTATTTAGATCTTAAAGGGACAATCCACTAGATTGACAGCTTTAGCCCCCACTATTACTTGTCCTACTTCTGCGCCGAGAGGTACCACTGGCAGATGTGATCGATGTGGAAGGTCGCATGCTACCCAAACTTGCCACATGTTGACCAGGGCTTGTTTTAGATGCGGGCGGGCAAGACATCTCGTGTGAGATTATCCCATGCTTCTAGAAGCAGCTGCATCTACCACACCAGCCTTAGTACTTCCATTACCGACTCTGGCACCAACAGCTCCGACGGAATCGGAGCAAACGACACCTCTCAGCCTAGACAGGCGATAATAGCGGAGAAGGGTAAGAAACCCATGAAGCAGGGATGGGTTTACGCATTGGATCAGGAGACTACTGATGCGTCCACAGACGTCATTAAAGGTAAAAATTCACAATTTTGAGATACCGTACTTACATTAATTGATTCTAGTTCTACTTATTCATTTATATCTCCTAATTGTTCTAACAGAGTTCCAATAGAGCCGGAGCAGTTAGGGTATGCATTACATGTACGTACTCCTTTTAAGGAATCTTAAGTTACTGATGTGGTATATAGAAACTATAAGATAATAGTAGACGAGAAGGAAACCACAGCTAACCTAATTTTGTTAACGATGTATGATTTTGAGGTGATATTGAGAATGGACTGGTTAGCTGCGAACCATGTAACTATAAACTGTTACACTAAATTTGTAACCTTCTCCCAACTCAAAAAAAAAAAGATATTATAAAGTTTTATGATAAGTAATAATAAAGAGATTGTATAGGTCATGTGTGAAAGATGTGAATTTAGAGTGAACACACACTGTGAGCCGAAAGTAGGTAGTGATGGTGTTCTATATGATGGTTAGGGAACATGAACTACTAGAGAAGTTCTCGAATCTCAGCATTAAGCTAATATCCTCTGAGAGTTATAGGTTTACTACTTGCTTCAGAATCGAGCCCGACTTGATAAGTCAAATCAGGGAAGCTCAGAGGACAGATGATTACTGTATCAGTTGCCAGTCAGGTACATGTGGGAGTACAATTTGATTTCAAGATTGGCATCGATGGGATTCTAAGGTTCCGAGGGCAGAATTTGTGTTCCCGATAATAAACAACTCAAAGATTTGACTTTAATTGAGGTCCATACCTCTAGGTACATTCTGCATTCTGGCAATATTAATATGTACCAAAATCTACGGAGGATTTACTGGTGGCATAAGATGAAGAGAGAGAGACATCGTAGAGAGTGTAGCGAAATGTTGCATGTATCAGCAGGTGAAAAGTGAGTATAAAAAAAACCTGCAAGATTATGATAGCCTCTACCAATTACTATTTGAAAATGGGAGCACATCACAATGGACTTTACTATCGGTTACCAAGGACCCAGAAATAGTTAGATGCAATTTGGATGATAAATGATAGATTGGTGAAGTCGGCCCACTTCTTAGCTATCAGATCTACCGATCCTCTTAATGCCCTTGCCGATCTATATGTGAGGGAAATAGTGAGGCTACAAGGAATTTCAGTGAACATTATATCAGATAGGGATTCCCAGTTTACATCCCATTGCTGGGAGAGATCTTAGGAGGCCATAGGATTCCGGTGGATCTATAGCACCGCCTACCATCCGCAGATTGATGAGCAGTTTGAGCGAGTGATACAGATGCTCGAGGATATGTTACGAGTGTGTGCGTTGGATTTTAAAGGCTCTTGGGACAATCATTTGCCGTTAGTCGAGTTTACATATAATAACAATTACTAGACTTACATTGGCATGGCACAATACGAGGCGCTATACAGTAAACGATGTAGATCTCTGATCGCATGGGAAGAAGTAAGAGATCAAAAGTTATTAGCTCCCAAATTGGTAGAGCGAGCCTCACAGGATGTACAGTTGATATGTGAAAGACTCTGTACAGTACAGAGTCGGCAAAAGAGCTATGCAGATACAAGACGCCGACCACTTGAGTTCTCACCAAGGGATTATGTATTTTTGAAAGTTTCCCCATCTAAAGACATAATGAAATGTGGTAAGAAAGGAAAACTAAGTCCTCGATACAACAGACCATTTGAGTGCTTGGATCGCGTAGAGTTCGGAAAGATAAAGTGTTCCGATCCAAAATGATTCCTCTAGCGAAAGTGCTCTGGTAGTATCACTCTGAAGGAGAGGTTACATGGAAATCAGAAAGTGTAAAGAGGGAAACCTATCCAAAGCTATTCTACTGAGTGGTTCGAATGTAAATTCGGAGGACATAATTTTTTTAAAGTAGGGAGAATGTGAGAACTCGTTGTTTTGTATTGTATATGTATATTTATTTGGTAAATTATTAATAAAGGAATTGTTGATGAGATTTTTACCTAAATTAAATATAAGGATGGTGGCTCTCACATGAAAGTTATGGAGTTAGAAGAAATTATAAGTGTAGAAAATAGTAGACAAATGAAAGAATAAAATTATTATGAAAAATTAGAGACTCAAAATGAAATTATTTTTGAGAAAATTAAATGATTGGCCAAATTGATCGGCCAAATTGATCAATAATGGATCAATCATTTAATAAAGTAAATTATATGAAATATGGATATCTTGAAGAAAACTCTGATTTGGGAAAAAAAATCAAAAATTATTATAGTGGCATGAAAAGAAAAATTAAGCAAATAAAATAAGCTAAATACATTTTTATAATTGTAAGAAAATTTTATTAATTAAACTTTAATGTTGGCCAATGGAAATCAGCCAACACATATCATTTTCGGCCTTTATCTTCCAGCTATCGTGATCTTCATCTTCAGATCTGCATCACCGAATTTCCTCCTCTGTTTCACGTCGACCAGCCCTTCTTCTCCATAGCAGAATCACCCTTTTTCTGCAACAAATAACCTAAGTTTATTCAGGAAAAATAAACCTTGTCTCAAGAGCTTCCAAAGCCACCAAAGAAACTTAGTTTAAACCTCAAAACAAGAAGCTGATTTACGTGGACAGATTGTTCCTCTGTACAGGTAAAGATCTAACAGTAGTTTTTGAGCTGTTTATTCTTTAATTTTTGGCTTTAAAGATCAAGATTATTATGTTTATAGTATTTGTTTGAAATGAACATAAATAAAAGAAAAATCCTAGTGTTTGGTTGCGACGGTCGTAGGAAGAAGATGAGGTTTTGGGGAGATGACTGACGTGAGATTTGTGATGAACGTAGAAGTGAGACAGCCATGAGAATTGCAAGAATTAAAATATAGATAAATAAAATTTATATGTTCGGTCAAGGAGGGTTTTAAGTTTAGTAGTAGGTTGAGGTTACGTGAAACATGAGAGGAAAATAATGCTTTTTACTATGGTCAACAAACGTGGCTGGAATAAAGAAAAAGATGGGCTGTTGTACAGCCGTAGACTAGAAGAGAAATGGTGGCTTGTTGATGTAGCCGAAAATGGAAGAAAAGGAAAAAGTCTTGGCTGACTTTTAAAGGTGAATGCTGGAATTTTGGCAGCTTAAAACGTACTAGATGTGACCATAATATAGAGATCAATGGAAGCCAACGTGGGCTGAAAACAGGAAAGAAAGGCAGGACTCGGTGGGACAGCATATACCAGAAAAACAAAAGAAAAGAAAAGAAAGAAAAAAGGTCAATTTGACTTGACCATAAGTAGAATAAAGTGTATATATATATATCTTAAATGAAAGAATTACCTAAACCACATGAGGCCTTTCGGCCATAGAAATAGATAAGGAAAGTGGCGTGGTTTAGAGTAGAAAATGGGAGAAAGTAGGTTGAATGGATGGCTGGAAATGCACATGAATAAATAAAATATACATTAATAGGTAAAATATAAGTCATAAGTCAAATAAGCTTATGCATGAAGAATGATCATTCGGTCATTAAAATAGGATAATGACCTTGACATTGAGAAGTTGCTAATAATGCCAAAACAGAAAAGTGAGAAAGTGGAAGTGTTGACTGAATGTAAAGACAGTTAGAAGAAGAGTCCAATAAGAGGGCTATATGAGGCGTGGAAATAAGAAAGAAGAAAAGAATATGTTGTTGCCGTGTATAAAGGAAAAACAAAGAGACTAAACTGATGAAAAATGACCCAGTGGAAACGGTCAACAATGAGGGCTGTTACATGCAGAAAATAAAACTCATAAGGGAACAAAATAGTGAATATTCGTGGCTGCCGAATGGAGAGGAAATAGAAGAAAATAAAAGTATGACATTCTATTTCTTAATTGATAAAAATATACAAGTAAGAGGGCAGCTTATGCAATTGGTATATTGACAAAAAAACTTATGGAAAGGGATCGATCCCTTTACACGAAAATGGGCTGTAACGACTAGTTTTGTGAGATGCAACGGTAACATTCAATTTTGGCTCCAACCAACGTCTACAAACCATCCAAGGGACTATAAATAGAGGCTTAGAAGCTGAAGGAACTAAGAGGAAGAGCTCAGCACATTCAATCTTCATTTTTCTCATATTTAAAGCCTCAACAACTTCTCAAGTGCTATACATTCTTCATTTTCTATCAATCTCATATTCCTTGTATAGAATAGCATAGCACAAATCATTGTATAGGATTTTCCTTGTGCTTAAACATTGTAATCACTTGCCTATCTAGAGGCCTTTCTTTGGTTACACCTATTGTAAACACAAACACAAACACACCTTGATTGATTTAGATTATAACATCTATCGAGTAAAATGATCATAAATGGCTCACTTGAACGTGGATACGCCCCTAGGGGAATAGGGACACTCATTAGTTAGACCTCCACTCTTCAATTGAGAGAATTACTCATATTGGAAAATTAGAATGATGTTGTTTGTGCAATCAAATGACTATGAAGTGTGGAGAGTAATAGTAAATGGTCCTAAAATCCCAATGAAGAATGTTGATGGAAAAGATGTCCTTAAAGGTGAGGATGAGTGGGACACAAATGACATGAGATTGGCACAATTGAATGCCAAGGCTATGCACGCTCTCTTTTGTGCATTAGGTCCCAATGAATACAATAGAGTCTCCCTATGTGAAAATGCCAAGCAAATATGGGAAAAATTAGTCATCACACATGAAAGGACAAATCAAGTTAGAGAAACCAAAGTAGGAATGCTCACACATGACTATGAGCTTTTTAGGATGAAAGAAAATAAGTCCATGAGTGAAATGTACACTAGGTTTAATAACATAATTAATGGACTTAAGGCATTAGGCAAAACATATTCCAATGTAGAAATGGTTAAGAAAATTTTGAATAGCTTGCCAAAATCTTGAGAGGCAAAGGTGACCGTAATAGAAGAATCTAAGGATCCTAACACCTTGTCTCTAGATAAACTTATGGGCTCCCTACTTACATATGAAATGAAATTAAAAAGAAATAAAAAGCCTTCAAAGAAAGTAGGGGTAGCACTTAAGTCTTCCATTCATGAGAACATTAGAGATGATAGTGATGAGAGTGGAAATGAAGAAGACAAGGAAATGACAATGTTTGCCAAAAGATTTAATAGGTTCATGAGAATAAATGAGAGAGAGAATAATAGGAGACATCAAAGAGGAGAGTCAAGTAGAAGAGAAAAGGACCTCTTAGTGTGTTATGAATGTAATGAACCGGGTCACAATAAGCTAGATTGCCCCTTACTTAGGAAAGAAAAGGATAGGAAACCTAGGAAGAAAGCGCTTGTGGCTGCATGGAGTGATAGTGATAGCTCCGATGAGGATAACATGGATGATGAGGTAGCCTACACATGCTTTATGGCTATTAGGGATGATGAGGATAGTTGTAGTTCTAGTGAAGATAATAGTTATACATTTGATGAACTACAAAATGCCTTTAATGAATTAGCAAATGAATTTCAATGCATGAATTCTAAATATAAGAAAATCATTGCTAAATTAAAAATAGAGAATGAAATGTTATTAAGTGCTAAGCTAGAATTAGAGAAGAAATTAGAAGAAGCAAGCTTAGAGATAAATGAGTTGAATGAAAAGAATATAAATTTGCATAACTCATTTTCTATGTTTTATATGGGTCAACAAAAGTTAGATCATATGCTTGAGACCCAAAGAGTTTTCTTTGATAAAGATGGGTTAGGCTATAATGAAAAACAAAAAGAAACTCATCTTAAGAATTTCCTAGTGAGCAAAAATACTATGCATGATACATCTCTCACATGCTCACTTTGCAATAAAATTGGCCACTCTTCACAAGCATGCACTTTTAGAAAAACCACATTTAGATGAAGAGTAGTTAGAAAAATGTGGGTGCCAAAGCATGCTGTAAATAATGATGAATTGTGCTTAAAATGGATCCCAAAAGGATCAAAAATTATTTGCACTAACTCTCAAGGATCTAAGAAAATTTGGTACCAAAGCATACATAAATTTGTTTGGTGTAGGAGTGTTAGAGCATGGAGTTAGAAATACTAAAGTTCAAATGCTCTACACATCCATGGAGTTTGCTTGTGCCAATAAGAAAGAGAAAGAGATTAGAGATCCATTCTTAGCAAGGTGACAACAATTTCTCAAAGAATGGCTAATAGTGGATCCAATAAATCATGGCAAAGCACTCTCAAACAAAGGAGTTTTGTAAGCTTAAATTCTATCTTTAATAGGCATGATAAATGATTTTTGATTGTTTGATAGATAGTTCTTGAGGCATTAAACGATTGAATGAAAAGCATGATTAATGATTTTGAAATGATTTCTGTAATTTGAACAAGTTTGCAATGTAATGATAATATATTTTCTTGCTCTAAAATGCCAAATATGTCATTCATGCAAAATGCCATGTCATGAGCATTAATGAAGAAATATGCATGTTAGAAATCATGGCATGATGTTCACAAGTGTAGTGATTTGATGATATATGCTTAAAATCTATGTGAACAAGTTTGTCTTGACATATTTATGTATTTCAATGCATTGGTTTTGACAAATATGCATAACTCTTAAAATGACCTCTTTTGAGACAAAAAATGCATTTTATTGTGCAAATCCTTCTAAAATTGCAAAATCTATTATTAAATGGTTTTTCATCCATATTTTTCAGTCATACAAGTCCAAACTCATGTTACACAAATGTTTAAACTCTTACTTTGACTTAAAATACTCAAAAACAGAGTTTTGGCACCTCACAAGTTCAATTTTCTTGTCAAAAATCTGTAGAAAGTGGATGAGGGATTGATCCCCCTCCTCTAGGGATCGATCCCCCAAGGCAGAATGCCTTTCCTGCACTATTTCAACCAAAATTGAGAAGAACTTTTCATTGTCTTGATACTTTCTTTCTTCTCAACTTAAAATTCAATATTTAAACTTCTTTTTAATGATCTTTACAATATGAAAAATCATTTTTCATTGATATCATGCCTCAACTTCATCAATTGGTATTAGTTTCAACAATTAATATCTTACTTTCATTGAACTTAAAAGTGCAAATTCATTTTTCTTATTGAAAACATTCGTGAATTGCATAAACTTTGAAATAATCTTGAAATATATTCTCAATGAATGCTTAAACATATTTTAAGAATTATTTAATTGATTTGTGTATATATATGAGAATTTGATGAACTTATGCTTAATGAGAATTGTTCATACTTTAGTTCATCTTAGTCAAGCATGCTTATAGAGTTATGTCTCTTAGCTTGACACATGTATTCCACAGTAGGTTTCATGATAATTTTACATTTAGTGGAATATAAGTAATTAAAGGTCAATATATAGCATATACCTCTTAAACCTTAAATGATAAAACACTTAGGGATATGACTATAATTTGATTAATTTGACAATCTTGAACTTTTCCTCGCTCATAATTAGTTAAGAACTTGAATTGGAAAATGAGCATAGAATTTTAGTTCTTATAGCTATGGAAGAAAATGTGTGCATTTGAATGATATAAATTCTTGAATCTTTCATTTGTGCTTATGAATATGGATTAACATTTTATGAAAGGATGCTAATATCTAATTAATCCATATGCATGTTTGATGGTGTGTGATTGTGTTCTTACATGTTTGACTTGATTATTCACTAAGAACACCACACATAACAATTAACATAATGCAAAGTGTTTAAGTCAATCATTAGTAACAATATTCTCAACAATTGATAGAAGCCAAAACTGAATTGACAATTGGTATGAGCTTTAAATTGACAATTCTTCTTGTGTTCTTTAGATTCAAATGACAAATAGGGAAGAATTAAAACATTTTTGCATGAGATAATTTTTGTACTAGAATTTGAAGATAATTGATATTTGTATTAATTCTAAGCACTTTCTTACTTGAAAATGATTTATGAGCTCATATATATGATATGTCATCTAATTTTAGCTCATAATGATGATGTATTGTCATGCACCTTAGTTGGACCTTAGAGAACAATTGATATACTTAGGTGCTTGATAGAATTGAAATAAGCAAGTTATAGAACTTAATAGATAATTTATAAATAACTTGCTTCATAATTTACCAATTTTGAACTTCTTGCAAAATTATTTATAAACAATTAGTATAGGAATATAAGCCTTGTCCTTTGCATGCCTAAACATTTCATATTTTTTTAAGGACATTGACTTATTTATTTGTGCTATTAGTCCCATGTACCAACATTTTTTTTTGGATGGAGCATATTTTATCTCTTCTCACATAGCCATAATTTTAGGGGGAGCATATTTTTTTTATCTTTCTTTCTTTTTGCTATGACAAAAAGGGGGAGAGATATTAAGAGGGAGAAATAATGATTTGAAAACTTATATTGAAACCATGCTTATATTGAGGGGGAGCTTTACAAATTCATGCTTTATTTGAGGGGGAGTATTTTATCAAAGAATTTTCAAAGCAAATTTACGTTAAGTTTTGTCATATCAAAAAGGGGGAGATTGTTAGCTTTAAATTGTCATATGTATTTTGAAATGACAAAAACTTAAGTAAACCTTAATGTTTCTTTCATATTGTAAATTTGCTTATGACACATGATTTTCTCAAACCATTTAAAGTGATAATATCAAACATTAAGACCATGATTTAATGATACATTCTTATTGGTGACCATGATTTAATGATACATTCTTATTGGTCTTAATACTTTATAAAATGTTTTTGAATATTTTAGAAAAGTATTTAATGAATTTTTGGAGCATGTTTTCATTAGAGAAAGTCAAGAAAAACTCGCACAAAAATGCCAATATATTTTGAGTTGAATTAAGATCAAAGGCCATATCATTTCCAACCCAAAATGTAGGAAAAATCACCCTCTGGAAGCATGGGATCGATCCTCTAAGGGAAGGGATCGATCCCCTAGTGGCAGTAAGTCTTTTCGGAAGCAAAAAAGTGTCTCAAGCCCAAACCAAGCAATCTGGAAGCTTGGGATCGATCCCTTATGGAAAGGGATCGATCCCTTTACACGAAAATGGGCTGTAACGGCTAGTTTTGTGAGATACAATGGTAATATTCAATTTTGGCTACAACCAACGTTCACAAACCATCCAAAGGACTATAAATAGAGGCTTACGAAGCTGAAGGAACTAAGAGGAAAAGCTCAGCACATTCAATCTTCCTTTTCCTCATATTCAAAGCCTCAACAACTTCTCAAGTGCTATACATTCTTCATTTTCTATCAATCTCATATTCCTTGTATAGAATAGCATAGCACAAATCATTGTATAGGATTTTCCTTGTGGTTAAACATTGTAATCACTTGCCTATCTAGAGGCCTTTCTTTGGTTACACCCATTGTAAACACAAACACACCTTGTAAAGGGGAGGTTTCTCTTTAGCCTTAGAAAAAGAGGGAGGTTTCTCTTTAGCCTTAGAAAAAGAGGGAGGTTTCTCTTGAGTCTTGAAAAAGAGGGATTGTAACACAAATTCAAGTGAGTGGATTTGGGGAAAATCTTTGGGAGCATCTTAAGCTAGAGGACGTAGGCAAGGTTGCCGAACCTCTATAAATCACTTGTGTATTTCTCTTTACCTTCTCTCTTTACTTACTTGCAATTATATTTGTGTTTATTGTATTGAATTTGGATTGCATGCTTGCATAGCCTAAAGAACTAAGAAAACATTAATATAGGCTAGCGAATTTAGAGGAATCGAAAAACGACCTTAAGGTTAGCTAAAAACCAATTCACCCCCCCTCTCGGTATAGCTTATAGAGCCAACAAAATATACAAGTAAGAGGGCAGCTTATGCAATTGGTATATTGACAAAAAAACTTAAAATAATAAATTTATTTATTTAAAGGCCATTCGGCCATAGTAGAACAAGGGAAAAAGAAGAGAAAATGGCATAAAGATTATCCATCTTTAGCTATAAGAGATTATTTATATTTAATTCTCATGTAAGTCATAACCTAAAAATTAAGGATAATTAAGCTAATGAGATTGGTGGAATTATATTGCAGTCGGAAGCTTAATGTTCGTGTGGTACACGAGATAGCGCGATCCCAATACACAGGTAAGAGATACGTGTGTAAATTTGTAAAGATACCCGAATGCATGAATTAAATGCTATGAATTTTATACGAATTTTGGACATATGGTTTGGTATTGAAATTGCATGAAAATATGCGGTTTGGTGGGTGAACTGAGTTTATAAGTGTAGGGAGGCTAGGATTCGGACAGTCGTTATACTGCTGAAATTTATTCAAAATATTTCTAAAAACGTTAGAAAATATTTTAGTACGTTAATGATATTTTCCTAGCCTCGAAAGTGATAAATTAAATATTTTTCATAAATGGTTATTATGCCGAAAAATATTTATTAATTATGTTAGACATCGATTTTGGTGAAGGTGTCATTACTGAAAACTAGTTCCACGTGTTTTACAGTGAAATGTGGGATTGATAAAGTGAAATAGTACATAATGAATATTTTATAATTATTTTCAGTATGATATTCACTATTTTAATTGTAATTTTCCTTTATGGAATAAATAAGAGTTTATCACATGAAATGATTTCCATAAAGGCTTAATCATTGTGGAAATGTTATTTTGAGACTAGAATGTCTCGACACGTGGTTACAGTGGAAAATATGATGGCAGAATTATTGAATTTGGAAATAAAATATTTTATTTTTTCATAAATCATGAAAATATTGGAATTGATTTCCAATAACTTTGAAAGTCATGTTTTGGAAAGAACGCATGGAAATGCGTGAGTATATATTTTACGGTGAAAAAGAAACAGTTATGAAATTTTATTTTTACAGTGTGATTTTCTTATAAACTGTTTTCACCGTACAAGGAATGTGATTTATACCTTTATGGATTTTCTTAAAGATGGTTATTAATTTTAATAAATTCCATAAAGGTAATGAGATTTCACATACTGTTTTCAGACTTAAGCCCCGATTTCATGCTTACTGCTTTACTGTTTACCGTCACGTGGCTGATTGACCTGCCAGCCATTAGCGGTCATGGAGTCACCTGGCAAGTATACGCCGAGGACCACTTATAGATTATGGCCATAGATCTAACTTTATACTGTTACTGTGTCCCTTTAGGATGATTACTGTGTCTTTTAGGGGATGATTATAGCATGATCTGATAGAGGGTGATGCCTAGTCTCAACCTACTGGTTACTGTTTACTGAACAGGATTTTACTAAACACTGTTTATTATACTGTACTGTATTGAGAAATACTATTTACTGAACTGTATCTTACTGATTACTGTTTACTGAACTGTACTAAGAATCACTGTGTTGAAAAAAAAGAATATTATGAAAATTATTTCTAAAATTAGAAATAATTACTGAAGTGTTTATCCACTGATTTTCTGGATAATATACTGTACTGAAGTAACGATTTACCGTTTCTACAATTCTATATCTACTGTTCACTGCACTGTTTTATCACGGTACGATCACGTGTTTTGAAATGGTTACTGAAGAGATATATTAAAATGGTTATACCATTTTTATACTTATGAGAGATGAAAATTAATTGGTTTAAAGGAAATGATTTATTTATTACTCCCTATAGTCGCTCTGGGTTTTCGGGACAAGACAGGTATTTCAAAATACCTTCCATGCTCCATCTGGATTTCCCGACCGACTATAGTATCACTCTTTGTAGTGTGCCAGTTTATAAATAGGAAAAATAAAGGTTTTAATGCATATAGACTTCGAGGTATCAAGATTTACATACAAATCTCTTACTGAGCCGTGGTTTTGCTCACTCCAATATTTTATATCTCCAGATTAATTTCAGTGACCATTTGAGGTATGTCACTCGAGGATTAGGGGCTGCGTATTAAGCACTCCGAGACAGCGCTTATAGATCCTGGAGGTATAATTCTTTTATGTTATATGTTTAGACTTATGATTTACAGTACTACGATATTGTATTAGATAAGGGGATGTAAGTATTGATTATAAATACAATTTGTAAATATTTATTTCCGTTAACTATACTGAGTTACGGATATTGTGTTTTCAATGAATAAAATGTGAAAAGTAAGATATCACAGACAGCCCAAGCTATACATATGTTATGAAAAATGTATAAAAAAGGTAAAACACTGTGTACTTGAGATGTTACAGCTCTAGTGTGCAATATAGGCATAACGCCTCACCTCACCTCACGATGATGGTACGATGATGCTTATGCGACTAATGATGTTCTATGCTCATGTTGTATGAATTGAGCCATGTTTTATGATGACATTTATGATTACGATGATTGTTTATGAACATGTTCTGAGAACTAAGGATAGACTTATGATTTATAAGTTCTCATATGTTATGTTTTGGCTAAACGATATTTTACTGCCAATGTTTTAAGGTGCATGTTTTCATGCTAAGATTTTCTTTTTGATTTATAAGCTAAGCCCACGCTATGATTTGGTTTTATGATGGCTTTTTAGCTTATGTTTTACAATGCTTGTTTTTATGGACCCTATTACTTGTTGTAGTTACTTACTAAGTTTATAACTCACTCCCCTATTCTTTCCATCCCTTTCAATTGAGATTTCTATCATGCTATCTTTGTTGGGGAGCTCATCCGGAGCGCATCCTTGCATACAATTTTAGATATATGGCCTACCAGTAAATTGTATAGACATAGGAAGATTATGGCATAGTGTCTTTTGTTTATTATAGCTGTGTATACATGTGTATCTATTAAGTCTGGGATGTTAGGCTATGTTTACTGTCTTGGATTTCATTTGGATGATATTAACATTACTCCATTTTGAGATGAAATCGCTAAACTGATGTATGTATATATATATATATATATATACGCACTTAGGAGGATAAAGATGAATGATGATGTTTCATAAGTATGATTGAAGTTGTGATAGTAATGACAGCAATTGTGGTACCATTGTTTCTGAACTTAATGTTGTTTATCTCTAGCGATTTGTATACGAATTTAGAGTTGGTTAATATGCGACTGCATGATATATGTGAATTAATTAAAAGATAAATGAAGTTGGACTTTAGTGATCAAAGTATCGCTTAAATCAAATGATGACCTGCACAATCACCTACAAACAAGAAGCGAAGTAAAGGGATAAAAAAAATTTAGTTCGCAAATTTAAGCTTTAGTAAGATAGTTAAAAAGGACAGGATGTGTCAGTATATGAGATTCTCTAAGCAAATTAACATGATTGTTTGTTTGATTAGATAGATGGCTAACTATTTAGTTAAATTAAATGATCTACTGCTAGTATAAAAACTTAAGTCCAAAATTGCTTAATGGGTTTATTCACTAGAGATCTAGGAGAATCAAAGTTTAAGCTAAATAAACCGAGCTTATGCGTTTATTGCCTAATATCAACTCATATCTTTCTACTTACTAATGCTGCTATGAAATTATATCTAGAGAGCTTGTTCTAGATAGTTTAGTAGTTAGGGATTAATTGAAGAACTTATTTCAATTAACAATCCATAAGAATTGATGGTGTAACAGAGCTTGTTGTTATGCTACGGTTGATTATTTAATTGAGAGTGATATTTTGAATTCAATGATCAACATGAAAATTCAAAAATATTAGATGCCTTATAATCGAAGTTTTCTTGAAACCAATTTTTGTTAAAGTATCTATTTTTAATTTTTAGTTTAAATTAGATAATTAATTTGAAAATCTCCCTATTTCTTCTTCTTAAAATTAGACTTAGTTTCATAAATAACTAGATTAAATTCAATCTTCTTAGTTTCATAAACTAGATTAAATTCAATCTTTATAGAATCAACCTTTGCTTACCCTAACTATAGTTTTGTTAAGTAAATTAAATTATTTTTGGTGCCTACGACTTCATAAACCTCAAACCTGTTCATTAAATTCATCTCCTTAATTCAATTATATCTTCTAGAATAATCCAACATAACTCCCATATAATACATGTAAATTAAATTTATTTACATCACAACACATTTATAGGACTTATAATTACAACCAAACATGTTAATACTTACATTGTGTTTATACCTAACTATGTACAAAGTGTCTAGAATATAAACATAACAAAATAACAAGGCTATAACTCACAGTTATCACAAATAGTCTTCAAAGGACTTGACTAAATCCAACAACCCAATAGCTTAACTGAGGAAATATGTGAAAGGAAGTAATAGAGGGGGTGAACTAATGCCCATCACTTTTAAAACATGATTATACCTCCAGGATCTACACTACGCTACCTCAGGGTAACCAAAACGCAGCCGAAATACTCGGATAGGTAAATCATGCAGTCACTAAAAGTAATTTGTGGATGGTAAAAATAAAAGAGTAAGCAAACTACGGCTCAGTAAAGGAATTGTATGTAGAACTTGATATTACGAAATCTATATGCAATAAAATACTTTTAATTCCCTATAGGTACACTAGGGACAATAAAAGAAGGATACTATAGTCGGCTAGGGATCCGGAAGGAGTAAGGAATGTATTTGGAAATACTTGTCTTGTCCCGGAACCTAGATGCGACTATATGGAGTAAATATTGATAATTGTAATAAAACACCCTTCTATAACATTTCATAATTTAATTCCAAATCAATACTTTCATGAATTTAAATATTTAATTAAATAATCTAATATTCATATTTAATCATAAAAAGAATATTATATTTTTATCATAAAAAGAATATTAGATTAAGAAATCACCAATCACATTTGAACACATTTCACATATATCACTGAAAATTTTGTAAACAATATCGTACACAATTTAGTACAGTAAACCGTTTAGAAATAATCTCCCATTTCACTGAAAACACATTAATAATCACTTATAACTTAATATCATCATTTAATTTAAACAATTTAATATCACAATAAATGGTGGAGACCAAGCATCACCCAAAATATACCATGCTATAACCCTTCGTAGGGTATAATAATAATTACATGAGATCTATGGTCATAGTCTATAAATGTCCTCAGTCGTACACTGATCAAGTGTCAACCAGGACGCTGAAGATAGGATCAATATCAACAGCTTCACACATCATATACACATTAACCCATCAGCATGATACGGGACCTATCAATCTCAAAACAATATTCACACAGTAGTATTACCGTTATGGAAATCAATAAAAATAGGTACAATCTTCAGTCAGTTGATAAAAGTTAATTTATAACACAGTGAATATTATAATGAAAATAATTTATAAAATATTCAGTTTTCAATGATTCAATTTATAAACCACATATTACAGTGTAAATCACTTAGGAGTAATTTTCGGTAACTTTACTTTAATTAAATTTGATAACTTGAATATTTAAAAAATGTTTTTCGATATATTCATATTTTATGAAAAATATTGAATATTACATTTCCAAGGCTAGGAATTCACTTAATAATTCACCAAAATATTTTATGGCATTTTTAGAAAATTTTCTAAGAAATTTCAACAGCATAACGGCTGCTAATATCCTAACCTCTCTTCACTTCAAACACAGTTCAATACCAACCAAAAGCCATAGTTTTCACTGTTTTCAATGCATTTCACTTCCAAAATATTCTCATAAAATTATTCGCAACAAAAGCATGCATTCATAATATCCCTACAGTCTACACACGCATCCCTTACCTTTTTTACTTAAGTGACTTCCTCGATTGCACCACTCGTAAACTGATACTCCCGAGCTGCAAATAATTTCACCAAAAATATTAGCTCACTTAATACTTATTTTTAAACTACTTTTTGTGCTTAATTGTAGCCATATTGTACACTACAAATATTTATGTAGTATATTGTTTACCAGTAGTGAAACTTAATTTCTTTGTTTTAAGTCGGATTTTAAATCCGATCGCACCGGTAGACTCCTTGTAATTTCTACAGTCTAATGGCACCCTAAAATCATCAAAATGCAGCACCAAATCACCTCCCCTTCATATGGCTGAATGGTGCCTCTAGCTAAATTCATGCTTTTTCATCAATCTAACTTCATATTCACACTTAGCCATGTTCATTCATCATTTTGGCATCCATTTCATGCATGAAACACCATGTTCCCATGAGATCCTAAGCATGGACAAAACCCCCCATTCATGGCACTTTTTGATTTTGCAAGATTTAATTGAAACTAAGGCTTAAATCATGCTTAAGATGTTCAAATACATTAAAATCTATCATTAAAATTTAAAGGAACTAAATGCATGGGAAACTGTAACATCACATGTACACAAGATTTTACCCTTTTTACTACATATGGATAGGTTGGGCTGTCTGCGATATCTCACTTTACACATTTTATTCACTAAAACACAATATACGTAACTTAATGTAGTTAATGGTAGTAAATATTCACAAATTGTATTTGTAATCGATACTTACATCCCCACAATTAATACAATATCGTAGTGTTGTAAATCATAAGTCTGAATATATAAAATAAAATAATTATACCTCTGGGATCTATAAGCACTGTCTCGGAGTGCTCAATATGCAGCCTCGAATCCTCGGATAATGTACCTCAAATGGTCACTGTAAAATATCTAGGAAGATAAAATATTGGAGTGAGCAAAACCACAGATTTCATGTAATTGGAGGTAAACGAATATTTCATAATTCGTATAAAATCATAGCACGTAAATCATGCATTCCGATATCTCTACAGATCTACACACGCATCTCTTACCTGTATGTCGAGATCGCGTTATCTTGTGCTCCACACGAACGTCGAACTTCCGACTGCAACGTAATTTCAACCATATCATTAGCTTAATTATCTTTAAATTTTTAAGCTATGATTTACATCGAAACCATAAATATAAGTAGATTCTCATAATTAAAATGACTATTCTTAATGTCATTTTTCTTCCTTTTTCCTTTATGGCTGAATGGCCTTTATCTAATTAAAATTCATTGTTTTCATTTTTTGGTCAATATACCACTTAAATGTGCTACCATTTCCCTTGTAAATTTCCATCATTTAAGGAATAAAATGTAATATTTTTTTTGGTTACAATAAAATGTAATATTTTATTCCTTTGATTTCCTCCATAATCGGCAGCCCCACAGCCATACTTGTATATTTTAAGTATATCTTATGGCCATTTGTTTTCTTCATTTTCAGCCTTTACTTTGGCTTTCTTTACTTGACTATTTGAACCTTGCTCTTATTCTTCCTCATTCACGTCACACATAACATTTTCTTTCTTCTCATTTCACGGCACAAACTACACTGCACTTATTTTCTTTTCTCCTCATTTCACGTCACCTTGGCCATCATTGTTGACCATTTCTCTTTTGGTCATTTATCATTAATTCAGTCTATATTTTCCTCTTGTTTCCATATCTTAACAGCCCACTTATTGACTAACATTCCACCATTTATTACAATTGGTCAACAAAATTTTATTAACATAAGATTTCCTTTCGGTTCCAGCTTTCAGGTTCCATTCGGTTCAGCCTTCTTTTCTACTTCTATGTCCTTGAAACACTATTTTTACTCTTAAGTTTTCAACACTAACTAACAGCTTAGTCCCCTGTTATTTTATTTATATATATATATATATATATATATATATTTCATATTTCTTCTTAGTTTTACGGTTCAGTCATGCCACATCCATTTACACAGCAGAAATTCTGCTTCATTTATTCACGCCATACAAGCAGTAACATTTCATCCCTCTTTTGTAACCTTCATGGTTAACCATAGCCATCTGATTTCCTACATGCATATATGTATAATCATTTTTTTCACTTTAATTTCTGTTTTCACGTCCTACCCTACCAGCAGAATTTTTCTGCTTCCTCTATTTATGCCATACATGCATGTAACAACAAGGTTTCTTCTCATCCATTAACATCACCAATGATCAAGGGTTTTCAGCCTTAAGAAATTTCTATACACTTTCCGTCTAAACTTTATCCTTATCTATCATTTACTTAGCCAACAACATCATAAACCAATAATCAACATGCATAAAACATGAGCTGAAGATTTGCTTACCTGTGCAAGAAACGTTACTGACCAAAGCAAAACAGATATGTTTTGCTAGTATTTTGCACGTTTTGGCTGAGGTTTAATGATGTTTAGGAAGTCTTTTTAAGTGAGAAATAATTCTTGTAAAAGGGCCTAACTAATTAGATGAAGAAATGAGGGTTTAGCGTGTAGGGGCGGAAGAAGCTTGGACAACCAGAAAACTCAGGAACAAGAGACTGAAACAGAGTGAAATGTGGTGAGGCGGTGGAGTTTGCTGCATAAAAAAGCTAATTGTGGCGTGTTGTTTCATTTCAATTGGTCCCTATTTTTATTTTCATCTTAATTTTTCAGCCACCATCCAAAATATTACAAAATGACCTTGTAAACATTAAAATTTACTAAGTTGTGCCACTGTCCATTTTCTTTTCTGTCCAGCCCATATTTGATTTAATTCTTTACTCACTTTAATTATTTCTTAAGCCAAATTATGGCTTATTTGGTCCATTTTGACCACTCCTTGAGAAAAGTCAAATTTACCCTTCTACGACTTCGAATTTGTCCATTCTATCCCACCTTAATTTCAATATTTGGAAAATATCAAAATTATATCTATTTATTTATTTAAAATTTATTATTTCATACATGTACAATACAAATTAACGAGTTCTCACAGAAACTCATAGCTTGGCTGAAACTAAAGGTGCTTCTCTCATCTTGATATAGTCACTTTTACACTAAGATTTTGGTGTATGCTTGTAGAGAATTGAAAATTAGGGGGAGTTGTAGAACAAATTTTGTTGATTTAATGAGGTTTGGTTAGTGTTTAAGAGAAGTTTTCTTCTTCAAGCTTTTTGGCTATGGTGGACATGAGGTAAATTGGGAGGGATGATGAATAGTGGTCGGCACACTCACAAGGAATTATAAAGAATTCTCTAGAAAGGGATAAAATTACAAAAATGCCTTTGGTTATGAAAATTTTGGACAATTTTGCCTTTATGCTTTCGTAATCATTATAACTATGTAATTGTACTCCAAAATTTCAGATTTCATCACCAAATACTGTTATTAGATGTATTTTGATGAATCATGGTGGTTTCGTTGACGTGCGGTACACTTGATGCATGAGATTACGAAATTACCCCTAGTAGACCGCCAACGAAAATTTTCTATTTGACCACCAATTCGATAAATCTATTGACACAATCTTAAACTCCTTTTCATGTAGAATATCATGGTATTTTTACTTCATCCAATTCATTTTAGTTTGGGTACAATTTACGAAAATACCCTTAAGACGTAACTGTCATTTTCAAATTTATTTGCCACACTTTCCCAAAATAATGCAATTAAGACATTTTGATCTCAAAATTTCCACATTATAATCATTACACCTTCCGTACACTGCTTCCTCAATCATAATTACATTTGGGCACTATAACTCAAGTGGGGCTCACATCACTATTTACTTATAATTTATAAAATATACCAAAAATTAATTAATAATTAAATACTTACACATTTGCAGTACAATATAAACGGTTCTCACAATAGGCATAGCTAAGGTAGGGGCTTTTGGTGGCTTTTTAAGGCTAGAAGATTAGTTTTCAGCTGGGTTCTTTAAGGGCTAATCAAGTGGAATAAATGCTGAAGTTGAAGGGCTATAACGAGAAGATTTTAGCTAGGAAATCTTTTGCTTTTAAATGCTGGAAACAACCTAATTTTTTGGTTGTATGATGGCTATTAAGCTAGCATTTTTAAGGCTGATGTGGAACTAAATTAAGGTTTTAGTAGGAGGGCATTTGGTGTTGAAGCAAGAGAGGTTCCTAGTGATAGGGGTGAACCAAGGCTGAATTTTGGAGCTATGGAGACTAGTAGTTGTAGGCTAATCAAATGGTTGGTTTTCAGCTATGTTGTTAGGTGTTGTAGGGGGCTATTCAGGGTGGCTTAGCTAGGCTGTCTGGAAGTTGTTGTGAAGGCTATGCAAGGGTGTTAGCTCGTTGTTCTAAGGTTGAAAACAGGGGCAATACAAGGTTGTTTTTAGGGTTGGCTCTAGGCTCGGTTTAAGGTAATTGTCCTAAGGGTTTAAAGTAGTGATTTAGGGCTGTGAGAGGCTAAGAGAATAGGGCTGTGTCGAGGAGCTTTAAGGCTAAAACAAAGTTGTGTAAGGGCTGATTGTGAGATTGTTCATCATAGGTTTTAGATTGATTTTCTTGGATGAGTTGATTGCTACAGAGGACTGAAGCAATTGAGCTTTTAAGGGCTGTGCCTAGGTTATTGTAACAAGATTAAAACAAGAGAGTTTGGGGTGGTTTTTAGTCTAAAATAAGGGTGGCTAAAATCCTAAATCAAGGGCTAAGAAAGGAGAAGTCGAAAGGAAAAGAAGAGAAAAGAAAGAGAAAGAAAAGAAAAGGAAAGGAAAGAAAGGAAGAAAAATAGGGACATCCGCCTAATGTCCCGGTTTAAGGAAATTGGTAAGAGGTTGTGCAGTGCCATTTTATTTTTATAAGAATATTTAGAACTTCATTCAATTGATACTATTCAATTAACGATGTTTAAAGGTGTACATGCGAAACTCGGTGCATACGCGCGAAGCTCGAATTACACGCGCACTAAGCTTTAAATCGGTAAGACTTTTATATAAGTCAGTAGTAGAATTTTATTGTTTAGCCTTTATAGGAACGATGAATTGAATTATTTTAATATCATGGATAAAATTAGTCATCGAGTTTAAATTAAGATTGAATATTGATATAATCGAATTATGGATGGACTTTGATAAATGATGTTGACCTTGTGATTACATAGTGTGGGTTACTACTCTAGAGTAAGTCCTAAGTGATGATATCAGTACTTATATAATTTACATATTGTGATATACGAAGTTTTGGAATATTTTTTTATTGAGGAATTGGCTAAAACTCTTGTGACAATAAATTGCTAGCCTTGAATTGGTTCTGTAAAACCTTTATATAATTTTATGATCGTATTATGTTGTATAGGCCATATAGAAATGATTTGAAATTGTGTTGAGTTTATGATGAAACTATCGAGTCAAAATTGTGGTTGAGTATCAATATGTTGAACCATTAATGGAATTAGATAGATGACTATTAATCTTGCGATTTTATGATCTCGATGTTGACTCTAGAATTGGTCTTGAACGATGATATCAGTATTTAAATAATTTCAATATTTTGATGATTATATAAAAATGTAATATTTAAATATTCATGAGATGCTAAGAGGACCCATATTGTTGGTAGGGGTCTTAATATCGATATGTTGGATGATAATGTAGGTTAAAAGTACCTACATGAGTGTGATATTAGGCATAGTTATAGTTATGCCGTTAAAATGCAAGATTTTTTTTATGTGATGGAATTGATATCAAGATAGTGTGAGTTGTTATGAATCGTGAATGGATTTAATGAGTTGGATTAAGGTTAAATGAATGATGATAAACCATATATGGTTGCATGGCCTTATGATTTATTGAGATATGAGGTTTCATGTAGTGGGATTTGCATTTACATATTGTTTGCTCATATCACGGTGTTTGAGCTCATGTTTTACTCATGGCTTTCAACAATCATGTCATATAACATGAATTTTATCGAGATGCACTGATTTGAAATGCAGATGTGGACATTATTGATTTTATAAAAGTTCAGCATGAGGTAAGAGAACTTAGTGTAAATGTACATGTGTTTAAATGGTTTCATGAACGAAATCTAGATGGTTGACATGTCTTCTTAAATGATTTATTCATTAATATTGCTGAACTTGATTTTGAGATTATGGCACGTACTTATAGTAATCAACAAAGCATAAATGGAAATGCCTATGTAAGCAATGCTATTAGGCCTACATGCAGACTCAACAGACAAATGGTTTGATGAGATATTTGGACTTGCCATGCTGGGATTCTGGCAAAGTTACATACGAACTTATTAGACAAGGTTCTAATAAAGTTGTTACATGTCAGACATGCTCCAACATAAGTCCAAAACCTCAACTAATCAACGAGATTGGAGTTTTTACCATGGCTATAGGTACTACCCTTGTTCCATGGGAGCCCCTATTCAATCCATTGATAGCTATAATGAGAGTACTTTATTGATTTATTCATTTGGATGTAGACAGATTGATATTATAATTGATTCTTGCCATATCTCTATTATATTAACATGACATGATTGCGATTGTGTCTTGATTTGAAACTGAGATTTAATAGATGGTTTATTGCATATTAGACCTTAAGCCTGACCACAATCTCGGCCTTGATGAGTTGAGCTTGATGCATTATGTATCATGAACATTTAGCTTAAGCGGGACTTAAGCCTCAGTACATGTTTCAAAACCTGTGAGAACATTGATGTTTTTAAATGGTTTTCATACTGTTTGAATATTGATCTATTTATTGAAACTTATAACTATTATGCTCTTTTATTCAGTATGTTTTATAACAACTACATAAGAATTTGAAAACATTACATCTATGTTGCATGGGTTGTGAGATCGGGACAAGTGATGTCATTGTGAACTGTTATTGGTTGTGAAATCGAGACAAGTAATGTCATTGTGGACTAATATTGAATCAAGTCATAGTTAATGTGGATTGATATTGGTAGATGATGAATCATAGGTACTGATATTGGATAATTGATTTGCATTGTGGATTGATATTAGATAATCGATATATGTTGAGATTGATATTGGACTATATAATGGAATATGGTTGCTTTTATCCACAAGTGTCAAGAATAGGGATATTGATGTGCTTCAAAGTACCCTATTATCTATGAAGGAAATCGAAACAAACATGCAGCGGAATTTAAATCATTCGGCCTCCACCAGGATCGATTCGGAGAGTTGCCTGATTAGGGTTTCGAGATTTTACCTAACGTTTTCTTTGATTTCTGTCGTTGGTCGAGTCACAAGCAACAACCTTTCGTTCCTGCCTCTATGTTATCCACACGAGCGGATCTCACGACTCTTGAACATCTCACGATCAGAAGCCTTAAAGAGTGTCTTTTTGATTCTTTATAACCGAACTGCTAGCTTCGATTAAAAGAATACTTTTCTGTTTTCTAATTGTTGTTATTGTGCGGCTATGTTTCAGAAAACATCCTTTTATAGGTAGTAAATTTTACCCTAAAATTTACTGCCAAACAGAACTATAATCCTACTTAGAATAGGATTAGTTATATCCCTAATCCAATTCAGAATAGGATTAGTTATATCCTTAATCCAATTCAGAATAGGATTAATTAAGCTCCTCATTGATCCGTTCTAAGTGTGCGACCCAATAGGTTCTCAAAACAATGGCAATGACGAAATTGTCACAGGCAATGAGCGGTATCTAGCAACACATCATTGCTACCCATGTAACGAGAATGTCAATGACTCGACATAACCTTACTCGTGATAGATGTTACCGTGTAGTCTAATCCCTTTATCCTTTGATGTCTTGATTAGACACAAGTCATGAAATGTGTCACACTTGTATAGTCTAATCAGCGTTTCTTGATTCCTGAGTAGACTAATTAATCAAATAAAATCAATATCTCATATTGACTTATTCAAGCACGGCCATGCATTTCTTAGTCTCACTCTATCAAAGGGCCCAAGACATCACTCTTGTTATATAAGAGGGATAAATCCTATCTTGATCACTCAACATCCCACTACATAGATCAAGGCATACCCAATTACTACCTTTATAGTCCATCCTGTTACGAATGACATCTAGCAGCATTAAAGTATGCAATTCTCTATGTTGGGATCTCTGATGATCTCAAGTCAAAGGATCACATACACCATCATCACTATGAGAATCGCTTATGACACTCATATAACAATCCATGTAGCGTTCTCATAGAGGGTCGATCCAGTACATAGTTCTCTAACATGTACCTATGTGATGACTTGATATCCTATATCCATGACAATGGTCATCAGTCAACCACATACTAGTCTTATCGTATCATTGTTATCCTTGTTCATAATAATACTTGACTAGGGATATTTTAAGAATAGTGTGTTATTACTATTCTAAGGACATTATCATATAAGATTACATTACGCAGTTATAAGACAAATATAATAATGAACTATAAATAAAATGTCATGATACATAAAATGCCAAAGTCAATCATCTAATGAATGGTTCTAAGGGCATAATCCAACAATCTATACCTTAAAACCTTAGCCCACCTAGACTCTCTTAGGATATGATATCAGTATAAGTATGCAATGATTACAATCAAAATGGTATTTGGGGTTGTATTTTGAAGATTCATGCATTACATGTAGAATAGTATAAAACTACTTCTACACTTATATAATTGACTTACTGAGCTCTTGCTCACTAAATTTTATTTTATACTTTTTTCAAATCAAGCACAGAGTTGGGGAAATATTTCAGATCCATCCGAAACACTTTCGTGGTTTGAAATATAGTACTAACTCCCGAGGCGACTCTTATTACTTATTCTGGTATTCATTATTCTTTTCGCATGTACTTATTGTTTCAGGCTAATTTTGTGTCACGGTCTGTAATACAATATTTTATACTTTTTCACACTTTTCCATGCACACAGTATTTGTTGGGTTGTCTACGATGCCTTTATTTCCCACTTTTAATTAACAGTGAACAGTAAATAACCGTAAATTAATTTAATTTACATAATTAAAATATTTACAAACAGTATTTATATTAACATATACATTCCCTGTTACTATTACAACACTGTAGTACTGTAAAAGAAAGTCTGAACATATAAAAGAAAGCGAATATAACTCTAGGATCTACACTAGCTGCCTCGGGGTACTCACAACGCAGCCAATAATCCTCAAATGATATATCCTGTGATCATTGGAAATACTATGGAGAGATGAAAATAAAAAGGTGAGCAAACCACGGCTCAGCAAAGGAGTTGTATGCAATTTTGATATCGTTAAACTATATGCAGTAAAATCCTTTTGTTTTCCTATTGGTAAACTAAGCACACTAAAAGGAAGGATACTATAGTAGGCTAGGGATCTAGATGGAGTAAGGAAGGTATTTTGAAATACTTGTCTTGTCCCGAAACCTAGAAGCAGCTCTAAGGAGTAGAAATTTAAGTTGATATGAAATTCATTCAATAATTCACCATATAGAATATTTCTCATAAATTAGAAAAATAAATCATTTAAAATCACATAAATCATCATTTTGAAAGTAATTTAACTTTCACACTTGAAATCATCACTTTCAACTATAGTTAAATCACAGTAACAGTATGATATAAAGTTCAGTACGGTCACAGTTCACTAAACAGTTTCAGTAACAGTACAGTTCAATAAAATATCACAATAATCTGTAATAATAATGGAGACCAGGCAATACCCTAATGATGTCATGCTATAATCCCTATAGGGAACAGTAACAGTAAACAGTAAGATCTATGGCCATAGTCTATAAATGTTCTCAATCGTACACTGATCAGGTGTCAACTAGGACGCCGAAGATAGAATCAGTATTAACAGCTTCACACAGCAACAGTACAGTAATATACATGAGCATGATATGGGGGCCAACAGTCTCAAAACAATGTTTAAACAGTCATATCACCTTTATGGAAATCATAATACTCAATAAAACCTTCAGTCAGTCCATAAAGGAAGAATTAATAAAATAGTGAATATTATACTGAAAATAATTTATAAAATATTCACTATTCATCACTTCACTTTATAAATCACTTGTTTCACTATAAAACACTTGGAAGGAATTTCCAGTAACTTTATAGTAAGTAAGTTCGGTAACATGAATATTTAAATAATATTTTTTGTTAAATTCATAATTTATGAGAAATATTAAATATCTCAATTTCAAGGCTGGGATAATATTCAACAATCCACCAAAATATTTTATGGTATTTTTAGAAATTTTTTGGGTAAATTTCGGCAACATAACAGCTGCTAATACCCTAGCCCCTTGCAATGGAAAACATAGTTTAAACCAGCCAAACAGCCACAATTCCACAATATTCGAGGCAGTTCACTTTCAAAATAATTTCATGAAATTATTCGCATGAAAACCATGCATTCAAGATATCTGTACAAACTACATACGTGTCCCTTACTTGTCTGTGGAAATCGAGCTTCCCGATAGCACCAATTAAAAATCGTAACTCCCAGGCTGCAATTAACTCTACCAAAATTATTAGCTTATTAAATACTCATTATTCATCTCATTATGCAACCACATTTGATACTGCAAATATTTTCGCAGTATAATTTCTACAAGTAGTATAACATAACTTCTTCTTTCTGCGTCGAATTTTAAATCCGAGCATACCGACAGATTCCTTGTAATTCCTATAGTCTAAATCTACCCTCAACTCATCAAAATCAGCCATGGATGCATGTCCCCTTACCATGGGCGAATTCCACCTTAGCCAAATTTATTAGTTTTTCAACAATTCAACCTTACATTCTTGTTTAGCCTTGCTTATCTTTAATTTTGGTACCATTTTCATGCATAAAACACAATGAATCACTAAGAACCCATGCTTGGCTGAACACTCCTCCCATGGCAAAATTTTATTTTGCAACATTTAAATGAAACAAATGCTAAAAACATGTTTAACATGCTTAAAGGAGTAAGTCTACACCATTGGAATTGAAGAAAGCTTAATGGATAGTGAAGTACCTTACTTGGCCAAAACTTGGAAGCTTTCTTTCTCCTTGTATAGTGGCTTGTACAATGATCTATGGGTATGGTTATGTAAAGGAGAGAGAATAGAATATTTTCCTAGTTATAATTTTGGTGAAATTTTGGCTAGATATTGAGATATAGTGGTTTGAATTTTCTTTCTTCTTTTGTTCTTAGCTATGGCATGGGAGCCAAATCAGAAAGATAATGAATAGTGCCAGCTTTCAGCAGAAAGAATGAAGAAAATTTTAGAAATGGGCAAAATTACCAAAATGCCCCTAGTTATGAAAATTTCGGACAATTTTGCCTTTAAGTTTTCGCAATTGTAAAACGATGTAATTGCACTCCAAATTTTCGGATTCCATCATCAAATGATCATAGTAAATGTATTTTGATGATTGGAAGTGGTTTCATTGACATGTGATGCACGGATACTGAGAAATTTTGATTTAACCCCTACGACCCACTAACAAAATTTTCTGATTTAATAATCGGTTCGCAAAATCTATTGACACTGTGTTACACTACTTTTCATGTAGAATCTCATGATACTTTTACTTCGTCCCAATTCATTTTAGTTTGGATGAAATTTACAAAAATACCCTCGGGACATAACCATTATTTTCAAATTTGTTTATCATACTTCACAAAATAATGCAATTAGAGTATTTTGGCCTCCAAATTTCCATAATACCACTATTACACCTTCCATACACTATTTTATCAATCATTTCAATATCTGGGCTTTAAAATCCAAGTGGGGCCCACATCTCTATTCACTTGAAATTTACAAAATATACAAAATAAATTATTTATTAATTAATAATTAAATATTCGTACATGTATAGTACAAAATAATGAGTTCTCCCATTTTGCTACAATACTATAGATAGGATGTAATCTAGAATAATGAACTATTGTTAAAATTTTCTTTCGCTCTATGTTATGATGTATCAATAGTGGATGAGTCTTAATGATTGAATGCCTTTAAGATTATAAAGTATGCTTGAAATTGACAATACAGTGATCATCACAGATTGATACATATATGAAATAGGAAAATAGTTATGGATATCTAAGGCTGTATAGAAAAGATACTCTCTGTACAGGAACTAGGCTGGGGCCTTGAGAACTAACTTTAAATAAGAGAGGTAGCTAACAACTATATATTGACACTACACATACAAAGACAAACTTGTTAAGATTGACAAGTGAAAAAAAAATGATGCCCATATTTTCAGTACTTACATAAGGTAAAGTGATAAGTTCGGCCTCCTAGTCGTGACAATCACAATTTCTTATTAGCAAACAATTCATTATGACCCATTTTTCACATTTCACGTATCAAATAATTATCTTTTAACAATAGCTCACTAGACACTAAAATCACATTACGATAATAAAATAAATTTCCATGACTACATATAACATTTTATATATATCATATAATAATTTTCGAAGACATCAATATCACATTGTCATAAATAATAATCTACATAGCCCATTTCCATAATAATACACTATGTTTCCCATTTCAATTCCATAAGGTATCATAATTCACACTCCCATAGGTAACTAACTCACAATAATCACATTTCACATCACAATGTCCTTATACATAATCACTTATGGTCAATCTCAACTTCCACATAACCTTTTCATTTTCTCCAAAATCCATACAATCAAAGAATCACATACCTATAAATTCTTACTTATACAATATAATACTAACAAAGCTTTATATATACCACTTACAATATCATTCATTTCAATACTTCAAAGTATACTCACAATTGATCATCATGTACCATTCTAAATAATATGATACTATCGATCCTATATACATCACTTACTGTGTCTTTTCTTTCAATTTTTCAAAATGCCATCACAATTAACTTAATTCACAATCTTACACAATATGTTACTTGCATCAAATTTATATAGATCACTTACTAATACTACCTAAATAATATGATACTAACAGAGCTTTATATATCTCACTTACCAAGGCACTAAAGCTTAGCAAATAAATTAAGCATACAAGCTTGACCAAATCACCAAGTCATCACTTTAGGTGCTTTACTACAATTCAAACACATATCAAAGCTTAAGATAATTTCATATATATGATAACAATGAAATTGGATAAAAATGAATCAACCTCACCCCAAATCAATCTCATCCCAAGTACTAAGCTTGGTCATGAGCTTCCTAGGATTTTCTTGTGCTCTTTCTACAAGTTAATCACACTAACACCTAGATCATATCATGAATATGATTATAATCTCAAAAATCATCACACACCATTAACTTTCCTTTAAGCTAAGCATGTGTCAAAATTCCAATACCTTCCTTCTTAGAGATTTTCTACAAATCAACACTATCACATATCTTAAAATCATCATATAAATTACATATAATTCTATCAAAGTAAGAAAACAATTCTTTAGCCTTTTTGCTAGCTTGGACGAACCTTTCTTAAACTTGGCTCCAAGCTTTTAGGGTATGGAATCAAGCTAGGTTTAGTATATTTTCACTCTTTCTCCTTCTTCTACCCTTTCTCTTCTGCATTCTTCCTCACAATTGTTCTTTTTTCTTTTCCTTTCCTTTTTTTCCCTATTGGTTGGCAGTCTCTCCTTTTCTTTCTTTTCTTCCTTTTGTCCTTGTCCAGCCTTCCTTCTTTCCTTCTTCTCTTTCTCTTTTCTTTTCTTTTTCTTTTCTTTCTTTCTTTTCCTTTGGCCAATTAGCCTTTTCCCTTTTTTTCTAGTTTGGCCGAACGGCCTAAGATGTCTCCCAACACAAAGCTTCATTTGGAGGCTTAGGAAATTTCGTAGCAATTTCTTAGTGGGATAACTGAAATTGACTTTGGTTAAATTATGAAGCCCTCTAATGGCCATGTCACGCTTGAAATCATGAAATTTCAAAAATGACGATTAAGTCCATAAGTCCAAAAACAACCATAAATAACAAACAATCCAAGTTGACTTTTGACCAACAAACAGTTATAAATAAATTCTCATGTGACAAAGTTTTATGCCTTGTTAACTAACAACTGAATTAGACAAAACCATCAAAAAATTACACAATTTAATGGTTAGGGGTATTTTAGTAATTTCATCCTTTTTACTAACCAAACCTTGACAAAAGCTTATCCAATGATTAGAATGAGTTGAATAGATGTATTTATGAGTGAGTGAAATGTTTGGGGGTTAAACTGAATGCTTAAACAAAAATTAGAAAGAAAGAGGATGTAGTTGGAATTTTTAAATTGTTAAAGGGCATTTTTGTAGTTTCACCATAAAGATATTTATTTTAGTAGAAAATCCTAGTTTCTTTTTATGTTGGCCAGCCATCCCCTTCATGTTTTCTTTCCACCATTGATGAAAGCTTGGTAAGAGAGAGAAAGCCACCTAAACACCAATGAAATCAGACTGAAACCGAAAACTATCTTCACCAACCCTATATAGATTTTAGAGCTCTATCTTTTGACACCAAAAACAAGTGCTAAAGAGGCAAAAATCTTGGAGCTTGGATTCCCTATAGTTTCAACCAAGCATAAGGAGGTGGGAAAAAGTTTCTTTTTCATGTTTTTAATGGTTTTAAGCTATGCGTTTGAGGTGTTTAAGCTTGTATTTAGCCTGGAATTGAATCAAAACCATGTCAATCTCTCTCTAGGGTTTTGACCAAGCAAGTATCTAGAGTTCATGGTGTTGTTTCATGAAGAAATGATGTAGAATGAATGTAGAACATGTGAAAAGCATGAATTTAAGCTTAGATTGTTGAAATGAGAAGTGTTACCTAGCATAGTGAATTTGACCTAGTGAAAGGGAAACTGAATTCATTCTTAATTTAGTGTAATTTGGGTCCTAGAATATTGTACAAATTAATATGAGACTGCTGGTGCAGTTAGAATCGAAAACGGAAGTGATTTTATGGTGGTTTCAAAGTTGACACCGGTGTTAAGTAGACCGAAATTAATTCTATAATAGGCAATGTATTAGATTTTACAAAGTTAAAGACTCTTTGTAACTGAAGTGTGGTGAATTAACTGAATTTATGTAATGTTTTACAACTTAGAAGTGAGATATAGAAATACTGATGCTATTAGGTATTTCGATGAAAACCGAGAGGTAAGGAATATATGTAAGAGATGTAGAGATACTGTGTTGCATTGATTTTGATGGAATTGGTTTTATATGATTGCATTAGACGATTTGGTTTGATATTGAGAAAACTAGCATTGTGGTTTTTAATTTGTGTTTTTGTGCAAGAAGGTTAGGGTTAAAAGTACCATTATGCTACCAAAATTTCGTAAACTCGATTTTAGATCTTAGAATCCCAAAAATAGATTGTATTTGGAACCAAATTGAAGTTTAGTGGAAGAAATGAATAAAAGTTACAATAGGTCGATAGAAGTACCAAATGTGAAACTCAGTTTTTGGGATCGATTTTAATGTTTTTCTTAGTTTTTAAGATTTACTTAGATATTACAATCCTTCTTATGCGTAAATAAAACATTTTCAATATTGAATTTCAAACTGAGAATATTTATCAAGTTTTTATACTTTAACTTTAACTGTCACTGTCATTGATTTCATTGAGTTATGGACTGATTGACGATTATTTTGTATTAGATTGATTTCCCAAGAGTGTTTTCATTGTTTTATAAATTATTTTGAAACTGTTTGGCCCCATATAAACTTTTAAGTATATCATGTTAACTAACTTTTACTTTACTGTACTGTTTATTGATTGATTCTGATCACATCATTAGCCATCTCAGTTATCACCTGATCAATGTACACTGAGGACACCACTGTGACTATGTCTGTATGTCTTATTGTTACTAAATTTCCCTTCTTGGGTTACTTTTATGGCATGATATCTTTTGGGTATTGCTTAGTCTCCATTGTACTGATTTACTAAATTGAATTACTATATGGTTACTAAATATACTGTATATTGAAAACTGATTACCATACTGTTATTGAATTTATTGACTAAACTGTTTATCGAATTTGAATTGTATATTGTCTTTTGATTGAATTACTAAATTGTTTACAAAATTGTTTTCACACTATTATTAATTGAACTATCAATTGCTTACCCCCTATAGTCAAAATTAGGGACCGGGACAAGTGAGATGCTTTAAAGCATCCTTCTGTACTTAACATGGTTTCCTAACTGATTATAGCATCCTTCTGATATAGTGTCTGTTTACTAAATCGATAGGTTCTTTTAAAACATATATAGATATACATAATATCAGCTCTGTTATATATTTCTTACTGGGCAATAGCCCACTCTTCTCTTTCCTTCCTCTAGATTATTTGCAATAACTCCGTTCAGCTAAGGAGGTTGAGTGGATTCGGTATCCCTTAGGCAGTTAGTTCCAGACCATAGAGGTATACTATTTTGTCTTTTTATATGTTCAAACATTATGTATTTACAGTACTACTAGGTGTAAATTATGCAAGGGATGTAAAACAAATAGTAATGTATTAAATGGCTATTTGTTTATATATATATATATATATAATATTATAAGTGAAATATATTTTCACGAATACAATTAGGGAATGATAAATGGTGTTGAAAGAAGACACTACAGATAGCCCAAGCAAATACTAAAATTGAAAGGATTGTTTGTATTAAATATCTATACGATAATGTAACAATTAAATTAGTATTAGGGCGAGGTTGGTCTAATGTTTGTCGTTGTCTTCGAGTCCAAATTGGTTTACATCCCTTGTAGTTCTATGATTGTTTGAATATATAAATGTTTGGAGTGACTGAAAGTGATTGTTATGTTTGTTTTGATAGAATCAGTAGGCGAAGGGGTACTGGTAAAGGAAGAGGCCGGAGACTGGCAGAACCATCTCTAGAGCCAACACCGAAGCCCACCCCAGGACTTGCACTCCCTTTATGACCTAATAGTCCAAATACTTGGATATCGAGCCTAAAACGGATGTTCATTGATTTTATTGCTACTTACAATGCTAATAATGCAAGAGCACCAGAAGTAGCACCACCACCTCCTCCTCCGCCAGCTCAAGCTCCTCCCAAGCCACAGCCAGTACCACCGTTAGTACCACAACCACAATCGATACCACCACCGCCAACACAATCGCAACCTTTAGAACCGGTGATTAGTTGTGTGTTAATTTATTGCAACAATTTAAGAAATTGGATCCATCAAAGTTTAAAGGTGACAATGATCCGTTGACGGCAATGAATTGAGTAAATGTTATGGAGAAATTATTTACATATGTGAAATGTACAGAAACAGAAAAAGTGGCCTTGGCTACTTTCTTATTGACAAATGAGGTAAAGCATTGGTGGAAGTCCATTAAAACAGTTCTGACAACTAGACATCCTGCAGTTACTTAGGATATCTTATTACATGCATTTAACAAGCAGTATATCCCCCGCACTGCTTAGAAAAGATTACAGGCAAAGTATCTAGGGTTAACTCAGGAGAGTATAACAATAGATCAATATGAGTCTAAATTTACTACTAGTAGTTGATTTAATCTAAAGACTGTTCAGAGTGAAGAGCATAAGATATACAGGTTTATGGTGGATTAAGGCCTTCTATTAGATCTAGGCTGACCCCATTTGATATTGCTACATATGATAAAGCCACTCACTGAGCTCAATTATGCAAGCAGGATTATAAGTTTCACCAGACTGAAGTGGGAGCTTGAGCTAAAGGTAAAGGGGAAGAAAAAGTTAAGGGTTTGAAGACCGATATGAAAAGAAATCAGCCAAGAAAGCCAAGGTGACTAGGATAAAAATTTCTTGAGATAAACCGGTTAGATCCACTACCACTTATAGCTCCACCACTACTCAGAGGGATGTCACGATGATGAGTGAACATTGTTGTAGGTGCACAATACCAGGCCCTGCTATTTATTTACTGAAGCTTATTTTCGATATGGACAGACTAGACATATGGTTAGGGATTGCCCACTGATTAAAGAGTCAGCAACAACAGTACCAACACCTACCAAGGAACTAGAAAAGGCTGCACCAACACAGTCGAGGAAAGCGATAGCCGCAAAGAAAGGAAAGAAGCCAGTGATGCAAGGCAGGGTGTATGCCCTTGATAAAGAGTCTACCGACACATTATCTGATATTATCAAGGGTAAGATCTCTATTTTCGATATGACGACACTTGTATTAATTGATCTGAGTTCTACACATTCATTTATATCTCCTGCATTTGCTACTAAGATACCTATAAAACCTAAACCTTTAAGGTATTCATTGTTTGAGAATCGATTTTTTTGTACTGTACACGTGTATATATGTAATTATTAATTTATTTTTGAATACATTTTGTAAATTATAAGTAAATAGTAATGTGGGCCCCACTAGATATTTTGAGCCCAAATGTATTTATGATTGAAGAAACAGTGTACGAATAGTGTAATAATGATATTATGGAAATTTGAGACACAAAATACCTTATTTGCATTATTTTGGGGAAATTAACAAACAAATTAGAAAATGACGATCACGTCTCGAGGGTATTTTCATAAATTATGCTCAAACTAAAATGAATTGGGATAAAGTAAAAATATCATGATATTCTACATGAAAAGGAGTTTAAGATAGTGTCAATAGATTTATCGAATCGATGGTTAAATTGAAAAATTTCGCCGGCAATCCGTTAGAGGTAAAATCATAATTTCACGCAATCGGTGTACCGCACGTTGACGAAACCACTTTTATTCATAAAGATACATTTAATAAGAGTACTTGGTGATGGAATTCAAAATTTTTATAATGGAATTACATAGCGTTTACGACTATGGAAGCTTAAGGGCAAAATTGCCCGAAATTTTCATAACCAAGGGTATTTTGGTAATTTTACCTATTTCTAGAAGAGTCTTTATGACTCCATCAGCTGATGGCTGGCACTATTCATCATCCCTCCCACTCACTTTCACTCCATAGAAGGAAGAAAGAACAAAGAAGATAACACCTAATAAAAACACAAGTAAATCTTCCTTATCTCAACAGACACATAACTAGAAAATTGTTTTACTCTTTTTCCTATTTCTAACCATACCCTTAGATCATTGAATAAGCCACAAATCAAGAAGATAGGAAGCCTCAATGATTCGATCAAGGTATGTGATTCACTATGCATTGTGATTCTTTGAATTCTAATGGTGTAGGAAGATTAAGTTAAGCATCTTAAACATGTTTGTAATTTATAAATAATATTATACCCTATGAGATTATTATAAAAATAAGGGTTTAAGATTTAAAATTACATGAGTGTAAGGCTCGGGTACTTAAGGGTGCTAGGGTTAGAGCCTCAGAAAACATGCTCAAGGCATTAATCTTGAGTTCTTCAAGAGCCTTGTATGACATCCTCGTCACTACCAATTTACATATATCTTTTTCTTTCACATACAACTTGATTAGGCTTGTTCGTCAATGTCATTTCTTCTTCTTCCAATGATTGGTAATTATTAGCTTATCAAATTCAAGTGAAACATAACTGTCATATTTATCTATACACTAGTCCAAAGCACAGGATCTTACACATCCTACGTAACCTAAATCCCCCAAAATCTTATAAACATTACTGTATTGTAGCACTGTCTGATTTACATAACAGCATAAGTATACCTTCAGAATTTATTGGGAAGCGTATCTCAAAAGTACACTATGATATCTCAAAAGCAAGCTCCTCTATTTGGAGTGGAATTTACTTCAAGAAATCTATATAAAAAAAATGATTGTAAAAGGGTGAGTTTATGCTCAGTAAGAAACATATGTAAAAGAGCGTACTATGCCTCTATATGCAGTTCTCTTGCTTGGCTCTATAATGTCATGTAAAACCATTATAAAGCATATATCATATACTTCCTTCAAATATCATATACAAATCAAGTAATTCAAATACTTTCGATTTCTTTATTCATTTGAAATCGCATATGTAATTATTCCATTTCTTCAAATACTTTCACGGATCTCAAATCACGTGAAATCACATATACATATATCTTTCGAATAACATGGAGACTATTAGCATTTTAACGGAATCATGCACTAGATAAATCTCATCAGGGATACAGTAAATATATCTCGTAAGGGATAATCCTGAGAGATGTCAAGTAAGTGGCGTACCCCCGTAGGGGCCAAGAATCCTCCCCTAGCCAAACATATAATAGAGACAATTGGCCAAATGTCGATAAGCCACGATGAACACTAGTCATGTGACATCTGTGGCACTGAACACCGGACTAGCGCTCCCCAGTCAAGTACATATACAGATAGTGCATAATCATCAAGTAGTTCATAGTCTCAAAACATTTGTCATATAGCTTTTTGCAATGACAATTATAGTTGTCTGAAATAGGCTTTAAAACCTCTTTTTCAAATAGGGCAGTCGACTAGTTTTGTAGGGCAGTCGGCTGCTATCACATATCTTGATTTATCGAAATTATTTTCTTTTAAAATTCTGATTTTTGAAATTTTGAAAATGCATGGGGCAGTCGACTGGTCCCATATAGCAGTCGACCGGTTTTGAAACAGAATGTTTCTGAAAACAAGGCAGTCGACTGGCTCCATAGGCAATCGGCTGGTTTTGAAACAAAATGCTTTTCTAGTAAATAGCAGTCGACTAGTCTTTATAGCAGTCGACTGTTTTGAAATAGAATGCTTTTTGAAAAATAGCAGTCGACTGGTTTGCATCGATTTTTGAAAATCTACGCTTTAGTTGTCTCAGGCAGTTGGCTGCTCCTAACAATTTTGTTAACTAGGAGGAAAGCTCAAAATTGACATTTCTTGTACTTAAATCAGCTTGTACTTCATCCCAAAACATTTAAAATATGCGGACATAGCCACCCTATGTCCATTACATACATTCCTTACCTCAAATACACCAAAAATGCCAATCACTTGGTTGCACCAATGATTTCCTCTTCACTTCTTCAAAGCTACAAATATCATGATCATAGAAACCTTTAAAAAAACATTTACAAGTAGGCTATACCAACTTTACACAACTCCAAACTATGGACAAAATCAGCTAGAACCACTTTAATCTCTTACCTTTGCTAGTCACCAAAATGACAGCAGATTTAGATCTCCTCAATCCCTTTGATTCAGCTTTCCAAATTAAAGGTATAGCTTTAGCTAGTGATGAGGAGTAATTTTCGTTAAGTGAGCTTAACGATTCGATAACAGAATAGGGTTGTTCTACAAGGTCAGCATGAAAGGAAAACTTGTAAAATTTGAGAGAAAAGCTCTTATGGCTGCTAGCCCTTAATGAGGATGATGACACATAAAGGGCTTCATTAAATGCATATTTATCCCTTTAACCATCTCAGCCATTGACTTTTTTTTGACGAATTGACTCTTTGACTTTCAATTCCTCTTATTCCTTCTATGTCCCATAAATCATTCATATATCAATTTTCATATATATTTACTTCATTCCAACTTGAAATACTTTACAATTATTGGAAAATTATAGGAAATTGGGGATTTCACACCTTGGGACAAAGCTGTGAGGTGGACGACTGCCAAAATAGAGAATACATTGAGTAGTGAGTGTTGGGCGACTGCCTAACTCTCGCTGTCAAGGTAAACCTAGGGCGAGGAAGGCCTAAGGGATGCTCACCGACGGCCCACTGGAACGCGCGAGGCCTTGGCATTATAAGGGTAAACCTGGGGCGTGTGTGAAGGATGCCTAGGGGATGCTTGCCAACAGCTTGGTGAGATGGGCGAGGCTCTTACAATAAAATAAAATGCGCGTTTTTATTGTAAGAGCCTCGCCCGTCTCACCAGGCCGTCAGCGAGCATCCCCTAGGCGTCCCACACTCCCTATGTTTACTCTTACAACGTCAAGGCCTCACTCGTTCCAGTGGGCCGTCTGCGAGCATCCCCTAGGCATCCTCGCCCCAGGTTTGCCTTAACAGTGAGAGTTAGGCAGTCGCCCAACATTCACTAACTTAATGTATTGTCTGTTTTGGGTGATCGCCACCCTCATAGCTTTGCAGTGTCTCAATGGTAACATGAGTGTAAGGCTAGGGTACTTAAGGGTGCTAGGATTCGAGCCTCAGAAAACGCGCTCAAGGCATTAATCCTGAGTTCTTTAGGAGCCTTGGGACAAAGCCGCTAGGGTGGCAATCGCCCAAAGCAGACAATACATTAAGTTAGTGAGTGTTGGGCGACCACCTAACTCTCACTATCAAGGCAAACCTGGGGTGAGGATGCCTAAGGAATGCTCACCGACGGCCCACTAGAATGGGTGAGGCCTTGAAGTTGTAAGAGTAAACCTGGGATGTGTGGGACGCCTAGGTGATGCTCGTCGACAGCCTAGTGAGACGGGTGAGGCTCTTAGAATATGTGATCCAAAAAAATAATCTATGCAATAATATAGAAGTGACATGTATTAGATAATCTACAGTTACAAAAATAAGATTAACAATAATGGTAAGATAACTAATTAAACAATACTAACCTGAAGAACCAAAAGACATCCACAGAACCATCTTGTTTTTCCTGTCATTACATGGCTTTTGTTGCGAAACTTACTAACTCCGCTTTTTTTTTCGTATTTATGCCTGTTGAAAGGCATAATAAACAACCTAAGGCATATAAAAGGAATTTTGCCTTGATCTCATTTGAATTAGGAGGTAATGATGGAATTTGTTCTTCCAATTCATTAAGCAACATGGAACCCTTATGAACATGAAATTGTTTACAAACACTTGATTTTTTTTGACTCATTAATTTTAGATCGAACAAGGGAGCCCTTAGCTGAGACGCCAAGAATGACAAATACTATTTCAGGAGTCAACGATATCTGATGACCATACAAATTCAAACATCGTTTTTTAAAATCTACCTTTTCAATCAACCACTAGAAAAGATCCCTGTTCAATTTATGCTCCTCAATATGTAGCAAGCCTCCTAAACCAATACTATAGATTGAATTATGGCATTTTGAATTAATATTTTCTAATAACTTATAAAATCGATGTGGATTACAACGTGTATCCCCAAAAACCTACATTTAAAAATATATACCAAATTAGTATAATTTTATTAGAAAATTGTTATCTATAAACAATTTGTTAATCATTTATGTTATAAAACAATATCACACATTCATTAAAATCACATACCTTGTTCAATTTTGAATTCATAACTTTCTTTTCTTTACCATACCGCAGACAGTCAGTACATGCTAATTCATCATAAACTAATTTCGTATCATTAGGAAGAGATAAAAATTCTTTTGCAACCTATCAAAAAATTAATTTTAAATAAAAGATTATATAAACATTTTATATGATTTGATTTACAATATGCATATAAACTGAATTTGATAAAGATTTTTACCTCATTCAAGTTTGTTATCTTCTTTAAATTTTTCTTCTCAGTGCATACTGATTGGCTGTATATCATAAAGTTAAAAAAATGTCATTCTTAAAAGAAAATACTATAAACTGAAATAGCTAAGGAAATTTTCATCCAATGTAATGCTCTGCAAGTGCACAGATAGAGTAGTCAACTGCTATATAAAGGCAGTCAACTTCTATTTTAAAGCATTCATCTACCTATGGAAAAATTCAAAACAGAATGATACTGGGTCAATACAGTAGTCGACTGCTATGTAAAGGCAGTCGACTGCTATTTTAAAGCATTCGATTGCCTATAGGAAAATTCAAACCAGAATGTTACTGAGACAATAGGCAGTCGACTTGGTTATTTAGTAGTCGACTGCTTACGCATTCTAACGTTCTATTAAAAATTTTTTCTTTAGTAGTCGAATGCTCCAATCAAGCAGTCAACTTCCCAGATAAATTTTGACCACTACTGCACAAACATTGAATTTCATCATTTTAGCGAAACACTTATAAAACCAGGTAGTTGATTGCCTGCAAACATGTAAATAATTAAAAATCTTACTAGTAAAAAATATAACAATTCCTTGGTCGCTTTAGAGGATGCTATTTGTAAATCATTGGTTCTTCACAATTTCCATCGTTTATGCAATTCTCTTCCACAAACTTACCCATTGTTAAAAATATAAGTAGGGAATAAAGAAGAACAACTATTTGATTGAGGTTAGGCTTAAGGTTTAGGATTTATAAAATATTGAAACAGCTACAAACTGGATTAAAGGTGAAATAGAAAAAAATTGGAATAAAGGGATTTATGATTTAGAACTTAGGGTTTATGATTTAGGAATTAGGGTTTAAAAACAGTGAAAAGGTTTATATAATAAGAAGAATAGTACTGTAATTATAACAAGGTTATATTAGTAATATAATACTATAATTTAATAATATTTACGAAATAATGTTAATTTTAATAACTGGTTTAGTAGGTTACCAGGTTAAAGAGCTTTTTAATTTTTAAAATTTAATCAACGGTTTATATTATATTTGACTAATTCAATGGTTCTAATTCAATGAACTTAAAATAAGGTCAATTTTTGTGACTTTACTATAGAATTTGCCTAAAATCTATCGGTAATCTAATGGCAATTCATCGGTAAATTAATTAAAATTTTATGTTTTTCAGAAAATAAATAAAATATCATTTCGTCAGCAATTTTTCCCTTTTTCATTGGTAAATATCTACCTGAAAAGACATGTCTTTTGATAGTGTATAGATTAAGAAGGGAGGCACAAGCTACCTTGGAGGTGGCTAAATTGTTGGGTCTATCACCGTTAGCAGATGAATAGGACATTATAAGAAGCTTGATGGAAGCTGAAATAGAAGAGATGGCAAGAAATATTTATCGAGATCAGTAGATGTTTGGTGGAAACGACTTTGTTCTTCAAAGGGAATGGCTTGGCCGATGTTTTAATGCACTAAGAGTTAAATGGTTCTACATCAAGGAATCAGCAATTGACAAGATTTAATCCATTTTTGTCACTTTAGGAATTTTACAGTTTCTTCGATCAGACGTTTGAAGTTATCAATTTTAGCCTCTCTTTGGTTTTAAATACATCTTTGTTTATCGGTCAAGCCAATTAATGGTTGTTCTGGCGAACCAACTCAAGTCTCAGTGCATACGGTAGAAGAGGGTTCGAGTTCAACTCACACTGAGGGCTGCCTTTGTTCTGAATGCTGAGCACTTTAATAGTATTTATAAACTTAAGGCCGATGTTTTGGAATAGACAGCATTTGACAGATCAAGCTTAGCCCCCATGGTCTCCTCATAGCTCCCCTGCGAACAGATGCCTTCTATACAGGTGATTTGTCTTCTTGTGTGCTACGTTTATTCCATGATCTTATTGGTGTGCTGATGTTTTCTGATGTTTCTTGCTATCCCACGATCATTTTGGTGTGCTGCGATGGCCTTGCTCCATGGTTTTGCAAAGTTCCTCTGTTACGCGATGGGTTGCGTCTTTTGTTTCCTCCTGTACAGGTGGTAAAGGAAATCATACCCATTGCTAATTTTTTGGTGTTGATTTATGTCCATGTTGGTCCTTTGATGCTGGTTCTTCAAAACGTAGATGTTGTTTCATTTCTGGGCAGCCTCAAATCTCAAATCAAGTACAGACCAGACAGAATTTTTTGCAAACCAGGTGTTTGTTTAAATGTCTCCCTTATAATCCTGTTCTGTTTTGCTCCTTGTTAACCTTGTCCCAAGATGTTTTTTGCTGCTTGCTTTTAGGAGTAATTTACCGATTTTGTAATTCCTGGGATGCTTGATGACAAGTGAATCATTAGGATGTCTGATGTTTCTAATTTGGACATTTAATTGTCCAATTAAATAAAGTTTTAACTTTCAAAAAAAAAATTAGAGGTTTGTAATAAAGGAATCAAATTCAGAATTCCATTTTTAATTATCAAGGATATTACACAAAATGTAATCTTGAGATTACCTTTTATATCCCTAATTAAACCATACAAAACATCCAACGAGAGAATAACCACAAAAGTTCTTGAAACAAAATTGTCATGAAATTTCATTGAAAAACCCATAAGACGAAATATTAACCTCTTAAAATCTAGGTCAATCTAGTCTCAACAAATTAATATATTAATCAAAGACAAAGAAAAACATATTTCTTATCTCAAAGAAGAGGTTGGATTCAAGAGATTAGAAAACCAACTATAGGATCTTAGGGTCCAAAATAAAATCAAATCACTGTGACAAACAATCTACTCAGATATATCAACATTTTGGCAACAAGAAAAACATGTGGTAGAATTACCATATGAAAAAATTTTGATGATAAACAAATTCAAACAAAATCAAAACCAATCCAAATGAATCAAGATATAAAAAATTTATGTAAAAAAAAAATTCAAGAGTTATTAAACGAAAAACTCATAAAAAGGTAGCTTCCCCTAAAGTTGCTCAGCTTTCTATGTCAATAAATATGCAGAATTAGAAAGGGGGACACCAATACTCGTTATCAATTACAAACCCCCTAATGATGCATTAAATTGGATAAGATACCGAATCCTGAATAAAAAAAAGACTTATTACAGAAATTATGTAATGCTAAAATATTCTTAAAATTTGATATGAAATTTGTTTTTGAAAAATTCAAATGACTGAAAAAGATAGGTAAAAAATCGCACTTATGGTTCCATTTGACCAATAAGAGTGGATTGTCATGTCACTCGGCCTAAAAAATGCACCATCAAAAGTTCAAATGATAATGAAAGAATCTTTAGTCATTACTCTCAATCTATGATAGTATACATCGACAATGTATTTACCTTTTTCAACAGATATTGACTCACACTTCTAACATTTATCAATTTTTATAAAAGTAGTTATGGAAAATGGATTAGTCATCTCTAAATCAGAGATCAGTCTTTTCCAAACTAGGGTAAGGTTTCTATGTCAACAAGTCTACCAAGAAATCATTATTTCTAGGTCATTATATGTGTGTATGAAACTGGCATATTAAGTTTCATTTTCAGAAAGAATGGATAAGACTAGTAAAACCCTTATCTTTTTTTTCTCTCTCATATGCAGGCTTAGGAGTAGTCGATGTGAAGCATTCAAAATGCCCTTCAACTTTGAAGCAACTACGGCAGTGGAATTCAGCTCTTAACTACATTCTAGTTTAATGGTACGGTGAAATTTCAATTGATTTCAATAAAAGTTTTTATATTTTCTTGTCTTTGGTGTCTATTTCTTTTGTACTAAAAATATTGATTAAAAAAAATAGAAGCAAAGAAAAGGGTTGAAACAGATTGGTTGTCACTTTCTATAGTATACCAAGGCCTCCTCATTCCAGTTGCGAAAAATCAGAATCTCAAGTTCATGCTCAGGCTGGAAAAGTTGAAAACTCCAAGTAATGGTGGGCCTCTTACTAGATATCTAAATCCAAATGGTCAGTACAACACGATTTAGCTCACCATCCCAATTTCAGTAACTTCATACACCAAATTAATACATGGTCTATTTTTCCTCTAGATAAGGAGGAGCGCACTAAGCTGAGAAAATAGGTTTGTGCTAAGATAAACGAAGCTAATTGTCGTTTTGATATTGATTGATATTACGTTGAATCATGTGAATTATCATGCAGATCGATTTTGAAATAAAATATTATTAATAAAAGTATTTGAGATTTTTACACATGTAATTTAATTATTTTAATTGTATTCATATTTTGAAGGTGATCGTTTGTTTTACAATCTTTCTTTTAATATAGTGAAAAATACTATTAATCCCGTAAATATATTCTTTATGTTTTTTTTCCATTACCCTTTTTGAAAGTAAATTTAGGATCTTAATTAATACTATTAGTGTGTTGCTTAAATTGTTGGCCATTTGGCCTATGTTTTAGAATCTTGAACTTACTATACTTAAGTGAAGCTGGCAATTGTCAACAACCTTTTAACCAAGTTATCAATGATGAGTTATGATATATTGTAAGGTTGGAATTCAAATTCAAGTAACTCCACCCCTATCTCTAGTTATTAAAACTTTGTTTGGAATTCACTGCACCAATTCCAACACTAAAACAAAAAAAAAATCACTAAAGACCAAAAAAAACCAACTATAAATTTAATTTTTTACCCTTTCTTTTAAATATTTTATTATTATTTTCTTAAAATTATTTTTATTTATAGGTCATTTTATGTTTTGCAATCTCGTTAGAGTCATTCTCACCATCCATCCAAGCTAACACTAAATATTTCCTTTGTAACAAAAAAAAAGTCAAGCTGACAATTGAGAAGTCAATCACTTTGAGACTAATCTATTCATGTTAAATCCACCGAGTGAAATTTATCCACAGCAAATGAGATTCTTGGTTGCATATTAGCATTGATTAGTGCTTATTTAATTTAATGTTTGTTAAATAGCAATTCCATGTTTGTGGACTAAGATGGATCTTCATCTATCATTATGCCCCCTCATATGGTAAGAATTAATGTTGAAAGAAATTATTCCCACCCAAGACATCTAGAAAAGATTTGTTGCAACCCATGGGATGGGGCTCAATTGGCAACACAGGCTAAGTTTGTGGGAAGAGCTCTCAAGTTCGACCTCAATTAAACACACCTTTAGGGAGGGATAATGAGCTTTAACTGTGACGAAATCTCAAACAAAATTAGTCTTAGACCGTTAAAATGAATGAGATACATGTGATTTAAACCAAAAAAAAAAACTATTTGTTCCTTTACCAAACCATTCTATGTATCTTTGCATTTTAGAAGCTAAGGAAGCACAATGTATCTATCGAGATTTTCTTTAAGACTTTTTCATGTTTCTCTTAGTGGTTCAAATGACTTTTTTGGTGGCTCTTTGGTTTGTGAAGTTTCTTTCATATTGACAAAACTCAAAAGGGAATTCTATCTCTAAAAGGGCAAAAGTTGAGGGATGTTTTGGGCCATGATTTATGCCTTTGAAACACATATTGTACTGCTCAGTGACGGAGCCAGAAAATTTATTTACTAGAAGCTTCACTCTAATTTACCATTAAATCATTAATCTCTTATTTCGTTACACAAACAAGTTTTCAACATATTGTTAAAAATATATTATATGTTGTTATAATAACTAATAAATCAATATTAGCGTTTACAACAAATAAACTAATGAATGTATTTTCTCCTTTTCAATTTCTATCATTTTTACTATAAAATTGTTAATTCTTTTTAACTTTGAAACCCCAATGCTAGTATAAATAAACTTAAACTTTATCTACTAAACATTTCACTAAAAAAAATTTTGAATAAAATTTAATAATATATATATATACACAGACACATACGTTGGGAGTCATTGGGGGCTTGAGCCCCCACTTGCCCCCATGGAGCTCTGCCCCTGGTACTGCTGATTCTGACAGCTGTTATTGCTCACAAGTTACAGAATATAAACATATTAATTTACAATTGCTTTCAAAAAAATTTTACAAGTCAGGTTACTATGAAATATGAATGAAATGATGATTCTTTGTGGAAACTTCCAAGATTTGATTCCTTATTGTTCGGCATCCTAAAACAATGCAGATTTTATTGAAACTTTGCTTGTGAATTGTGAATAGAAGAACAGCCCTCCCAACTCTCAGGTCTCAGCCATAGATGAGGTTATTGATAGATGGTCCGGACTCCGGAGTATCATTACATGAGAGAAGCTTGGTTTTGGGCTCTGATGTTGCAAGATATTTGCATAAAATCCTCTAATCGTGAGGGAATCGCTTGGTTTATGGATTTTAGTTTTTTTTTTTCTAAAATTTGAATTTTTTAATTATTTAATCTCTTTCGATTTTACAATTTTTTTGTCAAGAATCTTACATTTTCAGTCATGTCAAAAACGAAAAAGATTTATATACGATACATTGATTATATATAGGCTCTATATATTGTCGATACACTAGATGGTGACGTCTTGTCAATAAATATTTATAAGAAAATTAAAAAAATTATTTATATTTATTTTTAAGGGTTTAATATTTTTTAATTTGCTTATTGTTAAAGTGTATAAAAATTATATACTGTCAATGTATCATATATAAACTCACATAAAAAAATAGGAAAGAAAACAAAACCTTCCTCCCTTAATTTTTTTTATTTTCCCCCTAAGGATTCTTCTTTGGTTTCAAGTACGTTCTTATCTTCTTCTCATTTGGGTCAAAATTACCCTTAGCTATCAAAGATATTACATCCTAATTCCAAAATAATTATTTATATATTAAAATAAATAAATAAATATGTTAAATAAATTAATTAAATAAATTAATTAATTAACATCCTAAATAATTAAATAAGTACGCTAAATAAATAAATATGTTTAATAAATAAATTAATAAACAAAACACTTATTAAAAATCCTTTTTTAAGTCAATAAAAACTTTTTCTTAACTATAACATAATAGTTAATTTCATTACATCTAAAAATTATTTACAAGTTTGCAAGTATCATGATTTTGTTAAATAAATTAATGATCAATAAATATTGTGGTCACTTAAATTTCAAGTATTATTTTTTTATTTTTTTATTTTAATGAATTGACATATAAAAGAAAAAAATAGACTTAAATTCAAATGGTCCAATAATAAGACAGACCCTATAAATAAGTTTTATTTTCATTAATTAAATTAATTTAATATAGTAATATTTTGTTAAATCAAAATAATTTACATATTAAAAACTCTATAAACAAAAGAACCAAACAAATAAATATGTTAAATAATTATATAAATAAATTATTTATTTTAGACCTTCATAACCAATTAAATAAATAAATGGTTACTGTTTATGCATCTTAGGACCGTCTAACATGACCGAAACAAATAAATAGCATTTATTTATGAATCGTAAGACCTTCTAACATTACCAATATCAATTTCATGCAGTAATGTTTTGGTAAACAAAAATAATTTACATATAACAAACCTATAAAAAAAGGACCAAATAAATAAATAAATATGTTAAATAATCAAATAAATAAATTAACATCTTAAATCATCATTATCATCATCAGAGTCTTTATCCCAATAGATTGAGTTGGCTAAATGAACTAATATCTAAAATAACGTTAGATCGACCATATGAATTCTCCTCCTTCACACATTTCTATCCAAGACAATATTTTCATTCAACTCTAATATCTTAATATCTTTATATATTTACGAATTACTTCCTTCTAAGTCTTTTTCGCCCTTCCTCCAATCCTGACCTTTCTTTCCTCATTCATAACCTCCATTCTCCTAATTGGAGTATCTACAAATTTATATCATACGTGTATAAACCAACATAAATGACTTTCACATATATTGTTTTTGATAGGTACCACTTCAACCATCTTGTAGATGTCTTCATTTCTCATTCCATTCTTTCTCGTATATCCACACATCCACTGCAACATTCGTATTTTTACTACACTCATTTTTTATGTATGTAGTCTCTAAATCGCCCAACATTCACTATCATATTGCAATGTTGATGTAACAACTATCCTGTAAAACTTGCTTTTTAATAGAATAGGAATTCTTTTATTGCACAGCACACTTGTGACACTTCTCTACTTACTTCATCTAGTCTGGATCCTGTGGGTCATATCACCATCAATCTCTCCATTCATCTGCACTATGGACCCCAAATATCGAAAATACTCCCGATTAGGTATCGCTGCCCCATCTAACATTACTACTGTAGACACCTTATTTTGTCCGGAGTCTTAATTTATAAAAATAATTAATTGGATTGGGTGATATTGTATTTTAATTTGACAATTTAGAATTAGGTTAGAATTAAATTAGAATTTTTAGGTTTAGAATTAACATTAATTAGTAAATTAAAAGTTAAAATAGGATTTAGGAATGATAAATAAAAAAAAAGAAGAGATAAGAAAATAAAATAAAATTAATTTTAGGATAGGATAATTAGATTTTTTAGGATAATTATTTAGATTAATATTAAATTTGATAGAGTTAGATTAACATAAGAATTAAATAGATAAAATATTAAAAATAAGAGATAATTAATAGAATAGGTTTAGTTGTATTAGGACTTTAACAAGTTTATGACTATAAAAAGAGGTTAAACCCATAACTGAAGGGGGAGCATTCGGTTCAATCAAGGGAGCTTCAAAAAAAAAAAACAGAGCCTTACATATTTACCATTGCCATCATCTTTGTCATTACCCGTTACAATTTCACTACAACTGCCATCGTACCCTGCTTTGGCCATTTTCATCCCTGTTTTGTTTTCTTCTTTCTTCATCCATCATCATCTTCAACACTTGCTGCTCGCACATCGCCGCCAGATCCAAGCCACCGCTACTGCTTGCAAAACACCGCCCCGCTTACTATTCCAAACCAGAAAGATATCACTATCCACTTGCGCTACTACCTACAGCGGTTCTGACTGCCATTGTGTTCCCTACTTGATTGCATCATCTCCATACGCCTATTCGCCTAACACCGCCTGTCATCCGCACCAGTTTCTTGCTTACGCCACTGTTTGGGTCATCATCAGAGTTGAATATCTACAACCGTTGCTTGCTGCGTTGCTGCCTGTTTGTCCTGTTCTAGCCATTTGCTTGCATTGTCCTTTGCTAAGTATCCTAGCCGAATCGCATCATCGTTGAAAGCTATCACCGTTGCTGCTTAAAATAAATGAGCAGATTGTTAAAGTTTGTGATATGACAAAGTATACCCACTTTGGGCCAGGCCCAAGGTTCATCAAAGACCAGCACGTGGCAGGATATCACTGAGCTACGTGGCCTTAGACGACATAGACTGCGGCATACCATCTGTCGCCAGGCGACAAACTCTCAGCCTATCGCCTGACGCCACAGCGCGACACGTGGCATCAGTCCGTCTACCGACTTGCGACAGACAAGATAGGCTGTGGTATAATATCTGTCGCTAGGCAACAGACTCCTAGCCTGTCGCCTGATGTCATAGCGTGACACGTGGCATCAATTGCGACAGACAAGATAGGCTGCGGTATAATATCTGTCACTAGGCGATAGACTCCTAGCTTGTCGCCTGACGCCACAACGCGACACATGGCATCAATTCTGTCTACTGCCAGGCGACAGACCCCTGATGCCATAACATGATTCGCGGGATGGTCTCCGCCAGCGACAGGGTTCGAGTTTATCCATACGTGGAATTTGTATTACATCTGGACACAAACTCTTAGCAAAGTTACGTACTTATCCCCAGGTAATTAACCTAGAATATTCGCTTATAAATAGGCTTCAGGTATAATCTTATTCCCCAATTTTTGACTACTGGCTTTTACACTTCCCAATTCAGAAGAACTTTTTGCTGACTTAAGCATCGGAGTGTCTACGCAGGGAATCACCCATGCGTCTCTCTGACTTTTTTTATTTTACAAAAACTTCTTGGAGACACGTGGAGGCAGAATATAACATCGACGTCAGCACATCTTTATTGTTGTTTTGTGCAACAACAATTGGTGCCATCTGTGGGAACGGATAAAAATCCAACTAATACTTTCAAAGATGGTGAGAACAAGATTTACAAACGTAAGGGCCGGGAGTGAGGAAAACTCTGTGAGCTCCCCTGAACAACAGAATCACCATAGGAACCAGGTGAACAGGGAAGAAGAAAGAATTACTATCTCGGCAGCAAAATTCGAAGCTCTGAGGCGACAAAGCGAAGAAACTACCCAGGCACTGAGAGCCATGGTGGATCTGTTCCAAGGAGTTCTCCCGACACTGAATCTGCCGCCTGCCGTGCAGAACTTGGTAGGAGGAACGAGCCACAGGGTTCCACCGCAGGTGTTTGGATGACAGGAGGATGCGACAGCGGCAGACCCCTATCGGCGGCGAGAGGTTCCCCCTGTGGAAGAGAATGACATTCATCAGGATGCGGCAGGACAGGAGAATGGGAGGCCTGTCGTAGGCATCCAGCGAGAGGTTGAGGAAGTGGCAGGCTTAGATCCTACGGCAGGGGTCAGGCGACAAACTCCATATGTGGGGCGACAGGAGGCTGACAGGGTGACAGGATCTACCGCCCACCACTATGACTTGTCAAATTTGGCTGGTACCAACTTAGAACATGGTATGGGAGGTGCTGGAAAGAATGATGGTGAAGATCAAAGCACTTGGGGAACTGGGTCGGAGTTTGACCCCACTTAGTGCACACAGATGGTACGAACAAACGCACCTCAAACGAAGGGTAAGGATGTAGTCGTAGACCTACCTGATTCGTCTAATGCCCGAAATCAGCTCGCTCCCCCCGTAGACATGAAGAAGATGATTGAACAGGTATTAGAGGAGAAAAAATTAGTGTTTGCAGAACAGAGCCAGAGAAGAAGAGTACCGTTCTGCACGACCATCTTGCAAGAACCTTTGCCCTCTAAGTTCAAAATGCCGCAGATGGCCGCATACACCGGGAAGACGGATCCCTATGATCATATGCAAAACTTGAAGGAAACCGAAACAAACACGCAGCGGAAATAAATCATTCGGCCTCCACCAGGATCGATTCAGAGAGTTGCCTGATTAGGGTTTCGAGATTTTACCTAACGTTTTTCTCTGATTTTTCTTTCGTTGGTCGAGTCACAAGCAACAACTTTTCGTTCCTGTCTCTACGGTATCCACACGAACGGATCTCATGACTCTTGAACGTCTCACAATCAGAAGCCTTAAAGAGCTTTTGATTCCTTATAACCGAATTGCTAGCTTCGATTAAAAGGAATGTTTTTGTTTTCTGTTTTAAAAAGTGTTATACGGCTATGTTTCAGAAAACATCCTTTTATAGGCAGTAAATTTTACCCTAAAATTTACTGCCAAACAGAACTCTAATCCTACTTAGAATAGGATTAGTTATATCCCTAATCCAATTCAGAATAGGATTAGTTATATCCTTAATCCAATTTAGAATAGGATTAATTAAGCTCCTCATTGATCTGTTCTAAGTGTGCGACCCAATAGGTTCTCAAAACAATGGCAATGACAAAATTGTCACAGGCAATGAGCGGTATCTAGCAACACATCATTGCTACCCATGTAACGAGAATGTCAATGACTCGACATAACCTTACTCGTGATAGATGTTACTGTGTAATCTAATCCCTTTATCCTTTGATGTCTTGATTAGACACAAGTCATAGAATGTGTCACACTTGTATAGTCTAATCAGCGTTTCTTGATTCCTGAGTAAACTAACTAAACAAATAAAATCAATATCTCATATTGACTTATTCGAGCACGGCCATGCATTTCTTAGTCTCACTCTATCAAAGGGCCTAAGACATCACTCTTGTTATATAAGAGGGATAAATCCTATCTTGATCACTCAACATCCCTCTACATAGATCAAGGCATACCCAATTACTACCTTTATAGTCCATCCTATTACGAATGACATCTAGCAGCATTAAAGTATGCAATTCTCTATGTTGGGATCTCTGATGATCTCAAGTCAAAGGATCACATACACCATCATCACTATGAGAATCGCTTATGACACTCATATAACAATCCATGTAGCGTTCTCATGGAGGGTCGATCCAGTACATAGTTCTCTAACATGTACCTATGTGATGACTTGATATCCTATATCCATGACAATGGTCATCAGTCAACCACATACTAGTCTTATCGTATCATTGTTATCCTTTTTCACAATAATACTTGACTAGGGATATTTTAAGAATAGTGTGTTATTACTATTCTAAGGACATTATCATATAAGATTACATTACGCAGTTATAAGACAAATATAATAATGAGCTATAATAAAATGTCATGATACATAAAAATGCCAAAGTCAATCATCTAATGAATGGTTCTAAGGACATAATCCAACAAAACTATGAGGCCCTAATGTTGCTACATGGATGGGAAGATGAGATAATGTGCAGGGCCTTCTCCTTAACTCTGTTCGAACCTGCAATGAAATGGTTTAATAGCTTGCTCGAAGGGTCTATTGCCTCTTTTAACCAATTGCGAAGTGAGTTTCTGAAGGCGTTTGCGGTGAATAGCCAAAGAAGGAAGGAACCGACCTATTTGCTCACCATTAAGCAAGGAGCCAAGGAGTCTTTGAAGAGTTATGTGGATCGGTTCAAAGACGCTGCCTTAGAGGTACGAGATCTGCAAGTCGGTATAGTTGTGGCAGCCATGTTACAGGGGACAAGGTCTGAGAAATTGCAAGAATCCCTGTCGCTAGACCAGCCAACTACCATCTCAGACCTGCTTTCCCATGCGAATAAGTATGTAACCCAGGAGGAAGTAATGAAAATGGTGGCAATAGGAGAATCCAAGGATGTAAGAAAACGAGGAAGAGAGGTCACTAAAGCATCTTCTAGCCAACCAAGGAAGTTTGAGAAAGCTCCCACGCTAAAATACTCTTCTTACACCCTACTCACAGAATCTCGAGCTTCGATATTAGCAGCTATTGAGGGGTCAGGTCTTATACAGACTCCAAAGAAGGTGTTGAGGAATCTGGGTCGTGATTTGAGGTCGTATTGTGATTATCACTCAGCACATGGACACATGACCGAAAAATGTAGGGAGTTGATGAATCAACTAGAAAAGCTAGCACGAGAGGGAAAAATAAATCGTTTCGTATGGAGAAGTGATAGAACTAACTATCCTGCGCAGAACAGAAGAAACAATTTCAGATATAGAAGAGGTGAAAATAGAGGACCTATTAGACGAAATGAAGGTGAAAGAAGAGATAATGACAGAAGGTTAGAAAGAAGGAATCGAGAGGAAGATAATGAACCCACAGGGCCAGTTATTAACATGATATCCAGAGGTGAGTCATTAACTGGCACTTCTTCCTCGTCTCAAAAGACCTACGCCCGACAGGCTTATCAAATTAATTCGGTGATGGAGGAAAAACATGATGAAGAGTTCATTACTTTCATGCCAGCTGACAGAGGTGATGTAATGATCCCTCATGATGACCCAATGGTGATTTCGGCGATAATAGTAAAACACCCAGTGAGTCGCATCCTAGTTGATAATGGGAGTTCGGTAAATTTGATTTACCAGGGTTGCTTTGAGAAAATGAACATCTCGAATGATAGACTGAAGCCAGTAACCACACCACTGTATGGCTTCTCAGGAGAAAAAGTGAAGGTGGAGGGCGCAGTTCAACTACCTGTGACATTAGGGGAAAGTCCAAAGTGTGTCACTCGGCAAGTGTTATTTATGGTGGTAAAGTCAACATCAGTGGCATACAATATGATCCTCGGGCGGCCATTGTTAAATGACATGAGAGCGATAGTGCATCCCTGCTATTTGTTAATGAAGTTTCTGACTCCCCGCGGTGTTGGACAAGTAAGGGGAGATCAAAGAAAAGCCAGAATATTTAATGTCGCATCCACCATATGCAAGGGGATTCAGAGAAAGGAAACCCTTACAATTGAAGAACCGCCTAAACCAAAACCTGATAAGGAGATGGAGACAATCCAGTTGGATGAAGGAGATGACGGGAAAATAATATATGTGGGGAGCCAGCTGCCTGAAGAAGTAAAAAGGGAGATAGTCTGATGCTTAAAAAAGAATTGTGATGTGTTTGCATGGACCCCAGCCGATATGCCTGGAATAGACCCTGAAGTTGTTTGCCATCGGTTGAAAGTAGTCTCAAGAGCAAAGCCAATAAAACAGAAGAAGAAGAATTTTGCTCCAGAAAGGCAACAGGCAATAAAAGAAGAAATCTCCAAGTTGTTACAAGCAGGATTCATTAGAGAAGTTAGTTATCCAGAGTGGTTGGCTAATGTTGTGATGGTGAAGAAACCCAACGAGAAATGGAGAATGTTTGTGGACTTCACGGACCTGAATAAAGCTTGTCCTAAGGATTCGTATCCACTACCTCGAATTGACAAGTTGGTAGATGAGACTTGTGGGTACGAATTACTTAGCTTCTTGGATGCCTTCTCGGGGTACCACCAAATCATGATGCATCCGGATGATGAGGAGAAGACTTCGTTTATTACCGATAGTGGGACATATTGCTATTGAGTAATGCCATTCGGCCTGAAGAATGCGGGGGCAACCTACCAGCGCATGGTAAATATGGTGTTCCAAGACTTGTTGAGCAACACCATGGAAGCTTATGTCGATGGTATGATCATCAAAAGCCGACAGGGAGAATCACATGCCGAAAAAATGACAAAGGTATTCAATGTGTTGCGACAATACAAGATGAAGTTGAATCCCAATAAATGCTCATTCGGGGTGAGGTCTGGAAAGTTTTTGGGACTCATGATTACTAATCGGGGGATAGAGGCTAATCCCGAGAAAGTTCAAGCTATTTTGGACATGAGGTCGCCCAATACTGTAAGAGAAGTTCAAAGACTGACAGGGAGGATAGCAGCCTTAAATCGTTTTTTGTCCAAATCAGCTGAAAGAAGTATACCCTTTTTTAAGGCAATAAAAGCAGGAAAGAACTTTAAGTGGACGGAAGAGTGCAACGACGCCTTTGAAAGGTTGAAAGACTACCTGAAAGAATTGCCTTTATTATCTCGACCACAACCCGAAGATCACCTCCTCATGTACCTCGGTGTAGGAGAGAAAGCTGTAAGTGCAGTCTTATTAAGGAAAGAATGAGATAGGGATTGCCCGATCTATTATGTAAGTAAAGTCCTGCTAGATGCCGAGACAAGGTACCCCTTAGTTGAAAGGATAGCTTTATCCTTGGTGATGGCAACCCGGAAGTTACGACCTTACTTCCAAGCTCACTTGGTGACTATCTTAACGGATCAACCTTTGAGACAAATACTGCAGAAACCAGAGCATTCCGGTCGTCTAATCAAATGGGCTATTGAATTAAGTGAATATGATATACACTTCCAGCCTCGCCAAGCAATAAAAGGGCAGGCGTTGGCAGATTTCATTGTAGAATGTACTGGCCGAGAAGTCCGCGAAGAAACAGAGTTAGTTTCGTGAAAATTATTTGTGGATGGAGCTCGTAACATGGATAGCAGTGGAGCTAGAATTGTGCTAACCTCGCCTGAAGGAGAAACTTATGAGTATTCCCTACGTTTCGACTTTCCAAGTTCGAACAATACAGCCGAGTACGAAGCCTTAATAGCTGGAATGAAACTTGCCGAGAAACTGGGAGTCAGCAACTTAATGGCCCATAGTGATTCGCAATTAGTGGTAAACCAGTTCTCGGGTGAGTATGAAGCACGAGAGCCCGCTGTAGTCCCTTATTTGCAGAAAGTGCAATTATTGGCACAGTCGTTTAAGAACTTCCAATTGACTCAGATAAACCGGTCAGAGAATAACCATGCAGATGCTCTTTCAAAGTTAGCTTCTTCTAGAGGAGTCAAAAGGGGTATGGTCAAAGTAGAATCCCTTGCTAAACCGAGTATTGAAGAAGAAGATGTCTATGATGTCGAAATCGGTGGCGATTGGAGAAGCCCAATCAAAGACTACATACTGGGGGGGCACACTCCCTACTAACAAAGACGAAGCTCGAAGGCTGAAGATGAAAAGTGCCAGGTTTATCGTGGTAAATGGGGAACTTTATAAACGAGGATTCACAATGCCCTTGTTGAAGTGTCTTGGGCCCCAACAGGCTGAGTACACCTTAGCTGAAGTTCATGAGGGAATATGTGGTGAACATTTAAGGGCTCGAGCCTTGGCCTCTAAAATATTGCACACGGGGTTTTATTGGCCTACACTGAGGAAGGATGCCATGGACAAAGTAAGAATATGTGAAAAGTGTTAGAAATTTGCCCCTATAACCACCGCGCCTGTTTCGTCTCTTCAAAACGCTCTCCAACCGACTCCATTTGCACAATGGGGACTAGATATCCTGGGGCCTTTCCCCTTAGGCTCAGGACAAAGGAAGTATTTGCTTGTGGCAATAGACTACTTCACAAAATGGATAGAGGCAGAACCTTTGGCTACAATTTCTGAGAAGAAGATGGAAGCAATGGTGTGGAAAGACATAATTTACCGATTCGGGATCCCTCGTGTGTTTAATGCAGATCATGGGAAGCAATTCGACTGTGATGCTTTCCAAAATTTTTGTAGTGGCCTGAAGATTCTCCTAAGAATATCTTCTGTGTCTTACCCACAGGCCAATGGGTAGGCAGAGGTGAGCAATCAAACTATATTGCACGGGTTGAAGACCAGGCTAGACAAGGCAAAGGGAGCATGGGTAGATGAGCTTCCAAGTGTCCTATGGGCCTACAGAACGACAAGTAGGGTGTCAACAGGTGAAACACCGTTTAGTTTGGTATATGGGACTGAAGCTCTCATCCCAGTAGAAGTTGGAGCTGAGTCACCCAGACTGGCCCCTTACATTGAGGAACTTAATTCTCGAAGACTAAGAGAGAATCTTGACCTGATAAATGAGCTGAGAGACCAGGCAAAAGTGAGTCTGGCTGCTTATCAACAGAGAGTGGCCACTTATTACAATGCAAGGGTCAAGAACAAAGAATTGCAAGAAGGAGACCTTGTACTGCGGAAGTCGGCAATTACAAACGCCCATAGGGAAGATAGAAAGCTCCGGGCTAATTGGGAAGGACCATACAGAATCAGAAAAATGGTCGGACCTAGCACCTGCACCTTAGAAACCTTGCAAGGAAAGAAGATCTAAAAGACTTGGAATGCCAACCATCTTAAGTTATATTGGCAGTAAACATTGTAATCTTTGCTTTATGATTGTTATTATTGTCTTTACTTTCCCATCTATTGCTCTATTACTTTACAGATGTTATTTTTCTGATTCATGAATAAAGGCCAGCCAATCATTTTCTACATTCTCTAACGCAATATGTGAGACAGATTATGTGTTACAGGAATTGAAATGAGGCAACAACTGGTAAACTAAAGTCCCTAAGCGAAAAATGCGCGAGATGGGCAAACTAAAGTCCCTAAGCGAAAAATGCGAGAGACGGGCAAACTAAAGTCCCTAAGCGAAAAATGCACGAGACGGGCAAGCTAAAGTCCCTAAGCGAAAAATGCGCGAGACGGGCAAGCTAAAGTCCCTAAGCAAAAAATGCGCGAGACGGGTAAACTAAAGTCCCTAAGCGAAAAAAGCGTGAGACGGGCATACAAAAGTCCCTAAGCACACAAAGATACAAGACGGGCAAAACCAGTCCTTAAAACGCGAAAAGGGCGCGAAAAAGGCAATCCATGAAATCATCAAGCAAAAAGCAAATGGACAAGTGCGATATCCAACTAACACAAAGAGTAAAACATAGCATCTTACGAGGTACGTTGAAATTTTAAGACTAATATGTTGCAATAAGTTGACAAATTATGGTTAACACCTTGACATTTTAGTCATTATTCTAGTAAGTCCTTAAGCGGTAAAAACGCGAGATAGGCACAACGCTCGAAAACAGTTCATCTTTGAACAAGAATGAAAACGCTGTTTCAAAATAGAACTCGGCGAGCAACATGGTGTAAAGGTACACTTTATACTGCAAAAACAGAATTATGTCATATTTCTAATGCTTTAATACTGCTCTTTAGAATTTTGTGATGTAGCAGTTATAAAACAAGACATCCATTCAGAGAACAAAAGAGGACAAAGCTGCAAAAAGAAATAGTACATTTCATTTGAATGTTTACAAACAGAAGAAAATACAAAAAATCGTAATCTACACTAAGTACTAAATCATCTGGCTGAGAAGAAGCCGCCTCGACACCAGAGCCCTCAATAATCGGGGATCAGGAACTTGAGAAATTGAAGCACCAGGATCCTGGGGAGCAGAAGGAGCCATCCCGGATGAAGGATCATCACTTGAAAGCCCAACTACAGCTGCAGAGTCTAGCACAAGATCAACGGCTGTGGAATCAGAAATTTGGAACTCATCGTCGTCCAATCCTAGAAGTGCTTCGATGGACTCAGGCTGATCACCTGCCTCAATAGTCTCAAGAACATCACGCACTGTTGAAGGCTCAGCTTGGTCAAGTGCTTCAAAAGACTGGGGCTGATGTTGTGGTTGTCGAGGAGGCCACGGACCCTCAAGATTGTCCAATTCGTCTCCGGCACCCTCCTCCAAATAGGCGTCTGGTTCTTGTGAGTCGGGCTCATACGTGGTCCAAGGAGGAGCTGCGTAGTACTTGGCCTCCTCAGTGAAGAGCAATTCAGGAAAAGTCTCGCTTGGCCGATGCTTCTCTAGCCACGAACGAGCTAAATAGAAGCCGTACTTGATGAATCCGGCTGCAAACATTGCTTTCTTATCATAGCAATGTTGGGACAAGCGATATTCACGGATAGCCTCGGCTCAAACCTCTCTCTGACGGTCCAGTGCATTGTGCAGCTCCTCAATGGCTTCATCCCGTTACCTCTCCATGGCTCCCCGATCACTGACGGCCTTATTGTAAGCCTTCTGGCACCCTTGAAGGGAAGCTACCTTTGCTTGCTCTTCTTGGAGCTTTCACTCAAGATCAACATTCCTTCGCTCGAGATCGGCGTTCCTTTTATTTAGCTCCTCCGTCCTTTTGGGATAAGGGCGAAGCTGGACAACCTTGTTCATAAGCTCCATTCTCTACTCTCGAAGCTCACGAATGTCTTTATCAGCTTGCTCCCTAAGGGCCCTGTGTCGAGCATTAACAGTCGCAATTTGCTGAGCCGTCTAACAAGACAAAAAACAAACAAAGACTCAACAAACCTGACAAAAAAGCTTAAAAAGGAAAAAACTAATTACCAAACAAGCACAAAGCTCACCTTCATTGCAAGGTAGTCAGAATTATCCTCCGGCTCAGTCAGATTGGTGAAAAGCCCCACCTCGTCGAGATGGAGAATAGTGCTCCAAGCCAGACGAGATGCTATCCCGGCATCCTCAATGCTGTCGTTGTCATTCACTCCGGGATAGGTTTGGAAGTCTTCTCCACCTACAACGACCCCACTATCAACTGCATAGTGCCTCAGAGTCGGATCTGCCACCTTAGGCAAAATTGGTCTTGTCGACATTGAGCTGGCTTCGATAATTAGCCTCTTCCTGTATTTGCGCCTAGGCTGGCGAGGAGCAGACCTATCCTCAGCAACACGAGATCCACCCTCTTGACGGGCAGAATCACTCCTCTGGGACTCTGAGCTCTCGCGGTCGTTCGAACCACGATCAAGGACAAGAGGCCTCTTTCGTTTATTTCTCCCAGCCTCTTGTGTAGGATGGCATGATACACCAGCGGCAGGAGGAGGGGCAGTAGGAGCACGAGCTGGTACAAATGAAGGAGCACGAGCTGGTCCAGATGAGGAAGCCCTAGCTTGTGATTGAGAAGCAGGAGCCACTCGACCAGCATCATTAGCATCCCTCCTACACAAAAACTCCTGGAAGTTCATACCTGCACAATATAAGAAGAAATTAGCTGACCAAGTAAAACGCCACTCCCACGTATACAAGAAGTAAAAAGGAAATTAGAAAATTAAAAAACCACCAATATCCTCTAAACTATTCAAGGATGAATCCAAGGGGAAATCGACGAAGGGACTCCCAAAGGCATCGGCCCAAACCCACTCAAAATTCTCCTCTGACTGATCACTAGTACCCGCAGCCTCAAGGGTCTCATCCTCCGAGTCCGAAGAGGATTTATCTACAAGATGACCTACAGGGGCGGACGCTTCGGCTACGACTACCGGAGATGGCTGACTAGGACCAGCATCAAAAACACGTGGAGTCGCAGGCAAGTTAGACGGGGTAGTGGAAGTCCCAACAATGGTCCTGCTTACCCCCCAGCCGACAGCTGCAATATTCTCCGGGGTTAAAAGGGAGAATAAGTTACGCTCCACGGTAGAAAAGATCCACCGAATAGGCTCACCAAATTGGTCTCTCAAAGTTTCTGCTTTAAATCTTTCTGAGCGCTGTGAGTGGTCGGAGGTATCATGATTCCATCTCTTACGGATCCGTAGGTCGCTTGGAATCTCAACAACGACCCTCTCACTCTCAAAGCCACGCAGTTTATTGGGAAGATCCGAGAAGATTTTATTATTGGAAACTCGTCGGTCTTCAACCGTTCGAGAGAGAACGTTATCATCCCTTTCAACCCGCGAACTCTGAAAAAAACGCTTAAAAGAGGAACAGTTGGGACAATATCCAACTGACAACACACTATGGAAAACGCTACCAACTGGGCCCACGCATGGGGATGGAGTTGACACGGGACGATGTCCTTATACCTGAGAAACACTTCACCAAACTCCGGAAGAGGGAAGCAAAAACCGAAGGATAAAGAGGCCTTATGAACGGCTACACCATTTTTAACCAAGTTGGGTGTAGCCTCCCCTTGGACTGGAAGTCTATAACTATAACCTGACGGGAGGGGGAAACGAGTCCTAAAATCCTCTAAGTCAGCATTTGTCAAAGAACACAGAACACCACCGGTTCTAAGTGTTTTACCCGGACATAGCAAAGACATGGCGAAGGAATAACCTAATAGGCAACAGACCTGTTAGGGCGACAGACCTGCTAAACGAGAGACCTGCGGGAGACTTAGGCTCTACGCGAAAGACTAAAAACACCTGCAGGAGGCCTAAATCTGAATGCGAAAAGGTGATAAATAAGGCGACAGGTATGCACTTACTGTCACTAAGATGAGCGAGAGATCCTGAGCGACAGACTCCTTTAGGCGACAGACTCTTTTGACGAGAGAATTGAAAGATTGGCGACAGACCGCTGCTCAGAGGTTTTCGTGCACTCTCTCGGCGAGCCCCAGCTGTTTATATAGCCGCGACAAGGAATGCTAAACGTCGCGCCCGATCACGTCTGTCATAGAGTAGAGCTTTTTCACCTGCAAAAAATATCAGAAGAAGTAGCAAAAAATAGAGAAGACTATTCACGGTGGGCTGAAGCCCAAAAAACACATATTTATACTCTCTTGGTTAGAAAAATCCAACAAGAGAGTGGGGAGCAATTGATATGACAAAGTATACCCACTTTGGGCCAGGCCCAAGGTTCATCAAAGACCACCACGTGGCAGGATATCATTGAGCCACGTGGCCTTAGACGACATAGACTGCGGTATACCACCTATCGCTAGGCGACAGACTCTCAGCCTATCGCCTGACGCCACAGCGCGACATGTGGCATTAGTCCGTCTATCGACTTGCGACAGACAAGATAGGCTGCGGTATAATATATGTCGCCTGACATCATAGCGTGACACGTGGCATCAATTGCGACAGACAAGATAGGCTGCGGTATAATATCTGTCGCTAGGCGACAGACTCCTAGCCTGTCGCTTGACGCCATAACACGACACGTGGCATCAATTCCGTCTACCGCCAGGCGACAGACCCCTGACGCCATAACATGATTCGCGGGATGGTCTCTCGCCAGCGACAGGGTTCGAGTTTATCCATACGTGGAATTTGTATTAAATCTGGACACAAACTCTTAGCAAAGTTACGTACTTATCCCCAGGTAATTAACCTAGAATATTCGCCTATAAATAGGCTTCAGGTATAATCTTATTCCCCAATTTTTGACTACTAGCTTTTACGCTTCCCAATTCAGAAGAACTTTTTGCTGACTTAAGCATCGGAGTGTCTACGCAGAGAACCACCCCTGCGTCTCTCTGACTTTTTTTATTTTACAGAAACTTCTTGGAGACACGTGGAGGCAGAATATAACATCGACGTCAGCACATCTTTATTATTGTTTTGTGCAACAACAGTCTGAAACAAGAAACTAAGCAGGAAGGAAAAGACATTAATTAATTGTTGAGGTTTTTTTTCTCTTTCCTTTCATTTTATTGACTAATCAGTCTTTTTGGTGATATGAGTTGAATATTTAATATTTGACTTACTAATGTGTATTACTTGCCTGATAATTTAACAAATTTAAGAATTTAATTTTAATTGGTATGGAAACGTACATTTTGGTAAATGGGTTTGAAAATTGATATTAGTTTGCATGTTAGTTTAGATAAAATATGATAATTAATTTGAATTAATAATTGGAGAAATTTTGCACGATTTGTATATTTGTGGAATTTAATTTGCATGAGTAAATGTATAACGTTGTTTGTGTTATAGGATTTTAGAATTACAATTTTAGAAGACATGATCTTTAAAAACTATAATAGAATCCTTTAGGTTAACAAAAGAAATTAATAAATAAAAATAATTAAAGATAAAATTCAATAAATAAAATAAGTAGTGATTATCCGATGATAGAATCTTCGAGGTGATTGCGAATGAGTAACACTCGAAGAATTCTTAGGTGAGAAAATCCTTCTAAGTTTATCCAAAATGATGGAAGACTTAGAAGGCATTTTCAAAATAAACGAATAATAATTAAAGATAAAAACATAATAAATAATAAAATTTACATTCTAATAAAAATAAAATAATAAATAATAAATAAAGTTCATAAATAATAATAATTCCGATGATGGAATCCTTAAGACGATTGCGAATGAGTAACACTTGAGGAATTCTTAGATGAGAGGGTTCTCCTATGTTTATCCAGAACGATGGAAAATTTAGGAGATATTCTCAATATTAAATACCAAAAATCCTAAAAATATTAAAAATATATATATAATAATATTTAAAATAAATAAATAAAAGTAATAAAATAATTAAATAAAAATAAATTAAGGAATAATAAAATTCTAAAATACTTCCGACGATGGAGCCTCTTCATGGGAGTCGAATGGTACCCCTTGAATACTCTTGAGGTGAGAAGAGTCTTTTTAGAGTTCATTCAGAATGATAAAGGATTCTTAAGAGATTTTTCAATATTTAAACAATAGTATGAAATATTAAAAGGCCACATAACTAAGACTAAGTTAAAATAATACAAGATTAAAATGGTACCAATTTTGGGCGTTGTAGGGGTGCTATAACCTTCCTTACACGTAAACGAACTCCCGAACCCAAAACTAAAAATGTAGTCCAGTTTTTAAAGTCATTAGGTGGCCAATCACACCTAGGTTAAAAAAAAAGATTGGTGGCGACTCCATTTTAATGTCTAATGACCTAGTCATAGGAAACGTTATGACAACTACATTCCGCTCTTCCTCTTTGTAAATAAGCAATTTATTTAAATATAACTTCTATTAAGTGTTATTCACTTTACATCAACTAATAATACAAAGGGAATTATAATAAAATATGTCATTCAATAATCTTACATTCCTTCACCCAAATAGAGAAATCTTACATTTCTCAATGCAACCAAATGCAAGAATCAAGACTCTAGAGAATCCATCCGGTAAAGTGATTTTCGAAAATGAATTCTAGAATTCGCTGACCAAAAGCTGCATAAAGTTGTTAGCAATGGTTTAACTAAAATCTCTACCATATCAGTAGCTTTCAATTTGCTTCCAATGCCCTTTGAAGCTGGATCTGGATCAGAGATGTTTTGCATTGAATTATTCTCTTGTATAATATTCCGTAAGCTTGAAGCAAAATATAGATTGTTAGTCACTTGATCAATTCTTTGGGGGCACTTTAACAGCAGCATATTTGCATATCGCAATTCTTTCAAATTTTATACTCTGTTTTGTGAACACAAACTTCCAGAAAATATTTTCTGAAAATTGAAAAACTTTTTATTATTTTTGGATGACTAAATGAAAAACGTTTTTTATTATTTGGTTGTTTTATGAATAATATATATTTTTAAATAATGTTGACATAATTATTAAAATATTAAAAATTATTTATTATTAAAATATTTGAAAGTATTTATTATTAAATAATAAAGTATTATTTATTTATATTTACTTTTAAACTAGTAATATAACTAGAATATAAAATATTATTATTATCTTAAATAATATTAATTAATAAAGTAATTATTATTTACTTTATTAACATTTATTATGAAAATAATAATATAATACTATTTATTTATTATTGAAATATTAAAAGTATTTATTTTTAATAAAATTCAAATAGAAATATTTAAAATTAAAATACTAGATGATTTTTTATATATTTTAATTTTTAATTAAAATTAAATAAAATATTTTTATTAATATAATAAATTTTGAAGTTAGGTCAAATTAAGTCCAAGCTTAGAAAATAGTCGAAAGTCTAGCTTTTGTAGAACTATGCTTACGTGGTTGATAAGTAATCTTACACACATATAGTATTTCTCCAGAACTGTCAAAAGAGGAATTCAAAGTTTGATTTATTTTTCTTTGATCATAATAAGTCACTTTTCTATCAAACAAATACAAAATTACAACATTTTTTTAGAAGTCAGTTTCTACAAAACAATATGAGCCTTGTTTTAGTTTATTATTCATCCAAACTGACAAAATTTGTCCTTTTTCTTTTAAAAAAAAAATAAATATAGTGCCGTACAAGGCAGACTGGATTTCAACAAGTTCATCTGATCTCTTACCCAAAAAAAAAGTTCATCTGATCTGGCAAAGGGCCAATGGCAATCACCACAAAGATGGAACCAAGTTCTTAAGTTTTAGCAACTTTCTCCAAGTCAAATTGTAGCTTTGACGAATATAAACTTGCCTAACATTCCTCCCTTTGAGGATGTAAGCATGAACCCAAGCAACCATAAAGATGTTGTAACTATTAACTTTAATAATAAAATAACAATAACATTTTAATACTAAAACTAAGTCTTAGCTTTAGGTTACAAACGTTATATTATATATTTATGAAATGAAGTAATAAGGATGATGATGCTAGCTGTTTATGTCTTCAATTAGCCAATAAATATTGACTTGGCCGGTTACTCATAATAATTGGGAGGTTACTTATTTCATCATTCCTTTGTATGAGTTACAAATTTGTGAAGTTTATAAATAGAAATCAATCCTCAAACAACAACACTAATTCTGTTCATTTTGATATTCCACAAAAATATACTCTTAGACAAGAGAAGGGTATTTGCTTTTTAGAGCTCTTTACTCTACAAGTTAGTACAGAACTGTAGAGTGTATAACAAAGATAGATTGGGCTATTGTATCCTAGAGGTAACATGCTTAGAGTTGTTGTTGCACTGTGATATAATTTCCACATAGGCGTGAATCATCCTAAAAAGAGCAAGATATCCGTGCTTTAGTCTAACTCTTCGTGATTAGTAAAATAATTATAATTTATAATTTCTTATATTATTTTTGTTACTAATATTTTCTCTTGTTTCAAGTTTTAATGCCACAAATCTTAAGATGAACAACAATTTTAAGACGAGATCTAACAAAAGATACCATATTTTGTTTGGGTTTAATGAATTTGAGTTATTTGAATCTATATTAATTTGAGTCTAAAATATGATCAATTCTTACATAATTACATTAGAAATTTTGAATTTTTTTTTTGTCTACGAAATGTTTTGAAATTAGAGGTTTAAACTTCAAACTAACTTGAATCATGGATTTTTGACTTTTAACATGCTAAGTAGACTGGGCATTGAGGTTTTATATTGGGCTTACACTAATTAGTTAAATTTCATTTTTTTTACTTTTCTCTTATTGTTGTTTAGTTTTTTTTTTTCTTTTACTTTGTTTCAAATAAAACAAAAAATCAGAAAAATAATAATGATAAAACGAAAAAATGAAAATTTGAAAAATTGAAAAAAATAAATCAAAACAAAACAAAAATTGAAAAGCTTGGCCCCCTTAGGGCTCAGTCTAGATGGCAACTAATCGTGAGATTAAAACCAGTGAACCCTTTGCCAAACAACCATCAAAGAAAAGATCCACCATCAACAATTATCAGAACATTCACAGAACGCAATATACAATCAATAACGAGTAGAAATAGCAAAGAATATAAAAGCACAAAGCTTTAGTTTAAGTTCTAGGTTTGCTCTTTGTATGGGATTTCAATATGTTATTTTTTAAGGTGATGCATTATCTGTGACTCAGAGGCTTACATCTGCACTTACAGAGTTATCTTCAACAAGCCTACTCAATGAAGAACTAAAAGATTTTTACCATGTGCATTTGTATATGCTAAAAGAATTGGTAACAAGGTAACTAATATTCTTGCACATTATGGTTTACATTGCAATGAAGCAAGCTATTAGGTTAAGGGTAGCCCGAATATGCTAAATAATGTATTAGTTACAGATGTATTATCGATGAAGGAGAATTTATTTCAAAAAAAAAAAACTTTCAATAACAATCATTTTCATGCATCTGTCCACATTTTTAATCCAAAAATAAGATTTCTTTTCTTACACTTTTCTTTTCTAGTTTTGATTCAAATGAGTTAAAAAAAGATTGGAAGTTCAATCTTTTGGGAGTAAGCTTTGTATCCAAAGAACACCATTTCCGAAACCATTTGCACCAATGTAGAACTTTTGTTCTTAAGATAACTTCGTAGAGGTGCCTTACCAACTTTAAATCTGTAAGTTGATTGCATTAGTCAACCAAACCAACTGATCTTCAAAAAACAACATTCTCCTGTCAACACCGAGTCTGTACCGGAATTTGATTTACTGCTCGGACTACATGCATAAGAGTTATTTTGGACCAAAAAAAACAACCCGGTAGCTTTAAAAGTGTAATTAAGTTCCTTTCACCTGACATGAGGAAAGGGAATAGTGTCCAACTGAGAAAAGAAAAGAAAAAAGACTTTATCCAATACTAATAAGTAGATCTACATTGCCATATTGCTACAGATACAACAAAGAGTGAAATGTTAAACACATTCTGCAAAGGCATTTACTGCTCTCGGCCACTGGCCCATCTTCTAGGATCAGGTCGCTAAACTTCTCCCATAAACTGGTTCTGTCCTCTGAGTGGATCTTTGGCTGCTCTTCCAACTCGTGGATAGCATCTTCAATTTCTTGGCCACTTTTAGTCTTCTCCCGTGGACTGATTCTGTCCCCTAAGTGGATCTTTGGCTGCTTTGAAGTCTCAACTACATCCTGGGACTTGACAGACAGAGTGACTTGCCCCTTTCGCAACCTCTGCTGCTCTTCGAACTCGTGGATAGCATCTTCAATTTCCTGGCCACTTTTCTCTTGTTCCGAGAGCACGCTAGTCTTCTCCCATAGACTGATTCTGTCTTCCAAGTGGATCTTTGGCTGCTTTGAAGTCTCAACTACGTCCCAAGACTTGACGGACAGAGTGACCAGCCCCTTTCGCAACCTCTTGTGCTCAGCGAACTGGTGGATAGCATCTTGAATTCCTGAGAAGGCCACTAGGAACTCTGCTGCATCAGTTATGTTCAGCACCTTCTTCACCACCAGCTCCAATGCCTTGACCCTGTTGCACAAGTTCTCAAATGGCAGTCAATTATATGTAACTGATACAATTTCATATAACCTGCCTTGATGCAAAGAACCCACAAAACAAAACTAGATGGCATACACTAATAGTGATTTCTCTATACGTGTTAATTTTTTTTTTGTAACCACAAATATCCTCATCCGATTTACAGTATGAGATAAATTTTATTCTGACTGGGAGCGATAAACCGTAAAACCCTTCCAACGGTAAAGACTCCAAGATTCGAATCATATCCAAATACTTGAAAAGGAGTCCATTTCTAGTTTTGTCAATCACTTGTTGATCTATGCGTGTTAAATTTAACTATCAAAGTTTGAATTTTTACGCGTTATCAATAGATTATAAGATATTCGTAATTCAATAGAAAGGGGAGGAACCTGAGCTTTTGAGCCTTAGTGATGACTCGAGCAATCTTCTTGAACTCAGATTGAATACCATGCAATGCATAACCACCTAACTTACTGCTCTTCACTGGAGCAAAGGGAAGGTAGAGAACGCATTTAGCTTGAATCTCAGCCATTTCCTCATCAATTACTGCCTCCTCGACACGTATCTCTTGGACAAGCTGAGATAGGACCTTTTCCATGGCGGCAGTTGAGTCTGATAAGAAAGATGAAGGAGCCAGGCCATGCAAGAGTTCCAGAATGGCGGAGGGTCTCCAGTCACCGAGCCAGGACAGTGTGGCCAGCTCTTGCGGAGCTGCCCATTGTGGCATAAGGAGTTTAGACACATCCTCGATATGATTTAGGACCATGGCCTGGTTGTAATGCGCATGGAACCTGTTCAGTTGTTCCGTAATCAGCGCATCAAGTTCCCTTCGTGCTCTCAGCTGTTTCTCTAGCTTAACTGCTCTGCTCTTCTGCTCTTGTCTCCAAAGCCCATGCTTTGCTCCAAAGAGCTCTTCATGAAATAAACATATGTGAGAGATTTCAGACAGAGTGTACCATAAAGGTTTAAATGAATTGCCCTATCCCATTCAATGTAACATAACTTGGTACAGAATACTGATAGAATAACCTGGAATGTCAAAAGTTAACCTGGTTCTGCTTTCCAAATAACAAAAACAATGCATGAACGCAACAATCTGGCCTTGCATATCAGAAATAATATGGTATTGAAATGAAAATCCAGTTAGTAATATCAACATCGCTTCTGATCAGATGGGCAGCGATCCGGGTTTTCTACAAGATGGAAAATTTTTTCAAGGAAATCTAAAGTAGATAGGTTACTCTCCTAGATCACAGAAAGTGCGTTAAACATAGCTTTGACTTCAACCATACAAATTACAAAGTGCACTTTCTGTTTATTTTCCACAAATTACAAAGACAGAAACCCAAAGAAAAGTCTAAATCCTGCTTTATGGCTCTTTCATATAAACGTTATATTTTCCAAGAAATAAGCCGATAGAAACTGAGAGAGAATCATCCTCGTTTACCTCTTTTACTCGGTTCACGCTTGATAATGTTAATGCACTGAAATCTTTCACTTATCTCGTCAATCTGGTTACCAACTTCTTTTTCCTTGAATTTCTTTCCTGTTTCTTTTTGTTCTCCACCATTATTATCCTCACAGGATTTCCTGAAAAATCAACTTTCCTTTTGTTTATCTTGAAAATGGATGTATAAAGGATTAAGAAAATTTCCTTGTCTACAAAACAAATTGATCCAAGTTCAATGCATCAAACATATTTTTATCAAGAAAAGAAACTGAAACTATAGGACCATAATAAATTAAGCAGATTTAACAGCCGACTTCCTTTTCCATTGCTTCATATTTTTTTTCCTTCCGAAAAAAGGACAGAAAAGACTTATGTTCTTTCAACTTCTTGGTTAGAAGCTCACAATTTTGCTTCATTAGTTCCAAAGTTTTGCAGCGTAAATATGATATAACCTAAAAAGAAAGGAGAAAAGAAGAAGAAGAAGAAGAAGAATGTGATACGTAGAGGAAGCTTACAACAGAGATTTAGATGCTCTTCCCTGCATTTCTTTCTTCTTTCTTCACAGCTTTTTCAATGGTGAATGGTGATAAGGAAGCTGAAAATTCGTTAAAAAAGGAAAAAGGAAATGTTGGTTGTTAGTTATTTGGTCCAATGAAGAAGTGGGCTTATGGGGCTACGCAGCCAATACCACTAGAAGAGAAATTTAATAATCTTTAATACAGTACTATTATTTTTACTCAAAACAACTATAATTTATCCAAAAAAAATTGGTATAGTAAATTCAATCTTTTTAGGCAATTCGGGATAATTTAGATAAAAAAGAATTAAATGTTAAAAGCAACTAAACTTTTTAATAACAAAATACATAATTTCTCTCCAGCAATATGAGACTGACATTTGACAAATTATGATTCGTTTTAGAGTGAATACTAGTGTTATGCCAGCACTTGTTACGGTTTTTGCATTTTGTCTTTGCAATGAACAAAAAAAAAATTATCGTTGATAAGATAAATGGTCGAATAATAATATGAAAACAAGAACGCAAATCATATTTTTATAGTTACATATACTACATTATATTTTATATAATTCAGCTCTAAAAAGAAAATTAAAAATAAAAAAACCATTATATTATTGTTTCATTGCTTACTATTGCTTCCTTTTCACTTGTATCTACATCATTTATCTCTTAAAAACCAAAGGCTATCAGGTTGGGTGAGAAAACGCCAAGCAGACTTTTGAATTAAAGCATTGTTATGATCTGTCATGCTTCGAATCCCTAGACCACCAAGTTTTTTTGGTCGACAAACCTCCTTCCAACTTACTAAGGAAACTCCTCTCTTGTCCTCCGAACCACCTCACAAGAACCTCTTATTAAGCTTATTCAAAGTATTAGTCACACTCTTAGGCAGCAAAGTAGACATCATGTGATATGAAGGAATGGAAGCTGTGACCGACGTAATCAACGTGGCTCCTGCCGCTAAGCTCAAAAGCTTCGATTTCCACCCAGTTAATCTGTCACTAACTTTATCAACAAGGTCTTGATATGTTCTCTTCGTTACCCGACCATGGATTAATGGCACACCAAGGTAACTCCCTAAATCACTTGTTCTCCCAATCCCCAGAATTCTACTCACAATTTTGGCACCAGATGATACAAAAATTATCTAAAATATCCTTGATGACCCTAGCCTCTGAAGAAGTAGCCCTCGCAAACAAAAATAAATCATCTAGAAAGAACAGATGTGATATTTTAGGACCACCTTTACCAAGTACAATGGGCTTCCAAGACCAATAATGGACTGCTCTATCAATCAAATTTCCATGTCTCTCCATACATAAGACAAAAAGATAGGGTGATAATAGGTCACCTTGTCTAAGGCCCCTCTGTAACGAAAAAACCTCTGTCATCTCTGAAGGAAACCGAAACAAACACGCAGCGGAATTTAAATCATTCGGCCTCCACCAGGATCGATTCGCAGAGTTGCCTGATTAGGGTTTCGAGATTTGACCTAACGTTTTCTCTGATTTTCTGTCGTTGGTCGAGTCACGAACGGATCTCACAACTCTTGAACGTCTCACGATCAGAAGCCTTAAAAAGCGTTTTTGATTCCTTATAACCGAATTGCTAGCTTCAATTAAAAGAATATTTTGTTTTCTGTTTAATTGTGCGGCTCTGTTTTAGAAAACACAAAACATCCTTTTATAGGCAGTAAATTTTACCCTAAAATTTACTGTCAAACAGAACTCTAATCCTACTCAGAATAGGATTAGTTATATCCTTAATCCAATTCAGAATAGGATTAATTAAACTCCTCATTGATCCGTTCTAAGTGTGCGACCCAATAGGTTCTCAAAACAATGGCAATGACAAAATTGTCACAGGCAATGAGCGGTATCTAGCAACACATCATTGCTACCCATGTAACGAGAATGTCAATGACTCGACATAACCTTACTCGTGATAGATGTTACCGTGTAGTCTAATCCCTTTATCCTTTGATGTCTTGATTAGACACAAGTCATGAAATGTGTCACACTTGTATAGTCTAATCAGCGTTTCTTGATTCCTGAGTAGACTAATTAATCAAATAAAATCAATATCTCATATTGACTTATTCGAGCACGACATTGCATTTCTTAGTCTCACTGTATCAAAGGGCCCAAGACATCACTCTTGTTATATAAGAGGGATAAATCCTATCTTGAGTATAAATCCTATCTTGATCACTCAACATCCCTCTACATAGATCAAGGCATACCCAATTACTACCTTTATAGTCTATCCTGTTACGAATGACATCTAGCAGCATTAAAGTATGCAATTCTCTATGTTGGGATCTCTGATGATCTCAAGTCAAAGGATCACATACACCATCATCACTATGAGAATCGCTTATGACACTCATATAACAATCCATGTAGCGTTCTCATGGAGGGACGATCCAGTACATAGTTCTCTAACATGTACTTATGTGATGACTTGATATCCTATATCCATGACAATGGTCATCAGTCAACCACATACTAGTCTTATCATATCATTGTTATCCTTGTTCACAATAATACTTGACTAGGGATATTTTAAGAATAGTGTGTTATTACTATTCTAAGGACATTATCATATAAGATTACATTATGCAGTTATAAGACAAATATAATAATGAACTATAATAAATAAAATGTCATGATACATAAAAAATGCCAAAGTCAATCATCTAATGAATGGTTCTAAGGGCATAATCCAACAATCTCTCCATTCCATAACACTGAAGCCTTAGCTCCCTGAACACAATGTAGAATGAGGTTAACCCACTTTAAAGGAAATCCAAAAGTAATAAGAGTATCCTCCAAGAAGTTCTAACAGATTCTATCATATGCTTTCTCCAGGTCGATTTTTATTGCCATAAGTCCGTCCTTCCTTTTCGATTTCCTGATAGTGTAAATTAATTCCTGGGCAATAAAAATATTATCTGCTACCTGCCTGCCAGGAATATAGCTTGATTAAGCCGGAGAAATCAATCCATTCAAAAGAGGTCTAAGTCTATCAACCAGAATTGTAGTTACTAATTTATAAACCACACAACACAGGCTAATGGGTCTGAACTGTTTAACTGATTCAGGCGAAGCCACCTTGGGGATTAGAGTGATGAGTGTGGTATTCCATTCCTCCTGTAATTTACCAAAGTCAAAACCTGAATTTACAACTACAAATAAAACCTTATAAAACACTTCCCAGAATTTCTAATAAACCCCTGCCTAGAAGCCATCAATGCCTGGAGCAGCCCATGGTTTTATTCACTATAAAAAAATGAACCTTCAGCGACGGAATTAGCGACGAAAAATTTCGTCGCTGATAGTTAAATTCCGTCACTGCTGGTCTTCAGCGACAGATTACATACGGAAATTTTTCTGTTGGAAAAATCGATGTCGCTGATGCTCACTCCGTCGCTAAAACTTCATTTCTGTCAGTAATTCTGTCGCTAATTAGCAACGGAATTTTTTTACATCAGTGACGGATTTTATGTCATTAGTGACGGAACCGTCGCGAAAAACATAATTTCGTCTTTTAATTTACATGAAAATCTGTCGCTAAAAGGCATCAGCGACAGAAATTTCCGTCATTGATAGTTTTATTATTATTTTATTTTATAAAAATATCCGTCGCTAAAAGGAATCAGTGACGGAATTTCAGTCAATAATTACGTCGCTGATAGTTTGTTATTTTTGTTAATTCAATAAATATTCTGTCACTAAAGAGCATCAGCGACAGAAATTTCGTCGCTAATGTTATGAATTTCGTCGCTAATTTGATGAATTTTTTCATTTATTTAACAGATTTTGTTGCTAATTTCTATGAATTTTGTCAAAAAAATGTTCTGGAATTAATTATTTATATTTATATATATATATATATATATATAGAGAGAGAGAGAGAGAGAGAGAGAGAGAGAGAGAGAGATAAACATTTAAAATAAACCTAATATTTATACTTAAATCCATAAACATTATCTTAAAATAAATTAACTAAAAAAAACAAAAATACATTATCTTCAACATCACTATCACCACTACCACCAGCACCTCACCGTATCATCATCATCATCATCATCTGTAAGTAAAAAACAAAAACTTAAGTATTAAAGTTTATCATATAAAAAAATTAACAACATAAATATAAAAGAAAAATAAAGTAAATTTACAAAAAAAAAAGGAAAAAATAAAAGGAAAGAGGGATAAAGAAGAAAAACTAAGGAAAAACAAGAAGATGGACAAAAAAGAAGATAGGGAGGAGTGAAGAGGAGAGAAAACAGAGAATATATAGTCTTTGACGCGCATACCGACGGAATTACCGACGGAATTAAAGGCGGATTAGCGACGGAAATTCCGTCGCTAATACTATGTCAAAATATTTCCCGCTACAGCTCAGGCGGGAAAAATTCAAAAAATTATTTTTATTTTTTTTCGAATTTAAGGCATCAGCGACAAATTTTTTCCGTCACTAATTCCGTCACTAAAAAGCAACAGCGACGGAATTAGCGACATAAAAAATACGTCGTTGATGCTTAATGAAGAAATTTATTTATTTATTTATTTTTTTTTTCAAATTTAAGGCATCAGCGACGAATTTTTTCCGTAGCTAATTTCGTCGCTGTTGCTTTTTAGTGACGGAATTAACGACGGAAAAAATCCGTCGCTGATGCTTAATGAAAGAAATTTATTTATTTATTTATTTATTTTTATTTTATTGATTTAAGGCATCAGCGACGGATTTTTTCGTAGCTAATTTGGTCGTTGTTGCTTTTTAGCGACGGAAAAAATCTGCCGCAAATGCTTAATGAAGAAATTTATTTATTTTTATTTTTTTTTCAAATTTAAGGCATCAGCGACGGATTTTTTCCGTAGCTAATTCCATCGCTGTTGCTTTTTAGCGATGGAATTAGTGACGGAAAAAATCCGTCGCTAATGCTTAATGAAAAAATTTATTTATTTATTTATTTTTATATTTTTCGATTTAAGCCATTAGCGACGGATTTTTTCCGTAGCTAATTTCATCGCTATTGCTTTTTAGCGACGGAAAAGATCCATCGCTGATGCTTAATGAAGAAATTTATTTATTTTTTATTTTTTTCAAATTTAAGACATCAGCGACGGATTTTTTCTGTCGCTGTTCCTTTTTAGCGACGGAAAAAATCCGTCACTGATGCCTTAAATTCGAAAAAGATAATAAATAAATAAATAAATAAATTTCTTCATTAAGCATCAGCGACGGATTTTTTCCGTCGCTAATTCCGTCGCTAAAAAGCAACAACGACGGAATTAGCTACGGAAAAAATCCGTCGCTAATTCTAAACCATAAATTTTTACCCATAAGTTTTAGCGACGGAAATTTCCGTAGCTAATTCTGTCACTAATTTAGGCACCAATTGAATAGTAGGTTCCCGCTACATTTAGCGACGGAAAACACTCCGTCACAAATTACATACGGAATTCTGTCGCTAATCCGTCGCTGATGCTATTTTTTAGCGACGGAATTTTTTCGTCGCTAAAATTCTGTCACTGAAAGTAATTTTTCTTGTAGTGATTTGGAACAAAGCAAAACACATCTCACTTATGTCAGGATCCTGACAAAGCCAATCAGCTTGGCTCGGGGCGAGTGACAGATTACCAAAATTTGGCAAACAATGATTCCCGCTCTCCTCATCTTTGAACAAAGTTTTAAAGTAGTCGACCAGCAAAACTTTCAAATCCTCTTGCTCTGAAATCCAATCGCCGAATTCATTCTTCAGCATTCGGATTCTATTTTTTCTTCTTTGACAAATAGTGGAAAGGTGGAAGAACTAAGTGTTGCGTTCCTCCTCTAGAATCCATTTCGCCCTAGACTTCTGATGCCATAAAAGTTCTTCTTGCTTCAGGATAGCATTATAATTTTCCTTCAACTGCCTCTCAAGAATTTGCAACTGATGAGACCAACCCCTTGACAACATTTTCTGAGTTCCCAATAACCGAGCTAATATCCAGCGTTTCTTCCGAAATATATTCCCAAAACAATTGGGATTCCATTTTCGTAACTTCTTCGCTTATAGTTTGGATTTGTCCACAAAGGAACCAGGACTATTGTTCCATACCGTTGACATTAGATTGACTAGGGAGGAATCAATCAACCACATAAAATAAAATCAAAAAGGTCGGCAATCCCTCTTACCTTGCAATTGCTTGGACGCTTGCATAAGAATTAGGCAGTGGTCTGAGTAAGTATTTGGGAGATGAAGCACATGAGCCTCTGGAAATTGTTGGAACCAAATCGTCCACAAAACCTATTAGCACAATAACAAAGAGGAGAAAAACTAACCTTTGGTGGGTAAGCTTCAACCCACCAAATCACCACCATTTTCGTCAATCTCGCCACTGCCATGAAGAGGGGATGACGCCGGTGCTCCGTCGGAGGTCCGCTGGTACTGGTGGAGCTGCCAATGTGAAAAGGATAATGGTGAGAATGGTAAGAACGGGAGAGAATAGGGGAGGAGCTGCCCATGTTCACTTTAGCCAAAATGAGCTACAGTACCAATGGGCCATACTGTTGCCTATATATAAGTGCCATGGGCAGGGACTCCCTATATCATAAATCATGTATTATATCCGTCCCATTAAGGATAAATACATGTATAATATAAATATATTACGTATATTGGTCACACTATAGACAGAATATACTACCAATTAATTTATATGATATTAATTACACTTAATTAATCCACATTATTGAGATAATTCAACATTCTCTCACTTGGATAATTAAGTTAATTAACGAAATATCATATAATATCAATATGTATTCATAAGACCTTCTGAATACATTGTACCGAAAGGGTACAAATGTTTAGGCTTACAACTTTAACAACAACAAGCCTTTTATAAGCTTCAAAATGTATCATACCGATAGGGTACAAATGCGTAAACTTATAAAGATGCAACAAAAAAAATAGTAGTATTAGTGTGAAATGGAAATGATATGAAAACAGAAACAATATCCATTTCCATTAGGTCCATGCATCTAAACCGAATGATGCCTTGCTTCAACGGAAGCATCTAAGACTAATACCGAATGTCTCATCCAACAGAATGCCATATTCATCAAAATGCAAGCAAACAAAAATATGCATATATGGCAAGTGGGAATCCATTAATACAGTTATAACTGATTTCATTACATAGAGCTCCCACTAACTTAATGTGGCAAATGGCTCAATATGCCTCATATAAGTGCTATGTCGTCAAAGCACTTTAGCAGCTAAACTTTCAGTTAGCCAGAATGAGCTCTTTCACTATGTGCTCTACCATCCAATCAAGCAATGGATTCCATTATTTTCTCTCTAACAAAATCGAATGATGATATCTAAATATTTAGAGTGTGAGGAACTCCTAGTATTTTGAGAGAGAAAATACTTGCTGCAACATTAACACAGTACATCTCCAGGACTTCGAAATGGCAACCACAGAAAACCAACCCTGAGATGAAATTCTGCAGCCTAAATGGCCCATCATGTAGCTTTACAACATACTACATATTTAGCCTCCACAATGAAGGATGATGTAAGTGTTTACCTTATACTGTCCAAAATACAGCTCCTTTATGTCACAAATATATATAACTAAAATAATTTTTAACAACTGGATAGCTTACAAAATTAACATTAGAATATCTAACCAAACTCGGAATGTCATATTTATCAATATCCGAATACTCTCTTTATAGCTTCCAATTCTCTATTACAGGATCGCTCAAGTATCTTCGAAATACATCTATAATATACACAATATCCAAATGTGTATAAGTTTGAGCATACAGTAATTACCCACAATAAGGCATACATAACACTCGATATGAGCTCTTTTATTTTCATCTTGAGGACTTTGAGATTTTCACAATATGTCACTTTTCACTAAATTACGTCTTATTAGGAAAACAATATATAGTAAACCTACTCAACACTCAATATAGGTTTTATGAGACCAATAATGTATGCCTATTGATATGTCACGAAGAATCTCAATCCTTAAAAAAAAAATAGAGCCTCACTTAGATTCTTCATCCTGAAGTGACATGACGACATGGAATGTCTCATACAATAGGTCAGTGCTATAGGCTGCTATTTGATATCATCAATTCAGAGCATAACAAGCACATAACTCCCACTGACCTCACAATGGATCCAATTATCAAACGATAATGTTCTCATCAAAATGACAATCTCATTAAACTTTATATGTTACAATCTAGATGCCTTTTAATGTTCATAAATGAACTCCTTGAGTTCGCAAACTGTATGTTCCACCTTAGGAACTACAAACTTTTAGGTCGCTTTATTTAGACATTTTATTGTCCAAGATGTAACTCCTAATCAAAATGAGCTACTAATCGTCATCATGATTAGTTTTCAAAAAATAAATTCCTTCTTATTATTTAAAGCATTGGCTAAATTTGGCTTTAAATCATCTACCTAATCTTTTGAGTCTCCTTTTGGTCTACAATGATGTGACAACTAAAATAGATCATATGCATCCTTATACAACATAGATGCTTACTCATCCTGCATGACTAATATTTAACTCTAAGAGTTCGAATCAGGATAGTCTCTTGACAAACATCAGAATCAGAAGACACATGAATCTTACATTCATGTTCCTCTGTAAAGTCAAGTGCAGGTTCGAAATATGGTATTGGGATCAATCATTGATTCTTTTGGTTGTGGCTGCATATATGGGAATGGCACAACAAAATATATTTAATAATAACTTTGTGGAGTTTACAACTCCCACTCTTTAAGTCATCCTCTAAATGGATTGCATCGTCAGACTCAATAATTCTAGTGTCACATAATCAGAAAACAAAATCTAGAATTTTTCTCGTCGATATAAAAGCCAACAGAATTGCCGCTGATAGTTTTCTTGTCAAGTTTTCTTGACTATAGGTTATAGATCTTTTGCCTTACCTTATAACTCTAAACACAGGAAGCAGCATAAAATCGACTTAATGTCTGACTATAACTTGGGATGCATTTAGGAACTGGTCTTACTTGGAGATCAACCTTGCATGTGAATTGCAGTTTCTATAATTTCACTCCAGCTAAATTCCGGATATTTGAAGTGATTCAACAGAAATCGTACCACATCAAAATGTACGAATGATTATTACTGCAATCTCATCTGGTATTCCAAGCATGCATACTAGGCATCAATTCATAATCCTACAATGCACTTAACTCAAAAACTAGTATAGGATTTCGCCTTGCTTCATTATACCAAGCATAATATTCATCACTATTGTCTGATTATTGCCTTAAGCAGTGCAGCGAAATTAATCAAAATGCCTAAGGCCTCTATAAGATCAGATCTATCACTCTATATGACCTAAATCAAAATGGTCTTTAGTGAAGGTGATGAAACACTTATATCCACTGAATACAGTATGTGGAAATGATCTACAAATGTCGGTATATATCAGCTCCTAATCATCTCAATATCTACTAATCACATCCTTAATATTAGCAGTAAGTTTTCCCTTAATGCAATCTCTTCGTGTGCCTCAAAATGTTCGTAATTCTTATGCCACTACTTGATATATTTCTTATCTATTCTTTCATA